>JAQPPZ010016874.1:7590000-8855000 GCA_028583015.1 Wollemia nobilis
ATAGTATATCCTACTCTAATGATGGTCCCTCTATTCTAGCTTTACCTGGAGCCTCATGATCCTATCCTCACCTCCACCTGTAGCCACCTGTTGACTCCCAAAAAGCTAACCACATTTTGGGAGCAGAATTCACACTTAAACTTAGGGCGCATAAGGTGGTGTGCCCAAAATTAGCCCTGTGCACTCCAATCCAATGGAGCACACTTGAAGTCACCCAAGCATAAAGCATACACACCCTAAACTAGTGTGGTGTGCTCCAAAAAATGGAGTGCAAAGCACCCTGAGTGGGTGCACAAGGTTGTATGCCCACCTCTAAATCGTGTTATCCATTAGGGAATGGAGCGCAGAACATCCCTTAGGGGTGCACAAGTTAGTGCACCCCACCAAAAGCTTATGCGCCCTACAGGGAGGTGAAGCGCACAACAATACCTTAGTGTGCACAATGCTGTGTGCCCCATGTGATCCAAGGAGCAGAGCATGCATCACCTCGTTGGGGTGCACAAGGTCGTGTGCCCTACACACTCCAAGGAGCAAAGCACAAAAAAGCCCACCAAGGGTGTGCATTTCTATGCACACCCCAAAGCTAATTTATGCTCCATTACAATGGAGTGCACTCAATCCCTTAGAGCACATAAGTCATGCGCTCCCCCTCTAGACAATGCGCTTTGCTTTCAAAGTGGAGCACACAACCTTTGTCGGGGCACACAAGGCTGTGTGCTCCATCCCAAGCCAACGTGCCCCTCCCTTCGAGATGCGCAAGTGTCCAAGTTGGGCACACAAGGTTGTATTCCCATATTCAAATTGTGCACTCCACTACAATGGAGTACGCGAGGTCTATAAGGGTGCACAACCTATGTGCCCCATTGAGTCGAGTACGCTCCACTTCCTTGGAGTGCATGAAGGTCGAGCGGGTGCACAACCCTGTGTGCCCACATTGAAAGTGTGAAACTCCACTCCCCAATGGAGTGCACATGCTAAAATTAATACTAACATGCCTCAAGAGAGTGCATACCTACCTGCAACCCACCATCACCAATCCTAAATCACCACGTGTCCCAAATGTTGTCCGCAACCACAATTCACCCATCAGTATGAGAAGGTGGCAGTTGACATGGTGCACCCGACCAATCCTAAAGCCCCTAGAAAGCAAAAAAGTGCATGTGCCATCTACCATATTTAATGTGCATATTTTAAAAGGGAATGTGGCAACCCTATTTTACACCATCCATGCATGCAGAGTTATCAATCGATGAGGTCGAGCATAGAGCAAAGTGGGGAGAATGCAGAGGAGATATTACAATGGGGGCCGAATTGTTCACTATTATTTGAAAAATACGGTGTCTACCAGATATTTGGCACCTGAGACATCAATTGTTCAATGGAGAATTGGTAAAATTACTGGGGCATGACACATAAACATGAGGCTAGGAAGAGTGTAGAACCCCAAGGCATTTGAGGATTTTATTGATACCTACAGAGATATCATTGAGGAGCAACAAAAAGAGGTAGAGGGGGTCACTATTTACACATTTGACCCCACAAAAGAGGATAACCAACATCACTTGATGCTCCTAAGAGAACTCTATGCACGGGACTACTGAGACAACACCAGACTAGCTCCTGTGTGCAACAAGTGGGATATGAACCTAGGACGGTTAACCTGCTCAAAGGTGTACCATTACTCTGATATGCTGGCATGGCTCACAATCTCGTATGACTCCAAAGTGGGCACCATTCATGATTTCAAAGGCCAAGTAGTGGCTGGGGTTTCAGTCGATATAATTTAGTAGGTTTTTGGCCTAGCCACTACTTCCAGGGTGGTAGATTTTAAAACGTTGGCCCTCTAGGCCAACTATATGATGAATACTATGTTTCCTTAGAACTTGTTGAAGAGAGGGAATATGAGGCCAGTAGATTTCCCCATAAAAAAGTTCATGCTCTGTCCCTGGGTGCAAGATTATGTCGACATGATCAATCTAGCCCTAGGAGTGAAGGACTTGGAGCCAATCACTAAGGAGGTGATGTTTTTAATCCTTCAATGCAACATAATAGACAAAATTCCTCTTTTCCAATGGGAGGATATTATCAGTGATAATATGGATGAAGAACTGCAACTACTACAGGAGGCCATATTGGTTGATAAGAGGGAGATGCCTCCTTTCTTGTACTACTATTTTTTTATTTACTTGTTTGTAGCACAATTGGATAAAGCCTTAGTGGCCCAGATGGGGGGTGTGAATGCGTCCACTTTACTAGATCATATGCTATGCATCTAGGAGGTGTGTTCCATCTATACAACCTTCTTCGATAAGTTCCTCCCTGTAGTAAATTTCCAATTGTATGGAAACTTCTTAGATAGAATCAGGGCAGGGGTTAGATATTTTCTACACAAGAAAAAAGTGGGAGATTACTTCTACGTAGAAGAATTTTCCTATATTAGGATATATGGATCAAAACTACCCTCTAAAGCACTACCATACCACTACCCAAATTCCATTTCTATCCTAGATATCACTCGACAGATGGCCGAAGAAGTAAAAATCAGACATTTAAGGAAGAAGGGACCAGTGAAGTGGTTGTCCATTCCCTGCACAATGGGCCATTACACCTATCTTGGTCACTTTTCCACACTGCGGGCCATTTGGAATATGGACACCTAATATTTCTTGAAGGTCACTTGGAGGGCCTGTGACCTAGATAGCCACCAAAGAAGAGAAATTACGGGTAAGTTGACCCTCTTGGAAGTCACACATAGTGGTGACGATTTTGAAGATGCAATGCAACAGGCATTCAGGAATAACTAGACTTTGGACTTATTTTGGAGGATGCCCATGGATAAGCGACCTTATAGTGGATTGGAGGCTGTCAGTGATTATAGTGCTCAACTAAAATTACATCGAATATTGCTAGTAGATAAGATGGCCCCACTGGTCCCTACAGTCCCTTAAGAAGAATTCAAAGATCCCACTCTTCATATTACTCAGTAGGAATCTGACCTCTTCGAGGTCATGATGAAGATAGTTTATGAATAGACCAAGCTTCCTTCTTCTTCCTGCTCCCCCGTTGCCACTTTTAAAGGGAAGAAGTTGGCCATTGGTCCATCTCAACAAGTTGCCACATCATTAGTGCTAAATTTGATAAGCCCATAGGAGTAGGGTCAATTGGCAAAAAATCAACGTTCCTTGTATTTCGCCACCCTGGTAATAAATCAAGAAGAAATTCAAGTACAAACTAGGGTAATGAAAAAGATAGTGCAAGCTGGGTGGCTATCTAATATTTTAAGAGGCTACGAGGTGTAGGCAGAAAATCCACCTCTTAGAGGAAGAAGTGATTTTCTAGATTTTGATAGTTTTGGGAATGATTTGCTCAAGTTTTGTAAAACTGTACAGTTGGAGCAAATCGTACAGTGGAAGGAAAAATTATACAAATATATTGGCAAACTGTACAGAGCAGTAGCAAATCATACAGGGCGCACCGAAATTCACTCAAATGCAAAGGAAAGGTAATTTCGGGATGAAATGTCGCATGGATTTACTAAATTAATATGTAAACTTAGGAAAATTCCAAAATAATGTATTCAGTTGTATATGGGAAGTTGTGAATAATGGATTGTATCATGAACCACTTTGGAATGGCTTGGGCAACGTTATATAAGGCCCCATTTTCAAATTTGTAGGCATGACTACTAGTTTACTGGTTATTAGTTGCTAGAATAGAGAGATAGACATATTTCTTAGTTATTGCAATTACCTTAAGAGAGTTTTACACATTGTAATTGAATTGATAGCCATTAATGAGAATAACATACATTTTGGATGACAGTGTATGGTCTTGTTGTGAATGGATAATGCATTGTGGATTAACATTGTGTAATTGAGTTTCTATCTTACTGTTATATGTTAGTTTTAAGTATTGTTGCAGCTTGTTGAGAAGATTGTCATTGGTGAATGGGGAATGATTTAGGAGCATGATGATATTGGAAAGTATGTGGTGAAGTGTACTGTATGATTTTTGAACAAAATTACTTGTATGGAATCTCTCACCAGCCCGGTTTGGATGTTTTAATTGTGGAAGATATTGTCTTGTTTAGGCTGTTAAACCTTTAAAAAACATCCCATAGAGAGATTGGAGTAGAAGAGAATAGCAATTAATACCTTTCTATACCTTTATTTCATACAGGTCATACATCATACATCGTACAAAATATTGTTACCTGATTTGGTAAAATAGGTGATTGGCATGAACTTACCCGATTTGGCAGTTTTGGTGAATTGGCTTGGATGATTACAAAACTGTGTATGGCAGCCTACAAAATAGCATATGTTAGTTTTTATGAGTGCAATATTATACCATCTTGGACACTGTATGATTTGAGATCGTACAGTGTATGTAATTAAGGTCCGTAAAAAGAATTGGCAGTTCGTACGAGGGTAGTTCGGGTGATTAGAATACTATCCAATTTTGTAATTGAGATAGAATTGACCTAGGAATAATTCTTACCTTTGGAAAACACCTCCACACTAGGAATACTCCACCTCTATGTTACATGAGGTACAAAGTCCCATGCAGTCCCCTACTCACAAAAAGGCTAGGACTGAATCCTCGGATCAAGGCAATGGCAAGGGTCACTAACGCCTGCCAATTCACCACCAATGAAGAGGGTCAGATCCAAGACATGGAATAACAAAGGTCCCCTAGAAAGGGTATAGTCAGGCATAGGGACACAACTAGAAAAATAGCCACTGACACATCTACTGCTACATTTAAGATCCTTTTGCCACCTAGCATGAAGGAGGCTATTATCGATGTAAGTAAGGGTGTCATAAGAGCATCCGTTGCACCTATTGAAATGATGAAATATTATATGGTCTCTCAAGAATAGGTGGCAGAATCCATAGAGAAATAATTCAAAGAATTGAAAGCCAAGGCTATAGAGGTGTGGCCATTGTATCTCAAGATCAAGCAGCTTCAGGTAGAAGTTGATAAACTGAGGATACCCGCTCCTTGCACTACGTAGGCTAGTGTCCAACTTGGATCAGTAGATGAACTCAAACAAGAGATGAAGGAGAAAATCCAAGTAAAAGTGGATATTTTGGAGTCCATTCTGATAGACATATATGTTGTGAGGCGCGTAGTGGGCCTCATCCAGAATAACCTACAGCAAGGGAGGCATCGAATAGATACAATTATGCCAATTTATAAAAGGTTCTAGGAGAACTATGTGCCTATTTTTGGGTTAACGGCTGCCCTATCAGATGACTCTTTATGCTTCTTTGCAGAAGAATACATTAAGGTATCCATATTTTTACAAAATGAGCAAAATTGGCTCCAATGGAACCAGGAGGTGGCAAATTATGAGTATGAGGCCAACGATGAATTGGTCGATTGCAACCTCTCCATTGAGGACTTCGGGCAGGCCCCAGTTATTAAATATTTTATTTTCCAAAGGATTCAATATTTTGAATTAAAATCTAGTGACAGGCTATCTAAATGCTTCATGGCTCTGGTGGAGATGGTAGACCACTTATGTGAGTTTACCAATAATAATGTGTAGTGTGCCAAGGACTATATAACTGAGGCCATGCAAGATTTAAACCTACTGCTCTTCTCCTTGACCTTTCATGATGAGGCTTGGGAATTCATTGACCAAGCTATTTAGAATCACAAAGCAGGAGTAGGGCCCACCGCCACTGCAACACATGCACCAGGAGGATCACAGCTGCCACAGCACAAGGTAGTACCAGTGGGGATACACAAAAACCATATGTGTGAAAGGTAACATGGGCTATGTGACCATTTTTAAATGCATCTCGATTTTGGGTACAACAAGATTGTTACAACGAAGTAGATGGTTATGACAGTCAACCAACCTGCACTATCTAGAGAAGAGCACCATAGTGGCATTTTTTTATCGAACCTCTAAGAGAGAAAATCCATGTATAACTTTATCTATTTGAGTAGTATTTTTCTTTGTGTTTTATATATTTGTTTCTTACCATCCTTCCTTCTGCCATGTCCAGGGATTAACAGGGAGTGTTGTTCACTATGATCATTTCTTGTTGAACGTGTTGAGTTGGAGACTCTTACATCACTACAATCAGTATGAAGAGGAGTAGCCCCTTTGTTACGTCATTCGAATAGGGGTTTTATTATAAATCATTGGCATACAGGACCTGAGCACTCTGTTAGGCCTGCTTTATGTAATTTTTTTCTATTAATACAAAATCCAACTCGATTCTTGGATCATATTCTATGTTTATGATTTGTGTGATGTTCATTCATGTGTTTTTGTAATCAAAACCTATGAATGACACTTTTTGTTTCACCAGTTTAATCATTTTTTTTACTTTACATTATTTTATTGAGATAAAATGAACTGGTTCTTCTCGCTTTAATCTATCTAAAACCATTTATAAATTTACTACGACTCTGTAATGGATAAGGCACTGGTCTGGATTTTTATAAGTTCTAATATTGATAGGTTCGGTCACTAAAAATAGAAAAAAAAACTAAATAACATTTTGTCTGGCATAGTGGGCATGTGCATCATAAAGCATTAGTCAAAGAACCCACTACTTGGGGTTTCCTTACCCAACCTGGTCAGTTTATAGTTGTCTAAGGTAGTCTATTCCTAGGTTAATGAGGTGGATCTTCTAGAATCCATAGTGCTGGTTGTGATCTTTAGATTTTTTCATGACATGACAAATCTGTTGAGGGTAAGCAAAAAAATTCCACAATACCACCCATACCTCTAGTTATTCCCATAGGTAATCTATCTCTACATATCGTTCCACCACCATCTATTGGAGTTGATATTGCTCAGCCTCAAGCCTCATCCACTCCTCTTCTCCTTAACTTGGAGGTCTCTTTATAACTTACTCCATACCATCCATTCCATCACCATCACCTCCAATATCTATAGGCTACTCTACTACATCTCTCACACACCTCCCTTGACTGCTAGATTGATGACATATCTAATGATGGGGATTATCCTCTACCTTAGCATTTACCTCATCATCATCTCTACTATCCTCATCCACTACCTAACTAGGTACCCCTAGTGGCTATGCAACAAACCATGCATCATACTCAATGGTAGTCCCTACATCATCCACATTATGGAGATCTATCTCCTTGTCATCCTCATAGGTCACCCACCATGTATCTACATAAGGCAGACCCATCTCATCCTGATGGCACCTGTACAACACTAGTGCCTCAAGCATCTCCTATCATATCCCAAAATACCATAGTACCCATGATAATTGTATCAAATCCACCTCACTCCTATGCCACCCAACCATCCATATAGCCTATTGAACTCTCTACAACTAATCCCTATCACCAATTCAACTAACACCTCACCATGGTATCCAATGCACTTGATCAGGTGTCAGTCCTATCCATAAATCTCTATACTCCTGGATAGTATGACTAGGATGACTCAATTGCACCTCATAAGCCATCCACCATATCAAATCATAGGTATAATCACTATCCCATGCCTCACTAGGTAGGCCCATAGGTTGAGCCACACTAAAGTACTCCTAGTCCCAACATTGTAGAAATACACTGCAACCCAGCCCCTTCCATCATTACCTCCTCACCTCGTACAACTCCATGTATAGTTGATCTAGCAGATCAGGTGTACATGCATACACTCGAGGATCATCGATCATATTGTACACCAACTTGATCATGTTCCATGGGAACCGACAACTAGTGTTGTTAGGCACCACTATGTTGTCCAATAGGAACATGACCAAGGTGGGCAATACCTCCAACTCCTTTTTGGCATACATAACAAAATACATTATCCCTCCATCCTTCACACTCACATTCTACCATAAATATCCAAATATACGACTCATCTCATGCTCCCTATTGTGTCCAACCTTGATATGTAACCCCTCCATTAGCACTCAGAGAATACGGTATACATCCTCGAGTGTCACTATTGCCTCACCAGTAGGGAGCTAAAAGGTCCCCCTATCTAGATCCCATATCTCCACCAAGGTAGAGAGATACCCCTCATCAGCCCTCACCACATCAATCCATGCAGATCCAGCTAGCCACACAGCCTCCAATCACTTCCAATGCTCCTCCTGCAATGCCTTTCTCACCCTTGGTATGAGAGGTGAGAATTGATGTCGAGCCTCCAAGATCCTCAACTGTAGCACAACACACAAAATGTAAGCACATTAACATCACATTCATTGCATAATTAAAAAAAAATTACACAAGTCAAAACAAAGCATACCAAGAGCACTTACCTTAGCCACATGCACCTTTGCTCCTACTACCACATTCACACCCTCCATTTCCATGGCATTCACTCCACCACACTTCTTCATTCACTCACTCTCCTTAAAACGTAGGTTTTGGAACTTGTGAAAACAAGAATAAAACCAATTTGACCCTTGCAACCTTTTTATATAATGTTTGGAGTGCACTCAAATTCCCATGGGCATCTACCTAGCACACCCAAACACTCACCAACATTTGTAGTAGGGTAGACGCTTGCCTACATTTGTCTAGACATGAACGCTGGCCAATGTTTGGTTTTAAAACTTTGTAAAAGGTGCCAAAAGGGCCTCAAAATGTAGCTTACCTCCAGAAAATAACTTCACATTACATCCATGCATTCATTCCATCATCATATCATGTTTTATGAAACCAAAAATTGATTTGGATGCTTAATTTTTGTTTGTGACCAAAAAGTCGTAAAATCACCTTACAAACTTCAAAACACATCAAAATGGTCCAAATTTTCATAAAATGACCACATTCATCATTATAATAATCCATATCATCATTTCATCATTCTTTGTGATAACATGGATTGATTTGGATGGTTAAATTTTTATTTACGATCCAAAAAGTTGGAAAATGGTTCAAAATTACTTAAAAAATGCTCCAAAACAATGCAAAATTTCACACAATCATGAAATCCAACAATCAATGCATTTTTCATCATCACATATTCATTTAAACACCATGCAATCCATAAAACATTGGATTTTAATTAAATATTTACAAAATTCATTTACAATTTTGAGTGAACCTTGTATCTAGTGGTCTATTCTACCCCCTTTGCGATTGTAGTGATTTGTTGTCCATGCAATTCGGTAAGATGAATAAATCACCATAAGGACACTTGATCATTATCATTCAATATCCTAATTTTTAAATACAAAATTATTTTGGGATACTCATTTCTCAAGTGAGACTATGCTGAAGTTAACTTGCTCAAAAAGCTATCATTGATGGCCTTGTTCGTGGGGCTTGAAACATAGAAAAAATCACATTTCAACATTTATTTTACATTGAAAGTCATCAGGGAGATAGGCATTGTCTAGGTTAATTGATTTCAATTGAGAGAATTATCCTATAGTCATTAGTTGGCCCTCCAAGTGATGACTCAAATTTGTTTTGCATTTTCATCACTTTGCATTTCAATGACGCCACTTGGCATATTTTTCAATAGCATGGAATCACCCCAAACTTGGGGTAACTAAATTTAATTTTAAATTCGCACATAAAGATACATCATTCACATCATTCATCTATATTTAGAAAAAATACCTTTTCTATTAGGGAAAAAACATAATCCATTTACATCCACACTCGACAAAAACCCCTTCTTTGTTAGGGCAAAAACACAATCAATCACTTGCATTATACAAAAACCCTTTTTCTTCATTGGGAAAAAATGACATCAATTTACATCATTCATATCATCCACATTTACATCATTCATATCATCCACATTTACATCATACACTTGCAATTACACCATTCACCTACATCATTACCCACAATTCTATCAATTGGCTCGTAAGACTCATTTTTCACTCATTTGGAAATTGAGGGGGTAAGCTACACCAAAAAATTCTCTCTTTAAAATCTTCTTTGCGCTCTAAGGAAAGAAAGCTACTTCACCATACCAAACTAGGTGTCTCATATTTTTGCATCGCATTGTGTTTCATGCAACACGATACAAAAAGGGGCATCTATAGACACCAAAATATAGCCACTTGTCATCCATTTGTATCCTCAAATCATAGCCATCCATTATTTATATATAGATATTAATATTTTATATTTATATTTATATATATTTAATAAATATATATGTATTTATGTGAATAAATCCTAGCCATCCGCCATGACTTAATCTCAGTCATTCATTCATCTTAATCCATGTCACATGCTCAAGTTTAATCTCAACCATTCATCATGTTTTAATCTTGACCACTCATTGGTGTCATTGAAACCTTAACATAAATTAAGGGTAGATTATAAAATATGATTCATTTTTATGAATCAAGGTCCACAAAAAATCTACAAGGTCCCAAATTTGAACATTTATCCACTCCCAAACCCTAGCCACTTTGCTATCATTTTTCTTCCTCATCGTTGCCATTGCACCTTTCGTTTCTGCCATTGCAAAACCCTTGTGAACTAGATCTACTTTTTCCTCACTCCCATCCACCCCTGAATATCTCCCAGAGTTCAAAGAATGCTACTAGGTACTTGCAGTCATTCTAAAATACCTCTCGGTATTTCCCGTAGCCTCTTTACAGTCTGTAATCCCTCAGATGCTTTCAGGTGTTTGCACGACTCTCAAACATAAAAAAGGAGCACAAATCAACATCACATAAATGTTCTTGACAAGGTAAAATATTTTATTGCATTATTTTATGTTTTTGCATTTAGTTAAAAAGTTTCAAAGTAAAATTAGGGTTTATAGATATTTACTATTTAGAGGGCCTCACATAGTTTAGCCCTTGTAGGTGCTATTAACCCTTTTATGTTGCTTTCTATTTTTAGGTGGAGGAACCATATTTTGAAAGCTATTGTATCTAGGGTAATTCTGTAGGGATACACATCCCACCTACACATTTTTTGGAGCAGAAGAAGATGCAAAATACACCATATGTTCATTTGTGAATAAGGGTTTTTAAACCCTAGATTTGTAATCATTATATCAATACAAAATCATATTGTAATAGTGGAGATCAAGTCTCCCCCCATAATAATATCAATATTATTGTCTTCATTTGTGCAATAAGATTTTATGTTGATTTTGTTATCTATTGCTTTGGTGTTGTCATTTTTTGCTTTACACATCCATCTAGATTTTTATTGATATTGAGAGTAGTATTCAACTAGCTATACAATTAACAATTCACTAGCATGATATAACCATTTTCATGAAGTTATGACCAACCTTAATTAAATACTCCCAAAGGAGGGTTTCTTTAACAATAAAAGTCCCCCATATACAAGGCTATGAAATGATTCTGTAATATACAAATACAACTAGTTCTCTTGTATTAACAAAATATTTACATTACCTCATAATCCACACTTTCAATGAGAATTATTACCATGATTAAAGAATCGCTTAATTTCCATTTAAATAAAACATAGATCCATCATAAAATGAAATCACCATAAAGATCCACACAACACTAATTTATCATCGAAAAACTAAAGGTAAAAACCCAATTACGAATAGTTCAATCTTATTTTGTAAGCAAAGAGATAAATACATTTTGGTGAGGCTTCCATTAATCACTTTTTTCCACATTCAATAATATCCCAAACTCTCATATATTTGCAATCAAACTTGTCGTTCAGTTTAATTCCTCAACCAAATATCACGTTTAGCTAAAAGGTATCTATCCAACCCTATTACACATTTTAAATTTTTAGTTTAAAATACATTGCAACATTTAACTGAACTGGTAACTTGTTGCTTTCACATTGTCATAAGAAGTCTAATATACCACAAATAATTTGCAACCCAACTCAAGCGACACGATCTAGAAAACACTGTTACAAATATTAATTTCCAAGATAGACAAAGTATTTCCATTCTTATTCATTTTTGGGCTCCCACAATGCAAACCACCTCCAAGGTTTACTAATAAGGTCATGGCATCTGAAGCACTCAACTTGAACCCTTAAATAAAGGCTTCCATTTTGTTTAGACCGATAACACACAATACTATGCTTTCTACATTTTTTATGAATCCAAGAGTCAACAACCTACTCAACTATGTTCATAAAATAGCTTACTTGGATAGATAATGAAAACTAAAACTCCATTGACATTATTTATTCATAAAAATTACGAACATGTCACCAGATATCAAGCTTCACCCTAGAGAACCTATTGGATATATCTAATCCTTTCGCCTGGTTCAAAAGCACCTATACCACTAAAGGTGTGGTGAATTAAAACTAGTGAGGTATCCCTTTGATCTCTTGTCAAGAAGGATAGTCTCAACCCAACCAAATTCATTCACAAATCTCCTCCACTCAGGAGTACACACATTGACAGATCCAATCGGTTCAATCCACATATTAAGGAACTAAAATTGGGAGTCTCAATTGTGCATAGAATGAAGAGATCATAACATTGATGCCATATATATTACATCACTATTATCCATGATGAAACAATACACTCAAATTCTTTGAAAATTAATAGTGTATTCTGGAAAACCCATCTCACTATTATAACAATCAATTGACCATTAACTTCAACGTTAATCAAAATATAAGACTCTAACATGCGCTCATTAGAACTCGAGTGTCTCTAACTAACATCATTCCTCATACTTAAATGATACAACTAAAGCACATTTCCATTCAATGATGAAATATCACTGGTAAGGCTATAACACACCAACTAATCTATCATTCATTTGGCAAGACTATAGAACTGAAATTCCAAGGTTTTAATTATGAATCTAACATTAATAAAGGAATGAAAACATAGGACTAATCACCACACAATAATCAAGATAATTGATCAAATTATGTTGTATCTCTCTTTCCAGCATCCAAAGATAAAAACTAAAGACAACACCAATACTAGAGAATGCTTACTCAAAAATACCTCTTTTATGGTGAGAGTAGCACAATTTTCTAGATCTAGTCCTGTGTACAGTCTGCCTCAATAAATCACTCAAACTCCGATGCTCCTCTACCTCTCCCTCCATTTTCCTTTTTTTTTTCCTCCCTAAAAACGAAGAACATCCTCTCTTTTCTCTCTCTTTGATAATCATTACTCCTCTTGAATTTGTTTTTCGGTTCACTACTTCACTCTCACTCCTAGTCCACTTTCTCTATCACTTCATGGCATAATCATTTTTGATGCCAAAAAGAAACTTATTCATTAATTTTATAATATAGTGGATGAATCAAAACCAAAACTTGGGTTAATTATGCTTTAAAAAAAAGGATCCTCCACCAAGATTTAAACAAAAGATTCCAATTATAAATATTTTCTCATAAAAATGTGCAGAGGTATTAAATTGTTATTTAACCATATTCAAAGTCATCACTTCCTATTAACATCATAAGGAAAGACATTAGTCCATAAAGTTAATATGTGCATAAAATGTTAACAAAATCCCGTAATATAAGTACCAAATAATTCATAAGTACCTTGCAAAACTCAATGAAGATCAACAAATCTCATTTTATATGAATCATTTGTTCTACATAGCTTAACATATGGGATTATCAATCATTCCATCAACAAAATATATGACAATTCCCTAATGTATATTTTGCAAATCTATTCATGAAGTAATTGGTCATACCATCAACAACATAATACAACAAAAACCTGAATCCATACACATAACAAGTTTGCCAAGGGAGGGTCATGACATCCTACCCCATTAGACTTAACATAGTCCTCCGTGTTTTCATTTAGTTCAAATATTAAATACTATAATTTACATACTATCCTCAAACAAGTAAGGATTTTTTTTTGCATGTCTACTACTTTCTCCCAAGTAGTATTTATTTTAGAATAACGGTCCCACTGGACCTTACATTGCTCTAGGGTTCCTTTCCTCATTGATTTGGAATAGAAATCAAGGATTTTTACTGGTCGAACCTCTATAGCCTTTGGATCTTCCATTTGTAATTTAGAAAAATCCCACACATGATTAGGGTTAGCTATATATTTTCTAAGCAATAAAATGTGAAAGGTGTCATGAATCTTTAATAGACTAGGTGGTAAGGCAAGTCGATATGCCACAAGACTAATATTTTTTGTAATTTCAAAGGGTCCCACAAAACAAGGATCTAGTTTTATAGACTTAATAGCACTCTTCTGTGGTCTCACCCTCAAAAACACTCTATCACCCACAACAAACTCCCTTGGTGACCTCTTAAGGTTGTCATAACTTTTTTGATGATTTGTAAATTCTTTAAGATTTTATCTAATCCTCCTTAATTGTTGCTCTATTTCTTTGATCATATCAGGTCCAAACACAACCCTATCCTCTATATTATCCCACGATAGTGGTGTTCTACACCTCCTTCCATAAAGAACTTCAAATGGTGCCATGCCTAAGGTCGAATGGTGACCGTTGTTGTAGGTAAATTCTACCAAGTGCAAGAAATATTTCCATCAATTTTTTTGATCCCTATAATGCATGCAAAACATATCTTCTAAAATCCTATCTAACCTTTTAGTTTACCCATCAATTTTTGGGTAATATACATAATTGATGTTGAACCTAGTGCCAATGGATCGATGCAAAGCTTACCAAAAATTGGATGTGAATCTTGAGTCCCTATTTGAAATTATAACTTTCAAAAAATCATGAAGCCTGAATATTTCCTTAGAAAATCTGTTAGCCACAACCACGACATCATCCTTGGTATTTTTGGGTATAAAGTGCATAACCTTGGTCAGTCATTCGACCATAAATAAGATTACATCATGCTATAATATGGTCTTTGGAAAACCTACAATAAAATCCATTGAAATCACCTACCATTATTTGTGCCGGTACATCATGAGGGTGCAATAGTCCTATATGATATATATTTTATGCCTTTACTTCATGGCATTCAAGATATTGAGCGATAAATTCAGTTATGTCCCTCTTCATTCCTAGCCAGTAGAAGGTTTTCTTCATATTATCTCTCATTTTTCCCCTCATGGATAAGTAGAATATGGAGATATATGTGCTTCATTCATGATCAATTTATTTAAATCACAAACCTTAGGAATTACTACCCTATCCTTGAAGCACAAGAAACCATCCTTGATGCTGAATTCCTTACTTTCATCAAGTTTCCTTTCCATATTTTCTTGGATTTGATTGCAAAACACATCTTGTTGTTGCATTTCCTTAACTTGTTCCATCAAGTCTACATGGATGCGAGATAAGACGACTATGTGTTTTCTACATTGAGTGCATCAACCACCTTATTTTCCTTCCAATTGATATATTCAATATCAAAATTATATTCAATAAGAAATTCTATCCATCTTCTCTACCTGGCATTTAGCAAATTTTAAGTAAATATGTACTTCAAACTTTGATGGTTTATTCTTAGCTCAAAGGATATACTTATCAAATAGTGTCACCAACTTTGAGAGAAAAAACCATCATTGCCAATTCCAGATCATGGGTTACATAATTGACCTCATGTCATTTTAGTTTCCTGGATCAGTAGGCAATTACTACTTCATCTTGTGAGAGCACTCCTCCCAAATATTCTAATGAAGCATCTGTACACATAGAAAAGCTACCCTGATGGTCTGGTATCTTTAGTATGGGAGATATAGTAAGTTTTTGTTTGAGAAAATCAAAAGCTTTCTCACATTTATCTATCCACTTGAATTTTTTCCCTTCCTTAGAAGGTTAGTTATTGGAGTGGTTATCTTGGTGTAGTCATTCACATAATTATTGTAATATCCAGTTAAACCCGTGAAACATTGGAATTCCTTCACATTTGTTGGTGGTGGCCAATTTAGTATAGCTTCTATTTTCTTAGGATCCATCACGATCCCATTGCTAATACAATATGCCCTAAATATTGCACTTCTAAAACAAAATTCACACTTCAAAAAAATATTGTACAATTTATTCTTCCTTAGTAGTTCCAACATGATCCCAAGGTGTCTATCATGCTCAATATTATTTCGAGAATATATCAAAATATCATCCAAGAACACAATAAAAACCAATCCAAAAGCTTCCTAAAAATATTGTTCATCAAATTCATAAATGTTGTTGGAGCATTCGATAGACCAAAAGGCAAGACAATAAACTCATAATATCCATAATGAGTTTTGAAAGCTATATTATGGGTATCCTCTTCTCAAATCCTCAATTGGTGGTATCCCAACTTTAGATCAATATTTGAAAATATACTAGCATCTTTAAGCTGGTCAAAGAGATCTTCAATTCTAGGTAGAGGATATCCATTTTTAATGATTGCCTTGTTTAACATCTTGTAGTCTAAATATAAATTCAAGGAACCATCCTTTTTATTGACAAACAACACTGGTGCATCCCATGGTGACACACTTGGTATAATTAATATATTATCCAAAAATACTTGTAACTGCACCTTTAGTTCTTGCATATCAATTGGGTTCATCCTATAAGGAGCTCTATGAATAGGTTATATTCCAAGTTGAAGTTCAATTATGAAATAAAATTCATGTTTAGAGGGAAATCTAGGTAAATCCTCTGGAAATACATCTTTAAACTTTTGAAGTACTGGGTGTTTCTCAAACACTTCTTCCTTATTTTCACCTTCTATCTCATTAAACTTCACTACATAAACTATTCCTCATCTCTTCATTGCCTTCTTAAGCTGCATTATCAAGAGGATATGGGATCAAAAATTCCCTGCAGGTTGTACACCCTCTATACTTTTTTGTCATCTTTTGAGTACTCAATCCATCTATCTTGGAAATTGATTACAACCTTACATGATTGCAACCAATCCACTAGGACTACATCGAAAGCATGTAGCGATGCTACATAAAGGTAACCTATAGTTATACCACTAGGTAAGATGATTTCAGTCATAGGGTAACACTCATCTAAGAAGTAGGTCTATCCTGAGCTATACTCGACCTTCCACCAATGTGCTAAGATTCCTAGCCTCTCTGGTATATTTTTAACTAAACTAGTGGAAACAAAGCTATTTGTGGCATAACTATAAATTAGAATTCTAACATATCTACCAAATATCTTACCTTTTATCAGCAGTGGAGTGGCTTGTCCTTCCAAATTCTAAATTTTTGTTGCATAAATATTGTGTAGATTATTTATAAGCAGGTTCCTTTTCCTTCAAACTCGATCCTGCTTTGAGTGGATATTTTTTGATGTAATGTGGACTGCCACATTCATAACATCCTACTTTGGGTCTTGGATGTGTTTTCTACTTCTATCCATCTTTCACTTTCATTTCTAATGGAAAATTGGTCTGACCCTGTGCTGGTAGTATATTATCACTATTGTTTCTATTGTTAGAGTTGTAGTTCAACCAGGTGTTGTAGGTGAGTTGGAGAGGAGAGGGAAATCCCCAAAGGGAGGTTCCAGGTTTGAATCTCCACCCTACCAAAAAGCTAAATTGGGTACCCAAAATCCAATTGATAATGTTGGTGCGGGCAGGGCTAGGTGTGACCCTCGGGTGACTTTGACGGTGTAGAACCCCCTGTTCATGGTATCTTAGACCAATGCGGCCTCGCAAGGGGTTTTTCACTTAAAAAAAAAAGAAGAGAATTGTAGTTCTTCCTTTTGAACCTTTTCTTAAACTTTCCTTATTTCTTGTTATTCCTTTGGTCCTGTCTAGGGGGACTCTTTTTTTCCTGTTCACTTTCCCATTTCATGAACCTTGCATTGTTTCTTTTTCTTAGTGCCTCTTTATCTTGCTCAGTTGCCCATTCATAATCAAAGTAGAGCTTGAGATAAGTTTTAAATTTCCTAGCCAGATCATAAACCTTCTAAAGAGTACTAGGTTCCCACATATTAACTTCATGCCCTATTCAGGGATTTGCTCCTAGTATAAACTTATGTATCTTTATTTCCTTGTTATACGTAGGCACATACTTCAGTAGCTTGATGAATTTTTGATAATATACCTCTACATTCCTAGTCCCTTGTCTAAGTTTTGTGAACTCTTCAAATTTATTGGTGTAGAAGTGTTTGGTGAGGAATATTTCTTTGAAATCTATCACAAAGTTATCCCATTTTAAATCATTTGTAGCCTCAATCTCTTGTTCCCCACTAAATGTATCCCACCAATCCAAACCAACTCCCTGTAAGTGTAGAGTGGCATAAGACCTTCAAATGCTAGTGGAATAGTTACTCATATTACAAAAAGTCTCTATCTCCTTCAACCAAAATTTGAATTTATCACCATATTATTCTCCATTGAACTTTGAAGATTTTAGGTGTTTCATATCCTTGCCCAATTTTGCCTCTAGATGGATTCAACCCATTGTGCTTTTGAATGGGTCTCATTATCTTATATTACTCTAGGATTTCCAGCTTGTGAATATCAATTTACTATAGACTTCAATAGTTATTTTTGTGTTTACATATGTTCCCTTAATAGGGCAACTATTGTGGAGAGATCCTCCCTCTCATTATTAGGATTGTTCACACCTGCATTGTTGGTCTCAAATTCTACATTGTTTTTCTATGTCTGCCTTATTGATGGAGAAACACTCCCTCTCTTTCTCATTGGTGATATTGTCCCAGGCCACACAAAAGAGAGATAGTAGGAATCAGTTCGCAATTACATCTCTAATTGTTTCTTCTACTAATAACTCTATTCCTAGTTAACCTTACTAGACATTCAAGATTTACCTTTAATAGATACACTTCCCTTATGGGTATAGTATTTACCTGGTGTACTATCCTAATACACTCATCTATTCTTGTACAAGAAAATTGTATCCCTACAAACCAAGTGCTATGATACCAAATGTCACATCCCAAAAAAATCTAGCCTAACCCTAATTATTTTTTTAAAAACCCTAATATATATATATATATATTAATTTCCCACTTTTATGCTCTACTAGGGTAGCCAATAAATACACCATATATAGTTTTGGTTATGTAAATGCACTAGGTAAACCTATTAATTCACAACCATCCTTCTCACTTATCATTTAGTGAGTTGGTTTCCTTCTTCCATTCTTTCGAAAGAAGCATGTTGTCCATCTCACACCACATAAGTCTTTCTATGTTGGTGCTTAGAGCGTATTGTATATCAACTATCCTCTCATATCCTTAATGAGCTAGTCATACCATTAAAGGACCTTTTCCAAAATTCATTCTTGGAAAATCTACATCATAACTAACCAGATTTCCCTTTAATTTTTATTAGGTTCTCTACTACCTAAATTTATCTTTTAGAGTAAAGATTGTTCATGTATCATCCATAATATTTATTTACATCCATCCAGATATTTATTGATATTGAGAGTAGTATTCAACTAGCTATACATTTAACCATTCATTAGCATGATATAACCATTTCCATGAAATAATTAACAACCTTAATTAAATACTCCCAAAGGAAGGTTTCTTTAACAACAAAAGTCCCCAACATACAAGGCTATGAAATGATTCTCTAGTATACAAATACAACCAGTTCTCTTGTATTAAATTTATTTTTACATTACCTCATAATCCACACTTTCACTGATAATTATTACCATGCTTAAAGAACCACTCCATTTCCATTTTATAAAACATAGATCCATCATAAAATGAAATCACCACAAATATTCACACAACACTAATTTATCCTGGGAAAACCAAAGGTAAAAACCCAACTGTGAATAGTTCAATCTTAATTTTTAAGCAAATAGATAAATACATTCTGACGAGGCTTCCATTAAGCCCATTTTTCCACATTCAATAATATCCCAAAATCTCATATATTTACAATCAAAATTGTCATTTAGTTTAATTCCATAGCCAAATATCATGTTTAGCTAAAATGGGTCTATCCAACCCTATTACACATTTTAAATTTCCAGTTTAAAAATACATTGCAACATTCAACTAACCTAGTAACTTACTATTTTTACATTGTCATAAGAAGTCTAATATACCATAAATTGTTTGCAACCCAACTCAGGAAACACGATCTAGAAAACACTATTATAGATACCGATTTCCAAGACAAACAAAGTTTTTTCATTCTTATTCATTTTCAACTCTCCCACAAAGCAAAACTAGATCCAAGGTTTACTATAAGGTCATGGCATCTAAAGCACTTAGCTTGAACCCTTCAATAAAGACTTCCATTTCATTTGTACCGGTAACACACAACACTATGCTTTCTAAATTTTTAATGAACTCAAGAGTCAACAACCTACTCAACTGGGTTCATAAAATAACTTACTTGCATAGGGAATGAAAACTAAAACTCCATCGACATTATATATTCATAAAAATTGTAAACATATCACCATAAATTTGGCTTCACCCTAGAGCACCTATTGGAGACCTCTAATTCTTTCAAGTAGTTCACAAGCACCTATACCACTAAATGTGTGTGAATCATTACTAGCAAGACATCCCTTTACTCCCTTCTTGAGAAGGATAGCCTCAGCACAACAAACTTCATTCATAGATCTCCTCCACTTAGGAATGCACACATTGACAGACCCAATCAGTTAAATGCACACATTAAGGAAATAAAACCAACAGTCTCAATTGTGCATATACTGAAGATACCATAACATTGTTACCATATATATTATGCCACTATTATCCATGATGAAATGACACACTAAAATAATTCAAAACTTAATAGTGTATTTTGGAAGATAATTTACCATTAAGTTCTATGTTAATAAAAACACAAGACTCTAACATGCGCTCATCAAAACTCATGTATCTCTAACTAACATCATTCATCATACTCAAATGATACAACCAAAGCACATTTCCATTCAACTATGAAATATCATCGGTAAGGTTATAACACATCGAATAATCTATCATTTATTTGATAAGGTCATAAAATTAGAATTTCAAGGTTTTCATTTTGAATCTAACATTAATAAAGGAATTGAAATGTAGGACTAATACCACACAATTTTCAAGAAATTCATCAAATTCTATCATAATCCAAAGATAAAAACTAAAGACAACACCAATACCAGAGAATGTTTACTTGAAAATACCTCTTTTACAATGAGAGTAGCACAATTTCCTAGCTCCAATCCTACACATAGTTCACCTCAATCAATCACTCAAACTCTGGTGCTCCTCCCCTCTTCATTCATTTTTCTTTTTTTTCCTCCCAAAATATGAAGAACATCCTCTCTTTCCCCTCTCTCTAGTAATCATTACTCCTCTCGACTTTGTCCACCTATTCACTACTTCACTCTCACTCCCAACCCACTTCCTCTATCACTTCGTGGTATAATCATTTTTGATTCCAACACGAAACTTGTTCATTAATTTTATAATCTAGTGGATCAATCAAAACCAAAATTTGGGTTGATTACGCTTTTAAAAAAATAGGATCCTCCACCAATATTTAAACGAAATATTCAAATTATAAATATTTGCTCATCAAAACATGCAAAGGTATTAAATTGATAATTAACCATCTTCAAAGTCTTCACTTCCTGTTAACATCATAAGGCAAGACATTAGTCCATAAAGTTAAGATGTGCATAAAAGGTTAACAAAAGCCCATAATATAAGTACCAAATCATTCACAAGTACCTTGCAAAACTCAATGAAGATAAAAAAAATCTCATTTTAGATTTATCATTTGTTCTACATAGCTAAACATATCGGTTTATCAATCATTCCATCAACAAAATATAAAAGGAATTTTCCTAATGTATATTTTGTAAATCTAGTCATGAAGTAATTGGTCGTACCATAAAAAACACAACACAAAAAAAACCTGAATCCATACACATAACAAGCTCGCAAAGGGAGGGTCATGACAAAAATGTAATAATATATTTAAATAACAAAATAGAAGACTTAAATAAAAATAAGTAGATTGAATTATAAAAATAATATGAGGTATTTTTTAATTGGTTATCGAAGGTTAAAACAAATCATATTATTTTTGTATTAAAAAATATTAACATAGGTTGTCTTATTATAAGAGTGTCTATTACAATGAGAAAATTTGAATTTGGGGTTTGCCAACATAACTATATCCTATTGAGTGTTTCTTCATAATGCTTTATATAGAATGATGTAAGATATTTATCTAAAATTTATTCAAATATTTATGATTTATTTTTTAATAAAAATTGAGCTGACTTTATAAATATAGAATGTGCAACATGACTAATGGAGGTCACATAAGTCTCTGATAGGATAAAGATGTAGTACTCAAAACTTATTAGTAACTTTCTTTTTTGGTTATTGTACTAGAGGTTTTTCAGGATGGCATACCATTTTTGTGTGCATATCACTTATTGTCATGTTGGGTAGAGGGACTTAAGTGAGGAATTTGCCCTAGCAATTTGGTGCATGTTCAAGACTAAGAGTCATTTTTCTTCTTGGTTTGGGGTTCAAGCCTCCTTGGCACTTTGTGTGGATACATATTTGTTAATAAGGAATTCTTATCCTAAATAACCACATTGGCATAGTAGTAGTGGACTTGCATTTTAAGTTGCAGGTCTTGAGTTTGAATCCTTTTGGTGGCCAAACCTTCTAGAGACCATAAATTTTGCATACAAAAGCATATTGGGCCATTTTTGTTTTCACATATTTTTGATCCCTAGACACTAGTGGCATCAGTTAAAGGACCCACTATAATTTTATGGATTTTTTTTTGTGTAAAATAGACCCAATTAATATTCTTCTCTTTATTTTGGTATTGTATTAACTCCAACAGGCCCATTAGAATGGATGCTAGCAAGCTTGCTTGCATCCAATAGATCTATGGTTCAAATCTACATAAGTGGCAAGGTTTAATAGGATTAGTATTTCGTATTGTATCACTTGTAGGATCTTCATACCTATCAACATAATAGACTAAACACCTTCCTTTGCTACCTTAACTAGTAAAATTATTTTTAAATCCTTCCTCATCTGGAATATCACGAGATTGAATCCTTTCCTCATATTATTCTTTTATAGAGCACCTCTTAACGTCTTTATAGAATGCTAGGAATATGACTTTGAATAGTGGCCACAACATAATAGTTGAAAATTTGCTTTGTATCTCAAGATGATCAAGGTTCAATTTATCCACACATCACCTCTTAATCCAAGTTTATTTTGATCAAAGCATAATAAAACAACAAACTATCTTGGTATTCCTAATCATATGATAATTTACTACATTAAACAATATAAAATCCTTATTGAACAAGAAGGTCACAGGTTCAAAACTTATTTTCTCATATTTATTTTATCATATTACTCAAGGTTTAATATCTTCAAAGAGCACAAAACATATATCTTTTAACTAAGCTCATTTCTATAGTGTTTGGTCAATTGTATTATATCTTGGAGCTTAAAACTTCCCTATGTTTTTGAGAACTTCTCCATAGTGTCTCTTTTCATGTCTGAGAGATGGCGTACTCTCTAACTCTAATAAGCTTATTGGTGTAGTGGTTGGTGATATTTTGGTTGTAAGAGGAGTAGGTTTTGTATGGAAAACATAAGGTATACCTTATTTCTATTAATCCATTTATAACTATTGGGGTTGATTATTTGAAGACCTACATATTTCTTGATGGTTCAAATTATTTTGTTTAATTTGAAGTATAGATTGTGGTTATTATACTGCATGTTGAAGATCTTCTCACACGAAGCTCAATATCTTGAATCCAATTCATGTACCTTTGGTAAGAGAAGATAAAATTATTTATTGGACCATTCAAGCATTCATTATGGGTGGAGATATACCATCTCTAATGCCTTCTCTCATTGGTCCCTAAATTCATATTATAAGGGGTGTGGAAATATCTTTCATATAACATTATTAGGTTAAGGACAACAATGATGAAATGCGTTTGGATACTCTTAATGTAGCTTATATATAGGTGCAATATAATCCTATGGGTATTTTTATGTAAGCCTATGGCTAGTTTTAATGTATTCACACTTAGTGATATTGGTTAAACCACCTTTATGGTTAACCTTGATTAAAGGGTTTAATACATATAATATATTGAAATTTATCCTTATATTATGTTGGCTTGAGATTAGAATTTCCTTGGGGATTAAGTATCTCTATAAATACCCCTTAATGACCAATCCATTGTATTAGTTTGTGATATGTGAGATCATGGGGTGCCTATGGGCAACCACCCCTTATTTTTATTATTTTTCTATATGATTCTTTTATGACTCTTTTGTATGATATTATGGTGAATATATGCTTTGTAGTGTTTTATGAAAAATATTTTAAATTCTAACAAGAATTAAGTAAAATTTGAAGACAATAGAGCATTGGAGGTTGAGGGGAAATGAATCTTTAAAATTGAAAAAAATAATGGAAAGAAAAATATCCAAAATACTTACTTCATACCAATATTGAAGCATAATTTATTGAGTATAGGGTAGCTCATAGAGAAAAATTACAAAGTAGTATTTTAAAATAATAAGTTCATCATATGATAAAGTAAATGGAACGTAGTAGTGATTGTTGTACCTATGGCAAAGAATAAAACAATTTCTTTCAATCTTGGAGGAGAAGAAAATATTTTGTGTCATACAACCATTAAGTTAAGCAATTGGTTATGTCACCAGAGGTATGGTCACTTCTATTTTTTAAGCTTATATTTGTTGAATGTTAAAGGAATGGTCCATGGAGTACCTTGCATAGAATCAAAAAATGAAGTGTGTAAAGGCTACACAATGGAAAAACAACTTAAAGAGACCTTTCCAAAATAAAAAGCATGTAAACCATCATATTCATTATAATTGATTTATTGAAATATTTCTAGCCCAATGCACATGTTGAATCCTTGTAGTTTATCATTTTCACTAATGAACGTACTAAAAAACTTGGGGTATATTTTTGAAGAATACTAGTGATGCGGGTATATTTTTAAAGAATACTAGTGATGCTATTTAAGTATTCAAGAGATCTAAATTTATAATAGAGAATTAAAGTGGATATAGAATCAAAACATTAAGGAATAATTGTGGTGTGGTGTATTTTTCAAAGACATTCAATCATTTTTGTGATGAGCATATGATAAGAATATAATTGACAATAGACTACACACCTCAACAAAATGGAGTGATAGGAAGGTAGAATAAGACAATCATGGAGATGACAAGAAGGATAGTACTAATTTTTTTTTTGGAAAATAATTTTTGATGAAACAATTGCCACAATAGTGTACATAGTAAATAGAGGTCCCCAAATGACAATAAAGATTATGATTGCTCAAGAGGTATGTATAAAAATATTCCTATAATAAGGCACTTGAGAGTTTTTGGTTGTTTGGTTTATTTTTAGGTTGAAAATAAGAAAGAAAGGAGTTGTATATAGATAATCAAGCATGTATTTTTATTGGTTATTCTAAAGAAAGTGAGACATAGATATACTATGGTCCCAAACCTAGATAATGCATTCTATCTAGAGATGTAATTTTTGATGAAAAGGGAGTAAATATACAACAAAAAAAAAGACTATATAAAGGGTAAAAGGGAGTAAATGGACAACCAATAATATGTTGACACGAACACTTTCTATCCTCTACATATATAAGCACAAATTGCACCAATCCCAAGTAGCCCTAACACCACTAACTATCCCACCATAGAAAAATCAAGCAACCCCACAAATAACTTCAATTTTACCCTTCTCCACATAGACCACCATTTCTTAGCATGGCTGCAAGGACCACCTATTATGACCAATAATAGCAACATAACACAATATTACTATGTTACCACAATGCTAAACCCACTACACCAACATTGGTACATTGCTTCTAGACCTAGAATCCACATGAAGAACACCATATACCTTATCAAAACCATGAAAAAAATAGGGAAAATATCATCTCTTATCCTCAGTAACTTTAGTATCTACTCTACCAACTATGAAATAGAATCCAACCACCTAACTACAACCAAAAATAGGTGAATTTTACATTGTTGATGATCCTCTAGTCACCCCTATCCTCTCTAGGAAGTCATCTCCACCCCACTACTTAACATAGGTGATCACCCCTCAACTATTTTTTGTTGGATGAGCCCTAAACCATATTTTTGATGAAAATAAAGTAAATGGAAAATCAAAAACATATTATTTAATCTTTGGTGCATCTTCCCTTTTTAGCTTAGGATTTTTCCTTTTCATTATCTTTTAATTTTTTTTTCTTTAACCATTTCCCTCCCAATTTAGATTAGTAGTTATGCACTTGAGATCACATCCTATAAAGGATTTTACCTTTGTTAAAATACTAGAGATCCTTGATCAAGACAAATCCCATGCTCTTGATATTGATCCTATTGTGTCACTCCATGCGAGGCACAATAGCCCCAACCACCATGTCCACACTCTATTTTATAGCCAAGATAATTAAATAGGATAATAGGTTAATGACACACCCAATATGACCCCATTGATTTATCTTTGGTTCCAAAATCATAAGAACAAGTTAAGGTTAGACTCTAGTGAGGATCTCTACCTAGTTTTTCCTACTAAAGTATTTCATCACTCACCTAGCAATTCTTTTCAAAAACAAACAACCAAAAGAAGCTACTTAATTCCTAAATATTACTATCCTACCTAGGTCTATTGATTCCCCTATCAATATTGAATAACCATTAATTTTATCCTAAAACCCTTAGGAGGTAAAGGTAGATGCATATTTAGCTAGAAATTAGGAGGTGAAGGTGTCTCTAGCTAAAGGAACTAGTTGCACATTCTTCCAAAGATATAAAATATCCCTTAGGAAGAACAAGGTAGCACCGAAGAAGGGAAAGAGCGAGGACCTGTCCTCTCTCCCGTGAGGTGAGAGTGAGTGATCACAACATTCACTTGAAGCCTTATATTCGAGGATATTTTCAAAGGTGTACTTGATATTTTTCATGAACTCAATCAAGGAGCTCAATCGAGATAATAATTGGAGATGGTTAAACCCTTCTAATTTTAAGCAGGAGGTCGAGGGGTTCCCGAGTTTCTGTTGTTCTCGCAAAGCGAGTCTTGGCGGTCAAGCTTTCTACAAAAAAACGTATGCTCTTCTCTAAGCTGTGAAAATAGGAATCCGGTGCCCCAAGTATTATATTTGAAGGATTGAGACCTTTTTTCTTTCGGGCGACGGGCCATATCCATACTTGGTTCTCCATATGGAAGAAGTATAGCATGACCAAGTAATTAGAGCATAAATGCACAGAAAAATGCTCTAGCATAGACCTTGGTAATAACTTGTTTCGATTCCACATATTGATCATTTTGAACCAAAATTCAAATAATGGGGAGTCACATATTTATCAATTATTGATTCTATCAATATGTGCATAAAGTAAATTTTAAATTTAACCTACTTTTATCCACTTTTAATCTATACTAGAGAAGTTTTTTTTTTTAACATGGTGGAATCGGTAGCCGCCACGAATATGGGTAGGCTGTCCATATTTTATGGCCACCATAGTATTCTTCGTTGTCCACCCCAAAATCCACCACACAGATCTTCACGCAGTCTACCCCTATAACCGCTATGCCACAACCATTTTAAACCTTTTATGCCGTTGAAAGCACAAGGAAAGGGACAAACGTTCAGTCCGACGAGGCTCGAGATTTGAACCTTGGACCTCTACCCCCTTTATGGGGTTTGGATGAACCAATTGGTCTACACCTCGGACCTCTATACTAGAGAAGTTATTCATATCTTTTATATAAATATTTTAAATACCCAGTCAGAAAGGACAATTCTCTGGAGATGTTGATCCTAGCTAAACACGAACCGAAGGTTCATTCTCTTTCTTCCTCTAAAATAAGAGCATGTTCTTTAGTATGTATTTTGATTGGGAAAATACATATAAGCACTCTTTCGCCAATTGCGTGCTATTCTGGTAGCATACCAAAAATATAAGACACCAAATTGAGGTTCTTGTGAAGACCTTAGTCTATCTAATTCTAGAGCGCATGCTATATTCACCTAGCGACTTTGCTCAATCCAAAGGACCCAAAGGACCCAAAGGACTATGAAAATAATACCACCAAATATACGTGCCAAAGCATGAATGCTTCCTTCCTAATGATTTTATCATCATGCTATAGAAGAAGTCCCTTATGACCTCTAGTTTTTCCATATGTATGGGATGATATTCTAACATTAATGCTTAGAAATTTACCATATTACACTAGCAAAGGACTATCAAATATGTAAGAACATATACAAGACATGGTCTACTTGTATCAACTACACAATATCACAAATAAAAACATGGCTTTGAGGCTACTTATGATGTCATTTAGAGGTAAAGCTCACAAGGGATACAACTCTCTTTCTCCACTCTCAATTTTTGAATGGGATCAACTTTCTATGCTATTCATGGATGAATTTAGAGAAAGAGAGCTTCCAACCTAGCTATTTAACCTACCACTCCACAACCTTATTTTACACAACAACCCACTACTTCTATCCAAATTAAAATAATTTAGGATAAGAAAGAAGAGTATATGAAGGTAGAGGAGGCATAATACAATGGTCCACAAAGTGTAATTAATAATCAAGTGGGCCACTAGATAACAGAGGTAGTGGATTCTCCTCCCCATAAAGTTTCCAAGAAAAAAAGCATGGACACTTATATAAGCTACAAGGAAGGGTATTTTTCCTCTAGGGACATAAAAGAGGTAAACAATCTAATCTAGACGTGTAAGATGCATGGCAACATGGCAAAATGCAAAAGATAATTTAGTATTGGTATCAGTCCACATGCACCTAAGAAATTACTTACCCCTAGTCCAGTCTCTTTGAGTAAAATAAGTTGCTTAGAAATCTCAATTCTACAAAGGTGAAGGTGATCCACCCAAGGAACTAGAAAAAGAGGAAGAAGCAACAAAGCATTTGAGTAGAAGGATGGGTCTCATTCGGCTCCATACCCAATGAATAAGATCTCAACTCTTGTAAATATATATTATATGTAATATAAAGGAGTAATCTTGATTTTGTATAATTGTGAAAGCCTTTACAATTGCAAAGATATGAAGGTAGAATTTAAATGTTAAAATTTTCTCTCAGCTTCCTTTCCAAATAAATATTCTTCTTGACTCTATGCCCAATGGAATAGGCACTAGTTCTTTATGTCCCTCATCTTAAAAATAATGAATATCCCTTGTGAGTTTTAAAACTATAATAAATATTCACTATGTTCAGAAGAAGGCCTTAGAAAGATAGCCCTAACAAAGAAAGCATACGAGAAGTCAAAAAGAAAGCATTAAACAAAGAATGAATAAAAGTTTCAATAAAAAAATTAGAAATATAGAAGGCAAAAAGTCCAAAAAGGGGCAAGTATGAAGATTAAAATTTTATAAAAATTTTGACCAAATTAAAAAAGTAAAAGTTCCAACACATGAAATATCGAGGTCAGATAATCAAAAAAGTTTTGAGGTCACAATGTTAGATGGTGATACAAGATTCGAAGGCTAGAAACACCCATTCTCTAAAAATAAAGAAGACAAATTATGCTAAGGAGTATGATCTTCTAGGAAGTGCAATGCTTTCTTAAAAAATATCATGTTAGGATCCTATCCTAACACAAATTTGTAATTCTCATTTACTTATGTAATGACCCACTTCCAATGTGGGGATCACATTATGATATTATTTTATAATACTTTGTAATGTATGTGGTAAGTAGGATTCCTAGCTAAGTGGTGCTATCTCATGTAACCATTTTTATCAAGATTGTAACCGATGGTAGGTAGGAGATTCTAGCTCAAGTGGTATTTTGCATGTAAGCCAACTCTTGAGCCTTTAGGTAGGGTTGCATGTACAAATTCATCTTTTTGTAAGCTAATGAAATATTGAAAGAGGTTGCCCCCTCGAAGAGGCCTGCAATTCTATGTTATTGTGAGATTGTTCCATTTTTGCATAGTGTTATTGAGTTATTTGATGTATTTAAGTTATTTTTCAGTATTTTGTGTGTGTGCTTATTTATTATAGTGAGATCCTAAAAAGTGGTATCAGAGCACTTTTCAGGATCGAGTTCTGCTGTAACTGAGATGATTTTTTCCAGCCATTCCATTTGTTAGGTATAAATTTTTGTGTTCTTTCATTTCTATTTTTCCTTTATTAAAAAAAATCTAAAAAATATAGTCCTTTTTTTGATCGAAAATCTAGAAAACATAAAAAAATACAATCTCTGTTTTAGTAGTTGTGTAGGTTATAAACCCTGTGTCAAGGGTTTTAAAATATGGCAAAGGAGCTATCGTTATTGGCTAAGCTAGATAGCCCATAAAGCATCTAGTGAAGTGAGGGGTGATCAGACTCCAATACCCAAGCCTTAGACAACACTCGTGCACGGACTTGAGCTCCCACATATCTTTGGGTGTATTGGGAGACAATATAGGTTTAAACAAAATTTTATCCATTAGGAAGCTTTTCGGCCTTGTATTATCCATAGTCCATGGGACACAACATCCCGGAAGATCATCTTCTCATACTATCATAGAGGCAGATAGTGTGCTCAAGGGTATGTGTGGAATCCTCCTTAGGTAGTGGCTTGAAATATTGGTCCGAGCACTATTGTTCGTCACTACGGTATAACAAAAGACCTATGGGTATTATATACTCCCTTACTTAGCGTACCCTAGTTCTACAAAACATAACTTCTACCTACAAATTAACACCATCCCTATTCTGCTAACCTGCATTCACAACCCAAAAAGTGAGCATATGGAGAAGACATTCCTTATCACAGAAAACAAACTTGCATGCACCAACAGTTAGGATAGATTTTGCAAGTATTTGCAATAGCCTATGGTCAGAAATAGAATAGTCAGGATAGTGACAAAAATAGTCGAGTTAGTAACAGAGATAGTCAGGTCAATAGTAACAACCTTCTGTAATAGTCCAAAATTACAAAATTCCAGTGTAAGAAATAATACTATCAATGTTAGAGAATCCCTAGGGTCAGTGACAAAAAATATGTCAGTAACTACAATACAAGTGATAGAGGAAGGAACGAGATAGTGATAGGGTGGTCAGGGTGCAGACTACAGGTCAGAGGCAATTGATCCCAAACCCCAACTTTTGAACTGTAACTCCAAATAAGAAACTGACAACACCAACAACACCAATTTTTTTTTTGAAATTTTACTAAAATAGGGATATCTCTTCACACAAAGCTCATATTGACTCAAAAATTTAGCAGATAATTCCAAACTCTATTCCAGAAAAACTTGTACTTGGCAGCCCTTGGTTAAATTTTGCACTGATTTTCCAAAAATAGCAATTTTTAATTTGGCCATAACTTTTCAATGATCAATCAAATTGATCCAATTTTTTTGGAATAGAAGATACTTGTTATTCTACACCAAATACCCTCAAGGACTCACTGGTGAAATTTTAAGTCCAAGTGGAGGAAATTATGTTGACATCTATTTGCAACCAATCGAAGATCACAAAAAGTCAAGAAATTCAGTATATATCCTCATTGAGCACTCAGATCAAACAACCACTGAAGTGGAACCTATTCTAAAATTAGTTTTGCAATCCATTCCCTAAATTAAATTTTGGACCCTTACTAAAAATAGTAACTCCTGAAATCCCACATCTATTTTTAGTAATTGAGTAAAAGAGGGCTCACAATGGCAAGCGGTACCCGTGGACAAAAGGAGCTAGAAATTACCACAATATTGGCCAATATGCAAAAAGCCCTTGACTACTTGACAACTATAAACCACACCATAAGAGAAGAGATTAAAGAGCTCCAAATGGACCAGGATACCACTAGAATCTTCTTATAAAAATGACTTACAATGGTGGAGACACAATTGCAAGGTACTCTCACATATGAACACCAAGCTAAAAAATATGAATGAGGTCGAAGAAGGGAAAAAAAGACCGAAGAAGGGGAACTGAAGACACTCACTATGATCGTGATCCGACCTTCAAAATACCTAAATTGGATTTTCCTAATTTTAGTGGAGAGAATGTCGATGGGTGGTTATGTCGGGTTGATCAATTCTTTAGACTCCACAATGTCCCCATATATCATTGATTTCAGATGGATTTCTTAAACTTAGAATCTGAAGCCTTACATTGGTTCCAATGGCTATGAGCCACTACCCTTGATCTATCTTGGGAGGACTTTGAGTCCCAACTACTCACCCGATTTGGCCCTAATGACTATGAAGACTTTACAGGAGCATTGAAAAAGCTAAAACAAACTACCACAATTTGTTATTACCAAACACAATTTGAGAAATTGACAAATAAAACAAGGGGCTTGAATGAGGGTTTTTTATGAGTTGTTTCATGAGTGGGTTGAAAGATGATATCCAGGGTAAAGTCAAGATGTTTAAACCATAAACCATGATGGAGGCTATCAGTTTAGCCCGATTGGCCGAATCTAAAATCTTAGCTCAATGAAAAACACCATAATTTTCTCAAGCTCGACCTCCCTTTCCTCCTCGATTCCAAAATAATACTGATAATAAACCTCTTCCTCCTAAGTGACTAACTATAGCTGATATGGATGCACATCGCACCCAAGGGCTATGTTATAATTGTGATGAAAATTTGTGAAGGGGCATATATGTGCAAATAATATATTGTTCTTAATATATGCAAAGGAACCCAATAGCAGTGACCATAGTGATGAGGAGAGTGACATAGCTAAAACACCAACTCAATAGGAAGAGAAAACCCAAGACCCTGAACCAGAAATTTTGTCCATTTTCTTGTCAGGGTTACCACTCCACAAACCATGAGAGTTGTGGGTTTTTAAAAGGCCAACACCTTCCTGTTATTATTGATTCAGGTAGTACACATAACTTTATTGATCCTCGAGTTGCTAAGCAGGCCAATTGCTATATACACACATGCAATTCCTTTGAAGTCATGGTGGTAAATGGAGGCACTTTATCTTGTAAAGGTAAATGTCACAATGTTAAAATAAATATGGGGGATTATGAACTCAAACAAGACATGTTTACCCTCCAATTGAGAGGATGTGACATTGTGTTGGGATCCCAATTATTGAGCACCTTGGGCACTATCAACTGGAACTTTGCAGAACTATGGATGCAATTTTCACAACATGGACAAACACACACCCTCCATGGTGCCAAAATAGGGCCTTCCCAAATTGTCAGTTCCAATCGTATAGAGAAATTATTGAAAAATTCATCCTGCAGGGTCACTACATAAATATTTTCAATTCAACCAAGCACTTCCATAGTGGATCAAATTCTAGCATATTTACAACTTATTCTAACCAAGCACGATGGCATTTTTTAGAACCTACTACCTTGCCACCTCGTCACTGACATGACCATGCTATTCTACTACTACTAGGTAATGCACCACCCAACATCATACCATATCGGTATCCTCATGCTCTCAAGTCTAAAATTGAGCAGATGGTACAAGAATTTCTCAAAGCTAGTGTCATTCGACCGAGTACCAACCCTTACTCTTATCTAGTTTTACTAGTTCACAAGAAGGATGGCTCATGGCAATTGTGTATAGACTACCATGAGCTCAACAAAATTACCATCAAGGATAAATTCCCCATTCCAATAGTGGATGAATTGTTGGATGAATTACATGGAGCTATGTACTTCTCCAAGTTAGACCTTCATTTTGGCTACCATCAAATTAGGCTCAAGGACGAGGATATCTCCAAAACTGCATTTCGTACTCATGAAGGTCACTATGAGTTCTTGGTAATGCCATTTAGTCTGACAAATGTTCCTTCCATATTTTATAACCTGATGAATAACATCTTTCACCCTCTCCTATGAAATTTCATCTTGGTTTTCTTTTATGATATCTTGGTTTATAACCACTCATGGGAAGAACACCTTATCCACGTGGACCAAACATTACAACTTTTGGCACAACATCAACTTTTTATTCAATGGATTGGTTCCACTGCTTACAAATTGGCTCTTTCACCCACCTCCAAGATCCATCCTTTTTTCTATATTTCCTCTCTCAAAAAAGTTATGGGCACACAGGTACATGTTCAGTCAGCATTACCATAATTATATGAAGAAGGGTCCATATTACTCGAACCTAAACAATTGTTGGATAATCGAACCCACACTCTTCACAATTTTACCATCATAGAAGTTCTTGTTCAGTGGTGTGAGCTCCAGCCAGAAGATGCTACATGGCAGTATCTCCATCAGCCCCAGCACCAGTTCCCTCATTTTTAGCTTTGAGAACAAAGCTTTTCAAAGGAGAAGGACATGTTAGGATCTTATCCTAACACCATTTTGTAATTCTCATTTACTTATGTAATGACCCACTTCCAACGTGGGGGATCCCATTATGATATTATTTTGTAATACTTTGTAATGTATGTGGTAAGTAGGATTCCTAGCCAAGTGGCACCATATCATTTAACCATTTTTATCAAGATTATAACTGATGGTAGGTAGGAGATTCTAGCTTGAGGGGCATTTTGCATGTAAGCCAATTCTTGAGCCTTTAGGTAGGTTTGCATGAATATTTTATTTAAAAGACATGAAGCCATGTACGAATTCATATTTTTGCAAGCTAATGAAATATTGAAGGAGGTTGCCCCCTCGAAGAGGCCTACAATTATGTGTTATTGATTTATTTGATGTATTTGAGTTATTTTTTCATATTTTGTGTGAGTGCGCTTATTTATAATAGTGAGATCCTAACATATCATATGTATCTCTCAAAGGGGATGAATTGGATTCATAAAGGAAACAACATATGAGCCAAAAAAATACCAAATCTGGAGCATTAAATACCAAATTTTACAACACTTAGATTATCGGGATCCCCAAGAAGAGTAGTTGACAATAATGGTGGTAGCTGCTCATCTGAAGGCCTATAACCATTTAATATTTATGATTCTAGATCTAGAGACATCAAAGGGACTAAAAAATTGAATAAATATATGACCTGCCACCTAAAAGAGCAGTCATCTTGAAATATTTGCATGAGTTTTGGAGGAAAATCCTCCTCTTTGTAATCTATAAATAACAGTAGGGTAGACATTGTAAAGGATAAATGAGTTGCATAACTTTCCCTTAATTTTCCTTTGTATAGAAATACATGTATCTCTAGATGGTCTTGCAGGTAATACATACCCCTACTTCTAGCTTAATCTTTGTAATATCATACCTGCATATATATTCTAGAGGCCTACATGTTTATTTGGTTCCATATCTATTTGGTTCTCAAGCCATAACCCATATTATTTAGGTGTGTATGCTTGTATTCCAATATGTGCTTATATATGTAGAGGAGAGGAAGTGTTCACACCAATACATTTTAGTCAAAATTTTTGTGCAAGGAGATCTTATTTAATCTTTAGTACATCACCCCTTTTCAGCTTAGGTTTTTTCCTTTATGTTATCTTTTATTTTTTCTTTCTCTAACCATTTCCCCCCCCAAGTTGTTTTATTGGGACCTGTTACCTCAAGATCACATTCTATAAAGTAGTTGGCCTTTGTCAAAGTCTTGGAGGCCCCTAACTGATCCAAACCCCATGCTCTTGAGACTAGCCCTACTATATCTCTCAACATGAAGTGCAAAAACCTTGATTTCCTGGTCCACAACCCATTCGATGACCAGTAAAATTGGAGAGGACAACAAGACCAAATTCATGAAATAATAATTAAATACAATTAAAAAGAATAATAATTGGAAGTTTTTTGAAATTCCAAAGAATAAGGAGGTAATTGGAGTGAAATGGATGTTGAAGACAAAGTACAATAGTTATGGATCAACTTAAAGATAAAGCAAGGTAATAGCAAAGGGTTACACACAACAAATTCACATAGATTATGATCAAACATATGCACATTTTATAAGGCAAGACATAATAAAAATGGTCTTAGCAATGACATCCCCAAAAAAATTATTATACATCAACTTGATGTAAAGAGTGCATTATTAAAAGGTAAGATCAAAAAAATAAGTATATGTGGAGAATGATGCAGGAGCATCCGAAGACAGTGAAGCAATCTTGCATCTTCCAAATTTTTTTCAAGTTTTTCTAAGTTCTGTGCACCTTGTTTTATTTATTTTAGTCCAGGAGAAGTTTTGTTGAGCAATGTTTAAATTGGAGAAGGTTTGGCAAAGCAAGGGGGTTGGGGTCACGAAATCATGACCTCCGAAAGGCTGCCAAGTGATGGTTGAGTTCCGTCGCGATATCGCGACGTTGCGATATCGTGACGAGTGTGTCGAGAGCTTTGGCAAAGGTCCTCCGACATCGTGATATCGCGACGTCGTGATATCGCGACGTCGCGATGTCATGATGTCATTGTTGAGGCTATGGGAAGTGGCCATAGTCGTCGCGATATCGTGACATCATGGTATCGCGATGTCGCGGTATCACGACGTCGCGGTATCGCGACGGGTCGCGATATTGCGGCCTGGTTTTTGCATAGCCGAAGGTAAACAAGAGAACGGCCTGGCAATGTCAACTTGACACGTGAGCAGTGTGGAGGACACGTGTTTATACTGTAATGTGACAAGGAAAGAGCATGATTCGATGAGCCAGTCGCGTGTAAGAAAACCAAAGAGGAAGGTCAAGGAGATTAATAAGGAGGTGTAAGCCACACATCCTTTTACTTCTGGAAACACAACAATTGCGGGATATGGATTAATGAATGAAGTAGCGGTACAGAGTACAGTCAGTGTATAGCGGCCAGTGCAGGGTATGGGAAGCCATTAATGCAAGCTTCCAGGATGGTCGGGCAGTTGCCCATTTATGGCAAAAAACCAAAATTTGAAAATTCGACCGGAGGGAAAATAGAAATAGAAATTGTTGTGGGGCGGGAGCATTGATTTCCGAGAGGATCGAGGCCTCGATAAAAACTCGAAATTTGTAAGGGTTGGGGATGGTGAGTTCGGGATTGGGGGAAAGAAGTAGTGTGCCTGGACATTGTAACAGGGACTGTATTTTTTTTTATTTCACTGAAATTTAATGAGAAGTTGTTCGCTGTAATCTCGACCTTGCCATCAAGTGGTATCAGAGCTGGAGCTCCTGAGCGTGTAACAGATCGCCGGAAAGAGGCAGTTACACCAGGATCTGTGGGAGGAATTTAAAAAAAAAAAAAAAAGGAAATTATAATGCCTCCACGAAGGAACCATGGCGGGGTAGGAAATGTGGTGCCGACCGAAGACTTCCGGGCCTTGCAGAGACAAATTCAAGCCCTGCAAGCAGAATTACGCAGAAGGCACGAGCCCGGAAGGGATGAGGACGAAGTTGAAGAGGAAGACCAATCTGAGGAGGAGGAAGAGGCTATGGACCCTGTGCAAGCTTGGTTATACAAGGCCATCTCTCAGATTGGAAAGCAACCAAAAATGGAGGTTTCCACGTACTCGGGTAACTTGAATCCAGAAGAAGTAATTGACTAGATAAATGATTTAGAGGAGTATTTCGAGTACGAGGAGGTTGAGGACCCTAATCGGGTCAGATTTGCTAAGACCAAGTTGAAGGGTCATGCCAGCATTTTGTGGAGGGGGATACAGTTGGAGAGAAATAGACGAGGGAAAGAGAGAATAACCAGGTGGGACAGAATGGTTGAGAAGTTGAAAAGACAGTTCATCCCGGCAGACTACGAGTTGGATCTGTTAAGAAAGATGCAAAGTTTGAGACAGACGAACAGAACTGTCCAAGAGTACATCGAAGAGTTTTACAAAATTTCCATTAGAACTGGGCATTTAGAGGGGAACAAAGAGAAGGTAGCCCGTTATATCAATGGGTTGAGACTCGACATCCAGGAAGAGCTGAGTCTAGTTCGGGTAAGCACCATTGAGGATGCTTACCAGTTTGCCTTAAAGGTATAAGAAAAACTAAATAGGCGGTTTGAAGGCAAGCAAAGAGGAAGGAGCCATGGTGGAAGAACTGGTGGGAGGACCAGTGGAGAAAAGTATAAGGACCCAAAGAAGACTGGTGAAGCCAGTGGTAGCCCAGGTCAAAGGGAGGAGGATGCTCATCAACCCCGAGACCAGAACAACTACCCAAGAGGACGGGGTGGATCTGGACAGGGATTTGGAAGGGGAGTATTCCGTGGAACATGTTTCCACTATGGTGAAGAAGGGCATCATGCATTCGAGTGTCCACAACACCGGGAAAGAACGAATAAGAGGCCTGAGGGTCCGGCCAGAGCTGCTGTGGCAGAGGAAGATGCTGAGTCTGAGCATTCCGAAGAAGCAGAGAGGGGAGAAACAATGATTGTAAGAAGAGTCCTGTTGAATGAGGAGAAGGACACGAGACCAGAGAAAAAGTTTATTCCGCACCAGATGTAAATGTGCAGGCAAGGTTTGCAATATCATTATTGACAATGGTAGCATGAATAACCTGGTTTCTAAGGAAATGGTTACAAAGCTACAGTTAGAAAGGAAGAAGCACCCACACCCATATCGGGTCGCATGGTTATAGAAAGACCATAGATATTTGGTCAATGAGCAGTGTTTCGTTAAATTCAACATTGGAAATTATTGTGATGAGGTCCTGTGTGACATCCTGCCCATGGATGCTTGCCACATGTTGCTGGGGAGGCCCTGGCAGTTTGACCGGAACGCAGTGCATGATGGTCATGCCAACACCTACTCATTGACAAAGAATGATGTACGCCATAAACTAAAGCCCTTGAAGGATGCGGATGAAAAGGTATGTAACAATTCTAGAGTCTGTTTAGTTGAGGGGAGAGAGTTCCTGAACGGGTTGAAGCATGAACATTTATGTTATGCAATAATCCCTAGAGTTAGGGAGAAGGAATGCCAGGATACCCCAGCAGAAGTCCAAAATCTACTGGAGGAATTTCCAGATATTGTGTCAGACAATGTGCCTGAGGGTTTACCCCCAGTAAGGAAAATTAGCCATCATATAGACTTAGTATCGGGATCAAGGTTGCCAAATAAAGCTGCACACAGGATGACGCCTGTAGAGACTGAGGAGTTAAATAGACGAGGTCTAGGAATTATTAGAAAAGGGATTGATTCGAGAAAGTTTGAGTCCATGTGCAGTACCTGCGGTCTTTGGCGCCAAAGAAGGATGGGGAATGGAGGATGTGTACAGACTCACGGGCCATCAACAAAATCACTATTAAGTACAGGTTCCCGTTGCCAAGAATGGATGATATCATGGACTGTTTAAGTGGAGCTGAATACTTCACAAATATTGACCTAAAAAGTGGCTATCATCAGATCCGTATCCGAGAGGGAGATGAATGGAAGACAGCCTTCAAGACAAGAGAAGGCTTGTATGAATGGTTGGTCATGCCATTTGGGCTGTCCAATGCACCAAGTACTTTCATGCGGCTGATGAATGAAGTACTGAAGGAATTCCTGGGAAGGTTTGTAATTGTTTATTTAGATGATATCTTGATATTCAGCAGGACCCTGGGAGAACACCTGATGCACATCAGGAAGGTTTTTGAGAAGTTGCGGGAAGAGCAGTTGTTAATAAATCTAAAAAAGTGTAATTTTGTCAAAAAGGAGTTAGTATACCTGGGGTTTGTAATCTCAGCAGAAGGCCTGAAAATGGACCCAGAGAAGGTAAGGGCCATCATTGAATGGCCTACCCCAAGAAGCACAACGAAGTAAGATCCTTTCATGGTTTGGCCGGCTTTTACAGGAAGTTCATAAAGAACTTCAGCAGCATCTGTGCACCTCTCACGGAAACAATGAGGGGGGATAAAAAGGAGTTCAAGTGGACATCAGGGGCTGAAAGGAGCTTTGATGCATTGAAGAGAAAAGTTACAGAATAGCCTGTGTTGGCACTTCTAGACTTTAACAAGGTATTTCAGGTGGACTGTGATGCCAGTGGCAGTGCAATAGGGGCTGTACTGAGTCAATGGGGCAAACCAGTTGCTTATTTCAATGAGAAGCTAAATGACGCTCGGAAAAAGTATTTAGTTTATGACCAAGAATTTTATGCCATAGTTCAGGCTCTGAAAAAGTGGAGACACTATTTATTACCAAAGGAGTTTGTTCTATTTACTGACCATCAGGCTTTACAATACATTAACTGTCAGACAAAACTGAATCAAAGGCACATGAAATGGGTGGAGTTCCTCCAAAGTTATACCTTTGTGCTGAAGCACAAAAGTGGAAAGTCAAACAGAGTTGCAGATGCCTTGAGCAGAAGGTAGACCTTACTGATTAGACTGACAGTGGAGGTAGTGGGGTTTGAAGAACTGAAGGGTTTATACCCTACAGATCCAGATTTTGTAGAAGCCTGGAAGGCTTGCTTAACACCTGTTACGGTGGACCGAACAAAATGGTTGGATTTCCTAATACAAGATGGAATGCTGTTCAAGGGGAGCAAATTATGCATTCCAAGGAGCTCTATGTGGGAGAACTTGATCAAAGAAAAGCACAGCGGAGGACTGGCTAGGCATTTTGGTCAGGATAAGACCATTGCCTTTGGTGGAGGAAAATTACTATTGGCCACAACTTCAACAAGATGTGCGAAAGTTTGTGCAGAGTTGCAGAATATGCCATATGGCAAAGGGTGCAAGGCAAAACACAGGACTGTACTAGCCATTACCTGTATCGAAGAGGCCATGGGAAGACATAAGCATGGATTTCATCCTTGGATTACCAAGGACACAAAGAGGAAATGACTCTGTATTTGTGGTGGTTGATCGATTATCCAAAATGGCACATTTTATCCCCTGCCAAAAGACCAGTGATGCAGTTCACATTGCAGGGTTGTTCTTCAAGGAAGTGGTTAGACTTCATGGTCTGCCAAGAAGCATAGTTTCTGATAGAGATACCAAGTTTGTTGGATACTTTTGGAGAAATCTATGGAAGAAGATGAAAACAGACCTGAAATTCAGTTCTGCATACCACCCACAGACTGACGGACAGACAGAGGTGGTGAACAGAAGCCTGGGTAATCTATTGAGGTGTTTGATAGCAGATCAGCCCAAGGGATGGGATTTAGTTTTATCGCAGGCATAATTTGCATATAACAGTTCAGTTAATAAAAGCACAGATAAATCTCCATTCCAGATAATATATGGACATAGCCCGAGGAATGTGTCTGAACTAAGAAAGTTGGACAGAAAAGAAAAATGTAGTGCCGAAGCAGAAGAATTTGCAGAACATATGAAAAGTTTGCATGAGGAAGTAAGAAGACAAATTACAAAAATGAACAGTCAATATAAGACAAGGGCGGACCAGAAGCGACGGTTCAAGGAGTTCAAGGTTGGAGATGAGGTTATGGTGCATCTCAGGAAGGAGAGATTTCCTGCCAAGACTTACAATAAATTAAAGATGAAAAAGTTTGGACCATGTAAAATACTGGGAAAGAGGGAGTCAGGAAATGCGTATGAGGTGGAATTTTCGAGTTGGCTTGATATTTCACCTATTTTTAATATTTCAGATTTAGTGGAATATCATGAGGGAGAAGGCACAGAGAGGCAAATTCCAGAATTATGGCAAATTCCAGAATCCACTCCAAGCACAAATGAGGCCGAGGAAGTATTGGATACCCTTGAAGGCAGAAGCACCGAGAACAGACGAGTATCTCGAGTATTTGATCAAGTGGAAGGGCGAGGCCTCGTTGAAGATGCAACTTGGTTGTCTAAAACGGAGGTTGACCGCCTGGGTCTTCCTATAACAACCCAAAAGTGAGGATCACTTTTCTTTAATTACCCCGGGTGTCTGATGCAGGAGCATCCGGAGCCAGTGAAGCAATCTTGCATCTTCCAAATTTTTTTCAAGTTTTTCTAAGTTCTGTGCACCTTGTTTTATTTATTTTAGTCCAGGAGAAGTTTTGTTGAGCAATGTTTAAATTGGAGAAGGTTTGGCAAAGCAAGGGGGTTGGGGTCGCGAAATCGTGACATGTCGCAAAATCACGACCTCCGAAAGGCTGCCAAGTGATGGTTGAGTTCCGTCACGATATCGCGACAGTGTGTCGAGAGCTTTGGCAAAGGTCCTCTGACGTCGCGATATCGCGACGTCGCGATGTTGCGACGTCATTGTTGAGGCTATGGGAAGTGGCCACAGTTGTCGCGATATCGCGACCTATCGCGATATCGTGGCCTGGTTTTTGCATAGCCGAAGGTAAACAAGAGAACGGCCTGGCAAGGTCAACTTGACACATGGGCAGTGTGGAGGACACGTGTTTCTACTGTAATGTGACAAGGAAAGAGCATGACCCGATGAGCCGGCCGCGTGTAAGAAAACCAAAGAGGAAGGTCAAGGAGATTAATAAGGTGTAAGCCACACATCCTTTTACTTTTGGCAACACAACAATTGCGGGAGATGGATTAATGAATGAAGTAGCGGTACAGAGTACAGTCAGTGTATAGCGGCCGGTGCAGGGTATGGGAAGCCATTAATGCAAGCTTCCAGGCTGGTCGGGCAGTTGCCCATTTATGGCAAAAAACCAAAATTTGAAAATTCGACCGGAGGGAAAATGGAAATTGAAATTATTGTGGGGTGGGAGCATTGATTTCCGAGAGGATCGAGGCCTCGATAAAAACTTGAAATTTGTAAGGGTTGGGGATGGTGAGTTCGGGATTGGGGGAAAGAAGTAGTGTGCCTGGACATTGTAACAGGGACTGTATTTTTTTTATTTCACTAAAATTTAATGAGAAGTTGTTCGCTGTAATCTCGACCTTGCCATCAAGAGAACCACAAGGATTTTAAGTGAAAGGTAAATAAGGATATACATAAAATTAGAAAAAATATTAGATGCACTCAAACAATCATGAAGGGCATGATATTCTAGAATTGATGCATACTTCTTAAAGTGTGGATTTATGAGAAGTAACGATGAGCTGACATTGTGCTACAAAAGGAAAGGTAATATTTTTATTGCTTGATTGTATATTGTTGATATACGTTTCACAAGAAGTTTATCAAGAATTAAGAGATAATTCAAGAAACTCACCATACAAGAATTTGAATTGAGCAATTTACAATTGATAGATTATTTTATTAACATGGAGGTACATCAAAAAATTGATAGGATCTTCATCTGCCAATCTAAATATGTATGATGTGTTGAAAATTTTTGGCATGTAAAGTTACAAAGATGCTATACACTTGTACAAGTCAAAAGAATATGAAAGTATGGTGGAAGTGGAAGAGTGGATGAGAGGAATCATAGAATTTTTATTGGTAGCCTTATGTACTTTAACATAATAGGACCAACTATTGCATATGTAGTATCTTTGGTTTTAATATTCATGAGTGGCCCATTAGAATATCATACAAGGGTAGCTAAGAGAATTTTGAGGCACATGAAAGAAAATTTAAATTATGGATTTCAATATAATTCATCCTATAAAATTGAGTTGGTTGTATACAATTATTTAGTCTAGGAAGGCTCAATTGATGATAAGAAATCTATATCAAGAAACTGTTCCTCATTGCAAAATAAATTTGCAAATTGGATTTCAAAGAATCAATAAATAATTGCACTCTCAACAAAAAATGTAGAGTAATAGCTACCTCAAAAAGCACATAAGTAGTATGGTTGAGGCAGATCCTATAATATCTTGATTAAAAGCAAAAAAAACCAACCACTATTTTTGGTGACAACATTGTTATAATTTGCAATATTTTGTAGAAGATCATCAAAGTAACATTTACCATAATATTATGCAAATATGTAAACTATGAAATAGAAAGAGAAAACAACCAAATGCAAATAATAGTGAGAAATATAAATAGGAATAAGAGGTAGGTGCTCATAGGCACCCCCATGATGTTACATCACAAAATCGATGCAATGGATTTTCCATTTGGGTATTTATACTAATATCTAAACCTAAATTAATTAATAACCTCAATCTGATATAACCTACATTTAAGATTAAATTATAGTAAACTAAATGTATTAAACCATTTAGGTAAGGTTTAACACATATTTGGTTTAACCAATATCATTGAGGGTGAATACATCAAAACTACATGAGGATTATATAAATATGCTCATAGGTTTACATAGAAGATGCATGTAGGCTTACATATAATATGATTATAGGATTACATAGAAAATTTTGATAATATTACATAATATTTCCCATAAGTTTACAAATAAAATGCTCATAGGCTTACATTGCACTTATACACATGCTAACATGAGGTGTAACCATAGGCATGTCATCACTATCAGCCTTGGCCAATAAGGGGACAAGAAGAGGAGACAATATATATGGTACACTTTCCCCTCCCTCCATAAAGAATACTCAAATGTGCCAATGATTCATACTATCTTCTCTTGCTCAGTTAGATGAACTGGACCAAACCTTTTATGAAAATGAAGCCAAAAAACCACTTTTTGGATCCAATATGTTGATATTTTTATGATAATATATTTAACATGCAACATGGTGACCAAAATATCTCCTCCTATATCAATAGAAATTAGTTGAATAATCAATCAATAGGAAATCCTTCAAATAACGAACATCCATCATTATAAAGGTACCCCTAGAAACTACGCATATCTTATGTTGATCATGTGCAACACTATAACAAGTCCTTGAACTGATGTCACAATGTTCAAATCTAAAAAAACTTTCATATTTATAAAATAAGCTCAAAACACTTATGTATGCAAAATTTATGGCCTCTAAAAGGTTTGTCATATTATTAAGACAAAAATAAAAGACTAAGTCTACAAATATTGGGAGGCAAATATAGCCAATTTACAACTACCATTTTTTATTATAAGTTAAAATAGTGTCTTGTATGAGGTTCAAACAAGTAACCTCAAGCTTGCAAAGGAGATTACCAACCTCTATACCAATGGGACCAATGGGAAGAAGAAAATACTATGTCTTAGACATAGAATGAAGCACATTGTGAAAAAGAGTATAAAATGAATGTCATTAATGGGATTTGAATTCAAAATATATTGGATGTAAATTAGATTATCAATCACCATGTAAACTAACCTATTGGAGTTAAGGATACAATGAAATAGACACACTATAGGTTAAAAATATATACTACCTTGTATTAGCTAGCCAAATTATCTATGCTAGCATCTAAACAATGACTAGAGATATATTGAATGATTTGGTATACACTAGTAGACAAGTTATTATTAATCATTATGTCATTGCTATGTCATATTGAATGATGTCAAAACTATTTGTTTACAAAAATAGATTCACGTGGGGTTTGAACTTTGGATATTTTGGTCCCTAAGTCCTACACCTTTCCCATTAGCCAAAGTTCCATAGGTGTGAATATATGCAAGCAAATGGGCACACTCTCCTTATGGAGATGTTTTCACCCAAACCAACTACAAAATAAAAACACACTTGGAAACCGATTGAAAGGAATTGTTTGAGTGATTCAAACGTGAGACCTCCTACTTGCAACACATCTTACTAGTGAACCACTGCTATGTTTGTGAACCCAGTTCTAAGGCATAATATGAATTCATATTGTTATCAAAGCACCCTAAAATATTTTAAAAAGAAATACACCCATTGAAATTAAAAAATGTGACCACTTGCTTGTTGATTCAATGTCTTAACGTTACTCCATTGCTCAACATAACATAATTCAAAATAAATCTACATACAAGGTGTTAAATATGCATGATACCACAACAACCACACAAAAAATATTAGCTTTCAATGGCTATATTTGATGATATCTCAAATCTCAAGTACTTGCAAGCAACACACTATCCATATGCCCATGCCACAAATAGTGGTATATTAAAGAAAAATTCTTAGAGGGCCATTCATTAGAATTTCAATAGTTTGCTTGGCTAGCCGAATAAACTCTTAAAAATATACATTCAATTGGTTATTAAAAAATATTCGATTAAGTTTTACCTTATGCTTCAATGCCTAAGAAAATATGCCCTTACAACTTGAAAACATAACCTATGGGTTGCAACGAAGGTATCTCAACATTGAACTAATGCACAAGGATAGAGATAGAACAACCACAATCATAGAAAAGCTTTCCACTGATAAAAAAAAATAAAGTGCATTTGACACATAAGCAAAGTGGCGCATGCATAAAATTCCATGCGAGGGAGAAGAATGGTAAAATTTTAATCACATGCAAAAATTTTGGCACCCAATTATAATTTTTTGATATAAAAAATACCTCCAAATAGAAGTGGTCTTCCCCTTTATTGCTTTTCAATTTGTTGCACAAAAATTTCCTCTATGTGATCAAATTATATTGTTTGATTTTGGCTTTGGTATCGTGTTGGAATTTACAATAGTTTTTAGAAAACCTCCAAAGAAAAATTAACCACAATCATATACAAAAATTAAAGTGTGAAATAGAAAGAACATATAAAGAAAATAGAATCTGGAAAAAGAAATATAGAAATAAGAATAAGAGATAGGTGTGTAGGTACCCCCACTATCTCACATCATAAAACTAATACAATAAATCAATCATTGGGGGTATTTATAATGATATATAATTCTTAATTAATTACTAACCTTAAGTCAACATAACCTATATTTAAGTTTAAACTACAACATATTAATTGTATTAAACCCTTCAACTAAAGTTTAACCATATAGGTGGTTTAGCCAATATTGCCAAGGGTACACATATTAGAACTTCCCATAATATTTCATAAATATATCCATAAGCTTATATATAATATGCCCATAGGGTTACATATAATATGCTCATAGGGTTACATATAATATGCTCATAGTCTTACATAGAAAATATCGATAGGATTATATAAAGAGTACCTATAGGATTACTAATAGAATGCTTATAGGCTAACTTTAGGTGAGCACATAGGCACTTGATCCTTGTTGGCCTTGGACAATAAGGTTATATTACAGATATTTCAACAAACATGAGTGTAATTAAAATTAATGTAAATCATGTTTTTCATACAACATTAAAGAACATTGAGTTGAGGCATCATTTTAATAGAGGTAATTCAAAAAAAGGAAGTTGAATTGAAACATTGCAATTTACAAGATTAGAATGTAGATATTTTTCAAATATAGTGGAAAAGAATCCATTTATTTCAATTAAAGATAATTTTTTTTTTTTATTTAGTCCCAAGGGGGGACAATGTTGGAAATTGTGATATTAAATGAGATAAAAATCAAAACAAGACACGAATATGACAAATATTAGAAGAGGAGAAGAATATAATACAATTGGAAGTGCAACTAAAAATGTAAAAAAATAAAATAGAAATATTATCACCTAAATTTGGAGAGAATATGAAGCACCAAAGTCTCTTGATACAAACAAGAGATATCATATTGTACATAAATAAATGCATTGTATTAAAGTAGAAGGCGTAGATTTGAAGATTAAAAAAGTATTTTTTAAAGGGTTTTTGTGAAATTTTGTTTTCTATTCATTTTATGTTTTCTATATTGTGTTAAATATACATTTTAGAGTACCACCACATCTCATAGAACCATATACATAAATATTGAAATCACAATTGAGAGGCTAACACCTCCTTTTCCATATTTTATACTTCCCATGAACCATGCTTGTAAAGGAAATAACATGATTCTAAAGTTAGGTATGGTTTTGAGACTTGGTTTTACAAATTTTAATATTTATTTCAAGCCATAAATTCCAAATAATAATGGTAGGACCATTATTTCATGGAATTCATAATGCTTTAGCTTTTGATTAATAATCCAACAATTTAACAACTTTTTCAATGTTTATGGATCTATCAAATATATTTTCATTTTGAAAAGTTATCCCAAATGTTGTGACCAAAGGGATAATGAATAAGTAAATTATATGATGTTTTTATTTCCTTCTTACATAAGTCATACCTCAAAGTTCTATGGTATCCTATTCTTTGTAGACTCTCATCTATAAGAGTCTTACTTTAGACAACTAACTATAGTAATATTGAGGCCTTTGGGTGGGCCTCAAATATCTAAAAAATATTTCTAAAGAAATATTTGGGACTAGAAAATTATGATTGCTTTAAATACTTATATCCCAACTTGTCTAAGTATTGACAATTTTGGATGGATTTCTGACCAACTCATCCTTTTTCTAAAAGTAGACAAATAGAGCTCTTAAGAGTATTTCTAATCTCATCTAGTATTTATTTGAAATACTCTCTTTCAATCAAGCTACTAATAGAAATCCATGATTTGAAATTGTTGCTCATAATAATATAATTTTTAACCTCTAAAACATTGTAGCTAAATATGTCTAGGCCATATGTTGTATTTTTGAATTAAAACTACGAGGATAAGGCTTCATTAGATCAAACCATTATAGACTTCTTTCATTTATTTGCCATCTAATATATTTCTTGATCAATTGCAAAGTATTTGATATGAAGTTCAATGTTGTTGAGCCTCTTGGTAGGGATCATTCCCTAAATAATTTTATTGCATCAATAAAAGCTATATATTTTGAAGTAATATTTTTACCCAATTATTTCCTTGATATCTAATTAATTATCACCCAAACTGTTCCCTTAATTTCAAACTCATAATTTATAATCTTACAAGCCTCCATTATTCTTTTCTTTCCAAACCCTATCCCACTTACAAAAAAGAAATCTAAATTCTTCCTCACATTATTTTCAAAGAATGTCTAGTTGAATTTTATCAAATGCAGATGTTATACATGTTGGCAATGTTAAAAATGACATAATATATAATGATATATTATAATTTTATCTTTATGAGTTGTAGCCTTCTAGCCATGGTTAAGAACTTATCTTCCCAACAAGCCAAACAAAATTTCATTTTGTTTAAAATTTAGTCTCAAATATTCTTCTTATTTTATTTTCTAGATAACAACTATAAATATATTGATGGTAAATTTTTAACTTTAAACCCTAAAATATCCATAATAATTTGTTGTAAATAGAGGAAAGTATTAATGAAAAAGATCCTTAATTTTTTAGTATTATCAACTATCTATCAACCTTCTCATAGAAGAACAATATTTATTTAAAATCCATCACCTTATTGACTAATGAATGACCCAAAATAAAAGTACTACCTTTAATTTTCCTTCTATTTTCCTCTAATAAAGCTTTACCCAATGCCTCAACAAGAATTTTAAATAGATTAGGAGATAATGGGCAACCCTCATAGAGTCGATGAGATGATCCAAACTATTTGGTAGTGGATCCAATGAGATAAATATAATATTTTAGAGTACTATAGAAACATCTAATCCTTTCATTCCAACCTTGATCAAAACCATTTTTTGAGAATATCATATAGAAAATTCCATCGAATTGTATCGTATACTTCATATCTAATTGTAAAAACATAACTATTTTTAATGGAATGAAAAGAATACGTGTTCTCTTGTGCAATTGTTGTACCATAAATAATTTTTGTACTATGAAAAAACCACCTTGTTCCTCTAAGAAACATAATCTAGAAGGATTTTTAATCTAGTTGCTATAATTTTTTAAATTATGTTATAAATTGTATAATAGTTGCTTATTGGATGGAATGACAACAAACTATTTTGTTTCATCTTTCTTGAAAACCAATGCACTAAATATGATATTGATATCACTTATTATATACTTATCTTTCCTAAACCCTCCAAACATGGGGCCAACATGTCATTATTCAACAAAACCTATCTTTTGAAAGAAAATTATTGTTAATTTATATCTTATCAGTGTGGAAAGATATAATTGACTCAAGTAGATCCTCCATAGGGATATTCCTAATCAGCATTTCATTTTGTCCTTGTGTGATATTTGATGGACTATTTTGAAAAATCTTGCCTTGAGCTTAATCTTGCCCAACTTTTGACATAATATTTTTAAAATAATTAATTAATTCCTTTATAATATCTTCTTCTTCCTCAATAAATTTTCTTTCTAGAGTTGTGATATTTTTATTTGACTAAAATAAATTTATTCTGGTTAAGCCATGAAAATTTGAAATTTTTATCTCCTTCTTTGAGCCATCTTTCTCTATATTTTTGGGACCAATATAATTTTATTTTTCAAAATATCATGAAAATTTGAAGGTAATTATTATTTTTGTACATAAATATCTTGATCCTCCAATTGTTTTCTACTATCTCTTGTAAATTTTTGAGTTTGGATTTAATATCCTCTTTTATTTAAATATGTTACCAAAATATTTGATATTCCAAAACTTCATTTGTCCCTTTAGATATTTCATCTTTTGGAAAAAAAAAACATATGCATACATAATCCTTCAAATATTTCTTTGTCCCACCATAACATAACCATTTAAAAAAATCAATATTTTGGAACCAATTGTTGAGTAGATTACATCTCAATAAAATGTGTTTATGATTTGATCTTGATTGCAATAAAATATTTGAATAGATTATATACTTTGTTTGCAACCATGTATTAGATAACACAAATTTGTCCAATATTCATACTCTATAAGTTTACTTAATATATATGTTATCCCATGTATATTTCAAGCTTGAAGGAATAACATCCCAAAGACCATTTGAAATGAAAAAGAAGCAAAATCCTTTATTGATTTAGACTATCTAAGAGTACCACCATTACTTTTCAAAGAGAGAGTTTTATTGAAGTACCTCCAAGAATCCATAGATAATAATTATAAATCATCATTGAATTTAACATAAATAAATTGAGGTACTCCCAACATCATCATGAAGAGCAATAATAGTTGGAGTATATATGTATATAATCCTAAATTTGACACCATCCTCCATGCAAAATAGAAAAATAATTCAATTAATTCTTTCTTCTATCAATTATCCATTCCAGTTGTGTTTGTCTTGTATATTGTAATGCCTCTTGAAGATTCTATAGGAGAAACTACTAAAAAATCCCCTATCTTATAAATATTTTTGAATGGATCCTTGCATTTCTCACTACTTATTTTTTTTTCTTGTATTAAAATAAACACAAGACCATAACAAACTATTAATTCCTTAATAAGTTTTTTAGAGACATTTTTCATACCCTTACTTTTATAAGATATCAAATCTATTAGGACCCTATCATAATACAACCATTGTCATGTCCTTGTCTAGTGTTGGTGTATGTTTACACCTTGGGTGCCTAGTGTATATGGCCCCACTATGATATAGCCTTTACATTTACTAAAAGTAAGAAATAGTAGCTCGGGTCCTCTCTTTCATGTGGTTCAACCCTTGAGCATTAGAGTTAGGGTAAATAAGAGTCTATATAAGGTCATGGGTTTGGAGTAGAAGATATCTCATATTTTTTATTAAATTGTATTAGAGCTCTACTTATAAATAGGTTTTCCCCTTGAAGAGGCCTGCTAGATCCATCCCTCTTAATTAATATATGTTTTCTATATTTCAAATTAGTTATTTTCTTATTACATTTTTGCATTTCTATTAATTCTTGCATTGCTATTGTAGTTTTGCTTATTTTTATTTGAAGGTTCCTAAAAAGTGGTATCAAAATTATTTCTAGGGCCATGTTCTATAATAGTAGCAATAGTTCTTGTTATTCCTTCTATTTTTCTATTTTGTAATTTTTTAATTTTGCTCATTTTTCGTTAAAGTATCATTGCAAAGAAAAGCAACATATAATTTCTATTTTAGTGGACTAGGTTAGAAATTCTATGCTAGGGTTTTTAAAATATCATGGAGAAGCAATCATTTTGGCTAAGATATACTACCCATAAATTGTTTAGTGAAGTGAAGGGTAATCAAACTTCAACCTAAGACTTAGCCAACACCCATATATGGATGTGAGCTTCCACATACCATTAGATATATAGGAAGACCCATTAGAAATAGGATAAGCCTTGATGCATATGAATATATCAACAATTTAGAATTTTTGTTGTATTTTTTAGTCAACGTGGGAACTAACTCTCAATACCCTAAAAAAATGAATAGTATGACTATATGTATGGTGGAACCCTTTGTAGTTAGAGTTCTAAAATATTGGGCTAACCAATAATCATGAATGAGATTATATATTAGAGAGCCCACGAAATCAGACAAATCTTGAATTAAGTTGTCCCTATTGAAACTTGTTTTTAGTCATTTTTTAGTTAAAACCAAAACTAAATTTGAGCATATATAGAGGCTAATCTAGTCATAGTTTGATAGTGCCAAGAATATCAAGTGTGATACTACAAATAATATATGATTGTTAGCACCAAGAATATAAAGTATAATATTATAGAGAATATATAATTTGCAGTTAGAGTAGTTAATTATTAATTATTAGAGCAATCAATTAAAAATTATCAATATGATAGTGTAAAGAATATGTAACACTCCTCATTGGCAGAATTGTTGTGGAAAATAAAATATATTTTGATATGATTATGTAATGATATAACTTATTTCATATTAATTAAATAATGGATTGATTACTTTTCTTAAGCATGGAACATGGTACTTTTGATGTATCTGTGGGTGTAGGATCAGGTACCTTCTCCTTGGTGGGACTATGGGTAAACCACCTAATATGAAGGATATCCAGGGAATGATGATGATGACTTGTTCATTAATAGCTTAGGGTAACATTAAAAATTACCTTTCATGTAGATGCATTTCTTGTAGGCTTGTTGAATATTCACACCATTGGACCAGGAAGTTGCTTGCTCAATGAGCCTCCACAAGGTTGGTGATAGCTTAGACTATCATAAAAGACCACCTTCTTGGGGATAAAACAATGGTGTAGGATATTATTGTTTTGATGCCATTTGACCTTGGTTGTTGTGCTAGAAGATTTAATACTTTTATGGTTACTTGAATGATAGATTAAATACCTTGGTAAAATGAGTATTGTATGGACTCTATATTCATGTTTTTCTTACACCAAACTAATATTAAGTTACAATACAAAGGGTGTATTTATTTAAGTAACATATTATACTTTGAGCATTAATTTAAGAATGACACGGTAATGAAGCCACCCCCCTTGGAAGATTAAGAGGCTTCAATTTCATTAATGCCTTGAATAATGAAACTGCCCAAGCATGCTCATGAGGGTGGTGCATAATGCTCTTTGGGAGTTTGGTGTGCTTAAGCCATGCAAGTGATGCTCCTTCCTTAAATGGTATGGAAGGTGGATGGTAGGGTGATGAACATGGGATGAGGAAATGGAGTTTTATTGGTAAGAAAAAGGATTTCAAAAGCAAGCAATGATGTTGAGGATATCCTTAGGCAAGAAGAGATTTAGTTTTTTAGGTGCTCTAATTTATGGTTGCGTTCACCTTTGCTTAAGCTTTCTTTGTTGCTTTGCTTTTTGGTTTTGACCTATGAGCTTTTCATTTGCTACCTCGTTCTTCTAAGTTTGCATGGATGGTATTTTCTTCCTTTTTGCACCCTATCTTACCTCTTTTTGGCTATAGAGAAACAAAGTTGGTCCATATATTGTGCTTGAGTCTTCTTGTTGCAAGCTTGTATGGCATCCATAGGGTGATGATGTTTTGTTTTCTTTTACCATGTGTTTGCGTTGCTGGTCACCTGTTCGTGGAGCACTTTTTATTGTATCTCAGGTCTATGAAGAATAGGTGATAGTCTCTTTCTATTTTATCGATTAGTGGACAACGTTCTTTGGAGTAAAATGATTGTTGTTGGTTTTACTTGCTCAATGGATGCACCATATCTTTTCATTGTTGTGTTGCTCCTTCTTAGTTCTATTTTTTCTGTGTGCGTAAGTGAAAATTTGGAGAGTTTTTATCATTCTTTAGATTAGGTTAATATTTAGGTGGTAAGATTTTTGGCTACCTCATGTCTTACTTTTTAAGTTTAATCAAAATAGATAGCTCTATGTTGTGTTGAGCTTTTTTTTTTTTATTTGTGGAAAACATCCCAAAAGGGATGCCACTTTCGGGTAAGACCCAAGGAGGCAGGGGTATCCATTCCACCAAAAATGCCCAGGACTCGGACCTGGCCTACCACCTTTGACATACTCAAGGAGCAAACAAACACACAAAACCAAATTAAAAAAAGTAAATAACAACAAAAATAATAAAATAAAATAAAAAACATGCTCCTTGAGTGTGTCAAAACCAAAAGCACAACCAAACACGCACAATAAGATAAAAGAAACCACAACACAAACCACATAGAAAAACACAAGAACCACATAACAAAACACAAACAAGACAAAAACAACAGAACACTACAAAGACATAACCCAAAAAACATGAAAAATAAACACAACCAAAACCTAAAAAATAAAATAAATAAAATAAAAATAAAAACAACCAACAACAGACAATAAACAAAAACAAAAAACATAGAAAACACTCACACATAAAAAAATGAAATAACACAAACAAAGAGAAACCCAAGAACAAGAACGAAAAAAACACAAGAACAATAACAAAAAACATAAAAAAAACAAAACAACAAAAACACAAGAACAACAAAAAACAACACAAAGAACACAAAAACAAAACAAAACAAAAGAACCCACCCACCTTAAAAAACTAAACAAAAAAACAAAGAAGACAAAAGAAAAAAAATGAACAAAACAATGACCTATCTAGACCAGAAGACTATTAAGGCAAGAATCAACAGAGGAAACAAAATAAAGAATAGAATGAGCTAGGGAACTAAAAAAACTGAATGAACCAAAGAGAAAAAAAAAAAAAACAAGAAGAAACTAGGTACCTTCAAAACTGGAGCCATCCAAAGAAATGATAGAAAGAAGAGCTTCCCTAATTTGAGAAGCCCACCATATAGGAGGGTGGCCATAACAAGTAAGATCACCTTTGTCCAAAGCCCAATTAGCTAAAGCATCAACACTCTTGTTTTGATCTCTCGACCACATGATTGTAATCAACTTTCAAAAATCCCATCCTGGATTAACCGAATCTTCTCAATAATTCTTTTTATTCTCCAATCCACCTTATGATTCTTAGAAGGAGTCTTCAAGAGATTAATCATAAGTTGAGAGTCGACTCAACTAACACCTTTTCCCATCCAACCTTAGTAGCCTCCTCGAAGGCCTCTAAGGATACCATACCCCTCAACAAGGTTATTGGAAAGAATACCCAAATTCTCAGCAAAAGTAAAAACCAGGGAGCCATCTCGAAAGTCTACCAATTCCTCCCACACCGGCTTTTCCAGGGTTCCCTCTAGAGGCTCCATCAGTATTGACTTTTCCAAAATCCTTAGGAGGAGGTTGCCAATTTCTAGTCCTATCCATCTTACTAATACTCACATTCCCTTTAAGTTGGTTGCCCTTAGAAGGTTTAATCTTCAATATTTGCATCACTTGATCCCATATTTGGTGGGAGTTTTGGGGGTGATTAAGGAGTTGATGGACTGATTCAACTAAGTTGGCTATGGTCTTTTGCCAAATATAGTGAATATCCTTCCTATCTTGATTAAAAATTTGGCTGTTCCTTTCATTCCAAATATTCCAAAGAAGAATGGTAGAACCCATCCAAACTAACTAGCCTAATAAAATGATCAACACCCTCTTGATTAGGCCAATCCCTCCAAAGCTGTTCAAAAGTAAAAAAATTGGACCACTCGTAAGCCAAGTAAAGTTGCCATTCTCCTCCATAGCTCAGAGGCTAAAGTACACTCAATAAAAATATGGTTGATATTTTCTACATTCTCTTCACACATTTCACATCTAAAAGGGCCATGAAAACCACGCTTCATAAGTTGCTCACCAATAAGCACCCTACGATGCAATAAAAGCCAATTAAAGAACCTCACCTTAGGCCAGAGCTTTTGAGCCCACAATTGAGAAAATATGTCAGAAGAATGGTTGGGATTATTATGGCATAAGGTCAAATAACCTTGAGCAACCGAATACTCACCCTTAGTAGTGTTGTTCCATCCAAAACAATCTTTTTCATGGGACCAAGAGAGGGATCTCATATGAAGGATGCCTTGGATATCTTGTCTTTGCCTTTCTGGGATTTGAATAGGCCAGTCCTCAATAGGGATCCAATATCTACCAACCTTTGAATTACCAAGATGGTACCGATAGTAATTAGCCACCTTTATCCAATTAGCTCGGTGAAGCTCCTCCATCCAAGGCCTCCAATCGGGAAACTGAGTTATCAAAGGCTTGTGACCATCCCAAGAATCTGTCCAAAAATTTGCATGTTGACCATTATGAATGATCCAAAATAATTTTTTCTTTATCAAATCCTCACCAGCCTTAAGAACTGCTAAAATGGGAGAACCTTTGGTAGGAAGTTGATAGCGAACAAGGTCTTCAGGACTTTTGTTCTCAATATATTTAGCACGGAGATTATTGGCCCAAAGAGCATTGGGGTTATGCAACATCCTCCAATATAATTTAGCAGCTAAAGCTTTGTTGTTATTAATTGAAGACCGGAATCCTAACCCCCCTTCACTCTTAGGAAGACATAAAGTATCCCATTTCACCAAGGCCCATTTTCTTTTCTCCTTAGTACCACTCCAAAGGAAACGATGACCGATTTGATCCAATTCTCGAAGAACAACCTTTGGGATATTCAAAATGGAAGAAACATAAATAGGAATAGCTTGAAGGACTGATTTTACCAAGGTGATTCTACCCCCGTAAGAAAGCCACTTGTTGGTCCACTTTCCAATTTTCTTCTTGACTTTGTCCAACAACCAATTCCAATATTTATTTTTCTGCCTTTGAATATTTATGGGAATACCTAAATAAGTGATTGGAAGAGAGGTCTTCTTATATCTTAATTTATCCAAGACCATGGATTCCTGTCTAGCAGAGCAAGTGAAAGAAAATAACTTTAGATTTGTCTTCATTGATCAACCGCCCCAGTAGCCTTAGAAAAATAGCTAATGATTTGCTTAATATTAGAAGCTTCCTTAACCGTAGCTTTACCTAAAAGGGTAGAGTCATCCACAAATTGAAGATGAGAGATAGGTCTAGCTCCATGAGCAATGGTAACTCCCTCAAGGGTTTTGTTTTCCCTCTTTTTGGTTATAGTCCTACCCAAGCATTCAACAAGAATGATGAATAAATAAGGGGATAGCGGGTCACCTTGCCTAATACCTCTGGAAGCCGGGAAAGACTGAGAAGGCCTGCCATTGATAAGAACTAAGTAGGAAACTAAAGAGATACATCCCATAATCCAATCCATCCAATCCTTAGAGAAACCAAATTGCCTCAAAACTTTGATAAGGAAGTGCCAATCCACTTTGTCATAAGCTTTGGATAAGTCTAACCGGATGAACATAGAAGGAGAATTTTGCATATCCATGGAATGGATGGCTTCCTGAGCAAGAACTATCTCATCTACTATTTGACGTCCTTCCACATATCCCCCTTGCTCTGGGGAAATAATCTTATGCAAAAGAGGCTTCAACCTTTCTCGCCATGATTTTAGTAATAATTTTGAGAAGAACATTACATAAAGCAATAGGTCTAAAAGCTGAGATATGATCAACCTCTTGAGCTTTTGGAACAAGAGTAATATAAGTTTTATTGATAACCTTCAAAATTTCTTTGGATTTCCTGGCTTCTTCCACCACCTCTAATAAATCAACATGAAGGATATCCCATAACTCTTGGTAGAACTCAATAGGAAAACCATCAGACCTGGGGTTTTCCCTTTTTGCATTTTAAAAACTACTTGTTGAAGCTCATTGATAGTAACAGGAGCAGTCAAAATAGAGTTCTCCTCAGAAGTGATAAGAGAAGGGATTGCTTGAAGAACATTTTGTTGTGAAGCCGAGTCAAGAGGAGTAGCAACAAAAATATTGGAAAAGTAATCAACAACAATAGAGTTCATGCCATCCCAAGTATAAACAACATCTCCGTAATCTGATTTTAAGGAAGAAATAAAGTTGTGAGATCTTCGAGCTAGAAGAGATTTGTGGAAGAAATTTGTGTTTCGATCTCCTTCTTTGAGCCATTGAATTCTAGATTTTTGCTTCCATAAGATTTCTTCTCTTTTTTCCCATTCCTCTAACCGAGTTGTGAGTTTAATTTCATCTGCACTTCTCTTCTCTGTGAGGCCATCTAAACGGATTTTCTTATTCAAATTTTCAAGATGAGCAATAACTTCATGTTTTTTTTTATGAACATCCCCAAACTCTTTCCAGTTTCCAAGTCTTGATTTTGGATTTAATGTATTGCAGTCTTTTGGCAAAACAGAACATCTTAGTCCCATGCCTAGGTTTACCTTCCTTCCACCATTGTTGCACACGAGGTCCCAAGAAAATGTCTCTAAGCCACATTAATTGAAAACAAAAAGGAGAGAAACTCACATTGGTTTTCCACATTTCCACCATGACCGGCCAATGATCCGAACCAACATTATTAAGAGTCTTCACTTTAGGAATGTGACCATGGATTAAGAAATTTTTAGAGAGCAAAAACCTATCCAATCTCTCCATTATACAAGCTAAGCCTTGCCTTCTATTAGACCAAGTCATAAGGCCATTATCTCAGTTGGATATCCACAAGATGGAGGTTTGCAATATATTCGCTCATGAGGTCAGTGCTTTTGTCCAAATTTCTATTTCCCCCTTTTCTCATCCAGAGAGAGGATGGTATTGAAATCTCCTCCGATCAAGATCCAAGCTTTAGGAAAATGAGAGATAATATGAGTAATATCCTTCCACCTGTCTTCTTTTTTCCTCCAAAGAAGTCGGGGCATAAACAGTAATGCAGAGCATAATCTGGTTGGAATGTCTACTTTGAATAGCTATAGCCAACAAACCCCAACTGCCAACCATATGGTGAATAACTACCTCTTTTGGGTCCCAAAGACAAGCAATGCCACCCGAAGTCCCTTGGGAACTGAGGGAAACCACTTTTCCAGCTGGCCAAATTTTACCGGCAATTAAGTCCATATCCTCCATTGACATCTTTGTTTCTTGAAGGAAAACAAGATGTGGATGATTTATCCGAATCATTCTTCTAATTTCATTTTGTTTTGAAAGACTCCCTTTGAGTCCTCTAATATTCCAAGTGATGATCTTCATTAATACCAGGGCTAAAAATGTTGGGAAGGGCATTAATCTTACCTTCCTCTACAAGCTTTTCACCTTCTTTTACCATATGATATTGATTGGTCTTGCGACCTACTTTTTGATTAGAATCCATCTTCAATTTTTTTTCCCTGTTTCTTGACTTATTCCAATTGAATCTGAGATGGCTTCTAACCTTGAAGAATGCTCATACACAACCAAAATTTTACTAGATGGTTCAATGGAGTCTATATTGGGACCTGCATTATTTGAAGTTTTGACATTTGAAATATTGTTTTTCTTGTGTAAATTTTCTCCTTTTTTTTTCTGTTGAAAACCTTTGATTTGTTGGTTTGTCTCTGAGTTCTTTCCTTCATATTTAAATTGTGTTTCTAAGATTTCAGTTTCCATTATTTCCTCTTCCTCACTTGGGACATCATTTGTGGAAAGGATTTCAAACATATTAGCAAATGACTTTGATTGATCCTTCATAACTGGTTTTTTCTGAGTGTTCTTCTTCTTAGGTATTTGGAAACCTGTTGAGTTTATATCTTCTTTCTTTTGATCAAGAATTTTATTTGGGCAAGCACTGGCCAAATGACCATATTCATGGCAAATTCTACAACGAAAAGGAATGTTCTCATAGTCCACTACTTGCTCCCAAGTGTCTTCCCCAAATTGTAATGTGATATTTTTAGGTAGGGGTTTGTCAAAATCCATTAAAACACAAATTCGAGCATAAATAATATGTTCAAAATTTTGAGTACAATCAACAATCATCATAAAAGTTCCTAAAGAGTTTCCAATTGAAGAAAAAATAGTAGGATTCCAAAATTCAATAGGGAGGCCAAAGAGTCTAACCCACACGGGAGCTATAGAAGGCATCTCTTCTTCGGCTTTAAATTTAGTATGCCAGGGCTTCATGAAAAGCCCCGCCCTTCCAAAAAACCAAGGACCCCCTTGAAAAGTTTTCTCTCTATCTTCATTATTAGCAAATAAAACAAGAAAATAACCATTTGGATAAATAGAGATTTGTAACTCACCTTTAGTTTTCCAACTTTTTGCAGCCCAGACTTTGAAAGCAGATAGACTCGGACGAAAACCCATGAACCGACAAATTAGTCCTCTTTTTTCCAAATCTTCAATGCCAGTCTGAATGTTACCCATATCAAGCTTAACAATAGGAGTTCCATCAGCGCTTTAAGACATCCCAACTCATTTTCCCAGGATCAATCTTAGGCATTCTTAGAGGTTTATGAGAAGCCCTAATATTGATATTAGCATTGGGCTGAGGCTGTCCACCATGAAGGGCATCCCTAAAATTCATTTTTGGGACCGAGTCTTCAAAATTCTTACCCTTGACAGGGGTTTTCATAGTAGAATTATTTTGTGGGTGCACCTTAGCACCAGATTCACTTGAGATATGAGCCATTTTTTGATCAACTGCTTGAAACTTATTTCGTGGTCTCTTTAATCCTTGCCCTAGACGCCGTGGAAAGGTATGGTTTTCACTTTTCTTTTGTGCAGCAAATTGGAAGCCGTTGTCACTCAAGTTCATAGTATGATCTGTTGAAAGACAAATTTCTAACCCATATTGTATCCCCTGCAACATTTCCTACTAAAATATTGAGCATAAACCACAAAAATATTGGCCGCTAGGGCCCTAAAAACCAACCTCTGGAGCTGCTTGCACTCAACCCAGATGAAACCCTCGCATAGCCGCTTGCCAAATATATCGTTCACACATAGGGATGCGCTAGGATCTGTGTTGCTCCAAATGATATGAAAATTGGTGGAGACGTTCTAGGGTTTTTCAGGCATCTACCCTCAAAATTTCAGCTCAATCCGAGTTCGGATGAGTGAGATATGGCCGAAACGAGTTCGGAAGTTTGGGCAGTCCTCATTGAGCTTCTTTATTGTTAAGGTTTTAAATGTATTAATGATTTAATAAAGGTTGCTTTATTTATTAGATAAAGGTTATATATTTATTATATTAAAGTTTAATCTTGATTTATGTTTTGATGATTAGAAGGCTTTGATTATATTTTAGTATAATAAGGTGTTTTAGAATAATTTTATTATATTTAGTATAATAAAATATTTAAGTGATTTAAATACTTTGATTATATGTAGTATAATAAAGTGTTTGTATAATTTGTACACTTTGATTATTTTAGTATAATAAAGTGTTAGGTAATTTGAATGTTTGATGTTATAATGCTTTGATTATATTAAGTATAATAAATTTTTTAGATGATTTGGAATGTTTATTTTGGTTTGAATGAGAAATAATTATAATGATTCTTGAGATCCATGTGGATTAAGGGATCATTATAAAGATAAGTATGGGCTTCTCTTGGATTGTTATGAAATGTTTATTTTGGTTGTGAATAAGTAATTATAATGATTCTTGAGATCCATGTGGATTAAGGGATCATTATAAAGAGAAGTACAAGCTTCTCTTGGATTTTATGGAATGCCTATTTTGGTTTGAGTGAGAAATAATTATAATTATTCCTGAGATTTATGTGGGTTAAGGGATCATTATAAAGAGAAGTATGGGCTTCTCTTGGAATATCTTGGAATATATTATTATTGGTTGTTCCAAGTATTTTGACTTGAGAAGAGGGATTCTCTTCTTATGGCTTGTTTTATGATATGTGCATGGATGTTGCATAATAGAGTATGGTATGATTTAAGTTGCATTGCATATAGAGCTATCCTGATCCCTAAGTAAACTTCAAATTGTGGGTGGTTTTCCCATAAAAGAAGCTTGTGGAGATTCAATTTATTGGAGTTCTTGAAAGGTATTTTCTTAAGTTCTTCATAAGTGATGTAAATGAGCAAAGACTTGTATTTGCTTGGAAGATTTGTAAAACTTGACTCTTGTATTCAAAGAAATATTATGTGGCTTTAAAGTTTACTTTTTGTTATGGGCAATGAAGAGTTGTTTTAAGTATTCTTTTATTTCTTAGATAAGTATGATGATGCTTAAAATATGGAAATGAATCTATTGTTGAGTTCCTTAGCTCTTCTCATTGGATGAATAGAATATTTTCTTGAAGTTATTATTTTTTTGATATATTGGAGGAGGGGATTTTGAAAGGGGATCGCAAAATATTTTACAAAAAGAGATGGTATCCATGGGACCAAAAAAAATAGAAACACAATAAACCAGAGGGACCAGAGAGATCACCCAAAATAAGTAAACAAGGAAAGCAACGTGGGGAAGGGAGTCTTTGGGAGATGCTAGCAATGGGATCAAGGCAAGCCATTAGAGCTCAAAAAGTGAATAAAAGAAAACCCATAGAATGCAACAAAAAATAAATAGCGACAACGAAGGTAGTTTACTTAGACACATAATCTTCATCATTGGTGTCAAGCACAAATGTTAGAAATTTGGGTGCATCCTTTCTACTAACGCTTGAGATATTCCACCACCTTTGTGGCTTGTTGGAGAAGAGTCCAAGATGCCTTGGAAGTATTAGACACAAAATACAACATCATTTATAGGACAACTAGATGGTCAAATATGGAACTCTATTAAACAAGAGTTGAGGATCCACTCAAGGACTCTATTTCCATCACTCGAATAGGGGTCCATTTGACCTTCACCTCATTAGGCTTTGAGGGAGAATCCACCAGGGCTCAATGGCTAATATCAATGGTCAAAAATTTTTCTCTAAAGGATTTACCCCTGGAGGAGTAGCGATGAGGCCCAACTTTAACTAATTGTAGAATATCTCTCGAATTTGAGCTAACGTTTAATTTCCTTCTCGAATTCATAGTATCAATAGAGGAAATACCTATTTTTTGACCTTCCTTGTCCTTTTGAGGGTTTTTGGCTTAAACTTTGAATAGAGGTAGGATCAATCAAGCTGAAAACACATGATACATTTATTTTTTGAGTCTATTTCTAGAGGACATGCCTATAGAGGATTAGGTATAGGTCCTAATGTATTAGATGCAAGGAGTTCTACTTCTTGAAGCTATCAATAGAGAGCTCCATTGATATAAGAAAATATTTAGGGATATTTATGACCTTGATGTCTCTTAGGTGATTTAAGAAGGTCAGGTGGAAGCTTTGAAGGGGGAATAAATTTTATCAATTGTGAAATACTACATGATAGAGATCATGACACTATTCTATGGAACATGGAGGTATTCCTTAATAATTTACCCCTTCTCTCTTCCTAATTTCTTCTCTTTTCATTGAATAAACTAGTCTCTTCAACTAGAGAGTGTTTATCACGATGAATTACAACACTGTCATTGGGGATATTTGTAACTTACACTAGAAAATAAATGTTGACTTTAAAATTGAGGTCTCAAATCATGGCACAACCATTATCCCATGAATGAGTGAATTTATCAAAAATTTCAGTCATTCCCATCGAATTTTCTCAAGAATGGTAGGAAACCGTGATTGACGAGGATTTCCTCAACTTTGGCATCTAACTACGGAGAGTCAGGTTCAAGAAGGGCCATCTTCATGCAATGAGAATTTACTTCTAAAATTGCTACATGCTTCCACCTCAGATAGTAAAGAAGATAAAATTTCTCATGATGGTCCTGACTATTGCCATTGGTGGATTTAAAGGGATACTTGAAGTTATTTGATAAATTCTTATAATTTAAATAGTGTGGTATAATGTTATCATGGTGTAGGTAGCTTTTGCTTAATATTTATATCAAGATTTTTATAATGCATAAATATGGCTTTTAGTAGAGGAGATTTTGAATTTATTTACAAAATTTTCAATTTGATGATTTATATATCATGCTTCTTAATGGTTTTAGAAATGTTTATCTACCTTGGGTTGGGTAGGAATATTCCTCTAGTAAGCCATAAAGCCCAAACCTGGGAGGAGTTGCAAGAATGCAATAACCAGGTGGATATAAATATTGGAAAGAGTTGCGTGTATGCAATGGCCAGGGTACTTGTGAACTATCATATCTTGAACATGTAGGATCAGGTGTGTTTCATATAAATGTTGGGAAAAATCTTCATAAGATAGTAGTGGTGGTTCCTTGATCAAGAAGGGTCAAATGATCATGTTAGTTATCATTGAAGTGGCAATGACCTTAGTTAGCCCTATAGAGGTATGGTAACTAAGCACCAAGGCTCTACATCGATTAACCTACCTAAATGGAGTTAGAGTTAGGTTAGGAAATAAGCAGTCCTATTTAGGGTATGTAGGTCCTAAAGGATAACTACTACACCATGATCACATGATCCTAAGCCAAGGAGGGTATGGGAAAGGTGGGGGGAACCACTTTGTGCATCCTTCTAAATGAGTAGGTTTAGTAAGGTGAACTCCAAAGAACCATAGGATTTGGTCACTCCTATACACTAAGTGTCATCTATAGTGACTTAGAACTCAAATGTGGTGTAGCCTTTATGCTAAGATAAATAAATTAGGGATGACTCTCTTGTGAGCCTTTGTTAGTACTCTTTTAAAAAATTTGGGTTGGTAGTTTTGGGTTGTTATAGAATAACCAATATAACAATTAGAGAAATCAATAATGACCCCTTACACCCCCTAGGCATCACAACTCCCCATGGTTGTGGCCTTGGAATCTACTACCTCCTCATTCAATCAGATGCATCTAGTGCCCTACACCTTGTATAGGCGTACCAATCTTAGGAAGTCCAAGAGAGCATGGGATGCAACTCCCATAGGATGACCTCTAAGGTTTTACCAAAGGTTTGTTCCTTGATCCTAGGTTTCTTATTTGGTTCTTATCATTATATTACTACTACGCTACTTTACTCCTAGCCTAGACTACTTCAAAGGGAAAAATGGAAAAGAGGAATATAAAGCAAATTGTAAAAAGCATGAAAATATAGGGAAAGTAAAAGAAAGTTATAAATTGCAAGAAACGTAAACCTATATAGCCTAGCCTAAGGGGTGGTGATGTGCCAAATAAAAAGAATAATATTCCACCAACTTCCCAATGGGTTTAAATGAACATGTGTAGTGATCGACAGTGCACGAGGAACACAAGAACCATTGAGAACATGTAATAAAAACAAAACACCCATGCTAGAACCAGGATATAGATATGCAAAGAATCACATATTATTTAGTAACACAAACTCTAAGTTATATACAAGCAAAAGGAAGAGGTTTGAAAACTACCCAAAAGGCCGCACAAGGCTCGAACCAAGCCGAGACATGGAGGAGAATGAAGGAAATCACCCCTCAAAAGGATGAAGGACTTTTGATGGTTTACAAAGAAGAGAAGAATACATATTTATAGATTACATGGGTCATATTCCATTTTGAACTCAAAATTTTTCCCATTTAAAAATATTGCTCATATTATTCTTGCATTGAGGGTGCAATATCTTGAGGTCGCTTGGTCCTATATTTACTAGAGGTGAAATTGTGTTTCCCTTGATGAAGATTTATTGTAGAGATATCCTACCATTAGTGCTTTTAAATCCATAGATGCTCCTATGGAGGTCTAATGATGGTATTTAAAATTTTGTACCTCCCTTTAAATAAAATACCATCCACCCAAGGAACTATGCATCTCTACATAGCCTGTGGGATCTAGGGAAACAATAACAACCCTAGATAGGGGCTATGGGATGCAAATAGCCCTCCATGAAGGATTTTAGGGGCAAGTTCCCCCAAAGAAAAAATTTCCCTCCTAATATTTTAGAGCACAACTTGAGATAGTTTGACAAAATATAATCACCTCTTGGTTTGATTGGTATTACTCATGGTAGTATTTCCACTTGCTTTATCTACCTATTTTGGTTGCCACTATAGGTTGGATGCATCCAATTACTTGATCTAGTTGGGTGTCCTTGGGATAAATGTTTGCTCTAGTCCTAATGCACTTGTGGATCTATGCAATTTTCCATAAAATTTTGGTTGTGCCATTCATCGAGGGAGGCTCAATCATCAAAGCTTCTATTTTTACTTTTTTAAAGCTCCAGTCTATTTGATTTGACCAGAGTCTTATTTTGGTCTTTAGGCCATTTGGTATCCTATTAGGTCCAACCTTAAAAAATGGTCAAATGGCCTTACTCCATCCAAGTGTAGTGAGAAATCACTATATTTTTGGTGACTCATAGGTGATCCTCAGCCTGCTAAGGACAAGCAACCTAGAAAGCCATTGCCTTATCCATTAGCGTGGAGTCAAAATTTAGAGAAGAGTTACTCAAATTTCTTGACATTCACAAAACTAGGATTCTTTCCTTGAGTTATGAGGTTTCTCCAGGCAATCATAGCTACACCATTCATCCCTTCTAGCATAAGTCTAATTTTATCATTGCCTTATCTTTTACCTATTTTTTAATATTGTGTTGTTGTTGATGTACGATCTCTAGACCTTTATATTGGATAACTATGCTTTGCTTACAAAGGTTTAGAGATTTCCATTTCCCCACATTATGGTTGGGGTAATAAAATTTTGGACCAAATAGGGGCTAGAGCCCTAAAGAGACTTACCCATTTCTCCTACAGAATGCCATACTCCGATAGTGTTGGTTCCTTGTGCAGTCACCCGAGGTCCATCCTTCCTCCTTCATTATTCTTGGATTTTGCAGAAATCTATAAAGCCAATATTTGATGGAGGAAAATTGGTTTTCATACCCCCCACTATAATGACCCATCCTGGTAGGAATTTATCTTATCGTTTGATTAATGTATTGATGGTTGATATTTATTGCATGGTCCTATTTTATTCTATCAATATGAGGTGATAGTTGTACTTTATGCTTTCTAAAGTTGGATTATGCTATTTATGATATGGCACTATTGATGAATTTTGTGGTTGTAGGACTAGATACTCTCATGGGTGGATTGGTATGGGACAACCACCAGATTTGAGAGAAATTAGAAATGGAAAATGATGGATTATTTTTAGTTGACAATCCATAGGGGTAAAACAATTGTATAGAAGCATTTGCATGTGTGTATGTGTGAGTAAATGCATCATAGGAAAATGAGGTTGCTATAAAGACAAAACAACCCTTACCCCTGTTATTAGGGGTCCTTTGTAGGTGGTTGATAACCTTGTAGTTATCCTAATACCTCCTACTTGGGGAGTAGATCTATTTTTACATATTATTGCTTTCGATGGTTGCATTCTAGTGTTACTTAGGCCTTTAATTTATAGGATGCACTAATAGTTGGTATTAATAATAATTTTGGTATTATTAATACTTAAAACATTAAATGTTAAATAATTAAAATTAGAATTATTCAATGGATAAATTAGTATTAATACTAATTTATTTAATGCTATAATTACTAATACTTTATTTAAAATAAGAAGAGAAGAAAGAGTATTAGTAGATTAATATTAACTTTATTTAGTTAATATTTTATAAAAGAGTGGGACACATTTAATATTATTACTATTTAGTGCACATTTTAAGTAGTAAGTTGGAAAATTAATATTTTTAGAAAATGTAGCAATTGAAAATAAATCGTGTTGAAAAATTTCATGAGTAAGCAAGAAAGAGTTACCAACTATTGGCTTAACTTGTTCCATTTTATTGATTTTCCTTTCCTCTTGAAAAGAAGATATGAATCCTTGGAGGACGAAATTTTTTGGGAAGGGAAAAACTATTGGCTGGAAGGATTTTGGCAAGAGGAAAGAATTGGAAAGAGAGGTAAAGGATACTTGATCTTGCTACTATAGAGGTAATCTTATTCTAGTCTTCTTATTTGAATGCTTGATATGCTAGTTTTCAAAATTTGTTTCCCTTATTCGATTTTTTTGATCCCAAATTTTTTGATGCCAATAGAGGTTTATTTAGGTTTTAACTTTTGGAATATTTGTAATAAATTTTTCAACAATTATCCCTAAGTGTTGTTTTACTTGAGTCTTTATTCATTTGCTAAGGAAATTGAGTCCTTACGTGTTGAGATATCATGTTTTATATAAAGCTCAACTTATTAAATGAGTCATGGATTTATTTGTGAAACAATGTTCTTTTTTATTTATGTGAAGGTATTAGGAATCATCCATTAGTTTTATAAATCAAACATATATTTATCTTAAATATGTTTTCCTGTGGAAATAAAATTATAACTATGGATTTTATTTAAGGGAAATGTCAATCAAGATTTTTTTTTTTAGTATGGAGTGTTTATTCTTTGAAAAACTGAAGGTTCTCATTTTGAAAAAAAGTCATGGGCACATCTTGTTTTCTTTTCCCGAGAAATTTATATTGCTTGACAACATAGAGTTAATTTGTGCAATATATCCTTAGAGTTTTCCAGTTAGTTGTGGTCATATTGTTGAAAGCTTTTCATGGCCTCTAAGTCATTCTATTATTTATATGTTTTAAATTATTATTGTCCATTTGAGTCACCTTGTTGAAAAATATTATTTTCTTAGATATTATTAGAAGGTCCGTGGAGTTGATATTTTTCTATAACGTTATTAATATATGTTCATAATAATTATGACCTGAGGTTAAGTTATGGCCAGACCATGAAATGTTATTATACAACTCTTTAATTTTATTAATTAAAATATTTGGAGTTTGTAAGTGGTAATAATCTAGTTTATAATGATGTAAATGTTTAATCTTGACCAATTTACTCCATCAAACTATATAAATATTAGCTAACGGTATGGAAAGTGGAAAAATAAATTAAGTAAAAACAAGTATGGATATGAACTTTAGTAAATTATTATTATTTAAGGTAATGCATGTGTTTAATATTTCATAGTATTTTAAATTGTGCAAATCAATAAAAATATTATGTGAAGTTAATCAGTTGAGCAATGAGTGTGAGTGCGAGACAAGAGGGAGTGCAGTAGTGAGTGTGAGAATGATCTAAGAGTGAGTGTAGCTAAAAGCAAGTGCAAGCATGAGATGAGAGTGAGTGTAGTCAAAATCAAGTGTGATTACGAGTTGAGAGTTAGGAGGAAGTGTGAGCAAGAAGTAGAAATCAAAGTGTGATCTAATAGAAGAAAATCCAGTTCAAGTCAGGAGGAAGTATGATCTAAAAAGGAGTGCAAACCAAGATTCAGTCACAACAAAAGAGTAGTGGGTTAATTCAAAGTGCATCAATGCTTCAAACCCTTACCACAAATGAATGGAACATTGTTTCCAAAAAATTGTTGAAGTGAAAGAACATTGAAAAAAATAAGAGATAAGGGATATTATGAGTCAAGAGAGAGTGCAAGTTGGAAGCAAGTGTGAGGTAGGAGACAGTACAAGCTGGGAGTGAGTGCAAGCCAAGAGGGAAGGTGATCCAAGTGGGAGTGCAAAACAAGAGCAAGCCCCATTAGCTAGTATGGAAGAAAATTCATACTTGAAATTCCTAATGGGAAGCCAGGATGCCCTAGTTGGAAGTATGGAGGATCAAAGTTGGAGATAAGTAGAAGAGCAAATACATGGCAAGTTCAATCTAGGTAGCATATGTTACACCAAAAGTGAGTATCAAGGATGAGATGATTAAGCATGATATAATGGTTCTTAAAAGTAGAGGGTTAATATGTAAGTTCCATAGATCATGGCCAAGGTTTTTGGAGATTCAAAATTGGATCAAGTGGAAGTGGGGATTAAATTAAAATTACTCTGAATTTTCTTCCTAAAGGTTTTTTTCTCATCATCATTTCTAGTTCAAAAATTAAGGATAAAATAATGGTTGGTGGCCCATGGTTTAGGGGAAGAGATGCACTTTATTTGAGACCATGAAAATATTTTTTTTTTTTGAGACAAACTATTAAGAAGCTTCTAGTATATGTTAGGCTTTTTGGAATTCCATATCAACTTATAAATAAGGATGTTCTAAATAATATTATAAATGCCCTAGGGAAATTTATCAAGGAAGGACTAATTACTAAGGAGTGAAATCATACTATATGTACTAAAATATGTGTTACTATGGATATTTTAAAACCTTTTCCATAATCCCTTAAGATAAAATCTAAATCAAGAGAATGGGATCAACAAGTAGATTATGAAAATATCACATTTTATTGCCACAATTTTTATGAGATTGGACACATGGCAAGAGTTTGCAAAGTAAAAACTATAAAGAAAGAGACAAAAAATTTTAGCCATGAGATAAAATTCAAGATAAAGCAAAGAAATCATATAGTAATAGAAGCTAGATCAGATCAAATGTATTCCACTCTGAAATAAGAGGTAAAGAAATCCTATATACAATATAATTTGACAAGTTTTGAAGGAATTAAAGGTGCAAAAGAAGATGTGGAGAGAATTCATAAAACAAGAGAACAAAAGAGGTCAAGTTTATTCTAGGCAAATCATCTTCATTTTCCACAATTAATATAGAATCCTCTCCAAGTACTAAGAGTGAAAGGAATAAATATGTTATCCCTTGCATTTCAAGGTTTCAAGAGTAACATAATAAAGAAATAAGGATGGAGGAGACCTATAAAAATTTAGGTTTTTTAGAGTAGAATAAGAAGGTAATTTCTATAGAAGAGTATCCTCACAGTTTAGGGTTTCTAGGGCAATATAAAAAATATTATACTTTTGAGGTTATTCCTTGCACTTCAGATCCTTCAAAACAAGGCAAACCTAAATATGATAAGTATTACTATGAGTAGTGTGAGAAAATTGAAGAGATTAATGAAGATGAAAGTATTGTTGGGAATAAAAAAAGAAAGACCCAAGAAGCAAAAAAAGAGAGAAAAAGAAGCCCAAAGGGATATTGATATGGAAAAACAAAAGCAAATATCACAAGTTCTAACAATTATTGGGGCTAAACCCACAAATAAAATAAAAAATAACAATGAAACTAATATCTTAGAATATTAGGGGAATGGATAATAACCCTAAAAAAAGGTATTAAGAAATTGTGAGGTTGTTATAGATAAGATATTTATAGATATAGAAGGTGGGAAGCAAATACTTTAGATATTAGCAGTGTTGAATTTCATCTTGGAAGAAGTTAAATTTTAGAAGGCATTTGATATAAAAGGATCTGATTATGGAAACTTAGCAGTTTGAGGAATATGGAGATTGATAGAAAGGAAAATGAAGAATATCTTTGATCGAAAGGTAAAGTTAGATATGCTTTAATTAACTTGTTAGAAATGTAATGAGAGCAATGGAATGCTTTGTTTCTATAATGGGAGTGACCCCTAATAGAAGCCACACATAACTTATTATATATATATATATATATATTTCATAGTATTTTAATATTTTTGAAAAGTGTCGGGGATTATAGTAACTCAATGATTTTATTTTATATATAATGATTTTTTTTTGTAATGAGATTGGCTATTAAATGGTTGAATTGTATGATTCACTCAAAGGATGGAAGTGGCTTGTGTAGCCACGGATCCATATTTGAGTAAGAGAAGTATATGCTTCTCTTGATCATGCATTATTTTTATATGAAATTATTGCATAATGCATTTTAGACCTACATATCCATATAAAATATTTGCCATGATCCCATACTTACATTCCAAAATTTTGATGGAGAACTATCAAGTAGAATACCTTGAGAAAGAAGATGGAAACTAAGGACCAATTATGTATATATTTTAAAATGTAATATCTAGAGATGAGAAAAGCTTGTAAAGTATTTTGTATAGAAGTTTTGCTATGAAATTGATCATGATGAAAGAATAGTTATAATGTAAACATACTTATATTATTATGTCTTTTGTTCAAGAAATGAAAGATTATTATTGCTTCCTTTATGATAATTTTCTTTGGAAATTATTTGTTGATAGCAAGATGGAAAATTTATATTTAATAAAGAGGAATAGGAAACTTAGTGATGACTTATGGTTATGATTATGTAGATGTTGAATAATTTATTTCATGAAAATAAAGAAAATTTCTAATTTTAGTGTTATGATTCTTTAATATTTTTTTTGGTAGGTAAAATTGCTTAAGTATGGGGTTTAAATGGGTCCCAAACCCAAGTACATAAATTGGTAGCTAAAAAAATAGCATAATATGATACATGCCTGCACATTGGTCAGTTGCAACCTGAATGAAAAGGACCAAACAATAATAGAGAAGGCTAAGTGGATGCTTGACGTTATAAACATAAAATTACAACCCGAGAAATACCCACACAGGGGTTGCTTAAGATAAGTAACTACCTATAAACCTTGTAAAGGAGCTATAATAAAAACCCATGTAGGGGATGCTCGCAAAGGATAAAAAAAAAAATAGAATAGATACTTGAACATGAAGAAACATAGTATTCAAAAAGGCCCACGTAGGGGCAATAAAGAACTTAGAAACAGTAATGGGAAGCCCTAGAGCTCAGGTTCCCAATTATGATGATCTCTTTGCACTACTCGCCCTTTCACCAAAATTTTTGTCACCTCGACCATCAACTTAACAGTAACTCTAAAATGGAGGTTATGCACAACAACATAACCATTATTACATGAATTGACAAAGGCTTCAATGATATCTTACTCAACAGTAACTCTAAAATGGAGGTTATGCACAACATAACTGTTATTACATGAATTGACAAAGGCTTCAATGATATCTTACTCAAACTCTTTGAACTTGCTGAGGAAAGGAATGAGACCATGAGCTTCCATAAAGGTATGATACAGGGGATCAAGTTGAAGACTAGATGGCTCAAGTAGGGCCATGTTGGTAAGACTAGAGAAAAAGGAAGACCATAGAAACTAGACACTATACTTCTTACTACCTAGGACACACAATAGTAGACAAAACCAGATGGTAATGGATTGACATAGACCAGGGTTGTAAATATAGAAATTTTTGGCATAATAAACAACCTTTCCGAAATCTGAGTTGGAGTGATTGGTAGACCACTTAGTAATTATCCATAGGGAATAGACACTAGAAAATACAAATATGGCACAAGATAGACTATGCAAAGGATAGGACTAGGATAAGATTGGGAGTGCCAATTGATTGAAAAAATGATTCTCAAAATTTGTAAGACACAAAAAAGAGGATCTTGAGACTTGACGCATATTGACCTTGTTTGACAACATCCAATTACACTTCCTAGACCTACTAAGGGACTTGACATGCTTGGAGAAGACCACCATGAGACAAACCCACTGATAGGGCCTACCTTGGGACATAACATACTTCATGGAAAGGAAATGGGAGAACCAACCACCAATACTAATAGCAAGACTAAAAGTCATGCTAATAAAAAAACTTCCGCCATAAGAATTGGAACCAAAGAAATAAATCATGCTAAAAAATCTAGAGTCATCATTGGAGAAGCTGACCCACCAAAACCTATGACCACATCTTTCAAACCAAATCATTATTAGTAGCATTTAAAACTTCTTGGGGAAAGCTTTATTTCCAAATGGACAGTGATTTATGGATAACTCCCCAATTGGCAAGAATATATGTAGGCTTGTTAGCTTCATGGTACACATGATTGATAGAGATATCATTGAAATTTTGGGATAGCTTCTTAGCTTCCTGAATAATGGTTTTGACATTCCAAGAGGACACCCTATTGTTTTTGAGAGTATTTATAATATTCAAAGAATCTCCCTCAATAAAAAGGTTGCCTTTATAATACTTGAGAAGATCTAGCCCTCTCCACAGTGCATGACCTTCAACAAAATGATTAGTTTGACACCCCAGATACTCAACATAAGCCATAATAACTTGACCACTGTGATCTCTGACAAGACCACCTGCACCTGCATCCCTTGGATTTCCTTTGGAGGCACCATCAAAGTTAAGTTTCAACCACTCACTTGGGGGAGGAATCCAATGGGCACCCACTCTAGGATGGGGGGATGGAAAACTAGAACTGGAGTTGTAGGGAATTTTTAAGGAAGAGAACAAAATAGACTCCAATCTAGAATCAAGATATTTGGGACAAGGGAAGAGCTAGGAATTTTTGATAGCAAAGGCAATAGCTTTATTGGCAACATATATGGGATCCTTAGAGGAGGAAGAAAAAACCCTACTATTTCTTTCAAGCCACACTTACCATAAGATATGATGAAGGGTCACTTTCCATAAAGAAGATAATCTGAGGTTTTTGAAAGGAGTTGGCCATTGGATGAAAAGGTGACTCAATGAATTAGGAGGAACCCATGAGATATGAAAAGTGGACATAAGGTGATCCAAAGCTATCTTGGAGAAAGAGCACTCCAGAAAGAGGTGATTGATAAATTCCCAGGCATTCATGCACAAATAGCATATGTTAGGGACAATCATGCCCCTTTTCATAAGATTATCAATCATTAGAATCTTATTTTGGATGGCCAACCAGCTAAAATGAGCAAATTTTGAAATGAGATATTTAATCCACACTCGATCATAAGGTATTTGAACCACTTGATAATAAATAGTCATACCATGAGCAGATTTAACCATGAACAACCCAAAATCAATCTCTTTCCAAAAAGGGGAGTCAAGGGAATTACCAATGGGGATGACTATTGCATTTAGGATGGTTTTGAGAATAGCTGAAGCATCAAAGATTTGGCCATTAGCATTTGGAATATGAAAATTTTTCCAATGCTTAGAATTAGATGAAATGTCAATGAAATATTCAACCTTGCTACCAATTAAAGTGTCCAGGAAAGGCTGTAAAACAACAATTTTATTGTTCTCTAAAAGCAGTTGATTAGAGATCCACCTATCAGTCCAGAAGTTAATTTTACTCCCTATGCCTAATTGCCACCTTATCCCCTTATAAATTAGAGATTTGGTTTGGATAATTGATTTCCAGAAAGTGGAGCCCTCTCTGGGTATATCATCATCTATGAAACAACGATTTTGAAGATATTTTCTATTTACAATTGAGACCCATTCAAGGTTGTTGTTGGTGAAAACCTTCCATGCTTGCTTGGCTAACAAGGTTGTGTTCATATTACAAAATCTTCGGAGCCCCAAGCCCCCCTGAATTTTGGGGGAGCACACCTTGTCCCAACTGACTAGATGAAATATTTTCCTATCCTCGACACCTACCCACAAAAATATTTTTTGAATTTGCTCAATTTTCATGTAGACAACAATAGAAACTTTGAAGACGGACATGAAATAAATAGGAACACTTTGGAGATAAGCCATTTTCAGGGTGGATTTGGTTGCTTGAGAGAGGAGGGTCCCTTTCCAACCTGCAAGTTTTTTGTTAATCCTCTCAATAACGTTACTCCACATGGATTCCTTTGGAGCACTAGTGAAAAGAGGGAGGCCCAAATATTGGGTAGGCAACTGAGATATAACACATTGAAATATGCATGCAATCTTAGCTTATCTCTCTTGGGGAGTGTTAATGAAGAAGATTTTACTTTTAATATAATTTATTTTCTACCCTGCAGCCTCCTCATAGGTATCAAGAATACTCTTAATAGCTTTTACTTCCCACACAGAATCATGAGTAGCAATGATGGTATCATTAATGAACTACTTGTGAGATAAGGCTCTTAAATTAGACACAAACTTAATGCCTAAAATTATGCCATTGGAGAAGGCATTTTTGAGCACTCTACCCAAGGATTCAACAAGAATGATAAAAAGGATGGGGGATAGAGGATCTCCCTATCTAAGGCCCCTGTTACTAGGGAAAAACCCTGCTGCAGATCCATTGACTAGGACTAAAAACTAGGTATTAGAGATGCAATTATGAACAAGATCAACCCACTCCCTATGAAACCCAAATTTGAGAAGGATAATAATCATAAAATATCTTTTAACTCTATCAAAATCCTTATTCATATCAATTTTGAAAAACATGGTAGCTTTTTTGTTACGACTAGTAGAATGAAGGGCTTCATGCAACGTGATAACACCATAAGTAATATTTCTTCCTTTGATAGAGCTACCTTGACAAGGGTCTATGATCTAAGGAAGGATATCTTTGAGTCTTGTAGCCATGGATTTAGTAAGAGTTTTGTATAGGACATTGCAAAGACTAATGGGTCTGAAATATGACATAGATTTACACACAAGCCCTTTGGGAACCAAGGCAATGAAGGTGGAGTTGATACTTCTGGGTATGGATTTAGTTTGTTGAAGTTCAATGATGGCATTGCAAATGTCAGGCCCAATGATGTCCCAAAAATTTTGATAGAACCGGGGAAAAAACCCATTAGGGCCTGGGGATTTATCAGGGTGCATTGAGAAAATAGCCTCTTTAATTTCATCAGGGGTGAGGGGTTTGATAAGAGCCAAATTCATATCTAAAGTGACCAGACTAGGTATATGATGGAGTAATTATCTACCATCATGGGTAGAATTTTAGGGGTTGGATCCCAAAAGGCCTTCAAAGAAATATGAAGCTTCATTTTGAATCTCAAAAATATCCCTGATGATGGATCCATCACTTCTGGTTAATTCTTTAATTTTATTTGAACTTCGGTGCCTTAGGGTAGTGGCATGAAAGAATTTTATGTTTGAGTCCCCCTCTTTGAGCCAAAGGGCCCTTTATTTTTGCCTCCATAAAGTCTCCTCTTTAGCCAACATATTGTGGTAGTCTACAATAACCTATCTCTCCTCATTTCTGAGTTGTTCATTGAGCTACCCATTCTGAATTTGGAGTTCAATACTTTTTAGTTTTTGCAAAATATTTTCCTTATTTTCAAAGATGTTACCAAAAAATTCTCTATTCCAGACTCAAATATTTTCTTTGACACACTTAAGTTTTTGGGAAACCCTAAAAATAAAGGACCCATGATAGTCAAATTACCACCAGTCAGCAATTTGCATCCATAAATCTGGGTGTTGTGTCCACATAGCTTCAAATATAAATGGGATTTTGAAACAAGGGCCTTTCTCAACTTCAAAAAGTAAAGGGCAATGATCAGATCCAACTCTGGGAAGATATATAAGAGTGCCATCACCCATCACTGGTATAGCTTCTTGAGACAAGAAAATCCTATCAAGTTTTACTTGAATGTGTTGATCCCCAATTCTCCTATTGCTCTAGGTGTATTTTCCCCTTTAGTATAAACATCCATCAGCTCACATTCAATGACAAAGTTATGAAAATCCTCAATGCTCTTGGTGGGCATCAGGTTCCCTCCCTACTTATTAGAAGGAAAAAAGGGAGAGTTGAAGTCTCTAGAAATAATCCACGGAAGGTTTATGAAAGCACTTCTCATTTGACTCAAAGTATCCCATAGACCCCTATGGCTGAGAGGATCATTAGGGGCATAGACATTGGTCATAACCCAAGAGAAATTATTACTTTTACATAAAAACATCATATTGAGGACCTTTTCGGAAGAGGAAATGATTTTGCCTTCTAACTTGTTTGAGTCCCAAATACAGAGAAGACCCCCAAACGTACCTTGAGCGGGGAAAAAAGAAAAATCACCATTTTTCCAAATAGAATTTGTGATTTTCTGGATTTTATTTTGATCAATCTTCGTTTCTTGCAGAACCATGATAGTGGGTCTGTGTTCTTTCCTCAAAGTGCAAATAAGCCTTTGCTTTATAGAACTATTGAGGCCTCTCACATTCCATGAGAGGATCCTCATTTAGAATTTTTGGAATTTTTTTGACCTCCCTTAGTTTACTGCAAGGGAGGTTTGGGCATTTTTTATTCATCCTTCTTCTTATTGAGAAGATCTTGGAATAAGGTTTTCTGGGTACCATTTGCAATATCATTTTTTGTTTCCTTTTTATTTTGATCATTGATAGAGGGTCTTCCCTTTTTTATTTTCACTACCAATATCAACAAAAGCTTTCTTGATACTTCTAGTGTTGATGGGGCTGAAATCATATTTGTCTTTTTCTCCACTTTGTCTTAGATGGGACTACCAATTTTTGTATGCCCATCGAGGGTGGGCTATGGTTTTGAAAAATATTGGATGGCCCACATCTGGTTGGGGATTGGGATTCCTATTGATCATAAACTAGGGTTTCAATTGGATTTGGGGTAATATCATCCTCACCAAGTTTAGACCCATGAATAAGAGTTCCTTTTAAAACATCAAAACAATTTTGGAAGGCAAAAATGGAACTCACCTTTGGATGATCATCCTCCAAATATTGGATTTCAATCTACTTTCCTTTGGTATCTTCTAGAATTTATCCCTTCTTTTGATAGTGGCTACTTTATTTCTTGCCCTACATGGGTCTGCCTTGTTACCGCTCGATCTACAACCCACTTCGAGAGGTATTGGGGAGTTTCATCTCCTTTGAGTTTCTTAGCAATGGGTATTGGGTTTTGAGATGGTCATGAGCCTTACATTAAATGAAGAATGTAGGCTTGTTCTCATATTCTATGGCTTGGTATCTACGATAGAAGTCGTAAACTAGATTTATCAGAGTGGGAATCTAGGAATCCATATTGGCATTAAAAATACTCTAGCATAAACCATACAAGTGCATGCTTGAGTCACTGGATTGATTGCAACTAACTCACCTATATATTTGCAAATGCCCTATAAGATGTCTTTGTGCCAAAACTGGATGGGAAGATCTGGCAATTGAACCCAGATTGGTGCAAAATTTATGCTTTACATCTCAAGGTTGAAATATTCATCCCACTTTCATAGAAAGAGACTCTTTCAACCAAAGAATTAAGGACCCTTGGTAGGAATTTAGGAGGCATCTTATTCATTGTTGAGAAAAATGAGGAAAAAACCTTTTGAAAGGGCAACCGACTCCATATTACCTAGGGTTTTCCATTTGGTATAGGCCCACCATCGAATAGATTCCATATTTGGCCATCCTCTAACAATTTTTCCCATAAAATTATGGGATTCAATAGAAATGTAATCCACCATTAGGTTTTTGAGGATTACTAAATCTTCACCTAGTGGGAGTAAGAGGGTTCCACTACCCAAGGAAGGTTTCATAGAACCTTTCAATTTCTCAATATAATACAGTAAAGAGGACTCGATGTATTGAGTGAGGTACCCATTAAGCATGTATCCCTTATCAAGAGGATCCTTACCCCCAATGATCTTCGCATTCCCAAAATTGTCAAAATCTGAATCAACACCTTCAATGTTGGAAAACATCATACCACCCTTGATCATTGTGGTAATTCTACCCTGATTCACCTTATTCACTTTCCCACCTCCAATCATAGTCATAGTCATAGTCGTAGATGTCATTTCTACCCTGATTCACTCTAGAGTTGCTTGCACTTAGCCCAGATGAAACCCTCACATAGTCACTTGCCAAAAATCTTGTTCACACATAGGGATGCACTAGGATTTGTGTTTCCCAAATAATATAAATTTTTTTGGAGATATTCTAGGGTTTTTCAGGTATCTACCCTCAAAATTTCAGCTCAATCCAAGTCTAAATGAATGAAATATGACCAAAACAAATTTGAAAGTTTGGGCAGTCTTGCAAAGAATTTCCCTCATAATTTTCCTCACTTATGATTATTTAATCTTGATAAATATGTTATGATTAAATTTTTTAATATGATTCATTAGGAAAAAATGTTTTTTAGGACCTTATGGTTAATAGGGGGTTTTATGGGTAGGAATGTTAGTACCATTTTAGTAATCCCTTGAGTCAAGTTGCACCCAATCCTAGTTGAGTTGTGGGTAAATAATTCAACTAGGTAATTATCTATGATACACCCTAGAAGTGAGGCTTGGGTGATCCTAAAAGTGAGGCTTGGATGATTTATAGTGTTGAGTGTAGCACCCTAAAATTGGCACAGTTAAACCCTTAGTAAAAAGATAAAATTTGAATTTTAACCCCGAAACCGCCCGTTAACCGCTCACCCCATTTTTCATGCCATTTTTAGGAGTTGTTTTGACCATTGGACGATATCGTCGTCGATCAGACGAAATCATCCCAGATCGGACGAATTCATCTGGAACAGAACGTCCAGACGATTTCGTCCCAAAACCAAATTTTCATAATTAGATTATGTTTCAATAGCCTCTCCAACTTGGGCAGAAGCGTGTCTGTGCAGTTGGAGATTCCTCCACTGAGGATCTCCCAGATTGGGATGATCCCCAACCTCTTAACCTATCCCTAATCCTATATAAACTTGGGATTTTCCTAGTTTATACCCCTGGCTGATCATTCCCCTGCAATTCTAGTTTTGCTGTATTAGAACATCCTCGCCCCCATCATTTGCATTTGTATTTTCAAGTTTTTCATTGCAGGTTTTCACTGTGCTTCAGCTGGAGGAAGCTCGGATCGTCGCAGGCGATTCCAGATGATTTCAGACGATCTTGTCATAGATCGACGATGATCTCGTATGATTGGAGGCGATCTCGATAGCAGTTCAGATTGGGGGCAACCAGAGCCCTGAGTTTGCATTTCTCATCTTTCTTCTTTATTTTACTATGCATTAGCTTGATTTATTTTCATTCTGCATCCTAGAGTTCACCTCATCTAGCATAAATGCATGATAAAGTTAAAATAAGTTATTAAAACAATGTATTTCCTTTAAATATGCTATCTAGATTTATCAATTAAGCATTCATACTATCATTTCCATTATTTTGCATTATTCTTGCAGTAGCATTTTTGGTTTTTGGTGTCTGTTTTTGTGATTGCAAGCTTTTGACGGATTCGTCCGACGAATTCATCAGATCGACGATGATCTTGTCCGATTTCAGATGATCAATTGTGATCCGAGATGATTCTATTCAATTGCGGATGATCCTATCATATTCGGGACGATCTGAACTCCTACAAGCTTCAGAATCTTCATCAGACATCCGAAATTAGGTGCATTCTTTCTTATTTAAGTATATTCCTGGTATTTAGGATTCATTCATGCTTTCTGTATTCATATAAATCGGCATTTCATATAGAATAGCTTAGATTCATTCTGGCCAACCTAGGGATATGAATGATTAAAGTACAAAATGAACACATCAAACCCATTCTCAACCTAGGCGTGGAAACCGCCACTCAAAGTTTCCCTGGTGAACCCCACCATCCGTTGAAAATTCACCTTTATACCCCTCCCCCGAGAGGCGCAACCTTCAAAGGGCCTCTCAGTCCGAGGTATTGTTCCATCCTTCTCGCATCCCCCTTCCGGGCATGGATCCTTTAGCCTGAAGGTAAGGGCACAAAAAATTTGGGTCGATACATTTTGGTGAACCCGACGTGAAACTAAAAACCTTTTGAAAACAACCCAAAAAAAAAAATTATTATTGTTAAGTAACATCTAGAATCATCAGACAAACAATTAAAGTTGTATATCATATTTAGATGGTAGATTATAATAAAAGACGAGTTGTCACCATAAATGTTGAAAATCAATTAACGTCCATAGAGATTACTTCTGTACTTAGAGTACCTCAAACAAATAGGGTTCAACCTTTGTGGGACGAACTTGATAGGAGATTGGGTATCATTGAATCCAGATCTACATAACTTAGGCAAATTAAGAGGTTTGTCCTAGATAGAATCCTGGATCCTGATCAGGTAACCTTATATCATGAACTTTAGAGAGCTTGCCATAGGTGGTTAGCAGATAAAAGAGCACTTGTGTCTTCAGAATTGTACACCTTTGAAGAATACCTTGAGAATGCAGTTGTAGTACATAAGTTTCTATCTCGTATAGAGGATCAAGAAGTCATTCTTACAGATAGAAAAATATGGAATAGAGTTCCTAGAGCTGTGTTATATCGAGAATATTGCCATGAACTTTATTTCTATAGGTCAGAATCCGAGACAGATCATATTACTATAGCACACTTTGTCAAATTTTTGAAAAACCATTTTCAATTTGAAGAGGAGCATTTCATGACTCCTGATGAACTTGATCCCATCAACGATATCCATAAACTATTTATAGAAAACTAAGTCATTTCTCTTATTATTGTTATTCCTTTTGTAACTAGAATGCTATTTGTTATCTTTATAATAATATTATAAAACACAAAAAAAATAAAAACAAAAATAAAAACAAAACAAAAAATCAAAACATTTCCCTTTTAAGTATTATAGTAGGTATATAATTAAAATATATACCTCTCAAACCTATCGCATATATATATATATAAAATAAAAATATATATATATATAAATATATATATTTGCTGAAATCTAAGTTTAAGCACAATGCCTAGACTTAGGAATGGGAAACAGACTGAAGAAGAAGAAGATTGGTTAGGAAAACCATTAAATAACCCAGATGTCCTTCCTGAAGATCAAATTTCGAAAGAAGGAACCCTAGATCAGCAAGAAGAAGACCTTGCTGTAGGAAATGAACAAGAAGAAACTAATAGAGAGGAAGGATCCTCATCCCCTAAAATGTCTCCGGGAGGAGCTGTTACTTTTGAAAACATGGAACAATTCTAGAAGTTCATTAATACTAATATTGGTGTTCTTAATAGAGTAGTCCATATGGACAAGGATCGAATTAGTGACACTCAAGCAACTCTAGAAGACGTATTTCACACACGCACTAATCCCTTGTCCTTTATCGATCAAGAAAGTGATCAAGCTGGACCATCCAATTTGGATATGGCAGCTATAATCCAGAACATGCAACAACAACAGGTTACCCAACCATCTAAAGTGCCTGTTAGCAAGCCTAGGGTCATTCCCGCACAAAAGAAACCCTCATTTACTGCTCTATTTTGCCAAGCTATTGAGCAATATACCTCAAATCAGCAAAAACCCAAAACAAAACCAAACACCAATTACCAACAATCTGGGATACAACATAATACTACTACAAATCCTCTTCATAATACTCTTCCTACCAACGCTTTGCATAATAGCAATATAGCATCTAATCCTTATGTCACACCGTCATACACTCATAAATCCCATACCTATGTCCCACCAAACCAATATGGTGGACAAACTAGTAATCTTGAAACCATGGTGAAACAGTTAGTTTCCCGCATGGATCAGATAGATCCCTACCGTCCCTCGTACAATTATCGAGAGATGTGTAGTCAACCTCTAGATCCTATAGTTGTAGCACAACCATATCCTAAACATTTTCCTATGCCTGTCTTGCCCATATATAAAGGAACCGAAGATCCCATAGAGCATCTTCGTATGTTTAGGATAGCATGTCATGATATATCGCATGATGACTTATTATTGCTAAAAATGTTCCCAAAAAGTTTAGGAGGAATGGCATTAGAGTGGTATTATCAATTACCCACTAATTCTTTGAGGAATTTTGAAGAAATTGCTGAGTCTTTTGTGCATCAATTTAGTGCCTACATCGAAAGGCATGTGACCATTAAAGACTTGTACAACTTAAAACAAGACAAAGATGAATGTTTTGCCGATTTCCTAGCTAGGTGGAGACAATTGATAGGAAAATTGCACTTTGTGTTACCTTATAGGGAGATGTTGGACATCTTTATTAATAATTTACAAGACCAACTATCTTATGAATTATCAACTGCTACCTTGACCACCTTCGATCAGGCTATAGACTTAGCCAGACGAGTGGAAGATGCTCTTATTAGGAGAGGTCAGCTTAAAAAGAAAGATGATGAGAAAACATCCAGAAATCAATATAAAAATAAACAAGTTGTGGGTGATGGAGTCACTGATAGTAGAAATATTGCTACTATTAATGCTGTGAAGACAACGGAGAAGTTTATATTGAAACCTCCCGATAAACCTCCTCGAGAATTTACTAGATTAAATCAACCTTTATCAACCATTCTACCACAATTATTAGAATGAGGTTTGATTCAATTACCAACTATCCGGGAACCTGATCCAACTATACCCGGATACAGAGCTGATTTACACTGTGACTTCCATAGAGGACCTGGACACACTACCAACTCTTGTAAAATATTAAAACATAAAATACAAGACCTGATTGATAACAATGAGATGGAGGTACAAGCCTTTCAACCTAAGCAAAATCCTCCTAATAATACTCAAAAGAACATTCCTCAAAACCAGAATCAGAATGCCAATCAGTCATTGGACATATTTCAACATCCTTTACCAAAGCATGGCAAGGAAGTGGCTAATCAAATTGAACATCATAATGTTCCCCCTCCTACCCGATATGTAGGGACTATTAGTGGGCATTTACCTGCTCATGATTTGGAAATATTTGACACAACTTTATCCGTGGTTACAACCAGGCCTCTACATAATATTCAGACACCTGATCTTAGTGATACAGAATATGAGACCGAGAGTGATATGGAAATCACCTCAAATCGGTTGAATAGCTTTGAAGATGAATCAGATCCTATTCTCCCTATCACAAGTCATATGGTCCCAGAAGAACCATTTCCAAGAAGAGTCACTACTCGACCATCGTCTCACCAATTAATCTCTAATGAGCAAGCCATAAATGCTAGACCAAGACCCATTCATCATCCGTAGAATAATATTGTGGGTACCATCGGAGTTGTTACTAGACAACAAGCTCAAAACTCTCAACAAGATCAAATGCAGAACGATGGATCAGCCCCATTTGTTTTGAAAATTCCTAATAAAGGGAATCAGGCACCTAATGTTCAACCTAAACCACCTTATAATATTAATGAGCAACTATCAAATATTACAACTAGAATTTCTCTTTTGGACCTTTTAAGATCTTCCCCTACACATAGAGATGAATTAATGCTCACATTAAGCCAGATGATGGTACCACAAGACATTCAACCTGAAGCCATGGCTAATACTATAATAACTCGTGAAGTTGATTGTATTGACTTCTGGGATAGAGACATACCTCAACATAGTTTACATAAGGATAACCCCTTATATATTACTGCCTTAATTGGAGATGTAGCAGTTAAACGAGTCTTGATTGATAATGGTTCATCTTTAAACATCTGCACTTTTGACTTCTACCAAAGATTTGGGTTTAGAACTGATGAAATGAAAAGAACTGATATGATCATAAAAGCCTTCAATGACGAAACACAAGAAACATGTGGAGTTATTACCATCCCATTGCAGGTTGGTCCGAGAACCTTGGATATGACTGTGTTTATTGTACATTGCCTTGCATCGTACAATATACTCTTGGGTCACCCTTGGATCAACGCAATGCGAGCCATTCCCTCAACTTTACATCAATGTGTTAAATTCAAATTTAAGAATCAGTTGGTTACCATTCATGGTGATCCTAGACCCTTTGATATGTGTGCTTTGGCAGAACCTATTGGAGTTCAATTTTGCCCTGCTTTATCATCCACACATCCTAATTCTCATTATCCATCTAAACGTGTGAAACACACACCCATAACGCCATCTACTTCTTCTCCATTAGTTCCACCTCTACATACAACTCAACCATCCTCTAAACAAACCACATTAGGACCTCAGAAAGATCCTAATCCCACAACCAAGGCTTCTTGCTCTACTCCTATAACTTTTATACCTATAATAGAATCATCCATCGACATCTCTACAACATCTACATCCACCAAAGGCATAGTTTCCGCATCAGAAGATGTAGGAAATGTTCCTTCTACCTCTTATGCTCTTACTGACGAGCTCTTACCCGATTTATCTAAAATTCTTATATCAGAGAAAACGAATGTTGCTATGCAAGATTCCCTTATTTTAAATAATTTGCCACCATCTCCTCGTACCTTGGGTCTCCCACAACCTATGGGAAGTATTTACCAAGTCGAGAGCTGCTTTTTATTTATAAGGGATATGACTGGGGTAGAATACCCGAAACAACAAGACTCATTACGATGGATATGCTCGATGTTATTTTACTAATGAGTATATTAAAGCCAAATCTATAATGCTTAAATTGGGATATAAAGGGAAAGGTTTGGGACCTTTCCAAAATGGTATGAAAGAACCTTTTGAGGTAGAACCATGGCCTCGCCCGATGTGGTGTGGGCCTATTTCCTAGTAAGGGTCAGCCTTTCCCATTTGAGGATGATGACCATCTCATATGTTACCAAGATTATTTAGATCAACGTGATGCTTTGTGTTTAATGAATAAGCCATTTACATGTAATATGCTATCTATAGCCTACCCTAAGATGATCGCCGAATCCGACGATGAGTTGGAGGGAGATATCTTCCATGATGTCTCCGTTGAGGAATTGTTACATCATGAATTTTATTTTGATGGCTCTATACCTAGTATAGCCCAGCTTGAGGCCACGACTCCTCAAGACGAATTATCCAAGCTAACCTTGGAAGAATTACAAGAATTGGGCGTTTCACCCGCCCCACCTAATTTTGAGAAAAATCTACACATGGAAGTAGAGAATGTCATAAAAATTAACATTGGAACTGAGGATAAACCTCACATAATCAACATTGGATCAGAATTAAGTCAAGAAAAATAGGATAAATATATTGCATTTCTTAAAGAATATGAGGATGTCTTTGCTTGGACATATGAAGATATGCTAGGATTAGACCCTTTTGTAGTTATGCATCACCTAGTAGTCCATCCGGATGCTAAACCTGTTAAACAAAAACTTAGAAAAATGCATCCTAAAGTGGCCTTAATAGTCAAAGGGAGTTAGAAAAACTCTTAAATGTTATTTTTATACAAGCCATTGATTATACTGAATGGATCTCGAATGTAGTTCCAGTAACTAAGAAAGAAGCTACCAAGGTTAGGGTTTACACAGACTTTTGAGATATTAATGCTGCATGCCCTAAAGACGATTTTCCTCTTCCCAATATGGATCAGATCATTGATTTTACTGTTGGGACGTTTTTTTGGAAAGTGACGCCATTCGGTTTGAAGAATGCAGGTTCAACCTATCAACGAGCTATGACATATATTTCATGATATGATGCATGATATACTACATGATTATGTAGACGACATTATAGCTCGTTCTATTAATGAAGATGACCATTTAGATGATTTGAGAAAAGTATTTAATCGGTTAAGGGAATATCTTATCCGATTGAATCCAGCTAAATGTATATTCGGAGTTAAGTCCGATAAATTATTGGGGGTTATAGTTTCTTTACATGGCATCAAAATTGATCCTCTCAAGATTGTGGCTATCACTGATATGCCCGCACCCACAAATATATCAAAATTACGAAGTTTACAAGGTAAGCTTCAAGCTATCCGTCGCTTCATCGATAAGCTGGCGGATAAAACTGGACCCTTTCTTAAGATTCTTAAGAAGGATGTCTTTTTCCATTGGGACTACGAATTTCAGCAAGCATTTGAACTCCTCAAACAATATCTTCTTAACCCACCTGTGCTTTCGCCACCTAGACCTGATCGCCCATTTATCTTGTATATTTTTGCTTTAGATTTTGCCTTAGGAGCTATGTTAGCTCAACTTGATGATGAGAAGAAAGAACGTGCTAATTATTATATTAGCAAAACATTAATTAGTTATGAAACCCGCTACATAGCATTAGAAAAATTATGTCTAGTAGTCATATTTTCTACACAAAAATTATGCCATTATATGCTCAGTCAGAAAACCTATGTTATTGCTAAATCCGATCCTTTGCGGTATCTCATGAGTCGACCTTATTTATTTGGTCGCACAACAAAGTGGGTTCTTGCCCTAAGCGAGTTTGAACTCACGTTCATAGGACAAAAGTCTGTTAAGGGTCAAATCATAGCAGATCAATTAGTTGCTGCACCCTTAGAGTCTACCCATCCCCTCATCATTGAGTTTCTTGATGAATGCCTTAAACTAGAGGTAGACCATCCAGAGCAATGGTCCTTATACTTTGATGGAGCCCGATGCATGAGTGGGGCTGGTGCAGGTATTATTTTAATATCTCCATAGAAACATCTTATACCTCTATCCTTTAAATTAACGTTTTCTTGTACTAATAACACTTCTGAATATGAGGCTCTAATCCTTGGCTTACGAGCTGCCTTGGCACTAAAAATTAAAAATCTATTGGTTTTCGGTGATTCTCAACTTGTTATAAATCAAATTAATGATGTTTATCAGACCAAAGATGATAAATTGCATCCATATAAAGCATATGTATTACAATTAATATCTTTATTTGATCAAGTTACCTTGGAAGCTATTCCTCGAACTAGCAATCGTGCGGCTGATGCTATGGCTGTAGCTACATCTCTTTTACCCTTGGAGTTAGAGGATGAATATGCTACCATCATTATTCATCGACTCTAGGAACCCACTTCAAATAAATCATGCTTAGAACCTTTGGATGTGTTTCTAATCAATGAAACTACTCCTGAACTTTGGTACATTGATATCTTCAATTTTCTTCAACATGGGACCTTCCCTGAAGGTTTTAATAGAAACCAACACCGGTTATTGCGTAGACGAGCAAGTCGCTTCGTCATAATTGGCAATACATTATATAGGAGATATTTTGAAGGTATCCTACTGAGATGTTTGAATCTAGAAGAAGCTAGATCAGCTTTGAGTGAAGCCCACGATGGATCTTGTGGGGGACACTTTAGTGGTAGCGCCATTGCTAAGAAGCTCCTTAGGATAGGATATTTTTGGCCTACCATGGAGAATGATGCACATGATTATGTGCGCCATTGCGACAAGTGCCAGAAACATGCTGACCTTGTCCATGTGCCTGCACAAGAGCTACAGGCTATTTCATCTCCTTGGCCCTTTTCAAAATGGGGCTTAGACATCATCGGAAAAATCAACCCTGTGTCATCTGATGGACACAAATTCATCATAACCGCCACCGAGTATTTCACGAAGTGGGTTGAAGCTATGCCCTTAGCTTCTTGCACTGGAACCCAAGTTTCCAAATTTATTTTTAATCAAATTATTTGTAGGTTTGGAATTCCTGCAAATCTCATCTCGGATAATGGAACTTGTTTCAAAAATAAAGATGTCAAGAAATTATGTCAAAAATATAAAATTCAACATCGTTGGTCCACTCCCTATTATCCTCAGGGTAATGGCCAAGAGAAGCATCTAATAAAACATTAATTAAAATCCTCAAAAGTCTGGTCAATAAATCTGACTGAGATTGGCACATTCAACTATATCCTGCTTTGTGGGCTTATCGAACTAGCGTTCGTACCCCCACGAGCACTTCACCTTTTGTTTTGGTTTATGGCGTTGAAGCAGTTTTTCCCTTTGAATTAGAAGTTCCTTCTTTGGCTCTGCTACTTCAAGATACTGAAGTAGGAGATGAATATCATGTTGGCAGATTTAGTCAGTTGGAACTCCTAGATGAGAAGTGCATCAATGCTTTGGAGCATCTTCGAGCCTACCAGAACAAGCTTAAACGAGCATACCTCAAGAAAGTTCATCATCGATCCTTTGAGATCGACGACCTTGTCTTGAAAGAAAATAAAAAAAATACTAATGCAACTAAAGACCTTAAAGGTAAATTTGAACCTAACTGGCTTGGGCCATATATCATCACTGCTAAATTTGGCTCGGGAGCATACAGATTAGCTACCTTAGATGGTAAATATCTTAAAGAACCTATGAACATTATGCATCTTAAACGCTATTATGCATAAAATCTGGTCATTTCATCATTGTATATATTGTTGTTATTTTGCATATTGGTTCATTTTAGTCATCCATATAAAAATTTCAAAAACAATAATATTATTTATTCTTTCAATTCATAAATTAAAATCAAAATATAAACAAATCAAAATCATCAAAATCTTCAAAAACATCTTTTATTTTCACACCTGTTAATTCTTGAAGTATTGCAGTTATATTTTCAGTTATTTTGGATAAATTAGCATTTATTTGGAATCCCGCACTTTCACACTCACATGAATAAATATCTTGATTTTATTTGGTATGATTATTAATCTCTCTTATATCAAAGTCCACAGTTGAATTAAATAAAGTTATGAGCATAGAGAATTGATCTTGTTATTTATTTGAACCAAGTATATCTCTTCACATTAAAATGATTTCATTGCAAATTCAATATGATGCTACATAGTAGAAGTGGTTTCTTGAGCGAAAAGTTTCCCCTGCTATCCTATCATGCACATGGTCTAGAATATTTGAGAATTGACAAAAGGACAAGCTCACCCCTGCCTAGAATAAAAATCCCTTGCTCTACAACCAATCCGAGCAAGTATCCCTAGTATAGGAAGAAAAAGAAAAGTCAAAGAAAATGAGAAAAAGAAAAATATCATTTTGTACCATCGCAGCAATATTCCAACATTAATACAAAAAAATACAAAAAAGAAAAGAAAAGAAGAAGCAAGAGAAAAGAACAAGCAAAATGCAAATAAATCCCTTTCCCTACCCCTTGAAAAGAAAAGAAGGGTGAATGAGCTTGAATCCCTGGAATTCTCAATTATTCGAAAACTGTGAGGTAAGCCCCATAACAGGTGGTTTGTGCCCAACCCGCTTGGCCTTGGGTAATTCCTAGCGTGGTGATATGTCTGTCACATTAGCGACCTTCTTTTGTACAGACCTATGTCCGCTTATGGATCAGCTAGCTCTTGATGACCCGACTTACATAGTAGTCTGGTACGGTTACATGCATATAAATCATGGTCAACGAACACTTATTTGGTTAATTCAAATTACTTGTATCAAATTATCTTGCTCAAAATTGGTAAATGAACAATACAATTGCACACACATTTGTATTTGAGAGATTTTGTATCATTATGATAAATCAAGATCGGCAATGAACTCACATTTGCACATGAGGGTTCCTTATAAATCTACATTTTGTCTTTGAGATAATTTAAGATATTTATGCAAATATTTTAGAATAATTTCATCTTCTTATTTGAGAACATTTGCTTAGCATAAAAACAATTAAATACATTTCTTTCCAAAATCCAAAATTTTCTTTCACAACATCTTCAAAAATCTAGTAAATAAAGTCACATTTATATAATACTTTCGACTTCCGCAACGATGGTATAGTTCCTAAAAACCTAAATTGGAATTTTATGCTTAGCGCAAGTCCTCATCTTATATATTTTTTGTTTATCTCAAAATCAAAAACCAATTATGCAATAAAAATATTTTTGGATTTCGTGATGATGGTATAAGTCTATACCTATAATTCTATGCCTAGCGCAAACCATTGTTCTAATTTTATTTCCCATTTATTTAATTCATAAAAACATATGGCTTATATCATTATGTTACACAATTGTGCTTTAAAAAGAACGAACACATTTTTCTATTTCATTTCATTATGTCAACATTCAATTTTGCAACCATGGTATAATTCCTAAGGAATTGTTCAAAATTTTATCACACTTAGGAATTTTATGCCTAGAAAAAAAAATCATATTTTTAATATTTCATGCATAATATTTTTATGAAAATCTGAAAACAAATCATCACCATCATCATTTTTCATCATCACAACACAAAGTCTTAAGACAGTCTCTTAAGCACTCTTTTACTTTTAGCAATATTTCTATACTGGGATTAGCTTGACGACCTAGTGAGCGGTGACTCCATGAAATGGTCTATAACAACGACAATGTCCTTTGAAATTATTGTTAGAAGTCCCTTTTATTTTTCATCAAATCACACCACAACAACCAATTTGTTTACATCAGATTATTTCATTTAAATTTTATGGCATGACATAAAATTATATTTTTTCAACGACATAATTACATGAATAATCAATCAACAATTCCAAAATTGAAGCATCATCAAACATATGGACAAGTCATATCACAAAAAATATCATATATATATATATATATATCAAAATATATGTACATCATATCACAACTGGATTGGTATGCCACAATCTATACCCTGGCATACTCAATCCTCTCAAAAATATACAGTCCAACCAAAGAGTAGCTAGTCTCGAGAAGCCCTCGAGCTCTCAGCCTCATCTCCTCTCCCACCCTGGCATGGAGGAGGTGGTCCCATCGAGGTCCATGTTGTATCGTGGGTCCTCATAGTCGATCATGAGGATGTCCTCGATGATCCCATCATGATCGACTCCATAATAGGGGCTGGCAACGGTATCCTCTGGTTCTCTGGAACCACATGGTAGTACAATCCTTGATAGAATGTGGTCTGAGCAATAGACCATGCCAGATCCCGAGTGCTCGCCCCTCCGCTCCAAGCCCTGAGTCATGTAGCCTCATCCTGTAGTGTCTACACCTGAGCTCGGAGGCGGGCATTCTCAGCCCAGAGAGCCGCCATCTCGCTGCTCTCCCCCACCTCGATACCCTTGCCCTTATCGGGCGATGCGGGCCTATCCCTCTACTGAGAAGGGAGTACCTCCTCTCTCCTCTCTACCTATTGTGGTCTCTCCAGAGACTGTGGCGCTCTCTGATGTCTCTCCTAAGGAGATCATCACTGCTCCCTCCCTCCGTGACCCCTCGTTGCATCAATGGCAGCCTGGCACCGCCTCCCCATCCATCGCACAATAGCGTGCATCGGACCCTGTGCCCTCGTCATCCGAGGAGGGTGGATGCCTACGTACCAGGCATCATATCCATCTATGACCCCAGTGTCATCCCCATCCACTGGCTAAATGGGGGCATCATCCACATCCTGACTCTAGAATCACTGCATATCTGGAGCCCCGCTCAGTGTAGTACTATCCCGGATAGTCTAGGAGTACTCGTAATCCCTGAGAGAAGGGATCCCCTGCTGTAGACCAAACTATCACAAAACTCGGTCATAGCGGTGGAGCTCTACCTCTCCCCACTCCATCCTCAGCCAGAAGACTCACCTGATGTGAGCCAACTCCTGTCCATCCTCTCCCCACCCTGGGTGCTCTCTCCATGGCCTCTAGGTGATCTGGTCAGGGATGAGGTCATCTAGCAACCTTCGGGACATCGGCAGATCTATCCACCGCTGTGACCCTCTCTAGAGCCACCAATAGAAAACCCGGGGTCTCTCCTGGTCAACCCCTATCAGTGGAAGCCCTATCGGCCTCCGCACCACAATGTGCTCCCAGCACCAAACCTGTAGCAACGATGTCAAAACCAGACATCGACCTCCCTTGTATACGACCCCGTACAGGATCCTATACAAGTGACATAGTACAAAGCTACCCCAAGAAAATCTATAGCCGTGGTCTCTCATATCGTAGACCACATCTGAGAGTAGCCATGGTAACCTACATCCACTCTGGTGGCATAGCAGTAAGCCACCTACTACCCCTACCAAAACTTGAGTCAATCGAGATGCCCTAGGCATCTGCCGTAATGTCTCGATGTTCACCCTGCCCTTCTCCAGGGTGAAGCTAGGATCTCCGCATAGTCGCATCATGGCATGGCCCTGATTGGCCGTAGGAGTCATCAATCATCCCTGTATGGGGATCCTCAAGATCCTCCATACATCCTCTAGAGTGGGAGCCATCTCCCCTATCGATAACCAAAAGCAGGACGACCCCGGATACCACCTCTCTGCTAGGGCTGTCAGTAGCCCCATGTCTATCGATATTTGTGGCATCTCTACCACATGCTGTAGCCCAACCTCTGCTAGTCGACCTCGCTCTACCTGATCGAGTGTGGCTACATCATCTCTTAGCCCCCGTATTTCCATTCCTGACTTTTTAGTAATCCCCTCTGCAAAATAAACAATCAAACAATAAAAATCATTAATAGATAATCATTAAAATCAATTTCATCTTATAAAAAAATGATGATATCGTCCACTATTGGACGATATCATCCTAAATTGAGTCAAATCATCCTTTGTAGGATGAAATCATCTCCGATTTCTCAACTTGGGGATCGCCCCTTGTTGGACGGGATCGCCCCTATTTCGTCGATTTTGCCCCTAGACGAAATCGACGATCTAGGGACGATTTCGACGAAATTGGGACGATTTCGTCCCGACGTCATCGACGGCCTAAAAACGGCCGCGATGCCCCAAAAACAGTCAAAATTTCAATTAAAAACCACACAAATCAAAATTAAAACATAATTCACCAAGTTTAGATCCTTACCCGCAACCCGCGTCGGACCTCTGTCGATCTGTGCGCTGTTTCTACCATTTTGCTTGTAGAGCTCTAAAAACAGTGAAAGTGAACAGTAAAAATGAATTAGGGTTTTACCCTATTTTTCTTAATTTTATTTAAAAAAACAACATTCTTTTTTTTAAATTTTTCTTTTCCGCGCTTTTACCTCAAACGTTCGATTTGGGTAAAAACTCGGAGGGGGCACCATAGTAAGCAGTTGTACGATTCGACCTAGAATCGTCGTCTAAAAAATTGAGTAAATTTTTGCTTTCTCGTAAAGCGGGAAGAACTCGTCTTTAACGCATTTTCTTTGGAAAATTTGCTAAAGAGGGGGCAAAATGTAGCACCCTAAAATTGGCATAGTTAAACCCTTAGTAAAAAGATAAAATTTGAATTTTAACCCCAAAACCGCCCGTTAACCGCTCACCCCATTTTTTGTGCCATTTTTAGGAGTTGTTTTGACCGTTGGATGATATCGTCGCCGATCAGACGAAATCATCCCAGATCGGATGAATTCGTCTGGAATAGAACGTCCAGACGATTTCGTCCCAAAACCAAATTTTCATAATTAGATTCTGTTTCAACAACCTCTCCAACTTGGGCAAAAGCATGTCTGCGCAGTTGGAGATTCCTCCACTGAGGATCTCCCAGATTGGGATGATCCCCAACCTCTTAACCTTCCCCTAATCCTATATAAACTTGGGATTTTCCTAGTTTATACCCCTAGCTAATCATTCCCCTGCAATTCTAGTTTTTCTGTATTAGAACATCCTCGCCCCCATCATTTGCATTTGTATTTTCAAGTTTTTCATTGCAGGTTTTCACTGTGCTTCAGCTGGAGGAAGCTCGGATCGTCGCAGGCGATTCCAGATGATTTCAGATGATCTTGTCATAGATCGATGACGATCTCGTACGATTGGAGGCGATCTCAATAGCAGTTCATATTGGGGGCAACCAGAGCCCTGAGTTTGCATTTCTCATCTTTCTTCTTTATTTTACTATGCATTAGCTTGATTTATTTTCATTCTGCACCTTGGAGTTCACCTCATCTAGCATAAATGCATGATAAAGTTAAAATAAGTTATTAAAACAATGTATTTCCTTTAAATATGCTATCTAGATTTATCAATTAAGCATTCATATTGTCATTTCCATTATTTTGCATTATTCTTGCAGTAGCATTTTTGGTTTTTGGTGTCTATTTCTGTGATTGCAGGCTTCGATGGATTCATCTGATGAATCTATCAGATCGACGATGATCTTGTCTGATTTTAGATGATCGACTGTGATCTGAGATGATTCTGTTCAATTGCAGATGATCCTGTCATATTCGGGATGATCTGAACTCCTACAAGCTTCAAAATCTTCATCAGACATCCAGAATCAGGTGCATTCTTTCTTATTTAAGTATATTCCTAGTATTTAGGATTCATTCATGCTTTATGTATTCATATAAATCGGCATTTCATATAGAATAGCTTAGATTCATTCTGGCCAACCTAGGGATATGAATGATTAAAGTACAAAATGAACACATCAAACCCATTCTCAACCTAGGCATGGAAACTGCCACTCAAAGTTTCCTGGTGAACCCCACCATCCGTCAAAAATTCACCTTTATACCCCTCCCCCGAGAGGCGCGACCTTCAAAGGGCCTCTCAGTCCGAGGTATTGTTCCATCCTTCTCGCATCCCCCTTTCGGGCACGGATCCTTTAGCTTGAAGGTAAGGGCACAAAAAATTTGGGTCGATACATTAAGGCTTGGAAAAATTTGTGATGGATTGGTATGGGACAAGTCATTAGATCATTCATAGGATAATACAGTGGTGGTACCTTGCGGGTAGGTGAGCATGATCATGAAAATTACCAGGTGAGTGGTGATGGTCTTCATTAGTTCATGGTGAGATGCAACTAACTAATCACTAAGGTACCATGCCATAATAATCCTACATAGAAGAGGGTATTTAGGGTTAGAAAATAAGTGTTAACTTTAAGTGATATGGGCCTTAAAGGGTAATCCCTATGCCATGGTAAACTTGTCTCATACATGGTAGTGTATGTAAAATGAGAGGACCACTGATGGTGTATTTTTTAATGGTGAGATAAAAAAAGTGAACCCCAAGAAATTACAGGAGTTTGGCCACTCTTGTCAATTTGAGTGTCATATGTAGCGATAATGATCTTGAAATGGTTATGCGTTAAAAAATGATGAAAAATATGGGGTCTACTTTGTAAATTAAACCTTGTAAAATAAAATTTCTCTCTCCCTTGAGTTGAGTTCATGGGTTGTTACACCCACTAGGGTGATGAGTAGGTGCTAGACCATTTTTTTAGGAAGGTTCCCTACTAAAGATATGGGACTTAGAGCCCCTTTGATATAACCTAAGAGTTTCCTTCCTTTGATAAAGTTGGACTTAGCTAACACCAAAAAGGCTATGAGTCACTTTCTTATCTGGATCAATGGGTTAACTTGCTTCTATGGTGTAAGGAGTTTCAAGATGTTACTTTGGAAAAATTTTCCTACCAACATATAATGCATCTTCACAACATAAAATACTTTGAAGGTGGAAGGTGCTTCTGATCCTCTCATCTTGAACCAAGAATCATTTATTTTAGTTGTGCGTAGAAATGACAGATGAAAGAATAAAAAATTGCTATAAAGGCTAATTTAAGGGCTAGTGGGATGTCAAGAGGCAAGCATCCTTATATAGACTTCCCAATTTGGGTAAGTCATCATCATTTTTTACCCCAACTTCTTTTACAATTATTTTTTTTGAGTGAATCAACAATGATGCTAGATTTACTAATGCTCTAGCCTCCATAGTCTGTGCAACCTTATCTCATGTACTCCTTGGGCACACTTCCCAAGCCTTCTCCATATGTTAGCCTTAGTATATTTCTTCTTTCTACATGTCATCACTTAGTTTTTCCAATATCCACATAAAATTTGACATTATCAACTTTTTTCGTATAGGCTAGACATCTATACTATGGTACACAAAATTTGAAACCCTTCTAGGTATCAGGTTTGTCACATGTCTACCTTTTATCAAAATAAAAATACCCAAACCAAAGTGATCTAAGATTTCACTTCTCCTGTATGTTTATCATCTTGAACATGACTTGTTGCTTCCCAAGGACCCCTACTAGCTTGCTATATCAGAGAATGAGTTCCCATGTTTATTATAGATATTGCATTAGAAATTAGAACAAGTGGATCATTCTCTTGGAGGCTTAGGTCTCCATTGCAATTATTAGGCTTATGTGGTTCCTCCTCCTTGGACCATAATTCTTCAATGCTAGTGCCAAACCAAAATTGAACTACTTTATCGCAGTGGGTGTGATCATTGGGCTCAAGTTCTTTTGGGACGGGTCTAATTGGTTCTTCAGTTTATCTTGGTCCATGCTTTACACTAGAGAGGACTATTCATTGGAGGATGTGATCTTGTTTTGAGAAGGTGTTAGCATTTTTGGTTGACACAAAACTTCTTCAGTGGTTGACTCCTTCACAAACCTATCCATGATGAGATTAGCCATCTAGTCCTAATTGGTGCTGGAATAGGGAGGGAGGGAATAAAAAATTTGATGGGTCTTCCATTGAAAATAGGTCACTAATAGCCTAATTTCCATGTCTTTATTGGTAACATAGTGCATTTGGTACATGAAAACCATCTCCCATAAGTTCTCCAATAGAGATATTAGGTCTTTGCCATTATATTCTAGTAGGACCTCAAGTATTGACATCGGTAGTTCTTCCCATTCAACTGGTGGTTCAAGGAGCTTAAAGTATAATTTTATCATCATTATAGACCAAAGGCACTAACAAGACAACCATGTTGGACCCATAGGTTGTGATGAAGGTGAATGCACTTTAGGCTCTTTCAAGTAGATGGATCAAGATCTTCATCAAAACCTTAATCTTGAGATCTTTTGGTGATTGCTTTAGGTTTTTCTTTCTTGTAGTAGAGTCGCTAGGTGGATGAGAGTGCTATAAAAATGGAGGTTTCCATAATAACCTCACTTGGGATGATTACTTCTCTTTTTTTTGGGTTCCTCTTTAGAAATGGAGTTGCTAGGTGAATTTGTAGAGTGCTTCAAAAAGTAGATGACCATGACCTTCACCAAAACCATGGCTTGAAATCTAGATTAAGGTATGAATATTATCAAGTTTGGGTCACTAAGGCATGTGAGTATGAACAATTGTGGGGTCAGGAGAAATATCCTTGTGCTCTATAGGCATCATGACACCCAATAGTTATGGCCTCAATATCTACCATTACCTTGATCAAGTGGGTGCATTCGATGCCTTATGATTTGTGAAGGGGTACTAGTCCTGGGAAGTCTAGAAGAGCATGGGATATGTCTCCTACTAGAGAACCTTTGAGGTTTCTTTCACAAGGTTGGTTCCTTGCTTCTAGGTTTTTATTTGGTGCTTGTTATTTTCTCTCGATACGCTACTCTACTCCTAGCTTAGACGCTTCAAATGGGGAAAGGAAAAAAGGGAAAATAAAGCAAATTATGAAAAGTGGGAAAATGTAGGGAAAGTAAAATAAAGCAATAAATTGTAAGAAATATAAACCTATATAGCCTATCATAAGGGGTGGTTATGTGTTAAATAAAAATAATAAGAATCCCCTAGAACCTTGATAATTTTGAATGAACATATGTGTGATGGCTGATAGTGCACAAGGAACACAAGACCCATTGATACCATGCAGTAAAAATAGAAAACCCATGCTAGAACCAAGATAGAGATAAAAAAGAGAAATTATTTACTAACACAAACTTTGAGCTACATACATGTAGAGGGAAGAGGTTTTAAAACTACTTAATAGGTCATGCAAGGCTCAAAATAGGCTAGGACATGCAGAGATTGAAGGAAAACACCCCTCAAAAGGATGGAGGGATTTTGATGATTTACAAAGAGAAGAATACATATTTATAGGTTACATAGGGAATTTTCCCTTTTTAATTTAAAATTTTCCCCACTCAAAATTGTTTCTCATAGTATTCTTGCATTGAGGGTGCAAGATCTTGAGGTCACTTGGTCCTGGAGTTGTTGGAGGTGATATTATTTTCCCATGTCAAAGATTTGCTATAAAGATATCCTATTACTAAAGCTTTTATATTTGTAGCCATTCCTCTAGAGGTCTAATAATTGTGTTTTAAATCTTGTACCTCCCTTTAGAGAAAATATCATCCACCCAAAGAATTGTACATATATGCATAGCCTATGGGTTTTAGGGCAATGGTAATAGCCCTAATTGGGGGGTATGGGGGGCAACAACCCTCTATGAAGGGGTTCAAGGGAAAGATCTCTCAAAGAAAAAAATTTCCTCCTAATATTTTAGAGCATGATTGGAGGTAGTATGATAAAAAAAAATCACTTTTTGGACCAGTTGGTGTTCCTTATGGTAGTCTTTCCCGCTTGCTTTATTTGGTTGTTTCAATTACCACCACTGGTTGGATGTGTTTGGTTACTTGATCTAGTCGAGTGTCCCTTAGAAAAACTTCTACTCTAGTCCTAATAAACTTGTGGAGCTATGTGGTTTTTCTTAGAATTTTAGTTGTGCCATTCATTGAGGGAGGCCTAGTGTAGACACATAAAATTCATACATAGTCACTCGTAGTCGCACATAGTCACCTGTAGTCACATATAGTCATGCATAGTCACATGTAGGCATGCATAGTCACTTTTAGTTATGCGTAGTCACTTTTAATCATGTGTAGTCATGCGTAATCACTTGTAGTCATGCGTAGTTACTTGTAGTCATGCGTAGTCACTTGTAGTCATGCGTAGTTACTTGTAGTCATGCGTAGTCATATGTAGTCATCCATAGTCACGTGTAGTCACCCATAGTCGTAAAACTTACAAAAATGTACTAATAACACCAAAACACATCCCATTCATGAAAGGGCTATCTATAATCCCATTTATACCTTCTAAGCCCTTTCTTACACCTAATAATTGTCCCCATGCAACCATTTCCTCCAAAAACCCTAATCATGGTAATTCTAATTCTATTTTGAAAGTCACTTTACCACTAAAGTGTACTTTATGGCCTAAACATGTTTAATTAGGGATAAATCAAGATTAACCCTAATTTTATCCTCACACATGTGTGCACCCACCACTTAGGATATTTCCAAAATATGCCTAACCTAACCTCAAACTAACCTAGGATCTATCTAATTAGGGTTAACCTTAACCCTTGCTCACAACACCTAGAATATTTCTTTAGGGCACATGAAGGGATGAATCACACTTCACTTCATAAACCTAACCTCATCATGGTAGAAACTAACCTAGATTTTAGGTCATCTCATCAAGGACACCTCACACCCCTCCTAACCTTGGCTCACTCTATAAATAGATGGTCATTTTCACCATGAAAATCTCTCACCTTTTTTTTTATTACTTACCAAAACTTTGTAAATTACTCCACAACATCTTCCACCACTTCTACATCCATAATATATCAAGAAACATTGTTAGAATATTATTTGAAAGGAAATCAATAGAAATAATCAACCACAATAAGGTTCCTACACCGCCATGCGAACTTGAGAAGAGGTTCATACACTGCCATGCAAACCAGGTCTACAACAACCCTACAGCTATAGATCAGGTAGGTATCTTCTATTTATAGTTTTTACAACATTTCCTCCAATTTTTAGCATGTTTTATTTCATTTCAAGGTTATTTTTATCTGTATAAACATGGGATCTAATCTATGATAGGTCCCCAAATACATTAATCCATTTTTGTAGGTTTAAACAAGTATTAAAGACATATCCAAGCATCCAACCAGTGGCACACATGCAAAGAAGCCCACCTACATTGAGGGCATCGAAAGACATTAGCAAGTGCATCTACATTCATATTGAAAAAGAGAGGGAAATATTTCTTGAGAGAAATCCCACTTTGTAACCCCTTTTTGAAATCAATAAAAAGAGCATTTAGCATATATTTCATTAGTTTTGAAACTGGTGTTCATTTTTGTGTGTTACACCTAGTCATCAAAGCTTCTATTTTTTATTTTTCAAAGCTCTGGTCTATTTGGTTCTACCTAGGTCTTATTTTGATATTTAGGCAATTTGATCTCCTATTAGTTCTAGCCTTCAAAAATGGTTGAATGGCCTTACTCCACCCAAGTGTAGTGAGAAATCACTACAAGTCCATTTTGACATATAAATATGATACTTTTGTGGAGACCCTAAAGTGTCTAAAATGGCTAGAGGTAATAGAGCTACTAAGATCTAAAGTTATTAGATGAGTAAATTGAAATCCATTAATTCAAAAATCCTTGAGGAATTATCCAAACTAAAAAAATGGATAAAATGGACAACCTTGAGAGTTGTTTAATATGCCTAAATGTAAAAATATGACATTCTAGTATGACATGCATCAAGGAGTCAAGATTGAAATTTTGAGGGAAGAACATAGAATAACTTACCTCTAAATACAATTTAAAGAATGCCCAAGCTTGACTTACCAAAATTTTATGGTGAGGACCCAACCAATTGGTTGTATGGGTTCATAAAATAATGTTCTCTTCAAGCCACTCTCCATGACCAAAGGATCATGATTGCATATTTCAACCTCAAACATAAAGCAATTAAATGGTACCAATAGTTAAATAATATGCATCTACATATCACTTGGGCTGAATTTAAGACATAATTATTCACATATTTTGGACCTAGTGATTATGAAGATTTCACTAGAGCTCTCCCAAGTTGAGACAAACAACTATCTATGATTACTAGACACAATTTGAAAAGCTAAACAATTGCATTAGGATATTGAGAGTCAGTGTTTTCCAGAGTTGTTTCATTAGTAGATTAAAAGAAGATATCTATGTTGAGGTGAAATTTTTTAAGCCAAACAACATGATGGAAACTATAGGATTGACTAGGTTGGATAAATATAAATTTGCAACATAAATGCATACTTTCAAACCTTCATAAACTCAAACCCCACTACCATCCTGGATATCTTCAAACACAGGAAACAAACCACCCCTATATAAACATATTACTTGAGAACAAATGAAGACATATAGGGCACAATGACTACGTTACAACTATGATAAATATTCTATAGGCAACAAGTGTGTGCAATTAATAGAAAATATATTTGCTCCATGTGGATGAACCTTCATCCAAGGATCCACACGATGAAGGGTAGGACCATAGAGAAGAAGATCAATTTGAAGAGTCTAAATCAATAGAGGATCAACCACCTAAAATTTTAGTAAATGCATTATCTAGGATTTCCACTCCCAAGATCATGAAAGCAGTAGGGTATTTCAAAGGTTTGTGACTCATATGTGTCATTGATTTTGGAGTACCCATAAATGTATTTATCCTTGAGTATCTAAAAAGCATATTGTTACATATACTCTTGCAATTCATTTGAATTCATGGTTTCCAATGGAGGAAATCTACCATATAAATAAAAATATAGAATTTTCAAGGTGATAATGGAAGATTACAACCTTAGGGAGAACATGTTTGCCATTCCTTTGGGGGGTTATGACATTATATTGGAAACTCAGTGGCTTCGTACCCTAGGTCCAATAGTATGTGAATTTTTTGAGCTATTAATGCAATTCAATGAACATGGAAAGCAATATACTATTTGTGGCATGACTATAGGTCCTACCCAACTCATTAGCTCATATAAAATAGAATTATTTTGAAGAAATCATCTCAAGGGATGGTGGCACAACTATTTGTATTACAGACTATGAATACCAATGATATAGTTCAACTAGTTGAATTATAGGGAATTCTGGATAAACATGCACTTGTATTTGTAGAACCATAAGGGTTACCACCATAGTGCACCAACACTCATACCACCAAGCTTATCTCAATAAGATTACCACCAACATTTTCCCTACCAATACCCATATATGAAAAAGACCAAAATTAAAAAAATGGTGTAGGGATTATTAGCAATAGGGATCTTTCAACTGAGTCTTAATTGATATTCTTCCATGGTAATTTTCTTTTTAAAAAACATAGGTCTTGGTAGTTGTGTATGGATTTCTAAGAACTTAACAAAATTACCATCAAGGAAAATATTCCCATTCCCATATTTGATGAGTTACTATATGAACTACATGGTGCTCATTTCTTCTTAAAATTGGATCATCATTTAGGATATTATCAAATTAGATTATGGGAAGAATAAATTCTAAAGATAGCATTCGACACTCATGAAAGCCATTATGGATTTTTCATCATGCCTTTCAATTTTACCAATATGCCATCTACCTTTTAGAGTATCATGAATGCAATATTTTTTTTAGAGTTAGAGTCTATTACATCATTTGGATAATTTAAATGTACCTTCCTAGGTACATACTTAGGACATTAGATTAGTTTAGGGGGAAGTTATCTAGTTACTTCATGCAATGTAATAAATTCACAAGTGTCAATGTGCAAGTTGTAATGTGCAAGGTATCCCTTGCATAGCTAGGTAGAGTGTTGGCCAAGGAATATATCTTCCTTTATAAAAGGACCTCATTGTAAGAGATTGATAAGTAACTCAATAGGTAGTAGTAGTAGTAGTGGGTGACTCCATTAGTGATGAGGCACATTATAGTTTTGTAGCATCTTGCATGAAGTGTCCATTTCTTCCATAGTAATATTGTATTCATTTCTATTATTTCTATTTATAGCATATTTATGAGATCTTGTAAATTAACTTTCTTTTATATTTCTACATCTTGTGATTTCCATCTCCCATTGCAATCTATATCAAAATTTAATAGTGGTATTAGAGCCACGGTAGGTCTAGTCACCGTAGAACTAGCTACTATAGAGTGAGAGGAGAACCACCATTATTGTGGAGCCTGAATTTGTTTGTGAACCTGATTTTCCATAGTGCATAGGCTCTTGCAAAAATATTTAGAAGATTCAATGTGGTAGAGAGAGCTTTGAGAAATTTATATTGCTAAAATAGGGCCAGTCACCATAGCTTCAATTTTTGCAAACTGGATATTCCATTGAATCCATTGCATGTGAATTTCATCATCTGGTAGAACATACTAAAAAGAGACATTCTAAAATTTATTGGGCTCAAATTATTCCCATATATTTACAAAAAAAACTTGTGAAGATAAGGACTCATAATTTGATCCACTAGTTTGATAAATCAACTAGTGAAGCTCATCTAAGATATCAGAGAAATTTACTATTACTTGAAGTTCTTTTATTGCAGGGAACTAACCCTCAGATGATTATGACACCTCTTACAAAAAAACACTAGGAGATTTCAAATTTATTTCTCAAAGGTCAAAGTGCCTTCATAGTGCAAATATTAATTGTAAAAAAGAAAACTTCAGAAGAGACTCTATAAGGAGTCATAGTGAAGTCTAGAGATTGAAGATATATATTGATAAAGTCAACTTCATAGTACAAAAGACCACAGAAGCCTTGATATAAGAAAAGGCCATAGAAGCCTTAATACAAAAAATACCACAAAAGCCTTGATCTAAGAAAAGGCCATAGAAGCCTTAATCTAAAAAATGCCACAAAATCCTTGATCTAAGAAAAGGCCATAGAAGCCTTACTATAGAAAAGGCCATAGAAGCCTTGATCTAATAAAAGGCCATATATGTCTTAATTCTAAAAGGTCACATAAGCCTTGATCTTGAAAGAGAATATAGAAGGGAGTACCTAATTCAGAAGAAGATTTAGGTTTTAGTACTAATATTTTATTGCAGGGAAAATAGATTCAATAAGTTGGAAAACTTCCTACAAGAAAGATAGGAAGAGTATTTTTCTCAAAATCAATCCAACACCTAAAGTAACCTTGAAGGTGAAGAGATCTAGATTGATTTTATTGTAGGGAAAATAGATTCAATAAGTTGGAAAACTTCCTACAAGAAATATAGGAAGAATATTTTTCTCAAAATCAATCCAGCACCTAAAGAAAACTTGAAGGTGAAGAGATCTAGTGAAGATATCATTGAAGAAAATTATAATCTTAGAAATAAAAGGACTAAGAAAGTCCTATTAAAATCTAGAAGCAACAGAATCAAGTGATCCAGGAAGAGGATCTCAATTCTAGAAGTTGAAGAAGAAGATTTGAACGAAGAGAAAAGTAGCTGCATAGTCAAAGACCTAGGAGAGGTCTCAAGGAAAAGGCTTGGCGAGCCTTGTTACTGAAGCAAGATCATCAAAAGAGTTATTGGAAGAACTCATTGGAGAAATTCTCCATCAGGGATAAAATTTTTGATAAGGGAAATATTTGGGATAATTGTTGCCATCTGACAACAAGCCCAATCAGGAGAAGAAGAATTGGCAAGGAGTGCCAAAGAAGATAAAGAAGACCTCAAGATATTTAAAGTATTGAGAAGAAGAAGATCCTATTTGAAGTTAAAATTCGACAAGAATAATTGAAGACAAAAGGAGTTTGTCAAAGCTGAGAGACTTGAAGGTTACCTAAATATTTCTTTGAATCCACAATAGAAAGGAGAAGATCAAACCACAAAAACCTAGGCTCATGAAAGGAATTTTGAGATCTCTTTTTGGTGAAGGAGGAGCTATTGGGAAAAGCTAACAAAATTTGTAGACAACAATAAACTTGATCTAAATTCTCTACAAAAGCTATCAAAAAGGTAAGCAATTAATGGTGCAAGTGAATTCATTAATCAAATTACTCAACAGATTTGTTAAAGCACTTTATGTTAGATTAGAAGTTGCAAGGAGGAAGATTGCATTATAAGTCTTCAAAGAAGTGCAAAAAGGAAATTTATTTTTAAGGTTTATTTACACATTAATTTTGAGATGATTAGATTACAAAATTATAACTATCTATCAACTACCTATACTATATCTTGAAAAAGAAGATTAGATCCTACAACTACGTTTTTTTTTTTTTTTTAATTTACATGATGGAATCGATAGCCGCCACGAACCCGGGAAGGTTGTCCAGCTTTTTATGGCCTCCACAGTATTCTACGTTGTCCACCCCAAAATACGCCACACAGATATTTGCACAGTCCACCCCTATAACCACCATTCCATAATCATTTTAAACCTTTTATGCCGCTAAAAGCACCAGGAAAGGGACAAGCATTCAGTCCGGCGAGGCCCGAGATTTGAACCTTGGACCTCAACCCCCTTATGGGGTTTGTATGAACCAATTGGTCTACACCTCGGACCTAATCCTACAACTATGTTTGTAGTGAAATTTATAGATTATATTTGAAAGGTTGCAGTGGAATTGTTAAGAGTATTTTTGATAAATTAGTGGAGCAATAAGGTGAATTTATTGTTACCATTTATAGTGCATCTATTAACCATAATTCTACCCAGGTTTTGTAGGTGAGTTGGAGATGAGAGGGCAATCCTCCAAGTGAGGTCCCAAGTTCAAATCTCCACCCTACCAAAAAGCTAAATTGGGTATCCAAAATCCAATTGATAATGTCGGTGTGGGCAGGGTCGGGTGCGACTCCCTAGTGACTTTGACGATGTATAACCCCCTATTCATGGTCTCTCAGACCAAGGCTGCTCTGCATGGGGTTTTTTGCTTTCAAAAAAAAAATTAACCACCATTCTAGTTAATTCTTTAACTAGTTTCTCTAAATTAGTTTGTGTTGCTAAGAAGCACAAAAAAAAAATCTATAGCACTTTAGTGGCCAAAAGAAGCCACCATTACAAGAAGAAAGGTGGAGTAGAAAACCACCATTGAAATCCTTGAAGGAAGCCTCAAATAAAGACCTTGTAAGTCTCAAGATTCAAGGATAATATAAGGATTTCTTTTTCAAGTATAGAGTTTAGGAATCCTCATTTTATTAGCTTGGATTGACTATCATCCAAAAGAACCAAGAAGGATTATAAAAATTATTCATTTTGGTGCATAAATTACATATTATAAAAGGTACCTCTTTTTTTTCCTTGGAATAACAAAGGCATTACCATTTACAGGGGGCATACAGACATTCTTATCCAATGGACTTGTTGCCAAGAGAAAAAGCTATCAAAAAGCTCATACAAGCAACACATTTATGAACAAAGGAAGAGCCACCAAAGAGCTCATATGTCCTTTTTCAACAAACTTGCATCCAAGTGAATGAGTTATCAAAAAGCTCTCACGAGTAGAGGATTTGAAACCAAAGGAAGAGCTACGAAAGATCTCACATGTTTAGGAGTTAAGGTGTTTAAAAACACCATTTTTACTCTATCATATTTAGCCCTATAAGAAGCACATCACCTACAATAGTGGAGCCATTTAAATAAGGAATTATCACTCATTCTTACGTAGAAATAAGGGTAGTATTAAATGATAAATTATCTATGTAAAATATAAAGCATTAACTATTATAATAAACAACAAAGAAAAGAAGAAATTGGCATTAAAGACCTGCAAACAAGTGCAGAGATAAGAGCTATATCTAAGGCATCCATTAAAGTGAGTGTCCACAAAAAGAAGAGCTTGAAGGTGTGCCAAAATATCATGAAGCTATCCATTTGTAGCCATCCATAATACTCTCCAATCCAACATGCAAAAAAAATATTGGATACCAAGAAACATAGCAAGCTTATGTAGGGTGCAAATATAAGGAAGAAATTAGGGTTGCAAGCTCATCCTTGGAGCATTAGAAAGAAGGCTTGCATGCACAAGCCACTTGGCACAAAATCTTTACATACAAGCACTCACCTAAAGGGAGTTACATTTAGTTGGAGGGAGTTAAGATTATTTAGAGGTTACCACCAACCTTAATATTGTTGAAGCAACATTTATCACTGTCGAAGAAACATTTATCACTATCGAAGAAATATTTATAACTTTTGAGGAAATGTTCCTCATTGCCAAAGGAATGCTATCACTACTGAAGGAATTTTAAAGAAGTTTTCTTGTAATGCTTCATGTGACACTTGTCACAAAGCTCATACTTATTAAGATGTTGATGTTGGAGAAAAAATATAGAAGTATGTGAAGTGGAACACAACCAAGAAGAGCAAGGGAGTAGTCAAATAGAGTTAAAGCATCGAGGTGAAATGTTTATACACCATTCAACGGTGTAAGGAATATATTTAAGATGTTATCATAAAACCAACAAATATTACTTGCATTTGGAGAAGCCTTGCAAGTGATACCTGAAGATATCTTTCACCACCAGTTGCATAAGTTAAGGATCACCAATCGAGGGATGACTTTGTGCTGGTCAAAGAGGGCTCTGACTACCCATGAATGCTATGCAGTACGTAGCTGTGAATTTATCGACACACAATATTTAGGAGTGATTGAGGTAAATATATTTATGTTTGTTTTAACATAAGGTTTTTGTAGTTATAAGGGAACCTTTTATCTATTGCAATATTAGATATTCATTAAACAAGCGTACTTTCAATTTGTTAATATTTGCAAAAGTTATTAAGCAGGAATAAGAGATATTATTATTGTTATTTAAAATTACTTGCAAATATTATTATTTTCTAATTTTTCAAATTTGGGAGTTTTAAGGAATACATCAAAATTAGGGATTGTAAATTAGAAAACATTAAATCAACCTAAAAGGGGTATTTAAAGAGGTTTATTAAAGTTTTCAAAATTTGGGATTTTTATAGTGTTTTTCTAAAAAATACTTAAAGGAAGAAAAACAAATACCAACTTAAAAACCTCTTCAAAGAATTAAAAATAGTGCCTAGTTCAATAGGATTAATAAGGAGATAGATATGTTGTTTTTTGTATTTACAAAATTTTACAAAATCAACTTAAAATTGAACTACAATTTACAAAAGCACTGTATTGATCATATGTCTTATCCAAAAAATCCTAGGGAGTCATAAGACATTCTACAAAACTTGGTAATATTATCATCCATAAAAAAATATCAAGTTCTAAATTTATTTGGATAGATATAAGCTTGCTACAAAACCTAAAAAATTATTAGGTTTGTGAACTCTAATCATTAGGAAGACATAAGGAAGTCCAAAAAAATTTAAAGAGTTGATAAAGGGAATACAATGGCATCCAAAAAATGCTTCCTAGATGAATCTCAATTACTCAAAGGGCCAAATTATTTGTCATGGAAGAACAAAGTAAAAGCAATCTTGGTATATGAAAAAATTTGGGATATTGTCCAAGGGAAAACAAATAAACCTACCATAGGAGATATTGAGATTCAAAAATTTAAGAAAAATGATTCAAAAGCCCCAACGATCATAAAATTTGCTATCACTGATGAAATACAACCTTATATCATTTCATTAAAAACATCTTCCAAATCTTGGACAAGCTTAGAAAAAAAATTTCAAGGGAAGAATAAAGCCACCATTATTCATATACAAACTCAACTATATTTCTTAAAAATGAGCAGTGGGGAAAGCATAGAATTTTTCCTAAGGAAGGTAGCAGATATTAAAGAAAAATTATTAACTCTTGGATAGAAGCCTAAAGATGAACTTCTTACTCAAGTAACCATGAGAGCACTTCCAGAAAACTATAAGCATTTGGTCACATCTCTACAGATCTTAAGTAAATATACTTCTTTTGATGACTTAGTCAATATCCTTCAGGATTATGAAGTGGAACACACTATGAAATATGAGATGACTAATACTGCATTGATATAAAAATATAATCCACAGGGAAATATTGCTTCATCAACTAAAGGATGAAGAACATGGTATTGTTAGATATGCAAAAATAAAGGTCATAGCATCGGTTATTGTAGCTACAATCCTAGAAACCAGAATCAAGAGAATCAAATAAATAATGGGAACCGATTTCAATCAAGACAATATCAAAGGAATTATCATCAACAACAATTTCAGTGACCAACCAATTATGTTAGAAATATTGAGTTGTCATTGATGTCAAAGGCATAAATATCTTCAAGGATGAAATGTTGAGTTATCATTAGTAATAAAGGCAAAGATGTCTTCAAAGGTGATTTTATATGCTTTAATATTTAAATAAAATATTTAAATAATGAAGTGGAAGGTTTATATTTAAATCAAAATATTTAAATATATAAAATTTTAAGTAAAGTGGAAGGTTAATATTTAAATAAAAATATTTAAATATATAAAGGTTAAAAATTTAAATCTGTATGGGCCGACCTCCTTGAGCACACCATACAAAATAGAGTATTAAAATTCAAATATTCAAAAAATTAACTGACCTTCTTGGGCATGAATGACAAAAATCATATTAATATAAGGCCATAAATTCACTTTGGCCATGGCATGAAATTCAAATATATCCTTTGTGTGGAGAGTGAGCAGCGGGTAGAAGACAAGGGAGGATAGGAGCACAAGTTTTATGGTTAAGCAACAATCAGAAGAAGACTTTAAATATTTGTTCATGTCACTTCTATCTCAATCGAGTGGTTATATCAGTCGATAGCCTAGCTCACATTGGAGTGTTGTAGTGTAGAAGGTTTGAAGGTTGAATCACCTTAGTGCCTATTTTGTTGTGTTTTGTTGTTTGAAATAGTGTGAAGGAGCTATATAGTTTATGGTGTACCTTTGGTTTCATCCATTGGGTTAGCCCAGTTGGTTGCCTAGCCCAAGCTAGGGTGCTACAATGTAGAAGGTTAGAGGGTAAAATATCTTTGACATCCATTTTGTTGAAGCATTTGAGATAGTACAATGAAGAATTTAAATATTTTGCTATACCTTTTGGTTTCATCTACTACACTATCTTAGTTGATAACGAGCCCGTGTTAGGGCACTATGCTTCTAGAGGTTAGAAGATCGAATCTTATCTGTAGTTGTATAAGCACATGCCAAAGGAAGATCATAATTATTGAGATAGATTTGGAGGGCACAAACTTGGAATAAATCAAGGTGTCAAAGAATATTAAGTGCATATATTCATGCAAGCATTCATTTAATAAGGAAGGATAATTTAGCCATCTCAATAAGAAGAAAATGTGCACATGATAGTGGAATAAGAGTAAGGTATTAGAATCTCCAAGTCAACACACAAGTAAGTCATCTAAGCCAGACTTGAGCGACCTTTAAAATGTAATAAAAGTGAGATATGTGGAAGTGATTGACTTAATGAATGTGAAGAACATATTGGTCATTTGAATATTACTACATTAGTGTATATCATTCTCTATATGGTCATGAAGATAAAATAATTCTAGGTAGAATATGTCTGAATTGTGTTTAGTTGAAGAAAAAAACTCAAGAAAAGGTAAATAACTTGATGCCATTATAAAGCAAGTTTTGGAGCATATTTGAGCAATGTTTGTGAGCAGGTTTTGGAGCAGATTTGAGTAGTGTTTGTGAGCAGATTTTGGAGCAGATTTGAGCAGTGTTTGTGAGAATTTTTTGGAGTAGATTTAAGCAGTATTTATGAGTAGGTTTTGGAGCATATTTGAGTAGTGTTTATGAGCAAATTTTGAAGCAGACTTGAGCAGAAGGGGATTGGTGTCTCCTATGGATTGGTATCCATAAACTTGAGTAGAAGGGTATTGGTGTCTCCTATGGATTGATGTCCATAAAATTGAGTAGAAGGGGATTGGTGTATCCTATGGATTAGTGTCCATGAATTTGAGCAGAATGGGATTGGTGTCTCCTGTGGATTGGTGTCCATGAACTTGAGAAGAAGGGGATTGATGTCTCCTTTAGATTAGTATCCACAAAATTGAGCAAAAGGGGATTGGTTTCTCCTATGGATTGGTGTCCATGAAATTGAGCAAAGGGATTGGTGTCTCTTGTGGATTGGTGCCCATGAACCTAAGAAAGGGGATTGGTGTCTCCTGTGGATTTGTATCCAAGAACTTGAGCAAGGGGATTGGTGTCTCCTATGGATTTGTGTCCACGAACTTGAGAAAGGGGATTGGTGTCTCTTGTGGATTGGTGTCCATGAATTTGTATAGGGGATTAGTGTCTCCTATGGATTGGTGTCCACAAACTTGTATAGTGGATTGGTGTTTCTAGTGGGTTGGTGCCCATGAAATTTATTAAAGAAAAATATAAGCAATATTTTTCCATGGTTTTATCTCAAGAGGGTGTTTCCACATAAAATATTTGTCTCTTATGTGTATGGTGATTTGTGCATTATTTCATTATTGCATTGATATTATTTGAGGTTATTGCTTTGGAAAGAAAAGAGAAATTTTTTATATTATACTGTTCATCCCCCTCTCAGTATAAGCTTGTGTTCATGAGAGTACTTCTAGATAACTATAAGTATTTTGTCACATATCTATAGATCTTAAGTAAAGATACTTCTTTTGATGAGTCAATATCCTTCAGGAATATTAAGTAGAACACACTATGAAATATGAGATGACTAATATTGCATTGGCATAAAAATAGAATCCACAAGAAAATATTGCTTCATAAGTAAAATAATGAAGAACATGGTATTTTCAAATATGTAGAAAGAAAGGTCATAGCACTGGTTATTGTAGCTACAATCCCAAAAACCAGAATCAAGGGAATTAGATAAACAATGGGAACCAATTTCAATCAAGACAGTATCAAAGGAATTCTTGTCAATAGCAATTTCAATGACCAACCAATTATCCTCAATTGGAGTACCAACAGAGAAATCAGAAAGGACACCTGGTTCAGAAGATAGAAAAAATTGAAGAACTGGATGAACATTCAAAAAATTATGAGGAGAAAGCTCTATCAGCAAATGTAATACTTTTTCTTGAATAGGTTACAAAGAATTTAGATAAAGGATACAAATTTCAAGATGAAGAAGAGCCATATTGAAGACTAAAGTCTTTAGTACCCAAATAATGTAATACATAGAGGTGTTAGAATTAGAGTCTATTACATCATTTGGATCATGTAAATGTACCTTCCTAGGTACATACTTAGGACATTATATTACTTTAGAGGGAAGTTATATATTTACTTCATGCAATGTAATAAATGCATGTGTCAATGTGCAAGTTGTAAATGTGTAAGGTATCCCTTGCATAGCTAGGTAGAGTTTTGGCCAAGGAATCTATCTTCCATTATAAAAGGGCCTCATTGTAAGAGATTGACAAGTAAGTTAGTAGGTAGTAGTAGTAGTAGTAGTAGTAGTAGTAGTAGTAGTGGGTGACTCCATTAGTGATGGAGCACATTATAGTTCTATAACATCTTTCATTAAATGTCCATTTCCTCCATAGCAATATTGTATTCATTTATATCATTTCTATTTATAGAATATTTTTGATATCTCGTGAATTTACTTTATTTTATATTTTTGCATATTGTGATTTTCATATCCCATTGCAATATATCTCAAAAGCTAACGCTTTTGACCATTTCTACATAGATTTATTTTGGTATTCTAAGATGATTTTTTAACTCAAAATCATACATGGGTGGAACATTTGGACCATACATTGCAAATCTTGGCTAATAATCAACTATGTGGAAAAAAATCTAAATGTTCTTTTGGGATGCTAAAAGTGGAATATCTAGGCCATATAGTTTCAAGGGAAGGGGTCACACTAAAAAGATTATTTCTATTCAAGAATAGCCCAAGCCACACACTCTCAAGGGTATTTAGAATTTCCTAGGCCTCAATAGCTATTATAAAAAAACTATCTATGGTTATGAAAAAATGCATCCCCTTTGACAACTATGTTGTAAAATAACTCATTTCTATGGTCAAAACCTGCCAAATAGGTCTTTTTGTGACTCAAACAAGCTATGATATCTACTCTCATTTTATCTAAACCCAATTTATCCAAGCCTTGTATTGTTGAAGCTTATGCCTCTAGAAGTGGAATTAGTGTAGTAGTTATGTAAGAAGGGTAGAATTAGCCTTCATTAGTAAGGCACTATCAAGAAAAACCTATGCGAATTGACTTATGAGAAGGAGATGATGGTGATCTTACATGCTACCAACCAATGGAGGTCTTATCTTATTAAATGATATTTTTCCATTCAAAAAACCATACTAGCCTTAAATACATTTAAGAGTAGTGTATGTCCATGCTTAAACAACAAAAATGGATTATCAAACTATAGTGAATTTCACTACACCTATGAGGAGTTTTGCCTTGACCAATTTTGAAAGACAACCTCAGTGGGAGGAAAATTGGTATAAATGAATATGGGGGTAAAAGAACACCATCAATTTTATAATCAATGGTGGGCACCGATTTTGCATAGAGAGGCTCTATTAATTTTTTTGAGGTTGTACAATCCATTTGATATTATCGATCAATGGTGGATGTTGTTTTGAAAAGTTGAAAGACATAAAAAGTCTTCAAAAGCCATGTGTTCCTTTGATTTAAAATATTTGTGGTGGGAATTCATCCTAGAGAAGAATAAGGGATGAAGGTAGCAAAGAAACATGGGCCATTAATCCTATTTGATTAGACGATTAGCGTTGATCCCAAGAAAAGTGTGAAAATAAATATTTGAAATTGTATAAACCATTAATTGTCAATCCAATGGCCCATGCTATTTTAATAACCAAGAGATCAAATTATCAAGAGAAATACCCACCATTGGTTGAAACTATTCCTCATGACATGCATTTGTGACCCATGGAAGAAGTACCTATCCCATCAAGACTTGCATCTAGAGAAGATATATTATTGATCTTGGGTAGAAGCAATATCCAATAGTTTGTATAGATTTGATAAAAATATTGAGACATTTAGATCATGAATTTCTTTGAGCCATATGATCATGATGATCCATGACCTAATTGTTTTTTAGAACCAAGCTATGAAATTATCAAGAGAAATCCCCACCATGGGATGATACCAAGGACACATGACAAGCACATTGGTAGCTCATAAGGATTCAAGTTCAAATATCATATCAAAGAAGGTACACTTCTAATCTAGGGCAAGTGGAAAGAGGTACTCTAGAAGTTGCTAAGAAATATAATAGATTATTTACTACATTCAATTTTGTGGTATGAGTCATGCTAAATAACCCAATTTTGATAAAGAAGCTGAAGAAAGAGTAGTCATCACTAGAGAAAATTTATCTCCCAGAGAAGGCACCAAGCATAATACAACATCGAAATCTAGTTACCAAAAGTAAAAATCAATGAGTTGAAGGGACAACACCTAGAACCACCAATAATTATTTTTTGGGGGCATAAATCATGAATAATTATGAGCTATTGCTTAAATCAAGAAAACTTGATGTGCTCCATATTTTACAATTGTACATTTATTGCGGCGATTAATTAACTTATCCTATTTTCCCTTTTTTCCCTCCATCATCTTGTAGGAAATTTTAAATTTTAAATTTTGTATAGTAATTATAAATAATGATATCGAGAACTAATAAAATAGAGTTAGAATTGTTATTGTGTTTAGCATCTAACCTGTGGTAGTTTTATCTCCCTTTTTCATTTTATTTCTTAGTCTGGACTTGAGCCTTGGACCAACCACATGTACAGGTTGTCGAGCCTCTTTTGATTATATATGAATTTAATATGCACTTTTAATATGAATATAAAGGGATATTACCACCAAAATTTCCATCCTATTTTGAGAATTCATATACTTATCTACAAGGGACTATGACTACTCCAATATTTATGTCCTGATATTTGTAGGAAGTCATTCAAATTACGTGTATAAGATCATATATGTGTTCAATATTCATTATCATGTTGGGCTCATGTGTTCACTAATTCCACTAAGACATAGGATGGAAATTGCATTCTCTTGGTACATCAAAAGCCTTAGGCTATATAGGCTAGATAGGTTCTATTTTATGTAATTTAATTTTCTAGTAGTTTCATGTTTTCTTCCTTTCCCTTTTCCCTAGAGAAAAATACCTAATAGAGTAGTCTATAATAGGAGGAAAGAGTGCCAAAGACTAAATCAAAATAAGGAGCTAACCTTGGTAAAAAATCTTGGGGGTCGTTCGAAGGAATTGTGTCCCATGGTCCCTGGACTTCCTAGGATTGGTTCCTTGCATGAGGCATATGGCATTGGATGTACCCAATCAAAGATACTAGAGCAATCACAACTATAGAGAGTCATGGATCCTAGGGTGCAAGGGTCAATTTGTTAGGAACCTACTATTGAAATAAATCTCACACACACAAAATACTGAAATATAATTGAAATACATGCAATAACAGAATAATACTATGCAGAAAGTAATTATGAAATTGAAACAATCTCACAAATAACTCAGAATCGTAGGCCTCTTCGAGGAAGAAACCTCCTTCAATATTTTATTAACTTGCAAATAGATGATTTGTACATGGCTTCATAGCCTTTTAAAGAAAGACTTCATGCAAACCCTAACCCTAGGCTCAAGAGTTGGATTACAGGCAAAATGCCACTCGAGCTAGAATATTCTATCAAATATCAGTTACAATCTTGATAATGATTACATCAAATGGCCCCACTTTCCTAGGAGCATAACATGCCACGTACATTACAAAATAACATTATATATGGGATCCCCCATGTTGGAAGTGGGTCATTACATAATAATGAGAATTACAAAATAACATTAGGATGGGATCCTAACATGTCCTTCCCCTTCAAAAAGATTTGTCCTCAAATTTGAAGGTGAGGAAACTAGTGCTGGAGCTGATGGAGATATTCCCATGTAGCATATTCCGGTTGGAGTCCATACCATTGAACAAGGACTTCAATAATGGTGCAATTGCAAAGAGTGTGAGTCTGATGATCCAATAGTTGTTTGGGTTCAAGCAAGATAGAACCTTCTTCATATAACTCTGGGAGTGCAGATTGAACTTGTACCTGATTTCCCACCACCTTTTTGAGAGCAGAAACATGAAAAATAGGATGGAGCTTGGATGTAGGTGGAAGGGCAAATTTGTAGGCTATGACACCAATCTGTTGTAACACCTGATAAGGCCCATAGTACTTTGTAGTAAGCTTCTATCATCTACGAATATGGAGGGACAACTATTTGTATTGTTGCAAGTGAAGGCAAATCATATCACCCACCTCAAAACTATGCTTAGAGCGATGTTGATTAGCCTGTTGGCGCATCCAATTCTGGGCTACCTCCAAATTCAACTTCAATTGATGAAGGACATCAAAATGTTGACTGAGAGTAGTGTTGAACACATGGACCTTGGAGCTACCTATAATGTATGAGCAAGACATCGGTGGAGGGTGCCCATAAACTACCTCAAAAGGGGTAACCTTGGTGGCTGTGTGATAGGAAGTGTTGTACCACCACTCGGCCAAAGGAAGCCATCTCGCCCATTGCATAGGATGATATGAGGAAAAGAAATGAAGGTAGATTTCCAAATATTTGTTGACGATATCCATATAGCCATCCATTTGTGGATGATATGTTGAACTCATCTTGATCTGAGTCCCCTACAACTTAAACAATTCTTGCCAGAAGTGACTATGAAGGTTGGGTCACGATCGAACACGATGGAGGAGGTTAGACCATGCAGGTGAAATATAGAATCAAGAAAAATTTGGGCAACAGTGGAGGCTATGTAAGGATGGGATATGGTACAAAAGTGAGCATACTTCGAAAGATAATCCACTACCACAAAGATAACAGATTTGCCACCCGACTTAGGTAAGCCTTCAATAAAATCCATAGAAATATCTGTCCATACCTGGTCAAGAATGGGCAAGGGTTGAAGAGTTCCTAGAGAACACACTATTTCACCTTTCATCCATTGATAGGTATCACAAGCTACCACAAATTCATGAATATCCTTTTTCATACCCTTCTAAAAAAAAGTACACTTGATCCGTTCATATGTTTTGAGAAATCCTGAATGACTAGCAGATGGTGTAGCATGCAATTTTGTCATGAGAAGTTTTCGTAGTGAGGAATTATGGGTAAGAACAAGGTGTTGATGGTAATGTAGATCCTGACCATCTTAAGTGTAGCCTGGACATGAAGTAGGCTTAGTGGATAGGGAAGCAACCAAAGTCTACAATTCAAAATCCTGAAGTACCTCCTAGTGTAGAGAATCGATGTATTGAGGTATCGACAATGACATGGCATACAACATACCGAGAGCTTCAAATTGGCTAGAGAGAGCATCAACCACAAAATTCTCCTTACCCTTCTTATAGGTGATATAATAATCATAGCCCATGAGTTTAGAGATCCATTTTGTTGTTTAGGGGTGGCAACCTTGATGAGGCTAGGAATTGCCTCATCTATAGACTATTTTTGATAACTGATAAATATTTGAACCACCTTATGTTATTTTTTGATGTTGATTATGGTGATAGAATTCATTATGTATTAGTATTTACATGTTTTAAATGTTGAAGATCATATATTCTATTTTGACTATTTTTCTGCATTTCTGACCTATTTTAGCTGAATTATCTAGCAAATTAGGATTTATTTAAAGTTGTAATAATAAATGTTGATATGTATTCAGTTCTGAAATAATTACATTTGATTTCATTACCTTTTAACAAATTCAAATGATGAAAAGGGTGCCAAAACCTATCCAAATTAAGCTAACTATGCATAAATAGAATATTGACCATATAAATTCTAGCCAGTTGTGTATACACAACATGGTTTGGAATTTGTCATCTCCAACATGAGCCAATGGTGGAATAGGTCTTATGATGATGGTAGGAGAATTTTCACACAGTAAAAACCACTTTCCTGTGCATCGGATGCACGTATTAGCACAAGAACTGTTATACTGCCTGATATTCTAGAGAAGCTCTGGAATGAGTGGGGCAAGAATAGTTTTGGTCAAAATCAGCCACAAAATGGTCAAGAAAATGGAAAATGGTGAGATAAAGTTGGTTTCAGATATCTAAGGGGTTTTTTTATTCCTTTCAACACCTTTATCCCAATTATTGCAACCCAGCAAAGCAAATGGATAAATTGTAGCAGAATAAATTCCTGCATATTAGGAAAATAGTTATGAAATAGTTGATGGCATCCCTGAAGAACAACAACAACTCATATCAGCATTGTAATAGAATAATATAAATAAACTAGATCCCATTCAGTTGAGCATATAGGATATAGGTGTAGAAGAATTCTAGAATAGATAAGTTTTTTTATTGTAGCAGAACAATATTTTGCAAGCATTTTCCTGCACTACTATAATACTACTACAAAATCAATAAAGGTGTAATTTTTCTATTCTGTTGGCATTCTAAGTGAATGTGTGTGATATTTAGATAGTTTAAAACAATTATTTCCACATTCTTCTGGTTCAGGGAGCAAGGGCCACTTCCAAGCCTAGGAGAAGCAACAACTTTGATAGGTTTTTCGCTCATTTCTTATTGCAGTAAATTAGCAGGAACCTGACAGTTTCTATTTCACATTTTTAGCTATGCTATTTTAGATTGCATGTGATAATTTGTAATTATTATAGAATTGTGTGCATTTCAGCTAACCACTTAGCATTGATTCTTGCATCCTACAACATTTTTTGATATTCCTTATTTTCAATAATTGTTTTTAGATTTTGGCATTTCCAGTTTGTATCAATGAACTCCTTGTTGTTCCGATTTTGCAATATTTTAATTCTTGTACTTTTAATGTTGTTACTATAACTAGGTTTAATTTATGCAAAGTGTGCATTTTAATTCTGCAAAGTTTATTTTTTGTTGTTTCCAATTCTGCAATACTTCATTTCTATCATTTCAGATTCTACAAATTTAGATAGTTTTCTTTTTCTTGCAAAGTTTCAATTCCTACAATTTTATTTTTGTAAGGGTAAATAAGAGTCAATTTCATTTTATAGGATTTAGAGGTGACATAAAACCCCCAAAAACTAATTGTTTCACCAATAAAGCCATCTTCTAAATGAACTGATCCTTAAACTGCTTACCTTTCCTATTGTATACATCCATTGGACATCGCCTTGGATTGACAAGTATAATGACTAAATTATGAATAATTAACGACACTCATAATTTTTGGTGCCGTTGTTGGGGATACCTTAGGTGTTGTTAGGAGAAGTATAGTAGTTTAGGAACTGTCCTATTACAGGTAACATTTTTTGAAAATTGAATTCTAGTTCATTTAGTGCATGAGCATGAGTGCATAGGCCAAGAGACGAAGGATGAAGGTTTATCAGAACTGGATATTTTCCATCAAGGTGTTCTTCGTGATTAGGTGAAGATTTGCCTATGTATGAACTTCCTAAAAGACTTAAATGAGAACCATATTCTTCATCAACTAAAATTTTAGGATCTTTGCAAGAAAAAAATTTAGAGGCACTTGCTTCTAGACATACCCATAGGGCTGATCCATTTGAACCAGTTGAATAAGTCAAAACTGAGAAATCACCTATAGAATAATAAGGATAACATGATAGGGATATTTTTGGTCATGATGCTGACAATCCTGTTAGAACTCTTTAATACCCTATTCGTCTGAATCCTACTCATAATGCTTTTTTGAAAACAATTTCACCCTTAGTATTGCCAACCTTTAGGGGAATTATTTCTGAAGATCCTAATAAGTTCCTGTTTGAATTCAAAGTTCTGTGTCAGAATTATGACTATGTCAATGATAACCAGAAACTAAAGTTATTTCCCTCTACACTCAAAGATGTAGCCTTATGATGGTTTATGAGCCTTGAACCAGATTCAATCCGCACTTGGGATCAAATAGAAACTACATTTTTGGATAAGTATCAGGAGTATTGTAGAGTGAGAAATAGGAAGGATGAGTTATTTTGGATTACTCAAGAAGAGGATGAAAACTTAGAGGATTATCTTTATAGATTTGCCTTTATTCAAAAGAGATGTGGTCCTGTGGAAACTGACTTATTAAAAACTATATTTTTGAGAGGTTTGCAAGATGATTCTAGAGAAGTATCAGATTTAATGAGAAAAAGAGATATAAACCAGCTTGAGATTAATGATATTGTAGAGTTATGCATAAATTATTCCAGCACTCAGCAAAGAAGAAGGAATTGGAATCCTGGTAATACTGATATAAAATATTTGATGGAATAAATGGCTAACATGAAAACTAATATTCTTGTACAATTAAATTCCGCATTAGGGGAAAGGAATTCAAAATCCAATTCTTCACCATCCCTGGCTATCTATTGTCCTAGATGCATAAAATGGCATGCCCTACATGATTATCCTTTGGATAGAACCTCTATCTCAACTATTTGTGGCATATGTTCAAAAGGGCATAAAACTGATAGGTGGCATCTGTTGCCTCACCTGAAAACTGTTTTAGAATATCAAACTGAAGAACTTAATGTTATTGGGTAGAGGTTAGGTGGAAAATTTTCACAATACCTAAATGCCCCTCATTTTCCTATAGGTTGGGGATAAAATCCTTTGAATATGCCTTGGGGATATTCAGAACCACCTTCATAACCATGGAATCAATCTTGGGCATCTTCCCAATATTGGTCACATCCTCCCTAGAATCCTGTTAATCCACCTTGGACATAAAATCAACAATATGGGTAAATATGAGGGCCACAATACCCATCATATCAAGGGTAGCAAAGGTATCAAGGGCAAAATCAAAACTTACTACCAACTCATAATCAAAACTTTTAAGGAAGAATAAAACCTCAACAAGCACAACCATTTAAGCAACCCCCACTTCCAGCTCAGCCTGTGGCTAACCCAAATAATACCAGACAACCAGCCCTTGTTTATGGAGCTTATTATGAAAACACTACTGTAGTTCATGTACTTGACTATAGTAATATCCAGTTATGTTCAGGGAAATTTTTACCTGACCCTACTCCACCCACCATTGAATAAATTGATGGAAAGAAATATTTTCCATGTTCAAAACCAGTGCAAACAAAAGAAAAATAAGAGAAACCAAAAAAAAATGCAAGGGCAAAAAGAACCTTCTTCAGAAGTAGTGCCATACCTTGAAAGGTTTGATCATACTATCACTACTCCTAAATCAAAATTGGTTATAGAACTTAAAAATATGTCTATCTCCCTCCCTTTGTTGCAAACAATAAAGGATGTGCCCTTAATCAAGAAAACCATTCAGGAGTTGTATATTAAGAAACCTGGTAGAAAGAAGAAATCCTTTCCTAAAACTATGCAAGTAGAAGGGAAGTTGGCTGATCTGCTATCTGGAAAACTAGTGCCTCCCAAATATAGTGATCTAAGAAGTCCAGTAGTCACAATCACTATTGGGTTAATACAAATTCCAAATGTACTAATTGATCTTGGAGCTGCAATCAATGTAATGACTAAATAAACAATGCAACAATTGTAGCTCAATAATATCAGTCCTACCACCATAGTTTTAGAAATGGAAGATAGGTCAGTTGCCAGGCCATAAGGGATCCTAGAAGATATTTCCATTGAAGTTTCTTCCTAGGAGTATCCTATAGATTTCTTGGTATTGTAGCCTAGAAATTTAGTTAATGGTTATCCCATAATTCTAGGATGACCTTGGCTTGCTACTACAGCTGCTTTTATAGACTGCAAGTCAAGAGAAATGACTATTTGAAATGGCATTGACCTTAAGAAGATTTCCCTGTATCCACCAGCTCAACCTTCAACCAAATTTTTTGGACAGATATGGTATCCTGAGTCTGATGAAGAACAAGAAACTATTACCACTTTGGCCATAGTAATAGTGAAGGAACACATTGAGGAAGTCAATTCACCAGAAATAATTTTTTTTGAAGATGAAACTGTCCTAGTGAATACATTATAGGAAGAAGGACTTAAAGATGATCAAATTCTTGTCCATCGCCTGCTATGGAATGATGAAGAACAAACCTCATAACATCTGTCACCTATTCCCATACAAGAAAACTCTTTCACACTACCACATGGATGGCATCATCATATTCTTACCTCTTTCACATGTCTTATGTAGGAAATGATTCCATCCAACATCACTTATGAAATAGAATCTAAAGTATTTCATACTCTACAACCACATCACTGTCTATTAAATTCTTTAATCAGTAGATATGAAGCAATCAATTATGTTTATCCAAGGATTAAACAAATTGAAATATACCCAGGTAAAGTTCTAAATATTAATAGTTGGCTGACTAATGAACAAGAAACAAAACTATTTACTGTTCTATAGAAATATGTTCAGGATTTTGCCTAGAGTTACAAGGATATGACTGGCATTCATCCTGATGTATGTACACATAGGATGTACACTGAATATGTCAAACCAGTGAGACAACCTCAAAGATGCCTAAATATTGCTCTAAAAGATATTTTTAAATAAGAAATTGAAAAACTTTTATATGTAGGATTCATTTACTCAATTTCAAATAGTAAGTGGGTTTCTCCATTGGTCATTGTTCCAAAGAAAAATGAGAAAATGAGAGTGTGTGTGGATTACAGAGAATTAAACAAAGTGACACATAAAGACCATTTTCCATTACCATTTATAGACCAAGTGTTAGATACCCTTACTGGTAAGAAATTTTGTTGTTTTCTTGATGGTTTTAGTGGTTATAATCAGATACAGGTTGCACTAGAAGACCAAGAAAAGACTACTTTCACCTGCCCTTGGGGAAAATTTGCTTACAAAGTTTTACCCTTCGGTTTGTGTAATGCTCTAGCAACATTTCAAAGAGTTGTTTTGGCCATATTCTCTAATTTGACAAATGAGAGTGTAGAAATTTACATGGATGATTTCATAGTGTTTGGAGATAGTTTTGAGTATACCTTAGAACAACTTGAAAAAGTTTTAATACATTGTGAAACATACCATCTGTCTCTTAATCCTGAGAAATGCTTCTTAATGATGGAGGAAGGGATTGTCCTTGGTAATCATATTTCCTCTTATGGTATCAAGGTTGATCCTAAAAAGGTGGAAGTCATCAAAAACCTTCCTCCTCCAAAAACTCAAACTGATGTAAGAAGTTTCTTAGGACATATTGGTTTCTACCACAGATTTATTGCCAATTTCAGTACCATAGCCAATCCAATGTTTGCGTTACTAACTAAGGATTCTAAATTTACTTTGTCTACTGAGTGTCAAACATATTTTGAAGTATTGAAAGAAAATTTAACTCCCCCTATATTGAGAGGACCTAATTTGGAACTACCCTTCCATATTCAGACTAACGCTTCCAATAATGCTATTGAAGATGAATTAGGACAAATTGACAATGGGGAGCATTATGCCATTTATTACATCAGTAAAAATTGACAAGAGCTGAAAAGAACTACACCACCACTGAAAAGAAATTCTTAGCTGTGATATATGCTATTGATAAATTTTGACACTATATCACATGATATCAAGTGTTCATCAATACGGATCATGCTACCATAAAATACATGATGAATAAACCTTTGGTTAGTGTAAGAATTATTCACTAGTTAATACTGTTGTAGGAATTTGATATCACCATAGTTAATAAACCAGGGAAAACTAATGTAGGAGCAGATTTTTTGTCAAGGTTGCCAAATGCAGATATAGGAGAATTAGTAGAAGATACATTCCCAGATGAAAAACTGTTTGCTATTTATGTACAATCTCCATGGTTTGTAGATATAGCTAATTATTTGGCTACAACAAATATTCCTCTTCACTTTACTCCTAAGCAAAAGAAATAGTTAATAAAGCAAATTTATTCTTTCAAATGGATATGAGGCTTATTATTTAAATGCAGTCCTAACCATGTTTTATGCAAATGTATCCATAAGGATGAGGTATATGATATCTTATGGGTATGTCATGATGAACTGTCAGGAGGAAATTATTCAATAAAAAATACCATTCAAAATATTTTTGGTACTGGTTACTACTGGCCATCTCTACATAAAGATGTGAAAAGATATGTTAGACATTGTGATGCATGCCAAAGGATGGGAAAACCTATATTCACTAGTGAAATGCCATTAAAAACTCAAATAGGAACATAACCATTTGAGAGATGGGGGATAGATTTTGTAGGACCCATTGACCCTACTTCCCAAGGGAAAGTGCATATCTTGGTATGTACTGACTATGTAACCAAATGGGTAGAAGCACGTGCTTTTAAGCATGCTCAAGAAGAAAAAGTTACTGATTTCTTGTATTCACATATTTTCCTATATTTTGGAGCCCCACAATTCATCACCACAGATAAAGGACCTCAGTTTACCTCAAGAGTTATCAAAGATTTTATTCAACTATATCAAATCAAGCATGAGAAATCCTCACCTTATCATCCATAAGCCAATGGACAGGTTGAAGTGACTAATAGGGAACTAGAGAGAATATTAACCAAAACCATAGCAGCCCATAGGAGGAATTGGTTGGAAAAACTACCTGAAGCAATTTGGACTTACAACACTACTTGGAAATCCACCACTGGATTTACACCATATGAATTGGTTTATGGTAAAAAGCCTCTTTTTCCTATTGAATTTGAGTTACTGACTCTTCGAACTACTTTGGATGTAGGTATTGATTTGTCACAGGCACAAATAGACCAAATTATACAGCTCAATGAATATCCTTTAATATATCAGTTGAGGATTCAAGAGGAGGATACTCACAATATATCCTTTAAGACTAGATATGGACACTATGAGTTCACAATGTTGCCATTTGGGTTGAAAAATGCACTAGAGACCTTTATGAATTTGATGCATAACCCTGTATTTGCATAACCCTTATTTGTTTTGATATTTCTAGATGATATTTTGATATATTATCGCACCAAAGAGGAACATGACCAACATTTAAGGTTAGTGTTAGAGGTTCTAAGGAAAAACCAACTTTATAGGAAGTTTTCTAAATGTGAATTTTATGCCTCACAAGTTTAGTATTTAGGGTATATTATAATCATAGAAGGGATTGTTGTGGATCCTAAGAAAATTGAGGCCATTTTGAGTTGGCTTGCACCCACAAATGTGTCAGAAGTTAGAAGCTTCATGGAGCTCACGGGTTACTATAGGTGTTTTGTGAAGGACTATTCAAAAATTGCCTATTCTATCACAAACCTTTAAAGAAAGAGAAAATAGTACAAATGGAAGGATAAATGTGAGACTACCTTTTAAACTCTAAAAAATAAGCTGACTATAACACTAATTCCCAAGATATTGGATCCTCTTGGGAATATTATAGTTATTACATATGCTTCCTTAGAAGTTTTGGGTAGCATGTTATCCTAGAATGAGGCTATAGTAGCATATGAGTCTAGGAAACTCAAGAAGCATAAGCTGAATTATGCTACCCATGATCTAGAGTTGGTAGTGGTGGTGCATGCACTAAAGGTTTGGAGACACTATTTTTGGGGAAAATAATTTAAGCTAAGGATAGACCACTAAAGTATAAGGTATATTTTTACCCAACCTATGTTGAATGCAAGACAAAAAAGGTGGATAAATTTTTAGATGAATTTGGTATTGAGTATATCAAAAGAAAACAAAATAATGTTGCATATGCCTTAAGTAGGAGAAGGCACATAGCAATATTAGTTTAGAGTCGTATACAATTGATGGATAAAGTTAGAGAAATGCAACTATAGGATCAACCTTGCATTGAAATCTAGGCCAAAATTGAGAGATCCTGAAGAAAATACGGATTTCAACATAAAATATGGACTTTTATGCTTCAAATATAGGGTAGTCGTACCTAAAAATAGTGATTTAAGGATAATTATTATGTAATAGATGCATATTTATCCTTATTTTGCTTATATGGGAGGTGAAAAGATGAAGGAAAACATTAAAAAGCCTTCTATTGGCTAGGAATAAAACAAGTTATCACTGGTTTTATTACTTGATGTTTGGAATGCTAGAAGGTTAAGGTAGAGCATAAAAATCCAGTAGGGAACTTATACCCATATAATATACCTACTCATAAGTGGAAGATTATATCTATGGATTTTATTATGGGTTTACCTAAGACTAGGTACTAACATGATGCACTTGTGGTGGTTGACAAGTTGACCAAGGTTGCATATTTTATACTGAAAACATCAAGGATGATGCATCGATTATGGAAAATAAGTTTGCCATGGATTTTTTTAGTTTACATGGTTTTCTTGAGGTGATCATATCAAAAAAATATTCTAGGTTTACATCAGAATATTGGTAGGCTCTTCATTGTGTAGTTGACACTAAATTGTTTTAGTTTTGATTACCATCCATAAATAGATGGGAAAATAAAGAGGTTTAACCAAGTCTTGAAAGACATGCTTCACATTTTTTGCATGGATCAAAAGTCTATATGGGAGAAATTTTTGCATGTCATAGAATTTGCATATAATAATGGGTACCATGCATACTTGGGAATGACTCTATTTGAAGCCTTGTACGATAAAATATGTAGAACACCTCTATTGTGTGATAATATAGAAGATTAGGTGGTGATAATACCAAAAACTATGAGAGATATGGAGGAGTAGCTTAGAGTTATTTTGCTAAGGCTCAAGGAAGTAGTCGATCACAAAAAGAGCTGAGTTGATCTAAAAATATCACCAAGAGAATTCTCTGTGGGAGATACAGTTTTCTTGAGGGTAAGACCCATGAAAAGTTCCATCAAGATAACTAAGTTGGATCCTCATTATGTTGGGCCTTTTGAGATTATTGATAAGATTATTCTAGTATCCTATGAGCTTGCCTTGCTGCCCAAGCTATAAAAGATCCATGATGATTTTCACATATCATTACTTAGGAAATATGTTTTTGATCCTTCTCATGTTTGGACTATTTAAAAATTGTATATGGAAGATTCCTTAGCCATTTGAGGTATGATCAATAAGAATTCTAGGGTTTCATTCCAAGAAGTTGAGAAAATAAACCCTAGATCAATATAAGGTCTAGTGGGACCAATATTATAAATATTATGCAACTTGAGAAGATGTTGAGGAAATAAGGAAGCAATTCCAATATTTATTTGAATGAAATATGTATGCATTATTTTTAGGAAATATAGAGGATTGTGTTTAGCCTAAGGGGGGAGTATGTAATGACCCTCCTTGGTAGGACTTATTCTTTACATTTAATTTATGTATTGATGTATGGATATCTAATGCATAATATCATCTTGTGTTACCGATATGTGTTGGTAGTTGCATTTTATATTTTTTTGAATAAGGTACTGTTGATGAATTTGTGGTTGTAGGACTAGGTACTCTCACCAATGGATTGGTATGGGACAATCACTAGAGTTGAGAGAAAATTTGGAAAATTATGGATGAAAACCTCATCGATAGATCAAGGGTAAAATAATACACATCAAGTAGATGCATTGCATATATGTTTGTTGTTTGAATACACCACTGGGCAAGGAGGTTGCTATTGGAAAAAGATTCATATTTAGTAGGCAGGGGATAACATCTTAAAAATCCACCTACTTAAGAAAAACAACATGGTGTATTATTGATTTGCAAAGTTTTTGTATTGCTTGTATTTTGGAAGCATAGAATTGGTTGGTTAATCCAATAAAGTATTAATAAAGTTAGTAATATTAATATCAATGTTAATAATTAATATTAATATCTGGTATTAATTAGTAAGTAATTAATCCATTTAATATATTGTTAGTAATTAACATTAATAGGTAATAATATTATTTGGATGAGTTATATTAATTGCTTATATTTTTCCTTATAATTAGGTAAGTTTTGAATAAGATAAAAAACAAGATTAATTAACCCCAATCCATAATAATAAGGATGTTGGAACATTGAGTTTTATGGAAATGTAAGTGACTTCTTGTGACGTAGAGAATCTATGTTACCTTTGTGCTCATCGATGGCATGCAAGAAGAGATGCCTTTAAAATAAATATGGTAGGCATTGTAAAATTGAGGAAATGGTTTATTGGGGGGCTAGTAGAGGAAAAAGGGGATTGTAGAAGGAAAATATTTAGGAACAAAGGATGTGGATTAGAGGAAAAAGGCATGGATATTGAAGGTAAGCGTGCTATTGCTATGTTGATTCAGAACTCTTTAATGATGTTTTAAGCTTTATTTTTGTTTTTTCGACTTCATATTTTTACAACTTTCAATGCTTGGGTTCTTCTTTTGTTCAAGGCTTATTTTGGCTATGCCTTGTTTATTTTCTTATTTTTTGAGCATTTTTTTAAGCTTTGTGTAACATCTCTAGGGTTGTGCTTGGCATTAAGCATGTTGTTGGTTATTTTTGCGTTGGCTATTGACCTTATATCCTTCTCATAGAAGGTAGTAGCAGTCCTATCATAGATATTTGATGTTTCTCAAGGATAAGCTTTTGGAACATTGTTAAACCAAGTTGCATAGTTCCCATACTTTTTATAAGCTTTATGAGACATCTTGCTTTATTTTTGAGCATTGTATCCTTGTTAGTTCTAAGTTTTATTTGCTATTGTGTTGCGTTTGTTATCTCCATGAGTCTTGAGTGGATCTGTGGGGGTATCATTATTTTTTGCTTGTGCTTCATTCTCTGGATGCGTTGCTACTTTGTTTGGGTTCTGATCTATGAGTTACCATTAGTAAGTTAATCATATTTTTTTGAGTTAGCTCTTAGTTTCAAGGCTAAAGTTGGTGCTTAATCTTTTATTTTATTTATTTTTTGCTCCTGTCCACGTGTTTACCTTTTAGAGTAAAAAGTTTAGTTAAATGTTTTATTGTATGGTTGTTCTTGGGATGTTTAAATCATGAAGATGATCAAATTTATTGGAATAAAAATGAAGTAGATTAAGGTATATTTTTTGAAGAGCTTATGCTTTATTAGAGGAAAACATGAAATAAATCAAATATTAAATAGATGTGAATAAATATTAGTATATAATGGTTTGGGATAATTATTTATTTGCAAGTTATGCTTAAAAAATAATATTTGGTTCTTTGGTTAATGGAGTATTATTTTTTGGTTTGAAGAGTTATTTGTTTTTGTTGAAAGAAATAAAGAACATAATTTATAGTACTAGATTTTTGAGGCTTGAGTAGATAAAGGAATCCAATACTGAGAGAAGTATGGGATTCTCTCTTGTATGTATGGAATGTATCTTGCATGGTTGTTTTCTTGCATAATGTATGTTAAGTTGCATTTGTATTACATGAGTTTTTTTGATCCCTAAGTTTCTTCTCAAAGTTCGTGAGGAGAGGATCTTCATGAAGTGAACTATGGATAGAAGAGGATAATAGAGACCACTTGATGGAATTGAACTAATGTATTGAGGATGGAAAGTTAGCAATGTATTCCTTATGTCAAAGACTAGAAGAAATGTGCTATGTAATACTCTTGTTATTCTTGAACTAGAACAATGAATGGAAGGATTAAAGTTATTAATTTTTTATGAGGTTTTTGAAATTTTAAGTTATGAGCAAATGTGAAAGAATGATTGTCATGACCCACCTTGGCAAGACTTTATTTATAATATGGACTATGTATTAGTGAATGATGATTAATGCTTAGCTTTTATGCTTTTGTATGGATATATGCATTTACTATTGTGTCTATTTTATATAATGATATGGTACTATTAATGCTCTGCATGGTTGCAGGATCAAGTACTCTCATAGGTGGATAAGATAATTGGCCACAAGGAATGAGAGGTCATATTAAAAGGAAAATTATGGTGATGTTTTGTTCATCAACAACTCAAGGTAACATGGATAAATACCCTTCATTTATGTACATTTTATTTTGCTTGTGCTTATGTTCATGCCATTGGACTAGGAAGTTGCTTGTATATGTTGGTGATAGCTTAGTTTATCTTTAAAAAGACCACCCACTTAAGGATAAAATAATTGTGTGAAATATCGAGGAAGTACCTTTAATTTTCTTGTGGCATGTCAGGTATGGATTGATTCTCTCCTTGTATTCTTGAAGCATTAGTTACCTTTTTATGTTAATATTTGAATGAATCTAGGTTGACTTCGAGTAATCCTTAAAAAAACCATATAATAGAAGTTTGGTTTTTTGATGATGGATTACTTTATGTTTTCAATTCATGGTATGGCTATCTTAGCTTTAAAAAGAGTTTTAATTACCACCTTGCAAAATGGGAGTGGCTCGTTATTGAAATTTGAAGTGGCACCCATTAATATCCTTAACACATTAGGAGTGGCTTTGGGAGTAAATATGAGAGTGGCATGCATGGATGGGAGAGGAAACATTTCTTGAATATTTTGTGATATGGAACAACAATCGCAAGCACAAGGAAAAGTATGACAAATCAAAAAATGAGTTTTCATTGACAACCAAAATCCTATAAATAGGTAATACAACACATATTACGAATAAGGTTGCATTTAATGATTACGGTGCACCTTATCCATTGCAACAACTATAATTAAAAACAAATGACCATTAAAATATAATGGTTTATTACATAAAATATACCACACCTAACACACCTAATCCCTATCATTCCTCCCCACCATAGAAGCATTGGCCTCCAATGCATACAAAATGGAAGGAAGTTGGTGTGAATCCCGAAGGCTATGGAGATGCTCCAAAATGAGGTGCCATGTAGATGCAATATGGACTGCCAATATGAGTCTATATGAATGGTAGTGTCCGATATACCATCAAATGCTAAAATTTTTGCAATGCGAAGGAGGTAGGATGTGGAATGGTGGGAACCAAAAAAAGATCTAGAGGAGGAGCTATAACTGGAGTAGGAGTAGGAGTAGGAGCAACACGAAGAGATGTTGGTGTAACAATAGGAGCAAGTTTAGGAACCACAAGAACAACTGCTACAATAGGAACAACTAGAAGTATAATAGGAATAAATACTAGTACAATAAGAACTGTAGGTGCAACATGGAAGAGGATCCCGGTGTAGGTGCTATGAAGTAGACAAAAGGACTCATGGCTGAACATCCTACTGCTATGGTGTGCTGAAAATTAAAGCAATGGGTCGTACCATATGCAAAGTAGTGCAAGCTCAATGTGTAGTAGGTGGAACACTAATGACAAGAAATTATTTGTTCTCATGTTACAAAGTGTATGTATTGTGATAGGCATCATAAGTGGCACACATGTCATACCGATATGGCTTGCCCAAAAATAACCCACAATAATCCATTGGTGTCACATCACAAGTGACCCTATCTTGGAAGTTAGGACCAAAAGCAAATACAATTGAGCACATGTGTGTGATCTATGAAGTTATATTATCATCCCTCCACCCAAGAGTGTATGGAAATGGATGAGGTTTGGTGGGAAGTTTAAGCCTATCAAAAATGGACTACACAATCAAATTTTTCTATGAGCCATTATCAATGATACAGTCTACAACAAAATTATGCAGCAAATGTGCACATGTTACAAACAAATGATCATGGTCATGGGTTGTGGAATGATGATGCATAAATGTGACATCATTCAATTTTCCCCTCAAATCCTCATATATCTCTACCTCACCAGTAGCCTTTATGGGGTTATCAAATGTTCCCTCATTAGACTTTACAATGATATTCTTCTTGTTAGAATTATGTAACTTGGGACATGCAGATTTGTCATGCCCTGGTATTTTACAATAGCGACAAAATGGTTGAGAAGTAGAAGAAGAATGAAATATTTTCTTAGAAGCATGGGAATTATGAGAAGTAGGATTATTAGAAGAAGGGGAGAAAGAAGAAGAGTGCCTTGGTGCTTGTTTCTATTGATGAGACTCATTTGTGGATCTACCAGATGAGTAGTGAGGGCCTCGATGCTATGCAATGAACTTCTCTACAAGTTGAGCATGGTTAAACACATCATCAAGTGTGGTACACGAAGTATATTTCAACTCCCAAAACAAATTTGCAAGAAGCCCAGTCTTAAACTTTAGAATCATAGAATTGATAGGATCTGCAATGTACAACAAAACATGCAACCTATTGAACTGATACACATAATTCTAAACTAATTTTGTCCCTATTGAAGGTGAAGCCAATGAATCTATAAATCAAAATTATAATGGGATGGATAAAATATGGCCTTCAAAGCTTTTATCAAGTTATCCCATGTGACAATATGATGTCCAGTTACCAATACTTTAGCCATGATAAAAAGTTTCAACTTGGTAAATGGAACCTTGACATCCTTTGCTATTTGACTATAGTCAAACCATGTCTCCATTTCAAGGATCCAATTATTGAGAACATTAGGATTTCAAGAACCTTCATATATGTAGACCTCACATTTGGCATGAGATGAGGAGGACTTGAGTGTGACATCCTAAAGTTTGTCTGCAAAATAGGTAACTTGGGCTTCAACTGTGACCAATGTGGTGGATGATTGAGCATAAAATTGTGAAATTTTAGCCAATTTTTTGGCTAAGGCCATGTTATTGGCCATATTTCTGGTGTGATCCAAGAAGAAAATCTAAAATGCAAATATGTAGACCCAACAAAGAAGGAATTCTTTGGGACATAATTTAGGAGACAAAATAGGGGTAAATAGAAAAATTACCATGGTATATGGGTAGATCTTGAAATGAGATTTACAATGAGTATATACAAGGGTATACTTGGATAGATATTGGCCCTATAAAAGTAGAAATTGTGAAAGTCTCGTCGAATGAGAAAATGGCAAAAAGTTTTGTTTCAATAGGTAAGCCAATGAAAATGGTCAACAACATTTATGATTGGTTTCAAATCTAATGGTGAGCATGAATAGAAATGGCTAGAGCAGTGATGAATAACAAAAGTCAAGTTAATATTTAATAGTCAACAACATTAAATATTTGCAATGGTCTGTCATGAAAGAAGGGTGATGATTATTTCCAATGAGTTGCAATGTTTAATGGCTAATCAAGGGTAGCTAGTGGAGGGTGTGATGCAAATGAAATGGAAGTTAGCTTAATGATAGATATGTCACACTGGAAGGGTGGAAACAGGGGCACAATGTAATAGGGTGGCCATGAGTCAGACAAGACTCGATACAAGGACCAGTGGAGATAGGTACGATAGTAGAGGGCCACACATGCAAGACTCAACAAAAGGATCCAATGGAGAGATATGGTAGTAGAGGGTCATGCATGCATATAAGGACATGAGTCACAAGCATTAACATAATACAAGGCAACACAAACTAGGAAAACAGACACAATGTGACATTAACGGGGATAGAGCTATGATAGGTGCATGATTGGGATGATCAAATATGGGATTTAATCAAGTGGTAGAGGTCTATATGAGGTTGTGGAAGCCTTAGCAAGGATAGTTAGTTCCTAGGCACTAGCTATGTTATGATATGCATAGTGGGGTAGATAAAGAGCAAGATGGGTGATATACGAGTGAATGTGGGATAATGTGATAAGAGGAAAATGAAAAATTTAACCTTACGATCCGGTCAATAAAAGAAAGATACAACTAAAAAAGGGAATGGCATCAAAAAAATGAAAAACTTGTTGGAAAGTTTGGAAACCTACTATAAACACTGGATTCATAAAAAAAAATGAATGAAACCTTAGAGGTTGTTTTAATATTTACCATCGATATTTTTAAGGATGTTAGAAAACATAAAGGAAAATTGGAAAACATAGGTTGATCATATGAATGGGTTTGTTAACATCAAATCAGATGGAAATGTTTGCAAATGGATGGAAATTGCCAAGAATGTGATGGATCAACTATTGGAGGATGAGATTGAAGTAGGAATGAGCACTTGAACATCAGATCGAACGACATAGGGTCTATCAATAGAGAAAGAGATTTGAAAATTAGACCATAAAAAACTTGAGGAATTATCGATATTGTGAAGTTGTTTTATCATTGAAAACACCTGAAGCATAGTGATATCAATGACGAGGTTGGTAGAATATTAATGGATAAGATATTGCCTTTAAAAAAAAAATTATCATAGAATGTGCAAGCGTAGCATACCAGATGCAGTTGAAAAGAAATGTGGATGCCAAAAAATGTAGGTCGTTCGATCAAAAAATGTCAAAATCATAGGATTAGTCGTAGATCAATGTGCAAGTGCACCGAAAATAATAGAAAATAATCTATGGATGAAACCTTCAAAAAACACAAGGATGCTATCAAAGTGTGGCCTAGTATATGCAGGAATCGACCAGGAGGGTGAAGGTTGATGCCAAACACAATGCCATCGAAAAGTGTGTGTGTGCATTAGATCTGTATCTACTTGCTTAAACACCAGGAAAGCTATGGGATTTGGTAGTCGATGGTGGCACGATGAGCTCAAAGTGGAATTTTGGTGCTGGATCATAAAGGTAGAGAGTTAAGTTCACGATCAAGCAATAGTGTCCCTCATAAATATATATGTCACATCAAAAGTGGACATGGATCTTCGAATATTTGGAAGGGAGTTGACATCTTTGGATTAGGCCAATGAGTGGGCCAACAATAGATTAGGCTGACAATAATAGATCAGCTATAGCACGATAAAAACACTAAATTTTTTTGATCAGATCTGGGAAAATATGTAGATTTTTGCCTAAAAATATGAAGCAAAGTATGACACTGTGAAACAACAGTTAATGGCTACAAAGGCTTCTGAAACAATAATAAATGACCAGACATGGTAGATTTGGTAAAACAAAATCTGAAGGACAAATGAACACCCTGAAAGCATGGATCAATGCTGTAAATGAATCGCTCCAAATCACAAACTCATATGAAAATGAAAAACATAGATAATCAAAGGTTTTGGATTTGTCAAAGGTGCATGGCCTATGCAGGATGAAACCACGTACATATTTGAGACAATCTATATAGCTGGAAAATAGGTTGCCTAAATCAGAGATAGCTACTCCATGAATCCAACTATTAAGGTGTTCTCATTCCTCGTTTGAACCTATCTTGGTCTAGGGGAAGAGGATACTAGCCTTTTTTTGCAACCGACTCTAATACCAAATGATGTGGAACAGTAATTGCAAGCACAAGGAAAAGTATGACAAACCAAAAACTAAGTTTTCATTGATAACCAAAAGCCTATAAATAGGCAATACAACACATATTACGGATAAGGTTACATTTAATGATTATGGTGCACCTTATCCGTTGCAACAACTACAATTAAAAATAGACAATCGTTAAAAGATAATGGTTTATTACATAAAATATACCACACCTAACACACCTAATCCCTACCATTTTTCTTGAAGAGCTCCATGCATGAAAGGTATCCGAGGTTTTTTCTTTTGATAATAAGAGGTCAAAGAAGCAGTGGTGATAGCTTGTATTGTTAGTGTATCTTCTATTATTTGTTATTACATTATAGGTGCATTTTTTATTTGTTATAAAAAATCCTAATTAGGCCTCGAGTGGTTTCGTAACCTCCAGGCTATTATAGGCCTTCACATGTATTATTTAATCATTTACCTCTAAATGATAATGTTGTTTGCATTTCTACATGGCATCAGAGCTAGGCGAGAGTTTCGTCTATTTTTTTTTGTAGAGGAAGCTAAAGGCTCGATTCTCGAAGCATTTCTCACGCTATTCAAGGAAGCTGGGAGTAGACTAACCTGAGGTACGATTCTTGAGGTCAACCACTAAAATATCCTTAGCACGTTTCTTGAGGTGACTCAGATGCGGATGCACGAACCTGACACAGATTGACGAACCTTGACAGGTGAACTGATGACCCTGACTAGATTGCAGGACTGGCATGCAGTTTGAGGAAGCTGATTGGCAAGCTGAGGTGGAGGTGTGACACATGGGATACTGGCATGCACTTTGAGAAGGACAAATGGTAGGCTGATGTGGAGGAGTGACATGTGGTATTTTTTGGGTGGTTGATCTAGCATGACATGTGGTATTTTTTGGGTGGTTGATCTAGCATGACATGTGGCGCTTCCCTGGTGGTTGTATTGGTTTTGGCTGTCGACGTGGCAATAAAGGACTTGCTGATGCAGTTTGTGAGGTGTCATCTTAGGCAGAAACATAATGGGCATAATGATTGCCCAAAGCCAATCACTATAGAAGTGATGGGAATTTCATTTTATTCCCCTCATGACGTTCCATCGTGTCCATGTGGGACAATTGTCCCTATTTAAAAAAATAAAAATTAATAAATTCGCAAAGCCATATGATGTATGTCTTGCGCCTTCATTCTTAACCGACCGCATAGCCCGTCCAGTTGATCGGGGTCGGGCTAAGGCGTTACCTGCAGGGTCGCAAGATCGACTCTCGACAGCTGCCACTAGCAAAAAAAAATTTTGCCACCATGGAGGTCGAATAAGAGGTGCTCGATGGTGGGGTCCTCAAACAAAGAGGTACAAGGTAATTTTGATTAAATTTTATTTTTTTAAGCATTTGGTTATAATTTTTTATTTATTTAATTTTTTTGGTTGTTAATTAAATATATTTTCTTGATTATATTTTTTTAATAACATAATTAAGAATTTATTATTTAATTAATTTTCAAAATTATTATTTCATTTTAAATGAACCTTTGCTTTTAAAATAACTTTTTTATCAAAATACCTTAGTCCTCTTAAGTTTTTTGCATAAGAGAAGGAGGGAGAATTTTTTTTTTCTCATTGCAATTTTTTTTCCCACATTGAAAACAAGGGGGGGATAGAGATTATTTTTCATTTTTTGAAAAAAGAAAATTGGCAAAATTGTAAAGGTGCATTTTCGGTAGTGCCCGACACCTATGGGTTTATTTCTGTGGGCACTTTTATGATGTATGTAGCATTTTCATTTCTTTATGCACTACTTAATTAAAGTTAAAAATCAAAATCACTCCCTAAGTCCCCAGAATAAATACAACCCATCTGTGCAATTCATTTTTGCACTGTAGTGTTCGGTATCTGTGATGCCTCTGACTTAGACTTACAGGTAATGTTGTTTTTATTAGGCTACTGCATCCGCTGCCTCATATAGCTACCAAAATGACATATGATCTTGTTCTCTATCAATCGTCGGGGAGGAATAAGTACACCATTTTACATTTTTTTACTCCATCCACTACCCCAATCGCTCTTGTGTTTAGGCGTAAATCCTGACAAAAGTTTTGACATCCGAAGTGTTTAGAGGAAGTTACACCCCACACATGAGGATTGATGAGTTTCTATGGTAGGTGCCATCAACGAGGTGATTCTCTTTCAATACCGCCTAAGTTCCATGTATCGTATGATCTTTAAAAATTACCTATAGTCTCCCTCACGTAAGGGCGGGTAATTTTTTTTTATTTTTCAAAATACTTATAGTCTCCCTCATGTAAGGGCAGGTATTTTGTATAGTATAACATCCTGACAAAAGGTATATCGAAAGGGGGACCATTTGGTGATATAAGGAACCTTCATAATGTCTATAAAATTAATGACTAGTTCTCATCAGTTGTTGAAAGGTCCTAATTACACATCATGGAAAAATAATATGAAGGCTATCCTAGTCATGGATGACTTATGGGATGTTGTTTTTGGAGCAACAACAAGACCTTCACCAGCTGCTAGATCAAAAACAACCACAACTCCATCTACTGCTTAGATAGACTTTGACAAGAAAGATAGCAAGGCAAAAGTGCTCATCTTGCTTGCTATTTCAGACGAACTTCAACACCACATTGCTGACTGTGCACATAGTAAAGATGCATGGGATGCCCTTAAAAATATATATGAGGGAAGTAATGACTCCACTATTTTTTTCCTTCAATCTCAATTACACAGTCTAAGCATGAAGCAGGGAGAGACAGTTGAACTCTTTCTTTGCAGAGTGTTTGAGTTGAAAGCAAAATTGAGTTCTTTGGGAGAAACTATGGATGATAAGCTCCTTATCTCAATGGTATTGAGAGCTTTACCTGATTCTTACCGGGTGTTTATCATCTCATTTTAGGTATCACAGATAAAAGTTACCTTTGTTGAGTTGGTCAATCTACTTCAAGAAGAAGAGGCACACCAAATTTAGCGAGATGATTCTTCTAATACAACCCTATATACCAACAGGAAGGGTTCTCAAAAGAAGGGTAATTTTCAAAAAGGAGGAAATTTTCACAAATATTCAAAATGGAAACAACATAAAAAAATGAAGAGATATTGCAAAATTTGTGACAAAGACAACCATGACACCAAGATGTGTTGGCACAAGAATAAGCAATCTAAACATAATGGATAGAACAAACCACAAAACACGAACAAGCAACCCAAGGTGAATTTTGTTGTTGAAGAATCTGACTCAGATTCTGAGTGGGCACACAAGGTGCTCATGACTACCACAGCCTCCAAGTAGAAGGATCCTATATGGTATGTAGATTTTGATGCTAGTAAGCATATTACTGGTGATAAATCATGGTTTGAATCATTTGAGGCCAAAGAGGGTAAACCTATCACTATTGTTGATGATAAAACCTACAAGGTTAGTCACTCTTCCTGATGGCAAGTGTCAGATTGATAAATTCCTCTATGTTCCAATATTGGCGAACAATTTATTGTCAGTCACACAAATTTTGTACAAGGATATGGTTGTGAATTTTCATGTTAAGGGTGGCAAGAAGTGTTATTCTATTACCAGGAGGGGTAAGAACATTGCAATAGCTTCATATAAATATGGCTTATTTGCCTTAGATGCTATCTCTACTCCCCATGAGCCATGATAGTCTCTACAAAGGAGGCAACTTCCCTATGTCACAAGATATATGGGAATATTAGTTTTGGCTACTTACTTGAGCTAAGTAAGTATGAGATGGTAAAGGTTCTTCCTTCCCTTTCTTCCATATTGCTAGTGTGCTCTGACTACTTGGCAGACAAGCAACATAGAGTACCTTTTGAGAAGAGCTCTACAAGAGCAAAGAAACCTCTGGATTTGATTCACACTGATTTGTGTGATCCTTTCACACCAATCAATTGTGGGGGGAAGAGGTACTTTCAGTTTTTTATGGATGATTACTCACAAAATATGTTGGTGTTCTTTCTTAATATGAAATATGAAGCCTTTAGTTTCTTCCAAAAATTCAAGAAATATATTGAGAAGGAGTTAGGTACTTCTATAAAGACCCTCTGCTCATATCGAGGGGGTATTTTACCTCTAAAGATTTTTTTGCATTCTTAAATGCACATGGGATCATGATATAGTTAAATACTACTTATACTCCTCAGCAAAATGGAGTTGTTGAAAGGAGGAACCATTCTATCATGGAAATGGTTCATTGTATGCTCACAGAAGCTAGTCTTGGGCAACAATATTGGGTAGAAGCTATCACCATAATAGTAAATATTTTTAATAGGGAACCCATAAGGGCCCTACAAGGAATGACTCCACAGGAAGCTTGGAGTGGTCGAAAACCCTCCATCTCTCATCTATGCATTTTTGAATGCAAATCTTTCATGCACATATCGAAAGAGAAAAGGAAGAAGCTAGATGAGAAGAAATTAAAGTGTATTCTTCTTGGCTATGATGAGCACTCTAAGGGTTATCATTTGATTGATCCTTTGACCAAGAAGATTCATGTCAGTAGAGATGTTATTTTTTATGAGGCTTTCACATCACAAAGCACATCAGACGTATACCTAGATCTTGTGGAATCTGAAGTTGAGAAGTCCCCTTCATCACTAAATACTGGAGGTCCTTCTACTTCTTCATCTTCTTAATCACCATAGAAGAAGAATTCAAAATGGCATAAAAGTACAATGATAGACTCCAAGTTATCCACTCCTCCAAATTTGACTTTGTATAGACCTCGTACTCGCAACAAGGCTTGACAACAAAGAGCAACAACATAGACTATTGAGGTTGATGATCTTTGTCAATCTTTTGAGGAACTTTCTATAGATCCAGAGAGAGAAACATAGGATATGGATATAGATGATGATAGGGTGTTTATGTATTCAATGAATGAACATGAACCTGCTTCAGTACAAGATGCCCTTAGTGAGCCACAATGGAAGGCTACTATGGATGCTGAGTATAAGTCTCTAAAAAAGAACAAAACTTGGAAGCTTGTCGATCTACCACATGAAAAGAAGCCCATTGGTTGCAAATGGGTGTACAAATTCAAGTACAAGGTAGATGGGACAATTGATAAGCATAAGTTCCATCTTGTTGCAAAGGGCTATACGTAAAAGGAAGGCATTGACTACAAGGAAACTTTTGCACCTATTGCTCGGATGACCACTATTCGAGTTATTTGTGCTATGGTAGCATAGTATGGGTGGAAATTTCACCAGATGGATTTCAAGAGTGCTTTTATGAATGGTGATATCCAAGAGGAAGTATACATGACTCAACCTAAAGGATTTGAAGTAGATGGCCAAGAGTATAAAGTGTGCAAGTTGGTCAAATCCTTATATGGTTTAAAACAAGCTCCTTGAGCTTGGTATATAAAAATGGATAATCACCTCCTACAACATGGATTTAAAGATGTCCGTCAGATGCAAATATCTATTTCAAGAAACAAAGTTTTGAAATATTGTTGCTTGTACTCTATATTTATGATCTGCTCATTACAGGGAGTTCAGAAACTATGATCTCTACTATCAAAAGAGACTTGTGTAAATGTTTTGAGATGACAAATCTCAGACTTCTCCATTATTGTCTTGGTCTGGAAGTGAACCAGAAGGAGCACTACATCAAAGTGTCTCAAAAAAAAAATGCCAAGACACTGTTAGAAAAATATCGCATGACTGATTGCAAGTTGATGGCAACTTCGATGGAATCAAGGCTTCAGTTATCACGATATGAAAATTCACCTCAGGTAGATGGTACTCTCTATCGACAGTTGATTGGGAGTCTTATACATCTAACTAATACTAGGTCATATATCATATTTGCTATCAATTATCTTTTGAGGTTCATGTAGGAACCTAAGACTACTCACTGGAAAGTAGAAAAATGTGTTCTTCACTATGTTTGTGGCACAATGGAATATGGCCTAGAATACAAGAGGAATGACAAATTCTTCTTGTAAGGATACACAAAATCTGACTATGCCGGGTCATATGATGATTGTAAGTCAACTTTAGGATATATATTTCATCTTGGATCCAGTCCTATATCTTGGCACAACAAGAAGCAACAAGTGGTTGTTATCTCATCTATAGAGGCAGAGTATCACACCGCACATGAAGCTGTGTGCAAAGTGATATGGTTGCATCACATTTTGACAAGTATGGTTCATCCATAAGAATCTCCAATACACTTATTCTACGACAACCAGGGTGTTTTGAACCTTGTTAAGAATCTAGTGCATCATGAGAAAACAAAGCACATTGACACACAATGTCAATTCATTCGATACGAAGTTCCAAGGCATAAAATTAAGCTTCAGTACATTTCCACTGATGCTCAAGTTGCAAATATTTTCACTAAGGCACTTACACGTGTCAAATTTGAATTATTTCATAGTTCTCTATGTATTGCAAAATGAGTTAATCAGGGGGGATGCTAGTAGTTCTATTATTATCCAAATAATGTAATAATGGGGGATGTTAGCGTATCTTCTACTATTTGTTATTACATTATAGGTGCATTTGTTATTTGTTATAACAAAGCCTAATTAGGCCTTGAGTGGTTTCGTAACCTTCAGGCTATTATAGGCCTTCACATGTATTATTTAATAATTTATCTCTCAATGATAATGTTTTTCACATTTCTACATGGATAGAGTAAATAAGGTTAGAGCTAGCATTTACAAAACTAGGGCAAACATAGTAGAAGCTAATCCAAGTGGTTCCTCATTTCTACTTTGTTACTTGTCTTTCTTAACTTGGTTTTTGTTGTTTTCCTTGGTTGTTGTTGGTTGGTTTGAATTTTGTGTTTCCTTACTTCCTCCATTTCACTACCTCTAAGGAAATTTCTTATTTACCTTCATGCACTTACTTGTTTATGTCTATTGGTGCACTCAATCGAGTTTCTTTCCTCCTTGTGTAGTGGAGTTACTTGGATTATTGGTTGTTTGGATGTTTGGTCTTGATCATCCTTAGATTAGAATATATTATTGTTGTATGTAAGCCTTCATTTCATTTCTTGAGTGCCTATCATTGCTACCTTGCTCTGTGTGATGGTGCTTCAATGGTTGATGAGATCTTCCTCCCTTTTGAGTCAGCATGTGCATAGGTCTAGTTGAGTGTTCAATAGTATCCCAACGCATGCTTTGATGGAAGTTGGTTTTTCTTAAAGCCTTATATTTTTGTTACATATGTTTTAGTGAAGATTGAACCTATGTTTGTATGTTTTGAGTCTTGTGTAACCAACCCTATGTCTTAGAGTAGTGCTTAGGATTCTCACTTCTAGCTTGTGTTGTTGGTGCGCCTTGAGTATGCTATTTTTCTTTCGTATTGCGCTATCCCTTGAGTCATTTATTGGGAGCTCATTAAGGTTTGTTTGTATCTTCATTTCTTGAGCCTATGGTAGCCTAGTTTGGATTTCAATACAAGTGTGGCTGCCTATATTTGTATGGTGGTTACTTATACTTCAACCTTGTATTTCTCCCATTTGCTTATTTAAATTTAAGGTAGAATGTGGAGTGGTCTGCTCTCTATTTTATTAGTTGCTATGCTAGTTATAGTAACTAGAACATAAGATGGTTTTTATTATTAATAAGGGAAAGTATTCTTAATGAGTGTTGTTTGGTTGAAAAACAATGGGAAATAAGTATAGGCTTCTTTATGCTTAATTGCAATAGGTGTTTGCATTATTGAAAAGAAATCATATAGAAATGCATTCTTATTTTTATAAAGATATGTTTTGATCATTACCTACCTATCTACCTACAATGGAGTTCAAAGGAAGAAGAAGATATATTATTTTTTTAGTTAGATCATGTTAGTAGATTATACAATTATTTTATGGAATCCCATGGAAGGATTAAGTTGGAATTCCCTCTTAGAGAATGAGGATTCATTATAATAGAAGCAAATATTTTTCATGTGTATAATTTATACCTTGTAAGAATGATTATGCTTGGTACCATATTTTATAATAATGATGTAATATTCATGGCTCTTATTATGTTAAAAAAAACTTATTTATTTTGACTCAATGCTTGGGTTTAAAAGAATATCCCTAGATTAATTGCATGCTTCAATTCAACTTAGATAAGAAATATTTGTTTCTAATTGATGAATATTATTTTAAGCATGCTCTATATTTTCTAGAGAGAAGGAGAGAGAGAGTTAGATCTAAGGGTTTGAAATTTTATTTTGGAAAAGGGGGCAAATTTTTTGTAACATCTTTGAAGTTCTTCTTAATAATCCATATTTGGGGTAGTTGCAGAGAAACAACACCTAGTTTCTTGTGTCCATGAGAATATGATCACACGAAGTGATATATGTGAAGAACACAAGCTTATACTGAGAGGGGGGTGAACAGTATAAGATAAAACTTTTCTCTTTTCTTTCCAAAGCAATAACTTCAAATAATATCAATGCATTAATAAAACAATGCACAAATCACCACACACATAAGAGACACAGATTTAATGTGGTTCACCCAATATGGGCTACATCCATGGAGAAATATTGCTTATAAATTTCTTCAATAAATTTCGTGGGCTCCAACCCACAGGAGATACCAATCCCCTATTACAATGTTCGTGGACACCAATCCACAGGAGACACCTATCCCCTCTCACAAGTTCGTGGGCACCTACCCATAGGAGACACCTATCCCCTCTCAAGTTCATGGACACCAATCCATAGGAGACACCAATCCCCTCTCCTGGTTCGTGGACACCAATCCATAGGAGACACCAATCCCCTATCTAGTTCATGGACACCAATCCACAGGAGACACCAATCCCCTCTCAAGTTTATGGACACCAATCCCCTCTCAAGTTCGTGGACACCAATCCATAGGAGACACCAATCCCCTCTTCTGGTTCATGGACACCAATCCATAGGAGACACCAATCCCCTCTATTGGTTTATGGACACCAATCCATAGGAGACACCAATCCCCTCTGCTCTAGTTCATGGACACCAATCCACAGGAGACACCAATCCCCTCTACTCACAAATCTAGCCCAAACTATGCTTAAGTCTTCTCTCAAATTTGCTCCAAAATCCTGCTCCAAACCTGCTCATAAATCCTACTCAAATATGCTCATAAATCATGCTCAAATCTACTCATAAATCCTACTCCAAATTTACTCTAAAACCTACTCACAAAACTTGCTCAAATATACTCCAAAACCTTCTCACAAATCCTGCTCAAATATGCTCCAAAACCTGCTCACAAAACTTGCTCAAACCTGCTTCAAAATCTGCTCACAAAACCTGCTCAAACCTACTCCAAAACCTGCTCATAACTCTGCTCAAATCTTGCATACATACAATGCTCATCTATTCCCAAATATTGCATACAAACAATGTTCATCTATTCCCAAATCCAAACATAACAATCCACTTCACATTCATTAAGTCTTTCACTTTCACATGTCTCACATAAAAGGTAGCTCTATTCTAGCACTTGATAACTGACCTTGTAATTGCTAATTTGCACCTTTCCTTCCTTTTGTAGATGGCTGAAAATGTTCTTCTTTTCAATTGAATCCTTTCACACTATTTCTTGCACTAGATGACACTTTGACTTATTTTAAAACAACCCTTCTATTTGTGTGAGACTATACTATTTTGCTTATTTCCACATGCACTCCAAAACCAATCTCAATGCACAAGTTTGCTTACAAATCTGATCTATAACCTTTGCACATTTACTCCCAATTCCAATAAAAAATAATGCACATCCAATAATTCCTTATACCTCCCACTATATGACAACAAAAATATTTTCCTCAAACAAAACCACTTTGAGAAAGGAATTAAATCACCATACCTCTAAATCTGCCTCAATGATGATGATCTTCTTTTGCATGAGCTTTCCAAACCTGTCTTGACAAAAATAATTTTCCTTTTGTTTGTCCCTTCAAAATCTGGTTAGCAATTCTCTTTTTCCTTTCTTGATTAAATATCAAATCAACCACTTTAAAATCCCTTATCAAAAACATACACAATAAAGCTTAAAAATAACTCCTTATATCTCCCTTTTTGAAACTCACAATATAAAGCTTTATTAACAACTAAAACCCTTATATCTCCTTTTATTAATTTTCAAAAATGAAACCTTATACTAACATCATAACCCTTATATCTCCTTTTATTATTTTGCAAAAATAAAACCTTATACTAACATCATAACCCTTATATCTCCCTTTTATTAATATGCAAAAATAAAACTCTACACTAGCACCATGACCCTTATATCTCCCTTTATTAAATTTAATAAAATAAAACTTTAAATACCTTGCACAACTACGATGGGATTCGATCCCCTATCCTCTAGAAGCACAATGCCCTCACAAGCGCTCGTGACCAGCTATGCTACCACAGCAAGTGAAACCTAAAAGGGGCGCATGAATATTTGACTCCTTATAGCTTTGTCTCAACTTCTTCAGCAAAATGGCGTCGAAGAGATTCGACCCTCTAACCTCCTACACAACAGCGCTCCATGCAAGCTAGAAAACCAGTTGGGCTATCCCAGCAGGTGAAACCAAAGGGGCACGATATAATGTTTATCCTTGTCTTTGCGCTCCCTCAAACATCAAAACCATAGCAAAATGGCATCGAAGAGATTTGACCCTCTAACCTCCTACATAGTAGCACTCCACGCAAGCTAGACAACCAGCTGGGCTATCCCAGTAGGTGAAACCAAAGGGGCACGATATAATATTTATCCTTGTCTTTCGCTACCACCAATTTTTCGTTGCTCTTCTCCTCTGTCTTCCGCTCACACTCACCACGATGGATTAATCGATTATATTGCACATTAACAAAGGTGAAATAATACCTCATATTTATATGTTTCCCATTGTCTTCAATTTCATCAAGGAGGTCAGCTCTTATTATTTGCTTTCAACTTTATATCTTCTCCAAATATGTTGACGCATTTTATTTTTCAAACACTTTAGGTTATAATATTTAAATCTATGATTTAAATATTATAATATTTAACTTTTAGACTCTTATATATTTAAATCCTTTGATTTAAATATGTCAAACCTTTGTCCCAACTTCCAACCTTTGTCCTTCTCTTTATAATATTTCAAGCCTTTGTCCAAACCTTTGTCCTTCTCTTTATAATATTTAAATTTGATATTTAAATATTATAATATATTTGCCTTACTTTGAAATATACTTTCCTTGCTTCTCTTGAAATATATCTTTGCCTTGGATGATTTTTTGTTGTTTGCTATTTATCAAGTCCATCTCTGACATTATTGATATATTGTCCAACCTTATAAACTTATCACCCTTGAAGAATATTTCTGCCTTGAATACCATGCACCTTTGACATCAATGACAACTCAATATTTCTAACAATCTCCCCCTTTGTCATTGATGGCAACCCTACAAAAAAATTTCTTTTACTGCAACTGGATTCACAATCTGCTCCCCTTGACAAGCTGCTCCCCCTTATTGAATTCTCCCCTTTGACATCAATGGCAAAGGGCTCCTTGGGGCTAAAAATAAGACACTTAACACAACCCCCTTACCACCTCCTTTTCTTGAGGTGATCAATTTTGAGATGGGAGTAAAGCTACTCCCAACTTACAATGCTCTTTTTCTTTTTTATTTTTCTTTTTCCAAACTTTTGAGGTTATACCTTTTTGAACATTTTGACTATCCTTCTTCTTGCTTGACTTTGAGAGTTTAGGGAACACTGTTCTACACCATTTTTCTCTATGCCCAAAATTGTTGCAATTGTAACAAATGATGTTGTAGTCCATGAAAGGTGCAAATGAATTGATATTTCTTCTGCAATTTATAGCTTTATGACCAAAATGATTACATGAAAAACAATAACCTTGAAAAAAATATTCATCTTGCCTTGGAGGATTTGGTCGCATGCTTCTTTCTTTGCTTTTTCTGTGATGGTCCCTATTCCTTGATGGTGCATTGTTTTCTTCCTCATTGATGCTTCCACTTTTCAACATATCAGCATAGGTCTTGGGCTCTTCTTCAATTACTTTCTTTGATGCTTCTATTTATTTTGAGCTTGACTCCCCCTTTTGTTTCTCTTGACCTTCTTCAAAACCAAGTCTAGTCTTCATAAATGGAGATCTTTGTGCTTTGATAATATCATCCAAGTTTTTTGAGATTTTCCTAAACTGATATATCTTATCATTAAATTTTTCAAGTCCCTTCCTTAGAATGATAACTTCATGTTCTAGTCTTTCACACTCTAGTTATTTTACCTTTAACTGTTCAGCCATACCTTCTTCAATTCTCCTTGCCTCTTCAACCTTTACTTTTAAGTCGGTGAGATCTTGTAGAAGCTTTGCCTTTGTTTTCTCATCCTCTTGTACTTGAGCCTTCAATATTGAGTTCTTCTTTCTAACCCTTTTCAACTCTTCAAGAGCAACAATAAGTTCCTCTTCTATGTCAACTGTGGCTTCCTCTTCCTTTTCTGAATCTTTCTCTTCTTCTTGGTCTTCAACTACAAGATCATCTTCTTTCTCTTCTATGGCCAAAAATAGAATTTCTTCTTTTTCACTATCAGTGAGGTTTTCATCACTGCTACTGGAAGTACTGCTTGCTTCTTCAACATAAAAACTCTTCTTGTGTCTTTGAAAGATCTTCTTCTCATGCTTGCCTTGACCATGCCTATTTTTCTTTTCATGATAAAATTTTCTTTCTTTCTTTTTCTTGTATTCCTTTTCTTCTTCACTACTACTACTTCCAACTTGTGGACAATTAGATGCATAGTGACCAAGGTTACCACAATTAAAATATTTCACAGACTGCATACCTTTGTGTTTTCTTGGACCCTTCTTATTCCTTCGCACAAAGTTAGCTTCTTCTCCACTGCTTGATTCTTCACTTGATTCTGGTTTTTTATTCTTTGCCTTCTTTGAAGCTTTGAATGTTACCTCTCATTTGGATGTTTGATCTTTTTATGTCCTCATCTCATAGGCTATGAGAATTCCATGTAGCTCATCCATGCTCAAAGTTTTGAGATCCTTCATTTCTTCAATTGCTGAAACCTTTGCATCAAACCTCATGGGAAGTGACCTCAAAATTTTTTGAACAATATTAGAGTCTTCAATACTTTCTCCAAGTCCATGAATGGTGTTGACAACCTCATCAACATGAAGCAGGTACCTAGCAATATCTTCCTCATATTTCATCTTCAAGTCTTCAAACTTCCTCCTATGGGTTTGAAGTTTTGCCATTTTAACCTTGTCATCTCCTTCATATGTTCTCTATAACTTATCCCATATTTCTTTTGTTGAAGTGCATTGCATGAATTTCACAAACTCTGATTCACATAACCCACTTAAGATTGCATTCATTGCCTTGGCATTATTTTCATATGGTTTCTTACCATTTGCATCTGTGGGAGGAGTTGTAGGTGTTGTGAACCCATCCACAATAGATTGCCATATATCATAACCATGTGCCAACAAATAAGTCCGCATCCTCACACTCCAAAAAGCATAGTTAGTCCCATAAAACAATGGAGCTCTATTTGATGAAAACCCTTCCTGATGAGCCATGTGTGTTCTTATAAGATCTTCCTTCAAGTTGTTAGGCTTTCACGAAGGAACCCACTCTGATACCAATTGAAGAACACAAGCTTATACTGAGAGGGGGGTGAACAGTATAAGATAAAACTTTTCTCTTTTCTTTCCAAAGCAATAACTTCAAATAATATCAATGCATTAATAAAACAATGCACAAATCACCACACACATAAGAGACACAGATTTAACATGGTTCACCCAATATGGGCTACATCCATGGAGAAATATTGCTTATAAATTTCTTCAATAAATTTTATGGGCTCCAACCCACAGGAGATACCAATCCCCTATTACAATATTCGTGGACACCAATCCACAGGAGACACCTATCCCCTCTCACAAGTTCATGGGCACCTACCCATAGGAGACACCTATCCCCTCTCAAGTTCATGGACACCAATCCACAAGAGACACCAATCCCCTCTCAAGTTCATGGACACCAATCCATAAGAGACACCAATCCCCTACTCAAGTTTATGGACACCAATCCAAAAAAGAGACACCAATACCCTCTCAAGTTCATGGACACCAATCCATAGGAGACACAAATCCCCTCTCAAGTTCATGGACACCAATCCACAGGAGACACCAATACCCTCTACTAGTTCATGGACACCAATCCATAGGAGACACCAATCCCCTCTACTCAATTTCATGGACACCAATCCATAGGAGACACCAATCCCCTCTACTCACAAATCTAGCCCAAACTCTACTTAAGTCTTCTCTCAAATATGCTCCAAAATCCTGCTCAAACCTACTCCAAACCTACTCATAAATCCTACTCAAATATTCTCACAAATCTTCTCAAATATACTCTCAAATATTCTCATAACCTACTCAAATATGCTCAAACCTACTCACAAAACCTACTCAAATCTACTCCAAAACCTACTCACAAATCCTACTCAAATCTACTCCAAAACCTGCTCATAAAACTTGCTCAAACCTACTTCAAAATCTACTCACAAAACCTACTCAAACCTACTCCAAAACCTGCTCACAACTCTACTCAAATCTTGCATACATACAATGCTCATCTATTCCCAAATCTTGCATACAAACAATGTTCATCTATTCCCAAATCCAAACATAACAATCCACTTCACATTCATTAAGTCTTTCACTTTCACATGTCTCACATAAAAGGTAGCTCTATTCTAGCACTTGATAACTGACCTTGTAATTGCTGATTTGCACCTTTCCTTCCTTTTGTAGATGGCTAAAAATGTTCTTCTTTTCAATTGAATCCTTTCACACTATTTCTTGCACTAGATGACACTTTGACTTGTTTTAAAACAACCCTTCTATTTGTGTGAGACTATACTATTTTGCTTATTTCCACATGCACTCCAAAACCAATCTCAATGCACAAGTTTGCTTACAAATCTGATCTATAACCTTTGCACATTTACTCCCAATTCCAATAAAAAATAATGCACATCCAATAATTCCTTATACCTCCCACTATATGACAACAAAAATATTTTCCTCAAACAAAACCACTTTGAGAAAGGAATTAAATCACCATACCTCTAAATCTGCCTCAATGATGATGATCTTCTTTTGCATGAGCTTTCCAAACCTGTCTTGACAAAAATAATTTTCCTTTTGTTTGTCCCTTCAAAATCTGGTTAGCAATTCTCTTTTTCCTTTCTTGATTAAATATCAAATCAACCACTTTAAAATCCCTTATCAAAAACATACACAATAAAGCTTAAAAATAACTCCTTATATCTCCCTTTTTGAAACTCACAATATAAAGCTTTATTAACAACTAAAACCCTTATATCTCCTTTTATTAATTTTCAAAAAATGAAACCTTATACTAACATCATAACCCTTATATCTCCTTTTATTATTTTGCAAAAATAAAACCTTATACTAACATCATAACCCTTATATCTCCTTTTATTAATATGCAAAAATAAAACTCTACACTAGCACCATGACCCTTATATCTCCCTTTATTAAATTTAATAAAATAAAACTTTAAATACCTTGCACAGCCACGATGGGATTCGATCCCCTATCCTCTAGAAGCGCAGCACCCTCACAAGCGCTCGTGACCAGTTGTGCTACCACAACAGGTGAAACCTAAAAGGGGCGCATGAATATTTGACTCCTTATAGCTCTGTCTCAACTTCTTTAGCAAAACGGCGTCGAAGAGATTCGACCCTCTAACCTCCTGCACAGCAACGCTCCATGCAAGCTAGACAACCAGCTGGGCTATCCCAGCAGGTGAAACCAAAGGGGCATGATATAATGTTTATCCTTGTCTTTGCACTCCCTCAAACATCAAAACCACAACAAAATGACATCGAAGAGATTCGACCCTCTAACCTCCTACACAACAGCGCTCCATGCAAGCTAGACAACCGGTTGGGCTATCCCAATAGGTGAAACCAAAGGGGCATGATATAATATTTATCCTTGTCTTTCACTACTGATTTTTTATTGCTCTTCTCCTCTATCTACCGCTCGCACTCACCACGATGGATTAATCGATTATATTGCACATCAACAAAGGTGAAATAATACCTCATATTTATATGTTTTCCATTGTCTTCGATTTCGTCAAGGAGGTTGGCTCTTATTATTTGCTTTCAACTTTATATCTTCTCCAAAGATGTCGACGCATTTTATTTTTCAAACACTTTAGGTTATAATATTTAAATCTATGATTTAAATATTATAATATTTAACTTTTAGACTCTTATATATTTAAATCCTTTGATTTAAATATGTCAAACCTTTGTCCCAACCTTTGTCCTTCTCTTTATAATATTTCAAGCCTTTGTCCAAACCTTTGTCCTTCTCTTTTAAATATTATAATATATTTGCCTTGCTTTGAAATATACTTTCCTTGCTTCTCTTGAAATATATCTTTGCCTTGGATGATTTTCCATTGTTTGCTATTTATCAAGTCCATATCTGACATTATTGATATATTGTCCAACCTTATAAACTTATCACCCTTGAAGAATATTTCTGCCTTGAATACCATGCACCTTTGACATCAATGACTGTTGGCAATTTTGGGTACCTTGGGTACATTGCATTTGCTCAAGTGAATAAGTTGTCATTGATGTCAAGAAGCTGTTTGAAGGAATTTGATTTGATGTAGAATAATTTGTTTTGATGAAGTTTCGGCTTGACAGGTTCGAAAGAAAGTAAGTTGGAAAAATGTCGTGATATCGCGACATGTCGCAGTTTCGCGACTCAAATAGGAGAGAGAATGTTCAAGTTAGAAATGTCATGATTTCACGACATATTGCAAGAAAAGTTGAACGGACGAAAAAGTGTCACGATTTCGCGACGTGCTGCAGAGAGCTAGAGTCCAGTATGAACTGTCGTGATTTCACGATGATTTCAAGGAAAGAGAAAGCACAATGAAAAGTGTCGCACTTTCGCAACATGCTGTAGAGTTCGGGATGGGAACTGTCGTGATTTCATGACATGCAGTAGAGAAAAGAGTTCGAAGTGAGAATTGTGGTGATTTTGCGACAAGCTACATAGAAAACGTACGGAAGATAGAAGTGTCATGATTTTGTGACAAGTTCAAGGAGGAAGAGCTCAAAGGTGAAAGCATCATGATTTCATGACATGTTCCATTTTCGCTAGTGCAAGCAGTCAAGAGTGCAATGAAGAGAAAGTGTCACGATTTCGTGACAAATTGAGAAAGTAGTGTTCGGTTGGAGAAAGTGTCACGATTTCATGACAGAAATAGCATGCAAGACTTCTATAGGAGAAGTGTCACGATTTCATGACAAAAGCAGAGAGGAAGGCTATGAAGACAGAAGTGTCACGATTTCACGACAAAAGCCGAGAAGAGGTTGAGAAAGCGAGAAATGTCATGATTTCGTGACAGAAGTGAAGATGACATCAGCAGAGGCAGAAGTGTCACGATTTCATGACAAAAGCAGAGAAGAAGGCCATGAAGATAAAAGGGTCACGATTTCACGATAGAAGTGAAGATGACATCAGCAGAAGCAGAAAGTGTCACAATATCGCGACAAAAGACATAAGATTATGTACGGTTGCAAAGATGTCACGATATCACATGTAGTTTCACGACAGAAGCTACAGAAGAGTTGCAGAGGGAGTGAGGCTGACAAAGTTAAATTTGGGCCGACGAAGATTAGGGTTTGCAGCTGACGTAGTTTAGGGTTGTGCAACCGACTAAGATCAAGGTTTTGATCTTGAAAATATTAGTATAAAAGAAGGGCTATTTGAAGAGTTAAAGCATTGATTCAGAGTGTGCATTCGAAGTGAGACTTTCGCAGATAGAGTGTGTGGAAGAAGTTCGATCACCGAGAAGCAAAGTGCACGAAGATGGTGTTGTTGTGTTTGCACAAAGGAGTAGAAGCAGTCATTGGATGCAATAGTCGAATGTGCGTTGAAGTATGCGAGATGTAGTTGAAAGAGCGCAAGAGTGCAAAAGTGGCGTGTTGATGTCAAAGCGTGCAGAGTGAGTGCAACAGGCAAAGGCGAACGAGGACATTTGTACTAAACCGAAGGACTATTTTTAGTGCAAATTCAAGGACCAGCTTTGAAGGTGATACAGTTGAGGGCAGAGGTCTCTAGCCAGAGCAGGGATGATAGGTGTCTTATGTGGATAGAGTTCCATTTGCTAAGGTTAGCGAAGGCAGAGGTCTTCTAGAGGATCACCAGCCAGAGCAGAGCTAGGGGATCGGTGTCTCCTATGGGTTGGTGCCCACGAACTTGAGTTTAGGGGATTGGTGTCTCCTTTGGGTTGGTGCCCATAAACTTTGTATTCGGGAAAGGTTTTCCCAAAAATTGATTGATAAAATTTTAGTGAAATATTTTATCTGTGGATGTAGCCCAACCATTCTGGGTGAACCACGTTAAAATGGGTCTTTAATGTGTGATGCTTTCTATCTTGATTAATGCTGTGTTGATGCCATTGTTATTTAAAGTTAAAATTGTTAATTTGTTATGTCTTATACTATTCACCCCCCACTCTCAGTATAAGCTTGTGTTCTTCAAAGATGTCACGATATCGCGACATGTTGTAGTTTCATGGCAGAAGCTACAGAAGAGTTGCAGAGGGAGTGAGGCCGACAAAGTTAAATTTGGGCCGACAAAGATTAGGGTTTGCAGTCGACGTAGTTTAGGGTTGTGTAGCCGACTAAGATCAAGGTTTTGATCTTGAAAATATTAGTATAAAAGGAGGGCTGTTTGAAGAGTTAAAGCATCGATTCGGAGTGTGCGTTCGAAGTGTGACTTTCGTAGATAGAGTGCGGGGAAGAAGTTCGATCGTCGAGAAGCAGAGTGCGTGAAGACGGTGTTGCTGTGTTTGCACAAAGGAGCAGAAGTGGTCGTTGGATGTGATAGTCGAATGTGCATCGAAGTATGCGAGATGCAGCCGAAAGAGCGCAAGAGTGCAGAAGTGGCATGATGATGTCAAAGCGTGCAGAGTGAGCGCAACAGGCAAAGGTGAACGAGGAAATTTATACTAAACCAAAGGACTATGTTTAGTGCAAATTCGAGGACCAGCTTTGAAGGTGATAGAGTTGAGGGTAGAGGTATCCAGCCAGAGCAGGGAGGACAGGTGTCTTCTATGGATAGAGTTCCATTTGCTAAGGGCAGCGGAGGCAGAGGTCTTTTAGAGGATCACCAACCAGAGCAGAGCTAGGGGATCGATGTCTCCTGTGGGTTGGTGCCCACGAACTCGAGTTTAGGGGATTGGTGTCTCCTTTGGGTTGGTGCCCATAAACTTTGTATTCGGGAAAGGTTTTCCCAGAAATTGATTGATAAAATTTTAGTGAAAGATTTTATCCATGGATGTAGCCCAACCATTCTGGGTGAACCACGTTAAAATGGGTCTTCAATGTGTGATGCTTTCTGTCTTGATTAATGTTGTGTTGATGCCACTGTTATTTAAAGTTAAAATTGTTAATTGGTTATGTCTTATACTATTCACCCCCCCTCTCAGTATAAGCTTGTGTTCTTCAATTGGTATCAGAGCCGATTTCTCCAAAAAAATCCTAATAGCTTGGAGAAGGATCTATCAGAGGAACATACAGATTCAGAAAGAGATGAAGAGGTTGGGTTCGATCTCAAAGGTGAATTCTTCTTGGCTTTAAAAAAGCTTGAGAAATTCAGGGAAGAAAATTTTGTTCTCAAGCATCAAATTCAGGAAGAAGAGATTGCAAGATCAAGATTGTCTCAAAGAGTTATAGACTTCAAAATTCTAGCTGAAGAAGGAAAGAAGGTTGAACAGGTTCTGACAGAGGCTTTAAAAGGAAAGGAATCTGATTGCAAAAAGCTAGAAGAAGAGGTTATGTCTCTTAGAGTGAAGTTGGAAAAATTGACTCTCAGACAGAATACTCCGTATGACAAGCAAAAGAAGGATGGTATCACTATTCATGAAATAGGGTCCTCGAGCAAGACCAATCTTCATCCTGAAGAGCGGTGGATTCCAGTTGGTCACAAGAAGAACAATCATCCAAGGCATCAAAATAGGTTACATAATACCTTCCATGGCTATTGTTTTTCCTGCAAGAATTTTGGTCACAAAGCTATGCATTGCAATAAATCCTTGAATAGCCATAGTAAGGAAAATGTTAACTCTTTTGCACCTCTTATGAATAAAAATTTCATGTGTTTCAAGTGCAAGAATTTTGGGCATACAGCAAGGATGTGCAGTTTGGATAGATCTAGCCTTGAGTTCACTAAAAAGAAAAATGAGATTAAATCTAAGTCAATGATAGTTCAAACTGCTTTTCATGCTCAAGACAAAGTAGAAAAATGGTATCTTGATAGTGGTTGTTCAAAACATATGACTGGTGAAAAGGAAAAAATTTTGGTCTTAAAACAAACAAACCGAGGAACAGTCAGTTTTGGAGATAATAGGTCAGCTAAAATCTGTGGTAAAGGGACTCTTAGTTTGGATGGGAAATCCAAAACAGAAAATGTGCTTTATGTAGAAGGCCTAAGACATAATCTTCTAAGTGTGAGTCAACTTTGTGATCAAGGGCACATAGTATCTTTCTTTTCGGATAGATGTGAGATAAGTAAAGAAAAAAATGGAAAACTCATTGCGAGTGCTACAAGGACTCCAAACAATCTTTACATGCTGAGTGAGATAAAAAGGGAAAAGTGTTTTCTAACTCAAGAAGATGAGAGTTGGCTATGGCATAAAATATTGGGGCATTTGAGCTTTGATAATCTTGTCAATATTAGTAACAAGGAAGTTGTTAGAGACTTGCCCAAAATAAAAAGGCCCCATAACATCATTTGCGGTCCCTGTCAACATGGAAAACATACCAGAACCAGTTTCAAATCAAAAGGGTATACTTCCTCAAAACCATTGGATCTTATTCATACTGATTTATGTGGCCCCACCAGAACTCAGAGCATTCAGGGAGAAAGCTACTTCATGTTGTTTATAGATGATTATTCTAGAATGACGTGGGTTACTTTTCTCAAAGAAAAATTTGAAGCTTTTGAAAAATTTAAAGCTTTCAAAGAAATGATTGAAAATGAGACTGACAAGAGAATCAAATGCTTAAGATCAGACAGAGGAGGAGAGTTCACTTCAAATGAATTTGTGGAATACTGTGAGCAACAAGGAATAAAAAGAGAATATTCAGCAGCAAGAACTCCTCAACAAAATGGAGTAGTTGAAAGAAAAAATAGAACTGTTGAAAATATGGCTAGAGCTATGTTAAATGAATCGAAACTTTCAGATGGCTTTTGGAAAGAGGCAATCAGTACAACAGTCTACATTATCACCAGGGCCCAACTTAGAGTCAATCATCATAAAACTCCTTATGAGTTATGGAAAGGGAGACCAGCTACAGTAAAATACTTCAAAGTGTTTGGAAGTAAGTGCTTCATCAGAAGGGAAGATCAGAATTTGGGTAAGTTTGATCCTAGATGTGATGAGGGAATTTTTCTTGGATATTCCAACAGAAGCAAGGCCTACAGATGCTTCAACAAAAAAATGCATACAATCATAGAAAGCATAAATGTAATAGTTGATGAAAAGACAGGGATAAGAGAACCAGTCAAGGAACTCAATGATGAAATTTGTCAAGAAGAATTCAGAGAGGTTTCAGATGAAGAAGAGGAAAGACAACAACTGCTTCCCAAAACTCCTTCACGATATGTTCAGAAACATCATCCCAAATATTTGATCATTGGTGATCCAAACAGCGGGCAAACAAGAAGAAGAGTCATTCCTTCACACGATTCTACAAATGTTTCATTATTATCTCAGATTGAGCCAAAAGATTTCAGTGAAGCATGTGCAGATAAATTTTGGGTAAAAGCGATGGATGAAGAGCTAAATCAAATAGAGAAAAGTGAAACATGGGATTTGGTTCCAAGACCTAAGGACAAGAATGTCATTGGCACAAAATGGATATTCAAAAATAAACTCAATGAGGATGGAAAGATTGTCAGAAACAAAGCTAGGTTAGTCTGCAAAGGTTATGCTCAAGTAGAAGGTGTTGATTTCAAAGAGACGTTCGCTCCTGTTGCTCGTCTTGAAGCTATAAGAATGTTTTTGGCCCTTTCAAGCTTCAAATCATTCAAGGTATATCAAATGGATGTAAAGTCAGCTTTTCTAAATGGGGTGTTGGTAGAAGAAGTCTACATAGAACAGCTAGAAGGAGTGTCTCTCACAGAATAGTTAGACTATGTGTGTAAACTGAAAAAGGCTTTATATGGGTTAAAGCAAGCACCAAGGGCGTGGTACTCAAGACTTGATAGTTATCTTCATGAGCAAGGCTTCAGGAAAGGCGTGGCAGATAGCAATCTGTATATTAAGAATGAAGGTGATGATATGTTGATTATGGTTGTCTATGTTGATGATATTATCTTCGGGGGGAATAATACTCAGATGTGCAAAGTTTTTGCTAACACCATGCAGAAGGAATTTGAGATGTCTATGATTGGAGAGCTATCATTCTTTTTAGGTCTTCAGATTGCTCAATCAAAATACGGTGTATTTCTCTCTCAAGGAAAGTATATCAAAGAAATGTTGAAGAAATTTGGGATGATGGACAACAAACCAATATGTACTCCAATGATTACAGGGTGCAAGATGAGTAAAGATGATGAATCTCCAGTGGCAGATCAGAGGTTGTATAGATCAATGATTGGCAGTCTATTATATGTTACGACTACCAGACCAGATATCATGCAGGCAGTTGGGTTAGTAGCAAGTTTTTAGGTAGCTCCAAAAGTTTCTCATGTTACAAAAGTTAAGAGGATATTCGGATATCTGAAGGGCACTATGGATTTTGGGCTTTGGTATCCCAAAGGTGATGATTTCACCCTCATGGCCTATTCAGATGCAGATTGGGCAGGCAATACTGATGATAGGAAGAGCACTAGTGGTGGAGCGTTCTTTCTGGGAAAGAGTTTGGTTTCTTGGCTAAGTAAGAAACAACCTTCAGTTTCCTTATCTACAGTAGAGGCTGAATACATAGCAAGTAGTGGTCGGGTGTACACAGGTTTTATGGATGAAAACCACCTTGGAGGATTTCAAAGTCAAGCATGAACAACCCATCTCCATATTTTGCGATAATACGAGTGCCATAAGTATTTCCAAAAATTCGGTAATGCACTCAAGGACAAAGCATATTTCCATCAAGTATCACTTTCTAAGGGAGAAAGTGCAAGACAAGCAGGTCAAGCTAGAGTATGTGCCTACTAAAGAGCAGATTGTAGATATCTTCACCAAACCTCTTCCAAGAGATACGTTTGAGTATCTAAGGGAGAAATTGGGAGTTGTACTCCCACCCTAGAATTAATCACCTCATCAGGGGGAGGTGGGGGGGGGACCAAGCTAAGAGGCTCATTCTTAGTCCCGAGCCCCAAAGGTGACCCTTTGCCATTGATGACAAAGGGGGAGAGATATGAGTAAGGGGGAGAGCTTCAAGTGAAGAGGAAAGCTTCAAGTCAGGGGGAGCAAAACTTCAAAGACAGTTTCTCAGTTGTTAGCATAGTTGGTTTCAGTTTTGGCTCTTAAGACGTGTTTTTAGTAAAGGTTTGCCATCAATGACAAAGGGGGAGATTGTTGGCAATTTTGGGTACCTTGGGTACATTGCATTTGCTCAAGTGAATAAGTTGTCATTGATGTCAAGAAGTTGTTTGAAGGAATTTGATTTGATGTAGAATAATTTGTTTTGATGAAGTTTCGGCTTGACAGGTTCGAAAGAAAGTAAGTTGGAAAAATGTCGCGATATCGCGACATGTCGCAGTTTCGCGACTCAAAGAGGAGAGAGAATGTTCGAGTCAGAAATGTCGCGATTTCGTGACATATTGCAAGGAAAGTTGAACGGACGAAAAAGTGTCACGATTTCGTGACATGCTGCAGAAGAGCTAGAGTCCAGTATGAACTGTCATGATTTCATGACGAGTTCGAGGAAAGAGAAAGAAAAATGAAAAGTGTCATGATTTCGCGACATGCTGCAGAGTTCGGGATGGGAACTGTCATGATTTCACGACATGCAGCAGAGAAAAGAGTTCAAAGTGAGAATTGTCACGATTTCGCGATAGGCTGCAAAGAAAACGTACGGAAGCTAGAAGTGTCATGATTTCGTGACAAGTTCAAGGAGGAAGAGCTCAAAGGCGAAAGCGTCGTGATTTCGCGACATGTTCCATTTTCGCTAGTGCAAGCAGTCAAGAGTGCAATGAAGAGAAAGTGTCACGATTTCATGATAGATTGAGAAAGCAGCATTCGGTTGGAGAAAGTGTCACGATTTCATGACAGAAATAGAATGCAAGCCTTCTATAGGAGAAGTGTCATGATTTCGTGACAAAAGCAGAGAGGAAGGCTATGAAGACAAAAGTGTCATGATTTCATGACAAAAGCGAGAAGAGGTTGAGAAAGGAGAAAGCAAAGAGAGTGAAGATGACATCGGAGAGGTAGAAGTGTCACGATTTCATGACAAAAGGAGAAGAGGATGAAGACAGAAGGGGGATTTAGACGAAGTGAAGATGACGTCGCGAGCGAAAGTGTTGTGATATTGCGACAAAAGCCATAAGATTGTGTACGGTTGCAAAGATGTCATGATATCGCGACATGTTGTAGTTTCACGATAGAAGCTACAGAAGAGTTGCAGAGGGAGTGAGGCCGACAAAGTTAAATTTGGGCCGATGAAGATTAGGGTTTGCAGCCGACGTAGTTTAGGGTTGTGTAGCCAACTAAGATCAAGGTTTTGATCTTGAAAATATTAGTATAAAAGGAGGGTTGTTTGAAGAGTTAAAGCATTGATTTAGAGTGTGCGTTCGAAGTGCGACTTTCATAGATAGAGTGCGGGGAAGAAGTTCGATCGCCGAGAAGCAGAGTGCACGAAGATGGTGCTACTGTGTTTGCGCAAAGGAGCAGAAGCGGTCGTTGGATGCGATAGTCGAATGTGCGTCGAAGTATGCGAGATGCAGCCGAAAGAGCGCAAGAGTGCAGAAGTGGTACGATGATGTCAAAGCATGTAGAGTGAGCGCAACAGGCAAAGGTGAACGAGGACATTTGTACTAGACCGAAGGACTATGTTTAGTGCAAATTCGAGGACCAACTTTGAAGGTGATAGAGTTGAGGGCAGAGGTCTCTAGCCAGAGCAGGGAGGACAGGTGTCTTCTATGGATAGAGTTCCATTTGCTAAGGGCAACGGAGGTAGAGGTCTTCTAGAGGATCACCAGCCAGAGCAGAGCTAGGGGATCGGTGTCTCCTGTGGGTTGGTGCCCACGAACTCGAGTTTAGGGGATTGGTGTCTCCTTTGGGTTGGTGCCCATAAAATTTGTATTCGGGAAAGGTTTTCCCAAAAATTGATTGATAAAATTTTAGTGAAAGATTTTATCCATGGATGTAGCCCAACCATTCTGGGTGAACCACGTTAAAATGGGTCTTCAATGTGTGATGCTTTCTGTCTTGATTAATGTTGTGTTGATGCCTCTGTTATTTAAAGTTAAAATTGTTAATTGGTTATGTCTTATACTGTTCACCCCCCCCTCTCAGTATAAGCTTGTGTTCTTCAATGACAACTCAATATTTTTAACAAGATGCTTGGTCATCCATAATGGAGATGAGTTAGATTAAATTTTAGTGGATCACCATAGAGGTGCATTTAACTAAACTCAAGGTATTAGACCTAAAAGGACCCAACATAGATTAACTTATGATTGGTAGAAGGAATTGGCATCCCCTTATCTAAAAATTGAGAAGGGATAATCCCAATGCCATGGTCAAGAAGTCTACATTTGTAAGGAATGTCAAAAATATGGGGTGACTATTTGAAGTGTTATTTATGCCATATAGGTATACAAGGTAAACCCCAATACCTACATGAGATTGGCCTCTCTTATCACTTGAGAGATATCTGCAGCATCATGGACTCAAAATGTGGTTATGTCCAGTCAAATATATTCTATAAACACTCTTTGTGAACTTTGTTGAAGTTCATGGTAAAAAAAATCTCTCTTGGGATGGTTAGTTTTTTGGTTGTTATAGTTGATATCAGAGCTCTAGGTCGTAGGACTAGAAGCTTCCTCTGAAAGGACTTAGAGATGAATTGAATTTATGGGTGGCTTTAGGGTAGAAAAGATCTTCTTTTGGGGGTGACATCTTATGTGGAGTAAGAATGTCCATCAATACTATCAGTGGATGATAGTATTCAATTGTTAGTACATATGGAAGATGTAACTAACTAGTAGTTATATGGCTAGCATGAAGAAGAATTGTGAGCTAACCTAGGACTTTTGTATAACTAGGAAGTTATGGCACCAAAATTAAGAAGAGGAAGAAGAGGATCTTCCCTACCACTAAGGCATGCTAGGTAGGATAGTGCCAAGGCTAGACCCCTAGGGAAAAGTTTTGGGAATTTGAGCAAAGAGGTAGAGAACCTCACTACTATTGTATCACTATTACAAGAGCAAATAGAGTAGAAAAGGGAACAAATAAACTAGTAGAGGGAGCCAATGGAACAAAAAATAGTTGTGGAAATCTATAGTGAGTCAAAGTTCATAGAATAGGAATCCTAAGGTTAGATAGGAGGGAAATCCTCCTATAGATGAGCAAGAAGTTAGGGCTCTTATAGAGGTAGAACTAGCTAAGGATTTGAAGAATGTAAAGACCTCCAAATTCATCAAAAAATATGGGGGTGATTTAGTTGAGGCTTGGCTGAATGATTTGGAGATCTATTTCTCCATTAAAAACTACTCCTCAATGACCTAGATAGTTTGGGCCACACTTCATTTACAAGAGACAAGGTTGGAATGGTGGAACACATTTAAGACCAAAGAGAAAATTCAGGCAATAAATCTATCATGGGAAGGTTTTGTGAAGGCCTTTAAGAAAAGGTTCCTCATAGAACAACACTATGTGGAGAAATTCGAGGAATTCTCCACACTTCTCCAAGGAACAAAGACGATGGAGATTTACTACTAGAGGTTTGTAAAGTTGCTTAAGTATGTACCACTTTATGAGAAGGATGAGACTATGAAGGTACATAAATTTATCTTGGGAGTGGATCCTAAGATAATATCGGTAGTAAACATGCATAAGCTTGAGACTCTACAAAAGGCTTATGACCTAGCTCGACAAGTTGAGTCCAACCTGCAATTAAATAAGACTTACTTTAACTATGTAGAATTATTAGAAGAGGATCAACAAGCCCTGAGAAAAAGGAAAAGTGTTGGTTTTATGAAATGGGAACAAGAGTAGAGCAAGAAAAGCAGAGGTAATCCAAATTTTGAAAGGAAAAATAATGGAAAACAAGGGAATTCCAAGAAGAAATTCTAAAAGAGGAAAGATAACAATACTCCTCAACCATAGAGGTAACCAAAGATATCACAAGTAGAGTGGATAGGGGAGAAGAAATAAGAAAGACACCTAGGTCCCAAAGGTGGTTGCTACGATTGTGGGGGACCTCACTATGCAAAAAAATATCCAAATTGATCAAGACCAAGCAAAAAGGTAGAGGAACCCAACCATAAAATCTACGCAGCAACCAAAAACTAAAAATATGGATGGGTAAGCCACACCTATGCTCTTGAATGGTAAATTATTTGATAAGAAAGTTAAAATATTAATAGATAGTGGAGCTACTGATAGTTTCATTTCTTCTAGTATAGTCAAGGATATGCTAGAAAGACCAAGATTTTTGGCACAAGGGTGGAAAGTCGAGTATGGGTCTAGATAGACCTACTCAGTGGATCAATGTTTTCCCATAGTCGAGATCACCCTACCCAATGGCTCTACCTTATGGCACTTATATGTAGCACCACTACATGCCTTTGACATCATCTTGAGAATGGACTAGTTAAAGGCTCATAGAGCCCTAATTAATTTCTAAGATAGATGGTTAGACTATACAGATAAAGACAAGCAGAGACTAAGAATATATAGTGAGTGGGGGTCATCCTTAGATGATCTCAACAATGCATCTAAAGAAAGCTATTAGGAAAGGTGGTATGGTCTATGTCATTAAGTTGAACCACAAGATCGGGGATGATAGGAAGGAGGAATTGTTTAAGGAGCACCCAATTTTGCATGAGTTTAGGGATGTTTTTCTTAAAGACCTTCTAGGGCTACCACCTAAGCATGAATTTGATTTCACTATCAAACTATTGTTGGGTTTAGAACTAATAGTTGGGTTTAGAACTAATTCATAGAACTCCTTGTAAGATGAATCCTATTGAGATGCAGGAGTTAAAAGTGCAACTTCAAGGGTTACTAGAAAAAGGGTTGATTAAACCTAGTGTGTCACCATGGGGTGCACCTATTCTTTTTATCAAAAATAAGGATGGTTCATTGAGATTGTGCATAGACTATAGAATGTTGAACAAAGCAACTATCAAGAATAGGTACCCTTTACCCAGGATTGAATATTTTTTTGATCAACTTAAGGGTACCACCATATTTTCAAATATTGATTTGAAATCAGGATACCATCAACTAAGGATCCAAGAGGAGGATACTCACAAGACTACTTTTAAGACTAGGTATGGGCATTATGAGTTCATAGTATTACCTTTTGGGTTGACCAATGCATCAAAAACATTCATGAATCTAATGAATAGTGTGTTCAAGGAGCATCTAGATCAGTTTGTCTTAGTATTTTTGGATGATATCCTAATATATTTCTAGAATAAGGAGGAGCATGATAGATATTTGAGAATTGTGCTTGGGTTGTTGAGAAGAAATGAACTCTATGGGAATCTATCAAAGTGTGACTTCTTATGTTCCAGAGGTGCAATATCTAGGGCATATCATATCTGTAGAGGGGATAGTTGTTGATCTAAAGAAGATAGAGGCCATTTTGAGCTGGCCACCACCTACTAATGTGCCTAAAGTGTAGAGCTTCATGGGCTTGACTGGGTATTATAGGCATTTTGTAAAGGATTATTCCAAAATAGCCTACTCCATAACTAACCTCTAGAGAAAAGGAAAGGAATATAAATGGATGAATAAGTGTGAAGCCATTTTTGAGTTGCTTAAGCAGAAGCTTACTACTGCACCTGTTCTTAAGATTCTAGATCCTCAAGGGAAATTTTTAGTTTGTACTGATGCTTCTTTGGAAGGTTTGGGAGGGGTTCTATCCTAGGATGATTCAGTCATAGCATATGAGTCAAGGAAACTCAAGAAGCATGAGGTAAACTATACTACGCATGATTTGGAGCTAGCAACCATTGTGCATGCTCTTAAGATTTGGTGGCATTATCTACTAGGGAAGCCTTTTGAGTTGAGGATCGATCATTAGAGCCTGAGGTACATCTTTACTCAACCAATGCTGAATGCAAGACAAAGAAGGTGGATCGAGTTCCTAGCAAAATATGACTTTGGTATAGAGTATATCAAAGGCAAGGAAAATAAGATCATTGATGCCTTAAGTAGAAGAAGGTATATAGCTACTTTGACCCATAGTCACATGGACTTAATGGACCAAGTCAAAGATAATGAAAGCTCAAAACTAGTATTGCAGTGAAATTTAGGCTAAAATGGAAAGGAATCTTAGAGAGAATGAGGATTTTGGCATAAAGGATGGACTTTTATGTTTTAAGGATAGGGTGGTTATCCCTAAAATTGGTGATTTAAGGAGATTGATCATGCAAGAGGCACATAGATATCCTTACTCTACTCACCCAGGAGGGGTAAATATGAGGGAGAACATGAAAAAGACCTTCTACTGGTCAGGTATGAAGAAAGATATCACTGATTTTGTTGCTCGATGTTTGGAATGCCAGAAAGTGAAATTTGAGCATAGACATCTAGCAAGACAATTATATCCACATGATATACCAATACAGAAATGGTAGGTCATATCTATGGACTTCATAGTGGGATTACCTAAGACTAGGTACCAACATGACACAATCCTTGTGGTGGTTGATAATTTGACCAAGGTTGCACATTTTATTCCAGGGAACACCAAGGATGATGCCTTGATAGTGGAAAATAGGTTTGCCAAAGAGATATTTAGGTTGCATGGGTTCCTTGAAGTAATAATTTTAGATAGGGACTCTAGGTTTACATCTGAGTTTTGGCAGGCTCTTCATCGTGCAGTTGGCATGAAGCTAAATATTAGTTCTACATACCATCTAAAAATAGATGGTCAAACAGAAAGGGTAAACCAAGTCTTGGAAGACATGCTTCACATGTACTGCATGGACTAAAAGTCTTAGTGGGAAGACTTTTTACATCTAGTAGAGTTTGCTTATAATAATGGTTACCATGCTTCCTTGAAAATGGATCCTATTTGAAGCCTTGTATGGTAGGAGATGCAGAACACCTCTATCTTGGGATAATCTAGAGGATCGAGTTATCATCGGACCATACATGGTTAAAGATATGGAGGAATAACTTAGGATGATCAGACAAAGGCTTAAGGAAGCCATCGATCATCAGAAGAGCTATGCTAATCTTGAAGTATTCACCTAGAGAATTCTCTATGGGAGATAAAGTATTCTTAAGAGTTAAACCCATGAAGAGCACCATCAAGTCTTCTAAGTTGGATCTCCATTTTATTGGGCCTTTTGAGATCCTTGAGAGGATTAATCTAGTGGCCTATAGACTCGCCTTACCACCCAACCTATCAAAGATCCATGATTCTTTCCATGTATCCCTGCTTAGAAAGTACATTGCTGATCCTAATCATGTGTGGGATGTTTCAAAGTTGTAGATGGTAGATCCAATGATCATTGAAGTGAGACCAATGAAGATTCTAGAGTTTCATTCCAAAGTGATGAGGAAACAAACTCTAGAATAGTGCAGGGTCCAATGGGACCAATATTCTAAGAAAAATGCCACTTGGAAAAAGTGGATGAGATGAAAAAATATTTTTCTTATTTGTTTGAATAAAGATGAAATGTAATACTTTTTAGGAAACACAGAGGACTATGTTTAGTCCAAGGGGGTAGTATGTCATGACCCACCTTGGCATGAATTTCTTTATAATATGGACTATGTATTGATAAATGATGTTTAATGCTTAGCTTTGATGCATTTGGATGGATATATGCATTTACTATTTTGTCTATTTTATATATGAGGATATGTGTAGACATGGAAAATTGACCCACTTGAGTGAGTCATTTTCCCTAGTCCCTTAGAGACCCTCCACTAGGATATGTGTCTATTTTTTTTCTACCACTAGGTTGTTTTTATTTTTTTACATTTTAAATATCACCAAATTTACATTCATTATTAGTTTACTTGTGCTATTTTGTTGTATTTCCTTCTGTTGCAAAATCATGGCCCATGATTACAGGGTACAATTTTTTCAGAATTGAAATCACGGTCATCCCATGCAGGGTGTAATTTTACCAAAACTAAGCTTGGGGGGAAGAAATTCACCCCCAAACCCTAGGTTTGAATTTTAGAATATATTTAGGGTATAATTACACAAATTGTATTATGTTTATCATTTTGTTCTATTGCATTGTATTCTACTTTTTCATCTTACAAAAAGGTCAAATTTTGCTTCGAGTGAGTCCTAAAACCATTCTTAGTGAACCCTTCCTCTAGTTTCCAACTAAGTGTAGAGTTATAACATACCCCCATGGTTCACCTTAGCCCCCAATAGATCTAGCCAATAATCATATATGCTAGGGCAGTTTTTCCCCTCTACAATATGGTACTATTGATGCTCTGTGTGGTTGCAGGATCAAGTACTCTCGTAGATGGACAAGAGAATTGGCCATAAGGAACAAAAGACCATATTAAAAGAGAAATAATGATGATGAATTGTTCATAAAAAACTTAGAGTAACATGGATAAATACCCTTCATATAGGTGCATTGCATTTTGCTTGTGCTCATGTTCATGCAATTGGACTAGGAAGTTACTTGCAATGAGTCTCCTTAAAGTAAGTCGGTGATAGCTTAGTCTATCTTTAAAAAGACTACCCACTTAAGGATAAAACAATGGTGTGAAATATCGAGGGAGTGCCTTTGTATTTTATTATGGCATGCCAAGCATGGATTTATTCTCTCCTTGTATTATTGAAGTATTAGTTACCTTTTTATGTTAATTTTTGAATGAATCTAGGTTGAATTTGAGTAATCCTTAAAAAAAACATATAATAGAAGCTTGTTTTTCTGATGTTGGATTACTTTATGTTTTTAATTCATGGTATGACTATATTATCTTTAAAAAGAGTTTTAATTATCACCTTGAAAAATAGGAGTGGCTCTTTATTGAAATTTTGAGTGGCACCCATTAATCTCCCTTGCCACGTTGGGAGTGGCTTTGGGAGTAAACATATGAGAGTGGCATGCATGGATGGGAGACGAGACATTTATTGAATGTTTCTCTTGAATAACTCCATGCACAAAAGGTGCTCAAGGGTTTTTCCTTTAGTAAGATAAGGTCAAAGGATCAGTGGTGACAACTTGGAAAAAGGAAAGAAGGCTAAAACTAGCACTTGCAGAACTAGCATGGATGCAAGAGAAGCCAATACAAGTGGTTCCTTGTTTCTACCTTGATATTTGGCTTGCTTTGACTTAGTTTTTGTTGTTGGTTGGTTCAAATATTGTGTTTCCTTACTCCTTTTTATTTCCTATAAGATGCTTGCTTATTTTCCTTCGTGCACTTGTTTCTCAATTTCTGTTGGTGTACTCAATCAAATTTATTTCCTCTTTGTGTAGTGAAGTTGCTTGGTTTACTGGTTGTTTGGATATTTGGTCTTGGTCATCCTTAGATTAAAATATATCCTTGCTATATGTAAGCCTTTTATTCATTGCTTGAGTGGCTATCATTATTGTATTGCTTCAAGTGAGGGTACTTTGATGGTTGATGTGCTCTTCCTCCCTATGGAGTTAACCCGTGCATAGGTCTAGCTAAGTTTTTAGTAAGATCTAAATGCACACTTTGATGGAAGTTGGTTGGTTTTATTTTTTAAGCCTTATGTTTTTGTTACATAAATTTTAACCAATATTAACCCTATGTTTGTATGCATGGAGTCTTGTGCATCCAACCCTACATATTGGAGTAGTGTTTAGGCTTCTCAGTGCTATCTTATGTTGTTGGTGTACCCTTTGTATATTGCTTTTCTTTCGTGTTGTGCCATCCCTTGTTATTGCTTGTGAGCTCAGGAAGATTTCTTTATATCTTTATTGATTGAACCTTTGGTAGCCTAGTTCAACTTTTAATACAAGCATGGTCACCTATATTTTGATGGTGGCTACTTGTACTTTAGCCTTATATTGCTCCCTTTCACTTATTTAAATTAAAGATAGAATATGAAGTGGTTTGATCTCTATTCTATTAGTTGCTATGCTAGTTATAGTAACTAAAGCATAAGATGGTTTTTATTATTAAGAAGGGACAGTAGATTAAAAAGGTATGATGGATTTTTGCTTTATGTTAAGAATATTCGAGACCCTTTTAGGTAAATAAAATGATGCATAACCCATGGTTTTATTTATTTTGGGGTAATGAACTTTTAATTGCTTTATTACCTTTATATAGTTGATTTGAAAGGAATTAATGAGTTTTCTTTATGGTTTATTTTGAAAGGAATTAATGAGTTTCTTTTATAGTTTTAATTTGAAAGGAATTAATGAGTTTCCTTTAAGTTTTATTTTGAAAGGAATTTATGGGGTTCCTTTATGGTTCTAATTGAAAGGAATGTATGGGGGTTCCTTTGGAAATTTACTATGGTATAGGAATTATGGGATTCTATGTAAACTGATGTTGATACTTGAATGAATAGTATTCTTAATGAGTGTTGTTTGATTGAAAAATAATAGGAAAGAAGTATGGGATTCTTTATGTTTAATTGTGGAAGGTGTTTTGCATTATTGAAAAGGAATCACATAGAAATACATTCATATTTTTATAAAGGGATATTTTGATCCTTACCTATCTATCTACCTACCATGGAGGTCAAGAGAAGAAGGTACATTATTTCTTCAATTACATCATGTTAGTAGATTCTCCAATTTATTTATGGAATCCTATGGAAGGATTAAGTTGGAAATCCTTCTTAGTGAAAGAGGATTCATTGTAATAGAAGCAAATATTTTTCATGTGTATAATTTATACCTCTAAATAATGATTATGCTTGGTACCATGTTTTACGATAATGGTGTAATATTCGTGGCTCTTATTATGTTAAAGCAATGCTTATTTATTTTGAATCAATGCTTGGGTTTAAAATAATATACTTGGATTAATTGTATTCTTCAATTCAACTTAGATAAGAATTATTTTTTTCTAATTGATGAATATTATTTTAAGAATATGCTATATTTTCTAGATAGAGAGAGTTAGATTTAAGGGTTTGGGGATTTATTTTGGAAGAGGGGGTAAATATTTTTGTAACCTCTTTGAAGTTCTCCTTAATAATCCAGAATTGGGGTAGTTGTAGGGAAGCAACACCTAGTTTCCTATGTCCATGAGAAGATGATCACATGGAGTGATAGATACTTGGTCACCCATCATGGATATGAGGTAGATAAGTATTAAATTTTAGTGGATCACTACAGAGTGCATTTAACTAAACTCAAGGTATTACGCCTAAAAGGACCCAACATAAATTGAATTATGACTAGTAGAGGAAATTGGCATCCCTCTTCTCTAAATATTGAGAAGGGATAATCCTAATGCTATGGTCAAGAAGTCTACATTTGTGGATAATGCCAAAAATATGGGGTGACCATCTAAAGTATCCTTTATGCCACAAAGTTATAGAAGGTATGTTGGAAATTTTGAGTATATTGTTGTCATTGATGTCAAAAGCTTTGAGGTCATAGGTTGATGACATTAGTTGGTCATGGAAAAAAGACAAGGTTTATAAGTTGGTTAAAATGCAAGGAAAAGATCATTCTCAATGCAAGAAAATTGATAAAAATAAAGGGTTAAAATATTTATATTTTAAGACCAATAGGTTTGGGACAAAGCTCCAAGTGATGGATTAAAGGAAGCAAGAGATTAAGGCTCAGAAAGGAAATAATATTATAATAGTTTAATATTATAATATTAAAATTAAAAGGTTAAATCCTAAAGCTAAATTATAAAATAATTATAATATTTTATATTATATTATTTTATAACCCAAGGTGGGTTTTGGCACCAAATTTAAAAAGAATTTTTAAATTCTTAAAATTGTTGACGTTCAAAGAATGGTGGAAAATCTATATAAATATGGATAATTTTCCTAGCTCTAAGGTTGTATTCGATGTGTGTTTCAAGTGTTTAATGTGTGATTGATTCGAATAACCAGTGTGCAAAATCGTGAGTGGAAGAAGACAAATTGTTATTTAAAAAAAGGAAAAAGGCTTGGACGTGTATAAGGAGAAGATCATGAGATCTTACCTCCAACTAGGCGGTTGGCCTAGAGGTAGACTGGGCAGTGTTAAGGTGCAGGTGAACATCATTTTGCGAGTTCGATTTTGGGTGGCGATAGTTTTTAAAAGGCTTTTGTTGGCAAGGAAGTGTGAGCAGAAGTCAAAGTATGAATTGTGCACAAGCATCTTTGTGTGAGTGGTTGGCCTAGCGGTAGCTCATGCAGCATGAGCACGTTAGTAGGTAGGAGGTGCTATTGTCAAGTCTCAAAGTGTGCAAAGGTTTTTGAGAATGCGAAGGTGCTGCATTTGATACCCGTCGATGATGTGGAACAAGAGTCTTTTGGCTCTTGGCGGGCAAGGGAGAGTTAAAGTGCTTTTTATGTATTTTAATCCCATGTGAGTGCTTAGCTCACATGGCTAGGGAGCCACAAATAAGTTACAGTAGGTGCTTCGACCATGGATCGATCCCACAGGAGCACGCAAGAAGGTACTTAATTTTTAATTATATTTTGCATTGCCCAAGGTCTTTGGTGGCACTAAGGCACATGAATTTTTGTGCTTGGACTATAGTGTTGAGGGGGAAATTATCAAAATGAGTTATTTTATTTTGCTATAAGTGTTTGAGGGAGTTATAAGGTAAAGAGAATTTAAATGTTTTAGTTTTGATTTTTGGCGATTGAAATTTATTTTATAAGTTTGGAGATTATAAGGTGTATCAAGGAAATTGTGGTATATTTTGTTATTATGAAAATGTTGACTTATATTGTGTAAGTTTGAATATTATAAGGTGTACTAAGATATTTGATATTTTGTATGAAAAATAATTATTGGAAAAATTATTTTGAGGAGATGTTGAGATAGGTTGTGGCTACCTAACCCTAGTGCTGGCAAAGAAAATTTAATTGTGATTAATATAGGTTTTGAAGATATATCTCCATCCTATAAGTAAAGGTAAATCAAATGTCCTAAAAGTACTTTTAATTAAGAGATGAAGAACTTCACTATAAATCATTATGAATGAGTGATTTGAGGTTTAGCGGGTGCGGCGGGAGTGAGGGTTTGAATTTTTTGGGCAGGAATCTCAGCCAAGGTGGTAGAGGTAGAGCAGGTATGGAAGGGGCAGGTGGGAACCTCAAGCATGGATCAAGCAAGGATCTAGAGAAAGGCAGTCAAGTTGTGGCAGATTTGGAGGTGGGCATCATGCGGGGGCCCGACCCTCCTCAGAAAGACCTCGACAAAAATGGAGGTGGGCATCATGCGGGGGCACGACCCTCCTCAGAAAGACCTCGACAAAAAAAATACAAAGGACAATGTGGGGCCCAAGAAGTGGTTGTCTTTTGCTGAGACTCTTATAGGAAAAAGAAAGGAGGTTCTCTCTCTTCCACCCCTAGTTCCAGTAAATAATAAAATTTCAGCCCCAAAAAGTTCCATGAGCCCTTTTATTTCAATGGAAGAATTCTTCCTGGTAGGCAATTTTTTGGGAGCTAGGCTGAACATGGAGACTATCAGGGCTTGGGCGATGGGTAAATGGCGACCGACAGGAAACTTGGAGTTGGTAGCTCTAACTTGAGGGTTCTTCATTATCCATTTTAACAATATGGAGGATGCTAACCACATTTTAATAGGAGGTCCTTGGTTTTTGGAAAAAATGAGCCTTTTTATCAGACGATGGGATGAATATTTTGACCCTAGCAAAATATTAACATTTCCCCTATTTGGGTTCATCTCCCAAGTCTACCTACCCAGTTCTTCAATGAATATTGGCTATAGGGCATAGTTAGAACTATAGGGGACCTGATCTCCATTGACCATGTGACCTTGGCCAAGAAAAGGATGACTCATGCACAAATTTGCGTAAATGCTAATTTGGATAATGAATTTCCAAGGTTTGTGGATCTAGAGTATGGAGAATACTATCAAAAACAACCAATAGAATATGAGAATAGACCGAAATTCTATGCAAAATGTAAAAATGAAGGGCATCTATGCAATCAGTGCCCTAACCTGGAAATGAATAGATAAAAGAAGAAGTAGGGAATTCTAGACAGAGGAAATTTGAGAAGTTTCCCTGGTAGAGGCAATTTAAATCAGGTAAACTATATCTACCAAAAAATGAAAAGAGAGGGTGTAGGGTCCCAACAAGACAAAGGTAAACAATAGGTTGTTGGCAACCAAAATACTCAGGTAAGTTCCAATCCTCTAGTTTCAAATAAATTTTCAATTCTATCCAATATGGGAGTAGGAGGATTATCGGAAGACATGGAAGCCTAGAACCTTTAGGCTAACCTTTTTGACTCTCTAGAATACCCATCCAAGTCAAGATCCTCAAACCCTAATGTTGAAATTACTGTAAGACCTATGGGCATCAAGCCAAACCCTAATACCCAATATCTAGAATCCCCATCCAAGTTAGGATCCTTAAACCCCAATGCTAAAAATACTTCAAGCCCAATGGGCATCCCAAAGCCAAACCCTAATGCTAAAGAACTTAGGAAGAAATTTGAGGCATTGGAAAATAAAAATCTCATCTCCCTAACATCATCACTAGGAGCCAGGTGAATCCTATTGAGGGACCGTCCTACAGACCAGGGGAATATAGGAAAAAAGGAGAAGATTTGGATGTAGGGGTGGAGATATGTGAAACTCTTCAAACTGAGGAATATGGTATTCTGGTTCTACAACAAATTGCCTCCCCCTAGTTTAGTCCTAAACAAACCAGGAGCACTATAAAGTCTCTTATAAATTTTGGTAGTGAAAAAAGAAGAGGGATAATATCAAATGTTGAGCATCAAAAAATTAAAACTGATAATGACATTGCCAATGGAAAATAGAGAACCTTGTTTCAACAGGTTATTTCGGGTTTTGAAGACAACAAATTAGGAAAACCCCCTCAAGGGAAGGGGAGAGGAAGAAATCCCAAACAATCTAAATGAAGTTCCTCTCATGGAATGTGAGAGGCCTCAATGGCCTACCCAAACACAGGGAAGTCAATGCAATAAGAAATCAAGTGAATCCAACTATTATCATGTTGCAAGAAACAAAAACTGATGAGATTCAATCAAAAAAAGTAGAAAAAAAAAATCTGGAATCAAGGGGAGATGGTTTGCAAATCATCCAGAGGAGCGTTTGGAGGCCTTATGACTTTGTGGGATCCCCGGATAGTAGAAGGCACCATTATTCAGAAAGATGATAGGTTTCTTAGTGTTTTATTTAAGGAAATAAACAACAACAGGTCATGGATCCTTTCAAAAATGTATGCCCCGACTTCAATTCAAGGGAGAGCTCTACTATGGGAGTACTTAGGCAATCTTAGTGAAATATTCCATAATGTCCTCTGGATTATGGCTAGGTATTTTAACACTCCTCTTTACTCTTCAGACAAAATGGATGGAAATGGACCACTTATCAGGAGCATGGATGAGTTCAATGACTTTGTGAAATCCAAAATGTTGATAGATGTATAACTTAGAGGAGTGAATTATACCTGGAGCAATCTACGGATAGGATGTCATATCATTCAAGAAAGGCTTGACATATTTTTTCTATCAAAGGAGGCTACAACTATGTTCGACGATTCTACCCTACAAGCCCTTCCTAAAATTACCTCTGATCATAATCCCATTTTGTTGGAGATCCCTAACTCTCTATCCTTCAAGAAACCTTTCATATTTCAATCTATGTGGATCAAACATTATAGTTTCAGAGATAACTTAATTCAGTGGTGGCAGTAGCCTGTCAGGCGTAGTGCAACTTTTAAACTTGCTGGCAAATTAAAGTTTGTTAAGGAAAAGCTTCGAACTTGGAACAAAGAGGTCTTTGGGAAATTTGAAAATAAAAAATAGGTTTTTGAAATTTTGAAGATAATTGATCAGAGGATTCAACATGGTGATGCTGATGAAACTACTAGGCAGGAGGAACGAACAAAACTAGTAGAGTTTCATAACATTTTGGCCTATGAGGAAATCTATTGGAGGCAAAAATCAAGGGCTTGTTGAGCAAGGTGCAACAACAGTATTGTCATTGTTGTCAACATAGTCAGACAGATCGGTTGATGCAATGGACAGGAGTTAAGAGGTTATTCAGAGTATGTACAGTGACTTTCCAAAAGATCGAAGTGGCCCATATGCTAAAAATCAAAAGAAAATCACAAGGAAGAAAACTGTCGCGATATCGTGACATGTTGAGCAAGAAAGAAAAACTGTCGTGATATCGCGACATGTTGAGCAAGAAAGAAAAACTGTCACGATATCACGACATGTTGAGAAGAAAGAAAAACTGTCGCGATTTCGTGACATGTTCGAAGAGAAAGCGCAAGCAAGCAAAACTGTCATGATTTCGTGACATGTTTGGAGAGAAAGCGCAAGCAAGCAAAACTATCATGATTTTGTGACATGTTCGGAGAGAAAGCACAAGCAAGCAAAACTGTCATGATTTCATGACATGTTCGGAGAGAAAGTGCAAGCAAGCAAAACTATCATGATTTTGTGACATGTTCAGAGAGAAAGCGCAAGCAAGCAAAACTGTCACAATTTCGTGACATGTTTGGAGAGAAAGTGCAAGCAAGCAAAACTGTCACGATTTCGTGACATGTTGGAAGAGAGAAATGCAAGTAGAAAAAGTGTCACAATTTTGTGACATATTGCAAGATAGATAGTACAGAAGAAAAACTGTCATGATTTTGTGACATGCTGGAAGAGAAAAAGGCAAGTAGAAAAAGTGTCGTGATTTCGCAACATATTGCAAGAAAGATAGTACGGAAGAAAAAGTGTCACGATTTTGTGACATATTGCAATAAAGAGAGTCCGAAAGAAAAAGTGTCATGATTTCACGACATATTGCAAGAGAGAGAGTCCGAAAGAAAAAGTGTCACGATTTCCCCACATATTGCAAGAGATATTGTACAAAAGAAAAAGTGTCACGATTTCGTGACATATTGCAAGAGAAAGAGCAAAGGAGAGAAAGTGTCGCGATATCATGACATGTCACATTTTCGCGACCCGAAGGCAAGAGAAAAAGGCAAAGGAGAGAAAGTGTCATGATATCGCGACATGTCGCATTTTTGCGACTAAATGAGGAGAGAGAAAGCAAGAAGGCAAAAGTGTCACGATATCGTGACAAAAGTAAAGAGGAAGAATACGGAGGCAAAAGTGTCGCAATATCGTGACATGATGTGTTTTCGCAGGTTTAAGCCAAGAAAAGAGGCAAGGAGGCAAAAGTGTCATGATATCACGACATGTGTTTTTGCGGGTACAAGCCAAGAAAAGAAGTACGGAGGCGAAAGTGTCGCGATATCACGACATGCTGAGTTTTTGCGGGTACAAGCCAAGAAGAGAAGCAAGGAGGCAAAAGTGTCGCGATATCGTGACATGTTGTATTTTCACGGTCCAAAGCAAGGAGAAAGAGAGAGTAAGCAAAAGTGTCACGATATCGCGACATGTTGCTTTTTTGTGGTTGAGTTGAAGTCGACGAACCTATGACAACCAACTAAAATTAGGGTTTACAGTTGTCATGAAAGTCAACTAAGATTAGGGTTTATAGCCGACTAAGATTAGGGTTTTCATCACCATAATTCTATTATAAAAGGAGGGTTATTTGGAGATTTGATGTGAGAATGAATGCGTCGTTGAATATGTGTCGAAGCATGAAATGTGGTTGTAAGAGCACAGAAAGCACAGAAGCAACAAGATGATGGTGAAGCGCGTAAAGTGAACAAATAAGTCATGTCAAATTGTCCTAAGTGCGTCTATGATTGCATAGAGAAAGCAGAAGGAGCAGAGTGCACAAAAGGGAGAAGACGATCATAGCAAAGCAGAGTGTGTGAAGTGTTTGCATAGAAAGAGCAGAGTGCACAGAGAACGCAAAGGTAGAGAAGACCAGTTAGGGTCATGCAAAAGCAAAGGTATCTTATTATCAAACTTATAGATTCAAAATTGAAGTCCAAGTTGTAGCTTGGCATCAGGGGTTGGTGCTCCTTCTAGTAGGTGTTGGTAAATTAGGGGTTGGTGCTCCTTTCTATTGGTACAGATAAATTAGGGGTTGGTGCTCCTTCCAGTGGATGCTGGTAAACTGTTTGTAAAGTTGGTGCTTTGCAAAGGCTAGATTTGGATGGTAGTCCAAGCAGTCATTCTTGAGGAGTAGCCAAATTGGTGAACCTCGTTAAAATATTGTGTTGTGTGATATGTTCTTTTGTGATGCTTGCTTTATCTAGTTTTAAGGTTTCATTATTTCAGTTTTAAGAGCTATAAATTCAAGTTAAAAGAACTACACTGATTCACCCCCCTCTCAGTGCCATTGTAAGACTAAAAATTGGTATCAGAGCCAAGTTCCCTTCTCAGGCTAAATCAGTCAGGGTTGATCTTGGATTAGTATGCAATGGGTAAGAAGAATAGATCCTCCTCCAAAAGGGCATCTCAGTCAGTTTTAGTTCTTGTGGAAGAGAAAATTGAACCAGAAAAGGTTGAAGACTTCTCATCAAACAAAGCACCTTTGTTTGATGAAACTAATTATGCGATCTGGAGAATCAGGATGCGGGCATATATTTGTGCTTTGGGATACGACATCTGGGATTCAATAGACAGTGAAAACACAATACCCATCACTCCTCCAACCGATGTTGTTGATAAGAATCTGTTTGAGAATGACTCAAAAGCAAAGGATGCTATCAGGTGTAGATTAGTAGACAGTGAACTGGTAAAGATCATGAGTTGTAAAACAACAAAAGAAATATGGAACAAACTTAAGAGTATTCATGAAGGAGACGATGAGTTCAAGGAGGCTAAGTTACAAACACATCAAACTCAGTTCGAAGCCTTAAATTTGAATGATGATGAGAACATAAAAGCATATATGCTGAGAGTCAATGAAGTCCTAGAGGATGATTCTGAAAAGGAAATAGGTGGAGTTATTTTCTTAACACTCGAAGAAGAAACATAAAAAGAACAAGAATGTGATGAAGAAGAAATTGATGGAGAAATAAATTTGAAAGAGGAATTAATTATAGCTCTAGATGAACTGGAGATAGAAAGAAAAGGGAATAAGGAAATCTCAAGAAAGCTTGAGGATGCAAATGAAATAATAACCATTTTGAAAGTACAGGTAGAAGAATTCAAAAGGATTGAAGAAACTCTCAGGTCACAATTCAATGAGAAAGAGATTGGTTGCTACAAATAATAGGAAGATATTGTTTTATTGAAGAAACAACTAGAAGAGGCCAATACAAATCTCAAATTTGAGAAAAGCACAGAGTTAATAGATAAAATGATAAGCCAACAAAGAAGCTCCACGGATAGGCATGGTCTTGGATATGAAGCTAAACAACCTTCATCTTCCAACTCTACAGAGAAGAAGAAGTTCACTGTTGAAGGATCAAAGCAAGAAAATCTTGAAGCTAAATTTTCAAAAGGAAGAAAATATCAAAGGAGATCTACAGCAAAGCAACCACAACAAAAGAGGTTCTATCACTCTCACTCTATTCATAATAATAATACTTTTAATGGCTATTATTTCAGATGCAACCAGTATGGTCACAAGGCAATTTATTGTGGATTGAATAATAAATAAAAGAGTTATCTTTGGTAGAAATACTTTTGTGTTTCTGAGTGAACAATATATACAATGTTTTCAATGTAATGGTGATGGGAACATAGCAAGGTTTTGTCCAAGCATTTTTGTATTTAATCTAAGGCAAAATAGTAGATTTCATCAAATGCAAAGAACCCAACACAGACAGGGAATAAATCAGGTACATAAAAATGAAAATAATCATTCATCAAGGATGCACAAGATACAACCACACAAGAGAAATGTTCGAGTTCATGAAAAGGTGCAAAACAGGGATGCAGTTGAAAAATCCAAGCCCGAGTTCAAGAAATTTTGGAGAAAGATAGAAGAAAGGAAATCATGTCTCCTTGGAATGAAGGATACTACTCCGATATTGCACTAAGCAACTCCAGGTAGCACATCCTCAGGGGGAGCAATCTTGAAGTTTCATTTTAATGCTCCTATGTATTTGTTTGATTACCTGAGGATGAAAGGCAAGTAGTCAGGGAAGTTGTATAAATTGTCAAAGTGTGTTTTCAGTTCATGTAGTTTGTGGAAGTGTCGTGAAGGGTGGTGATTAAATTGAGAGTTGTCATTATTGGTAGTATTGTTATATGTCATTGTTGTACAGGTGATGGTTCTTACTGCCACTGTCCAAAGTTAAGGATTATAACAGTTCAGATAATTTGGTTAGTGAAAGAATGTTGCCCTAGCCGCATATATGTGTTTCGATAAAAGCAGCATGTATTTGAACTACACATTGACGTGAAGATTATTAGATCTATTATGACGTTGTGGTGAAAAATATTGAATTTTGATCATTGATTCATGTTTAGCTCATCAAGATGAGCAATTTTGCTTTGTGAATCATACCTATCCGAGGTCCAAAAGTATGAGTTTGAGTAAGGTGCACTATAGTTGGCCGTGAAGTGTTTAACAAAATATTGTCTCCTGATTCGAATAGTTGAAAGTAAGGTGTGACCAACGGTGACTGTAGAAAACATAGACCAAGTTGAAAATATAAAAAGGGATTTGGTTGTGTTGTGGTATAGTGTTTGATGCTTGCACAGAGTTGGCAGTAAAATTGCAATTTTGGTACAGTGTTGGACAAAAGTTGGTACAAGTGTGAGTCACTTGTCAATTTTTTTGACAGATATGAAATCAACATTTTTGAATGGGAAGCTTGAAGAAGAGGTTTATATTGAGCAGCCAGATGGTTTTCATCTTGGTGATGATTCCAACTTGGTTTGTAAGTTGAAGATATATGGCTTGAAACAGGCACCTTGAGCATGATATGCAAGGCTAGACAACTATCTCACTCAACAAAGGTTTAAGAAAGGGTGCAAGTTGAGCAAGAATGAAAAATATCCACCTGTTGATCAAATCATGTACAAATCTATGATTGGAAGCTTACTATACCTGACAGCTATCAGACCAGATATTTTGTAGACAGTATGCATGGTAGCACGATTTCAGCTAATCCCAAGGAGACTCATGTGACATCATTATGGTGGTTGATTTCTGAAATATCATTGAAGGGAAAATGATTGTTTGTGGTTTCATTTTTGAAAGTGATTGGTTGAATGCATCAAGGTTTTCTGAATTGAGAGTTGTGTTTAAACCTTGTGTTATAAGCATAGTGGTTTAAGCCCATTGGTTGTGAAAGAACTTGAGTTAGAAAAGAACATGAGTATCATTGTTATGTGATATTTGTGGTTGAGCATTGTTGGAATTAATTGAGTTGGTTGATACATACTTGGACTAGGGTTGTGTGAGAGAGAGTTGTCCCTTGTGATGATTGGTTGAGTTGATTTGATTGAGTCTAGTCAAGTTATGTGTGAAGTGATTTTTAAAGTTTTATGAAGTGGATTTGATTTGAGATCCTCATTCATTGTTGAGTTCATTTTGAGTACTACTTGACATGATTGATTGAGCCTTTGAGAAGGCCTTTGGGAAATATTTGAGGACAATGCTGGGACAGATTGCTAGAGAAGATTCGGACAAGTTCTTAGTGAGCTTGGTGGAGCAAATTTGGACAGGTTTTGTATGAGCCTGTTATTTAGTATTATACAAGTTCTATGTGAGCTTGTTAAGCAGGTTCTGTGTGAGCCTATTGAGCAGGTTCTTAGTGAGCCTATTGACTGAGCTTTGGAGGTGACAGAGTACAGAGGACAGAGTCTCAATGAATAGAAATCTAGCAGCAAACACAGTTGAAGATAGATCCGAGTGAGGATTCTTCAAGTGAAGAAGAGGTCCACCAATCAGTGCAGCAGAGAGACAGAGTCTTCTATAATATCACAAGGGTACTATGGAGTATGGGTTATGGTATCCAAAAGATGCAAATTGGGCAGGATGTGTATATGACAGAAAGAGTACCAGTGGAGGTGCATTCTATCTTGGAGACAGATTGGTTACATAGAACAGTAAGAAACAAGAGTCAGTTTTCTTATCCACAACAGAGGTAGAATATATTGCAGTGATAGCGTGTTGTACGTAGGATAAAGTTGCAGAAAGTGAGGTTAAGTCAGATTTTTATTCCAAAAAAATATTGTGGAGTGGTCACGTTTCCCAAGAATTGACTAGCTACAGGGATCACATTCTCAGGGGGAGCATTTAAGTATTTGATTATCTTTTTGCTCATGTTCATGATTTTTGCTAAGTATAATAAATTGTGCCTAAGAATGTTGTGCATGGACTCAGGGGGAGTCTGCAGCAGCCCTTTGGTATTATTGTCAAAGGGGGAGAAGAATTACAGGAAATTGCATGTGTGTTGCCAACAATTCCAAAGGGGGAGATTGTTGAGAAAGGTGCAGAAATAGTATTGTTATTATTGTCAACACAGTCAGACAGATCGGTTGATGCAGTGGATAGGAGTTAAGAGGTTCTTCAGAGTATGTACAGTGGCTTTCCAAAAGATCAAAGTGGCCCATATGCTAAAAATCAAAAGAAAATCACAAGGAAGAAAACTGTTGCGATATCGCGACATGTTGAGCAAGAAAGAAAAACTGTCGTGATATCGTGACATGTTGAGCAAGAAAGAAAAATTGTCGTGATATCACGACATGTTGAGCAAGAAAGAAAAACTGTCGCGATATTGCAACATGTTGAGAAGAAAGAAAAACTGTCGTGATTTTGTGACATGTTCAGAGAGAAAGCGCAAGCAAGCAAAACTATCGTTATTTCATGACATGTTTGGAGAGAAAGCGCAAGCAAGCAAAATTGTCATGATTTCATGACATGTTCGGAGAGAAAGCGCAAGCAAGCAAAACTGTCATGATTTCATGACATGTTCGAAGAGAAAGTGCAAGCAAGCAAAACTATCATGATTTCATGACATGTTCGGAGAGAAAGCGCAAGCAAGAAAAACTGTCACGATTTCGTGACATGTTCGGAGAGAAAGCGCAAGCAAGAAAAACTATCACAATTTCGTGACATGTTGGAAGAGAGAAAGGCAAGTAGAAAAAGTGTCACGATTTCATGACATATTGCAAGAGAGATAGTACGGAAGAAAAAGTGTCATGATTTCATGACATGTTGGAAGAGAAAATGGCAAGTAGAAAAAGTGTCGCGATTTCGTGATATATTGCAAGAAATATAGTACAAAAGAAAAAGTGTCATGATTTCGTGACATATTGCAAGAAAGAGAGTCCGAAAGAAAAAGTGTCACGATTTCATGACATATTGCAAGAGAGAGAGTCCGAAAGAAAAAGTGTCACGATTTCATGACATATTGCAAGAGATATTGTACGGAAGAAAAAGTGTCACGATTTTGTGACATATTGCAAGAGAAAGAGCAAAGGAGAGAAAGTGTCGTGATATCGCGACATGTCACGTTTTCACGACCCAAAGGCAAGAGAAAAAAACAAAGGAGAGAAAGTGTCGCGATATCGTGACATGTCGCGTTTTTGCGACCCGAAGGCAAGAGAAAAAAACAAAGGAGAGAAAGTGTAGCGATATCGCGACATGTCACATTTTTGTGACTAAATGAGGAGAGAGAAAGCAATAAGGTAGAAGTTTCACGATATCGTGACAAAATTAAAGAGGAAGAATACGGAGGCAAAAGTGTCACGATATCGTGACATGCTGTGTTTTCATAGGTACAAGCCAAGAAAAGAGGCAAGGAGGTGAAAGTGTTGCGATGATGGTGAAGTGCGCAAAGTGAATAAAGAAGTTGTGTTTAATTGTCCTAAGTGCGTCTATGATTGCATAGAGAAATCAGAAGGAGCAGAGTGCACAAAAGGGAGAAGACGATCACAATGAAGCAGAGTGTGCGAAGTGTTTGCACAAAAAGAGTGGAGTGCACAGAGAATGCAAAGGTGGAGAAGACCAGTTAGGGTCATGCAAAAGCAAAGGTATCTTATTATCAAACTTATAGATTCAAAATTGAAGTCCAAGTTGCAGCTTGGCATCAGGGGTTGGTGCTCCTTCCAATGGGTGTTGGTAAATTAGGGTTTGGTGCTCCTTTCTATTGGTAAAGATAAATCAGGGGTTGGTGCTCCTTCCAGTGGATGCTGGTAAACTGTTTGTAAAGTTGGTGCTTTGCAAAGGCTGGATTTGGATGGTAGTCCAAGCAGTCATTCTTGAGGAGTAGCCAAATTGGTGAACCTCATTAAAATCTTGTGTTGTGTGATATGTTCTTTTGTGATTCTTGCTTTATCTGGTTTTAAGGTTTCATTATTTCAGTTTTAAGAGCTTTAAATTCAAGTTAAAAGAACTACACTGATTCACCCCCCCTCTCAGTGCCATTGTAAGACTAACAGGGCTCTTTGGTTGAAATATGGAGATTCAAATTCCAAGTTTTTTCACGTCACCATGCTTAGAAACAGAAGCAATAACAAGATAATTTTTTTTAAAAAGTAGATGGTTCTATTACTCAGGACTTAACAAAAATCAGAAAGGAGGCAGTAACTTATTTCAATTCTATCCTTGGTCAGGAATCATAGTGCAATGAGGAGGCCAAAGATATTCTCTTGAAATCCATTCCTAGAATAATAAATGAGGATATAAACCTTAAGCTTCTAGCTCCCTTTTCTGATGAGGAAATTAAGGAAGCCTTGTTTAGCATGGAGCCAAAAAAAGCCTTGGGACCCGATGGCTTTCCCCCTCATTTCTATCAAATATTTTGGGACATCATAAGTGACGATGTAATTTTTGATGTCAGAGAATTCCAAGCAAGCAATCATATCCCAAAAGGTCTCAACTCTACTTTTATTTCTCTAATTCCTAAGAAGAAAAACCCTGAATCTATGGCTGACTTCAGGTCAATCAGTCTGTGCAATGTTTCTTACAAGATCCTAACTAAAGCCATTGCAAATAGAATGAGAGATGTTCTACCCCGCATCATAGATCCATGCCAGGGAAGCTCTTTCTAGGGCAGGTCAATCTTCTATGGAGTTATCATAGTTCATGAAGCTATACACTCTGCTCATAAGACTAACATGACTATTTTTATCCTCAAGCTTGATATGAACAAAGCATTTGATAGGCTAAATTGGGACTTTCTAATTTCTGTCCTCCTTAAGTTTGGTTTTCACCACTAATGGGTTAATTTGATCAAATAATGCATTTCTAAAGCATGGTTCTCAATTCTGGTTAATGGAACAACTGTTGGTTACTTTCAAAGTCATAGAGGAATTCGGCAGGGGGACCCTATCAACCCCATGTTATTCATAATTATGGTAGAAGCTTTAGGTAGAACCATAAAAAATGCTTGCAGTTCAAGGCTAATATCAGGAATCAAGGCAACATATCTCACTAGGGTTGTTTCTCACCAAAAATTCGTCGATGATACCCTTCTATTGACTAAGGCATCGGTGGTTGAGGCCAAAATAATTAAATACATCCTACAACTCTATGAGGATGTTGTTGGTCAGAAAGTTAATTTTAGTAAAAGCAAGTTATATTTCTTGAACACCCCCATTTAGAGGTAAGGAAGGATTGTAGAAATTTTAGGGTGTGATATAGCAAACCTCCCCACTTCGTATCTTGGTCTCCCTCTTTTCATTGGTTCTTCGAGAGAGTCAATGTGGGACAAGGTTATTGAAAGAATTCAAAAAAAACTTGTTGGATGGAAAGGTCATCTTCTATCTCAAGCAAGAAAGCTAACCCTCACTAAGGCCTCTCTTCAGAGAATTCCAGTCTATTTCCTCTCCATTTTCAAAGCCCCTGTGAAGGTTTTCCAGAAAATTAAGAAACTCTAAAAAGAATTTTTATGGACTGGATCAGAGGAGAAAAAAAGGATACACCTTGTAGGATGGACCAAAGTATGCAGACCCAGGGAAAATGGGGGCTTAGGTCTGAGGAGAATTGCTCATATGAATTTAGCTTTACTAGCTAAGTAGGCATGGTGCCTCATTTTTGGTGAAGAAAATGAATGGACAACTATCATCAAACGAAAGTATCTTCAAAATATGGAATTTCTAAGTGACTCAGTTCTAATCAGAGGTTCTGATTTTTGGAAAGCAATTCTCAATTGTAAGGAAATCATCAAAAAAGGTTTAAGATGGGTTTTAGGCAATGGTGAGAGGATAAATTTCTGGAATGATAGGTGGGCTAAGGACGAACCACTGATGCAATATCCTAACTTAGCCCAAATCAGAGATATCATGGAAGAACTCATTGGCAGAAAAGTCTCCGATTATATGGTTGAGGATAGAGGCAGAATGAAGTGGAAACAAATAAGGATTTCAGTATTTCAAGTGGAATCAAATGATCTTTGTAATATTCTCGAGCAACAGTTTATCCCCATGAGACCCAAGGAAGATCAAGTGACCTGGGCTCCTATGGAAAATGGGCAGTTCACTATTAAATCAGCTTACAAGCTTCTGCTTGATGACGAGGATTTTGTCCTTCAAAAGGACTTAGTTTGGATAAAAAATTTAATTCCAAAAATTGTAGTCTTTTCATGGCTGGTTATCCAAGGAAGAATTCTAACCATTGATAATATGATGCGTAAAGGTATTTGTATCACTAATAACTATTATCTATGCAAGGCTAATTGGGAGACCATTTATCACATTTTCCTTGAGTGCCCTTTTTCCTTGACTGTCCTAAGTGGGGTTTTTCAAGCCTTCAATATTTCTTGGGTTAAACCAGCCATCGTACTTGATTTATTCATCTAGTGGCCTTGCCCCTTTTCAAGCCAAAGACTTAGATACATGTGGAAAATTTGTCTCAATCACTATCTTTGGTAGGTGTGGTTAGAAAGGAACCATAGAGTCTTTAATGAGTCTATCCATGATCATCAAACTATCATTGCCAGGATCCTATCCTTTGCCAACGAGAATGTGAACCTTATCCCTTTTGATAGTCGTAAACCTCATCTGCAGGAGACCATGATTGCTCAATATTTAAGCTTAACCTTGTTAGATGAGTATGTGCCTAGGGTAGTCAACCCTAGAGCCAATGTTAAGTGGTCCCCACCTCCTACGGGTTGGTTTAAGCTTAATTTTGATGGAGCGGCTAAGGAAAATCCTAGAAGAGTAGGCACTGGTAGTATTGTATGAGATCATAATGGGAATATGATGCTTGCATTTTCTAAATATTTGGGAACAAGGACGAACAACGAAGCTGAAGCTAGAGCTATGTGGAGAGGCCTTCAAATGACTCAAGACTTAGAAGGCAATTTGATCATAGAAGGAGACTCTATGCATGTTATAAATCTCCTCAATAATTGGAAAACACCTCCTTGGAGGATTAAAACAATTGTTGAAGAGGCTAGGATCCTTTTCCAGGGAAGACAGGATAGAAAAGCCCAACATGTCTTTCGGGAAGCTAACAAAGTTGTTGATAAGCTAGCCAATTTGGGTGTCGATGGTGATGGAATTTTCAAATGGGAACACGGTGTCCCAAGTGAAGTAGAGGAGCTTATTCAACAAGAATGCCAAGAATGATAGTCGAATTTACCAACAGGGAAGGCACTATAAGTTCAAAGGCTATGAGTATTCTTGTCTCTTTTTTGAAATGGACTCACAATAAAAATTATCCGAGCTGTCAGTCTTGGTGGATGCTGCTTGGAAATACCACAAAGACTAATGGGGATAGTCACATGTCAGATAACATGGCTCCTAGTCATCTTAGTAATTTGAGGTTGGTTGATAATCACAAGGTAGGAAAGAAATGACAATATAAGACTTCAAACCAGAGCCACGTGGACCACTAGATAGCCATCGCCATAAATCTAGCCAGCAGGTTCACTTCTCCAAGGCTGATTGGCCAAGATGGGATGTGGTCCCAAAGCATGTCATATATGGAAGAAAGCAATTACCAAAGAATTATTAAGAGTAACTGTCAATACAGAGCTTGTGGGAGTTTTTTTCAGTACTCTGCTATGTGTGTCTGCAACTTTTTGTTTCTCCACTATTTCAAGGAAGGGATCTGTGTCTGTTTTTTTTTTTGTAATTATGATGCAGGTGTGTTTTCTTAGGGTATACCCAAAATGTTGTATGGGAAGTTTCTTTTTGATAACAGGCTATGTGCCTTACCGGATGTAATGGCTTTGGCGGCATGTAGATTTTACATATATAGGATCCTTAGTAAGGACATGTTCATCAACACCCCTGGGCTTATTTTTGTAAAAGGTTTTGGGTCAACCTGTAAAACCCAGTATTAATGCTATAGTATCTTATCTACCAAAAAAAAAGACATGTCTCCATCAAAAAAAAGGTATGGGCACATTTTCATTATGAGTGAAATATTGTTGGATTGGATGTTGTGAATGCTAAGTTGGAGTGAAAAGGATTGTTTGATAAGCATTGTTGAGTTTGGTTTTGAGATATCCAATATTAATTGATGAAGATTTTTTGGAATAAGAGTTGATGCTAGAAACCTTGTTTGATAAGCATTGTTGGAAATATTGAGTGAGCCTTCATTGGAATTATTAGGGTTTGTGAAAGATCATGAGTATCATTGTTATGTGAACTATCTTGAACTAGAGCTTGTAAAATATCATTGTATGTGAGGTTTGTTTGATAATAATTGTTGACAAAGCTTTCATTGAGTGATTGGTTGAGTGGAGTTGATTGAGCATAATTGATTGGGAGTGTTGGAGTGATAGTTCAAGTTCTGTGAAACAAATTGTTCTTTATTCTTAATTGATTTGAAGAAATTTTGAAAGTGATTGAGTTTTTGTGAGTGTGAAGCATATTGAGTCTCTAACCATTCTCTATATGTTTCATGGTAAAACAAGAGAGTTTGAAAGTGATTGAGCATTGTTGTGAGTGTGAAGCATATTGAGTCTCTAACAATTCTCTAAATATTTCTATGTAATTTTATGATACATTATTAGATTTCTCTAATTATCTATATGTTTTGTGAGATTAAACAAGTTATAGAGTGGACTTAAGGACAGATTTGTGTGAGATTTTGTGGAAGCTTACAATCAGATTTGAGGTAAGTCTTGGTGAAGACTTGTTGAGCAGATTGAACAAGTTCTAGAGAGGACTTGTTGAGAAGATTTGAGGTAAGTCTTGGTGAAGACTTGTTGAGAAGATTGGACAAGTTCTAGTGAGGACTTGTTGAGTAGATTTGAGGTAAGTCTTGGTGAAGACTTGAGAGTAGTTTGAGCAAGTTCTAGAGAGGACTTGTGGATAGATTTGAGGTAAGTCTTTGAGAAGACTTGAGAGAAGAGTTGATTGATTGATTTGTTCAAACCTTGAGTTAAGGTTTGGGGTAGATCTAGTAGAGTTGATTTGTGATTAAATCAAGCTTTGTGTTAAGGCTTGAGGATAAATTTGAGGATAGATTTTGGTGTAGATTTAAGGATAGGTTTATGCCAGACAAATAGATTGAGCATATTTGTGATAGATCAAAGGATTATGTTTAGTGCAAATCAGAGATAAATATTGAGCATATTTGTGCTAGATTGAAGGATTATGTTTAGTGTAGATTTGAGATAGAGATTGAGAAGATTTGTGCTAGATTGAAGGACTATGTTTAGTACAGATTTGAGATAGATATTGAGTAAATTTGTGCTAGATCGAAGGACTATGTTTAGTGTAGATTTGAGATAGAGCTGAGAGTAAGCTTTGGAGGTGACAGAGTAGAGGATAGTAGTCTCCAGTGGATAGAGATCCATTAGCCAGGGAAGTGAGGATAGAGATCTTCTGAGTGAGGATAGAGTATTCTATGGAGAGAGATCCATAAGAGGTAGTAGTCTTCTAGAGGATCACCAACTAGAGAAGAGGAGAAGGAGTTCTCATATGGATAGAGATCCATAAACTAGCTGAGGGGATTGGTGTCTCTTATGGATAGAGATCCATGAACTTGATTAGGGGATTGGTGTCTCCTTTGGATAGAGGTCCATAAACATTGTAATAGGGAAAGGATTCCCAAGATATTTGTTGAGAAAATTTTAGTGAAATATTTTCTCCGTGGAGTAGCCCACATTGGGTGAACCACATTAAATTGGTGTCTCTATTGTGTGTGGTGATTTGTGCATTGCTTTGATTACTATTGTTGATATTGCCATTGATATATTGTATAATATTATTTGAGGAAAGAAAAGTAAAAAGTGGTCTTATACTGTTCACCCCCCCTCTCAGTATAAGCTTGTGTTCTTCAATTGGTATCAGAGTGGGTTCCTTCGAAAGAGTTTAACAGCTTGAAGGAAAAGCTTACAAGAACACAGATGGATTCTCAGAATGGATCATCAGGGAATTCAACACCATTGTTCGATGGGAACAATTATGCACTATGGAGCACAAGGATGAAGTTTCATCTAATGGCACTTGGAAATGAAATATGGGAAGCAGTTGAGAATGGATACACACCACCAACAACTCCACCTATAGATAAATATGGTAAGCTTCTACATCATTACAATTCAAAGGCAATGAATGGAATTTTGAGAGGTTTGCATGAAACAAAGTTTATAAAGGTTATGCATTGCACATCAACAAAGGAAATTTGGGATAAGTTGCAAGGCATATATGAAGGAGATAAAAAGGTCAAAAGGGTAAAGTTGCAAAATTTCAAGAGAGCATTTGAAGACCTAAAGATGAAGGATGAGGAAAACATTGTGGCATATCTACTTCATGTGGATGAGGTTGTTAACTCCATGCAAGGACTTGGACTTAAAGTTGAGGAAACAGATGTTTGTGATAATATTTTAAGGTCACTTCCAAAAAGGTTTAGTGAAAATATTTCAGCTATAGAAGAGGTAAAAGATATTGAACTTTTGACAAGGGATGAATTACATGGCATTCTCATAGATTTTGAGATGAGAATAAAAGAGGAACCTATTCCTCGAAAGGAAGCAACCTTCAAAGTTACTAAGAAGACAAAGGGTAAGAAGTCAGATTCAAGCAATGAGTCATCCAATGATGAAGAAGCAAATTATGGTAGAAGGAACAAGGACTCAAGAAAATATAAAGGTACGAAATCAATTAGATGTTTCAATTGTGGAAAATATGGTCACTATGCATATGATTGTCTAGAGGCTGGAAATAGCAATGATGAAGAAAAACAAGATCATAAGAACAGGGAAAAAGGAAAATATAGGTACCAAAAGAAAAGCAGGGATGGACAAGGCAAGCAAGGAAAGAAGTTTTTCCAAAGGCATAAGAAGAGTTTCTATGTAGATAAGGCAGGTAAGAGCTCAAGTGATAGTGATGAAAGTTCCTCAGATAATGATAAAGATGAAGTACTATTTCTAGAAAAAGAAAAAGATGATGTTAGAAAAAGGGCACCAATGATTCTCAAGTGTTTTAGATGTGGTAACTTTGGTCATCTTGAAGATAGTTGTACAAGGAATGGATTCAGTTTCAGTGATGATGAATATGAAGATACACTTGAAGGACCAGAAGAAAGTTTACTTTTGGCAATAGAAGAAGAAGGAGGTGATCCTATTGAAGATAAATCAGAAAGGAATGAAGATGATCCCAAAGGCAAACAAATAGAGGAAGAATCATAGAAAGGAGAAGTTGATCTTGAGGGTGAGCTTATTCATGCCCTTGATGCATTAAGGGAGGTAAGAAAGCAAAACTCAAAACTCAAGCTTAAATTTCAAGAATGTGATGAAGAGAAAGGAAAGCTTATAGAGGATCTAACTAACTCAATAGCTAAGACAAGGAGATTCAAAGAGAAGTTAGAAGCAAAGGTTTTAGAATGTGAAAGGTTAGAGCATGAGGTAGCTTCACTAAGGAAGGAAGTAAAAGAGTCTAAGGACAAGTTACACAAGTTTGGGAGAAGCTCAAAGAACTTGGATAAGATTATCAAGGTACAAAGACCTACATCAAACAAGATAGGTCTTGGATTTGAATAGGTACAAAGAAAACAAGGAGAGGAGTCAATCTCAAGCTCTGAAGAAGAAGAAGCTTCAGAAGAAGAGAGTGTAAGAGAGAGTGAGACTTCTGAGAATGATTTGGACAATAGAAAGTTCAACAAGAAAAGGAACAATGCACAAATGAGGAACAGATGGAACAGGAAGCAGCATAGGGTAGAAGAGACTAAGAGACCAATGAGGTCAAGGCAAGGTAATTTCAATGGATGATGCTTCTCATGTCATAGATTTGGGTACAAAGCTACACAATGCAGGACACATGAAAGACAAGAATATGGGAATTTTAGAAACAAGCATCTTTTTCAAGGGTATTGCTACTCTTGTAATCAGTTTGGTCACAAGGCAGTAAATTGTAGGGTTCATGATAAGAATGGATATGGTTTCACCAGAAGAAACTTCAAGACAGTTGCACCTCCAAGGAACAACAACATTAAGTGTTATAAGTGCAATAATGATGGGCATACAGCAAAGTGGTGTAGAGAAAAAATTCTAGAGACAAGCAGGAATAGGAATAGTCAGAGGAATCAAAAGGATCAATTGAGGAAGAAAGTAGACAAAGGCAAAGATCAGTGCATGCTGGGAGTAGAAATACTCCCACCCCAAAATTAACCACCTCAAGAGGAGGTGGGGGAGGGGCTAAGCTAAGAGTCTCATTCTTAGCCTCGAGCCCCAAAGGTGACCCTTTTCCATTGATGTCAAAGGGGGAGAGATTTGAGTTAGGGGAGAGCATTCAATCAGGGGAAGCAGTTTCTCATGGGAGAAGTTTTGAAAGAGGAAAAGGTTTGATATAAAAAAAGGGTTTTCCATCAATGAAAAATGGGGAGATTATTGGAAATTTTGAGTTAGTTGTGTTGTCATTGATGTCAAGAGTCAGTGTTAGGAATCAGTACAGGACTTGGCAGAAGAAGGGTTAAAATATTTATATTTTAATCCCAAGAGATTTGATCTAAGAGCTCCAGTTGCTTGGTCAAAAGGATGGTTAAATACCCTAAAGAAAAGGCCTAAATGGAAATAATATTATAATATTTATTATTATAATATTAAAGGTAGTCAGAAAAGGCCAAGGGCGAAAGAGGAAATCACCTAGGCCCAATGGAAATAATATTATAATATTTCATTATAATATTAAAATTTTAATTATGCCTAAGGTAGTTTATAAATAATTTATAATATTTATATTATAAATTTATTTATAAAATAATATTTTTTATAACCCAAAGTTGGGTTGGGCACCAAAATAATTTAATTTTATATCTCCATTGATGTGGGAGAGAGGGAGGCATATGGTATAAATACCATAACCTTACCCCTAAGGAAAGCAAGTCTCCAAAATTAATTTCATGCATGCGAGTTTGGTGTGAATGCAAAATATTTTTGTGAGCAGCAAAAGGACAAAGGATATATTTTATTTACCCTCGAATTCTATGGAAGTCAAAGCATTAAAGGTGAAAGAGTCCACCAACCAACCAGTGGTTGGGCTAGCGGTGATTTCAAAGTGTGCAAAGGTTTTTGAGAATGCGAAGGTGCTGCGTTCGATACCCGCCGACGACGTGGGACAAGAGCCTTTTGGCTCTTGGTGGGCAAGGGAGAGTCAAAGCACTTTTAGCACCTTTGACTCCCATGTGAGCACTTAGCTCACGCGGCTAGGGAGCCATGACTAAGGCACTATAGGTGCTTCAACTAGGGATCGATCCCATGGGAGCGCACAAGGAGGTATTTAATTTTTAATTATATTTTGCATTACCCAAGGTCTTTGGTGGCGCTAAGGTGCATGAATTTTTGTGCTTGGACTATAGTGTTGAGGGGGAAATTATCAACGTGAGTTATTTAATTTTGCTATAAGTGTTTGAGGGAGTTATAAGGTAAAGATAATTAAAATATTTTATTTTTTATTTTTGGTGATTGAAATTTATTTTATAAGTTTGGATATTATAAGGTGTATCAAGGAAATTGTGGTGTATTTTGTTATTATGAAAATGTTGACTTATATTGTGTAAGTTTGGAGATTATAAGGTGTACTAAGAGATTTGATATTTTGTATGAAAAATAATTATTGGAAAAATTATTTTGAGGAGATGTTGAGATAGGTTGTGGCTACCTAACCCTAGTGTTGGCAAAGAAAATTTAATTGTGATTAAGACAGGTTTTGAAGACATATCTCCATCAAAACAAAAGGTATGGGCACATTTTCCTTATGAGTGAAATATTGTTGGATTGGATGTTGTGAATGCTAAGTTGGAGTGAAAAGGATTGTTTGATAAGCATTGTTGAGTTTGGTTTTGAGATATCCAATATTGATTGATGAAGATTTTTTTGGAATAAGAGTTGATGCTAGAAACCTTGTTTGATAAGCATTGTTGGAAATATTGAGTGAGCCTTCATGTGCATGATTAGGGTTTGTGAAATATCATGAGTATCATTGTTATGTGAACTATCTTGAACTAGGATTTGTGAAAGATCATTGTATGTGAGGTTTGTTTGATAAGCATTATTGACAAAGCTTTCATTGAGTGATTGGTTGAGTGGAGTTGATTGAGCATAATTGATTGGAAGTGTTGGAGTGATAGTTCAATTTCTATGAAACAAATTGTTCTTTATTCTTAATTGATTTGAAGAGAGTTTTGGAAGTGATTGAGTGTTGTTGTGAGAGTGAAGCATATTGAGTCTCTAACCATTCTCTATATGTTTCTGTGGTAAAACAAGAGAGTTTGAAAGTGATTGAGCATTGTTGTGAGTGTGAAGCATATTGAGTCTCTAACAATTCTCTATATGTTTCTGTGGTAAAACAAGAAAGTTTTAAAGTGAATGAGCATTTTTGTGAGTGTGAAGCATATTGAGTCTCTAACAATTCTCTATATATTTTTGTGAGATTAAAAAAGTTCTAGAGTGGACTTAAGGACAAATTTGTGTGAGCTTTTGTGGAAGCTTACAATCAGATTTGAGGTAAGTCTTGGTGAAGACTTGTTGAGTAGATTGAACAAGTTCTAGAGAGGACTTGTTGAGCATATTTGAGGTAAGTCTTGGTGAAGACTTGTTGAGTAGATTGGACAAGTTCTAGTGAGGACTTGTTGAGCAGATTTGAGGTAAGTCTTGGTGAAGACTTGAGAGTAGTTTGAGCAAGTTCTAGAGAGGACTTGTGGACAAATTTGAGGTAAGTCTTTGAGAAGACTTGAGAGCAGAGTTGATTGATTGATTTGTTCAAACCTTGAGTTAAGGTTTGGGGTAGATCTAGCAGAGTTGATTTATGATTGGGTCAAGCTTTGTGTTAAGGCTTGAGGATAGATTTGAGGATAGAGTTTGGTGCATATTTGAGGATAGGTTTGTGCTAAATCAAAATAGTAATTGAGCATATTTGTGCTAGACCGAAGGATTGTGTTTAGTGCAGATCAGAGATAGAGATTGAGTATATTTGTGCTAGATCGAAGGACTATGTTTAGTGTAAATTTGAGATAGATATTGAGCAAATTTGTGCTAGATCGAAGGACTGTGTTTAGTGTAGATTTGAGATAGATATTAAGCAGATTTGTGCTAGACCAAAGGATTGTGTTTAGTGTAGATTTGAGACAGAGTTGAGGTGATAGAGTAGAGGATAGTAGTCTCCAGTGGATAGAGATCCATTAGCTAGGGTAGTGAGGATAGAGATATTATGAGTGAGGAAAGAGTCTTCTATGGAGAGAGATCCACAAGCCAGTGCAGTGGAGGTAGTAGTCTTCTAGAGGATCACCAACTAGAGAAGAGGAGGAGTTCTCCTATGGATAGAGATCCATGAACCAACTAAGGGGATTGGTGTCTCCTATGGATAGATATCCATAAAATTGATTAGGGTATTGGTGTCTCCTTTGGACAGAGGTCCATAAACATTGTAATAGGGAAAGGATTCCCAAGAGATTTGTTGAGAAAATTTTAGTGAAATATTTTCTCCGTGGAGTAGCCCACATTGGGTGAACCACGTTAAATTGGTGTCTCTATTGTGTGTGGTGATTTATGCATTTCTTTGATTACTACTATTGATATTGCCATTGATATATTGCATAATATTGTTTGGGAAAGAAAAGTAAAAAGTGGTCTTATATTGTTCACCCCCCTCTCAGTATAAGCTTGTGTTCTTCAATTGGTATCAGAGTGGGTTCCTTCGAAAGAGTTTAATAGCTTGAAGGAAAAGCTTACAAGAACACAAATGGATTCTTAGAATGGATCATTAGGGAATTCAGCACCATTGTTCGATGGGAACAATTATGCACTATGGAGCACAAGGATGAATTTTCATCTAATGGCACTTGGAAATGAAATATGGGAAGCAGTTGAGAATGGATACACACCACCAACAACTCCACCTATAGATAAATATGGTAAGCTTCTACATCATTACAATTCAAAGGAAATGAATGGAATTTTGAGAGGTTTGCATGAAATAGAGTTTATAAAGGTTATGCATTGCACATCAACAAAGGAAATTTGGGATAAGTTGCAAGGCATATATGAAGGAGATAAAAAGGTCAAAAGGGTAAAGTTGCAAAATTTCAAGAGAGCATTTGAAGACCTAAAGATGAAGGATGAGGAAAACATTGTGGCATATCTACTTCATGTGGATGAGGTTGTTAACTCCATGCAAGGACTTGGACTTAAAGTTGAGGAAACAAATGTTTGTGATAAGATTTTAAGGTCACTTCCAAAAAGGTTTAGTGAAAATATTTCAGCTATAGAAGAGGCAAAAGATATTGAACTTTTGACAAGGGATGAATTACATGGCATTCTCATAGCTTTTGAGATGAGAATAAAAGAGGAACCTATTCCCTAGAAGGAAGCAACCTTCAAAGTTACTAAGAAGACAAAGGGTAAGAAGTTAGATTCAAGCAATGAGTCATCTAGTGATGAAGAAGCAAATTATGGTAGAAGGAACAAGGACTCAAGAAAATATAAAGGTAAAAAATTAGTTAGATGTTTCAATTGTGGAAAATATGGTCACTATGCATCTGATTTTCCAGAGGCTGGAAATAGCAATGATGAAGAAAAATAGGATCATAAGAACAGGGAAACAGGAAAACACAGGTACCAAAAGAAAAGCAGGGATGGACAAGGCAAGCAAGGAAAGAAGTTTTTCCAAAGGCATAAGAAGAGTTTCTATGCAGACAAGGAAGGTAAGAGCTCAAGTGATAGTGATGAAAGTTCCTCAGATAATGATAAAGATGAAGTACTATTTCTAGCAAAAGAAAAATATGATGTTAGAAAAAGGGCACCAATGATTCTCAAGTGTTTTAGATGTGGTAACTTTGGTCATCTTGAAGATAGTTGTACAAGGAATGGATTCAGTTTTAGTGATGATGAATATGAAGATACACTTGAAGGACCAAAAGAAAGTTTACTTTTGGAAATAGAAGAAGAAGGAGGTGATCCTATTGAAGATAAATCAGAAAGGAATAAAGATGATCCCAAAGGCAAAAAAATAGAGGAAGAATTAGAGAAAGGAGAATTTGATCTTGAGGGTGAGCTTATTCATGCCCTTGATGCATTAAGAGAGGTAAGAAAGCAAAACTCAAAACTCAAGCTTAAATTTCAAGAATGTGATGAAGAGAAAGGAAATATTATAGAGGATCTAACTAACTCAATAGCTAAGACAAGGAGATTCAAAGAGAAGTTAGAAGCAAAGGTTTTAGAATGTGAAAGGTTAGAGCATGAGGTAGCTTCACTAAGGAAGGAAGTAAAATATTCTAAGGACAAGTTACACAGGTTTAGGAGAAGCTCAAAGAACTTGGATAAGATTATCAAGACACAAAAACCTACATCAAACAAGACAGGTCTTGGATTTGAACAGGTACAAAGAAAACAAGGAGAAGAGTCAATCTCAAGCTCCGAAGAAGAAGAAGCTTCAGAAGAAGAGAGTGTAAGAGAGAGTGAGACTTATGAGAATGAGTTGGACAATAGAAATTTCAACAAGAAAAGGAACAATGCACAAGTAAGGAACAGATGGAATAGGAAGCAACACAGGGTAGAAGAGACTAAGAGACCAATGAGGTCAAGGCAAGGTAATTTCAATGGATGATGCTTCTCATGTCACAAATTTGGGCACAAAGCTACACAGTGTAGGACACATGAAAGACAGGAATATGGGAATTTCAGAAACAAGTATCTTTTTCAAGGGTATTGCTACTCTTGTAATCAGTTTGGTCACAAGGCAATAAATAGTAGGGTTCATGATAGGAATGGATATGGTTTCATAAGAATAAACTTTAAGATAGTTGCACCTCCAAGGAACAACAAAATTAAGTGTTATAAGTACAATAATTATGGGCATACAACAAAGTGGTGTAGAGAAGAAATTCTAGAGACAAGCAGGAACATGAATAGTCAGAGGAATCAGAAGGATCAGTTGAGGAAGAAAGTAGACAAAGGCAAAGATCAGTGCATGTTGGGAGTAGAAATACTCCCACCCCATAATTAACCACCTCAAGAGGATGTGGGGGAGGGGATAAGCTAAGAGTCTCATTCTTAGCCTCGAGCCCCAAAGGTGACCCTTTGCCATTGATGTCAAAGGGGGAGAGATTTGAGTTAGGGGGAGAGCATTCAATAAGGGGGATCAGTTTCTCAGGAGGAGCAACTTTGAAAGAGGAAAAGGTTTGATAAAAAAAGGGGTTGCCATCAATGACAAAGGGGGATATTGTTGGAAATTTTGAGTTAGTTGTAGTGTCATTGATGTCAAGAGTTAGTTTCAGGAATTAGTACAAGACTTGGTAGAATAAGGGTTAAAATATTTATATTTTAATCCCAAGAGATTTGATCTAAGAGCTCCAGTTGCTTGGTCAAAAGGATAGTTAAATACCCTGAAGAAAAGGCCTAAAGAGAATAATATTATAATATTTATTATTATAATATTAAAGGCGGTTAGAAAAGGCCAAGGGCGAAAGAGGAAATCACCTAGGCCCAATGAAAATAATATTATAATATTTCATTATAATATTAAAAATTTAATTATGCCTAAGGTAGTTTATAAATAATTTATAATATTTATATTATAAATTTATTTATAAAATAATATTGTTTATAACCCAAAGTTGGGTTGGGCACCAAAAACAATTTAATTTTATATCTCCACCGACATGGGAGAGAGGGAGGCATATGGTATAAATACCATAACCTTACCCCTAAGGAAAGCAAGTCTCCAAAATTAATTTCATGCATGCGAGTTTGGTGTGAATGAAAAATATTTTCGTGAGTATCAAAAGGACAAAGGATATATTTTATTTACCCCCAAATTCTACAAAATTCAAAGCATTAAAGGTGGAAGAGTACACCAACCAACCAATAGTTGGGCTAGCAATGATTTTAGAGTGTGCAAAGTTTTTTAAGAACGTGAAGGTGCTGCATTTGATACCCACCGACGATGTGGGACAAGAGCCTTTTGGCTCTTGGTGGGCAAGGGAGAGTCAAAGTTCTTTTAGCACCTTTGAATCCCATGTGAGCAATTAGCTCATGTGTCTAGGGATCCGTGGCTAAGGTGCTACAGGCACTTCGACCAGGGATCGATCCTATAGGAGCGCACAAGGAGGTATTTAATTTTTAATTATATTTTGCATTACCCAAGGTCTTTGGTGGCACTAAGGCACATGCATTTTTTTGCTTGGACTATAGTTTTGAGGGGTAAATTATCAACGTGAGTTATTTTATTTTGCTATAAGTGTTTGAGGGAGTTATAATATAAAGAGAATTAAAATATTTTAGTTTTGATTTTTGGTGATTGAAATTTATTTTATAAGTTTGGAGATTATAAGATGTATCAAGGAAATTGTGGTGTATTTTTTTTTTTGATTGGTAGAAGGGGTGTTGAAAGGTCCCCGAACCTTGTACAAGAGGAATTACATGAATTCTAGAATGACCGAGGTGGTCCAAGAAGAAAATATTAAAGAGCGGGCAAACCTCCACATGAGGAAAGGTGTCGCGAAATCGCGACAAGATGCGCCGAAGCTGCCAAGAGAAGAAAGGAAGTCGTGAAATCGTGACAAGAAGTGCCGTCGGAGTCGAAGGAGGGAAGAAGTCGTGAAATCGTGACATAGTGCAAGGTTGCTGCCAGAAGAGAGGAAGTGTCATGATATCGTGACAAGTTGTTAGGTTGGAGCCGAAAGAGAAGAAGTGTCACGATATCGCGACAATTGTGAAAGCCCGCTGCCGAAGAGAAAAGGTGTCATGAAATCACGACAAGATGAAAGACCTCTGTCGAAGAGAAAAAGTGTCATGAAATCATGACATTATGGAAGACCACAGCCGAAGAGAAAAAGTGTCACGATATCGCGACAATCTGGAAGACCGCAGCCGAAGTGAAAAAGTGTCACGAAATCGTGACAATCTGGAAGACCACTGTCGAAGAGAAAAAGTGTCACGAAATCATGACAAGATGGAAGACCGCTGCTGAAGAGAAAAAGTGTCGTGATATCGTGACATTATGGAAGACCGCAGCCGAAGAGAAAAAATGTCGCGAAATCGTGACAAGAAGGAAGACCGCTGCCAAAGAGAAAAAGTGTCGTGATATCGCGACAATCTGGAAGACCGCAGCCGAAGAGAAAAAGTGTCACGAAATCATGACAAGATGGAAAACCACTGCCAAGGAGAAAAAATGTCGTGAAATCATGACAAGATGGAAAATCGCTGCCAAGGAGAAGAAGTGTCGCAAAATCGTGACAATCCGGAAGCCCACTGTCGAAGAGAAAAAGTGTCGCGAAATCGCGGCAATCTGGAAGACCGTAGCCGAAGAAAAAAAGTGTCATGATATCATGACAATCTGGAAGACCGCAGTCAGAGAGAAAAAGTGTCACGATATCGCGACAATCTGGAAGTCCGCAGCCGAAGATAAAAGGTGTCGCGATATCGCGACAAAATGGAAGGCCGTCGTCGAGGAGAAAAAGTGTTGCGATATCATGACAAAATGGAAGACCTCCGCCAAAGAGAAAAAATGTTGTGAAATCGCAACATGATGCAAGAAAGTGCCTGAAGAAAGAAAGTTTCGCGATATCGCGACAAGTTGCAAAAAAGCACCTGGAGAGAAAAAGTGTCACGATATCGCGACAAGTTGCAAAAAAGCTCCCAGAGAGAAAAAGTGTCGCGATATCATGACAAGTTGGAAGACCGCGTCCGAAGGAGAAAAAAGTGTCGTGATATCGTGACAAGTAGCAACCTCACGGCCAAAGCAAAAAGGATGTCGCAAAATCGCGACAAGCTAAAAATTCACGGCCAACGGTGAAAAGTGTCGTGAAAACGCGACAAGTAGCCAAAACACAGCCAAAGGGAGATGAAGGATGAAAGGATGCGAAGACTCGTCCAGATCTAGAAGCAAACAAACCTGGTGCCCAGTTAACTCCTCACATTATGTAGACATTGGATGTAGGAGCGTCCCTTAGGCCAATGGGGAAGGAATATCTCCAAACATGAATATCCGCTTCGTCAACTCCCTTGTTAGCAAGCCAGTCCGCAGCTTTGTTTCCTTCCCGGTACTGATGCTTAATGATTAATTCTGGGTAAATGCCAATTAGTGCCTTGCATTCTTGGAAGATCGAAACAAGGGCCCAGGGAGGCACAGAGGTCCCATTGAGCCGCTTGATGTAGTGCAATGAGTCTCCTTCTATGATAAGTTTGTTGATGGTCAAGCCTTCCAAAAGAATCAAGCTTTGTAGTAAGGCCCGAGCCTCTGCCATATTGTTAGATTGAATTCCCAGGTTCTGAGCAAAGGCCAAAATTATTTCTCCTCTATGATTTTTGAGAATTCCTCCTCCGCCAGCCGCTTCGGGGTTGCCCTTGGCTATGCCATCGAAGTTAAGCTTGTGCCACCCAGTAGGAGGTAAGACCCACTTGATAACAGACCTGTCGACAGAAGTACGGGGTGTAGCAAAAAAATTGAAAAGATTGAAAAGTTTAGTTAGGTCCGATTCAATGCCAGGAGGGGGGGTTTGGAAGACGAGACAAGAGAGGCATTCTCCACAGCAAGGGCCAAGATTTTGGCCACAACAATATTCTTATCAGTAGCATGGTTTTTGAAAATTCTGTCATTTCTCTCAAGCCAAATCTGCCACAGGAAAATGTGGAGGCAAGCTTGCCACATGAATTTAAGTTGACTGTTCTTGAAAGGCCGGGGCCATTATTGAAAAATGAGGGGAATGGAATGAGGGAGGGCTATGGAGATGGCGAAGGTGTTGAGAACCTGGTTGAGCATGGCAAGAGAGAAGGGACATTCCAAAAAAACATGCGAAGTTGATTCATAGGCGTTTTTACACAGGATGCACCAATTGGGAATGAGTAACCCTCTGATTATCAAGTTGTCAGTGGTGAGGATTCTGTTTTGGATGGCTAACCAACAGAAGAATTTGACCTTGGGAATGATCTTGGGGACCCAGACCTATTTAGATAAGTCCCGACCATCACTGGGAGCTTCTTGGCTGTAGTAGGCAGATTTAACAGTGAAATTCCTTGAATCTTCAAGGTTCCAAACCATGGTGTCATCTTTGTGAGAGCTGGGGATGATGCAGGTCCTCAGCAAGTTTTGTAACCGCCTGAGCACCTCGGTGATATGCCTAGGCCCATTAAGAGCTAGGTGTTTCCATTTGGGTCTTGGAAGATGTGAGTTAATAAAATGACACACCTTATCTCCAAAGGTGTCTTCAGTAACCGTCTTGAGCACTACAAGATGAGGGTCTTGGTTGAGAGGTTTGTCATGGATCCACGGGTCTTACCAGAAGCAGATGGTCGTTCCATTTCCAAGAAACCACCTTAAGCCTTCCATAATGATCTTCCTTGTTTTGGTGACACCATTCCAGAAATGAGACCCATTAGGTAGATTGTGCTCTCCAAGAAAGGGAACCTGATGGAGGTACTTAGCTTTGATGATGTCAATCCAGGTGACTTTTTCATTGATGGTAAGTCTCTAGGACTACTTGGCAATGAGGGCCATGTTCATCCGCTTGATGTCCCTAAACCCGAGTCCTCCATCCTTTTTCTTGGAACAAACCTTATCCCAGGCAACAAGGGAAAATTTGTTCTTGTTTTCATTTCCCGCCCAAAGGAATCTGCGTTGAATTTGCTCAATTCTTTGGCAGATGGAAGTAGGAGATTTGAAGATAGATAAGAAAAAAACAAGAATACTTTGTAGGCAAGCCTGGACTAGAGTGGATTTGGTTGCCTGACTGAGCATTGAACTTTTCCAACCTACAAGTTTCTTGTTGAGGCGATCTAAAACAGGGTTCCACATAGCCGAGACCGATTTGCCGTGGAAAAGTGGTAATCCAAGATAGGTAGTTGGAAGGCTCCCAATGGTACACCCAAGGATCTCAGAAATCCTATTTTGCCTGTGGATGGGAGTATTGAGAAAGTGTAGCTTGCTTTTGCGGTAATTGACTTTCTGGCCAGTCGCCTCTTCATAAGAATCAAGAATGTTCTTAATGATTTTTGCTTCGGGAACAAAAGCCTGAGAGGATAGAATAGTATCATCCACAAACTATTGATGGGAAATGGCATTGCTTGTTGAGGCTGGTTTGATCCTAGAGACGAGTCCACTATTGCAAGCAGCGGTAAGTGTTCTTCCAAGGATTTCAGCTAGAATGATGAAAAGGAAGGGTGACAGAGGGTCCCCTTGACGGATGCCTTTGAAACTTTGAAAGAAGCTAGTAGGTGAACCATTGATAAGAATAGAGAACCAAGCAGTAGAGACACATTCACGGACCATATTGACCCATTCTTTGTGAAACCAAAACTTCTCAAGGACCTCGAATAGGAATTTCTAGGAAAATCGATCAAAAGCCTTGTTCATGTCAAGCTTAAGGAACATACTGGGTTTTTTATTTTTAGATGCCGAATGGGCCAATTCATGGACGGTTATCACTCCATCAGCAATGAATCTGCCTTTGACCGAGCTCCCTTGGCACTGGTCGATGATGGAGGGAAGGATGTCTTTCAATATGTTTGCCATGACTTTGGTGATTAGTTTGTAGATGACACTACAGAGACTAATAGGTCTGAAATCAGAGAGAGAAGCACGATCATTGGACTTGGGAATTAAAACAATGAAGGTGGAATTGGATTCTCTTGGCATCTTTTTGGCTCTCTGGAATAATTTAACCATAGCTACAACATCAAAGCCCACAATATCCCAAAAATGTTGGAAAAACCGGGGTGGGAAGCCATCAAGTCCAGGGGCCTTGTCAGGTTCCATTGCAAACAAAGCATCTTTTATCTCCTCTTCGATGAAGAATTGGAGCAATTTCCCATTATCATCGTTAGACACCAACTTTGGTATGTTATGAAGCAAATAACTTGCTGTGCGGGGGTTGCAGTCAACACTTGGACCTAAGATTTCCTGGAAGTGGCGCACAGCTTCCTGTCTGATAGCATGGATGTCAGAGGCAATGGTGCCATCAGCCTTGGTCAACTCAAAGATTTTATTTGAACCTCTGTGGCGCATGGTGGAAGCATGGAAAAACTTCATGTTGGTGTCTCCTTCTTTGAGCCAGAGGCTTTTGGATTTTTGCCTCCAAGTAGGACTCTTCCTTAGCCAAGGCATTGTGAAAGTTTGAAAGGAGGCTTTTTTCTTCCATGAAAGTTTCAACCCTCTGATCCCCTCCCTGAATCATATTTTCCACCCTTTTGAGGTCATCCATCAAATGCTTTTTCTCGGTAAAGAGGTTGCCAAAAACCTCCCTGTTCCAGCATTTCAGCTTGAGCTTGACCACTTTGAGTTTGAGGAACAGATTCGAGAGAGGGTTTGGACTAAAGTTATGCTGCCACCATTTTCGAATACATCGACCTAAACCTGGATGGGTGAGCCACATATTTTCAAACCTGAAGGGGGTTTTGAAGGTTTGCTGGGGGTGAGAACAATCCAAAATAAGAGGGTTGTGATCAGATCCAATTTTTGGGTGGCTAAGAATCCTGGCATCACCAAAAATAGGAATGAGCTCTTTGGATAAGAGAAATATGTCAAGTCGAATTTGGATGTTGTGAATGCCCACCCGTCTGTTGCTCCAAGTGTAGTTGGATCCTTGGAGCGGCATGTCCATTAGCTCGTTGAGGTTGACAAAATCGTTGAAATCTTCAATGCAGCTGCTAGTGATCGGATTGCCTCCTTGCTTGTCAAACAGGTGAAGGGGAGTATTGAAATCTCCACAGAGCATCCATGGAAAGTTAGGAAAGTTATTGCGCATTGCGAAAATGTTATCCCACAACAATATTCTGTTGACAGGACTGTTTGGTCCATAAAAATTGGTGGCAATCCATTGAAGGTTAGTGACTTTATTAGTGAACAAAATGTTGATGGTTCTGTCAGATACTGAAAGAAATCTCCCCTCAATAGTTGATGGATCCCACAAACAAAGGAGACCCCCAGAAGCCCCTAAGGAGGGACAAAAGGCAAAATTGTTGTTTTCCCATATTAGCTTGCAAACTTGAGTGCTGCTATTCTCGTCCAGTTTGGATTCTTGAAGAAACATGATATTTGGTTTTAGGGTTTTTCTCACCGATTTGACAGTCCTCTGTTTAGCAGTTCCATTGAGGCCTCTGACATTCCAGGAGACAAACTTCATCGAGTTGACTTGGGGTTTGCTTTGCGACCTCTGCCTCTCCCTTGAGATGGAGTAAGTTTAGGTCTAGCCTCATCCAAATCAAGGTGGGTGGGTTGTTCTAAAAAAGGGCCCAAGGAGGTAGGCACAGATCCATTAGCCATTTCAATCTCAGCTGCTTTGGCAAGCTTTTCTGCATTGGACGGTCTTCCCCTTCTCTGTTCTTTGTTAACATCAGCTTTGGGAGCAGGAATGGGAGATTTCGACGGGCTGGAAGTTTGGAGAATGTCATTGGTGTTAGTCCCAGGGACAGGTCGATGGGGGGATGGCGAGCGGGGAGACTGGCACGGGGCAACAGACTCAGGGGAGAGGGGAATAGGACGGTTCTGAGTCGGGGGAAGGGGTGGGAAGGGAAGAGGAAGGTGAGATGGACTAGAATATGAGGGTGAGTTTGGGGAGGTCATTGCAGCTTTACCCTTGGACAAGGGAGACTAAATCATAGTGGGTGTGGGTAATACGTTTGAATCTATGGGAAGGTCATCGGAGATGTCCTCTCTAGTATGAATATTATTTAAGGGAGCAAATTGATTGGAACAAGAAGGCAGAGCACTTACATGGTTGGGAGCAGAGGTTTTAGGGGGGCCTGCAGAACGGCCATGACCCCTACCAGAAGCCTTTTTTTGGGTGTTGGGGAACTGGGAATCCTTCTTCCTGCCTAAATCATTGGGGATGTCTTTTTTTTGGGAAGGGCATTGAGAAGCCAGGTGGCCCTGAGTGTTGCACTCCACACAAAAAGCGGGCTTGTTCTCGTACTCAAATCCTTGACGTCTTCTATAGCTCCCATAGGTGATGTCGATGCAGATAGGCAGAGCTGAATCTATATTAGCCATGACGTAGACACGAGCATAGGTCATTCTGGTTCTGGCTCAGGTAGCAGGGTCGATGGTGACTAAATATCCAATCGGTTGAGTGATGCCTTTGAGTGCATCATTGTAGAAGAACTATGGGGGAAGCCCATGGATTTTGATCCAAATTGGAGCAATGTTGATAGACTGGGTTTTAGGGTCAAAATCTTCCCCCCATATCCGTAGAAACAGGCTGCGATAACCAAAAAACCAAGGTCCTCCAGTAAGAATGCGGTGGGTGTCGAGGGCATTGTTTAGCCTTATCATAAAGAACCCCCTAGGAAATGCCACTAGCTCCAAGTAGCCTGACAACCGCCATTTGGAAAGAGCCCACTTGCGAATAGTTTCCATATCAGGTTGGGCATCGACAAATTTCCCAACCAAAGAGAGGGACTCTTGGAAGATTAGTGGTTCCATAGCCTCGCTTGGAAAAGAAACTTTAGTTCCCAAAATATATAAGGGCAGAGGATTTTGGAAAGAGAAAGCTCCTATCGAAGACCTGACTTTATCCACAAAGGACAAAGACCAAGGTCATGCTTTGGAAGGAGAGGAGGGTGAAACCCTAACTTTGTCAGAAGCCGGTTTCACCACGTCGTTTGGGTCTTCACCGTGACATTTGCTGAGTGGGCCTGCAGTAGGCCCAACACCATCTGTAGGGCCCGAGGACAAACCTGCCAGACCAGCATCCTCCAGTGTCCCTCCAACATCGCCATCGCCATTGCCATCGTCCACAGACGTGCCCACTCCCGATCCCGCCATTTTTTCCTCATCGAAAGATCTCACCGATAAATGCTTTATTTTATCATTCCTGGATTTCCAAATTGTGGTGTATTTTGTTATTATGAAAATGTTGACTTATATTGTGTAAGTTTGGAGATTATAAGGTGTACTAAGATATTTGATATTTTGTATGAAAAATAATTATTGGGAAAATTATTTTTAGGAGATGTTGAGATAGGTTGTGGCTACCTAATCCTAGTGTTGGCAAAGAAAATTTAATTGTGATTAAGACAGGTTTTGAAGACATATCTCCATCAAAACAAAAGGTATGGACACATTTTCCTTATGAGTGAATTATTGTTGGATTGGATGTTGTGAATGCTAAGTTGGAGTGAAAAGGATTGTTTGATAAGCATTGTTGAGTTTGGTTTTGAGATATCCAATATTAATTGGTGAAGATTTTTTTGGAAAAAGAGTTGATGCTAGAAACATTTTTTGATAAGCATTTTTGGAAATATTGAGTGAGACTTGATGGGCATGATTAGGGTTTGTGAAAGATCATGAGTATCATTGTTATGTAAACTATCTTGAAATAGGGCTTGTGAAATATCATTGTATGTGATGTTTGTTTGATAAGCATTGTTGACAAAGCTTCCATTGAATGATTGGTTGAGTGAAGTTGATTGAGCATAATTGATTGGGAGTGTTGGAGTGATAGTTCAAATTCTATGAAACAAATTGTTCTTTATTCTTAATTGATTTGAAGAAATTTTGAAAGTGATTGAACATTGTTGTAAGTGTGAAGCATATTGAGTCTCTAATAATTCTCTATATGTTTATGTGGTAAAAAAATAGATTTTGAAAGTGATTGAGCATTGTTGTGAGTGTGAAGCATATTGAGTCTCTAACAATTCTCTATATGTTTCTATGGTAAAACAAGAAAGTTTGAAAGTTATTGAGCATTTTTGTGAGTGTAAAACATATTGAGTGTCTAATAATTCTCTATATGTTTCTGTAAGATTAAACAAGTTCTAAAGTGGACTTAAGGACAAATTTGTGTGAGCTTTTGTGGAATCTTACAATAAAATTTGAAGTAAGTCTTGGTGAAAACTTGTTGAGCAGATTGAACAAGTTCTAGAGAGGACTTGTGGATAGATTTGAGGTAATTCTTGGTGAAGACTTGTTGAACAGATTAAACAAGTTCTAGAGAGGACTTGTTGAGAAAATTTGAGGTAAGTCTTGGTGAATACTTGAGAGCAGTTTGAGAAATTTCTAGAGAGGACGTGTGGATAGATTTGAGGCAAGTCTTTGAAAATACTTGATAGCAGAATTGATTGATTGATTTATTCAAACCTTGAGTTTGGATTTGGGGAAAATATAGCAGAGTTGATTTTTTATTAAGTCAAGCTTTGTGTTAAGGCTTGAGGACATATTTGAGGATAGGTTTGTGCCAGACCAGAACAGTGATTGAGCATATTTGTGCTAGATTGAAGGATTATGTTTAGTGCAGATCAGAGACCTAGATTGAGCAAATTTGTGCTAGACTGAAGGATAGTGTTTAGTGCATATTTGAGATAGATATTAAGCATATTTGTGCTAGACTGAAGGATTGTGTTTAGTATAAATTTGAGATAGAAATTGAGCAGATTTGTACTAGACCGAAGGACTGTGTTTAGTGCAGATTTGAGACAGAGCTTGGATCAAGCTTTGGAGGTGATAGAGTAGAGGATGGTAGTCTCCAATGGATAGAGATACATTAGCCAGGGTAGTGAGTATAGAGATATTCTAAGTGAGGATAGAGTCTTCTATGGATAGAGATCTACAAGCGAGTGCAGTGGAGGCAATAGTCTTCTAGAGGATCACCAGCTAGAGCAAAGGATAAGGAGTTCTCATGTGGATAAAGATCCACAAACTAAATTAGGGGATTGGTGTCTCCTATATATATATATCCACAAACTTTATTAGGGGATTTGTGTCTCATTTGTACAAAGGTCCACAAACATTGTAATAAGGAAATGATTCCCAAGAGATTTGTTGAGAAACTTTTAGTGAAATATTTTCTCTGTGGAGTAGCCCACATTGGGTGAACCACGTTAAATTGGTGTCTCTATTGTGTGTGGTGATTTGTGCATTGCTTTGATTACCACTTTTGATATTGCCATTAATCTATTGCATAATATTATTTAGGAAATAAAAGTAAAAAATAGTATTATACTGTTCAAACTCCCTCTCAGTATAAGCTTGTGTTCTTCAAGGATTATGTGCTTCATTGTTGAATGTTTTGAAGAGATAGATATTGTGAACTATTTGAGTTAAGGTTGAGATATACATTATGCTTTTTTTTTTTTAAATAAGTATGAAAACACTTGTTTAGTGTTTGTGAGAAAATTGTGCTTCATTGGTTGAATGAATGTATGAAGCTTTTTGGCATTTTTTTTTAGTGATATTGAAAGTGAATGTGTAAACATTAGAAATCAGATTTGTGAAAGAAAGTGTGTGCATCATGAAGATAAGTATGTTAGACTAGATCTACCTTTAAAAGAGAAATAAATGTGAGACATGTGAAAGCGAAAAAGTTAATGATTGATTAGAACATATTGAGTTTTTGATAGAGCATATAATTCTCTATATGTTCTAGAGGTTAAACGAATTCTAAGTAGAATTTGTTTGTGTGAAGAAAGCTTTTTGAAAAAAATTTAAGTTGTGTTTGTATGCAAGTTATGGAAATATTTGAGCAGGTTTTGTGAGTGGCTTGAGGATATATTTGAGCAAGTCTTTGAGAAGACTTGAGGACAGATTTGAGCAAGTCTTTGAGAAGACTTGAAGGCAGATTTGAGCAAGTCTTTTGAGAAGACTTGAAGGTAGATTTAAGCAAGTATTTTGAGAAGACTTGAAGAAATATTTGAGCAAGTATTTGAGAAGACTTGAAGGCAGATTTGATAAAGTATTTGAGAAGACTTGAAGACAGATTTGATCAAGTCTTTGAGAAGGCTTGAGGACATAGTTGAGCAAGTCTTTGAGAAGACTTGAAGGCTGATTTTAGCAAGTATTTTGAGAATACTTTAAGATATATTTGAGCAAGTATTTTGTGAAGACTTGAAGGCAAAATTGAGTAGGGTTAACAACAGGTTTGATTGATGATTTGTTTTAAGCTTTGTGTTAAGTCTTGGGGTAGATTTGAGATAGAGTTTGGTGTAGATTTTTTAGAAGAGTTAGAGCAAAATTGTGGTAGACCTATGATAGAGATTGGTGCATATTTGTGATCAGAGTTAGAGCAAATTTGTGCTAGAATTGGGATAAATTTTGGTGTAGATTTGAGATAGATTTGAAAGTAGGCTTTGGAGGTGATAGAGAAAAGAGGATAGTAGTATCTAGTGGAGATATATCCATTAGCCAGTGTAGTAGGAACAAAGGTCTTCTATGGAGAGATATCCACAAGACAGAGTAGTAGGGGTAAAAGTCTTCTAGAAGATCACCAACTAGAGCAAGGGGAAAGAGTTATCCTATGGAGAAATATCTGTGATCTCGATCAAGGGAAAAGAGTTCTCTATGGAGAAATATACATGAACTAAAGCAAGGGGAAAGAGTTACCCTATGGATAAATATCCATGATCCAGAGCAAGGGTGAAGAGTTCTCTTATGGAGAAAGATCCACAAACTAGAGCAAGGGGAAAGAGTTCTCCTATGAAGAGAGATCCATGAACTAGAGAAGAGGAAAAAAGTTCTCCTATGGAGAGAGATACACAAACCAGAGCAAAGGATATAGAGTTCTCCTATGGAGTGATATCCATGAACTAGTTTGGGAGATAGAGTTCTTATGTGGAGAGAGATCCATGAACCAATTGAGGAGATAGAGTTCTCCTGGATAAAGTTCCATGAACCAAAGAAAAGGGGATAGAGTTCTCATATGGAGAGAGATCCATCATAGGTGATTGGTGTCTCCTTTGGATAGAGTTCCATAAATATTGTAATAATAAATTGATTCCCAAGAGATTTGTTGAGAAAATTTAGAAAATTTTATTCATGGAGTAGCCCACATTGGGTGAACCACGTTAAATTTGTGTCTCTCTTGTATGTGAAAATTTTTGCATTGCTTTGATTACTATTATTGATATTTCCATTGATAATATTGGATAATATTATTTGGGAAATAAAATTAAAAAGTTGGTCTTATACTGTTCACCCCCCCTCTTAGTATATGTCTATGTTCTTCAGTAAACCCTAGTACCTACAGGAGCTTGGCCTCTCTTGTAAACTCGAGAGATATATATAGGATAAAATACTTAAAATATGGTTATTCCTAGTCAAATATATTCCATGGATACTCTTTGTAAACTTTTTTGAATTTATTGACAAAAAAAAATCTCTTGCGATGGTTAGTTTTTGGGTTGTTACAATGATTTTGATTTCAATTCATGGATGGTGGATTATAATGTTCTAGATGTTGTTCTTTCTTTCATTATAAAATAAAGGAATTGCTAAATTTTAGTATTATGGATGGAAGTATTTTATCATAGTTCTAGCATTGTGTTAAATTTAATCATATTATATCTATTATAGCACTTTAATTTCTTAAATGGGAGAGATGTTATTTTGATTATATGTATTAATATTAGGGTTATAGGGGGTTCTTAGACATGGATATAGAGCCATATTAGGACCCTAGAGTCAAGAAGGTAATCCAATATTAGTGTAGACACCTAAAACACATCATGTTTAGGAGTCTACTCATATGGGCGCATCCAAAGACCATATGACTTATCTTGGACATTTCCAAGAGCCAATAGTGGTACTAACCACTCACAAGGGGAATTTATAGCCCATTCAAGCATGGCTACTATCAACCAAAGTGATCGCCAACTCAGGCCACTAAAGCTAAGAGCGGTCACGTTTAGTCACTACTCTGGACAATGACTAGCACTAAAATGTAAACTAGCAGTGAATGCAGGCCTAGATCATGCAATCTGAATACATTTGCATTGGATTCAAGTGATTTTTGGTATGGATCTCCTAGAGGTCCTCCTGACTACCACTTTTATGCAATTCTAGAGTTGAGCGTTTCCCTCCAATAGCTAGTTACATGTAGATCTAGATCTTGGCTTCTCTAGGAAGCCAAGATCTAGAATTTGGGAGGTCTACATATGCATCCTCCCAAGAACAAGAAACCATATAGAATATCTGAGTTTTCAGGCAGTGAAGCCCTAGTGAATTGGATACCAGTTTCACATCCCCTTGAGGAGTAACGAAGTGATTTCTGATTGAGCAAAGACAACACACCATTCAAGCATTCAGTTCTACATGAGCTTCACCACTAATCCATCTCTGGATATGAAGGTGACCCTTGAACATTAATTTAGATGAAGTATTGAGTGTCCTATCCCATAGCTCAAGAGGTAGAAATTTTAGTTCATGGTCATTGTCCTTGATAACGGCTTGTAGGCATAGCCTAGGGTTTGAGTCATTATTTCCTAAGTTCTTAGCATATATTCCTTACTGTTTTACTTTATCAAATGTGATTAGCATAGATCCATATCTTCCATTGCCTTTGCATGGTAATTTATTAGTTATCTGTGCATATTTACTTATTTTTGCACCATTATACTTTTTTCATGCTTCACCATTTCTTGTAGATATTTAAAGAAAGCCTCATCATGAGAGGGTGCATATGTTACTAATTATTCTTTGTTGTTTCTTATATGCAGATCACAAGTTTTGGATTATTGTAAAGCATCTCCAACATTAGATCCCTTTGAGAACATGATAATAAGGCATCAGTAAGCCCTTGATCAAACTCATGTATGAATCTGAGATGTCTACAAAGTGCACCATCCCATTTCAGGTATTTCATTCTATTTGTAAAAATTGTATCAAGCATTTGGTATCTATAAGAGGGACCTATCTGTAACCAAAGTTCCAAGTGAATTAATAAAAATATATCTTGTTTTTTTTAATTCTCTATTCTTCATGCTTTAATGGTTTCATGCTTGATATTATGCTACAAGTATATTAGGTGTATTGCTTCCTGAGATCGTACAGATGGTGATCATGGTGGGATCCTCAACTAGTTTTCTTTTTTTTGATCGATTTGTTGATATTTTGTGTGTTTTTTTGTGTAGGCATAGTCGCTCTGGTTGATAGTGGCTAGAAAAAATTAGCTACTTTTGAATACAGTGACCTATCATGGCCACTCTGGTCAATAGTGGCCAAAAGAAAATCAACAACAAAGGGCAACCTATGCTTCATCAAATGTGGATTTGGATTGGGGGAACTCTATGCTATTTTTCCTTTCTCTATATGTGTTTTATTTCTATAATGTAGTAGGAAACATTTATTTTAATTATAAAACATAGAGAAAATTAAGGAAAAATGCATAGTTTTCTTATGTTTTCGACTAGCTACTACTAGGAACAATGGACTTCTGGTTTCAAATCTGCCCTGGTCTCTATAAGTCTAGGTTTTTATTATAGATAATTTCTTGCTTGGGGCTCATCTAGAGGCCATTGCTTCATAAAGTAATAATGCATTCTTTGAAAATCATGTAATAATTTAGATGTGTATTTTTATAAAAATGAAACATTTATTTTAGGCATATAGGAAAGAGGATGAGTGCTTCATGGTGCATATTTTTCTTTGTGCAAAAATTCAAAAAGAACAATCACACACCACACATCATCTAAACACTAGTGAGTTGGAATTCATCACCAACCACTAGTAGAGTTCAACAATGGTGGCATTCATATCCTCCTATTGGCTCAAATTTCACAAACACGTTCTATTGGTTGTTGGCTCCAAGCTCCAATGTAGCTTGGAAAATTTACATATACTCCTCTTCGAAGGATATGACACTAACAAAGTGAGTATTGGGTGAGGAATGATAGGACCTGTGCTCCCTGACTAGGTGTGGGTTTCATATCCATACTTTGGTGGGTTTACGTGACTGTGACTTTCATTATTAATTGTCAATCTTTGAGCATACAAGTGAAATCTACTTAAAAAATCTGATTATACCATCAACGAAATGCAAAACATGATGAGAGATAGTCTAAGTTTTCAATAAATATGAAACACACAAGACTAGTTGTAGGAACACCAATAAGATTTAAAAGAGATATGTGTGTTCTAAAATCTATATAAGAGAAACCACCCTCAGTATAACATCAAGGTGGAAACTAATGCCCCACGCAATCACAATCATAGTCACAATGATGTTGAGCCATCCATACATAATATTGTTGAACAATATTTAGAGAGCCTTAGGGGCGATAACTCAACCCATGGGGGTACTCCTCAAGAAACCCTAGCTAGAGAACCATATCTAGGTTCTTATCATGGTAGGCATGAGGGGGCCTCAAGGCCCCAATATTCACATAGACATGAGGAGGCTTCAAGGCCTCAATATTCACATAGACATGAGGGGGCTTCAAGGCCCCAATATTCACATGATAGACTTAGGTTAGATCAGCTCATTGAGGGGTAAGACACAAGGGCTGCATCCAATCATAGACCCATAGTAACTCCTAACCTCCCTGAAGATGAGAGGATGGTCATAGATCATAATATCATTGGTATCAATGGAACCTCATGAGATTAGCCATGGGAATCTAGACAACTTTATGATTTGGATCGGGTTCTCTTGAGACCAAATCAAAGAAGCAATGCTACTACACACTATGTTTTAGGAATTTCATGTAGCCATAAAATAGCTAGGCACACGAATAAACTAGGGGAAGCTTCAAATAATCCCTATAGCATGCACACTAACTCCAATCATGGAGGTACAAAATATAGGTCACTGTACATAGATCAGGTACCCCTGATAAACAAGAGCAAAATCATAGCATGAGCCTCTCAAAGAGACCTCTAGGACTCCTTATATAGGGTTACAAAGTAGTGGACCTTCAGTGGTAGATCAATCTTATCACGTACATAGATTAGAGGAAACACTACACGTAGAACAAGAGCGCTTGGAAATACTCAAGCATGAGGAAACATGGATAAAGAGGTATTTGCACATAAATGAGCATTGCTTGAGAGGAACAAATAGAGTGCAAAGAACAAGCCAATAGGTTAGCTTGGGCTAACTTACATATGGATAGATGTGTTGATTCTCAGCATGAGAGATGCACTAGACCAGAAGATGAGCACACTCACCACACATCACAACATGATGTGAAGCATAAAAAATACCTAGATCTAGAATAGACACAACATAATCAAGAATAGGCAAGAATGGAGGATCAATATCAGACATATGCTGAACCCTCATCCGTAGTCATGGGGATGAATATAGATTCCCAAACTAGGCAGACGTAAGATTACCTCCCCGATCACCATGAGTTAACCTTCAAGAATAAGAGATCATTTCTTTAAATGCATATAATATACTCACTAAGAGAGTCAAATATCTTAAGAAACAAAACATTATTAGAAAAAATCCAACCTTGAGTAAGATACACAATCAACCTTTGTGCCCTTCGGTATCGAGTCCTGCATATCCTAGGCACTTCGAGATGCCTAGGTTAGACAAATTAAAAGGAGAGGAAGATGCACAAGAACATGTCACTAATTTAATGAATGCATGCTTCAAAATTGAACACAATGACATCCTAATGCTGAGAATGTTCATCATGACATTATTGGATGCATCAACTGAATGGTTCAATTAACTACCTAAGCACAACATCATCAGTTTTGAGTAGCTTGTGAATGCATTTCTTGAACGCTTTTATTTTGGCATCAAGAAGAAAGCAAGCTTGTCTGACTTGGAAAACCTAAATTAGTATGATGATAAGCCAATCATGGACTATGGTAATAGATGGAGAAAAGTAATGACAAAACTACCATTTTATGTCCCCACCACCAAGCTTACCCGAATGTTTACTAAGATTTGCACTAAGCACATATTATTGCTCTTGAAACTATAGCAATATGAAACATTTGAGGAAGCCTTGGCTCAAGCCAAGTTGATAGAAGACATCAAGGTTGAAGAAGGAGATCTTAAGATCTAAAACAAAAAATACTAGAACAACAAAAATTGCAATAACAAGAATCAACAAAATCTGGCCAAGCCCACTCCAGTCAATTAGGTTGTATTAAACACATCAAAGGGAGGAAATAGCCAACAATAATAGAATTATTAGGCTCAACCCCCATATAATGGACACCCCCGATTGGGATTCCATAATTTTCTATTCTGATGTGTTTAATTGCAACAATAAATTTTGAATAACAAACAACCTCTATTTTGCAACAATAATAATCAAACTTGCAACTCATTCAGATATTATTTCAAAATAGGGCACAAATTACATTATTTTCAAAAAACAATCTCTCCACCAAACTTCTGCAAACCCTCGAAATATACTAATAAGAAAATGCCAGAAAATACCTCTGTAAACTGATGAAGCACCAAGTGTGAATCCTCAATGATGACCAAAACAATCAAACCCAAGTGCTCCGCTTATCAATCCAGTTGTCTTCAAAATTTGGCAAACCCTTGTCTGCCTCTGATATGCACAGATGAACTTCTCTGTAATGAAAAGCTCCAATCTACAGCTAGAGGTGATCTTCCACACCTGAAACTGTCCCAATCCTGCTGAGAAAGCTTCCCAACAAGCCCAAGATTCTCTGCTGGAAATCCCTGTAGAAAATTCTCCAAAAAAACTTCAATTCTTCTCCATGTGCAAATGAGAGCCAAAATGCCAATAAATAATAGTAACTCCTCATTAGGGTTAGGGCACCACTTTTAGGTTGCACATATAATTATTTTAATTATTAATTAATGTCACTTTATGACATTAAAGTGGACCCCCTTGTCCTAGGCAACAACTTTATTTTTAAGTTATAATATAAAGTTGAGTTACTTTATATTTTTAAGTTATAATATAATATTATAACTCAACAATAAAATATATCCACTTTCCATGCCTAGCAACCATCCCCTTGGTCAACATCTGCAAATGGTTGAATTTCACCCTTTGAAAGTCAGGATTTTTCATCAACTGAGTCCCGCACCACACTGTCCAGCCTAGGGGACCCTATGACTAGGCTAACAAGTCCCTGTTCCGCCTACTGCTAAAAAAGGGACATTACAGTCTCCCCTCCTCAACATTGCTTGTCCTCAAGCAATGGTTAAGTATACCAGGATCCCACAATGTCCTCCTAAAGATCCCACTGAGCTGATGTTGTGCCATACTGATCATCACTGTCCCTCTGACACAATAGAATGACAAAAGTCTCAACTAAAAAGGTATAGCATTCCAGTCTAATCTGAACCACAACAACTCATGCCACAACTGATCCAAGAGATAAGCATCATAGACCATTGTATTAACGATGCTAGAAGTTCCTCTATAATACTCAACTGACCATCGTACCACAACACTCACCCACTAAAAGTGATTCGGATGATCCTGTGTTCCCCAATCAACTGTCACAGACATAATACCCTCTAGAAGAATGTCATGCAACATCAGACTCAACCAAACTAGGTGTAGATAACTCTGTATGATACCCGAAGATTCACCCGTATTCCATTCCTGCAACTCAGTAAGAAACTCAACCTCAGGATCCAAACTAGTACACCCATACTGACTGAGCTCTGCTCCAGGAATCATTTCGTGCCTGAGTAACCCAATCCAATCCATCCCTGCACTCTCACGACGCATATGAGTACTAAGCTCCTGAGAAAATGTCATACTCGATACCGAAACAGGATACTCAATAAACCTCTCCAAAGAAAGCCAACCAAGAAGTTGACCATCCTCTGACATGTAACTGGCAGGGTCAGAGATAGCAGATGTAAAAACGTAACTGGCCTTCCAAAAAATGTATCTACTACCAGAATCTGAATATCCCATACTGATACTCCGACTCCCTAGGTCAAATGGGACATCACCTGAGTACCAGTGCTCCCTGACCATCCACAAGTCCATCAATCTCCAAGTTCGGCTCAATATCTCTCTCCAATCCACCTGAATAGACATAGACGGACTAATGTCCTTGCTGCCCAAAGAATGAACAACAACATACCTCTCAAACCCGTGATCAACTATCACCCAAAATATGCTCCTACCATCACCCTCGATGTTCAAAAAATTAAGCACGTGATCCTGGGTGTAAGAAACCTTCTTCTCTGAGTCTCTATCAACCTGTGTCTACATCTCAAAGAGTGGATTGTCCATGTATGTTTCACTATCTACTTCAAAAAGAGGATTTTTAACACACTGGAATTCTGCACCGTCCTTATGCTTGGCCCAATCACCCAGCTGATCCAAAATGGCACCCTTTGATCCCATGGGACAATGAAGTAAATCAAAGTCCTCTTGGATACAATCCAGCTCCTCAGCTCTTCCTTTGTCCTCCTGCTCTTTTAGTTGTATAACAACAACAAGTTCCTTTTCAGTTTTGTGTAATGCCTTCTGTGTGTTCATCAACAAATTTCTAACTGTGTTAAGCTCAAGAGTGAGCTCATCCACCTTTGCCTGTGTTTCCCTGTTACGAGATGAGGCCTCTTCTGCAATCCTGATAGTTGTATCTCTATCTTTGATCATGTGCAAGTATGTTGATTTCATCTCATGCATAGTGTTAACTATTGTGTGCAAATCAGCAATAGAAATATTTTGTTCTGATTGTGTCTTAGGTGTCTTTTGGATGAGGTTTTCAATAAACTTCGTCAAATCATCTAAAGTAGTCAACGTGCAAACTTCAATTTCAGCAGACACTGACATATTGTTCTTCCAAATTTTATCCAAATTGCCATGCTCATATAAATTATGTTGACTGTTGTCATAATTCAGATAAAAATCAGAATTACTCACATATCTTTCAGCAATGCCCTTCAAGCTTTTCCACGCTTCATGAGCCCCCCTTTGCCCATCCATATCAAACTCATCATGTATAAAATCTAGAAAATCATGCATGTTCTCATTGGAAAGGGCTGTCATGTAACCTGTAACACCTCTCTCATGTGTATTATCCATATCTGACTCCATGTGCAACTCACTTTGCAAATCTCCAAAGAAGATGAAACTATCGGGTACATGCATCACAATGGGTTTAGTTTGGATACCAAACCCACATTCACCTGTGTTCACATCATCGAAGTGCAAAATGGAATTTGTACTATAAGCTGATGGGAATTCTTTGCTATGATCATCATGTTTAGCATCAAATGATTCATCCGTGTACTCATTAGTATGGGCTGCCTTGGAATCTAAAACAAACCCATCACATTCATCTTTTGCAATTTTGTCATCATCTTCAGGAAACTTATCAAAACAAATGATTGACTTAGAGATTTCATTTAATGGGTCTAAAATTGCAACTATGTCTGTTGATTTACTTTTTCCTTCATGTTCAATTTCATCATCAATGGACATATGCATGTCAATCGGGTCATTTTGGCAACTTGTCATACATACCTCCAGGTGTGAAATTTCCTTTTTATCAAAACTTTCTAATTTGCTTTCCCTTTCTGCAGTCACCTCTGAATTTTCAGCCTTAACTGACTCTTTCCCCGTACTTGATTTTTTATGTTGTAGCTTGGTCACCAATTGAGTGAACCCCTTTGTATAACCTGGATCATTTATTATATCACAAATTTGTTGTAGCTCATGCAAAATATTTTGTTGATTCTTAGCAAATTCTTTGAGTGGATTCATAGCTACTCCTTGTTCAGCTGCAGTGACCTGTTGTTTGTTGTGGACTGCTAAAACCCCCTTATACTCACAAATCATGCAACCAATTTCAATTCCTTGCTGGTTGTAATAGGAACCCCTTCACTGGAATTTGGTTTCTCGGATTTGGTACTTGTAAATGTTTGAATTTTATTTCCAGGAAATATGCTTGTTTATAGAACATAAATAAATTATATTTACAACAGTTTACCAAATAACCATCATCATATTATTGGCTGAATTTTAACCATTATCTTGTTTCCAAATTCCTGACTATCAAAATACAAGAAGGAAACTGAGAGTAACAACTGATCTGAATATTAGCTAGGGTATCCAACTTTGCAATTATTAACTAGAAGTTCTAAAGTGTTCGACTCAAAATTGCATAGTAGCTCATGCGATTAACACCTACGGTAACACCTCTGTAAACTGACCTGTAAGCTGGGGAAGGGTGGACTAAAATAGAGAAGCCCGATTCAATTAAATAGCCAATGCTAAAAGCAATGTCTGTAAAAATATAAGTCGATGGTGGAGGAAAAATATTAACTCCAATGATATGTTAAATACTGTCGTTAGGTATTTCGACACTAGGAAGCAATTTTGATAATTATCCGCTCAGTACTAACCCCGATTTCTATTACACTACGAATAATATTTAATTGCTATTTCTCATGAAATAGAAAATATAATCTGATACCTGATATAAGATGTTCTTCTACAAATTTTTGAAACCTTGAACAGGCTGGCAAGAAAAACCAACTTTGATACCACTATAATGGACACCCCCGATTGGGATTCCATAAATTTTTTTTTGATGTGTTTAATTGCAACAATAAATTTTGAATAACAAACAACCTCTATTTTGCAATAATAATAATCAAACTTGCAACTCATTCAGATATTATTTCAAAATAGGGCATAGATTACATTATTTTTAAAAAACAATCTCTCCACCAAACTTCTGCAAACCCTCAAAATATACTAATCAACAAATGCCAAAAAATACCTCTGTAAACTGATGAAGCACCAAGTGTGAATCCTCAATGATGACCAAAATAATCAAACCCAAGTGCTCCGCTTATCAATCCAGTTGTCTTTAGAATTTGGTAAACCCTTGTCTGCCTCTGATATACATAGATGAATTTCTCTGTAATGAAAAGCTCCATTATATAGCTAGAGGTGATATTCCACACCTGAAACTGTCCCAATCCTGCTGAGAAAGCTTCCCAACAAGCCCAAGATTCTTTTCTGGAAATCCTTGGAGAAAATTCTTTAAAAAAACTTCAATTCTTCTCCATGTGCAAATGAGAGCCAAAATGCCAATAAATAATAGTAAATCCTCATTAGGGTTAGGGCACCACTTTTAGGTTGCACATATAATTCTTTTAATTAATTATTAATTAATGTCACTTTTATGAAATTAAAATGGACCCCCTTGTCCTAGGCAAAAACTTTATTTTTAAATTATAATATAAAGTTGAGTTACTTTATATTTTTTTAGTTATAATATAATATTATAACTCAACAATAAAATATATCCACTTTCCATGCCTAGCAACCATCCCCTTGGTCAACATCTGCAAATGGTTGAATTTCACCCTTTGAAAGTCAGGATTTTCTGCCAACTGAGTCCCACACCACACTATCTAGCCTAGGGTACCCTATGACAAGGCTAACAAGTCCCTATTCCACCTACTGCTAAAAAAGGGACATTACACCCCATCAGCAAATTACAACCCAAATAACAATCAAGGTCAAAATAGGGAATGTTGGCCACCTCGCTACTACATGCCTCTGTCAGAATTGATGTAATCGATATTCAATCAACCAAGCGAGTCATGGAGACTCAAGTTACCTGAGAAACAACTTCTTGATCCTAACTGTCCCAAGCCTAGGGGATATAGGGAGGATCATTATTTCTCTTACCATCGACAATAGGGGTATGATATTCAAGCATGCATTAGTTTCAATAATGTTGTGCAAAAAATCATCAATAAGGATGAGTTAAAAGTTGATAATCCACTAGCACCTGACAACAGAGATATCGACATATTCATAAACTTGTTGCCAAACCATGAAGCCCCAAGAGATCAGGGTGCTCAAGTAAACCAAGTCCAAGTCAAACCTCCCACTCAGGGATTCATCAGAATGTTTGAAATAGTCAACATAGCAATAGGAATCCAATGGTACAACCAATCAGAGCCTCCAGTGGCTCTTATTTGTATCTCAATTGCAGCACAATAGAGGTAGGTACAAAATAATCCTCCAGGTCTACCAACGTGACCTGTGATAACTGTCTAGAGTAGACTCGTGTAGAATATCCAAATGACGTTGACCAAATTATCAATATATGAGCTCATTCAACAGTCTTCCAAACATAGGGAGACTCTAATGGAAATTTTGAGATCAATTGAGCTACAACCCTAGAATCCTGATGCATTTACAAACTTTGTGGGGCAAGTGTAGTAGTGTCAAGATCCTGTGATTCATTTTTATGATCACAAAATAAAGGTAGTCCCTACTACCATAGCAGACCCACCTCTACATATCATCACATATATCAATAACATACCTTTCAATTGGGTCTTAATCGACACAGGCTCATCGATTAATATAATAACAACCAAGGCTATGGGGCACTTGAAAATTCCTAGGTCAAACATTGTCCCTACCTCCTACACATTGAGAGCTTTCAATGATGCACTATGCTCCATAGTGGGTACAATTATTCTGTCTATAAAGGTAGGGCATAAGACCATCCTTGTGATGTGTCATGTATTGGAGGGGGATATGCAGCATAATATCCTCCTAGAGCATCCCTGGATAAGGGATATGCTATTGCACCAATGCATTAAGTATGTGTACAAGGGCCATGTATATGTGGTACCATCATATGAAGAACCATTCAAATATGTTCATTAGGTTGACTTATCGGGGGATTTTTTCCTTTCATCCACACACCTATATATTAGGTCATCATCTCCTTTCACGTAGCCAAAAAACAAATCCAAATCAGTGTAAGGTGACCCATCCACATCGACACCACCTCTAGCTTCTAAAGCAACTAGCGCTTCTAAAAAACCACAACGTCCAAGGTAAAAGAGTCTCAAAAGCTAAAAGCATCCTTGGTGGAGGAAATACCTAAGGAACTTCCAACCATAGCAACAATAGATATTCCAAGTCCTATGGAGGAGGAATATCCCCAAGATAAAGTCAAGGAGGTAACTCAACATACCTCATCGACATCATCATCAACATCATCTGCACCGTAGGTGACAGTTCACCTATCTAACATAGGATTAGGTGAATATATTATGTAGAATATGACTTTCACACCCATTATTGAGTTGGTGCAAGACATGGGATGACCAAGAATATTGAATATTATAATAGGGACAATGGTTCCATTGGGGATCCCCCTTAATCAAACCAAATTCATCTACACTAGTTTGGATTGTGCCCATAATACTTCAAAAATTGAGGAGGATGAGGATGAGCCATTCACCTCGAATGTTCATTACTTGTCTAATCCTAGGTTTTCTCTGAGATATTTTGAGCGCAACCATTGGCATGGCTATGATTTGGGTCTATATGAGAAAGGGCAATGGAGCTTGTTGGAGCCATGATATCAGTTACCTACTAATAGATTTGGCTTAGGATATCATATCCGAAGCTACAATGATTCATTGGTAGCATCTCTAGATAGGCTAAGCTTAGGGTTCAAGGAAGACATCAAATGGAATCCTTATCAACCAAACATAAGCTACTTGAGTGACAGATGGGTGGTTATGGTCAATATAGGACCACTCGATGAGTATCATCCAAACTTCTCTCTCAAAGAAATCCCATAAGGAATCATCCTATGGGAGGATAAAATAGGTATGGTTATGAGTGAGAAGAGAATGAGTACGTCACAAGTGAGTCCAAGGATGAAACCAAATTGGCCTATCATGGGCCTTGGTATTTACATCACCTCTTCTGGTTAGTTAACATAGAGGGTGGATACATCATAGATGAGAGTAACTATGAGTTAGAATATTCAACTGAGATGGACTACCTTGGACCTCAACATTTACATCACCTCATAGAGCCATTAGGTATAGATAATGAGTGCTTCGTATATTACAATGACTATGAATATGAAATAGAGATGGCTTATCTTGGGCCTTGAAATTTAGGTCACTTCCCAATTCTAGTAGGTAGGAATGAGGGATTCCTCATAGATGACAAGGATTATGAAGATGAAAATAAAATGGTCTATCTTAGGCCTTGGCACTTACTTCATCACAATGCACCATTTGACATAGATGAGATGTACTGCAAAGTATATCTTGGCCCTCACCTTAGGGGAAGACCACCCAATTCAGACATGATCTATCACTTAGTCTTCTCCGATTTGCCTATATTTAGGGAGTTAATTTAGCCAAATGAACCCATATTCTCATATATCCATAGATTGGATCCTGAGATCCCTATACCCCCAAAGCCACATCTTGGGTATGGAAGGTAAGACTACAATACAGAGTCACACCCACATGGTCCTAGAGATTCCATTCCATCCATCAATATGACCTCCATTGATTTGACCACTCCACTCCAAAACCTATTTGATCCCTCTAGACCATTGTGTCTTAACTTAGACACTATTTATTGGGACTACGCTGATTCACCTTTAGAGCCTAAATATTTCTTCCCCAATGAAGAAATGCTACAACTATTTCATTTTGCACTAGGCTGCACACATGATGTTTATCACACTAGTTTTGACCAAGTTTCAGTTGGACCCTTAAAACTAGTAGATGACATCCACTTGATCCCCACTCCTCACCAGCTTGAGGATGGATCATACATGTCAATAGAGGAAACTTTTGAAGTGGACATCAACGGTGATCCTTCTCATCCAAAAAAATTTAAGTTCAAAGAAAACTTATCTCCAGAAGAATAAGCCACCATCATACCTCTATTGAAAGAAATACCGAATCTCTTTTCTTGGACCTATAAAGACATGTTGGGTTTAGATCTAAAATTGGTTGTCTATAACCTTTTGCTAGACCCCACAAAGAAACTGGTCAAAAAAAATCTCAGAAAGATGCATCCAACCATCACCTTGATGGTAAAGAATGAGTTATAGAAGTTATTGGATGTAGTATTTATTGTACCCATCAACTATCCAGAATGGGTATCAAACATGGTGCCCATAAGAAAACCTTATGGAATAATTCATATTTGCATGGATTTTAGAGACCTAAATAAGGCAAAACTAAAGGATTCATTCCCATTGCCCAATATAGATGCTCTTGTAGATGCAACTACAGGTCATGAGATGCTCTCCCTCATGGATGGTTTTTTTGGTTACAATCAAATTTGGATTAAACCTGAAGACCAGCACAAAACCACATTCACCACTCCATGGGGAACATTTTATTACAAAATAATGCCAATTGGTCTTAAAAATGCTTGTGGCACATATCAACGGGTAATGACATATATTTTCCATGACTACATGCATAAGATCTTAGAATATTATATCTATGACTTACTGGTCAAGTCATTGCTACGTGAAGAGCATGCTGAGGTTCTAAGAAATGTCTTCGATTTCCTGATAGAGCATAATGCTACGTTGAATCCCAAGAAATGCATCTTTGGCATAACATCTAGAAAACTCTTGGGATTCATCTTTTCTAAATGAGGCATAAAAGTTGACCCAACAAAGGTAAAGGCTATCCTAGAAATGGCTCCACCCACTAACATCAAAGAGATAAGAAGCCAACAGGGAAAAGTAGCATCCATAAAGTGTTTCATCGCACAACTATTAGATAAATGTCGATCCATGAATCAACTACTACACAAAGGGGTCCCATTCCACTAGGATGAAGAATACTGGCAAGCCTTTACTGAGATCAATAAATACCTGGTGACCCTACCAGTGCTAGCTCCACCAAGGCCAGATGTGCCATTTTTGCTTTATATATCTGCTACCGATATTTCTTTGGCTACCATGTTGGCTCAAAAGAACATGTAAGATAAGGAACAAGAAATATATTATATCAGCCACACCTTGGTAAGTTATGAGCTAGGGTATGCATACATAGAGAAGCTATGCTTAGCAGTGGTATTTGTGACTAAGAAGTTGTGCCATTAAATGATGAGCCATACAATGTATGTGATATCAAAATAAAATCCTTTGTAGTATATGATGAGCAAGACATATCAGAATACATGTACTGCAAAGTGGATCATGCTACTGATAAAATTCGATCTAGAATTCATAAGCCAAAAGTCCATCAAGGGATAATTTATAGTAGATCAACTATTAGAGGCACCCCTTCAGTAAAGTAGGCCTCTCACCATTGAGCTTCTTGATGATGCAGTATTTGCATTATCAAAAGCGCCCAAACCTAAAGAACCTGATAACAAAGCTGACATGACTTTGTTCTTTGATGGTTCAAAGTGTGAGTAATGAGGTGGTGTAGAGATTGTGATTTTCACGTTGCAAGATGCTCCAATGCCCTTGTAATTTAAGCTAGATTTAACTTGGATAAGAAACAACACCGAATATGAGGCCCTAATCTTGGATCTCCAAATAGCCATCACTATGAAGATCAAAAGGCTATATATCTTCGGTGACTCCATTCTCATAGTCAATCAAGTTAAGGGATTATTTCAATGTAGGTGTCCAATATTAAAAGTTTACAAAGAAGTTGTTGATACTTACCTAGCCCAACTAGAATGGTATAACATTGAGGTAATACCTCACACTTATAATAGATTTTTAGAAACTATGGCATCTTTAGGATCTTTTATCCCTCAGAATCCATCTTCTGATTTCACTACCATTCATGTGAATATTCTCTCGCAATTAGTAATGCAACATGAGACTTTTGAAAACCAAGAATTAGTCAGCATGATTCATATAGAAATAAATTATGAGTGGTTATACAAAGCTAGAGACTTTATAAAGAAGGTGCCTTGGGTGTCTTTGATCTCATAGGGTCCTATGGAGAATGGTGTCACCATTCACCACAAGGTTGTTTCTCAATTTGCATTTGTGCATATCTAATCATAGGGAGAACAAGTTGTCTTGTCTATCGAAACTATAGCTTATCAAGATTGGCTAGGCCAATTACAAGACTTTCTTAATCTTAGAATCATCCTATAGGGATTTTTGCAAGCCATAAAATGAGCATTCAAGAAAAAAATAACCAAATATTCTTGCTAGGAGATATATTGTATCATTGAAGCTTTGATGGAGTCCTCCTTCATTGTCTTGAGCCCCAAGAATTAGCTTGGATGATTTCACAAGCTCATGATGGTACCTACAATGGCCATTTCAGTAGCATGGCCATATTCAAGTGCATCCTTTGAATGGGTTATTATTGGCCCACCATGGAAAGGGATTGCTATGAATATATCATGAAGTGCCCTAAATATTAGCATCATGCAAATCTAATGTACCTGCCATCATAGGACTTACAGCCCATTTAGGTGGCTTGGTCATTTTCTCAGTGGGGTTTTTATCTAATTGGAAAGATCTCTCCCCCATATTCAAGTTGACACATGTTTATCTTAAAGACCACTGAGTACTTCACCAAGTGGGTGGAAGTGGTCCCATTAACATCAAAAATAGGACCTTAAATTGTGGATTTCATACTTCATAATATCATCTGTCGCTTTGTGGTCCCATTAAAAATAATTTTGGATAATGGTATTTCATTTAAGAATAAAAATATATGGGATTTAATGTCCAAATATAATACACCATATTATTTGCAAGCAAATGGGTAAGCAAAAGCCTCAAACAAAACAATTGTTACCATCTTAAAGAAGACGGTAAAATAAAATCATAAGGATTGGAATCTGTAGTTTGCTCTTGTATTATGGGCTTATAGAACATATGGATGCCCACTAGGGCAAAACTATTTTTGCTTGTATATGGAACTAAGGCCATTATGCCCTTGGAGTCATAAATTCCAACATTACACATTGTATTGAAAGAATTCATCGATAACAACACTGCACAACAAGCTCACCTTGATCAACTGAACCTTCTTGGAGAATTTTGCATCAATGCTCTTGAGCATCTCTATGTTTACCAAGATTTTCTAACACAAGATTATAACAATAAAGTCCACCTGAGATACTTTAAGGTTGGGTATCTGCTCAAAGATAACCGATAGAATTCAAACCTATCACTGTACCTATGAGACAAATTTACGGCCAATTGGATAGATCCTTATATCATCTCAGAGAGTATTGGACTGGGGACATATTGCCTAACATCATTAGAAGGTGTTTAAGAGCCTAAGCCTCTCAACATTCTTCATCTAAAAGCATTTTACACATAAAAATCAACAAAACCCAAAAACAATCAAAATAATCAAAATTCCAAAAACACTTGAAAATCATAAAATTCCAAACACATTAGAAAACATTAAAAATTAAATGCTCTAAAGTTATCATAAGTCCTTTGGTAAACTCACAAAAGGCTCCAAAGGTATCATAAGGTCTTTGGTCAACTCACAAAAGGCTCCAAAGGTGTCATAAGTCCTTTGGTCAACTCACAAAAGGCTCCAAAGGTATCATAAGCCCTTTGGTCAACTCACAAAAAGCTCCAAAGGTATCATAAGTCCTTTGGTCAACTCACAAAAAGCTCCAAAGGTGTCATTAGTCCTTTGGTTGATTCACAAAAGCCCCAAAGGCATCATAAGATCTTTGGTCAACTCAAAAAAGGCTCCAAAGGTATCATAAGCCATTTGATCAACTCACAAAAATATTTGAAGGTATCATAAGTCCTTTTGTCGACTCACAAAATCTCCAAAGGCATCATAAGCCCTTTGTTCAACTCACAAAATCTCCAAAGGCATCATAAGCCCTTTAGTCAACTCCCAAAAGTCCCAAAGGTATCATAAGCCCTTTGGTCAACTCACAAAAGGTTCCAAAGGCATCATAAGTGCTTTGGTCAACACACAAAAGGCTCCAAAGGTATCATAAGCCCTTTGGTCAACTCACAAAAGGCTCCAAAGGTATCATAAGCCCTTTTGTTAACTCACAAAAGGCTCCAAAGGTATCATAAGTCCTTTGATCAAATAATAAAATCTCCAAAGGTATCATAAGCCCTTTGGTCAACTCACAAAAAGCTCCAAAGGCACCATAAGCCCTTTGGTCAACTCACAAAAATCCCCAAAGGCACATAAGACCTTTGGTCAACTCACAAAAGCTCCAAAGGCATCATAAGCCCTTTGGTCAACTCATAAAGCTCCAAAGGCATCATAAACCCTTTGGTCAACTCACAAAAAGCCGTAAAGGCACATAAGCCCTTTGGTGGACTCACAAAAACTCCAAAGGCATCATAAGCCCTTTGGTCAACTCATAAAAAGCCCCAAAGGCACATAAACCCATTTTTTCAACACACAAAAGGCTCCAAAGGTATCATAAGCCCTTTGGTCAAACTCACAAAAAGCTCCAAAGGCATCATAAGCCCTTTGGTCAACTCACAAAAGGCTCCAAAGGTATTTAAGCCCTTTGGTCAAAATTAAAACACAAAAGCACAAAAACAATTTAAAAATAAAAAATTCAAAAACATCCAAAATAATCAAAAGTCCAAAAACAATGGAAAATATCAAAAATCGAAAAGCAATAAAACTCAAAAACATTGCAAAAATACAAAAACATTTGCATGTTGCAGTCATGTAATTGCATTGCATTTAGGCATGACCACTCGTTACACTTGCATTAGGGTAGGTTGTGTTTGTAAACTTACAAATGGCACCATGTTTATATCTAAATCATGCATCTATTCATCATCATCCATAACCCTTGTGAGTAACTATGTTTCTCAACACCACCCTTCCTATTAATATAAAGAAGTATACTAGGGTTTTCCAGTCATTCAACCATACCTAGTAATCTTCTTAGATCTTGTAGAAATTTATATTTGCTTTTGTGAATGAGGTCTAGTTTTGATAGTACCTAGTATATATCAAAATCCTATCACTAATCAAAACACTAAAATCCTAGTATGGACAAAGTAATATGAACACTACAAAGTGGTACTAGGCATCCTAAGCAAAAGGTTTTTACTTGCTCATATTGTGATGCGCATGGTCTAGAGTTTTGATCATTGACAAAAGGACAAGTTCCCCCCTACCCAAATATATCCCTTGCTTTCATCAAAATAAGAAAAAATACCTAAACAAAGTAAATTTCAAAAGCAAAAGAAATAGTGATTATCATCACTACATAAATCCCTTGCTCAAAAGAAAGCAAAGTTCAAAATAAAAGTGATTTTCATCACCAAGTACGAGCAAGTATCCCAAATCAATGTGAAGAAAAGAAGGGGTGAAGAGCTTGAATACCTATAATGGTCACTAATCGAAGCCATAAAGTGATCCCCAATACAACAATGGGTTGAATGAATCCCACCTAGCATTGGGGTAGTTCTAAGCAATTTGTAAAAAGAGCTAGCTTTAGGTGTCCTGTATCACCTAATGGTCTAATCAAACTAATTCCAACTTAGGATCATGATGAACATTTTATGATCCCCAATATAGAAATGGGTTGAATGAATCCTTCCTGGCATTGGGGTAGGTTTATGTCTCGTCTAATATATTCATTTGCACACACAGGGATAATGAATATCTTGGTCTTCATAATAAAAGCTTTTATCTTTCAGGTTTCTAGTATAGTCATTATATAACTTTTGATAAGTCAACTAGGGTGTTTGAGTCTCAAGGAAAACCTCAAAAATTCCCTAATAGCAACAAAACATCCCATATCATAAATAACTACTTTTATTTCAAACTCATCATTTCATATATATGGATATTAAAATGATTGTTTCTTATGATAAGATTTATAATTTTCATTCATGATTTTTATACATTTTGTGGTGTCATCCATTAGATTGTTAAACTCATCTCACATTCATTCATTATGTTTTAAGTGATTAAAAAATATAGGTTTATTTGTATTAGATCATATTCATCTAAGTAATGCATCATATCACATATCATATATCATATCATGTCACGAAAACTAAGTGCATAAACAATTAAATAAATCAAACATGCATTCGACAAAAAGCAGTGCATTAATATATGTACCCATCATCATAGTGCATCCACATATCTAGATCATAGCATCTAAGCATCCATATATCATCTAGCTAGTGCATTTCATCAATACATCACATCATATAGCATAACATCATAAGCATTGCATCCAATTTGCATCACATAACAATAAAACAATCACATGATACACATAATGAGTCTAAAAAAGAATGTCATATAGATATATGTGTGGCAAATAAGTACATAGAGGTACAAAATATCCATATGCTACAATAGTGTAGGTCCTCATACATTACACTCAAAAATAATATAGGCCATCATGAATATCAAACGGGACCTGCACCCCTAGGCTTGCCTCCACCCTCAGCTCCATCCTGACTAGTCTGTCTAGAGCTAGTCCCTATGGTCTGATCTATTTAGATCTTGGTCCTCTAGCTCGGCTGCACTGATGACTGCCCTATCTTTCTTTACCTATTGCACTGTGAGACCCCTATTGTATATCTCTCCCAAGAAGTATGGTCTAACCTCTTGAGTTGAAGCCTCAAAGTGGTAATATACCTAGCATATCCCATTATCTGTGCCCTCATACTACTCTAAAAGGCCCTGTAGGCATCTAGTCTCTGTCCTTGAATCCAAACCTGTGGCTCCCTGAGTAGTTGGGGCAAGTGGTATAACTTATCCTTACGCAACATCCCTCTCGATAATGACCTACTTTATCCTAACCTAAATCAAGTCAATCTATGCCTGTAAGGTGGTCCTCTCCTCCTTAAAATACCTAACCCAAGGCTAGAGCGTAGCAATGGAGGAGTCCTACTCTAGACTCTATCATCGAGATTCCTAAAGCTCGACCTCAACACTATGTAACTAAGCTTGGAGAGGAGACTCCTGCTCCTCTGGAGCTAACTCCTCCTCCTCCTCTAGAGCTACTTGCTCCTCTACTATGTACTGCTCTAAAACTTGGCCCCACTCCTCAGTCCTAGGTCATACCTGGTGTGCATCAGAATCCTGCTCTACAACTACCTCATCCCTATCTCGACCCAAGATACCACCACTCTTCCACAACCATGTAATCCACCACTAGGTATATGCCTCTGGAACCCTAGCATATACTATACCAACATCAACTATAGGAGGGTCCTCCTTCTCTAAGATTGCTACAACTCAAGGTGGTAGAAGATCCCTCTCTAAAGTGATCCACCTATACAAAAATGACTCAAGAGGGACATCCTATTGGATACCAAATTGGTGGAGCACCCAGGAGCAATAAAATAACTCTTTGATACCTGATCATCCATAATTGTACGTCATCCAAGCTAGGAATTTGTCTACCTCTAACCATGTAGGGCACTCAAAATAAGACCTCTATATAATATCTCGTATGTGCAGGCTAGTCAAGGTGGTTGCATAGTGTGTCAAATCCCTTGCATGACGTCAAAATTGATGCTCCTCTCACTCTCGAGACCACCTACATCTATAGCACTAGTCCACCTCTACTATGGTAGTGATCCTAACATATAGTCCTCTTGGGTAGTCCACCTCGATGTTCTCCCAATATCAGATATGAAGAAGCAGACTATAAGCAATACTAGCTCATCCATGTCATTGAATTCTATAAATCTCATCATAGCATTGGGCTAGTAGTGCACTCCCCCAATCCATAATTATCATCTCCTCACTGTCCAAAAGGTCCTGAACCATAGCCAAGAGGTTCCATGGGAACCTCACTCTAGAACAATCCAAAAAAAACATGTTACATATAACATGCATCAAGACAGCCTACAGTCGTGTGAAGACATCCTCCTAATACCACCGAGTCATAGAGACTCTACCATACCAGGTGTTAGCCAATGCCATAGTTACCTAAGCTTTGAAAACCCTCTCAAGCACAACATCTCTAGAATTTTTGGGAGAAGACACGATAGCCTCACCATCAAAAGGGATCCTAAAGATCTTGTACACATCCTTTGGAGTGATGGTCATCTCACCCATCGAGAGATGAAAAGTGTTTGTCTAGTAATCCCACCTATGAGCTAGGGCAGTAAGATAGGCCTAGTCCAACATAATAATTGGTAGCCTCATGATATACATGATTCCTTGAGCATCAAACCAAGCCCAATTAATATCATCCATCAAAGGAAGAAGCCATGAGCAAACTAGGTTCTTGAGCCTGCACAAACAAGAGCTAAAAGTGCAAAATAAATGACTAATTAAATGAAATTAAACTAAAAAACATAATAAAATTAAAAAATGATGCAAAAATAATTCAAAATTAATCAAGAGTACAAACATGCTAAGAAAATACACCAAAACATGCAAAAAAATCAAAAACTGCACTTCAAAAATTCAAAAAAATAATTAATTTCATTAAAAATTAATCAATTTTTTTTTTTTTTTGATAATTCCTTTAAAGTTGCATGACTGCTCATTCCTGTAGCGGCCATCCTCTAATGGTAAAAAAATGACCGTTGGAATTCAAACTGGTCGCTTTTGGCAGCATCGGTCCCTCTTTGCAAATTGGGGGCCACTCTAGGTGACAACGATTGCGAGGCGACACGCCAATGACATCCAAAAAAATGAAAAAATTAAAAATCTAAGCTAAAACCAACTAAATTAATCTAATCCTAGACCTATCTATTAGTTCGATTAGTTACCAACAAGTTTAATGAGTTTCATTTATCGATTAATTAGTGTGGTTCATTTTATCGATTAAATAAAAAGTTAGGGTTTAGAGAGATACACATGAACCTCCAGCTCTTCTGCTCATCGATGCCTCACCATGCTCTGCCATGGTGTTTGGAATTCATCAACACCCCAGGTCAAAATCACTCTCTCTCACATTAGATCTCAAATCATAAAAGACAGCTGACAAATAATGAAAGTCAAAACCCTAAAAATTTCTTTTATATTTTCCACTTTTTCTACAGCCGCTACTGGCATCAATGACCCAAAACTTTTTGGCCATTGAAACTGACAGTGGCCATAAAATTGCAATTGGGGGCTGCTTCTGCTGACATTGGCTACAAAAAAGAGATAAAAACACTCAATTTCTCACCATGAGGAATCTCAAAATGGACAATTAAGCATATCTATTGGTCCAAAATTCTCAAAAATTGCAAAATTAACAAAAAAATCAAATAATATCAAAATTTCAAATGAACCTCATACCTAGTTATTTACCCTACACACTTGAGCAGTTGCAACGACTTGTGCTCCATGCAATATGACAAGATGAGTAAATTACCATAAGGGAATTTGAACCAAATTAGTCATGGTTGAATTGCAATACCTCACTTCAATCCTGAAGAAGGCCATGGTGATCGTACTACCCCATAGGAATGAAGTATTCATTTAATTTCTTCCACCACATTTCAATAAAATCATCAAAGTGATTCAACACAAGCTAAATCAAAGTGATATTATATTGACTCCCTAAGAAGGCCATTGCAGTCGGACTGCTCCATGGGATAGAGATATACAATTACTATTAATGGTTAAATCACACCTATAATGGGACCTACCATATGAAAACAATGCAAGACTCTCAAATCATCCAAATCAATCACCTTGGTTAAGTGAATCTTTGTTTTATTCATTGTCCTTCCCTCATTGACTCATCGCTTGAGGGGGTAGTCATATTATCAACAATCATAATCAAAATCAACAAAGGATCACTCGATCATGTCAAATTGTGTTCATCCTATGAATCATTTTCAAAAACTATCATAAGCTTACCCTTTGCTAGGGAAAAAAGCAAATATGATGAGATAAACCTTTGTTGCTTCATCTATCGGTCCTACCCGATTATACTTGAAAGTATCAAAGCACAAAATTTAAGCCTTCCATCCCATTGGAAGCAATGATTCTAAGATACACACCTTTCTCATGGTTGGGGCATCGAATGTTGATCATATAAATGATCATCACACACCCTACCTAGGTGGTCTATTTATTTATTCAACACTACATTTTCCCATAATGCATCCCAAAAATGGGTATCTATAGACACCTAAAACATGTTATGTTTAGGAGACTACTAATATGGGCACATCCAAAGACCATATTACTAATAATGGGCCTTTCCAAGAGCCAAAAATGGTCCTAACCACTCACAAGGGGTAGTTCTAGCCCATTCAAGTGTGACCACTATCAACCAGAGTAGTTGCCAACTCAGGCTACTAAAGTTGAGAGCGGTCATGTCTAGTCATTGCTCTGGATAGCAACTAGAACTAAAATACAAATTGGTCATGAATGTAGGTCTAGATCACATAGTTTGACTACACTTGCATTGGATTCAAGCGATATTTGGTATGGATCTCCTAGAGGTACTCGTGACTGCCATTTCCATGTAATTCTAGAGTTGAGCCTTTCCCTCCAATAGCTAGTTACATGTAGATTTGGATCTTGGCTTCTCTAGGAAGCCAAGATCTAGAATTTGGGAGGTCTACATATGCATCCTCCCAAGAATAAGAAACCATATGGAATATTCAAGTTTTCATGCAATGAAGCCCTAGCAAATTGGAGAACAAATTCACATCCCCTTGAGGAGTAACGAAGTGTTGTCCGATTGAGAAAAGACAACACACCATTCAAGCATTCAGTTCCACACAAGCTTCACTGCCAATCCATATTTGGACATGAAGGTGACCCTTGAATATCAATTCAAATTAAGTATTGAGTGTCCCAACCCATGGTTTGTGAGGTAGAAAGTTCATTTTATGGTTGTTGTCCTTGAAAGTGACCTGCAAGTATAGCCTAGGGTTTGAGTCATTATTTCTTGAGTTCTTAGCATAGATTCCTTACTATTTTACTTTATTAGATGTGATTAGCATAGATCCATATCCTTCATTTCATTTTCACAGTAATTTCTTAGTTATCTACGTATATCTACTTATCTTTGCACCATTATGCTTTTTTCATGCTTCTATATCATTTCTTGCAGATCTTTAAATAAAGCCTCACCATGAGAGGCCACATATGCTACTGATTATTCTTTTTTGTTTCTTATACATAGATCACAAGTTCTAGATTATTGCAAATAATCTTTGGCATCATATCCCTCAGAGCACATGATAAGAAGGCATCAGTAATCCCTTGAGCAAACTCGTGTATGAATATGAGAGGCCTGTGGAGTGCACCATCCCCTTTCAGGGATTTCATTCTATTTGTAATAATTGTATCAAGCGTTTGGTATCCCTAGGAGGGACCTATCTGTAATTGAATTTCCAAATGAATTAATGAAAAGATATATGGTGTTTTTTTAATTCTCTGTTCATCATGCTTTAATGGTTTCATGCTTGATATTATTCTACAAGTGGATTAGGTGTATTGCTTCCTAGGATCGTACACTTCGTAGTTGTGATGCAATAACCGAGAAGATGTGAACCCTAGAAATATTTACGATGATGCAATAACTAAATATTTGTGAAATGATAAACCTTGAACAAAGAGGCTCAGGTGTTCCAAAATAGTGAGGTTTTTGGAATCATTAATAAGACAATATAGTGTTGGTACCTTTAATGATGAGTATCAGGTGACCATGTTATTATTAGGTGAGTGATAATAGCCTTAGTTATCCCACAGAGGTGTGGTAACTAAGTACTAAGGCATTACACCAGAATAATCCTATATAGAGAACTTATTTAGGGTTAGGGAAATAGTGTCCCCATTTAAGTATTATGGGCTTTACAAGATAATCACTATGTCATGGTCAAGTTGTCCTATACTAAAGAGGGTATAGAAAATATGGGTGGACCACTGTAAGTGTCATTTATAAATAGTGAAGTTTAGAGGGGTGAACCCCAATAATATAGGATATTATCCATTCCTATCCACTTGAGTGTCGTTTGCAGTGAAATTGAATTCAAAATGTGGTTATGTCTTACAATGCTAAAGATTATTGGGACTTCTTTGTGAACCTTATTTGAGTATATATATATCTTGGCTTGGTTTTGTGGGTTGTTACAATACCACATACTATAATAGAAAATATGCTAGCATTCATCAGGATTAAGGTAGTCCATTTTTTTTTAAGTATGGTATTTATATGAAAGCCTCTTCCAATTACTACTTGCAAGTTAATTGTCTAGAAAAATCCTTGTAAAAATATATTGATAATATTGAAAACAATAGTGATGGACAACCAAATATTATGGCATCAACACATTTATCAGGTACTATAAGTAGATATTATAACCCCTGAGAAAGGGATTGTTTGTTCCTCTTTCTCCCTAGTCTATGGTCAATAAGTTGGATTACCCATATCCATTGAATTACTAACCCTTCAGTTTTTCCATTAGCTTGAGCTTCAAGAACATGATGTTGTATCCTTAAGAATAGGATAATTATTAAGGCTAGAAGAACAAAGATAAAATGATAGAGTCCACCTAAATAAAAACAAGAAGATATAAAATGATGGTTTGACATATGTACTATAGCACAAAAATTTTAGAATGGTAATTTGGTACTCAAAGGGGATTAGGAGTTGAATAAACTAGGCAAGCACACCATGTTTAACATAATTTGGAGTGGATCATATGTTATCATTGGGTTAAAAACAAAAAATGTTGTGGAGCTTTCCAAATAGGATATATGATCACTTTTGATCCTAGTTAATGGGAGCCAACTGAAGAAGTACTTATAAAAAAAAAAAAAAAAGAAAGAGAAAAAAGACAAAGAGAAAAGATATGGGGCGATAATACAAGTCTCAAAAATATTAAATATATCACAAGATCTACTAGAACATGAGTATAAAATATACATTTATCCTACAACCTCTCCTTGATAGGAACATTAATTAAAAAGAATGGGATCCAAATATCTACCCAAACTTTAATGGTTAGGGTGACTAAAGCTATCGCCAATGTGGTAGTCATCATTGCTCAAGTCCATCATCACCCAGGTGGAAAATTTTAAAATAGATATATCACAATTAAGTAGCACACAACTCAAGTAAGATACAAGAAATAAGGGAGGCCACCTATGTGTCCTACCCAGTAGGATGTAAGGAGAACATGCCTATGAAATAGGTAAACAAGTTAAAAAGATTATAAAATCCATAGGTTTTTTAGGATAATCCAATATTTAGGTCTAGAATAATCAAATATCTTGCTAGAGCCACAAATGGAGATAACATGGAAGGGAATTGGAGAACTATGGAGGTAGTAAAGAAGGTCACTCCCTTTCAAAACACTAAATCAAATACCAAAATAGGAGGTTTTGAGACACATGAAGCAACTAATATCATCATGGACAAAGCATAAAAGGTGAGTGATCCAAAAAAAATTATGAATACAAAAGTCTAAGGGAATGAGATTTCCAAAGATACCAAAACATCCCAACCAAGACTTTCTTTGCCTAAATTTTGATATTTTACCTGGCCCAATATATGGTACCTCAAGTACACCAGTGCTCAAAATTCATGGAAGAATGCACGACTAGGTTCGATGCTCGATGAGGGGTGGCCCATGGTAAGGATGAATGTTTCCAAATTATTATTTTGCTATAATCCATACAAAACATGTTGATTTTCCTCCAAGGATTGAATTTTAACCCTATTGCAGTCAACCAAGTTTATATAAAATATCCCAATCTGTTGAAAGCTCTAAATGAGGAGATCCTTGATGAACACCAACTAAGCAAGATACCCAAATTTTTAATACCCTAGACCCTATTTAAGGACAATATAAAATATGTATTGAGAATGGCGGTGTTCATATTTGGGAAGACAATTATAAACACGTAAATGCAGAGAAGTTAGAGATTGTTTTTACCCTAAGGTACACCACCTATGAGAGGGAGCTACTTCTCAATTTTAGCTTCTATTTGTCATAGCAAATACATGATGGTTTGGAAGAAGTTTAAGAGATAATGACCTTCAAATACCCATCATACCTAGTACATTTGGCCATGGCTCATAATCTAGGATTGTATCAAGGTTTGGACCTAAAGAGATTAGAATATGGTCAAATGTAGCCTATGTCTATTTGGATGAGGGATATTTTTTGAAGAACCTCCTATTGCAACTTGGTAGATAAGTTCTTAATGTCATTCATATGGGCCCTAAAATGGGTAAAGCCACAACACATACCAAAGAAATGTTCAAAAAATATTCATTGAGATTACAAAGGAGATTGGTTCTTCCTAGAGGACCATAATATCATCTAAATCTATAAATTTGATAAGCTAGTGCATTCACTTTCTTGGTACGTACTAGAAAGAGTATTTGCTTAAGAGATATTTTGGTAATTAGACATAATGGGTATTACTTATGATGTAATAAGAGTAAGGTAAACTATTACAAAGTACCAGTTCAATTGGGAGGAATTATTTAGTTGAAGAGGAGTAAAACTCCCTTATTAGAAGAAAAAATCAAGAGACTAAAGATTTGTCTTGAATTACCCATAGGCTTATGACCTAGATGCATATTTTAGGAGTGGTTGTCCAAAACCATGAATGCAAAGAAATTCATGCCTCAAATGTGGCTAAGGCTACAATTCTACCAATATCTTGATGAAAGTAGCTATAAGCTACTTTAGAGGGAGGATTTTCTAAACTACCCCAAGGAGCTCAAGCCATGGTTTGACCTATTGGAGGAGGGATATACCAAGTGCATGGTAGACCCTAGAAATTTTTTTTTAAAGAACAAAGAAAAATAGCTATGGGATAAGAATTACAATTATGTGAAGATTCAAGACTAGTGTAGTTATAGGAAAATAATCAAAGACAGTCTATTTACCTAGGGAGAACCCAAAAGATGATAAGTTTAAAAAATTATGAGGCAAATACATCTGAAGGGGATAATGACATGGAAGAAATTGAATAGGTGATGCACCCTTAGAAAGCATAAGGATAAAATACCTCACTAGCTAGTAGCTTGATGCATTTCACCAAAAAACAAGGCATCCAATACAAAATATTCTACCTCTTCCGATTTGGATGAAACTACAATGTATCACTAGGATTAATCGCCAAGAAAAAAAAATAGGCAGAAAAAAGGCAAGAAGCTCAAAAAGAGGTAGAGGTCTTCCTTATATGGTGATAAAATAGAGAAGAAAAGGAAGAGCATATACCAAGCTAAGGATATCCCCCTTTGGAAGAATATCCTCAAGGAATTTCTCATATGTCATTGAGAGATGATAAGATCTCCCCAAACATGACCATAAAGCAAAAGAAAGCCTCAAACTACCATCTCAACAGTGTCCCAAATTTTTTTTTTCAATCACTTTCTTGTGAGCCTCCTTCCACCATCTTGCCCATATCATATACCCCTATTACTTTACTTGTACCTCAATATTATCCTTTTTTATTCTACCATGACCTTCACTCCACCTTCCATGATCATGAACTACTTCAACATAGTCTCCTTGATAAATCCCCCACCTCATTTTCCTTTCATAAAGCCCTTGCCACTGTAAACTAAAAACCTATTGTAATATGATGACCCCAAACCTTGTTAGCTTTTGATGATCTATTTTAAAGGAAATGCAACCACAAGATGTAAAATAAGAAAGCAATGATAACTATATGATAATGGCACTATAATATGTAGGAAAATTTAAGATAAAATTCTGCAACAACTCAGAAATATGCCATTAATGAAAGCTCACAAAAATAGTACAATATAATATAATGGAGGACATGAATACTCCATAAATACATGAAGGATCTACATTGTACTCACTATTACTACTAATGCAACTAGTCACTATTCTATCTTATGCCTCTCTCTCTCTTTTATATTCTACTCAAAGGTATATATATAGGGAGATAAGTCCCTTGGCCTTTCATCTACCTAACCTATGACTCGTGTACATGTGGACTACATGCACATTTACATCATTGTACATTCTAACACTTGTGCATTTATTACATTGTATGAAGTATCTAATCAAAACTTACTCTAAGGTAGACTCCTACTCTAATTATGTACCCAAGGTGGTACATTAGCATGTATCAAATAATGTAATATATTCTAACACCCCCTATATTACATTATTTGGGTATTAAAGACTTTAGTCTTCAATATGGATATTTGTATTTCGAATATTATTTTGGTTTGGTTAGGTTCATTGTATTATATTTAATTTACTTTGCACTGTATACCTCCTTGATCTGGTTCCTTTTCTTCTTCTTCTTTATCCTTGTCTTTGGAGTCAGTTTTTGTGCTTTCATGAGTGGTACTATCACCTGATTCCTGCAAAAGTATTTTCTCTTTTTCTTTGTCCTTCTTATCACTATTCTTATTTTGTACAAAGGCTTCTGAACAATCAATTAAGGTATCATGATAAGATCTTACGTTAGTAGAACTTGAATTATCAATACTACATGAGGATTAAAATATATTTTCTAAGGACTCATCTATTGTTGATTTATCTTTAAGTGATTCAATCAATCCTTTTTATTATATTTTCTCATATTTTTAATATTTGAATATAAGTAATGCCATATATAATATGCTACCAATATCTAAAGGAATTTGAATATCATTCTTTTCATTATCAATTACTTAAGTGATTCTAGCATGTAGATAATATTCCATAGTTTCAAAATTTTATTTTAAAGCTTCACTATGAATCACTTTTGAAGTAAGGTCTAAATTTCCTTCAAACTTTATAAGTCAATTCTTGATTCCAATTTTAATAACACTTGTCCTTTCCTTTCTTATGGTGTTGTCCATATCATTATTCACTAAATTCTTTGTAGTAGACATATTTCTTCCTCCTTAGTTTTAACAGACTATTTTCACATGTATACCTTGTATCTCCCTAAGTTGATTTTGAGAATATGACTAGATTCTAACTTTTAATTTTTCAAATCTTGTAGTATATGATTAATCAATGGAATTATTTTAGCTCTTTAGTATTTTGAGAATACTTTTGAAAGAATTTTTTAAGTAGTCTACCTTATGACTCCTTAGTTTGAGTTTATGATCAAAATTGATAAAACCTTTTCAAATCTTAGGTTTTTTAGTATCCCTTATATCTCCCAAGTGATTAGAGTATGCCATGGTCTTGATAAAGTGCTTATCTTTATTTTCTTTTGAATTTAATCCTCAAAGTTTTGATGCCAATTTTAATATTATGTTCAACTCCAATGTTTAACCTTATTTCTCCTTAGTGATATATGCACTTTTCAATCTGATGAAGTTCTTTATCTTCAATACTCTATGGTTGGATTTATTTTGTCCCTTTAATTTGTATATGAGACAAGTATAAGCAATAATTTCCAACTCTTTAAGCAATTCAATGTTTTGCTTCTTTTATCCTTAATTTTTAATGGTTTAATTTTCTAAATTCCAATGATCTAAAGTTTGATGTAGTACTCCTTATATCTCCCTAATTTGAAAATTTAGAAAATTATAATATTTGCAAAATAATAATGTTTTATATTTTCCAAGGTAGAAAACCTTATATCTCCTATTAAAAATAAATGCAAATATTATGATATTTGTATTTCAACCAATGCCCTTTTGAAATATCACTTAAGGATAAAAAATCCTTATTTTTATTTGCTTTCTAATTCACTAAGGTTGGTATTTGCTTATATCTCCAATGCAATGATAAATAAACTCAGCTTGTATAATGCACCTTATAACTCCTTGCACTTAAAGAAAGCAAATATTAAATTATGTAAAACTATACCTTCCTTGTAATGTTGTATGCCATGAGATGATTGGCTTCTCTTTTAACTCCTCTATCCAAGCTTTGGGTACTATATTTTTTGGCCTTCAACATATGACAATGAGCATTGAAGGATCTATGTTCAATGGGTGCCTTATGATAATCTTCTCATTTTTCAATGCACTTTGACTTCTCTATGTTGGATATTCATGGTCTGTTTATATTGGGTTATTGATATGAATTTCTTCCTTTGAAACATATGATACTTGGTGCTTTACATTGCACAAATAATTGCTATTCCTTCTTGGATTTGAATGGAGCATTACTCCAATTTGGGTGCTCTTTCTCCTTTGTGCAAGTGTTACTTCAATGAGGATACATAGGCACTATTGGACATTTTGAGTCCCTAAGCTAAAAGTTGTCATTGATGTCAAAATAACCTATGCTGTGATTTTTCTCCACAAAGAGCATCATGAGAAGCCAAGGTTTTGATCAAAAGGTTCTAGAAGGGATGCATGGAATTTGGTCCCAAAAGGAGCTTCAAGGGAAGCTTAGCAAAATGTTTTTATGAAAACCAAGGAAGGTAAGGAAAGGTTTTATTTAAAACCAATGGATGGCATATTTGAAATGGATTTTTCTTAAAACCCAAGTTGGCTTTTTGTTTCATTGAAAAAGGTACCCCAATGATGGAGAAATTTAATTTTAAAGGTTTAGTTTAAATTTTAATTTATTTAAAATTTTAATTTTAATTTTTAAATTTTAATTTTAATTTTAAAATTAAATAGAAGGTTTTTCCCTCCTTTCTTATTGGCACCGCTGATGTCATGAGGGTAATGTTAAAAGGGCCGACGTATTCGCATTGAAGTATGGCTTATATAAATAAGCCAAAGGGTTTCCATTTAATAAACCTAAGTGTATCGCATGATTTTTGAAAACACAAAAGTATTTTTGCATCTGAATATTGTGCAACGAATTTCGTGGAGTGTGACGTGGGTAGTCAAGTCATGGGCAGATAAAGTTTTGGCGCCTTGTGAGGAAAGTGCATGTAGTTTAAGGAAGAGAGTGCCCAAGGCAATCACATAGGCAATGTTAGCTCATGCGTCTTACATGCTGCTTGGCAACACGATGGGTAGAGGTTTGAAATGCCAAGGCCCTTCGAGGGCTCCTTTGAGGTATGCACTCCGACTTTTATATTTGTGGGGGTAAATATTTTAATTAAAATATTTGCTTGTTAAGGTTTGATTATGATTTTTGTGGGATATATAAGGTTGAGCAAGCTTTAATATTTTAATAAGATTTGATATTTGATTAATGTGAGATATTGCCTAAGATAGATTTGTGATTATTTTTTAGTGCAAAAGTGTTGAAAGGAAGGATATAAAATATTTGATTTATTTTATGGTATAAGTGGTTTTTGGAGTGACAAGGTTATGCAATATTTTGATTTATTTTATTTTATGGTACAAGTGGTTTTAGGAGTGATAAGGAAGTTGTGCATTAATTCTTAAGAAGGTTTTCTAATTAAAAGTCTTGGTGAATATAATTGTGAAGTGGAGTAATGTTGATTATTTTGTGATCTTCTAACCCTCGTGAAGATTGGCAAAAGAATATCGTGATTGTGGCAGATTTTCAAAGAGGCTTCTTCATCTTCATAAAAGGTATGGGCACATTCTCCTATTGATTGATTATGGTGGTTGATTTCTGAAAATATCTTTGGAGTGAAAATGATTGATTGTGGTTTCCTTTTCAAAAGTGATTGGTTTAATGCTTCAAGGTTTTCTAGATTGAGAGTTGTGATTAAACCTTGTTTTATAAGCATTGTTGTTGAAGCCCATTGGTTGAACAAAGAACTTGAACTTGAGTTATAAGAGAACATGAGTATCATTGTTATGTGAAATTGTTTGTTAAGAATTGTTGGAAATATTTTGAGTTGATTGATACATTCTTGGACATTCTTGGACTAGGATTTGTGAGAAAGGGTTGTTCATTGAGGTGATTGGTTGAGTTGAGTTGATTGAGCCTAGTAAATTGGATGCATGTGGTTGTTCAAGTTCTATAAAACAAACTATTCTATATTCTTGATTTGAGTTGAATTGATTGAGCCTAGTAAAGTGGATGCATGTGGTTGTTCAAGTTCCATAAAATAAACTATTCTATATTATTGATTTGAGTTGAGATTGAAATTTGAGAATAGAACATATAGAGTCTCTAACAATTCTCTTTATGCTTCTATGAGATTGATTTGAGTTGAGATTGATATTTGAGAATAGAACATATAGAGTCTCTAACAATTCTCTTTATGCTTCTATGAGATTGATTTGAGTTGAGATTGGGATTTGAGTATAGAACATATAGATTCTCTAAAAATTATCTTTATGCTTATATGAGATTGATTTGAGTTGATATTGGGATTTGAGTATAGAATATATTGGGTCTCTAACAATCATCTTTATGCTTATATGAGATTGAGTTGAGATATTGATTGAGCATTAAGTATAGAACATATTGAGTCTCTAAAAATTCTCTTTATGATTCTATGAGATTGGACAAGTTCTGTGTGAGCTTGTTAAGCAGATTTGAGATAAGTCCTTGAGAAGGCTTGTGGAATGATGTTGAGTAAGCTTTTGTGGAAGCTTGCTATGAAAATTTGAGAAAGTCCTAGAGAGGACTTATTGAGCATATTTGAGCAAGTACTATAGAGGACTTGTTGAGCATATTTGGACAAGTTCTGTGTGGACTTGTTGATTAGATTTGGACAGGTATTGTGTGGACCTTTTGAGCGGATTTGAGCAGGATTTATGTGGACCTATTGAGTATATTTGGAAAAGTTTTGAGTGAGCTTGTTGAGCAGATTTGGACAAGTTATGAGTGAGCTTATTGAGCAGATTTGAGAAGGTTCTGAGTGAACCTATTGAGATAGAGCTTTGGAGGTGACAAAGTATAGATGATAGAGTCTCAGTGGATAGAGATCTAGTAGCCAGTACAATTGAAGACAGATATGAGTGAGGAGTCTTCAAGTAGAGAGAGATCCACCAGTCAGTGCAGCAGAGAGATAGAGTCTTCTATAAGATCACTATCCAAAATAGAAGAGGAAATATTTCTCCTATGGAAGATATCCATGAACTTGAGATTAGGGGATCAACATCTCCTTTGGACAGAGGTCCATAAACATTGTAATTGGGAAGGATTCCCAAAGATATTGATTGAGAAAATTTAGTAAAATATTTTATCTGTGGAGTAGCCCACATTGGGTGAACCACATAAACTATGGTGTCTCTATTGTGTATGGTGTTTTGTGCATTGCTTTGATTACTGCTATTGATACTGCTATCTATACACTGCATAATATTGAATTGAAATAAAAATTAAAAAGGGGTCTTATATTGTTCACCCCCCACCTCTCAGTATAAGCTTATGTTTTTCAATTGGTATCAAAGCAGGTTCCTTCAGAATAGTTTGACATATTGAAGTAAAAGTGGTATAAGAAAAAAATAGATCAAAAGGATCAAAGAGATAGACCCTTCAATAATGCAATACCAGTATTTGATGGAAGTGACTTCTTATATTGGTGTATGCTGATGAGATTTTACTTGATGGCACTTGGCAATGAAGTTTGGGATGCAGTGGAACTTGGATATGATTCAACAGCCAATCCTCCTACAGATAAGGAAGGTAAGCTTCTAATGCATGCAAATTCAAGAGCTATGAATGCAATTATAAAAGGGCTACATAGATAAAAATATATGAAGGTTATGGAATGTAAAACAACAAAAAAAATGTGGGAACTTCTACATGAAATATATGAAGGAGATAAAGGAGTTAGAATGGATAAGATCAAAAATATCAAAGGATAATTTGAGAACCTAAGAATGAGGGATGATGAAAACATTCGTGACTATCTCAACAAGGTTGATAAACTTGTACATGATATGAAAGGTATTGGAATGAAGGTTGATGAATCTAATGTTTGTGATAAGATCTTGAGGACTCTTCCAAAAAGGTATAGTGAAAAGGTTTCTACTATAGAAACATCAATTGATAGTGATTATTTGACAAGGAATTATTTGCTTGGCATGCTTACTACTTTTGAGATAAGAACAAAAGATCCTATTCCTCCGAAAGAAGCTGCTTTCAAAGTAGACAAAAAGAAAAAGGGAAAGAATATATAATAAAGCAGTGAGTAATCCAGTGATGAAGAAGCAAATTATGGTAGAAGAGATAAAGGTTCCAGAAGACCCATAGATCTAAGATCTATCAAGTGTTTCAATTGTGGATGATATGGATACTATGCAATAGAATGCAAAGAGCCAAAAGGCAACAATGATGAAGAAAAACAAGATCACAGATACAGGGAATCAGAAAGATATAGGTACCAGAAGAAAAGTAATGATGGACAAAGCAGACAAGGAAATAAATTATTCTAGAGACAAAAGAGAAGCTACTATGCGAAAAATGCAAGTAAGTACTCAATTGATAGTGATGCTAGTATTTCAGACAATGATAGATATGAAGTCCTATTTATGGTTAAAGAGAAAGATCTAGTTAAGAAAAGGACTCAAGTTATTCTCAAGTGATTTATATGTGGTAAATTTGGACATCTTGAATATGATTGCACTAGGGATGATTATATTTTCAGTGATGATTATTTTGAAGATGTACTTGAAATACCAGATGAGAATCTTCTAATGGCTTTGGAAGATAAAGAAGATGATCCTATAGAATACAAGCCAAAAGGAAGTAATGATATGAACAAAGGCAAAAAAATAGAGGAATATTCAACAGAGAATGGCTATGATCTCAAGGGAGAACTTATATATGCCCTTGACACAGTAAAGAAGGTTAGAAAGCAACACTCCAATAGTAAAAGTTAGTTTCAAGAATGTGATGAAGAAATGTTTTTGCTCATAGAGGATTTAGAGAAGTCAAAGGCTAAGGCAATCAAGTTCAAGGATAAGTTAGAAGAAAAAAAATTGGAATGTGATAAGTTAGAACAAGAAATGGATACTCTAAAAGAATACTTAAAGGACTCCAAGATCAAGATGAAGAGTTTCACAAATAGCTCTAAGAACTTGGATAAGTTCATCTGTGGACAACAATGAACATCATTTTCAACAGGTCTTGGCTTTGGAAAGGTTCAAAAGAAACAGGAAAAAGGATCTACTTCAAGTCTTGATGAAGAAGAAACTTTAGAAGAAGACAATTTAAGTGAAAATGGGACATAAAAGGATGAGTTGGACAAAAAACAGAGGAACAATGCACAAAGAAGATACATATGGAACAACAATCAGAACAAGATACCAATGAGGTGAAGACAAGGAGGCTTCAATGGAAGATGCTTTTCATGTCACAAGTTTGGACACATGGCTTCATAGTGTAGGACTCATGAAAGTAGGTATATGGAAAAGAACAAATTTTCCAAGGTTATTTCTACTCATGCAATGGTTTTGGTCACAAGGCAATGAATTGCATGATTAATGATAGAAGAGGATATGGCTTCATGAGGAGAAATCCTAAGAAAATTGCACATCCAAGGAATAATAACATTAAGTGTTATAAGTGCAATAATGATGGTCACATAGCAAGATGGTGTAGAGCAAATATTCCAAAAATAGGCATGAACAGGAACAAGAACATGAATAGGAACAAGAATATGAACAGGAACAGGAATATGAATAGACATAGGAATATGAACAGAAACAAAAAGATGATTAGGAATATGAACAGAAACAAGAAGATGAACAAGAATAGATACTCAAAAAATAATAGACTCAGAAAAGAATAAGAACATGAACAAGGATGAGAAACAGAATAGGAACATGGATGAGAACAAGAATAGGAACAAGAACAAAAGTGATGACAGGAATAGGGATGATAACTTAGAAAAAAATAGTGAGAGGATTCAAAAAAATCACAAAAGAAGAGAGAAAAATAAAAGCATAGATCTATGCTTTCGGGGAGTAGAAATACTCCCACCCAGAATTAACCACCTCATGTGGAGGTGGGGGAGGGGCTAAGCAAAGAGACTCATTCTTAGCCTCGAGCCCCAAATGTGACCCTTTGCCATTGATGTCAAATGGGGATATATTTGTGTATTGGGGAGAGATTTGATATTTGAGAGAGCATTGAGCTAGGGATAGCAAAGTCCCAGAGGGAGCAGAAAAGAAGGTCAAGTTTCAGTAAAATGAATATGGGTTGCCATCAATGACAAAGGGGGAGATTGTTGGACATTTTGATTCCCTAAGCTAAAAGTTGTCATTGATGTCAAAAGGACCTATGTAAGTAAGCACTATGATTTTTATCCACAAATAGCTTCATGAGAAGCCAAGGTTTTGATCAAAAGGTTCTAGAAGGGATGCATGGCATTTGGTTTCAAAAGGAGCTTCAAGGGAAGCTTAGCAAAAGGTTTTTATGAAAACCAAGGAAGGCAAGAAAAGATTTTATTTAAAACCAATGGATGGCAGATTTGAAATGGGTTTTTATTGAAACCCAAGTTGGCTTTTTGTTTCATCGAAAAAGTTGCCCCGTGATGGAGAAATTTAATTTTAAAGGTTTAGTTTAAATTTTAATTTATTTAAAATTTAAATTTTAATTTTAAAATTAAATAAAATGTTTTTCCCTCCTTTATTATTGGTGTCGCCGATGTCATGAGGGCAATGTTAAAAGGGCTGACGTATTCGCATTGAAGGATGGCTTATATAAATAAGCCAAAGGTTTTCCATTTAATAAACCTATGTGTGTCGCATGATTTTCAAAAATCCAAAAGTATTTCTACATTCAAATATTGCACAGCGAATTTCATGGAGTGTGACATGGGTAGTCAAGTCGTGGACGGTCAAAGTTTTGGCACCTTGTGAGGAAAGCACACACAATTTAAGGAAGAGAGTGCCCAAGGCACTCATGTGGGCAGTGTTAGCTCACGCGGCTTAGCTACCGCTTGGCAACACGATGGGCAGAGGTTCGAAACGCCAAGGCCCTTCGAGGGCTTCTTTGAGGTATGCACTCCGACTCCGATATTTACGGGGATAAATATTTTAATTAAAATATTTGCTTGCTAAGGTTTGATTATGATTTTTGTGGGAGATATAAGGTTGAGAAAGCTTTAATATTTTAATAAGGTTTGATATTTGATTAATGTGAGATATTGCCTAAGATAGCTTTATGATTATTTTTGAGTGCAAAAGTGTTGAAAGGAAGGATATAAAATATTTGATTTATTTTATGGTATAAGTGGTTTTTGAAGTGACAAGGTTATGCAATGTTTTGATTTATTTTATTTTATGGTACAAGTGGTTTTAGGAGTGATAAGGAAGTTGTGCATTTATTCTTAAGAATGTTTTCTAATTAAAAGCTTTGGTGAATATAATTGTGAAGTGGAGTAATGTTGATTATTTTGTGATATTCTAACCCTTGTGAAGATTGGCAAAAGAATATTGTGATTGTGGCAGATTTCCAAAGAGGCTTCTTCATCTTCATAAAAGGTATGGGCACATTCTCCTATTGATTGATTATGGTGGTTGATTTTTGAAAATATCTTTGGAGTGAAAATTATTGATTGTGGTTTCCTTTTCGAAAGTGATTGGTTTAATGCTTCAAGGTTTTTTGGATTGAGAGTTGTGATTAAACCTTGTTTTATAAGCATTGTTGTTGAAGCCCATTGGTTGAGCAAAGAACTTGAACTTGAGTTATAAGAGAACATGAGTATCATTGTTATGTGAGATTTGTTGTTGAGCATTGTTGGAAATATTTTGAGTTGATTGATACATGCTTGGACTAGGATTTGTGAGAAAGGGTTGTTAATTGAGGTAATTGGTTGAGTTGAGTTGATTGAGATTAGTCAAGTGGATGCATGTGGTTGTTAAATTTCCATAAAATAAACTATTCTATAGTCTTTATTTGATTTGAGATTGAGATTTGAGAATAGAAAATATAGAGTCTCTAACAATTCTCTTTATGCTTCTATGAGATTGATTTGAGTTGAAATTGAGATTTGAGAATAGAACATATAGAGTCTCTAACAATTCTCTTTATGCTTCTATGATATTGATTTGAGTTGAGATTGGGATTTGAGTATAGAACATATAGAGTCTCTAACAATTCTCTTTATGCTTCTATGATATTGATTTGATTTGAGATTGATATTTGAGTATAGAACATATTGAGTCTCTAACAATTCTCTTTATGCTTATATGAGATTGAGTTGAGATATTGATTGAGCATTAAGTATAGAAAATATTGAGTCTCTAACAATTCTCTTTATGATTATATGAGATTGGACAAGTTCTATGTGAGCTTGTTAAGCATATTTGAGACAAGTCTTTGAGAAGGCTTGTGTACTGATTTTGAGTAAGATTTTGTGGAAGCTTGCTATGCAGATTTGAGCAAGTCCTAGAGAGGACTTATTGAGCAGATTTGAGCAAGTCCTAGAGAGGACTTGTTGAGAATATTTGGACAAGTTTTGTGTGGACTTGTTGAGCAGATTTGGACAGGTTTTGTGTGGACTTGTTGAGCATATTTGAGCAGGTTTTGTGTGGACCTGTTGAGCATATTTGGACAAGTTATGAGTGAGCTTGTTGAGCAGATTTGGACAAGTTATGAGTGAGCTTATTGAGCAGATTTGAGAAGGTTCTGAGTGAACCTATTAAGACAGATTTTTGGAGGTGACAAAGTATAGAGGACAGAGTCTCAGTGGATAGAGATACAACAACCAAGATAATTGAAGATAGATATGAGTGAGGAGTCTTCAAGTGGAGAGAGATCCACCAATCAATGCAACAGAGAGATAAAGTATTCTAGAAGATCACTAGCCAGAACATAAGGGGAAAGAGTTCTCTTGTGGAAGAGATCCACGAACTTGAGATCAAGGGATTAACATCTTCTTTTGACAGAGGTCCATAAACATTGTAATTGGGAAGGATTCCCAAAGAGACTGATTGAGAAAATTTTAGTAAATTTTTTTCTCCGTGGAGTAGCCCACATTGGGTTAACCACGTAAATTGTGGTGTATCTATTGTGTATGGTGTTTTGTACATTTCTTTGATTACTGCAATTGATACTGCTATCTATACACTGCATAATATTGAATTGAAAGAAAGTGGGTCTTATACTGTTCACCCCACCTCTCAGCATAAGCTTGTGTTCTTCAGGCACTCTACTTCCCTTTGACTATTATCCTTATCTTCATCAACAATATATGACCTTCACTCCTTCGTATCTGTGCTCTTATTCAAGTATGAGTTATTAATACTTGACTACCTTTTCTACCTTGTGTCACATGGCATTTAGCATAGCCCTTGGATGTTGTTCTTCTCTGTTAGGTGGCATAGATGTTTCTTACTCCCACGTATACGTTACTTCAACATTTAAATGATTATTTTCTCTGTTAAGTGTGTAGGTTTTACCTTGAATGTTGCTCTATCTTTGTAAGCATTACTATGTATGTGTATATTTATGAGTGCTATATTCTCTACTTGCTCATTTAGTGCTCTTTTGAGATGTTACTTAAAAATATTGATGCTTTTCATTTGTACCAAGTTGTAACTTATTCTCATGCATGTAACCTATGCTCAATGTTCCATTATTTTTCTATAACACACTTTCCAACTCTTTGCAAGTTGTTTTTTTTCCTTTTGTAACTAATGTGTACATCTTGATCTTCAATGTATGGTAGTGGATCTATTGGGACTGAAACTGAAGCGGGTTAATTTTATTGATACTAATGGTTACAATATATAGGCATAAGCCTATATTCAACACATGACACTTGTCAAGAGAAACTGACAAGTGTCAAGGTGAAGGCATAGTGCACTTTAACTCTAACATTCCCCCTTAAAGTGCACTATCCTAACTAAAGAAGAAACAAAACAAGTCAACATTAGGTAACATTCCCCCTTAATGTTGACTTCTCTAAAAAACAACCTATCATCCTCTCTTATTGTTGATTTGGTCTAGGCTCGTGCTCTTTGCACTTGGCTCTCCAACTGTAAATAATGCTAGATTCACTGTGTATACATCTCGATCTGTTGCCTCAGGGTCAACCACTTCCATGGGTTTGTTGCCACTGGGTCAGTCGTCTAAGTGCCTCAGGGTCATCATGGGTGCCTCAGGGTCAGCCACTTCTGGGTATGTTGCCTCTGTAGGTCATCCTCAGAGGATTTTGCCTCTTGTAGGTCACTGACTAGATTCACCACGAATATCAAATCCCTCCTCATGGTGAACTCAATCTAGAAGGTGTCGGGATCTTCCAAAAATGCACCTTAATACAAAGGAAAAATGAGCCATATAAGAGTGTCGGTCTCTGTCGAAAATGCACTCAATACAATAAAATGAGCCATAGATCCAAATATGGAGGAGAAGAAGAATAATAAAATAGAATATTCTGAAGTGTCTTCGTCTGTAGTCTTTAGAAGTAAATCCGAAAAAACCTTGGATAGAGTCTAGGGTGTCTGTCTGTAGTCCCTAGAATAAGTTTCCTTATGGTGACCATGTCATCCCACCGAAATGCATGGGTAACTAGGTGCTGCATTTTCCAAGTGTATAGAAAATATCACTAGGTACAAGGATCACATATAAAATTACCTTGGGAGTGTCGGGTTCAACCGAGAGTGCACTCCAAGGTAGAAAAACTTTGAGGCTAAAAAACTAAATTGAAACAGCCTCAATATGACACCACCATAGTTTTCGTCACAGAAAAACATTTCCAATGACTATAAATACCCCTATACTTGGGTTTGAATGGGGCATTTAACTTTCTGAAAAAACATTATCATGTCTCTCTAGGAAGCAAAATAAACCTCAGGAATAATAAATTCCCAGCATCGCACTCTGGCGGCATAAAAAAATAGATTTTCAAATGAAGGATTATAATAAGAAGCCATGTGGGCCTTCCACTTCCACTTCCACTCTTCATGTGGAAAAACTTAAAAAATGACCATGGTGGCCATATTATCGACCAATGAAAAAACTTCACTTTAAAAAATATCATTCCTTTTAAAAAAAACATTCATTATCTTAATAAAATGCCCCCCTCCTTACTTTCATAAAGAACAAAAATATGCTTCAGAGAAAAGCCACCCCAAAACCGTTGCTGTAACGGAAAATGCCTCGATGGCATGACCCATGTCGTAATTATAGTACCGAAATGCCTGTTCCCCATACTTCCAGGCCTCCCACCAGAAAATCGAAGTCAGGCCGATGAAGAACGTGTTTTCCAGGAACCCGCTCCGCAATTTTGACCATAATTCCAGCGGGATCTCCGCCCGGATTTGTAGGGTGTGCTCCTTAGGGGCATAGTGGGCCACAAAGGCGGTTTTAAAAATACCACTCATGGGCCCGTAGATGATGTAACCCTCATTGGGATGAAGGTTTCCACTGCTAGGGTTAACCCTGAGGGACCAAGTGGAGTAGCCGATGGTTTTCCAGACGAAGAGCATGAGGCTATCGTAGAAGAGCTAGGAAATTGTAGATTTGTCGAGTGGTTTTGCAATGAGTAATGGTAACCAGGGGCCCTGCACAGGCATACCATATCTCCTCATTCAGCGCATCAAATGGAGTTTCTGGTGGTAAAGGAGATGCGACCCTCGATCCGCTCAAAATTATTTCCATCACGTTGTTTTTTGCAGTTGAAGAACACCTCTCACGGTCCACTCAGGAACAAAAACAATAGACTCCAATGGCTATGCCTCTCATACTATCCGTCGGACTCCCAGGTTGTTCATTACTGCATATATCACTGGCCAATAACTTGTTGTGTGAGCTAGCAACTTTCATCATCGAGTAGCAGTCAAATTGCATAGTACAAATGGGGAAACTGCCTCTCAGGATTTTGACACCACTACAGTAGTTGGAAAACTTGGTGTGGGTCACCAAAAAAACACCCATTTCACTGCTCAAGACGATTGATACCATAAATCATACGCGGGTATTGTCTGAAGCTTTATCCTACCTCCACCTGGTGGGCAATTTTTGCCCCTCAAATAAACATTGGAGAACATGGAGTACTCGGGCATAAACGTGCTGCTAGGGGCCATGCTTTGTATGGAGGACATGCGCAAAACATCTATTTGAATTCCTGTGAGCCTAGGGGCCGGTTCTGACTGAAAAAATAATTTTATAAAAAACACAGCCACCTCCAACTTTGACCAGATCGGGACCCGCTTTGCTTTAATGCTGAAAAATATCGGATCACCATTCTACCAAATGCACCAGCTCAAATAAACCGGCATTTGGGTGCATCATTTCGGTGGTTCTTCCTCATCATGTGGGACATTGCACATCAAAAGATCAAAAAATTAATTTTTCATCGTGATTTTTCATTCTTTACGCAAGCTTTCTATAAATCATCACCACAACACTTTTCATATTCCACTCGATTGGATTGAATGGAACAAAATTCACCATAGAGCACAACTTGCTCCATTTACATCAAAAAAATACATGTCGCCCAATGCACGTCAAAAGTGTGGATTTAATCATAGAAGTCTGCGATCTTGACCGCTAACATCACAGAAGTACCCAGCAAGAAGTACCCAACATAGATATGCCCTAAAAGCTCCAAATCATGGACAAACCATGCTATCTATCATGGGAAACACCAAAAATAAGATGACCTCAAAATGAAATGGATTTGCTGAAAACTAAAAGAAAAATGACCTAAATTTTTTTAAGAAATTGAAGATTTGGCAGCCATGATTTTTCAAAAATTGGGTTTTTGATTCATCCATCAATGATGAAGAGCATACTCCCTATTTTGAAAAAAAATTGGGGAGAAGGATGAGGGGGGAGGGAGGATTTCCATGAGGGAAATCCCCCCTCAAGGGTTTCACAGGGTAGGGAAAGCCTGCTCTGATACCAAATGTTGGGACTGAAACTGAAGGGGGTTAATTTTATTGATACAAATGGTTACAATATATAGGCATAAGCCTATATTCAACACATGATACTTGTCAAGAGAAACTGACAAGTGTCAAGATGAAGGCATAGTGCACTTTAACTCTAACAGGATCCTCTCCTTCAATGGATGCTCCTCTACAATGATGGTGGATCCTCCTATAGTGGTTATTTAACTCTCTTTTATTTGGTGGCTATTTTTCTCGATGTCAAAGCCTATTTTTATTGGGTAATGCCTTGTTGTTTGCATTATTTTCTTCATTATTTGCACCTTTAACCTTGAGTTTGCACCTTTAACCTTGTTGTCCTCACTTTATATCTGTAACTCTTCTCTTTATATAGGTTTTGGTATAATGTGGGTGTTGTGTTCTTAGAGTCTAGATGCCCTATTTGGTGTCTTTAGACACCTTGAATATGATAGCCTTGAGCTCCTTTTCCTTTAATCTGTGGCTTATTATTTTAGACTTGATAGATCTAACACTAGAAACTATAATTTTTGTGCCTCTTTAATATCTTAAGATACTTCAATTATTGTCTTTCTTTTTGCTACTTTAGAAAGACTAATATGGTGCTTTATAAGTTGGAAATAAATTTGTTATAGACTAAGGTAATGTACTTTTATAGCATAAAAATTTTGAGACCTATTTAATTTCCTTTAGTAACTAGCCTTCTATTCTATATCATCTAGCTTTTGCTCTTTCTCTTGGTGGTTTCTCTTCACTCAAACTTGTTTTTCTTCATAGCTTCTGGAGATACAAGCTTGTGCCTTTCAAATGCTTGCCCCCCTATACTTTTAACTATCACCTTTGCTTTCAAGTAGATAGTAGGAAGTAGATATTTTATTTCCTTTGTAATATATCTAACTTCTCTTTCTTTTGTGCAGGTTTTAATCCCTTATAAAAAACTATCTTCTACACCCTTGAAGACTTTAAACTTGAAGCCTTCCTTTTGCAACTTTAAAACTCTAATTTGGTGCTTAAAGAAACTTAATAATAAGATAACTATTAATGTTTAAATATGTTAGCTTTTGATGATATATATTAAATAAAATGCAACCACAAGATGTAAAATGAGCAAGCAATGATAACTATATGATAATGACACTATAATATGCAGGAAAACTATAATAGAAGCTTCTACAATAACTCAAAAATATTCCATTAATGAAAGCTCATGAAAATAGTACAATGTAATATAATGGAGTACATGAACATTCTATATATACATGAAAGAACTAAATTGTATTCACTCTAACTGCTAATGCGACTAATCACTATTGTATTTTCTATCCTCTCTCACTCTCTCTACCTCAAAGGCATATACATAGGGAGATAAGTCCCTTGACCTTTCATCTACCTATGACTCATGTACATGTGGACTACATGTAAATTTACATCATTGTACATTATAACACTTGTGCATTTATTACATTGCATGAATTAACTACTCAAAACTTACTCTAAGGTAAACTCCTACTCTAGTTATGTACCCAAGGTGGTACATTAGAATGTACCAAATAATGTAATATACTCTAACACCCCCTGTATTACAATATTTGGGTATTGAAGACTTTAGTGTTCAATATGGGTCTTCATATTTCAAGTACTCTTTAGTTGGAACTAGTCCTTTTTTAGCTTCAGTATTCATATTATCTTTCCATATCTTCTTCATTCCATTGTTCTTCAGTATTTCAATGTGTTTGGTAGAATTGTTGACCTTGAAGTCTTCTAGGTATCCTTTATGAACTAAGGATATTATAATATTGCAAGTCATAAGTGGATCAAAATTGCTTCCTTTTATTTCCTTTGGTCTTCTTAATGACCTATCTCCTTTCTCAGAAGTTTCAAATTTGAATTCATTATTAATGGATGCTTCTAAAATAAGAACTTGAAAGAAGCAATCTAATATAAATATTAATTTTTCTTCAAATATTTTATAGTACTTGTCTTTATAATAACATAATAAATATGAATGAGATTCTCCTCGTTAATATTTACTTGGATAAAAACTCTAGCAATTTGCTTTCTCATAACCAAATTTGTTGCAATAAGTGCATGATAAGATACCCCAACTCCTTTATTACTTATTTCAAGTGAATCTAGTTCATCAATTTCCTTTATGAAATAGTCAAACCATCTATGTACGATTGAAGTTATTCTATATTTACTTCTTTCATAAATCTATATGACCTCTTCTTGATCAATATTATTTTCCATATTTTGTTTTTTCATAATATAGTTGTCATAAATTCCTTTCATTATATCTAAAGAATTTACTTTTGATAAACTATTAGTTTGTGAATTCTCAAAAATATTTCTAAACCATATTGGTTCTTTTCTTCTAATTGCATTTTCCTTATTTTCATTTCTATAATCAAGCATTTCTCTGAACCATTTTGATTCATTTAAATTGGTTTACTTAATAAGCTTTTCCATGGTTATTTTGAAGTTGTCTTTCTTGTTAAGAAAGAGCAATTTTGATAGAAATTTTGTATTTCAAAACCTTTAAATTTGTCTACCTTATGACTCCCTAGTTTAGAGTATGTGAACAAGTTTGATAAAACCTTATCAAAACTTAGGTTTTGTAGAATCCCTTATATCTACCAAGTGTTTAGAGTATGCTATAGTTTTGGTAAAGTTCTTAGCTTTATGTAGATTTCTTTTAATTTGAATCCCTAATGTTCAACTTCTATTTTCCACATTATTTCTCCCTATTTGTGAAAGCTAGAAATAATTTTAATGCACTTTCAATTTGATGAAGCTCTCTATGTTTGGATTTATTTTTCCCCTTTAGTTTGTAAGAGATACAAGTAGGAATAATAAATTCCAAATTATAAGCAATTAATGAATTTGCTTCCTTTATCCTTTACTTCTTAATGGTTTAGCTTTCTAAAATGTAATAATCTAAAGTTTGATGTAGTACTCCTTATATATTTCTAATTTGGAAATTTAGAAAATGATAATATTTGTAAAAGAATAATGCTTTAATTTTTCCAAGGTAGAAAGCCTTATATCTCCTAATTTAATTATTTTCAAATATTATGATATTTATTTTTCAACTAATGCACTTTTTAAAATATCAATTAAGGATATAAACTCCTTGTTTTGATTTTATTTCTAATTTACTAAGGTTGTAATTTATCCAATGCAATATAAGATTAACCTTAGATATAATGCACCTTATATCTTATTTTGCACTTTAATGAAAGCAAATATTAAAATCAATGTAAATATACCTTTCTAATGTTGTGTGTTGATTGGCTTTAATCTTGTCTTCACTTTCCAAGCTTTGGAGTGTTGTATTTATTTTGTCTTCATAGCATGATAGTGAGCATTCAATGCTCTACTTTGAATGACACTCTCTTATGATGGTATTTTACTCCCTTCAATGCACTTTGACCTTTGTGTATGCTAGATATGCACGTTCTTCCTATGCAGGGCTATTAATATCTCCTGTCTTCCTTTGAAATGTATGCCAAGTTGCACTTACATTGCCCTAGTTTGTAGGTTAATTTTGCTACGTGGAATTAGGAGGTTACACTCTCTTTTGAGATTGTTAATTTAGGTGGCATAGATTTTTGAACATTGCATAATTATTATTGATGCCTTCAACACTTGATTTGAGTGTTACTTCAAACCTGGGCACTCCCCTCTTGTGTGCAAGCGTTATAACCTTAGACATTATCAATAATTTACATACACTCTTCTTTCATTGTGATAAGTAGCACAAGATATCTTTTATGAGACAAGTGGAGGCCTCTTATTTGGATGCAACCAAACTCTTCAATATCCTTATCACCTTAATGCATTTCAAACTCGTTTACAAGTTGTTTGGATTCCTTTACACTATGACTTAAATTGCACTATGACTTCACCTTGACACTTGTCAGTTTCACTTGAATTTTGTCATGTTATCAAATAGGCCTTATGCCTATATATGTAATCCATTTGTATCAATACATATCTCATCAGTTTTACTCCTAACATTTGGTATCAGAGCCTAGTCGCTCTCCTGCCCTGTGTAAACCCCTGAGGGGAGATTTCCCTCATGAAAATCCTCCCTCCCCCCATTTCTATCAGAGCAGGCTTTCCCTGCCTTGTGAGCCTGAGGAGCTTTTCCTCATGGAGGGATTTCCCTCATGGAAATCCCCCTTATTTTTCTTACCTTTCCCCATTTCTCTCTATTTTTTTTTTGCATACTGAGGGAGTATGCTCTCCATCCATGAGATGGATCAGAAACCAAATGTATAACAAAAAAAAAATGAGCAGCCCTATTTTAGACCTACGTTGTTTGGCTGAACAATTACCTGTGTGACTATATTTCACAACATGGTGGATGTTGGTTCTAAGACAGCCCCAACTCTTTGTTGTATAGATTTCATTCCAAGTTACAGTCCGAGATTTGAAACCTTTGTGATCTCTGTTGCACAACAGTCTTCTGAGTATTAATATCAGTGTTGCTGGAGATTACTGTTTGACCTGGAAGTAAGGTGGAGTTGCTAGGAACAGTACACAAAAAAATGTGCTCACTATACATTTTGTTGCAGTGAAGAAGTTTTTCTTTTTTGGAGGCAGACAGTGCAATTTTTTTACGGGATAAAGTACATGGTCTCAGCCAGTCGGAGTCACCGTTGTCCTATAGTTGCATGAGACAACATTTTCTCCTAAACTCTGTATTTTTCTCACTCACCACGTAGATTTGGGCATGGGAATTTTTCGTTGTGAGTTGCAGATAAATTCCTGATGCGGATGGGTGCTTGGCCATGCATAAACAAATGATGTTCAGGACAAGATGCAAGTTTTTTTTATGTTGAAAAGTAGATATTATTTGTGATGGCGTATGCACCAGTCCGGAGGCCAAAAAGGAACCCCAAAAATATGTCTTTCAACGGTGTCCAATGACTACATTTGTATTTTTTATTATGTGCCCTCCATATTTCTACCATGTGCATCGTATTCAAGACTAGTCTGTTGACTGTTGTGTGTTCAAAGAAGGTATGGGATCATCTACAAGGATGAGGATGCATAAATTGTGACACAAAAATGAAACTACTGTGTTGTAAAACTACCTTAATTGTACAACAAAAAGCATAATTTTATGGAAAGCATGTCTCTATGTCTATTTTTTAGCTACCGTCTTATTGGGATGGTCAAAATTTCTATCATGATGATGTAATTTCATAGAGTAAAAGGTCTCATAAGGAGGAGATCCACCCTTCGATCTATGATCACAAGATAGTAGTGACGATAGCGGGGATGCTACTTCAGAGGATGCACACCCAAGAAGTGGATGGAGTTCATCCAGATTTGATTCTAGACATTGTTTTCTAGATATGCAGAAAAATGATTTCTGAAGGCAATTGATAGTGTGGTTCCAAAAATCTATGTAGCCATAGATGAGAAGATCGTGTGCTGTGGGTGACAACATTATTTTACTCTATATGGGAGGAATTTTTTCTCTTCAAGATCACCAGTAATTTCAAAGAGGGAAGTGATTCACCACAAGGAATGCCTGCCTTGACCTCTGTCTATATCATTCTAAAAGAAAATGTCATCCATCAAAAACAACAGATCCACTGTTGATATAAAGGGTTTGGTATTGTTTCATTGTGATGGATCTGAAGATATCATTGGCATGCGTGTTGATATGTCCCTTGGTAAAATTTGTTATGGTGTGGTGGTGTGTAGCTATATGGTTGCTTTTGACCCTAACAAGAGAGTCGAGAGATGCGACAGCAAAAAAAAAAATTTAACTGCGTATTACTAGAGTTTAATGTTAATTTTGACTTTGTTTATGGTGAGTTGCTGAGCAAATGTGATTTTGCCAATGCCAAATTTGTGAGAGTTGTTCCACCATGTATAGTCTTGCATTTGAGTTATTGCTATAGCTGAGGAGGACCGTTGCACTACCACCGTTGCGTGAGATCTCTTGCTATAGCTGAGGATGATAAGTGATGGCAATCTTGTTTTTTTTTTTTTTTAAGTAGCATGTATTGTGTGCAAGAAAAGGTGTTTACACATGGTGGCGCAGCTCTCAAGAGATAGATACACGAGCAAATAATATGTGAGCTTTTGTATTGGTCGACAGTATGGCCTATTTGGCCATATTTTAATGTTTTTTCCACATGGAAAGTGGAAGTGGAGAGGCCCACATGGCCCTATTTTTTTCTACATGGAGGTGGAAGGCCTAAATGGCCCATGTAATTCCCCTATGAGGGTAAATTGATTTGTTTTTATTCTTCTAGAGAGAGATGTAGCCACATTGTGAGGGTTATTTTCTGCTTAGTGAGATTATTGTTATTTTTCCCATGGATGAAGGACTTATTGAGATCCGACTATAGCCATGTTTATAGTTGTTGGAAAGATTTTTTTGAGACAAACACATTGGTGGTGTCCATTTGTAATTTTGAGGCTGTTTCATTTGAGTTTTTAAGCCTCAAATTTTTCTACCTTGGAGTGCACTCTCGGTTGAACCCGACACTCCCAAAGGCACTTGTAAGTGAACCTAGTATCTAGTATTATCCTCTTTCTACTTGGCGGATGCAACGGCTGGTTACCCATGCATTCTGGTAAGATGAGGAGACTACCATAAGGACACTTATTCTAGGGACTACAGACATAGACACCCTAGACTCTATCCAAGTTTTTTTTTGGATCTACTTCTGAAGACTACAGATGAAGACACTTCAGAAGATTCTCTTATTCTCTTCTTTTTCTCCTCCATATTTGGATCTATGGCTCAATTTTATTGTATTTCATGGCTCTTATTTATTTTGTATTAAGGTGCATTTTCGGCAGAGACCGACACCTTCTATATTGAGTTCACCATGGGGGAGATTTGATATTCATGGTGAATCTAGTCAGTGACCTACGAGAGGCAACATCCTCTGAGGATGACCTGCAAAGGCAACATACCCAGAAGTGGCTGACCCTGAGGCACCCATGATGACCCTGAGGCACTTAGATGGCTGAACTAGTGGCAACAGACCCATGGAAGTGGCTGACCCTAAGGCAATAGACCGATATGTATACACAGTTGATCTAGCATTATTCACAGTTGGAGAGCCAAGCGCAAGGAGCACGAGCCTAGACCAAATCAGCAATAAAAGAGGATGATAGGTTGCTTTTAGAGAAGTCAACATTAAGGGGGAATGTTACCTAATGTTGACTTGTTTTTTTCTTTAGTTAGGATAGTGCACTTTAAGGGGGAATGTTAGAATTAAAGTGCACTATGCCTTCACCTTGACACTTGTCAGTTTCACTTGACATTTGTCATGTTATCAAATAGGCCTTATGCCTATATATGTAATCCATTTGTATCAATACATATCTCATCAATTTTACTCCTAACATTCTCTTGTGCTATTCTTCTTGCAACTTACACTATATGCTTTATGTTATTTCTTGCAATGGAAACTATGTTGTCTTATGTAGACTCCTTCAATGCTATATGCACTATTTAATAAGATTATGGAATTGTATTGGGTGTCTTTAGACACCTCGAATGGACTGATATTAAGCTCTTATATGGCTCTATCTTCTACGTGTTGAAGCTTCTTCTTTAAGCTTTGTATTATCATCACTTCAATATTGTAATATATGCTACGTTGTGTCTTAAAGACACTTGAATGTTGTCTTCAATTTATTGCTTTGTAGAAGACAAATATGTAGCTATTAAACCCTTAATTAAATATACAACAAATATAAGATAGAATACTTTAGTTGCACTTAGATTTTGAAACTTTTATATGGTGGATTCTTCCCTATTCCTTAGTGGTTATACTACAACTCTGATGGATTCTCTTCACTAATATTTGTTGTTGTTTTTCTACACTCAATAGTGTCTTTTGACACTCCAATTTTATCCCCGCTTGTGCACTAATATTCCTTCATTTGATAAATTCTTAATGAAATTTAAATAACCCTTAAAAATAACTAGTATGATGCACTTATTAATTTCTCCTTATTACTCCTTTTAATGAACTCTTAAAATTAACTTTTATTATGCACTATAATCTATGCAACTTTCATTTAAGAGTAATGTATTATTTGCTTCCAATAGATAACATAAAGCTGGTATTTTTCTTTCTTTCAAAATATATCTAACTCCTCTTTCTTATGTGTAGGTTTTAACCCTTGTAGAAACTATCTTCTGCACTTCCTTGAAGACTTAAATATGAAACCTTCTCCTTGCAACTTTAACCTTTAATATGGTGCTTAATGAAACTTAATAATGAACTTAATATAAGTGTTCAAATAATGAATCTTTTGCACCAAAGTTGCTTACCTTTTTAACCTCTGTATATGACGTATTTATTGCTGATTTGGGTCACCTAATTGCTACTCTATGTTATATGAAATCACAGCTCTTTATTTGCTTTCCAAAACAACTTTTTAAATCACCAATTTACAGTTTTAAAATTCTCTAACTTGCTGCCCTTAAATATTGTTTGGTGGCTTTCCTTTAGGATGCACCCTAAAAATATTAAACTTAGCAGCTATTAATACTTCCCAAATTGATGCTTTCTTGCTGTCCTCAAATCTGAAATTTTCATATTGTAAAGTAGTCAATTTATCCTCTGAAATGTTGTCCTTGAATCTCACAAATTTGGTAGGAAACTCCTCCAAATCGTAGCTGAGATTTTCCTTCAAGAAACCTTCAGCTTTCTACTATAAAACTAGAAATCTTCTTTCTTCTAAATAGCCTTCAAGCCTTCAATGGAAATCTTTAAATCTCTCAGATTTGGTGGCTTCTTCTAACTCCTTTCTCTTTTAGCCTCCTTGTTGAATTCTAGATTCAATATTGGTCTATTTATTAGCCTTCTTCTCAAGAATTCAAATGTCTTAAGGTCTTTAGTATTCTCCTCCTGAATTTGGCTAACTCCTTTCCAAATCCTTCTCCTTTTTGCGCTTGTTGTCGGATGGCGATAATTATCCCAATTTTTTTTCTATCAATAACTTCTCCTTGCTAGCTATCTTATCCAATGAGTTCTCCTAAAAAATACTTTAGTGGTCTTCTCCAAATCTCCTTCAATGGCCTTCCCTAAAATTTGCAATGAAGTTTCCTAACTTCTTCTTATTTATCCTCTTCAATCCTTCCTTGAGATCTCTTCTCTTGGATCTCTAATTTTTGTAGCTTCTATAGTCTTCTCAAAACTTTAATGAGACCTTCCCTTGATCTCTTCAATATTCAACTATGGAAGTTTTACAATGAGATATCTTTCTTGGATCTCTAACATCTGCTACTTCTAAAATATACAGTAGTAATTTTGCTAGTCCTTCTCAATATTCAATGGGAGCTTCTATGGATATCTTCAGATTCTTAAGTTATTTTCTCCTTATCTTACTTTGCAATCTATAATATTTAATATTCAATGGAGATCACCAATCTCCAATCTCCTCTTGGACTCTTTTATGGAGTCTCTTCTTCCTTCAATATACGGTAAGGGTCCTCTGGCCTTTTCTCTTGTTTGTAATCTATAATCTCTACAATGGGTTCTTTACCTCAGGCCTCTAAAATATTTAGTCTTCTACTTGTTGCTTCAAGTACTAGATTGATTCTAAAGAATATATTCTTCCTAGATATTTGTGGGAAGCTTCCCAAATTTCTTTGAATCTCCTTTTTCTACAACAAAATATTAGAAACTTATAATATTTTTTTAAAATCTAGAGAGAATAAACTTCACTAGTTGATTTTTCAATCTAGTGGAATTAATGTTGAGTCCTAGTATTTACACATTTTTTGCAACTCTGTGGAAAGACTCTAGCCAAATATAATTTTTTAAAATTTTGAAAATGAGTTTTCTTATCTCCTCTCAATATCTCTTTTGGATCTCCCTATTTTTTATTGATCTATTCTGTTATTTGATACCACTATTAGATTTTTATGATATATATTAAAGGAAATGCAACCACAAGATGTAAAATGAGCAATAAATGATAACTATATGATAATGGCACTATAATATGCAAGAAAATTATAAGAGAAAATTCTGCAACAACTCAAAAATATGCCATTAATGAAGGCTCAAAAAAATGGTACAATGTAATATAATGGAGGATATGAACACTCCATAAATACATGAAGGATCTACATTGTACTCACTATTACTAATAATGCAACTAGTCACTATTCTATCTTCTCTCTCTCTCTCTATTCTATTCTACCTCAAAGGAATATATATGGAGATAAGTCCCTTGGCCTTTCATCTACCTAACCTATGACTCATGTACATGTGGACTACGTGCACATTTACATCATTGTACATTCTAACACTTGTGCATTTATTACATTGTATGAAGTAACTACTCAAACCTTACTCTAAGGTAAAATCCTACTATAGTTATGTACCCAAGGTGGTACATTAGCATGTATGAAATAATATAATATACTCTAACAAACTCATATCCTCTATCCAAGAGTTCATTTCCTATTTACAATAAGATACATAGTAGAGTAAATAACAATTAGACCAATGAATAGAATGGTGTACCTCCCAACCTGCTACTTCACAAAAAAGGATCACATTACTTCCCCAAGGGTGTCATGACTCTCCCTTAGCAAAATTTTTCCATTTGGTTGGATTTATGTTTAGCTATGTTACTTTATTGAAGGAATGTTTGGATATTTGGAATTTAGCTATGCAAACACATACAATTTATGGAAAATGTGATATGTGTATTTATTAATGGGATGTTGGATAATTTTATGTTTAATGCTCTTGCAAACATAATTATTATGTCAAATATGATGCTACTAATAGAATTACATTTTACAGGAGCAGGTTTTTTATCATGGTTGGAAGAAATATTAACCACCAAACAAGATGTAATAAGAAAAGGATAAGACATGATACTTGTTTCACATTTCAGCTCGAGCAACAAGGAAATTGTTTCCTTAATTATAAAATTGCATAATATGAGACCACATGAGAGAATTATTTTTAGTAGTCAAAAATTTGGATGAGCATACTAATTTTATATTGGTATTAAAGATAATTAACAAATTTATTCCAAGTAGGAATGATAAGTTAATCATTGATTTCTCTTGTTATTTTTGTTTAAATTAAGGAATATATATTTCAATGGGAATTTGATGATGAGATAAAAAATGGCTTAGTGGTGATGTTTGAATAATATATTAGCTTGGATTCTAAGCCTACCATCACTCTATTATTTAAAAATAAAATAGAAACATTAATTTCTCAACTCAGATTTGAGAGGAGGTGGATGGAATTATCAAGATGCGGTGATGTAGTGGGTTAGCTTGGGATTCCATCATGCCAGTAGTGGAATTAAAAGGTAAGGATTGGTCATTATGGAGAGAGAATAAGAATCTAAAGAGAGGAAATCAAGAGGGAGAGTTGGTTCACTAGGGGAATGGACATCATTGGGGAAAAATATTGGCTATTTTTGGTTTAGGAGGGTGAGTTTGGTTGTGTGGAATAGAGAGAGACTTGCTTTTTGATTGATGAAAGCTTGCTGGAATTTTTGGAGAACGTTATACCACTGGTTTGTCTTAGAGAATGTGTGGGGACCATCTTGGATTTATCATTGAATCACTGAGAGATATCATTTGGGTGATATCAAACCCGTTAAAGGTAGGTTCTCCACTTAATAAATGGACTTGCTCTTGTTTCATTTAAGACTGTACGTCTTGTAAAAGAGAATCTAGATTTCATTTACGTAGAGTTGGAAACTAGGTGCATCTGGTTGGGTTAAAAGAAATTTTAAGGACTTAGTTAATCTTATTGATTGGCCATGCATTCGTAGATGCTAAGTTAACTAGAAGATATTCTTGGTTAACAAGACTATCAAGCATTTTTTTTTTGTTTTTTTTGAATTTACATGGTGGAATCGGTAGCCGCCACGAATACGGGCAGGCTATCCAACTTTTATGGCCACCACAGTATTCTACACTGTCCGCCCCAGAAGCCACCACATAGATCTTCGCACAGTCTGCCCTTATAACCACCATGCCACAATCATTTAAAACCTTTTATGCCATTGAAAGCACCAGGAAAGGGACAAGCGTTCAGTCCGACGAGGCCCGAGATTTGAACCTTGGACCTTTGTCCCCATTATGGGGTTTGGATGAACCAATTGGTATACACCTCGGACCTACTATCAAGCATTTTTAGTAGGTGGTTCTAATAATTGTTTATTGCCTTATATATTTTGAGGCTTTAATTAAACTTTAACTTTGGTGATGGACATAGTTGGTCTATTAGAAAATTATAGGACTTCTATTTTTCAATTGAAGGTTTGAAATAGAGGTTCAAAACCAAAAAACCCATGTGTTTGTTCTATACTAGAGCATCCCAGATGCTTTCTGATGTTGAGGATTTTAATGCTATGATGCTATAATTAGGAGTGGTATTACCTTAGTTATATAAGGGTGAAAAGTTTAGTCAACCTAGTTAGGTTGGGTAAAGGTTTCTTAAGCCAAGGTTAAATTGTTAGCCTTGAAATAAATGAACAACATGGTTCTTTAAATTGAAGGATTTACAAGCAGATGATTCTATGGTTGCTGCTTACTTTTAGGAAGCAAAATGATATGCATCAATATTTATGAAGTGAAAAACTATACTTTGTTAAACTACCAGATAATTTTGGTGTAATAGTTTCACAAATAGTTATTGATGCAATATACTTCCTATGTCCAAAGCATGCTTTGAAGGGCATAAAATCCTATTCACCAGGTCGATAGAGATTTGAATAATTTTAGATGATGGAACAATAAGTCTAGGAGATGACATCAGGTAGATGTAATATAATTTGTTGTTTTCCAGAGTTGGTAAGATAATTATTGATTTATTTAATCTAAGTAGATTTTACATTTGTAAATCTAGAATCAACATTGGCTTAATTCATTTTATAATCTTCAATACTCCTCCTTAGTGATGTATTAGACTATACAAAGAGTGTAGTAATTTGTGTTGCTTGATATGAAGAAAGCATGTAAAGGAAGACGTGCTCACTTTTGGACTTCATTATATTTTCTTGTAAGGAGAAAACAAAATTGTTCACTCTATATTATGTCGATAATATATAGCTTATTGTTTAGTGGAAGGATATCCTATTATGTATACTCTCGGGTAATGGAGATATAATTGTATCTATAGATTTAAGAAACCAATAGAGTATGAGCAAGGGAAATAATGTAACACTCTTAGAATATATGGTATACTGATTTGTATACTCTCTTTGTATGAATTGGAATTCATGTGAAAATAAAATAAAGACAATTTTATTGTTGGGTTTTCGCTTCGAGGTTTTTCCTAGGGTAAATAATTTGTTTATGTAATTGTGTATGGTATTTTATTTATGAATGTGTTAAATGGGTGAATTAATATATTATCCTGAATTGTAAATTAAATAGAAGAATTATCATGGTTTCTCTATCATGTTCATGCTTGTACTTACTCATCATAAATTATATGGAATAGTAGATAGCCTCTTTAGTGGTATTTAATAATACTTTTCAAAATGAATTGTAATAAAAAGGGTAAAGAGCCTAAGAATCAGTTATTGATTCCTTTATGTTAACCATATATTGTTCGTCTTACAATGACACTGAGGGGGGGTGAATCAGTGTAGCTCTTTAAACTTAAATTCATAGCTCTTAAAACAGAAATAATGAAACCTTAGAATCAGATAAAGCAAGTACCACAAGAGAACATCACACAACACAAGATTTAATGAGGTTCACCAAAGTGGCTACTCCTCAAAATGACTGCTTGGACTACCATCCAAATCCAACCTTTGCAAAGCAACAACTTTACAAACAATTTACCAACACCTACTGGAAGGAGCACCAACCCCTGATTTATCTGCACCAATAGAAAGGAGCACCAACCCCTGATGCCAAGCACCAACTTGGACTTCAATTCTGAAACTAGAAGATTTATAGTAAGATACCTTTGCTTTTGCTAGACCTTGACTGGTCACCTTTGCTTTCTCTGCGCACTCTACTTTCTCTGTGCAATCACTTCGCACACTCTGCTTCGCTACGCTCGAACTTCACAGTCGTCTTCTCCCTGTTGCGCACTCTGCTTCCTTAGCAAAATTTCACACTTGGAATGATTCGACACGACTTGCACTCTGCACACAGCGATCGTATTTCACACACTTCGACACCTTCAAATCTCCAAACAACCCTCCTTTTATAACAGAATTCTTGTGATGAAAACCCTAATCTTAGTCGACTGTAAACCCTAATCTTAGTCGGCTTTCATGACAACTGTAAACCCTAATTTTAGTCGGTTGTCATCGGTCTTCGTTGGCTTCAACTCAACCGTGAAAATACAACATGTCGCGATATCGTGACACTTTCGCTTTCTCTCTCTTTCTCCTTGCTTTGGCCCCCGAAAATACATGTCACGATATCGTGACACTTTTTCTTTCTCTCTCTTTCTCTTTGCATCGGACCGCGAAAAAGCTACATGTCGCGATATCGCGACACTTTTTCTCCTTGCTCTTTCTCTTTGCATCGGACCGTGAAAATACAACATGTCGTGATATCGTGACACTTTCGCCTCCGTACGCTTTCTCTATTCCTTTGTCACGAAAATGCGACATTTCTGCCTCTTTGTCCTCTTCTCGGATTTCGCCCGTGAAAACACATGTCGCGATATCGCGACACTTTCGCCTCCTTGCTTCTTTTCTTGGCTTGTACCCATGAAAACACATGTCGCGATATCGCGACACTTTCGCCTCCGTACTCTTCCTCTTTACTTTTGTCGCGATATCACGACACTTCTGCCTTCTTACTTTCTCTCTCCTCCTTTAGTCGCGAAAATGCGACATGTCGCGATATCGTGACACTTTTTCTCCTTTGCTCTTTCTCTTGCCTTCGGGTCGCGAAAATGCGACATGTCGCGATATCACGACACTTTTTCTCTCGGACTCTCTCTCTTGCAATATGTCACAAAATCGTGACACTTTTTCTTTCGTACAATCTCTCTTGCAATATGTCACGAAATCGTGACACTTTTTCTTTCGGACTCTCTCTCTTGCAATATGTCGTGAAATCGTGACACTTTTTCTTTCATACAATCTCTCTTGCAATATGTCACGAAATCGTGACACTTTTTCTACTTGCCTTTTTCTCTTCCAACATGTTGCGAAATCGTGACACTTTTTCTTTCGTACTATCTCTCTTGCAATATGTCACAAAATCATGACACTTTTTCTACTTGCCTTTTTCTCTTCCAACATGTCGCGAAATCGTGACAGTTTTTCCACTTGCCTTTTTCTCTTCTAACATGTCACGAAATTGCAACAGTTTTTCCACTTGCCTTTTTCTCTTCCAACATGTCACGAAATCGCGATAGTTTATCTTGATTTTTCTCTCTTCAACATGTCATGAAATCGTGACAATTTTTCTTACCTGCTGTATATGTCGCGATATCGCGACACTTTTCTTACTTGTATTTTTCTTTGATCTTTTGCATATGGGCCACTTCGGTTTTCTTGGACACTCACTGTACATACTCTGAGTAACCTTTGAACTCCTGTATTCTACATCTGAAAGGCTTTTGAACTTCCTATCCACTGCATCAATAGATCTATCTAACTGTGTTGACAACAATGACAATACTATTGTTGCACCTTGCTCAACAATCTCCCCCTTTGGAATTGTTGGCAACACATGTGCAATTTCCTGTAACTCTTCTCCCCCTTTGACAATAATACCAAAGGGCTACTGCAGACTCCCCCTGAGTCCATGCACAACATTCTCAGACATAATTTATTACACTTAGCAAAAATCATGAACATGAGCACAAAGATAATCAAATACTTAAATGCTCCCCCTGAGAATGTGATCCCTGTAGCTAGTCAATTCTTGGGAAGTGTGACCACTCCCAATTTATTATGAAGGTACTCAAAAACTTCCTTGGGCAATGGTTTTGTGAAGATATCTGCTACTTGCTCTGTAGTTGGAACAAAATCCAACTTAACCTCACCTTTCGCAACTTTCTCCTTCAAAAAGTGATACCTGATAGCAATGTGTTTTGTGCGTGAATGCATAACCGGATTCTTGGAGATGTTAATGGCATTGGTGTTGTCACACTTAACTGATATTGGCTCACTAAAACTAATACCAAGATCTTTCAGAGTTTGTTTCATCCATAATACCTGCATACAACATGTTGTTGCTGCAATATATTCTACTTCTGTTGTCGATAGAGAAACTGACTCTTGTTTCTTACTATGCCATGTGACCAATCTGTCTCCAAGATAGAATGCACCTCCACTGGTACTCTTTCTGTCATCTACACATCCTGCCCAATCTGCATCTGAATACAAAATAAGGGTGAAGTCTTTACCTTTCGGATACCATAACCCATATTCCATAGTACCCTTGAGGTATCGAAGAATCCTTTTTACTGTTGTCACATGAGTCTCCTTGGGATTAGCCTGAAATCATGCTACCATGCATACTGCCTACAAAATATCTGGTCTGGTAGCTGTTAGGTATAGTAAGCTTCCAATCATAGATCTGTACATGGTTTGATCAATAGTTGGAGATGTGTCATCCTTGCTCAACTTGCAACCTGTCATCATGGGTGTGCTAACTGGCTTACAATCCTCCATTGTGAACTTTTTTAACATCTCTTTCACATATTTAACTTGAGAAATAAATATGCCCTTCTTATTTTGATTAACTTGCAATCCGAGGAAGTACGAAAGTTCACCAATCATTGACATTTCAAATTCTTTCTGCATCTTATTTGCTAAATCTTTACACGACTCATCCTTGCTGCTGCCAAATATGATATCATCTATGTATACAACAAGAACAATAAGATGCCCATTTTCTGTTTTGACATACAAATTACTATCCACCATGCCTTTCTTAAACCTTTGTTGAGTGAGATAGTTGTCTAGCCTTGCATACCATGCTTGGGGTGCCTGTTTTAAGCCATATAATGCTTTCTTCAACTTGCAAACCAAGTTGGGATCATCACCAAGTTGGAAACCATCTGGTTGCTCAATATAAACTTCTTCTTCAAGTTTCCCATTCAAAAACGCTGATTTCACATCCATTTGATAAACTTTGAAATTCTTGTAGACTGCTAAAGCCAGAAACATTCTAATTGCCTCTAGTCTAGCTACTTGGTGCAAATGTTTCCTCAAAGTCAATGCCTTCAACTTGTGCATACCCCTTGCATACCAATCTTGCTTTATTTTCGACTACCTGTCCATCTTCATTCAATTTGTTTCGAAAGATCCATTTAGTCCCGATTATATTTTTATTTGCGAGGTCTAGGTACTAACTCCCAAGTTTTGTTTTTCTTGATCTGATCTAATTCTTCATTTATTGCCTTCATCCAACTTTCATCTTTGCTTGCTTCAGCAACATTTTTGGGCTCAATGTTGGATAATAGAGAGTAGTTACTTACTACTCTTCTTCTTGTTTGAACACCAACTTTGGGGTCTCCAATTATTTGATCTCTAGGATGATTTTTCTGCCAGCTGCCTGTTTTGAATTTCTTATTCTCTTCCACTTCTGAATCACAACTTAAATCATCTGAGTCAATTTTCTGTATCTTTTCCATTTTGTTTTCCTCATCTCCTTCAATAACCTCTTCATAGATTGGGTAGTTCGATTCATAGCTAATTACTCGTTCTCTACCTTCATCAAATTTAACATTGGCACTGTCCACAATTTTCTTTAGCCTTTTGTTGTAGCATTTGTAAGCTTTGCTTTTTGATGAATAACCGACAAAAATACCTTCATCCGCTCTATCTTCAAACTTACCAAGATTATCTTCAGTTCTTTTGATGTAGCACTTGCTGCCAAAAACTTTGAGGTATTTTTTTGTTGCCCTTTTTTTGAACCACAATTCATAGGGAGTTTTGCTTTCATGTGTTCTCCGCATGTACCTATTTTGGATATACACCATAGTATGGACTGCTTCTTTCCAAAATCTGTCTGCTACTCTACTTTCAGCCAGCATAGTCCATGCCATTTCCTGCACTATCCTGTTCTTTCTTTCTACCACTCCATTCTACTGAGGTGTCCTAGCTACTAAAAACTGTCTCTTAATACCGTATTTTTCACAGTACTCTATAAACTCCTCTGAAATGAATTCTCCTCCCCTATCTGATCTTAAACATTTGATCCTCTTTCCTGTTTCATTCTCAACTTGGTTTTTGAAAATCTTGAACATATCAAAAGCTTCTGATTTATGCTTCAAGAAAAATATCCATGTCATTCTGGAATAATCATCAATGCACAACATAAAATATTTGTCACCATTTATGCTTTGTGTTCTCATGGGTCCACATAAATCGGTGTGTATTAGTTCCAAAGGTTTGCTTGTGTAGTACTCTTTTGTTTTGAATGTGACTCTAGTTTGCTTCCCCTTTTGGCATGAAGCACAAATGTTGTTTGTAGGTTTGTTGATGGTTGGAATATCTCTCATTACCCCTTTTGAGGTGATTTTTACTAGATTATCAAAACTGATATGATCGAGTCTCTTGTGCCACAACCAATTTTCTTCTTCCTGTCCAATAAAACAAGTTCCTTTTGAAGTCTCTAAAAGCGTGTACAGGTTACCGATGTCCTTGATCCAGTTGCTATCAATTTTCCACTATTTGTTTTTCCGACTTCACAACCCCCGCTTCATAAAAACTACTTCATGACCTTTATCACAAATCTGACTTACGCTCAATAAGTTATGTTTCAACCCATCCACAAACAAGACTTCTTTTGACTTAATCTTTCCATCACTAATTTTAACTGAGCCTTTGCCAACTATCTTAGCTCCATCATTATTTCCAAACTTTACTGATCCACCTTCATATTTCTGTAACTTCTCAAACTTTTGTTTGTCACCTGTCATATGACTGGAGCATCCACTATCAAGTATCCATGGTACATATTTATTCTATGCTTTAAATGTTGTTTGAACTATTAAGGATTCATTTTCTTCCTTGAGACGCTCCTTTTCTTTCCACTCTATTTTGATAGTAGATTTGAGCTCTTGTTTTGCCTTTCCCTTATCAATAGCTTGTGCATGTTTTACGGGAAGTTTTCTATTTTGACTCATCCTGTTTGGTTGAAATTTTCTTCCTTGAAACTGATTTGATGCAAATGTACTTCTACAATTTCTTGCAATGTGCCCAAAATTATGACAGTTATAGCATTCTACTGTATAATTCATCAAAGGAGAGAAAGCATTTCTACTGGTGAAATTCCTTGGTCTTACATTATATTTGCAGTCTGAGATTTTATGTCCATAGCCATTGCATTTAAAATAGAAACCAGAGAAGGGATAATTGAACCTGGGTGATGGTCTTTGCCATGTTGCCGTAGGAGCCATAGGTCTTCTTCTTCTTTGATGTGTGACATTGGTGAATCCATCATTGTCAATTCTCCTTTTGTGCCTGGCATTATTGCTTTCTTTTGCATGAGATGTTTTTCCTTGATCAACCTGTTTCTTATCTTCATTCTTTATGGATTCTACATTTCTGGCCTTTGATCCACTTGATGATTCTCCTTCGATGAAACCTAGACCAAATTTGATGCCTGTAGGCCTTTGGTCATTTATGATCTTATCCAGCTTCATAGAACTTACTTCACATTTGTGATAACAACTAATTTTCTTATTCATCTCTTCTAGTTGCATTCTTAAACCAACAATCTCTTCTTCTAGCTTGTTGCAATAATCTATTTTCATGGTTATTTGCACTTCAAGATCTTCAAAGATTTTCTTGGATTCTTCTATCTGTACTTTCAAGCTGGATATGATTTCATTTGCATCCTCAAGCCTTTTTGAAAGTTTCTTATTCTTTTTCCTCTCTATTTTCCATTCTTCAAGTGCAGAGATCAACTCACCTTCTAGGTCTACTTCAGCCTCAAGGTTTTCATCGCATACTTCAGAGTTCACTCCTTCTTCCTTTTCTGATTTTACTTCTTCAAATGCCATGAAAAGAGCTTCACCTGTTTCCTCTTCAGAATCCTCATCGGAGCTATCTTTTGATGAACTGGCATTTTTGGAGATGAAACTTTTCTTCTTGAAGTTGCCTTTTTTGAAATTCGTTTTCTTCTTCCAGTCACTTCTTTCTTGGTGCGATCCTTCATCATTTTTGTTCTTCTCATTAAGAGGACATTTAGTCACAAAATTCCCAACACCTCCATAGTTGAAACATTTAAGCGGTAGCTTTCCTCTGTATTTTCCTTTTCCCCTTTTTAGTTTTCTAACAAAGTTTGCTTCCATTTCATCTGATGTCTCTTCTTCCTCAGAATTTTGTTTTGCATTTTTATCTTTAAGAGCTTTAAAAGCCGCTTCTCTGTCTGTGGGTTTAGATCTTCCTATCCTCATCTCATATGCAGTCAAGGAACCATACATCTCATCTATACTAAAGTAATTTAGATTTTTAGCTTCTTCTATCATTGAGACTTTAGAATCAAACCTTTGAGGAAGAGATCTTAATACCTTTTTCATGATGGTAGAGTCTTCGATATCCTCGTCGAGTCCTCTGATCGCATTAATGATTCCATTAACTCTCAGCATATATGCCTCAATGTTTTCATCGTCATTCATCTTCAATGCTTCGAACTAAGCTCGATGTGTCTATAACTTGGCCTCCTTGATCTTATCGTCTCCTTCATGAATACTCCTTAGTTTGTCCCATATATCTTTTGTCGTTTTACAGTTCATGATCTTAACTAGTTCACTATCTGCTAATCCGCACATGATAGCATTCTTTGCTTTTGAGTTACTTTCAAATAGTTTCTTTTCGTCAGCCTCTTTTGGAGGAGTGATGGGTATTGTGTATCCACTAACTACTCGAATCTCAGATGTCGTATCCCAAAGCATAGAGATATGTCTGCATCTTGATTCTCTAGAACGCGTAATTAGATCCATCAAACAAAGGTGCTTTGTTTGATGAGAAACCTTCACCACCTGCCATTGTGTTACTTCCAAGATCACCCTAGCTGATTAGGCTTGTACAAGAACTTAGCTCTGATACCAATTGTTAGTCTTACAATGACACTAAGAGGGGGGGTGAATCAGTGTAGCTCTTTAAACTTAAATTCATAGCTCTTAAAATAGAAATAATGAAACCTTAGAATCAGATAAAGCAAGTACCACAAGAGAACATCACACAACACAAGATTTAACGAGGTTCACCAAAGTGGCTACTCCTCAAAATGACTGCTTGGACTACCATCCAAATCCAGCCTTTGCAAAGCAACAACTTTACAAACAATTTACCAACACCCACTGGAAGGAGCACCAACCCCTGATTTATCTGCACCAACAGAAAGGAGCACCAACCCCTGATGCCAAGCACCAACTTGGACTTCAATTCTAAAACTAGAAGATTTATAGTAAGATACCTTTGCTTTTGCTAGACCCTGACTGGTCACCTTTGCTTTCTCTATGCACTCTGCTTTCTTTGCGTAATCACTTCGCACACTCTACTTCGCTACACTCAAACTTCACAGTCGTCTTCTCCCTGTTGCGCACTCTGCTTCCTTAGCAAAATTTCACACTTGGAATGATTCGACATGACTTGCACTCTACGCACAGTGACCGTATTTCACACACTTTGACACCTTCAAATCTCCAAACAACCCTCCTTTTATAACAAAATTCTTGTGATGAAAACCCTAATCTTAGTCGGCTGTAAACCCTAATCTTAGTCGGCTTTCATGACAACTGTAAACCCTAATTTTAGTCGGCTGTCATCGATCTTCGTCGGCTTCAACTCAACCACGAAAATACAACATGTCGTGATATCATGACACTTTCACTTTCTCTCTCTTTCTCCTTGCTTTGGCCCCCAAAAATACATGTCGCGATATCGTGACACTTTTTCTTTCTCTCTCTTTCTCTTTGCATCGGACCGTGAAAAAGCTACATGTCGTGATATCATGACACTTTTTCTCCTTGCTCTTTCTCTTTGCATTGGACCGCGAAAATACAACATGTCGCGATATCGTGACACTTTCGCCTCCGTACGCTTTCTCTATTCCTTTGTCACGAAAATGCGACATTTTTGCCTCTTTGTCCTCTTCTCGGATTTTGCCCGTGAAAACACAACATGTCGCGATATCACGACACTTTTGCCTCCTTGCTTCTTTTCTTGGCTTGTACCCACGAAAACACAACATGTCACGATATCGCGACACTTTCGCCTCCGTACTCTTCCTCTTTACTTTTGTCGCGATATCGCGACACTTCTGCCTTCTTACTTTCTCTCTCCTCCTTTAGTCGTGAAAATGCGACATGTCGCGATATCACGACACTTTTTCTCCTTTGCTCTTTCTCTTGCCTTCGGGTCACGAAAACGCGACATGTCACGATATCGCGACACTTTTTCTCTTGGACTCTCTCTCTTGCAATATGTCGCGAAATCGTGACACTTTTTCTTCCGTACAATCTCTCTTGCAATATGTCACGAAATCGTGACACTTTTTCTTTCGGACTCTCTCTCTTGCAATATGTCACGAAATCGTGACACTTTTTCTTCCATACAATCTCTCTTGCAATATGTCGCGAAATCACGACACTTTTTCTACTTGCCTTTTTCTCTTCCAACATGTCACGAAATCGTGACACTTTTTCTTCCGTACTATCTCTCTTGCAATATGTCACGAAATCGTGACACTTTTTCTACTTGCCTTTTTCTCTTCCAACATGTCGCGAAATCGTGACAGTTTTTCCACTTGCCTTTTTCTCTTCCAACATGTCGTGAAATCACGACAGTTTTTCCACTTGCATTTTTCTCTTCCAGCATGTCGTGAAATCATGACAGTTTATCCTGCTTTTTCTCTCTCTTCAACATGTCACGAAATCGTGACAGTTTTTCTTGCCTGCTGTATATGTCGTGATATCGTGACACTTTTCTTACTTGTCTTTTTCTTTGATCTTTTGCATATGGGCCACTTTGGTTTTCTTGGACACTCACTGTACATACTCTGAGTAACCTTTGAACTCCTGTCTTTTGCATCTGAAAGGCTTTTGAACTTCCTGTCCACTGCATTAATAGATCTATCTGACTGTGTTGACAACAATGACAATACTGTTGCTGCACCTTGCTCAACATATATATTGCTTGCATTATTTTAGATGTACATAATGTTTACTTGAGATGATACCTTCTAAGTGGACGTATCTTTTAATCAAGTACTTTTTAGTTAATAAAATGAAGTATTGACTAAAGTATATAACTCTAGGTGTTTAAACTTGCCTATAAAACCATAGGGAATAAGAAGTGAGTGAAGTTTTGGTGACCTTGGACTCAGTTGTGGAACAAGTCCATACAATCAAGGAACTAGCTCATTTGGTAGAAAAGATTGATAGTTTACTCCTAGCAAGCTTAGTGCACTCACATCAATGGACCAATGTATAGTGTAGAGATAGGTATGTACCTTACAAAGGATTGAAGAGATTTAGCTAGCTCATCAATATATGGATGAGATGGATAACACTGGAATTTTATGATATCCAGTATGTTTATATTGATAAATGAATGTAAGACATAAGGATGGGTTTTTTTAGAGATGATATTAAAGGGAAGGTATTGTTTTATATAGAGCTCTAAGAGGCCAAACCAGTGACACTAGGTTGACCATTGCATATTAAAAAACTTACCTACCTTTAGGATAGGAATATTAAGTTGTGATATTTGGTATCAGAGTGCTTGGTTCATAGGGATACAAGTTTCCGTACACAAAGAATAGATGGAGTGCAACATGAAGTACACCATGCTAATAATATGCCTATAATAATAGTGTATCTATTAAAGGTAGACCTTGATTGTCTAGCTAGGGTAACTAGGAATACAGTGGCCAGTAGGATAAATAATTCGAGGATGAAATTATGAACTGATTTCTATTATATCTCTTGTGTGTGGCCAGGGACAATGCCACACAAGATAAGGAGAGGGAGTGTTTCCCCATCAACTAGGTAGATACAATAGAATAATGTAGAGGTTGGGACCCACGTTATAGGTACAAATGCTCCTAATAATGAGAGGGATGATCTTACTACAATAGTTGCCTTACTGAAAGAATAGTTGAAAACACAGAAACAATTTTTGGAAGCTATAGTGAATCGAGATTCACTAGTTGTAAATTCTAGAGCAAGATAAGTGAATGAGACCCATTCAGAATCACAACATGCTAAAATTCATCTAGAGGTATAATTGAGCAAGGATATGAAACACCTAAAATCTTCCAAGTTCAATGGAGAGGAATATGGTGATAAAGCTGAAGCTTGGTTGAAGGAGCTAGAGACTTTCTATAATATGAAGAACTATTCCACTGGCACTTGAACATCTTATGCCACTCTATACTTACAAGGAGTGGGCTTGGATTGGTGGAAAACATTTAGTGGAGAACAAGAAATTGAGGCTATAATTGATTTAAAATGGAAGAACTTTGTAATAGCTTTCAAAGAAATATTCCTCATTGAACACTTCTACACCAAGAAATTTGAAGAATTCACCAAACATAGACTAGACCCTAGGACTGTGGAGGTAAATTATTAGAAATTCATCAAGCTAATAAAATATGTACCCGTGTATAATGAGAAAATAGAAGTCCATAAATTCATTCTAGGGGCAAATCCTAGAATAGGGTATGATGTGAACATGTGATAACCAAGAAAGCTAAAACTTATCTCAAGCCCTACTTTGACTATGAAGGGGAATTTGAGCAAGATAGAGATGCACTAAGAAAAAGAAATAGTGTAGGGTTTATGAAATAGGAATTTGAATAGGTAAACAAGATTCCCCCTAGATTGGATAGAAGGAAATAGGAAGCAAGGAAAATTTAGGAAAAGGTTCAAAGGGAAGAACAAAAATACTAACAATCACAATAATGGTGATAACAAACCATCAGTGTAGGGTCAAACAAATCCTTCATTAGTAGTAAATATAGAAGATGGATAGAAGTAGAAAACTCACCCAAGACCTAAGGATGGATGTTTTAAATGTGGTGGACCACATTATACCAATAAATATCGATACAAAATAGGGTAGAGCTTGAAAGGAAAGGAACCCACCCACAAGGAACTTGCACATAAAATTTATGTTGTGATAAGAAGTAAGAATCTGGAAGGGCAAGCCACTCCACTATTGATGAAAGTTAAGATCTTTGGTAGAAATGTTAAAATTTTGATTGATAGCGATGCTACATATATTTTTATTTCCACTATCTTAGTTAAAGATATACCATAAAGGCCAGGAATTTTGAAATATAGGTGGAAGTATGGTTTAGGATAAACCTACCCTATATATCAGTGTTATCTCATAGTGTAAATCACCCTACATAGTGGTATTACCATTGGATGTTTGTACGTAGCATCATTACATGCATTTTATGTAGTGTTATGAATGGATTGGTTGCATACACATGAGGTTGTAATCAATTTCCAAGATATATGGATTGAATATTTGAAATATGGTGGGAAAGTACAGAGGGTGTACAGCCTACAAGGGGATTTTCAACCCCAAATACTCTTAAGAATGAAACTTAATAAATTTTTCAAGAGAGGATGAACACTATATGTAGTTAAGATAAATGAGATTGAAGAGGAAAAGAAAGAGGAGGTGTTTGGAAAACACCTAGTACTACAAAAGTTCAAGGATGTATTTCCAGAGGAGTTACCTGGATTACCTTCAAAGCATGATTTCAATTTCACAATTGAGCTTCAAACTAGAATAGAGCCTATACATAGGGATCCTTGCAGAATGAACCCTATTGATATGCAAGAGCTAAATATGCAGTTGCAAGGATTATTGGAAAATGATTTAATCAGACCAAGTATGTCACCCTGGGGTGCACCAGTGCTATTTGTTAAAAATAAGGGTGGATCCTTATGACTATGCATATATTATAGAATGCTGAATATGACAACCATAAAGAATAGATATCCTTTATCGAGAATTGAATATCTCTTTGATCAGCTCAAGGATACCACTATTTTCTCAAATATTGATCTTAAAACAGGATACCACCAATTGAGGATCTATGAAGAGGATACTCATAAGATAATATTTAAAACTTATTATGGACACTATGAGTTTACTGTCTTGCCTTTTGGTCTAATGAATACTCCAAAAAAATTTATGAACTTGATGAATAGCATTTTCATGAAGCTTTTGGACTAATTTGTTCTTGTGTTCTTAGATTATATTTTGATATATTCCTAAAATAATTTAGAGCATGACAAACACCTTAGGATCATTTTGGAGTTGCTAAGAAAGAATCAATTGTATGGGAAGTTGTCAAAGTGTGAATTTTATGTGTCAAAAGTAATTGGCATATTATATTAGCAAAGGGGATCACGGTGGATCCTAAGAAAATAGAAGCTATACTAAATTAGTCACCACCTACAAATGTGATGGAAGTCTAGAGTTTCATGGGTTTTATCAAATATTATAGGTGTTATGTGAAGGATTACACCAAGATAACCACCCCAATAACTAACCTTCAGAGGAATGGAAAAGATGTCAAATGGATGGATAAATATGAGGTACATTTTGATCTACTCAAAAAAAAACTCAATACATCTCCTATACTAAAGGTATCAAATCCTCAAGGTAGTTTTTATATATGTACAGATGCATCATTGGAAGGTTTGGGAGGAGTGCTATCTCAGGATGAAGTAGTGGTAGCCTATGGATCATGGAAAATAAAACAACATGAAGTTAATTATGCAACCCATGACTTGGAATTGATAGTAATGGTATTTTCTTTCAAAATTTGGTGACACTACTTGTTATGGAAACCCTTTCAGTTGAGGGCAGACCATCAAAGTCTAAAATACATATTTACTCAATCTTTGTTAAATTCCAGGTAGAGAAGGTGGATGGAATTTCTCATCGAATATGATTTTGGCATTGAAAACATAAAAGGTAAACAAAATAAAGTTATTGATGCACTGATTAGGAGAAGATACATAGCTATTTTGACTCACACCCATGTAGATTTGATGGAACAAGTTAGATAAAAACAACATCAGGATGTGTTTTGCAATTAAATTTGGGAAAGGATGGAAAAGAAACCCGATGAAAGTAAGGAATTTAGTATTAAATATGGTTTCTTATGCTTTAAGGATAGGATAGTAATTCCTAAAGCTGGTGATTTAAGGAAAATGATCATGAATGAAGCACACATATCTCTATATTCTACTCACCTAGGAGGGGAAAATGAGAGAATATGAAGAAAACTTTCTACTAGCTAGGAATGAAGAGGGACATAGCTAAATTTATCACCCAATTTCTTGAATGTTATAAATTGAAGGCAAAAAATAGACACCCTAAAGGACTATTGTACCCTCATCATGTGCCTACTTAGAAATGGCAAATGATTTCAATGGATTTTATCATAGGGTTGCCAAAGACTAGATTCCAACATGATGTAATCCTAGTCGTGGTTGAAATACTGACCAAGGCTGTGCATTTTATACTTGGAAATACTAAGGATGATGTCATGGTTGTGGCTAATAGATTTTCAAAGAAAATATTCAGACTTCATGGTTTTTCAAAGTGATCATTTCGGATAGGGACTTGAGATTCACATCCAAGTTTTGGTAAGTTTTGCATTGAGCAATTGGTACTAGGTTAAACATTACTTTTGTATATCACCCAAAAATAGATAGATAAACTAAAAGGGTAAACCAATTTTTAGAGGATATGCTTCACATGTATTGTATGTATCAGAAAACCCGATGGAAAGATTACCTGCACTTGGTAAAATTTTCCTACAATATCAATCACCATTTGACCTTTGGCATGGCACAATTTTAAGCTCATTATGGTAGGAGGTGTAGGACAACATTATCTTGGGACAATATAGAGAATATAATTGTGCTTGGACCTGATATGGTCAAATAAATGGAGCAGCAATTAAGGACAATTAAAGAACGACTAAAAAAGTGGTAGATCGATAGAAAAGTTATGCTAATATTAAGAGGTCACCAAGATATTTTGTTATGGGTGAAAAAATATTTTTAAGGGTGAGACCATAGAAGAGTGCTATTAAGTCCACAAAACTTGACCCATATTTTGTTGTACCCTTCAAAGTTATAGGAAATATCATTCATGAAGCATACTGACCTGCCTTAACACACAGTCTATCAAAGATTCATGACATCTTCCATGTTTCATTCCTTAGAAAATATATAGATAACATTGATCATGTGTGGGAATTTTCCAAACTACAGATGGTAGACCTGGAGGTTATAGAGGTTTGAATAGTAAATATACATGAGTTTTGTTTCAAATCAATGAGGAAGGGGACCTTGGAGTAATGCAAGGTCCAGTGGGACCACTACTCTGAAAGAAATGCTACTTGGGAGAAAGTAGCAAACATGCATAAACATTTTCTATTCCTGTTTGAATAGGTATTGTAAATATTTTTATGTTTAAACTTGGTTTTTACAAAGAGGACTGTGTTAAGCCTAAGGGGGGGAGGATGTCATGACCCTCCCTTAGAAAACATTTTATGTTTGGTTGGATTTATGTTTAGCTATGTTTCTTTATTGAAGGAATGTTTGGATATTTGAAATTTAGCTATGCAAACACATATAATTTATGGAAAAATGTGATATGTGTATTTATTAAAGAGATGTTGGATGATTTTATGTTTAATGCTCTTACAAACATAATTATTATGTCGAACATGATTCTACTAATAGAATTGCATTTTATAGGAACAAGTTTTATCTCATGGTTGGAAGAAATATTAACCACCAAATAAGATGTAATAAGAAAATGATAAGACATTATGCCTATTTTGCCTTTCAACTTGAGGTAAGGAAAATTATTCCTTAATTATAAAATTGCATAATATGAGACCACATGAGAGAATTATTTTTAGTAGTCAAAAGTTTGGATGAGCATACTAATTTTATCTTGGTAGTAAAAATAATATAACGGATTTATTCCAAGTAGGAATTATAAGTTAATCATTTATTTCTCTTGTCCTTTTTGTTTAAATTAAGGAATATATATTTCGGTGTGAATTTGATGATGAGATAAAAAATGGCTAAATGGTGATGTTTGAATAATATCTTGACTTGGATTCTAAGCCTACCATAAATCTATTAGTTAAAAAAAATAGAAACATTAATTTTTGAACTCGGAGCTGAGAGGAGGTGGATGGAATTACCAAGACGTGGTGGCGTAGTGGGTTAGCTTGGGATTCCATTGTGCTTGTAATAGAAGTAAAAGGTAAGGATCAGTCATTATGGATAGAGGAGAAGAATATAGAGGGAGGAAATTAGGAGGGAGTGCTAGTTCATAGGAGGAATGGACACCACTGGGGAAAAATATTGGCTATTTTCGGTTCAAGAGGGTGTGTTTGGTTGTGTGGAATAGGGAGAGACTTACTGTTTTGATCGATAAAAGCTTGGTGGAATTTTTAGAGAATATTATACCACTGGTTTGTATTGGAGACTGCATGGGGATCATCTTGGAGTTATCATTGAATCACCGAGAGATGTCATTTGGGCAATATAAAAATTGTTAAAGGTAGGTTCTCCACTTAATAAATGGACTTGCTCTTGTTTCATTTCCAATTATACGTATTGTAAAAGAGAATCCAAAATTTGTCTACATAGAGTTAGAAATAAGTTTCATCTGTTTGGGTTAAAAGAAATTTGAAGGACTTAGTTCCTTTTATTGATTGGCCATGCATTCATAGATGCTATGTTAATTAGGATATCTTCTTGGTTAACAAGACTACTGAGCATTTTTAATAGGTGGTTCTAAGAATTGTTTATTGCATTATATATTTTGAGGCTTTAATTAAACTTTAACTTTGATTATGGATGTAGTTGTTCTATTAAAAAACTATAGGAGTTCTATTTTTTGATTGAAATTTTGGAATAGATGTTCAAAACCAATGAATATGTGTTTTCATTTTATACCAGAGTATCCCAGATGCTTTTTGGTGTTGAGGATTTCAATGCTACAATGTTGGAATTAGGAGTGGTATTACCTTAGTTATATAAGGGTGAAAATTTTAGTCAACCCAATTATTTTCGATAAATTTTTCTTGTCATAATATTATTTTCAACCTATATATTTTTCCTTAAGGTCAACCTACTCAACCTCTGCTATCATTTACAAAGGATTTGATATGGAAAACACCAATATCTACTACTTATAAAAGTCTATCTGTATAAGAGTACTAAGTGTTATAATGAGTTAGATATCATTCTCATGGCCATTGAGTTAGCATCACCCTTCCCCTTTCATTCATTCAAAATTTAGCACTCTAATCACCACTCCACACATAAGTCCATCTATGTGTGTGTGCTTAACACGTCTAGCGTTCGACTATCTCTCATTAAAAATGAGCTAGTCATTATCCGTAGGTAATTCCTTTTACCTTTCCATACCTGTATGCCCTATTAGACTCTCTAATATTTTCTAAGAAGGTCCAATATAGTCATACATATATTAACACTAAAGCTAGTGAAACATCTAGCTATAGCTTTATTGACCTCGATGAACCAATAGTTATTCTTTTATAAAATTTGGTTGATCATAACATACATAAAGGTGCTTCAAATTCATTTACCCTATAGAGTCGAGGAAAAGACTCCAACATTATAATTTTTGTGACCCATTAGAACCAGCCAATACAAAGCTATTTCACTATAGGTTCATCTTATTATTATGTATGTTTACCCACAAGAAAGAGAGCAATTCCAAACACTCATTAAGTCAAGATACTATCATTAGAAGTTGAAAATATACAAGTACAAGCATTCACTTGACAAAAATTAAGAAATAGATAAATGGAATCCTACCATATTTAATACACATACTAGAACTAGAAGTCTCATCCTTTCATTATCTTGTGAAATTATTTAAAATTTGGTTATACAATAGACCATAACCAAATTCTCATCTATCAATTTATATTTAGAATAGTCGGTAGGCTTACAATACCATTCTATGTCGGTTACCCACATTTCATATGAGCGATCTATCAATAACAAACATTAATAATTCAAATCCAACAAGTATGACTTGTTTCTGATTCATTGGTTCATGGGAGCTCTTTACATAATGATCACATCCAAGTGATATGTTAGCTCTCCTAGATTTTCTCTAACAATATCATCCTTCAAATATGTTTATCAAAATGAAACCAATTGTTTGATGTCCATAATTGTTCTTGTTGGATATTTTAAGCTCATTTAGTTGTCATTGATGTCAAGGTGAAAAATTTTCATTGATGCCAAAGTGAACACATGAAGCTATCATTAAAACCATGGAGTACATCATTATTAACACCAGGAAGAAATGCAAAGAGATGGATAAAAGTTGTCCAAATATGTTTTTATAAGGTTTTTTGTTAAAACCATGATGGCACATTAAAAGATTTTTTATTAAAACCATAATGATAGTTCTCTAATATTGTGATGGCAGAATTAAGGTTTTTATTAAAACCAAGGTGGAAAAAATAATTTTCATCAACCCAGTGAAGTGCAAATGACAATTTGATATTAACTCAATGAGGGCTTTAATTTTTTATTAAAGTCTAAAGTTTATAAATTAAATTTATAATATTTAAATTATTTTGAATTTAAATTAATTATAAATTATAATTTATACAAGCCAATGTCATCAAATCGAATCATCCGTCGACGTTGTATACAAAGAAAATGAAAGGTATTTAAACCCTAAGACAAAACTTAGAGAAGGAAGAAATCAAAAATCAAATTCGAACATAAGTGAAAATCCGAAGCCTTCAAAATTTACGAGTGGTGTATTACTAAAACAAGACATTGCATTGTAATAAGGGTGGAGCATCATGATAAAGGAAGCACATTGTGTTCGAAGCAAGGGACAACACAAAGGGAGAAGCACTCACAATATAGCTTGGTGCTAGACGTAGGAGAAGGCCAAAGGCTTTGAAGCCTTTGTGAAAAGGCTTAAGAAACCTTAGGACTTAAGCTAAGAACATGGAGTGCTTATCTCACATGGCTAGCTTACCGTAGCTGAGGCACCAGTCGTGGAGAAGGTGCAGGTTCAAAACTCCAAAAATTGTGGAAATGAGATTCACCAAAGATTTTTATAATTTAATTTTTTATTTTTGGATAATACTAAGGTTTAGGAGAAATAAGGGAATATTTGTGGTATTTGATTATTGTGCTAAGGTTTTAGGGGTGTATGTGGAATTTGATTAATTGTGCTAAGTTAGGGAGTTATAAGGTGATATTAATTTATTTACCTAAGTGGTATATAGGTGCTTTATTAAGGTCAATATTATTTTACCTTAGGAGATAGAAATTAAGTTGGAATATCAAGTTTGTGAAATAGAAAAATTGAAGAGGAAATTTCTATGAAAATATTATTTTCAAATATTGCTATTGAGAAGGAGATATAAGGTGTATTATGAAATTGAGCTATTCTTATATTTTGTGAAGTATAACACTTGTTATCTAACCCTTGGCACTTGGCAAATAAAAAGATATTCCTAAAGGCAATTTTTGAAGATCATCCTCTAATCAAGAAAAAGGTATGAGCATATTCTTCCATAGTTGAATTGATTGATTGGTTTTTTGGAAAATAAGTTTTAAGTGAAAAGGACTTGGTTAGGGTTTCCTATTGAGTGTGTTGAGTGATTGCTTCAAGGTTTTCTAGAATAAATAAGTGTGGTTAAAACCTTGTTTGATAAGTATTGTTGTTGAAGCTATTGATGAGTGAAGAACTTGAACTAGGGTTTGAAAAGAACATGAGTATCATTGTTATGTGAGAGTTGTTTTGTAAGCATTGTTGTTAAAGCCATTGATGAGTGAATAACTTGAACTAGGGTTTGAAAAGAACATGAGTATCATTGTTATGTGAGAGTTGTTTTATAAGCATTATTTTTGAAGCCATTGATTAATTGAAGAACTTGAATAAGGATTTGAAAAGAACATGAGTATCATTGTTATGTGAGATTGGTTATTGAGCATTGTTGGAAATATTTTGAGTAAGTGATCATATACTTGGACTAGGGTTTGTGAGTAAGGATTATCTCATTGAGTAATTGGTTGAGTAAAGTTGGTTGAGCCTAGTCAAGTGAATGTGTGAAGTGATTGTTCATGTTCCATAAAACAAACTATTCTATATTCTGAATTGATTTGAGAAAGTAATTGAGCATTGAGTTGAAGCATACTGAGTCTCTAAAAATTCTCCTTATGTTTCTAAGAAAGTGATTGAAATTATTTGAGAAAGTTCTATGTGGACTTGTTGAGCAGATTGGACAAGTTCTATGTGGACTTATTGAGCAGAATGGATAAGTTGTGTGGACTTGTTGAGCATATTTGAGCAAGTTCTGTGTGGACTTGTTGAGCAAATTGGAAAAGTTATGTGTGGACTTGTTGATCAAATTGGACATGTTCTGTGTGGATTTGTTGAGCAGATTGGATAAGTTTTGTGTGGACTTGTTGAGCATTTTGGACAAGTTCTATGTGGACTTGTTGAGAAAATTGGACAAGTTTTGTGTGGACTTGTTGAGTAGATTGGACAAGTTATGTGTGGACTTGTTGAGCAGATTGGACAAGTTCTGTGTGGAATTGTTGAGCATATTTGAGCAAGTTCTATGTGGACTTGTTGAGCATATTTAAGCAAGTTCTATGTGGACTTTTTGAGCATATTTAAGCAAGTTTTGTGTGGACTTGTTGAGCAGAGTTTTGGTGCATATTTGAGGATAGATTTGTACCAAACCAGATATAGAGATTGAGCATATTTATACCGAAGGACTAACAAGTTTTGTGTGGACTTTTTGAGCAGATTTTTGGTGCATATTTGAGGATAAATTTGTACCAGATCAGAGATAGATATTGAGCATATTTATACTAGATACAAGGAATATGTTTAGTGTAGATTTAAGACAAAGCTTTGGAGGTGATAGAATAGAGAGGACAAAAGTCTCTAGTGGATAGAGATCCATTAGCCAGGGTAGTGAGAATAGGTATTCTGAGTGAGGATAAGAGTCTTCAGTGGAGAGAGATTTACAAGCCAGTGCAGTGGAGGAAATTGTCTTCAAGAGGATAACCATCCAGAGCAGAGGAGAAGGAGTTCTCCTATGGATAGAGATCCATGAAATTTATTTATGATATTGGTGTCTCCTTTGGATAGAGGTCCATATATATTGTAATAGGAAAAGTATTCCCAAGAGATTGATAAAAAAAAATTTAGTGAAAATTTTCTCCATGGAATAGCCCACATTGGATGAACCACGTAAAATATGATATCTCTATTTGTGTGTGGTGATTTTTGCATTACTTTGATTACTAATAATGATCTTGCTATATTTACATTGCATAATATTGATTGGGAAATAAAAAGTAAAAAGTGATCTTATATTGTTCACCCCCCTCTCATTATAAGCTTGTGTTCTTCAATTGGTATCAGAGTGGGTTCCTTCAGAAGAGTTTAATAGCTTAAAGGAAAAGCTAACAAGAACACAATGGATTCTAAGAATGTGTCCTCGAATAATTCAACACCAATATTTGATGGAAGTGACTATATATATTGGAGTTTGAGAATGAAGATCTACTTGATGGCTCTTGGAAATGAAATGTGGGAACAAGTTGAATTTGGATACAATCCCTTTATTAATCCTCCTAAAGATAAGGAACGTAAGCTCCTACAACATTACAATTCAAAAGTAATGAATGCACTTTTGAGAGGTTTGCATAGAATAGAGTCTATGAAAGTTATGCATTGTCAAACTACAAAAGAAATGTGGGATAAGTTGCAAAATATTTATGAAGGAGATAAGAGTGTCAAGAAAGCAAAGATGTGAAATCTCAAAGGAAAATTTGAATAATTGAGAATGAAGGATGAGGAAACCATTAGTACTTATCTACTTCAAATTTATGAGGTTTTTAATGCTATACAAGGACTTGGAATGAAGATTGATGAATCAGATGTTTGTGATAAATTCTTAAGAACTCTTCCAAAGAGATTTAGTGAAAAGGTTTCTACTATAGAAGTGTCATTGGATGGTGATACTTTGACAAGAGATATGTTGCTTGGTATGCTCATAGCATTTTAGATAAGAACAAAATATCCTATTCCCAACAAGGAAGCAGCATTCAAAGCAATCAAGAAGACAAAGGGTAAGAAGTCAGAATCAAGTGATGAAGAAGCAAATTGTGGTAGAAGGAATAAGGATTCAAGAAAATATAGAGATCTAAAATTTGTTAAATGTTTCACTTGTGGAAAGCATGGTAATTATGCAAGTAACTATCAAGAATCCAAGAATAACAATGATGAATAAAAATAGGATCACAGGAACAAGGGACCAGAAATATATAGGCACCAAAAGAAGAGCAAGGATGGACAAAGCAGACAAGGAAATAAGTCCTTTCAAAGACAAAAGAGGAGCTACTATGCGGATAAGGCAAGTAAGTAATCAAGTGATAGTTATGCTATTTTTTTAGACAATGATAGAGATGAAGTTATTTTTATGATTGAAGAAAAAGAACCAGTTAAGAAAAGGACTCCAGTAATTCTCAAGTGTTTTAGATGTGGTAACTTTGGACATCTTGAAGATAGTTGTACAAGATATGGTTATAGTTTCAGTGATGATGAATATGAAGATATCATAATATAATATTCTAATGGCACTAGAAGAAAGAGAAGGTGATCCTATAGAAGACAAGCCAACAGAGAATAAAGATATGGAAAAAGGTAAACAAATAGAGGAATATTCAGAAAATGATGGATATGATATCAAGGGAGAACTTATTTATGCCCTTGACACAGTAAATAATTTAAGAAAGTAGCACTCAAAAATTGGAATTTAGTTTCAATAATGTGATGAAGAAAGAATATTTCTTATGGAGGACTTAGAAAAATCAAAGGCTGAGGCAAAAATGTTCAAAGATAAGTTAGAAGAAAAGAACTTAGAATGTGAGAAATTAGCACAATAAGTGGCACTACTAAGAGAATATTTAGAAGACTCCAAGGTCAAGATGAAAGGGTTTAAAAATAGCTCAAAGAACTTGGATAAGTTCATCAAGATACAAAAGCCTACATCAAGCAAGACAGGTCTTGGATTTGAACAGGTTCAAAAGAAATGTGAAGGAAAGTCAACCTCAAGTTTTGAAGGAGAAGATACTTTAGAAGAATACAATGTAAGAGAGAGTGAGACATCTTAGGATGAGTTGGACAATAGAGAGTTCAATGAAAATAGGAACAATTCACAAAAAAGATACAGATGGAACATACATAAGAATAGGTTACACATATGGAATAACAATGGAATATGCTTTTCATGTCACAGGTTTGGGCACATGGCTTCACAGTGCAGGACACAGGAAAGACAGGAATATAGGAACATACAAATTTTCCATGGGTATTGCTACTCATGTAATCAGTTTGGTCACAAGGCAATAAATTGTAGGGTTCATGATAGAAGAAGGTATGGCTTCACTAAGATAAATCCTAAGATATTTGCACCTCCAAGTAATAATAACATTAAGTGTTATAAGTACAATAATGATGGTCACACAACAAAGTGGTGTAGAGCAGATATTCCAAAAATAAGTATGAACAGGAATGGGGACATGGATAGGAATATTGAAATAAATATTCAGAGGAATCAAATAAAAAGAAGAGAGTATAAAGGTAAATAACAGTGCCTTCTGGGAGTATAAATACTCCCACCCTAGAATTAACCACCTCAAGAGGAGGTGGTGGAGGGGATAAGCTAAGAGGCTCATTCTTAGCCTTGAGACCCAAAGGTGAACCTTTGCCATTTATTTCAAAGGAGGAGATATTTGAGTAAGGGGTGGTTTTGGTATTTAATAAAAGAGGATAGAGCATTGAGCCAAGGGGAGCATTGTCCTATGGGGAGTAGAACAAAGGAAAGTTCAAGTTTTCGGTAAAAATAATTTGGGTTGCCATCAATGACAAAGGGGGATATTGTTGGATATTTTGAGCTTATTTAGTTGTCATTGATATCAAGGTGAAAATTTTCCATTGATGCCAAAGCGAACACATGAAGTTATCATTAACACCATGGAGTACATCATCATTAACACCAGGAAGCAATGCAAAGAGATGGAGAAAAGTTGTCCAAATATGTTTTTATAAAAGTGTTTTCTTAAAACCATAATGATAGTTCTCTAATATTGTGATGGCATAATTAAGGTTTTTATTAAAACCAAGGTCGTGAAATTAGTTTTCATCAACGCAGTGAAGTGCAAATGACAATTTGATATTAACTCAATGAGGGCTTTAATTTTTTATTAAAGTATAAAGTTTATAAATTAAATTTATAATATTTAAATTATTTTGAATTTAAATTAATTATAAATTATAATTTATACAAGCCAACATCATCAAATTGAATCATCCATCGACGTTGTATGCAAAGAAAATGAAAGGTATTTAAACCCTAAGACAAACCTTAGAGAAGTAAGAAATCAAAATTTGAATTCGAACATAAGCAAAAATCTAAAGCCTTCAAAATTTGTGAGTGGTGTATTTCCAAAATAGGATAGCACATTGTAATCAGGGTAGAGCATCATGATAGAGGCAACACATGGTGTTAAAAGCAAGGGACAACGCAAAGGGAGAAGCGCTCATAGTCTAGCTTGGCGCTAGACATAGGAGAAGGGCAAAGTCTTTGAAGCCTTTGTGAAAAGTCTTAAGTAACCTTAGGTCTTAAGCTAAGCACGTGGAGTGCTTAGCTCACACTACTAGCTTGTTGTAGCTAAGGCACCAGTCGTGGAGAAGGCATAAGTTTGAAACTTCGAAAATTGCAAAAAGGGCATTCACCAAAGGTTTTTATAATTTAATTTTTTATTTTTGCTTAATACTAAGGTTTAGGAGAAAAAAGGGAATATTTGTGGTATTTTATTATTGTGCTAAGGTTTTAGGGGTGTATGTGGTATTTGATTAATTGTGCTAAGGTTAGGGAGTTATAAGGTGATATTAATTTATTTACCTAAGTGGTATATAGGTGCTTTATTAAGGTCAATATTATTTTACCTTAGGATATAGAAATTAAGTTGGAATATCAATTTTGTGAAATAGAAAATTTAAAGAGGAAATTTTTGTGAAGATATTATTGTCAAATATTGCTATTGAGAAGGAGATATAAGGTGTATTATGAAATTGAGCTATTATTGTATTTTGTGAAATATAACACTTGTTATCTAACCCTTGGCACTTGGCAAAGAAAAAGATATTCCTGAAGGCAATTTTTGAAGATCATCCTCCAATCAAGAAAAAGGTATGAGCATATTCTTCCATAGTTGAATTGATTGATTGGTTTTTTGGAAAATAAGTTTGGAGTGAAAAGGACTTGGTTAGGGTTTCCTATTGAGTGTGTTGAGTGATTGCATCAAGGTTTTCTAGAATAAAGAAGTGAAGTTAAAACCTTGTTTGATAAGCATTGTTGCTGAAGCCATTGATGAGTGAAGAACTTGAACTAGGGTTTGAAAAGAACATGAGTATCAGTGTTATGAGAAACTTGTTTTGTAAGCATTGTTATTAAAGCCATTTATGAGTGAAGAACTTGAACTAGGTTTTGAAAAGAAAATGAGTATCATTGTTATGTGAGAGTTGTTTTATAAGCATTGTTGTTGAAGCCATTGATTGAGTGAAGAACTTGAACAAGAATTTGAAAATAACATGAGTATCATTGTTATGTTATATTGGTTGTTGATAATTGTTGGAAACATTTTGAGTAAGTGATAATATACTTGGACTAGGGTTTGTGAGCAAGGATTATCTCATTGAGTAATTGGTTGAGTAGAGTTGGTTGACCCTAGTAAAGTGAATGTGTGAAGTGGTTGTTCAAGTTCCATAAAATAAACTATTCTATATTCTAAATTGAGTTGATAAAGTAATTGAGCATTGAGTTGAAGCATACTGAGTCTCTAACGATTCTCCTTATGTTTCTAATAAAGTGATTGAAAGTAATTGAGAAAGTTTTGTGTGGACTTGTTGAGCAGATTGGACAAGTTTTGTGTGGACTTGTTGAGCAGATTGGACAAGTTCTGTGTGGACTTGTTGAGCAGATTTGAGCAAGTTCTGTGTGGACTTGTTGAGCAGATTTGACAAGTTCTATGTGGACTTGTTGAGAAGATTGGACAAGTTCTATGTGGACTTGTTGAGAAGATTGGAAAAGTTCTATGTGGTCTTGTTGATCAGATTGGACAAGTTCTATGTGGACTTATTGAGTATATTGGACAAGTTCTATGTGGACTTGTTGAGCAAATTGGACAAGTTTTGTATGGACTTGTTGAGCAGATTGAACAAGTTATGTGTGGACTTGTTGAGCAGATTTGAGCAAGTTCTGTATGGACTTGTTGAGCAGATTTAAGCAAGTTTTGTGTGGATTTGTTGAGAAAATTTAAGCAAGTTCTATTTGGACTTGTTGAGAAAATTTTTGGTACAGATGTAAGGATAGATGTATACCAGACCAGAGATAGAGATTGAGCATATTTGTACTAGATCGAAGGACTGTGTTTAGTGTAGATTTGAGACATAGATTTGGAGGTGATAGAATAGAGAGGATAGAAGTCTCCAGTGGATAGATATCCATCATACAGGGTAGTTTGGATAGGTCTTCTAAATGAGAATAAGAATCTTCAGTGGAGAGAGATCCACAAGCTAGTGCAGTGGAGGCAATTTTCTTCAATAGGATCACCAACCAGAGCAGAGGAGGAGTTCTCCTGTGGATAGAGATACACAAACTTGATTTAGGGGATTGGTGTCTCCTTTGGACAAAGGTCCATAAACATTGTAATATGGAAAGTATTCCCAAGATATTGATTAAGAAAATTTTAGTGAAAAAATTTCTCCGTGGAATAGCCCAGATTGGGTGAACCACATAAATTGTGGTATCTCTATTTGTGTGTGGTGATTTGTGCATTGATTTAATTACTGCTATTGATATTGCCATATTTACATTGCATAATATTTATTGGGAAAGAAAAAGTAAAAAGTGGTCTTATACTGTTCACCCCCCCTCTCAGTATAAGCTTATGTTCTTCAGTTCTCCTCTACTGCTAATCAGGTCCACGTCATTCCTCTTTCAGGTCATTTTATTTTTTTCCATCGAGAAGATAATGTCTATTTGCAGGGATTAGATATGGCCCCCAGTAGTCATATATTTTTATGACTTGCATGAATTCATTCTCATTGTATAAACCAAAATTCATAACACTAAAGACTTGCATGATGTCAATCTCATTGCATAAAGGTTTCAATACAATATCTCTAATGTAAATATTTCATTAGATGTTTCAAATAAATATCTCCACTATTCTCTCTATGATTTACAAAAATACAAAGAAAGTAATCTACATTCATAAAATATTATCAATAATTATAAGAAATCCCTTTCTTACTCCATATTGTTTTAACATGAAAGAATAACACAACAGATTCATCAAAAAAATATACCCATTCCACAAAATGCCACAGTTACATAAAGAGCAATTTATATTGAGCATATATAATAGATCTATTCAAAAATATAAATGTGTGAATTCAAAATCAAACTTCAACTAATATTCCCTACTTCTAGTCATACAAAATTGTACCTTACGGATATCAACTTCTTGTTCACACACAACATACCATTTTAGCATAGTAACTCATCATTTCCTTATTTTTCTACCTCCTAATATTCTCATTAACACATAACAATGCTATATAATATTTGGAAACATAAATAAGAAGCCATATTATTTTTCCAATGACATCTATGTGCAATATTTTATAATGCTAAAATAAAATTTGTCTAAAATTACAAGTTTCCCTACATTATTAATTTGAGCTAATAACATAGATCAGTGCCTCATCAATTATGTATAAAAGAAAGCAACATCACAAAATTATCATTTCAACTTATGTGATATTTACATATAGTCCAATCTACACAGTTTGATACTTTCATAAACAAATCAACTTCCTTATATTCACAAATTGGTGGTTTCTATAAACTAATCAAAAGCAATTGTTTCCATAATCTAAGATAGATATCTACTATCTTAAATCAACATCATTCATTCAGTATTTTCAAATAAACAACCAAATCAATTGCATATCAATTTTAAGCTAGTGCATAGTAATTTCAAATTCCCATCCTCATTCAATTTGTCATAATTATTTCATAGCAAACATCTATATATTTCCTTTAAGCAACATATATAAATTATTTTATCCAATTTTAGTTAGCTAGGCAAACCAATTATGTTACGAGTCTACCTAAATTTCGCCAATCACCTTTCAAAAATTTCCTTCTTTTCTAGATCCCTCTGTTTTTTCCAAAACTCTTCGTCTCCTTTTTTTCTTTCATACCAACCATCATCCTTCTATAAAAATTACATTCCCATCATCTATCCACCAGCTCCATAGATCCTTCCTTCTTCATCGACCACTCTGAGCACCTTCTCCACTCATTTCAGCTCAATCGTGACTTCGACGATAGGAGGGAGTCTTTCATCTAAGTTTTCAAGTATGTGGATGGATATCTCATACACATCATCTACTTATTTAATTATTTAACCAACCACAAACCAAAGCATAATAGTGTACTTATTCTAGCATCTCCAAACATTTATATGGAAATCAAACACTCACTTAAACCTTTATATCAAACAAATATAAAATCAAGGGTATAATGATAATACAATTTTGTAATTAATATTGTTATTATTTTTTGATCAGTTAATTTTTTTTTATAAAACACAGGTTTTAACAAGGACCCAAAACCTGATTACAAACTAGATAAATAGACTAGAAAAACCAAGAACCCAAAACATAGTAGAACGGGACGCAGTCCCTAAAAATTAAAAACACCATTAAGGTTATCCATGAAACACAATCACAAAAATGTGAGACAAAAAAGAGGATGCTCTCATACAAAAAAAAGACATAGCATGCGGTAGAGAGGATGCCCTAAACAAAACCTCATAGGAAAGGATACCCCTAAACTTCTTCAATCGATTCTTCTCCAACTTCCTGGAGCTCATCATTAGCTTCTTTATGCTGGCCTCCACTAGAGAAAGTGGAGGTTAGCATGGCACGATCGGATGATGATGTGAATGAAAATGGAAAACCTACAACAAGGGATTGCTTGAAATGCGATGGCCAGAGGATTAAGGTTGAAAAACCCAATAAATTTGGTTGAACCATGAAACGAGGTTGCATGGGAATCAATGGGAAAGGAAACAAAATCAATGAGCATTTATCTGATTTGAAAAAGGGCTAACTTGCTCCACGTCAGCATTTGTCTCTATTGAAGATAATATTTCTTGCTCCACGATAACATCTAACTCCTCAAGAAGGCCACTTGTCCAAGTTTTCAAGATCGTGGAGAAGGCACAGATGTTAGCAAGTTTGTCAGTGGCCCTATTGCTTTCCTTGAAGGCATGCTAAAAAATAATTTCTTGAAAGGTTTGACTAATGGACCTAACTTCATCAATGCAGTTCCTTATCCTCCATGATGGAAGTTTGGAATTTTTTAAATAATTGATAATAGTTAGAGATTCCCCTTCAACCATGAGTTTATCAGTATATTCTTTAGCTAGAACAATGCCACACCACAAAGCTCTAGCTTCAGCAACCGGGTTCTGATTTCCCAAAAAATTAGCAAAAGCAAGGATGACCCTGCCACTACTATTTCTAAGGATACCCCCAACTCCAGCCATTCTAGGATTTCCCTTGGTAGCACCATCAAATTTTATCTTGAGCCAACCTGAAGGAGGGGGAGTCCATTTATAATGAACCCTTAGGTTTGAGGGAGAAGCCGAATGACTGTCCGTAATTGGAAAATTAAGGAAAAGGCTCAAGGAATCCTCAAAGGGGTAATCGGGATGGGATGGGATGGGAGATGAAAAAAGGAAGCATTATCTATAGCAAAGGAAAGTATTTTATTCAAAACATAGTCTTGGCTTAGCATGATATTAGAAAAAACCCTATTTTTCCTTTCCAACCAGACTTACCAAAGAAAATTATGAAGATAAATTTACCACAAAAACTTGAGATGAAGGTTACAAAAAGGGTTCAGATATTGGGTGAAGAGTTCAATAATAGAGCTAGGTTCAACCCAAAGGATGTGGAAAAAATTGAAATATTTATTAAGGATGGATGAAGAGAAAGGACAAGCAAGAAAAATGTGGTGGGGGGATTCCCCATCCAACAAGCAAAGAAGACATCTATTAGGAATGGGTAGACCTCTTTTGAGAAGGTTTTCAATAGTAAGAATATTTTCCTGAATGGTCACCCAAGAAAAAAGGAATATTTTGGGAATTAGGTATTTCGGCCAAATAAGACTGAAAGGGATTAACGACTCTTTTTGGATCAAAAGAATTTGGTAAGCTGAATTGACAGAGAAATTCTCTCTTTTAGCGAATTCCTAGAAGATCTGATCTCGAGGAATTCTTGAAGGAATGAATGTGGTGTTCAGTAGGACTTGTAGTTATTTAGCTTACTCAAGATGGGTTAGACTGCTGATGATTTTTCATGTTTTCCTATTATGCTGAATACTAATATAATTGGAAACTTTTTGACCAAAAATGATGTTAGTGAAATATTTGAGAATAGTAAGATTAGGATTATTTATTAGAGGTTCTTCTAAAAGCCATTTTTTATTCCAAAAATTGATTTCCTATCCATAACCTAATATCCACCTGAGACCTCTTTCCACAAGGAACCTGGATTGCAAGATCGATTTCCAAAAGGTAGATCCTCTGGAAGGAAGTGTAGCATTGAGAAGACTTGTACCTTATAGATATTTACGAATGATAATGAGGACCCATTTAGGCTCCACATTTGTGATTAAGTGCTACACCTACTTTGCTAAAAGATCTAAGTTTAGGAGGTGGATCCTCCTGAGTCCAAGCCCTCCAGAATGTTTGGGCTAGCAAACTTTATCCCAAGCAACAAGGTGGAAATGATGTTTGTTTTCAGAACTTGAACACAAGAAGTTATTTTCAATTTTCTCAATATTATGACAAAATCCTGCCAAAACTTTGAAGGCAGACATGAAATAGAAAGGGATGCTTTGGAGATATGCTTGGGTAAGGGTAACCTTACCAGCTTGAGATAGAATATTTTCTTTCTAGCCAACAAGTTTCTTTTGCAATATCTCAATTACATTGTTCCACATTGAAGCATTAGGGTTGCTTGTAAACAAAAGGAGTCCCAAATAGGTTGTAGGAAAGGATGACACAGGGCATTCAAGAATACTAGATATTTTAATCTGCCTTTGGATAGGAGTATTTATAAAATAAATCATGCTTTTGTGGAAATTGATTTTTTGCCCAGCTGCCTCTTCATATAGGAGCAATATATGTTTAATAATTGTAGGTCCAAAATGACCACATCCTTAGAAAGCATTGAAAATTTTATTCTAAGGCATGAAATATTCATTCCTCACATTTCCTAGTGTATTTTGGATCGGATCTGCAATGAAATTTTCCCAATCCACTCAACACTTGGTGTTTTTCTGCCTTAAATGAGCTAAATTCCATTCCACTCGGTTTATAGTGTATTTGGAAGTGGATTATACGTGAGTCCCTATTTTACAAAAAAATTGGGCGATGATGATGTCAACACGAAAATAAGTGCATAATGGTGATCGTGGTTGGTTTTTACATGCTTCAAGTTGCTAAGTGTTGACGAGTTCCCATTTCGTTGAGTTTCAAGAGTAATTGGATCTGGAATAGTGAAAAAGAGTATTTTACATCAACTTTGGAGTAGAGTGGTGACAAAGGCTATTTTACACTACAAAGGGTGCGGAATGGTGACGAAGTCTTATTTTGTACTAGCTTCGGTGTAGATTGGTGATTCTAAATTTTGACCAAGATGATGGTGATGGCAGCATACTCTTTTGTACGGATTATAGTTTGTTTGAAGCTGAAGAAGAGAAAAGGAAATTTAGTGAGCGGATTGATAGAAAAATGCATCCTGCTCGCTCCTTAGTTTATTTTATGCCAAAATTTGATTTTGCAAAATCATGGCCACAAAAGATGACATTAGTAATTTAAAAGTGTGGAATGGTGCTTTGGTCTTTCCCTACCAATTTTCAAAGTATTTTTAGAGTTTTAATCATAGTCATTGATGATGAATATTGATGGTCAAGAGTTTGCTAACACTATTGCAGTATTTAAAAGCAAATTCTTGCCAGACCATAGAGAAGTTAGTTGGAGGGTAGAAAGATGAAGTGTCAGAGGATTTTCAATAATGATAACTAGATGTAGTTGTAGATATATGATGGAGCAAGCTTCTAAGAAATATCAATGAATCAGGTGTGGTCTCCAATGGCCTAAATGCCAACTGCCATCAACAAACTAGCAAGTTATAGAGAGCCAAGCTACCATGGTGGATTTCTCACAGCAGATTTCTCAGACTTCTTCAACCAGTAAGACAATGCCAACAAAAATCTCTGCTTGAGTTGTAAATTTGTAATCTTTCTAATGTCTCTCTAATATTTTTCCATTTACAAAATATAAATAGAGGTCGAACCCTCATTTTTAAGGGTCAGCTCTAGTGTGTTTGCTTGCCCTACTATAAATGAGCTAATGGAAGGAGCATTACTCTGATTATTGACTCAAAATTTGTCATATTCTTCATCTTTGTGCAAAAGGCTCGAAGCTTTGAGCTGCATTTCTATTAATACTTTAGTGATTAGTTCATTCCAGGTTATTGGATTACTAGTTGTGAGAGTAATTGAAAATTTTTCATGGTTAGATCTATGTTGTTAGAAATTTTATTTATATTAAATCCAACTATAGGTCTATTTTGCTAATTTGGATCATCAATGTTAGTAATTGGAATTGTTTTATGCAATATATCTCTATTTATGGTTTAATGTATGAAGATTTCATGGGTTTGGGTGTTGTTACTCTTGAGTGATGAGACACTAGAAGTAGTTTGTGAGAGATTTTTGTTGTAGTTTCCTATGCTATTATCCTATTCAACCACTATTTTTATAATATATCTAACCCTTTTATAAAAACCCTATTTGAGCTTTAATTGTGTCAACACCATTTTAACTTGACAAGGAACCAACCTACTCTGGAGGTTGGATTGAAATTGCCTTTGGTCCATCCAATTCTTGAGTTCCAAGTTGTGACTATCAGGTGCATTCCTGGAAAAAAATTTAGAAGATAGGCAATCACAGTGTCAAGTAAAAATTGATGTCAATTCGGTGCCCAACAATTTTTGGCATGCTCGATGGGACCAGTTCACAAGGAACACAAAAATCCATCATATGAGTTATTATTTTATCTCTATCCAAAGGAATCAAGATTTGGTGAATTGTCTTGACCTTTATAAGTAGAGAATAGCAAATTCACCTGGTGACTCCCTGATCTTTAAACCCAAAAAATAATTATCCCTATAGACCATAGTTCTTTCATGTATACCAAGTCATTCAAAAGAAATAACCTAAATCCTTTTTCTATTGTGAGTTATCTTATAGAGGGTCCACTTTTATAAGGAATTTAAACCAAGATTTTCATTCAAAAGAAAATCTTCTTGAGGAAAACCCTACAGTTAATCCAATAGCCCCTTTAGCAAGATCTACACCTAGAAATATGGTTGGAAATGCAGCCCCAAATCAGGGTATTGTACCCCCAAATCAGCCTTTGCAAAAGTACCCTAGTTGGAACATAATTGGTCCCTTCATATTAGCCCATATGCATGATATTCCTCAAACTGTGTCTAAGGTTATTCCCACTTATGATGGATCTGGAAATATTGCATATGAGCACTATCAGGATATTTTGAATACAGAAGTATTCCATAATATAAAAAATGAGGATGTTATTGTGATAATCCTAGCCCTGTCCTTTAGAGGAAATATTTTACATTGGTTTAGGACTCTTGATGATAACACCATAACTTTATGGGGAGCATTGGTTGAGCTTTTTGTGGAAGAATTTAATGAATCAATTGACCCTTTCTCCTTGCTTAACCAGTTCACATCTATGTAGAAGCACCAGTAAGAAACTATCTCAGATTTCAATTTGAGTTTTAGTAGAAACTAGGAAAGAATTCCCCTTGCAACTAGACCAGCTACATGCCTTGCTTATACATATTATATCAGAGCTCTTATATCAAATCTAGGCTTACAAACCCAACAATATGGGGTGGAAACCTTTCCACAAGTTTATAGTGTAGTAGTTCATGTAGAGAATGTCCTAATTAATGTGGGGAGATTACTTCCCAAATTTGTGCTACCTTACAATATAGAAACCACTAATGTCCAAAGCCAAGCTACTACTTCATCTTATATGGACCCTCCTACATTGTCACCCCCATATCCATATATGAATTCCATTCCTAAGCCAAAAGCACCAACCGTTTTAGTTCCTTTCCCTCCACTCCCTTCTCAGACTCCTCAAGAGTTCTATGTCATCCTTGTTATACATAATACATTGAAAACTCTTAGCAACAAAATGAATTCAATAGAAAAGAGAGAAATGGATAGGTCTCAACAAAGAAGATTTCCATATCTGAATAAATATCAAAGACCTAGTCCTAGTAATAGCATTGGGGTTAGAGTAAATACAACTTATGAAGAGCCTAAGTATTCTTCAAAGATAATTCTGGTAAATGTTTAGTGTTTGGTATGTAATGATACTCATGATTTACAATCTTGTGTTATGTACCAACACCATGTCCAACAAGCTATGGATCAAGTAGAAAGAAAATAGAAAGGAAGGGTAAACATGCTATGGCAACCTGACCAGATCATGGTTGGGAAAGAGCTAGATGAGGATGGACCTATCATTGTTATGACAAGGTTTGGTAAGAAAACACTGCAAGTGGATCCACATAAGATGGGTCAGTTCCAGGTCCCCTCTCAGAAGAAGAGTGATCCACCTTCTTAAAGTAGTAACACTTTCCTTATTCCCTAGACTAAGGAGAAATAAAATAGTCTTCCCAAGATATTTGATAAAGAAAATAAGGGAGATAGAATGAATTCTAAGTATGAGGCTCAAGAGAAGCTTAGATTCCATTCTATTACCAAAAGACAGATAATAGAATCCACTCAAAAATTTAAGAGAAAATATGGTGAACCAGAAAGAAGACCTGAGAGACTCACCTTGGCTAATTTTGAGTACAAAATTTTGGAAGAAATGAAGAGAATACCATCAAAATCTAGTCTATATGACACCCTCTTCATTCCTGTCCAGATTGACCTGCTAAAATATTCCTTGAACAAATATCCACAAGAAAAGTAGGCCACCACAATTCTTAGTATACCCTCTAAAAAGAAAGAAATGTCCCATACTGTTTTAAAGAATAAACCTCCTCATTTCTACATTTCTTTGAGGATGGAAGGTTGGGTGGTCCGGAATCTAATGATTAACTCAAGGACATCTACTATAGTTATTCCTAAAGAATTTTGCGAGGAGATGGATATGGAGTATACCTGAACCTACCCTAAAGTACTACAATTGGATGGAACACATGTAAAGATAGTGGGAGTAATCAAAGATGTCTTGATGAGGCTGGATAGAGAACCAAAGGTAACTATAGTACAATAAATAGTAGTGGTGGATCTAGAGTCTTATTTTGGCTTATGTCTTTCAATAGAGTTCACATCCAAGTTAGGTGGATGCATGTATATGGACTATTCCAGCATGGTTATCCCTTTCAAAGAAAAGAGGATAAGGATAACACCTAAGAAGCTAGTGTCTTACCATATTGAAAATATTGAAGGAAACATGTGTAATCTCACTCCTCTTGAGGAATTTGAATTAGTGGATAATTTTGAGGAGTTGGAAATCGAATATGAGCTACCTTTAAGAGAGGATTACAACCAGTTTTGGATAGGTATAGGCACATACAATATTTCTATAGAATCAGAGAAGAAAGTTCCTATTATATCTAATCAGTCTCTGAGAGAAATAGAAACATGGACCATGCACTTTGATGGTGCCAAATGTAGAAAAGGTGTTGGTTTTGGTGTGGTATTACAGTCCCAATCGAAAGTAACAAAGAATTTTACCTATAAATTAACATGGGCATGCATCAATAATGCTACATAATATGAGGCTTTATGCCTTGGATTGATGCAAGTATAAAATATGGGAATTAATATCTTGAACATATATGGTTACTCTAAGTTGATAGTAAATAAGGTAAGAGAAAGGTGCAACAATAAGCATCATTACCTGAAAGCATATAGAAATAGCGTATGGGATTTGATGGATTCCTTTCATGCCCTAAACATAAATTTTATTCCCAAAGGAAATAATACTTTGGTAGATTCCTTTGCAATAAGAGGGGACTAACTTAAACCCTTATGTAGACATAGGATTCAAGAAAGACAAGGGGATCAAAATTATTTTTAGATCTGCAATGCTAGATAAGCAAATTTTCTAGCGGGTCTTTGATAGTGATGAGAAAATCATTGATTTTATGGTGAGATACGCCTATCTATCCACTATTAAAGAGGAAAATATAGAAGATATTAATCAATAGTATGCTATTCAGCTTAAAAAAATCACATACCTAGAGGTTTGGTCACTCTAGAGAGCCTATTTGACAATGAAGACATGAAAATGATCAGATCCATGGAAGTCAATGACAAAATCTATAAAGAAGTTGAAATAGATAACGAGAAGAAGCTCAAGGTTGTAATCCTATGTTATCTAGAGGAATAGGAGGATATCAAAGCTTTATGTATGAAGTACCAAGACATTGTGGCTTGGTCATATGAAGAACTCAAATTTTATAACAAAAAGGTTATCCAACACACTATTGAGCTAGAGCCTAATGCCAACCCATTCAGGTAGAAGCAAAGACCTGTAAATCCAAGGATCCAAGCCATAATGAGAGAAGATATATTGAAGTTATTGAAGGTGAAGATCATATATCCTATTAAACATTCAACCTGGGTAGCCAACTTGGTACCTGTTAGGAAAAAGAATGGTTATATTCGCTTGTGTGTGAATTTTAGAAATATTAACCAAACATCACTTAAGGATCACTACCCCCTCCCATAGATTGATCAAATATTACAGATAGTGGCTGGATCAGAAAGGTTCTCATTGCTATATGGTTTCTCTAGATATAACCAGATTTGGGTGAAGAATGAAGATTAGTATAAAACAACATTCACCATAAAATGGGGTACATTTGCCTACCAGAGAATACCTTTTGGGTTGTCCAATGTGGGATCCACATTTTAGAGAGCCATGGATTATGCCTTTGGGGAATTGATTAACAATTTTATTCTAATTTATTTATATGACATGACTATGTTTTCCCACAACAAGCATGACCACTTAACACACATTAAGCAAGTTTTTCAAAAGTGCAAAGAATTTGGCATTTCCCTTAATCCTAAGAAATCATTTTTTGAAATACATGAGAGAAATTTGCTAGGTCATGTGGTCTCAAAAGAAGTTATGGCCATAGATCTAAATAAAATAAAATCCATTCTTACTCTTCCACTTTTTGTAAATAAGAAAGCCTTGCAGTCTTTTTTTGGTCAAATAAACTTTATCAGGAAATTAATTTCTAACTTTGCTCAGAAGGTGAGGCCTATATATGAATTACTAAAGAAATATGCAAAGTTCAAATGGACTACAATAAGAAAACAAACCTTTGAAATTGTTAATAGGTCCATTGCAACAACTCTCGTGCTAGTCAATCCAGATTTTAGTAAATATTTCATCCTTTATGCTTATGGAACTGAGGAAATTTATGCATCAGTGCTCATCCAAAAAAATGATCAAGGAGAGAAACACCCTATATTATTTTAGAGCAAGAATCTCCATGAGTACCAGGTTAAGTATAATTTTATTGAGAAACAAGTATTTGCTGTAATGAAATCATTGAAGAAATTTAGGTAGTTTTTGGTTCAAAGCAAGACCCTAGTTTATGTTGTTCATCCTAATGTAAGAAGTTTTATTCTATAAGTAGAACTAGAAGATAAGAGAGTTGGTTTATCACTAAAATCCAAGAATATGATGTGGAAATCCATCCTACAAATATGGTAAGAGGAAGAGCCCTATGCCAAGGTATGACAGAAGCAACTGTCTCAATAGAGGTAACAACTTGTCAAGAAACAAAAAAATATTAGATTGAAGGATTGCATTCAGATGAATCAGACTGGATAGATCAGATGATTAAGTATTTTCAAACTAGGGTATGCCCTTTTGATATTAATGCATCACAAATAAAAATATACAGGTTACAAGCTTTGAAGTATATCTTACTACCAGAAGGCCTGTACAAAAGGAACCTTGATAGAGTTCTTATTAGGTTCTTAAAAGAGAAATAATAATAAAAGGTCATAGAGGAATTTCATGGAGGGCTAGCTAGAGGATATTTCTCAAGTAGGGTTACAACCTTGAAAATTATCATAGTAGGTTATTACTGGCCTACCATATTTGCTGATACCTTCAAAGTCACCAGAGTTTGTGACAAATGTTAATGGCATGTAGGGAGGACAATGAATGCTTCATCCCCCCTCAAGCCAATTCAAGTGGAAGAACCCTTTAAAAAATGGAGTTTGGACTTCATAGGGGTTATGAACCCTCATTATTCAACTGAGCACAAGTACATTCTAACTGCTATAGACTATCTCACTAGATGGGTAGAAGCTATTCCTACAAAGAAATCAGACTAGGAAGTGGTAATCAGTTTTATGGAAAGCTTAATTTCAAGGTTCAGTGTTTTAGAAGCCTTGGTGAATGACAATGGAGCAAAATTCATAGGATTCAAGTACATTGAGTTTACCAACAAGTATGGCATCACCATTAAGAATACTTCAAATTACTACCCTCAAGGAAATGGACTTGCAAAATCAACTAACAAAAACCTGTTAAGGATTTTGAGAAGATCACTAGAGGGTAACAAAAGAAGTTGGCACCTAATGCTAGAGCAAGATTTGTGGGCATATAGAATTACTATTAATATTTCCATCAATACTTCTCCTTATGCCTTAGTGTATGACAAGGAAGTAGTGTGACCTCTCCATTTGGATATTTCGACACTCAAGCTGATAAACACAAAAGAGGAATCTATGGAAAATCTAGTGGAAACAAGGCTGACACACTTTTTGCAGTTATAATAAAAAAGAGCTCAGGATTATGATAACTTTCAAAAGCATTCAAGGGACATCAAGGCATGGTTTGACAAGAATGCAAGGTTCAAAAAATTCTAGGTTGGAGACTCAGTACTTAGGTGGAATGTTGAAAGAGCTAAACCAGGACATCATCAGAAGTTTGATTCCTTCTAGGATGGACCTTTCAAGATAATAGAAGTTAAAGAGACCAATATTTTCTAGCTTGAAGATCTAGAGGGAAACATACAACCAATTTTGGTTAATGGTTTTCATCTTAAACTCTATTTTGATTGAAATATAAGCTCATTATAATATATGTACATACTTTGTATCATATTTCTTTTTTTCTACATTTTATATCAAGTTTTGTTTTGACAACATGTTGTATAAAAAAAAAAGAGAAAATAAAAGTGTAAAATTTGCTAAGTGTTCCCAAGGGTGCATCTAGTTTTCCATTCCACACTCAAATACACTAATGAAGTAGTGAAATCATGAGCGACTTCCAATCCGTACCTAAATGAACTACAACACCAACGAAATGCAACATGTGTTATTTTTTGCACTTAAGAAGACTAAGTGGTAGCGGAATAACGTGGAATGCTAGTCCATCATATTTCAAGTCTATTATTGTGTGGAACAGGGAAGGTTCTAATCCATCAAAATTTAGAATTATTTTGAAAAAAATAAAATAAGGTTACAATCTACCAAAAGACAAGTGTTTTTGAGAGGAAAATGGATTATGCATCACCCTATGTCCAAAATGCAAAAAGCTCATAATAAATGCTCAAGTTTCCCATGCTCTAAAAGGGCAAAAGGACAAAGTGACATCACAAAGGAATAGAGCATGTTTGAATTTTGGCCAATCAGAAAGTAGAACTGTACCTCCAAGCCATCGAAAGAGATGAAATTAATTTGGAGAGCATACCAACAAGCAGTTTGCGTAGTGTCCGTATTAATGGTGGAGGATGTGCATGCATGGAAATTTAAAATTGTCAAAAATGTAGAAACTCACTCGTTCGAAGGAATAGTGTTCACCAAGCAAAAAAAAGTAGAAACGATAGCTTAATACTATATGTGAATTCTAGAGAAATAACTATAGAATTACTTGTGAAAATGGATCCGAAGAAAGTTCTAACATAAGTACAAAAAAGGAAAGCAAAGCTAGACAGCCATGTGGACCAGACTAGGTAATTGGCCAACATAGTAATGACCCAAGTAAGGAGGATCTTCTTGAGAAGTAATTTTGAATTCAAACTTTTCGAAGGGAGACCAAATCAGCCTCAAGGTACCATTGCCATAAAATCCTTCTTATTTTCTTATATTTGTGATTTTGTTCACCATTTCCCTAAATTAGTTTCTACGATGATTAAATATTACCTCCAAGGTCACCTAAAATTCCATTTTCATCATTTGAAGCTCCCCCTTTATCATATCCCTTAGTTCCATCCTTGCCATTATAACTACCTCCATCATATGAGAAGAAAATTGTTTTAAATACACCCACTCATCCATCTATGAGTCTTACTTCAGTCTCCATGAGTCTACCAATTGCAACAACAATAGTGGTCACATATTCCACTATAGTTACCTCTTCTTAGCCATTATCAACCATTGATTATACTCTTGCATACCTTGTATTCTCTTATTATATTTCTGCGAGTTACCCTACCCAAGCAATTTTACAAAAGGAACAAGAAACTTCATAGAAAATTCAATATTTCTAGGTAGAGAAGCTATCCAAGCCTTCCAATAGGATGGCCACGAAGAGGAGAAACATGTTTGTTGATCCAATTTCAAGGCAAAGGACATCTAGATCCATGATCCCCCTTGTGATCAAACCTAAAACTAAGATGATTGCTCAGGATTATTGTATAGAAGAGTATACAAAAGATATTAATAAGATGCTTGCAAAAGATGAATTGGTCATAGCCAAAGCTCACTTGAAAACTTTTTATGTAAAATTTGACATATACCAAGAAAATGTGGGTAAGTTGGAAAAGCAAATAGAAAAGATTTAAAATACCATTGACAATTAGAAACAAGTGGAGAAGGATATGAAAAAGGCAACTAAGAACTGGTAAGTGAAGTTTTAGGAAGCTGATAAGCTCAGGGAGCAAATAGAAGAATACAAGAAGAAAAATGAAGAATAGACTAAGGAGATATAGAGTTTGAAGCAACAAATTCAAATTGAAAAGGCTAAATATTTAGGTTTTTCCAAGGTTGGACTAAAGAAAGTGAGAAAAGAATTGCTCTCTGAAGTTCTAGAGAAATGCTCAGGGTTGTAGCTTATTATTGATTATTTGGATGATGCCAACCATCTGCTTCAAATTATTTAGAAGGATCTAGATAATTTCACTAGAGAACTACATCCTATGGTGATTTCGGTTGAGCAAATTCACAAACTGGTGGACAGTAGACTCAGTGACTCTACTAAGCCAATTCCTAATAAGGAGTGGAACATTGCTAGAATTGCTGCCATAATTATGGTGAAGAAGCACATAGCCCTCCAAAAGGCTTGGCTATTATTTGATAAAATTTAAGGTGTGATTAAGGATGTAGTGGAGATTAATGAGGAAAGGATTCATATTGGTTTCTAAAGGATTATGGAGGGAATACCATAGCTTGATATCAATAGAAGATATTAAGAATAGCATTGATGAGAGCTTACAAGATGAGTCTAAAATTGATGCTCTAGAAGAACCAATTGATCAAGAGCAAGCTTCACAAATGATTATTGATTTTACCAGGCTTAGAGACATAATGGAAGACTTTGTAAACAAAGGAAGTGCTACTAATTATGAATATATTGATGAGCTACATTACACTTATAAGCAGCTGAAGAAAACTTCCAACCCCTTTGAAGCAACTTGGAAACAAGCCCTACATATTTTGAAACTGATGGTGCAGATGTTTGGTGATAGAGCAAAAGAGGAAAATAAAGAACAAACCTCACATGAGGAAGAAGTTGAGCAAGAGCTAGAGGATAATGCTGAGGAAGAGGCCCAACAAGAAGAAGATCTGGATAGAGCTACGGATCCTAAAGGAACACAAAATTAACATTTTTATTTTTGTGCATATGTAGTCATGTAGAAGTTTTGTATTTTGTTGATTCATTTTTACTTTGACATTTTCAAAAGGAAATAATAAAAGCATGATGTCAGAAAGAGGTAGAAAATGATTTTTGTGTGAAGGCATTTATATCATGTATTATAAGAAGGATTTATAAGGAGAACATAGTTGTGTTTTGAAAGAGTGGCACAAAGATTAATGTTTATGGTATAGTCTCCATGTGAAAAGGTATCCTCTAGGATGTATGAAACATGGTCTCGATCTGAACATTTATCCTCTAAAGTGTTCATGAAATCTTTAGAGGATAGTGTTCATATGGAAATTATTTTTAAAGCATTTTTGAAGATAAGCATTTTTGACTCCTGATACCCAATGGATAAGACTCTGAGTTCTATGGCTTTGCAAGAAAATCCACTTGAGAGGTGCCAAAATGTAGGCCCAAAATGACCACATCCTTACAAAGCATTGAAAATTTTATTCTAAGGCATGAAATCTCCATTCCGCACATTTCCTAGTGTATTTTTGAGTGGATCCGCAATGAGAGTTTCCCAATCCACTCAACACTTAGTATTTTTCCAGCTTAAATGAGCTAAATTCCATTTTGCTCAATTTATAGTGTATTTGGAAGCGTATTCCAGGCGAGTCTCGATTTTGCAAAATTTTTGGGCGATGATGATGTCAGCATGAAAAGAAGTACGAAATGGCGATCGTGGTTGGTTTTTGCATGCTTCGAGTAGCTAAGTGTTGACGAGTTCTCATTTTGCTGAGTTTTAAGAGTAATTGGGTGTGGAATGGTGACAAAGAGTATTTTACACCAACTCTAGAGCAAAATGATAATAAAGGTTGTTTACACTACAAAGGGTGCGGAATGACGATGAAGTCTTATTTTGCACTAGCTTCAGTGCAGATTGGTGATTATGCATTTTGACCAAGGTGATGGTGATGTCAGTATACTCTTTTGTGCGAATTATGATTTATTTGAATCTGAAGAAGAGAAAAGGAAATTTAGTGAGCGGATTGATAGTGGAATGCATCTCGCTTGATCCTTAGTGCATTTTATGCCAGAATTTTATTTTGTAGAATCAAGGCCACAAAATGACATCAGCAATTTAAAAGTGTGGAATGGTGCTTTGGTCTTTCCCCATAAAATTGTTGAGTATTTTCAAAGTTTTAATCATAGTCGTTCATGATGAATATTGATGGTCGATAGTTTTCTAACACTGTTACAATATTTAAAAGTGAATTCTTGCCAGACCAATGAACAATCAGTTGGAGGCTAGGAAGATGACGTGTCAAAGGGTTTTCAAGAACACTAACCAGAAGTAGTTACAAATCTACAATGGAGCGAGCTTCCAAGAAATATTGATAGATCAAGTGTGGTCTCCAATGGCCTAAATGCAAATTGCCATCAACAAACCAATAAGTTTTAGAGAGCCAAGCTACCATGGTGGATTACTCACAACAGATTTTTCAGACTTCTTCAACCAATAAGACAATGCCAACAAAAATCTCTGCTTGAGCTGTAAATTTGTAATCTTTGTAATGTCTCCTTAATATTTTTTCATTTACAAACTATAAATAGAGGTTGAACCCTCTTTTTTAAGGGTTGGCTCTAGTGTGTTTTCTTACCCTACTATAAATATTCCTATGAGCTAATGGAAGGAGCATTACTCTGATTATTTACTCAAAATTTGTCATCTTCATCATATTTGTGCAAGAGGTTCAAAACATTGAGCTACATTTTTGTTAATACTTTAGTGGTTAGTTCATTCCAGCTTATTGGATTACTAGTTGTGAGAGTAATTGAAATTTTTTCATGGTTAGATCTATGTTGTTAGAAATTTTATTTCTATTAAATATAACTATTGGTCTATTCTGCTAATTTGGATTATCAATGTTAGATATTGGAATTGCTTTCTGCAATATATCTTTATTTATGTTTTAATGTATGAATATTTCATGGGTTTGGGTGTTAATATTGAGTGATGGGACACTGTAAGTAGTTTGTGGGAGCTTTTTGTTTTAGTTGTCTATGTTGTTAGCCTATTCAGCCACTGTTTTTCATAATATCTCTAACCCTAAACCTTTTATAACCCTTTTCTCAAAACCCTATTTGAGCCTTAATTATTTTCAACACCATTTTAAGTTGACAAGGAACCAGCCTACTCTAGAGGTTGTATTGAAATTGCCTTTGGTCCATCCAATTCTTGAGTATCAAGCTATGACTATCGGGTGCATGTCTGGACAAAAAATTGGAAGATAGAAAGTTGCAATGTCAAGTAAAACTTGATGTCAATTCGAAGCCCAACAATAACCTTAACCTCAAACATAGACATAATTGTGGAGATAATAGTGTCATTCATGAATTGTTGATGGGAGGCTAGTATGGTTTATGAGGTACCTTTGATACCCAAAATGAGGTTGAACCTACAGGTTGCTTTGATAGTTTTACCTAATGCTTTAGTAGATATTATGAAAAGCAATGGAGATATGGGATCTCATTGACAAAGGCCCCTGCTGCTCGAAAAGTAACCTATAGTAAATCCATTAACAAGTATTAAGAACCACAAAGTGGAAATGCACCCCTTGATCAACTCAACCCATTCAGGATGGAAACAAAACTTTAGAAGGATGGCAACTAGGAAATCCCAACTGATTCTGTCAAAATCCTTATTCATATCTAGCTTCAACACAAAGGTAGATTTTTTAGCAATATGAGCAGAATGAAGGGCTTCATGAATGGTTATAACTCCATCAAGTATGGACCTGCCATGGATAGAACTTCCTTGTCTGAAGTTAATAGTAGTGGGGAGGATATCCCTCATTTTGGAAGCAATGGATTTAGTAAGAATTTTGTAAACCACATTACATAGACTTATAGACCTAAAGTCAGTCATGGATTTGGTAGTGGGGATTTTTGGAATGAGAGAAATGAAAGTAGAATTGAAGCCACAAGGAAGAGATTTTGAGGACTAAAAATTTGACTGTGGAGTGGATATGAGGTCCAACGATTTCTCAAAATGTTTGGAAAAATGAGGAGGAAAACCATCAGGGCCAGGGGCTTTGTCAAGATGTATAGAAAACAAATCCTGATGAATTTCCTCATTGGAAAAAGGAGCCAAGATATTAGAATTTGTAATTTCTAAAATAGACTTAGGGATGTGATAGAGCATAGAATTCAAGTCCAGGTCTAAGGATAGCCTTCTTTCACCAAGAAGATTAGTAAAATAAGAAACTTCTTCTTTCTTGATTTCTAGAATGTCAAAAGTGGTGGATCCATCACTTTTAGCAAGCTCCTTAATTTTGTTGTGACTTATATTTCTCATTGTGGATGCGTGGAAGAATTTAGTGTTTAAATATCTTTCTTTGAGCCATAGATCTCTAGATTTCTACTTCCAAAAGGTTTCTTCATAGGCCAAAATGTTATGGTATTCTACAAGGATACTTATTTCCTCAGACCTAATTTTCTCATCATATTGTCCTACCTAAATTTTATTCTCAATGGAGAGAAGCCTATCCTCAATAGATTGTTTAATTTCAAACAGGTTCCTGAAGAATTATGTGTTCTAGAGTTTAGGATTTTTATTATTATTTTCCTTGTTCTAGGTTCCTGAAGACTTCTTTAATATTGTTATTATGATCTTTATTAGATATTCCTTTTTTCAAATGCTAATTTAGTGTTACTAATATAGGATGAATTCTCTTATATACTTTCTTTCTCTTAGGAATATCAACTAACAAACACACATTTTCATGCAAGGAATCATTCCACACCAAATGTAATTTTACCATAAAATATATTATGAAACAAACATCTTTATCTATAGTCTGATATTCTCTTCTTAATGCAAATCATGTTATGCATCTTCATGAATGGAGAACAAACTAATGTTTCCCTGAATATTCTGTAAAATAACCCGTCACATCATTTCCCTTAGATATTCTTTTCTCGGTGGTCAATTCTTTCTACCATAGTGAGGAACCTATTCTTGCAAGAGTGCAATTCTATTAACAACATCACATTCTTCCTTTATATATATTTATTGCTAAAAATATTCAACATGAAATAGTCAGTTGTTTCATTTAATAGATGCATTATTTCTATAAAACTCATGTCATGCATAGATCAAATAAGAAATAGCTAGTCATTATACTTAATGAATCTACCAAACAAAATATATGTTTCATCCAAACAAAAGTCTACCAAGGGAGGGTCGGGATATTTCTTAAGCCTTGAAAAAAATTTTAACTAAAGGATTTACAAGTAGATGATCCTGTGGTTGTTGCTTACTCTTAAGAAGTAAAATGATGTGCATCAATATTTATGAAGTTAAAAACTATACTTTATTAAACTACCAAATAATTTTGGTGTAGTAGGTTCATAGATAAATATTGATGCAATATACTTCCTATGTCCAAAGCATGTTTCAAAGGGCATGAAATCCTATTTTCCAGGTTGATAGGGATTTGAATAATTTTAGATGATGGAATAGTAAGTCCAGGAGATGACATCAAATAGATGTAATGTAATTTTTTGTTTTCCAGAGTTGGTAAGATAATTATTGATTTATTTAACCTGAGTAGCTTTTACATTTGTAAATCTAGAATCAACATTGGATTAATACACTTTATAATCTTTAGTACTTCTCCTTAGTGGCATATTGGACTATACAAAGAGTGCAGTAATTTGTATTGCTTTATATGAAGAAAGAATGTAAATTAAGACGTGCTTACTACTGGACTTCATTATATTTGCTTGTAAGGAGAAAATAGAATTGTTCACTCTGTATTATATCAATAACATAGAGCATCTTGTTTAGTGGAAGGACAATCTGTTATGCATACTCTTGGATAATGGGGATGTAATTGTATTTATAGATATAAGAAACTAGTACAGTAGGAGCAAGGGAAACAATGTAACACTCTTAGAAGATATGGCATAATGACTTGTCTACTCTCTATGTAGATTGGAATTCATGTGAAAATAAATAAAGAGAATTTTAATACTAGGTTTTCCCTTCGAGGTTTTTTTTCCAAGGTAAATAAGTTGTTTATGTGACTATGTATGGTATTTTATTTATGAATGTGTTAAATGGATGAATTAAGATATTAGTTTGATTTGTAAATTAAATAGAAGAATTATCATAGATTTTCTTTATCATGTTCATGCTTGTAATTACTCGTCATCAATTATATGGAATAGTGGATAACCTATGGACTTTAATAATAGGTTTTATAATGAATTGTAATGAAAAAAAAGGTAAAGAGCCTAGGAATTAGTTATTGATTCCTTTATGTTAGCCATATATCTTGCTTGTATTATTTTAGATGTACATAATATTTACCTGAGATGATGCCTTCTAAGTGGACATATCTATTAATCGAGTATTGACTTTTTAGTTAATAAAAGCAAGTATTGACTAAAGTATATAAATATAGGTGTTTAAAATTGCATGATAAACCATAGAGAATAAGAAGTGAGTGAAGGTTTAGTGACCTTGGACTCAGTTGCAGAACAAGTCTATACAAGGAAGGAACTAGCTCATTTGGTAGATGAGATTGATAGTTTACTCTTGGCATGCTTAGTGCACTCACATCAATGGACTGATGTATAGTGTAGAGATAGGTATGTACCTTACAAAGGATTGAAATAATTTAGATAGCTCATCTATAGATGGATGATATGGATAACACTGGACTTGTATGATATCCAATACACTTATATTGATAGAAGAATGTAAGACATAAGGATTGGTATTTTTGGAGATGATCTTAAAGGGAAGGTAGTGTTTCCTCTAGGTATATAAGGGACTAGACTAGTGGCACTAGGTTGCAATATAACCATTCCATATTAAAAAAAATACCTACCTTTAGGATAGTAATATTGAATTGTGATAAATGGGAAGGGCTAGGGTTGCTTAATTTTGAATCCTAAAGAACACAAGCTTATACTAAGAGGGGGGTGAACAGTATAAGACTAATTTTTAATTTTCTTTACCAAATACTATTATGAAATATATCAATGGTAATATTAACAACATTAGCTAAAGCAATGCAAAAATCACCACACACAATAGAGATACCAATTTAACGTGGTTCGCCCAATGTGGGCTACTCCACAGAGAAAATATTTCACTAAAATTTTCTGAATAAATCTCTTGGGAATCCTTCCCTATTATAATTTTAATGGACCTCTATCCAAAGGAGACACCAATCCCATAATCAAGTTCATGGATATTTATCCATAAGAGACACCAAACCCCTCAACTGGTTCATGGATCCCTATCCATAGGAGAATTCCTTCTCCTCTGCACTTACTAGTGATCTTCTAGAAGAAATGTTGCCTCCACTATACTAGCTTATGGATATCTATCCACTGAAGACTCCTACCCTAACTCAGAAGACCTATCCTCATTGCCCTATCTAATGGATATCTATCCAATGGAGACTATTGTCCTCTATACTTTATCACCTCCAAAGATTACTCTTATATTTGTCTCAAATATGCACTAATCACAGTCCTTCGGTCTAGCACAAATTTGCTCAATCTCTATTTTTGATCTGCACTAAACATAGTCCTCCGACCTAGCACAAATCTGCACAATCTATATTTTTGATCTGCACTAAACATAGTCCTTCGATCTAGCACAAATATGCTCAATATCTATCCTTAAATTTGCACTAAATATAGTCCTTCATTCTAGCACAAATCTTCTTAATATCTGTATTGATATGGCACAAACCTATCCTCAAATTTGCACCAAACTTTATCCTTAAATCTATCCTAAAGCCTTAACACAAAGCTTGAATCAATTACAAATTAATTTTGCTATATTTGCCCCAAACCTTAACCCAATATTTGAACAAATCAATCAATCAACTCTACTCTCAAGTCTTCTCAAATAATTATCTCAAATTTGTATTGTAAGATTCCATAAAACTCACACTAATATATCCACAAGTCCTCTCTAGAACTTATCCAATCTTCTCAACAAGTCTTCACCAAGACTTGCCTCAAATATGTATTGTAAGCTTCCACAAAAGCTTACTTAACTCAACTCAATATTAACATAGAAAAATTCTTCAATCACTTAGACAAGATTCACATAGAATATTTTTTAATCTCACAAAAACATATAGAGAATTGTTAGAGACTCAATATGCTTCACACTCACAACAATGCTCAATAACTTTCAATATCTTTCTCAATTCAATTCATAATATAGAACAATTTGTTTCATAGAACTTGAAATATCACTTCAACACTTCCAATTGACTAGGCTCAATCAACACCACTCAACCAATCACTCAATGAAACACTCCTTGCTTACAAACCCTAGTCCAAGCATATGAACACTCAATTATTTCCAACAATGCTTATCAAACAATCTCACATAACAATGATACTCATGATCTTGCACAAACCCTAGTTCAATATAGTTCTCAACTTTACATAACAATGATACTCATGATATTGCACAAATCCTAATCATGCATATGAAGGATCATTCAATATTTCCAACAATGCTTATCAAAAAAGGTTTTTATCAACAACTCTCACTTAGAAAAACCTTTAACAATTAAACTCAACAATGTTTATCAAACAATCCTTTTCACTCCAACTTAGCATTTACAACATCCAACAATCACTCTCAAGGATAATGAGCCCATACCTCTTTGTTTGAAGAAGATTTGACCTCAAAATTTTGTCTCAATCACAATCATCTCTTTGCTAATTTCAAATGTTAGGTAGCAATGTATTCTCAATCATTCACTCAATTTGATCCCTCAAAATATTTCACCATACATAGCAATAAATCTTTATTACACCTTATAATCTCCACACTTCAAAATGCAAGCCAACAATTTGTGTAAAGAAAATAATCACAATAATTTTCTTTATAAATCCTTATCTCTTTAACACATCATAGCTTATCTCTATTAAAAATATAATTCCCTTTTTCAACCTTATAAATCCTATTTCAATTCACTTTATCAAAAATCACAATAAAATAATTAACCCTAAAAATCTTATAATTCCTATTTCAATTCACTTTTTCAGAAATCACAATAAAAAAATTAACCCTCAAAGACCTTATAACTCCCCCTTAATAAAAATTATTCATGCCACCTTTCAAACCTTAGAAGCAAATTAAAATTTAAAAATTAAATACCTTGCTCTCGGCAGGATTTGAAACCCTGCTTGCACCTTCCACAATGCCCTAGCCATGGCCTACATGCCACATGAGATAGGTGCTCACCTTGGCACAAAAATTTACCTTGTGCACCTTGAATCTTCCCTTGGCACCCAAATCAAAAACCTTTAACACATGCACCTTAGCAAAAAGCTACCGATGGATTTCGATCGCGGAACCTTTCACCTAATAGAGCCTTAAGCCATAGCGACCTACCGTTGGTCCAACCACCATGGTTGGAAAAACATATCCAAGTCATATTTGCTTTAAGCACTCATTGATTGCCACATTTTCATAAATTTATCCTCTTCTCCTCTTATTCCATGCAGTCTGCACAAATCACATGCACTTCAATTTTAATTTATTCAAAGGATAATATTTTCTCTCCAAAGCATATGGTATTAATATGAATTTTTCTCTCCCTTTTAACACATCAGTGGGTGGAAGGGGTAATCAACATCGGATCTTTGACTTTGCTTACCCTTTGTGTATAGGGGATTCTTCTTGTATTTCTTCTCTTTCACTATCAACAATTTTGGATTTTACTTGTTCTTCCCTAGCCTTCCAAGTTTTTATGTTCTCATCATATTTTTTTTAAATATTTTATCTATAGCCAATAGGAATCTTGATTTTTGTACACCACATTCACATCTAAAATTACATCATTCCATGATGTTTCCCTCTTTTCAACCTGTTTTTCTATCATTGTATCTATTTTAGCTTGTGTCATCTTATGATTTTTTTTTATCTAGATCATATTCATGCTCAAGTTCATATAAATCTCTCCAAGAAAGCACATCTTGCAATTTTCTTGTATTCCAATCTAGCTCATTCTCCTCAGATTTATTCCAGAGTTGATAAATCTTAGGCCAATCAACTTGTTTAAATATCGAAGGTTTTCCTTTGTTCAAATTTGCCAATCTATATTTAAATTTACCAAGAGGGCCAAACCTCCATTTTTCTAATATTGCACATAATTTTAGCCTCTCAAGTCTAGCCTTCAAGACTTCACCTTACCCATTTATTGTTAGCATAATAGGCTCAAAACTAAAAGGATACATGTACTAACATTATTTATATTAGCAATGAAGGCTATTTTTATATCATCTACTTGATGGTAGTATTCCATAGCAAATACCCAATCAGTGACATAACATGGTAGTAAAAATGATTTTTCTACAAAATCGTATAACCTTATCATTGTCCCTTTTATTAAGAAGTACTAGTCCCCTTCTTCTAACCGAGGGCTCTATAATATTTCAACCACTATCTAAGGTAGTTGGGGGATATTTCCATATATAAGCTTCAATGTTGGTCTTAGGAATTCCTTGTTGAAGTCATAGTAGGGATTGGAGGCTCTAATTAGGTGTGTCCAATCTACCATTGCCATATTTGCTCCCTACTCATTTTGCATATTCATTCCTATCCACAATATGCTCTATATTATGGAGTACAAGAATAACCAAGCCAAGTGCAAAAGATACCTGAATGTTCCATATTTTGAAATTTGTAACTATATGAGTTGCTCATGCATTCTTTCACATAAGAAATCAACCCAATTAAAAAATAGGGTACTATCTACTTGGTCAAAGTCAGATGTGTCATAATAATGAGAGTTAGAGATAAAATAAGGCATGGCAATTTGTAGAGATTTTTTTTATCGACAGTCCAAATATGATTGCTAACATTGAAAACATATCTAGGTATTTAAATTCAATAGTTAAAAATGGGGTCTTGGGTAGGACATTGTCAGATGAAGGATGATGTAGTTATTTTTCAAGCCACAATTTAAAGTACTTGTCACCATCTTTATGTTTTCTAAGGTCATAGTATTTTTTTGGTCTTTGATAGTAAAATATTTAGGGGTTGTCTTAGGTCTAAATTCTATAGCAAATGCATCAATAAAAAGGTTAGTCATAATATGGAACAATACTTGACCTTTGTAATTTTGGACCTCTTTCATATGGGGATTGTAGTGTTGTGTGACTTCTAGCACTAATTTAGGGTAAGAATGTATCAACTTGTGAATATATGAAAATAAGAATGAATGCCATGCAAACAAACCTAGGTTACTAGGTGATATTCGTTGTGCTCTTTTCTCGAAAGCTTCTCAAAGACCCTTGTGCCTAGCTTATAGGGTAATTTTTGTATCTTTAATCATTCAGTCTTGTAGCACTTTCTTCTCTTTTTGCATATTCACTTTAGTGGTCTTTTAAGAACCTACTTCCTTCTTAGCAAATATCTTAATATTGTTGACCATAGATATTGAACTCATATTGCGATGCCTCTATGCTATACCTTGCTACTAATTATTGGCATTACTCATTACACAATTCTTACTCAAGATGCTTTATTAGCTCAAGAATTTCTACGCTTAGCAATATTTTGTGAAAAATATATCTTGTTGAAGCATTTGTTTAAATAGTGCAAAATTGGACGTTAACATAGTTAATATGGTGGGTTGGTAGATGTTTTCACTTTTATTGAATATCAAGTTTTTGTGTTTCTTGGAAATATGTGAAATATTTGCATGCTTGTTGAATTACAATTGCTATGCTTTTCTAGAAAATAATCATGCATAATTTCAAAATCATCGTTAATTAGATTTTGCTTCAGCTAACTAGCTTTTAGCATTTTTAAATTGTTGACTTATTTATTTTTTACTTATTTTTTTATATATATATATATATATATATATATATATATATATATATATATATATATATATATATATATATATATATATCTACAAGAGTAGTGACACTTCATATGAAGTGTTTTAAATGCATGCCATTCACCAAAATTGGAAAAATTTGATTGTTATTTTTTTTCAATTTGTATGCATTACAATTGTGCTTGGTGAAGATGCAATAGGGTCTAGACCAAAATGAGTCAACTTTTTTTATGGTTTTCCAATTTTATTCTATCCTCATTCCACTTGAGCACAAAATTGCCAACTTGATAATGTTGAAATGTGATCTTTTTATAAAACCACTGCCTAATGTTGGCTTTGTGCTTTTAGAGACTATTATTAGCCCTTTTTCTTTGCTCTTATAAAGGTAAAAGTTTTGCCAGCCAAACTTCTATTGCTTCAATATAGGAAAATTCTCTTTTGTCTATCAATTTCATTATGGGTAATTTGAGGTTCAGGGGAATAATGGCTTCTTTTCCATGAACCAAGAAATATGGTGAGGTTTGTAATACATTATTCACTATTATTTGGTCTACCTATAAATCTTGATTGAGTAATATATGCCAACTCTTTCTATTTTCCCCAATAATACTCGATGGTTTTTAGCAACTTTTTTTTGGTGGATTCAACTAATACATTCCCCTATGGATAGTAGTTTCAATATTTCTTTAATTATATGCCATAATTTTGAAATCAATGAGCTTAACACCTATAAAAGCAGGCCCATTGTTTGTATGTAATGGTTGGGATACTAAACCTTGTAATTAGCTTTTCCAAAAACTCAATTATAGTGTCTTGGTTTGTCATTTTTGTGGCTACTGCTTCTAACCACTTATTGAAACAATTAGTCACCATTAGGATGTACTTATATCTAGAAAATAAATTTGGATTTATGATTTTGTTAAATTCTAACCCCCACTACTGAAAATATCCCTTTGCTGTAATTGGTTATAGGGTCAGTGTGGGATTATTCTTTTTGAAAGACCTTTGAAATTTATAAAAATATCTAGCTACTTTTAAGGCATTTGCAAATATGGTAGGCCAATAATACCCAACTTGAAGAATTTTAGTGGTGGTAGTTTTCCTTGAGTAATATCCTCAACATAAACTTGAGTGAAACTCATTCAACACATTTTCAGCTTGTTCTACTATTATGTACTGGAGGAGGACTCCATAAAAAATATTCCTAAATAGTCCTCCCAAAAATAGGACATATTTCAATCCTTGTAATCTATATCTATGCCTTTGAGAAGGATTCAATTATTTTAGGCATATGTCTATTTGGAAGTATTTTACCTATTTATCATCCCAATCTATTTATTTCATGCATTGCTCATTTCTAGAATCTACTTCAATGTTATCTTCTATACATATGTTATATTATGGTTCTACTATAGAATTTAGCTATGGGTATAAGTATCTACCTCTTATTAGCTTAGTAGGTTGTATCTCAGTATCATATTCCTATTTTTGAGTGATCCATCCAACTCTTTTTTCTCCTAATTCTCCTTGAAGAATGAAATTTTTGACATCTAAATGAATTACATGGACCATTGTTTTGCTTTGAGATACATAATACTTAATATTTTTAAGTGACTTCATGATAAAAAATAACTTTTTCTCTATGAAGTTAATTTTTTTTTATAATCATGTTGTATTTGGATTAGAAAGATATCAGATGCTATTCTTGATTATCATTTTTCTGATTCAAAACTATAGCAAAGTTTTATTCAAGTCCATAGACATATAGGATAAAGTCTTTGCTATAATATGGGTTGATCAAAACCAAGGCCTGTGTTATAGCTTGCTTGATTTGTTCAAATTCTTTTCTCCTTTTCAAATTGCATGTAAACACTACATTCCTTTTTAAGAGTTCTATCATTGGTTTGACTATGTACACACTGTCAAAAATAAACTTTCAAACAAAGTTAATTTGCTAAAAAAAAATACTACAAGGCTTTCTTATTAAGGAGAAGTGATAAAGCTAAAATAATTTTGATTCTATTTGGATCAATAACTAATCCTTGCTTAGAGATGACATGTCTTAGCAACTTTTCCTCATGTACAACAAATATTGATATTTTAGGATTCAATGACACTCCAAATTTACAACACTTTTGAAATACCATTTCTAGGTGATCCAAATATTTCTACTTATCATGAGAGAAAATTGTCATGTCATCTAAGTAAATCAAGATTATTTTATTGACCAACTCACCAAAAGCAAAGTCCATTGCTCTCTAGAAGGTAAATTTGGAATTGGACAAGCCAATTGACATCCTCTAATATGCAAATGTCCCCCATTTGGTGGTGAAGGTTATTTTGGATTGATCCCCATATTTTACCCATATTTTATTGTATTCTAAAAAACCATCGAGGAGTGAAAAAATTTCTGCTCTAGTTATGGCATGCAATATTTGTTCGATCTATGGCAAAGGGTAATGGTCCTTCAATGAATCCTTGTTTAGATTCTAGAAATCAATGCAAAGCTGGATATATTTATTTTTATTTCTCATTGGGACTAAATTTTCTACCCATGTAGAGTGATTTATTGGATATATCATCTTGGCATTTAGAAGCCTAAGAAGTTCTTACTCCATTACCAATTTACAATTGAGTGGCTTTTATTGTTTCTTGAATGGCCTGGTGTTAGGCATTAGCTCTATGGTATGTTAGATAACATTTATGTTATAAACCCAAAGGTCATCATAACTCCCCTCTATTATATCTTGATATTATTTACAAAACAACATAAACTCATCTACCTCTTCTTTGGAGAAACATATTTTGACTCTTTTTTTGGGTAAGTTAAGTTGAATTAAAAGTGGGTTTTTATCAAGGATCCCAAAACCTGATTACATCAAACTTCAAGAGGAAAATTCCAAGGATGGACATTAGGAAAGCCTTGAGGAACACCTTCAAGAAAGCATTCAGGAAGGTAGTGAGGAAAAATATGTGGAACAAAATTTGAAAAGCCCGCCAGGTAGGAAAGGAGAAGGCGGTAGAAAAAAATGAAAAAACCTGCCTAAAAACAAATTTGAAACTTCCCAAAGGTAGGAAAAGGAAACAGATGCCTAAATTTAAATTTGAAACATCCCAAGGGTGGGAAAATAAAAAATGCACCAAACCACCCATGGGAAACTAGAAACCATGAGAGAAACAACTTCCCACATAGGGGAAAACCAGTCAAATGTAGAAAAACCACCCTACACCAAAGGGTGGAGCAGAGAAATTAAAATTATAGTAAATACCACCTAACAAAGAATGGGAAGCAACTAGGAAAATCATATGATCACTTAAAATAAGAAAAACCTGAATTCCTTGCAAGCCTGAAAGATGGAACAACAATTTGAGGATTTCCTTAGGCCATGAAATCCTCATGTAGTTGATCACAAGCCTGGAAAATGGGTCAATATTCTAAGGAACTCCATAGGCCATGAATTCCTCATGTAATGAAGAAGGAAGCCTTCGAAGATGCCAGCCCAACAGAGGAAACAATAAAAGCAAAATAGCACATTGTAGGAAATGGATGGAAAATTTACAAAGAAACCCAAGAGGAAGGAGTCACAAGGAAGCCCAGTTGTTGATGATAGAGCCCAAACATAAGGGATGCAACCATAAATCCTAGATTACCTTCAGCACCACCAATAAACAAATTCAAGGAAATAGATGAGGAAGTCCTGCAAGGACACAACAGCAAGAAAACCAGAGGCCCTCCCAGGCAGGCCATGAAAGAAATTAAAATTCCATTGGACCCACAACATCGATCCCAAAGAGTAGAGTCACAAAATAAAGCACATTGTACTCCCCAAGACCAAAATGATATTGTGCAAAATTGCTCATGAATTCTCTTTCCCACAGCCCCATCAATCTATAACTGAAGATCCTCCAAGGGTGACACCTAAAAAAACTTGGGAAAAACTAGGAAATCCAAGGAAAAAACCTTGAACAACCCAAAAAACCTAGGGAAAGTCCCAGGGAAGAACCCAAAACCATCCCAGGATCCAGGCATTGAAGGAAAACCCCACCACAAGGTAAGTAAAGGGGTAAAACATTGGATCAGTGATCTCCCTCCCAAAGGAGATCATCTACAACACCATCCTACCAAGGAGGAAGGGTTAAGGAAGTGCCAAGGAAGCTGGGACAGGATCAAGGACCTAGGATAGGGCCAGGGAAGGGATGTAGGGAAGTGGAACAAGACTTTCATAGGAAGTCACCTAGAGAGCCCCTCCCTTCCATATTATATTTTGACTTTTAGACTACTTAGCTTAGTCTACACTTTCTTAAAGATATGTTCATCTATTTTCCTCTTCTACTCGATTGCTTGGTCATTGTTGTCAAAAAATATTTCTAAGGTGATCAACCCCTAGGTATATGGTTATTTTTAAGTTAAATAATTTCTTATTTGTCAACATCTTACAATATCTCTTCTTATTGTGTCATGTAAATTATATCTCTTTTTAAAAAATAAATGATTTTGTGATCATCCTCAAACACTTGCTAGAATATTTATTTTTTTTGGATTGAGGGCTTGAATACTATCTTTAATTTATTTGATTTATCACCATAATTAGTGGTAAGCATGAAAATTACTCCTTGAGAAGCTAATGTATCAACCATTTTATTCTATCCCCTAGGGATGGCTTTCATATTTAAGGCTCCATTAGGTCTCATACCCTATTCTGATATACCTTCAAGTAATGGTTCTTACTATTGCAATTTTCTATTACTAGATTGACTATAAGCTTGGAGTCACCTAAAATAGATAACAATTTGATCCCCATATTTTTTGCCTATACTAGGTGAAGGCATAAAGCTTCGTATTTGATTGCATTGTTGGTGCAACTTCATGTTAATTTGTAAGAGAATTATTTTATCCCATTTGAAGAAGATATTAACACTACTTAGGCTTCAACACCATTTTTGCATGCAACTCCATCAAAATAAAGCTTCCAAACCTTTGTTTTTCAAAGCTCTTGGTATGACATAACTTATATCTTTTGTGATTCTAGCTCTATTATGCAATATATGTTGATTCTAGTTTTGATCATGGCATTAAATTCTTTAAAAGAAAATTTATCTTCTATTTGTATCTCTTTGATGATTGTTTCCAAAGGATCTACTTCTTCATTGATCATATTGATGCAATATTTCTCTATCTTTTCTATGTGATTGGGTATCAATTTTTTGGGTATATTTTAATACTTCTCTCTTTATGTGGAACTACCATGTGAGAATAATTTAGATACATATAGCCTCCCAACTCTACTGTAAATTCTTAAAAAAGATAGAGTCCAAAGTAGGGCTCAAGGTCTACTATCACCACTACTTGTATCATAGTGATTTCTAGTGCCTTATGTAGTATCATGGGAATATCCATGAATACTCTAATTATTTTAATAGGGATACCATCCAATTGTAAAAATTTGAGATATGAATGAGTGTATTTCACACCCATAGCTTTGCACACTACTTTAGGTATAGAAGTGATTGTAGCTTAAGAATCAACCATGTAGGTGTGCATGATCCAACCTTCCATGCACAAAGACATGTAGAAAGGTGGTGACATATTTTTTTTTTTGCTTTGGGAGCTAGTAGATCTTAAGCTAAATTATACTTTGAATTTGATACACCTCCAAGATTAGCTATCCTCAAGGAAACTCTAATAAAGCTAATATTTCTAGAAACCATCAGGGTGTCATACATGCTTGATTTTGAGGTAGTCTTCTTAAATTCTTCAATAATATTAAATCCTAATGATTTTAGTTGTTTCTTTTCTCTCTTCTCAAGTTCATCAAACTTTTACTATACTCTTGAGTAGCTTCAATCCTTTTTTTTTCAGTTATAGAAGGATATCTTAGTTTATATTAGGCTTATTTTTTAGACTTGATCAAAATCTCTTTTGCCTCTTTACCTTCCTTTGTATTTGGTCATTCCTTCTCTAGCTCTAGAAGAGGTGGGAGCTTCTTAGATTTTGGATAAGTTGAAGCTTTTGTAGAATTAAGTAGCATTTTTTCTTTATATTTTTTAGGTTGGTCTAGAACTTTGAATGGCCCTAACTTCTGTGGATCTATTTGTAACAATTTCTTCCTAGAACTTGTTAGAACTGATATGCATTCTTCCTCATAATAATATTTCATAGTCATTTTTTTGATCTCATAGGATATTTATCTAACCCTTTTGTGCCTTCTTATATTTATCTAAAGTTTCAAACTGAGCTTGATGTTTGTACATTACATAGGTGTCAGTATTATGAGGATCACTACATACTATGCACAAGGAGTTGCCTTATCATGATGTAGAGGCAGATAGTTTTATTTCTTGATCATTGTAGATATTATTAGTTTTTTTATTCATATTGTTGGTTGAATCTCTCTAATGTTTAACAACATAGGAAAATATTCTAGGTAGGTATATTTCAGCCTCTCTTCTTTCAATAGTTATCATTTTGTTGCTCAAAGTCTTAAGTGTAGTCAACACTTCTTACATCATTGGAGATTATTTTATCTCTAGGGTAGGCAATGCTAGTAAGGTTGGTACTAGAGGTAACATCTCAGGGGTAGGTATAGGAGCTATTGAAGTTATATGTGTGATCATGATCAGGGTTTCTCTATGATGAGTGGGCTGGATAATTTTTTAAAAATATGGCATAAGGACCCTAGGGGGAGTCTTACCACAAAAATTAGAGCATTCTCTGCATTCACAATGGCTTGATAAACTTGACGAAAGGCCACCACATTATATTTCCTTATCTAAAGACCAAAGTTAGGCTCAAAAGCATAGATATAGTAGATATATGCTTGGGGACTAGGTGGTCTTATTTCTAGAGGAATGCTTCTCCAAGTTTGACTAATGATATTAAAATTAGTAATGGATTATTGAAGAAGTCTTTTAATGGTGGTGAATTGTGTGAGAAATGATAAGGAATCGACCAATTCATTAATTTCTTTAACAAATGGCCTAGCTAGATCGATTCAAAAATGAATACTTCCATATTAAAGTGTCTGAAACTAGTGAGATATCTTCCCTCTAAAAGATATGGTGAGGAGTTGCACCATGATTTCTTCTTGGATATTATGAATTGCAGCCAATGAAACCACATCTTGGTAGTGTTCATACATTATTTTTCTTGTACCATTGTAAGTGGGTAAGGCTTTAAGCATTTCCTAAAGAATATTATGGAGATGTATTAAACTAAGCGATTTGGTAATGTTCCATATAAGGAAATTATGGTGAGGTTGTTGGGATTGTTGAGCCATAGCTACTGAGGAGTATTAAGAAATTCTTGAGTACCAAAATAGGTAGAATATATGCTCTCTATAGGATATTATGGTTCAAGGGATAAGGATTTGGTCTGTCTAAACCTACATGATGACAACTCAAGAAATGAAAATGAACTTTCAATTTTCTTCGTTGCAGACCTTGTAAACATAAAAAGTGGAATAAAATGATAACTGGATGTCTATTATCCAACTATATCACAACACAATTATCATTTTAATAATTTAATAATCTTAGAGAAAATAATTTCACCAAGGTTTTTCTCAATCAATTGGGTGGGTGAATTGACAAAATTTATCCCATTGGATATGTCAAATAATCTTGGTCTAAAATATGCCTAGTTGGTAATATGCACCCTACATTTTGGCTAACATTGGATGATTGTGATTTCTCCCAAGTTCAACCTCTAAAGAAGGTTAACTCCTTGTAATGCAATGAAATTGAAATAGAAGTTTTAGATAAAATAAATGGAAGTATGGGTTAAGATAATTTTGAATGATGGATAGGATATAGCATAACAACAATGAATACATACTACATAAAATTCTTACATAATTAATTTTTGGTAAAACTTAATAGATCAACCATTGTCAAATGCATCATAGAGTTCATTCAATTCCAGTTATATGTTTTAACCATTCTAACTACTTATGAAAAGCAATCTAATAATGACCCAAAAAGTAGATTTTCTTTACTAGAATAAACTAATCATGAAGTGTAATAGAAATGGATTAAAAATAAAGCATTCATTCATAAAAACCTATAATAGCAATTGCAATGGAGGTCAAACAACTTTTACTTCTCATTAATTAGAAGTAGTGGTTAAACAATGCATACTCAAGAAAATTCTATAGATTTGACCCTCAATTTGAGGTGTATTGGGGCTATTTTCTTTTGAATATCACAACATAAGATTTACAATATTGTTACAAGTCTGTTAGATGGATAACCTAGCAAAGAGAGATTTTGGTAGTAAATGTCACTTTCATTTTGTACAAATCTCGTTACCTGTATTATTGACATGGTTTATCTAGATTTTGATATGCATCTTGATTCAAATGTGCTTGCAATTTAATCCATAAATTTATAACTATATTTTATTGTAAATGGATAAGTTGTTGCAGTTGTCTATCAAAGACGTCATTTTTAAATTCAATGACTTTGGCTTGAACAATTTGGAGGCACCAAGGTGGTTGTCACTTTGAAAGATATTTTCAAGTTGATGCATGCCAAAGTCAGAATTTGTGATAGTATCTAGTATTCGGGTTACTTAGAAGACCTATTGAATCAAATTTGGACTTTTAGGAAGGTTTGAGATGTCATCACTCGACAAAACCTGATTTTATGCATTCTTAGCTAGTACCTTGGTCTCTTGGTCTTATGCATTTTGGGCTTCCATGATGCTTCTACTTTTCAAATCTAACTTTGTTCCACCTTAGGATATTTTACAATTTTTTGAACTTTAGCATGGAAATGTTGATTTCATTACTTGGATAGGTCCAAAATTGTTCAATTCTAGCTTTGAGTTGAGACAACTTTACTTGATTGATGTTAGGGTTGCATTGCTCTAATATTTTAAAATTTTGAATTTGTTAATTTTAGGTATTTTGATGTGTTTTCAAAATTTCAGAGTGCTCTACTGACATCATTGCTTTGAAAAGTCTAAAATTATTCGACTCTAGATTTTTCCATTTTAGTGATCTTCAGGATTTTTTTGATTGTCTCAATGATGCCTAATTGCCTTGGAGCATAGTTTTGGACTAAAGGATTTGGGCTTTTGTTATTTGCATTGCTTGAGTTTTCAGGTCAACTTTAAAATATTTCCGCTCAAAAATATTTGAGCAATTACATTTAGAAAAATATTTTGTGAATGAGGGCATAAATTTGACCTACAATACCATTTTTTGTTTCTTCTTTGTTTACCTCTTCATTTGAAGTGGAATATCTTTGATCTAATCCAACTTCTATTATAATATGATTTTCTTGCATCATCTTGAAGTTTGTCTCAGGATCAAAATTTTATCTCTTTCTTCATCATTTTTACTTTGCAATCTCTTGCCATATGTCAAGTCTTATAACAATTATGGAATCGGAATGCAATGTTTTCATAATCCATTTATTGATCTTATTTTCTTGATTTAGACTTAAGCTTAATGATTTGTGACAAAGGATTTGAAATATTCATAGCAACACATATGCAATTATATATAGCATGCTTTTGGTCCTTAGTAGTTGTTCCCTCGATGAATTCCTAACATATTTCTAATATTCTTCAAAACATCCTTTTTGATATGCTGATATGGAAGTCCAAAAAGCCTAACCTACACTGAAAGCTTTTTATTAGTTTTTGTCTCAACAAAAAAATTCTCTATATGGTCTTAAATAAAAGGTCTCTCTCCCCTAAACCATGGTCCACCACCCATCATTTTAGCTTTGATTTATTAACTTAATTGCAAAAGATGATGAAGAAAAAATCTTTAGGAACAAAAGTCATAGAATAATTTGAACTCAATTCCCACTTCCACTTTATCCAATATTGAATCTTTGAAAATCCTAGCTAGTGTCCATGGAACTTACATATTAAAATCTACTTTAAAGAACCATTATATCATATCCGATCATCTCATCCTTAATAACCACTTTTGGTGTAATATTTGTTTTCTAGATCAAACTTACCATATATTTGTTCTTCCCTTTATCTTCAACTTGGGCATCCATACTTCCAAGTACGGCATTCTAACTTCTCATTAAAGATTTCAAATATAACTTTCCTTACATGCTACATTGTGAGGCTCATTTTTGGTTTGTAATCTCCCTTGCTCTTAGATATGTCAATTACTTTCATTGTTATTATATTATATAGTTTATTTATTAATTATTTAAGATTGAAATGAACTCCATTTACATGTGAAGGCTTGGGTATTATGATTGGGAGGTCCATAACTTGAAAGAGTGATAGGGCATGTATACCCACAAGCAAAAATCATATAAGATTATCTCCTCCCATGCATAGTAAGCCATAAAAAATATGAGATGCTCTCATTTTTTAAAATGAGATTGCAATAACTTACCTATATCACATCATGATCACATAATAATCACATAATAATATTATAATAAAATAATAATTATACATGTATCTTTTAACAAAAATCGTAACGTAAGCCAATGTATGAGGGGTTGAATGTGTTCATAAAAAAATAATATTTTATTATAAGATTTAAATTAAATATATACCTTATAAATCTAATTTTTTCAATATTTAAACTCTTAAAAAGCTAATTTTAACCCACTCACATCGTTTCATATTATATTTCAAAGTATATTTATTTATTTCTTACCGTTAACACCTTCCATAGTAAACCCACAAGATCATTACATGTTATTTACATGACATACCATCTACTTTTGTTATAATGGTTGCTTTCATTACATGTTATTCACATGACATACCATCTTTTGTTAGAATGGTTGTTTATTGGTACTCTATAGAACTTCTCAGATGCAAAGGAAAACTTCTTTCAACATTTGGAGATAAGATGCTATTAGTCATATGATTTTGACGTAAAGCTTTTAGTAATGATAGATTTTATTAATGCATTAGATTTGAACAAAGGATTATCATTGATTAAGTTTCATGTCATTTCATTCCGGTAGTACTAGTTAAGAAAACTCTTTTCAAACAATGTACATTTGACACCATATTTTGATGGTGATATTTGTTCAGTTCATGGATATGATAGCCTAGTTGCAACTATAATGCCTAGTTGCATCCACCATGAAGACTATTAGATTTTTTTTATATAATTTATAAATTAAGGATAATATAATGTTTTACGATTTGGTTTTTAGAAAGTGTTGTAGTATATATTTTTTATTTTTTATTGATAAATTTAACTCTCAACCTTAAAAACTAAAATAAAAATACTTACAATCATAAAAAAAATTCTAACTAAATAAAAAAAATCATATTCTATTATAAATTTCCCTTTGACAGCATCATATATATGTAACTTCTAAGCTTATAGCATTAAAAGGAACACGATGATTTTGAAAAGAGTATGCTTGCCATCGCATCAACAAAGTAACCGCAGTGCAATCTTTGTACTGTGTTAACGAGTTTCATCTTACTTATTACATTGTCTTTCACATGAGTTTGTATCAAACGTTGATAACAAGAGATGTCCAAACCTCTTTAAAATCGTAAGAAACTTGGAGAATATGGCCAAAAAGATTTTAAAAACCATGGATATATGTTAAACTTAAGCAAACTTTCACTTCTATATTATTTAAGTTATTTGAATAATATTTTATTTTTTGAATTTAGTTAGTGTAAAAAAAATTTATGATCAATGTTTAAGATTGATCATCTTCATCCTATCATGATTTTTCATAAAAGAGTAATTGACCTTTTTTTAATAGGAATTTAACACACACCACCACACGTTGCGGTTTGAACTTTGAATCTCATGAAGAAAAACCAAAACCCAAACCATTAAACTGTTTCTTAAACAATTATTTTAATAATATTAATATATAAACACCATTTATAGATGTATAATTGTCTAGATATAATTATGTTAGTGATTTTTATTTAATTGGATTGGACTTATATGTAGGATGAATCATTCTTTACATGTTAGGATTGAGGTTTATTTAATAGATTATATATAAGAAGAGATATATAGTAGTTGAATTATTATTTGTTTTTTATCACTTAATTGTATATATAAGACTCTTCCTTCTCTAATTAAAGTTAGATACTTTGTCTTATCTAAGTGGTTAAGATTTGTTTCAATGATTTGGATTTGAATCTATTGAAATTAATTAGAATTGTTATTATTATTATTATTATTATTTTTAATATTATTATTATTATTATTTTATAACTATTATGGAAATTGTTATTTATAGAGTTGTTTTATTATAAGTGGTATTAGTGTAAGAATTTCAATTTTTTGTAATGAAAAAAAAGCGTAAAATTCTACATAAAAGTTTTTAGCCAAGATATCATTTTTTTATTAGGTAATTTATGTCCAATTTGTTTTGCTCTCATTGTTTTAGCATGCATATCTTCCATAATATTGTTATTTATACATAATCGTCTTGTTATATTTCATGATAATTTATAGAAACAAACAACACCATAGCATTCACTATAAATGACATGAAAGTAAAAACAGAGAGAGCAATAGACAAAAAATAAAGAATAGGGTGCCTATGGGTACCTAAATAATAGATCACATGGATACACACTAATACATGGATCAACTGGTTGGGGAATATCTCTAGCAAATAACTAAACTCCAACATTAATTGTGTATCACATGAACCCAAGTCGATATAGCATAAGGGCTTAAAGGTTAATTACAAGTTACAAGGTTAATTATACTAGTAGTTTAATCAATGTTGCTAGGGTTAAAGATATCAAATTGTTCCTATAGACTTACATAAAGAGTATATCACAGATACATATAGGCTGCTTATAGACTTATATAAGATTATATTATACATTGTCAACCTTGTCAAATAAGATTAGATTTTATCCCCAAAGGCTAGGTGGATTGGCAAGTGCAGGTGTGGCTAGGCACTTACCAAGAAGAGACTTAGGTTCAAACCTTGGGGGAAGCCAACCTTTTGGGTAGTGTCTTGTTGTTTTTGTCTTGTTTGTGGTTTTTTATGTGGTTCTTGTGTTTTTCTATGTGGTTTGTGTTGTGGTTTCTTTTATCTTATTGTGCATGTTTGGTTGTGCTTTTGTTTTTGACACACTCAAGGAGCATGTTTTTTATTTTATTTTATTATTTTTGTTGTTATTTACTTATTTTTAAATTGGTTTTGTGTGTTTGTTTGCTCCTTGAGTATGTCAAAGGTTGTAGGTCAGGTTTGAGTCCTGGGCATTTTTGGCGGAATGGATACCCCTGCCTCCTTGGGTCTTACCCGAAAGTGGCATCCCTTTTGGGATGTTTTCCACAAATAAAAATAATAAATAAATAATATTAGATTTTATATATTTCAACACCCCTTGTAATCTAAGCTAATGGGCCAAGGAGAGGAGACATTAGATATTATAGCCTATATCCCCAATAATGGATGCTCTAATGGGATGGTTCCTTTATATAATCAAATGAACCATCTAAATATTCATCATCATCTAGTAGTTTTTCATGACTTTTAGAAACTATGCTTCAATATTTTATAATATTGATATGCACATCCTCATAAAGTATCCTTTCTTTTTACAATATTTGTATGGTTTGACTTATTTAAAGGCCTAGACTTTCCCTTGGGTTGTTAAGCCTTAGCCTTCGCTAGTTTAAAATCTTTATAATGGGCTTGTATATAAGGAAATATTCCATAGATCTTCATAAAAACCTTAAAATGAACAAGAATATAGAAAACAACATCAAGAGTTATAGCATACAGTTTCTCCACAATAATTATAGTCACATGGATTACTAAGTCTAACAATTTGATAAGTTGAAGAAATATTGGCAATAATATATTTTACATTAGTCTTCATTGAACCTCTTGAAGCTACTATATCAACTCATAAATCCTAAAAATAAGATATATAGGCCTCGATGTTATCAAATTTTGAAATCTTGAGGGTGGAGAGTTATATTTCTAATATGTTAACTTTTGTGATGTCTACTTTTCTAAACAATCCCTCCAAAGGCCCTCACACCTTGAAGGGTCACTTTTCTTTAATATTGGAAAATATATCTATATCCACTAATATAAATAATAGACTAAGAGCCTTTCCTTTTTAGAAAAACTTTTTCATCAAGACCTTCTACCTCACCCTTGAAAATGAACCAAATATTATTACTTCTTAGTAAACCAAACATCTAAATAACCCAAGTACTGTAATTTCACCCATTTAGACGAGTAATATATGCCAAAGAATTTATTATTGCATAAAAAATTTGACTACATTAGAATAGGTACATGAATAAATGTCATCAATGCATAAATCTCAAAAAACTATATATGCTTAAAAATATATATAAAGGCCAATAAATACTTGCATATATAAAATTTATGGACTTCAAAAGTTTGGGCCTATTAGAAATAAAAATTAAAACAATTAAAAACCTTCAAACATTAGAAGGAATATTGGAAAATTAGGACTTGCCACTCATTCCACATTGATACCAAAAAAATTCCACTTTTCTACCATTGTGCACCTTTAGTAAATGGAGGAAGACTACTTGTAGTTTTTATATTGGATCAATACTCATGTGTGTGTGCATGTATGAAAATGTATGTCGAGGAGACATATTTCTACCACATCAACCAACCTCACAAACAAACAAGCTAGTAGAACAAAACTTATATTGGAATTCACACCTATTTCTAGAAAATAATAGAAGCAATCCATCCACTCAAACCTTATACAAAAATGTGTCGATAAAAGACTGAAAAAGAGATGTATAGTAGGATCCCATAGGCACCATAAATAATCACTATATTATCCATTGATAAGGAACAAAAAACTTTGATATATTGGATGGAGTAGTGGGGAGTATTTATACCAATACTGAAGAACACAAGCTTATACTGAGAGGGGGGGTGAACAGTATAGCGCCCACTTTTTACTTTATTTCCAAACAAATATCAATTAGTGTCCTCAATTGCAATAACCAAATATAGTAGTGTGCATTAATAACATAGATAGCAATAGTAAGCAAGTGCACAAATCATCACACATAATTGAGACACAAGATTTAACATGGTTCCCCCAATGTGGGGTAGTCCACAAGATATTCTCCTTATAATATTTCATAAATAAATAGGGATCCTTATCCCAATACAAATGATTACTTTGATCTGCTCAAAGCTAGGATATCTTGATCTACTTAGGTGGGCTCCACTGATCTACTCAACTGGGCTCTCCACTAATCTACTCATCTAGGAAATCCACTGATCTGCTTAGCTAGGCTATCCACTGATATGATCAGCTAGGCTATCCATTGATCTGCTCAGCTAGGCTATCCAATGATCTACTCATCTAGGCTCTCCATTGATCTACTCAGCTAGGCTATCCACTGATCTGCCCAACTAGGCTATCCATTGATCTACTAAGTTAGGCTATCCACTAATCTATTCATCTAGGCTATCCACTAATCTGCTCAGCTAGGCTATCCAATGATCTTCTTAGCTAGGCTATCCACTAATCTACTCATCTAGGCTCTCCACTGATCTTCTCAGCTAGGTTATCCACTGATCTGCTAAGCTATGCTATCCATTGATCTACTAAGCTAGGCTATCCACTGATCTACTTATATAGGCTATCCACTGATCTGCTCAGCTAGGCTATCCACTAATATGCTCAGCTAGACAACTGGTGTTGATGTGTTTTCTATTTTTGTCATGTCTTTTTTACTGCTCACAAATTAGCCTCAATGCATTCTCACAAGGCTCAAACAATCTTACTCAAATGTTGTCCCAAATATATTCTCAAAGCCTTCACAAAAGGTTCAAAAAATCTTGCCCAAATGTTGTCCCAAATATTTTCTCAAAGCCTTCACAAAAGGCTTAGACAATCCTGCTCAAATGTTGTCCCAAATCTGTCCCAAAAGCCTTCTCAAAGTCTCAACCAATCATGCAGAAAAGCTATCTCAAATCTGTCCAAAAATTCTATCCCAAAAGCCTTCTCAAAGGCTCAACCAATCATGCACAAAAGTTGTCTCAAATATGTCCAGAAATTTTATCCCAAAAGCCTTCCCAAATGTTCAACCAATGACTCTAAAGTAGCACTCAAATCTCAACCACAAATCAATGAAGGTAAGGTTCAATGATGAACTCAAAAATGGATAACAAATGAGTGATGACAATACTCAAAAATGTGCTAAAAAATTAATGGTAATGTACTCTTCAATGGATGACAACAATTATCCACAATGATCTCAACAATGTATGACAAATGATCTCTCAAATGGATAACAACAATGCTCAACAATGTACTCTCAAATGGATAACAACAATGCTCAACAATGTACTCTCAAATGTATGGTAAATGAGATCTCTAATGAAAACCTCTTCAATCAATAACAATGAGGATTTCAACCAACCAAGGACAATCTCCACAAGTGATAGCAATAGGTTCTCAATAATATTTTCCACATGCAATGTCAATAAGCTCTCAAGAAACAAGACCAAATCCCTCAAGAAAAGAGCTCTCAAATAGCCAACAATGATCTTCTCAAATGAAAGACAAATGTATCCACAAGTGACTAGAAAATTATCTCCTCAATGGTCTCAAATAGTGGCAATGGAATTAAAAAGTAACCAACAATAATCTCCTCAAAGCAATAGCAAAAACCTCCTCAATGATGGCAATACTCTCAATGAACTCCACTAAAGCAATCATGGAACTCAAGCATCAATTTTATCCATAAAATTGATTTTCTAATCCATAATCTTCCTCTCAATAGCCAAGGCACATAATCAAGCAATTTGTCTTCAACTTCAAACCCTAACTCATGTGCATATCTTTTAACTCAAGGTAGCAATTAACTAGGTCTCAAATTCCTAGTTTAATTTTATAATTAAATCATGTACTAGGACATATAACAAGTTCAACACTTTTTAACCTTATGACTCCCTAATTTCATTAACACATACAATAAGCACCTATGCTTTTATTTTTAATTCCACACCTTATAACTCCACATACAACAATCACAAATATTTAACTTCACACCTTATAACTCCCTAAGCACATAAACAATTATTTATTTTCACTAAATACCTTATGACTCCCTAGTTATAATAGAAATGATTTTCAATGCACCAAAACTTTGGCAATATCAAATATTACCATGCGCTAGAGATAAATACCTTTTTACAAAATTCATAGCCTTTGCAACCTTCAAAATCGTTAATGCCTTTGCCAAAATTAATGCACCTTCACCACCTTCGAAATCGTTAATGCTTTGCCAAAAATCAATGTGCCTTCACACCTTCAAAATTGTCAATGCCTTGCCAAAAATCAATGCACCTTCACACCTTCGTAGGAGTCAAACTCTATTCCTCTTACCTAGCACTGTGAGGCACTTACCACGTGGACATCAGACCACATTCGGATTTAATTCCAAACACCCAACTTCACCTATGCTCAAATCTGAAAAAATTAAGTTGCCTTCCTTAGCAAAACACTTTGCCCCTTGCAGGATTCAAACAATGAACCTGCCTTGTGCAAAGTTAATGCGCTACCAACTGCACTATAGACTCCTGTGTGACGTCACTTCCTACGGTTTTTACTTGACCTTGATATCAAATTGAAAGTTATTTATCCTTCTTTCTTCGTTGCTCCCCTTTCGATGACTCTCTCTCATGTGCTATCTCTAGTCTTCAATAAACAAAGGTTTTTCACCTTTTATTTATATGCACCTCCATCCTTCGAATGATGTCGATGAATATTTATTAATCTCCCCAACCTTTGCATGTCGACGGATAATGTAATTCAACTTTAGACCTTAGAATTATTAAATAAAAATTTAATAATTCACCTCTTAACTTTGAATTGGGATATCTCCTTCATTCTTTTGAATTTTGCCATGAAATATTTTGCACCTAGGTTTTATTGGAAAAAATTTTCATCCATCATAATTTAGAGAAGTCTTAGCATAGTGGTTTTAATGAAAAACCCTTTCCAATGGTTTTAATGAAAACCTTTTCCTTTGGTTTTAATAAAAAACCTTTCCGTCGGTTTTAATAAAAACCCTTGGCATTGGTTTTAATAAAAACCTTTACCATGGTTTTAATAAAAACCATTAATATAATATTTAAAAAATTAAATATTATATGCCTCTTGTACCACAAAACCCTGTAAATATCCATGCTCTCCAAAATATCATAAATTATTATTTATGAAGTGATTTTGCCACCAAAACTCAATGTGATCCATGTGACATCAATGACAACACAAAATAACTCAAATTACCAACAATCTCCCCCTTTTTCATTGATGGCAACACCTCTAATGCAAATCACCACAATCATTGCAAAAGCCATTTCTTAAAATCAAAGTTGATCCCCCTGACTTAATACTCTCTATGGAGGCTGCTCCCCCTATCTCAATGTTCTCTTTGGAGGCTGCTCCCCCTATCTCAATGCTCTCTTTGGAGGCTGCTCCCCCTAACTCAATACTCTCCCCCTTACTCAAATATCTCCCCCTTTGAAATAAATGGCAAAAGGGACACCTATGGGGCTAAAATATATGACTCTTAAGCTTAGCTCCCCCACCACCTTCTCTCTTGAGGTGATTAATTTTGGGGTGGGAGTACATTTACTCCCATATTACATTATTCCTTTCCTTTTTCAACTTCCTTCCACATATTTTTGGTCTCTTTTTCTTGATAAGTTACTTGATCTTCTTGTCTTGAACCTGTTTGACCTTCTTGCCTTGAACCTGTTTGGAATTGAGTCCTACACCATCTTGAAATATGTCCAAATTTATTGCAATTAAAGCACTTGATATTGTAGCCTTTGGATGGTGCCCATGTCCTGAATTCTTTCTTGAAACCATTTCCATATCCATTCCTTTCCTGAACCCTATTTTGTGAAGTTTTATTTTCATAATCATTTTAGCCATGACCTCTGAATTGTGCAACTCTATAATCAAAACCATTCATTTCCTTTGTACTTAGAAGCTCTATGACCAATCATGTTGCATAAGAAGCAATTTCCCTGAAAACCATACCTTCTTCCTTTGAAGTTCCTTCTAGAAAAATCAAACTTCTTTTATCCATAGACCCTGCAATGTATAGCCCTGTGTCCAAATCCATTACAAGAAAAACAATGTCCTTGAAAAGCCCTTTTTTCATGCCTTGGTTCCTCATACCTTTCTTGACCTTTATCCTTGTGATCATATTTGACTTGTGCATTGTATCCTTGATCCTTATTTGTGGTATCCAAAACTTCTTCCTTAACTTCTTCCTTGCTTTCTTATTAAAGAATTTCTTTACCTCTTGAACTTGATTCAACTATCTCAAAACAAGATCCAAACTGGATATTTGGAGCCATAGGAGCTTTGGAACTTTCTTCATGAATCTTAGGTGCTTCCTTGCTTTCATATTTTAGAACTTCCTTTCCTTTTGAGTGTGACTTTTCTTGGAAATGAGATATAGCCTTAAAATATATTTCCACTCATTTTTGAACCTTTTCATATAATGTGTCATGTCTTGCCATCATTACCCTTAGTTCTTCATTCATCATTTCCTCTATCCTTTTTACATCTTGAAGCTCATATCTTAGATCATTGATTGTCTAAAGTAGTTCTTCTCTGATTTTGACATCTATTCGAATCTTGTTTTCAAGATTCCTGATTTCTTCTTTTAGCCTTTTGACTTCTAATTTTTGTTTTCTTGGCTCATCCTCTTCTTTTTATTTTACCAAAAGTGATACTTCTTCATATTTACTATCACTAAGATCATTATCATCTTATACAACAAATAAACTCTCATAAAATCTTTGACCATGCATGTTTCCTTTATGTATCATTTCATCTTCACTATCACTGAAGCCATTGCAATATCCTGATCTATGATCTCTTTAACCACACACAAAGCATTGTTATATTTCACCTTCTATTCCTAAGAATAGATGTTCTTCATTTTCATCATATGACTTATATCTATCACTGTGATTTGAGCTATCATTTGCTTCTTCAATGTAGAAATTTTTCTTAGTATTATGAAAACTTTTCTTCTTCTCATGCTTGCTTTGCTTGTACCTATCATCTTTGTCATGCTTATGCTTTCCTTCTTATTTTATTTTGTGATCCTATTTTTCATCATCATTGTTTTCTTCATGTGTACACTTGTTTGCATAGTTACCATAATCACCACACTTGTAGCATTTGAATTTTTTCATATCCCTGTAATTTCTTGAGTCCTTTTTCCTTTTGATGAAGTTAGCTTCCTCATAATTATCTAAATATCTATCTATATCTGGATATTTCCCTTTCTTTTTCTCTAAAGCTTTGAATGCAATTTCTTTATTTGGATCCTGATTCTTATCTATCCTCGTCTCATAAGCTGTGAGAGTTCCTTGTAGTTCTTTCATTGTTAGCTTGTCGATATTCATTGTTTCTTCTATCGTTGAAAACTTTGCATCATACTTCATGGGAAGTGATCTCAAAACCTTTTGAGTAACATCTGATTCTTTCATCTCAAATCCTAGGCCTCTCATGGTGTTAGCAATCTCATCAACTCAAAGTAAAAACTTTGCAATATCTTCAGAATCTTCCATTTTCAATTCCTCGAATCTTCTTCTATGAGTTTGTAGTTTTGCCAACTTTACCTTAGAATCTCCTTCATAGGTATTCCACAACTTGGTCCACATTTAATTAGATAAATTACATACCATAACCTTTGCAAAATATGTTTCATGAAGCCCACTCAAAATACAATTCATTACCTTTGCATTGATCTCAACAAGTTTTCTGATAATATTATCTATATTGGGATCACCTTCAACCTCATACTCTTTTGCAACCATATTTCATACCTCATATCAAGTAGTTCTTCATTATCATGCTCCAAAAAGCATAATTGTTATCGTCAAATAGTGGAGCCTTACTTGTAGATGATCCATTCTATGAAGCCATTTGTGTTCTTGTAGAATATGCCCTCAAGCTGTTAGATTTTATGAAGGAACCCACTCTGATACCAACTTAAGAACACAAGATTATACTAATAGGGGAGGTGAAAAGTATAGCATCCACTTTTTAATTTCTTTCCAACCCAATATAAATTAATATCCTCAATTACAATAACCAAATATAGTAGTGTGCATTAATAACATAGATATAAATAGAAAGCAAGTGCACAAATCATCACACACAATTGAGACACAAGATTTAATGTGGTTTCCCCAATGTGGGGCAGTCCATAAGATATTCTCCTTATAATGTTTCATAAATAAATAAGGATATTTATCCTAATATAAATTATTACTTTGATCTTCTCAAAGCTAGATTGTCCTGATCTGCTCAGGTGGGCTCCACTGATCTGCTCAGCTAGGCTCTCCACTAATATGCTTAGTTAGGCTATCCACTTATCTGCTCAACTAGGTTATCCATTGATCTTCTTAGCGAGGCTATCCACTAATATGCTCAACTAGGCTATCCACTGATCTGCTCAACTAGGATATCCATTGATTTGCTTAGCTAGGATCTCCAATGATCTACTTAGCTAGCATATCCACTGATTTGCTTAGCTAGGCTATCCACTGATCTGCTCAACTAGGCTATCCATTGATCTTCTTAGCTAGGCAACTGATCTGCTCAACTAGGCTATCCACTGATCTACTCAGCTAGGATATCCACTGATATTCTCAGCTAGGCAACTGATGTTGATCTATTTTTTGTTTCTATCCTATCTCTTTCATTTCTCACAAATTTGCCTCAATGCCTTCTCACAAGGCTTAAACAATCCTTATCAAATGTTGTCCCAAATATATTCTCAAAGCCTTCACAAAAGGCTCAAAATATCCTGCTCAAATGTTGTCCCAAATATGTTCTCAAAGCCTTCATAAAAGGCTCAAACAATCCTGCTCAAATGTTGTCCCAAATCTATCCACAAATCTGTCCCAAAAGCCTTCTCAAAGGCTCAACCAATCATGCACAAAAGCTGTCTCAAATTTGTCCAAAAATTCTATCCCAAAATCCTTCTCAAAAGCTCAACCAATCATGCACAAAAGTTGTCTCAAATCTATCCAAAAATTTTATCCCAGAAGCCTTTCCAAAGGCTCAACCAATGACTCTCAAGTAGCACTCAAATCTCAACCACAAATCAACGAAGGTAAGGCTCAATGATGAACTCAAAAATGGATAACAAATTAATGATGACAATACTCAACAATGTGCTCAATAATGAATGGTAATGTACTCTTCAATGGATGACAATAATGATCCACAATGATCTCAAAAATGTATGACAAATGATCTCTCAAATTGATGACAACAATGCTCAACAATGTACTCTCAAATGGATAACAACAATGCTCAACAATGTACTCTCAAATGTATGGTAAATGAGCTCTCTAATGAAAATATCTCCCATAAATAACAATGAGGACTTCAGCCAACCAAGGAAAATCTCCACAAGTGATAGCAATAGGTTCTCAATAATATTTTCCACATACAATGTCAATAAGCTCTCAAGAAACAAGCACAACTCCCTCAAGAAAAAAGCTCTCAAATAGCCAACAATGATCTACCCAAATGAAAGACAAATGTATGCACAAGTGACTAGAAAATGATCTCCTCAATGGTCTCAAATAGTGACAATGGACTTAACAAGTAACCAACAATAATATCCTCAAAGCAATAGTAAAAACCTCCTCAATAATGGCAATACTCTCAATGAAATCCACTAAATCAATCATGGAACTCAAGCATCAATTTTATCCATAAAATTGATTTTCTAATCCATCCACTTCCTCTTAATATCCAAGGCACATAATAAAGCAATTTGCCTTCAACTTCAAACCCTAACTCATGTGCAAGTATTTTAACTCAAGGTAGCAATTAACTAGGTCTCAAGTTCATAGTTTAATTTCATAATTAAATCGTGTACTAGGACATTTAACAAGTTCAACACTTTTCAACCTTATGACTCCCTAATTTCATTAACACATACAACAAGCACCTATGCTTTTATTTTTAATTCCACACTTTATAACTCCACATACAACAATTACAAATATTTAACTTCACACCTTATAACTCCCTAAGCACATACAACAATCATTTATTTTCACTAAATACCTTATGACTCCCTAGCTATAATAGAAATGATTTTCAATGCACCAAAACTTTGGCAATATCAAATATTACCATGTGCTAAAGATAAATACCTTTTTACGAAATTCGTAGCCTTTGCAACCTTAAAAATCATTAATGTCTTTGCCAAAATTAATTCGCTTTCACCACCTTCGAAATCATTAATGCTTTACCAAAAATCAATGCGCCTTCACACCTTCGAAATCATCAATGCCTTGCCAAAAATCAATATGCCTTCACACCTTCACGGGAGTCAAAATCTGTTCCTCTCACCTAGCACTATGAGGTACTTACCATGTGGGCATCAGCCCATGTTGGAATTTAATCCCAAACACCCAACTTCACCTACGGTCAAATCTAAAAAACTTAAGTTACCTTCCTTAGAAAAACACTTTGCCCCTTGTGGGATTTGAACATCGAATCTACCTTGTGCAAAGTTCATGTGCTACCAACTGCGCTATAGACTCTTGCATGACATTACTCTCCCATGCTGTTTACTTGACCTTGCTCTCAAATCGAAAGTTATTTATCCTTCTTTCTTCATTGTTCCCCTTTTGATGACTCTCTCTCATGCGCTATCTCTAGTCTTCAATAAACAAAGGTTTTTCACCTTTTATTTATATGCACCTCCATCCTTCGAATGATGTCGATGAATATTTATTAATCTCTCCAACATTTGCACGTCGAAGGATAATGTAATTCAATTTTAGACCTTAGAATTATTAAGTAAAAATTTAATAATTCACCTCTTAACTTTGAATTGGGATATCTCCTTCATTCTTTTGAATTTTGCCATGAACATTTTTTCACCTAGGTTTTATTGGAAAACCTTTTCATCCATGATAATTTGGAGAAGTCTTAGCATAGTGGTTTTAATGAAAAACCCTATCCAATGGTTTTTATGAAAACCCTTTCCGTTGGTTTTAATAAAAAATATTTTCATCGGTTTTAATAAAAACCCTTGGCATTGGTTTTAATAAAAACCTTTACCATTGATTTTAATAAAAACCATTAATATAATATTGAAAAAATTAAATATTATATGCCTCTTGTGCCACAAAACCCTGTAAATATCCATGCTCTCCAAAATATCATAAATGATTATTTATGAAGTGCTTTTGCCATGAAAACTCAATGTGATCCATGTGACATCAATGACAACACAAAATAACTCAAATTGCCAATAAATACCAATACCCCAATTACATAAACAAGTTTAAATTAAGCCGGCATAACAAGAAGGCTTTAGGTTAATTATAATTATAAGTTAGGTTTCACCATAACAAGGTTAACTATGGCCCATAGGGATTATATAATTAAAGTAAAAATAATTAAATACATTTGTATAATGATATCTCATATGCCTTGCATCATACAATGTCAACTTTGATCATAATATAAATTACCCTTTTAACACCCCTCATAGCCTAAACAAAGGGTCCAAGGAGAGGATACTAGTGACAATAACATCCCTCCCATAATGGATGCTCTAGTGGACCTTTATACTTGAGGAAGACTCAACTAGATCCTCTCATCATCTAGAAATATGTTTATACAAAGATACCTCTACATAAGAATATTATTAGGCTAGACCATAGTAACCATCGTCAATATCAGACAGTCCCACACATATCTAATGAACACCTTTGTTATGAATCCACATGGAGAAGATAGTCCATGAGTACTCTCTCTAGAAATTTACTCCAATCTTCTATAGTGGCATAAGACAAGGCTTGGAAGCATAACTTTCCCTTTTACATCATACATTATCTTTTTTGAAAACTTTGACTTTCTCTTATACCTCTTGATCCCTATCACCAAAAGTGGATTTACGTGGACCTAATTATAAAAAAAAACTACTATAAAATTATAAAAGCACCTAGACAAAGAATATAAGAAAGAATATATTGCAAAGGATTAGATCTTCATGCATAGGATGAATTAATAGCTTGAAGGAAGAAGAAGGATTGACTAGAATATATTCGGAATCCTTTATTTGTATAACTCCAAAAGACTCAATAATTGTTATAAATGTCACAAATCTAATTATATCTCCCATAAATATAGACCAAAGACTTTGATTGCATATCGAACTATAAAATTTATTCTTTAAAGTAGAGTAATAGGCTTTGTGAACTATCACATGTAATTTTACCCCCAATATTGTAATATGTCCTTGAACTAAAGTCATCGATGTGAAGAGCTTGAAAAATCATGTGATTTGAAAAAGAATAAATCAATAAACTTTTGTATGCAAAAATTATAGCCTTCAAATGATTTGCCCTAATTGTCCTAAATTTTTTAAAAAATTAACCTCATAAATGTTAAGACCGATACACCTAATTATAATTCATCATTTTTTGTCTACTAATTTACTAACGACTACCACTACTTTTAAACCATCTATTCACCACTAGACTACTAGGATAATTGTGATTTTGGCACATTCTATATGTTGATTGATTGGAGTATAAGTAGGTTAAAATATAGTTTGGTGGCATGCATAGGTGTCATGACGACTGTCAAGCACTATGAAAAATATCAAAAAAATGAAGATATTGATCAAGATAAAAGTTTTCATAGGAATGAAAAAAAGAGAGGAAAATCCAAGAAGAAAATAGAGAGAAAAGAAGATCTGATGGGCTAGCCTATTGGTCAAAAGCGCTCCCTTGGGAGGGTGGGGACCATGGTTTGAATTCCTCAAGACTCGTAGAACCATAGGGTAGGTCATGTCAGTGTCATCGACTATTTTAAAGAGTTTACTTGGTGTAACTGGAGGTTATAGTAGTAGCAAGGAGTAGGATTCAAACCCAAGAAAAGGTGAAGAAAATGTAATGAGCTACGGATTCATCTAGTGTATGCAAAGAATAGAGAGAAAAAGAAACTCAAAGGGGTTTAATATGGGAAACAAAAACAAATACCACAAATGTTAATAAGACGTGGGGCCAAGACCTCAAATAAAAACAAATAGTGATGATGACAATGATGTCTTGAAATATTTGGGGCATGTCAGATCCCTAAAAAAATAAGTATTAGGGAATTAATAGGTTGTTATGACCAACATTTATATATATGGAAACTATATAGTAGATATTTTAGACATTTGAGATGTTAATTTTTGTCTTGGAAAAAATCAAATTTTAGAAAGCAACTTGCCAAAGTGATATTTTATGTCTTGATAAAAATGACATGAAGGGGTTGATTGTAAGAACATAGCAGTTTTAGGAAGATGATGAATATCTTTGATAAAAGTACAAGTTAGATATGGTTTAAATAAATTGGTACTAGTTTAATGAGAGCAATATAATATTTTATTATTTTAATGAAAGCGACCCAATAGAAGCCACATATAGCTTATTTAATAAAACATAACCAGTAAATTAACTCGAATATGACATATAAAAAGTAATTATTGATGTTTATCAAATAAACTTCAATAAACAATGTTTTATCAAGGAAACTTCATCTTGTGAATATGAGTAATCAATAGGTCAAGTGAGATAAGTGGCATTATATCTACTTAAATAATTTGGAATAATTAATTATTAAATTTATATACAATATTTTTATAATTTTTTTAGATTAATAATGTATAATTAAAATGTGCCTTACCTATATTAGATCATAAGTTTCTTAAGGTTTTTTATTTTTGTTTGATTTTAAGTTTTTGAAGTTTTCCAGGTTAAATTACAAAGTTTTCCCAATAGCCATAGCAAACCCTAATGCATGGGCCACATTCAAACAACAACATTAGAGCCTTTACAACCCTAATCTCTAAGTATTTTCATCCTAAAATTTTAGTATCATTAAATGCACTCCATAATTCTCTAGCAATATTATTAGAGTTTCTACCATCGTAATCTCTCTCATTTTTAAATAAGTTATATGTGGTTTCTATTGGGAACCACTCCCATCAAAATACTAAAATATTGCATTTATTGTTAGATCAATTAAACCATATCCAACATATATTTTATCACAAATATTTATCATTTATTTTTCTATTAATATATTATTCAACTTCTTCGATGTGCTATATTTCCACTATCAGCTCAAAATTATTTTGATTAAGAGATACAATCTCACTTGGCCAATTGCCTTCTAAAATTTGAATTTCTTCAAGACGAAAATTAACACCATGATTGACTAAATTATTTGCTACTTTATTTTCTTCTCTATAAATATGCTCACATTTCTAATAGATTACCTCCAATAATAGGTGATGAATATCAACAATAATATTATTTTTTATCCAATCCCCACATCCATTTTTTTTAATAGAATTAATGATAATTTGTGAATCCCCCTCAATTGAAATCTACTTCCATATTTTTTTAATTGTAATTTTAATCCCTATAAAAATTATCCTAGCCTCTACACAATTGTTAGTTGAAGTTCCATATTATTCTTAGTATGTGAGGAGAATTTTTCCTTTGTTATTTTTTAAAATACCACCTCAACCAACTTTTCTTAGATTTTCTTAACAAGCACTATCAAGATTAATTTTTATAAACACAATTTCTAGACAATTTTATTTTACCCTAGATCAAAGTAGATACTTTGTTTTAATTCCACTCTCACAAATGACTCTTCCAAGTATGTTCAAATCTTGAAAGCAAGTTGTTACCACCTCTTTTTTTCACTTGATACTTCCCATGATGAGCATCATATTTGTAGATATTCTACAAGAGAGGCAATAATACGACTCCAAACTTGGGAAATATTTTGAGATTTATTTTTAAAAATTCTATTATTCCTTTAAATCCATAAATTCCAAAAATTAATGGTAGGTCCAATCATCCATAGAATACATAATCTTTTAGCTTTAAAAAAATGATCCAATATTTCATCAACTCTTTCAATGTTAATGGAGCTACCTAATATATTTTATTTTTTTTACAAAAGCATTCCAAAATGGTGTGAGCAAAGGGATAATGAATAAGTACCATGATATTTTCTTCTTTGTAGACTCTCTCCTATAACAATATTACTATGAACTACTAACCAAAGGCATGTTGATTCCTTGGGGAGAGCCTCTAGTGACCAAACTTTCTTCCTAGGAAAATATTTGGGAGTAGGAAATTTTGATTGCTCTAAATTCTCATATTGCAACTTGATCTAGTATCCACCATCCTTTAATAGATTCCAAACCTACACATCCTTTTGTGTAAAAATCAGCAAATAAAACTCTTGAATCAATTTTTGAAGTTCATATGAAATTTGTTTGAGTTCTTCTCCTTCAACTAGGTTACAAGTACAAATCCATGATCAAGAGTTGTTTCTCACATTAATATAGTATTTGACCTCTAGACCTTTACAAGAAAGGCATTCTTGAGCTAGTGGTTTCCATTTTGAGTCAAAGATAAGAGGATAAGAATTCAATCAAGCATCAGACTCAAAATTTTGCATAATTCCCCTCATTGGCTAACTATCTAGTATGTTTATTTATAAATTGCAAACTATTTGATATTAAGTCCCATGTTGATGATCCTTTGGGTAGGATTATTTTCCTAAATAATTTCATTGCATCAAGAGAACCTATATATTTTGAAGTAATATTTTTTCTCAATTATTTCCTTGATCTTTAAATAATCTCCATCCAATATTTTCCCCTAATGCCAAAATCATAAATTTACAATTTTGTATGCATGCCTCTCCAATATTCATTCCTTTGTAAAATGTATCCCACTTACAAAGAGGAATCCAAAAAAAAATCTCACAACCTCTCTAAAGAAAGTCTCTTTGAATTTTATCAATTTTTAATGTTATACCTATTGGCAATCTTGAAAGTGACATCATATAAATAGGAATGGATTTCAATGCAGTATTTATGAGTTGTAGTATTCCTAACATGTTTAATGACTAACCTTTCCAATATATTAAATAAGATTTCATTATATCCAAAAAAGAGACTCAAAACTTCTTTTTTAATCCATAATGAGACAAAGGAATAAACAAGGAGGTTGATGGAAATGTTGTAAATTTAAATCCTAAAAAATTCACAATAATTTGTTGTAAATATAGGGTAGTGTTAATAAAAAATTCTTGGATTTTATAGTATTAACCAACTATCAAGTAACCTTCTCATAACATGATAATATTGATTTAAAATCCATGGTATCACTAATTTAGGGATGGTCCAAAATAAAAGTATAATCAATAAATTAGAGCTGAGATTAGAAGGGACTATTTTTTGCAACTTGAATATGTGTGACTTTTCCTTTCATTTTTACCTTTGAGAAATCTCTCCCTAATTCCTTTGCAAAAATAATGAATAAATAAGGAGATAATGGATCACCTTGATGGATTCTAGAAGATAAATTGAAGTTACTAATAGGAGAAACATTGATCAAAATAGAATATTTTGCAGTGTTATAACAATATTTAATCCATTTACACCTACTATAATCAAAACCAAATTTTTTGATAATATCATGTAGAAAATTCTAGGAAAGTCTATAGTATGCTTTGTTCATATCTAATTTCATAAGCATACCTAGTTTTTCATGGAATGAACAAAATGTATGGTATCCTATGCAATGAATATACCATCAAGAATTTGTTTACCATGAGAAAAACCACATTGTTACTCTAAAACAACACAATATAAAATGCCCATTAACATGTTTGCCATAATTTTTGAAATAATATCATAAATCATATTACAAAGGTTTATCGAGAAAAAAATATCAAAATATTTTTTCTTGCCTTTGTTAAGAACCAATGTAATAAAATTTGTGTTGATCCCACTTCTTATAGACTTCATTTTTTAGGCCTATTAAATTACAACTAAAATATCACTATTCAATAAATCCCAAATTTTTTGAAAGAAAATTATAAGAAATCCATCAGGATCGGGTACTTTGTTAAGATGGAAAGAGAAAGTTGCTTCATGTAGTTCCTCCATAGATATCTTATTTATCAAGCTTTCATTTTGTCCCTGTGTAATAATTGATGGAATATTTTTCAAAATCTCATCTTGTGCCTCCTTATCTTGCCTAGTATCTGACATAATATTTTTGAAATAATTAATTGCTTCCTTCCTTATATCTTCTTCATCCTCAATATTTCTTCTTTTTGGAGTTCAAATATTTTTTATGTAATTCTATCTCCTTCCTTGATCCATTTCTCCTTAGATTTTTGAAACCAATATGACTCCTTTTTCAATGCATTATGATAATAACAAAGTATTTTTTTCCTTTTGCATAAGAATTCTAATCTATTTGACAATGGGTCCTTTTTTCAATGGTTGGGATAAATAGTTGATGTAGCCCATACCAAGGTTCAAATCTTAGCAGCACCAAATAGATCAATTAGACTAAGTCGACGTAAAAGGGAAATTAAAACCCTTTCAAAATCCTACTTTTCAAAAAATAATATTAATATATTCCATTATTTTCTACTATATTTTGTAAAATTTTTAGCTTGGATTCAATTTTTTTCTTTAAAAATTTTACCAAAATATTTGTCATTCCAAATCTTCATTTACTCCTTTAAATATTTCATATTTTGAACAAACATCTACATATATGATCCTTCAAATTTTGATTCATGCCACATAAATTATAAGTGAAATGGATTTGGATGACAATTATTGGGTAATCATAAAATGGGTTTATGATCTGATCCTACTCACAATAAAATATTTGAAGAGAATGTATAGTTTATTTGCAACCATTTATTAGATAATATTCTATCCAATATTTATGCTATATAAATTTTTCCAATGCATCTATTATCTCATGTATATTGAAAACTTGAGGGACTAACATCCCAAAGATCATTTGAATTGACAAATAATGTGTATTGATTTAGCCCATCCTAGAATACCAACCTTATTTTCCAAAGGAGATAAAATATTATTGAAATCACCCCAAGAATCCATAGATTATAATTAATCATTATTCCATTTGATAAAATTATGCTAAGATCCTTTTGACATCTTTCATGATAAGTAACTATAGTTGAAACATATACGTTTATAACCCTAACTTTGATGTTTTCCTCTTTCCTATAAAATAGTCCAACAACCCAATTATTTTTTGCTTCTAATAATTGTCCATCCCATTTGCATTTGTCCCATATTATTGCAATACCTCTTGAAGCTCTTTAGAAGAAACTGCTAGACAATCACCCATGTTCCATATCTTTTTAAAAGCATCCTTACATTCCTCACTATGTAATTTTATTTCTTGTATTAAAATAAACTCGAGACTATAATAAACTATTAATTCCTTAATTACCCTTTTCTCAGGGGTCTTATTCATACCCTTAATATTCCATGATATCATTTTCATCATCATCACTTTTAATTTTTATTAGTGAGCTTAGCTCCACTTGTTAACACATATGATATTTTTATATGGCTTCCCAAATCAAATATCCTTTTGAGTTTATTTTTCTCTTTGTTCATGCTTTTATGGTCTTCCTCTCTCTTTTCCATTCTCATAAACACTTTTATCTTCATCAATATCTTCTATTTTTTGTATTATTTTTAATGAGACTTATCTTCTAGATATCTATGTTGCCTTAAGAAATCTAAAATGCAAGGAATAGCCTCATTCACACTTTCTTTTTATGTTGCCCTAAAATATTGAAAGTGCATAGATGATACTCCATAGTCATTGTAACATAGCAGTGGGTATTCTGATGGTTGGAGGAACAATTGGAATAACAAATTCTAGGAGCCAACTAAGACTACAGTCATTGCTAGTCCAGCTCTTACATGATCAATATTTTTATGACAATTTGACTAATCACTTGTATGACATTATCACTTGTACATCACAACCTATTGTATGGCATAACCTCTTGTACAACACAACTGCTTGTACCGAACAACCTTTTGTATGGCATAACCTCTTGTATAATACGAATGTAGTTTAGTATAACATCAATCTTCCCTCAACATTGCATTGGTTGGAAAGGCTCTTGTATGGAAATAACTCTATCACCTCCCTCATACAACAACCTTCTTCATGTGATACCTATGACATCCCTTGTACAACACTTGAACTACAATGATTGTATGACAAATTGTATAGTTATTTAGACTACAACTTCCTCCACATACACGTAACTTGTCAAAAACAACTTAACAGCTACCACAATAATATCCTTACACAGTCATGCACATAGATATGGAAATGGAATATATTTGTATTATCATGTTTAGATGGCACTTGCATTATAGGTATAATTACACTTGTAGTGCAAAAACACAAGACACTTCTTAGAACTCTTTTCCAATACTTAATACTCTCTCAAGATGCTCTATGTTCTCTTTAGCATTACCTTTGCATACCATGGACTAGAAAATAATAAATGAGTGGTCCTTTTATGCTTGTGTGATGACAATTGCAAGCAATTGCCTCCTTGGACACCTCATACCATGACTACCATTTCCCTTATGCAACTTAATATTTTAGCCATACCTTTTACAAAGCTTAATTAATATTATGACATCACATTCCTAAATTAGATTTCACTCATATTTCATTGACATTATATTTTATTTCCATTTATCTTCAATATACAATTCATTACAAAATATAGTGCATTTTGCACTTCATCTTCCTATTTATACTATTTATTCTAGCTCCTTTGGTGACTGTCTATAATTGGCTTCTACATATTCCCTTCCCTTTATCTTGGTTGACATCCTCATCGACAACATTCTTTGCTCATGCGGGTTGGAATTTTGTTTTTTTTGAGTAGTAGGTATGTCTCTCATCTCTTGGATATACAACATGAGGACCTCTATATCTCCCTTAATTTTTCTCATTGACAATGTTCTTTTCTCATGTGGGTTAGGATTTTGCTAATGTTGAGTAGTAGGTATGCCTCTTATCTCTTGGATCTACAAGTTGAGGGTCTTTATATCTCCCTTAAGTTTCTTGGTATAGTTCAGATATTGATTCCACTATATTCCATAATTATTTTCTCACTACTCATCCTCTATCAACTTAGACAATGTTTGTTCTTCCCTCTTTATAAATACAACTTTCACCTCTTTTTCTTGTTGCCACATAAACTTTCCTCACTATCTCTACCTCACTCCTAACTACATTTTCTATCTCCTTCTTTACAATAAGTTTATCATGAACCTTCATTTCTGTGTTCTTCTTCTTCAATAGTTATTCCCTCAATGAACACTTAAATTCTAGTTATCCAATTAGTGTCTCCTTCTCCTAAACCTCATTTCTAAGCTTTTACCAATTCTATTTTAGCATTATCTATCATCAAATAAATTTTCTCCTCCACTTGGTTATCCAATTTCTCTTGGGACTCATGAATCTTCTCCACACCCTTGGCTAACCACTCAATCAGTTATACCAAAACATTAATCCTTGCATATGTCTTTACTAGATTAGGTATGATTTTTACATGTTTCACACCTACTTCATCCTATAGAAAAGATGCCAAATTTACCTCATTAATGTAAACCCTTGTTGGTTTCCTATAATCAGTTTGAGTTCCTTTTGGTACGTTTTCTACTCCAATTATACTTCTTACACTACAAGTTTCTAGCTCTCATGGCTATTTCTAATGAATATTACCAAACTTCTTTCTCTTTTCCTTATCTTGTGCCTATTGCACTAGCTTTCCTACTTCGTTTTCCACCATTAGTTGCTATCATCTCCACTATCAAACACATCAGATCTAGAACTTCAATCTTAATCTATCTATAACTCCATATATCTTCTAAATAAAATATCAACCTCCTCATCTATATAGTCCCCTAAAGTTGGTGGTTTCCTAAAATTTGGCACTTCTATCAAGAATTTGTCACTCGCATCTATATCTAGATCTATATTGTCTCCTATGGTGGTTTCCTCCACATCCTCTCCACCTCAATATATTAGGTTGATAGGCCTTGTTGGTTTAAAATCTACCTAAGCCTATGAAGTGTGCCTTAGACTTTAACCAATGTTGGATGATTAGGATTTCTTTCAAGTTCAACCTTTGGAGTAGACCGACTCCTTGTAATGCTTATAAAATTAAAATAGGGATTTAAGCTCAAATAAATAAATGAAAGGGTAAGTAAGAGATAAGGGTTAGAAATCACTTGATAATGAACAATATATAGTATAACAATAATTAATATGCACAATGTAAAAGCACTACACAATTAATTTCTAGTGAAACTTAATAGACAAGCCATTAGTGAAAACATCATAAAATTCATTCAATGCCAAATATATGCTTTAAACATTCCAATGACTATATGAAGAGCGATTCAAATAGAAATCCAATAAGCAAAATTTATTTTAGCAAAATAAACCAATCATACAGTATAACAAAAATTAATTAAAGCATAATGTTTAATTATAAGAACCTAAATATGTAATCATGATGGAGGCCAAACAACTTTCACTTTTCATTAATTGGCAAAAATGATTACACAAAATATATTCAAGAAAATACTATAGAGATGACCTTCATTATGAGGTGCATTGAGCTATTTATAAGTTGTCCATCAATCTTACATTGTAATATTTACAAGATTCTTATAGGTATGTTAGAAGAACAATCTAGCAAAGAGCACTCCTAGGAGCGGATGTCACTTTTATGCTCTATGTTGCTTAGTTGGCATGGTATGCCCAATTTCCCTTAGCTTGCTTTAGCTCTAGTGTGCCTTTAGTAGGTTTGTTGATTCTCAACTATCACCATTTGTAATTTGTTTAGTTGTTATAATGGTCTATTACTTTCAGCTCCAACTACCTTGGTTCAAATAACTGGTTACCATTCATATGGTTGTGACCTTTGACATGGATGAGGTATATGAAAGGGATGTTCTCAAGTGGTTAATGTTGGGCCTTGTTTTAGTGAAGTTAGGCTTATTTGATTATTCGATGACCTTGTTTGTACCAAATTCAAACTATTTCAACTAGTGTCTTCACTTGAAAAGTTTAGATTCACACCTCTTTAGACAATACTTTTGGCCTTTCAATTTTGTGTAATTCTAGATCCTTCTTACCAAGCCCATATTTACTCCACCTTGGAAATTTGACGTGATCTCAAACTTTTACAATTCTTATGTTGACGTAAGCACTTATGGGGTCCAATTTTGTGCCACCTTGATTTTATGCATGATTAGACCACTCCAATTGGAAGACCTAGTTTTATGTAATATTGAAATTACACTGCTATAGCTTCCATAATTTTGGACTTTGTTATATCTTTTGTTGATGTCACTCTTGTGAAAGTCTAAAATTGATCAATCATGGGTCTTCACATTATCAAAACCCTTTGAGACTTAGTTGATTTTTCTTTTGGCTAGAACATATCATGCTTAGTTGTCTCATTATTTTGGATCTACCAAAGCACTTTGACTTCTTTGGAAAATTTTTCTTTTCTTACTTATGTTGCTTTGAATAATATCTAAGTTAACTATTTTAGCAAGATTTTTGTAGTAGGTTAGGTTACCCTAATTTGCAAGGTTTTACAATGTGATCATCATTTTGACCTACACTCTTGGTGCCTCTTGATGATTTATATTTGTAAAAATAAAGAACCTATATAGCCTTATTTATTGGGTATGGAGCCATAAAGAGGAAAGGGAGTTAGAAGATAAGGTGATAAAATTTGGCTATTTAAGGGGAAAAAGGCTTATAGTGGTAGGATATGGTAACATTGCAAAATGGAGAATGAAGAATAAAAGCTACAAGAAGCAAGAAAGGTAAGGGTGAAAAAATGGAATTGGTAATGGTGGAGAGATATTCAAGTAGATAGGGTGCAGAGGAAAAAAATGAGGGAAATATGGAAAGGAGAGAAGAATAGAAAGGGGAGAGATACCTAATTTATGATATCTCCCACAAAACTAGTACTTCCTTAAGCATACTCTACCACAACTAAGAGTTGTTTCAGACCCAGTCAAACTATCTTAGGAAATTATTTTAGGCACTTGTAAGCTAGAGCCTTTCATTTCTCTGTGTATTATTCTTCTTTGTGAAATTGCACAAAAATTCTTCTTTGATATTGGGAATTTTCCCAATATCACATGGATTTAGAGAAATCCATGGTTGTTTCATCATTCATCAAGAGCATTATACCTATATTTTGATTTTAACTTGATCTATCATCGAGTAATATAGTTTATTAGATAACTATGCTAGCTAAGTGTTGTAATGATTGCAGATGTCATCCTTTGAACTTGGAACTTTTCTCAAAAAACATGGAGCTTGTGTGGGAGGTTCACCTACATGTATTTTCTTTTGCACATTCAATGGCCTATTGCTATTTGGATCCTTCTTGTTCAATTGTCTTGTGTCTACTTTCATCATCAAGGAGCCAAAGTGTCATTTGGTATGTTTTATACATCATTTTTTACACTTGTATATCATTTTACAATGACATCTTAATTAGTTAGAGTATCTCTTATTACTTGCAAGCTCTAATTATCCTATCCATTGGGCTATGGATTTGAAAGGGATGAAGAGTAGTTTTGGGAGGGTATGAATGGATATGGAATGCAAAGTGATATTAGGAGTACAAGGGGTTGTATGGGGATGGGGAGTAGAAATATAGATCAAGATGTGGTGGGTAAATATGAGGGAGTATGGAAAGAATAATACCTAAAGATAATGAAATTTTCCTCCAACCACATTCAAACCTCATCTTTAGTTCTTGGATTTACTTTATTAATTTATTGTTGTTTGGTAAATTTTCTAATTACTTACTACAACAAGGCTTAAAAAAAATAAGGAAATAACAATGAAGCTTATCCTTGCTCCATAGACTCAAAAAAAATCCTAATTTGATCAAGTTCAAAGAATGTTCACAATTACATGTCTTTAGAGTATGCCTTAAAGCATGTAACTATGAATAGCCCCTAGAATTGGTCAAATAAGATTTCCTCTCCTTCTATGTTTATCTCCTCTCTAGCTCAGTTAGCCTCTCATATTGTCTCTCTTCTTCCCTTTCTCCTTTTCTCTTGACACTGCTTCTTTGGTTTCCCTTGAGAAAGATAAGGCCAAAAGGTGAAGAAAATAACAGGGACAACTAGAGGACTATAGCATATTTTACACCTCATTATAGGCCAAGAGGTCTACTAGAATTGTGTTAAAATAACACAGTCATTGGTAAGGTTGGGAACAATGAGGGAGTGAAGATTATCTTATATAAGATTTTCTATCTAGAGGGTTCATTGATATATCATCAGGTTCATATTTTTCTTATTTGGCCTAGCATTCATCTACTTTCAAGGGAGGACATTCCCAATGCATCTAACTCAACACGTCTTACAATCTACTCCTATTTTACAAAATCTCATGTATCTAAGTTGTGTGACATCATTTCAAGGTGTTATGTCCATGGTGCAACTATGCCTCTTGGTCAATGGCCTTATTTTCATATGTATATACTTGATAGGTTTTATTTACATGCTAACTATTTTACACAAAATTATGGTGTGTCTTTCCAAGTTGATAAAAATGAGCTTCATATTTTCATCAAAACCTTCAATGGTCATACCATGTAGTGTCAAACTTAATATTTTATCTCTAACACACTTATTAAAGAGTGTAATTTTTTTGGGTTGACTTTATGAGACTTTTATTCCGAGTATTACCTAGCACAGAACATCAAATATCAACACAAGTGGTTGCTCCTAAGGACATAAGTCATGGGGCCTCATCTCTTTGTGTATTGATATGTGTGTTGGCTCAATGATAGACATTTGCATTTTCCAAGAGCATATTTATTATTAGCTCTAGGTATATTGTATCACATTATTTTATTGCATGAACTTTTTTTTTGGCTTCCCTTGATCTTCTAGCAATTTTTGTTGCAACTTGTGACTCTCCAAGTCTTGAAAAAGCTTATAACTAGCTTTTGGATTTAGCTTCTTTTCTAGATTTAACAAAATTATCATCTCAATATTATGACCATTCAGGGGGAATTTGTGCTAGATTAAATTATTTTCTTCCTTTAGCCAATAAACTACCTCCATGTGTGTTCCATTGAAAGCTTATCTCACTAAATTTACCTTATTTTCCTCATATCTTTCAATTTGATATGGCTTAAGCTTTTCACCAAATATTTAGACCAATTTTTTGGTGTAGGGAATAGCCATGTGGTTGTGGTCTAGGGCTAGGTGTCCTCCTAATTTATTTAAATATTTCTTGGACAAGCACATACTAAAAAAGAGTGGTAAATCAATGATACCATGTCTTGTAACACTCCAAAGTCTAGATACTCATATAGCAATATCAAAAAAATTTAATAAAACCAACTACTTGGATATCCATTAAAATAAAGTGGTCTAGAATTTAACTAGATGTAATCTAATCCCATGGCATTGCAAATTCCTTGGAGCATGATTATGACATCATATAACTATGTAGTGTCCAACCTTTCAAGTAGAGAGATAGATAAAAAGGTTAGGATTGGATCTCACCCATGGTTAAAAATGGTTGTTTTCTTGCTAGATTCTAGGAATTGGTTCTATATTCTATCATTTTAGCATCAACTCAACCAAATTCACTCGCTTGGATACCAATAAATTTTATTTTAAACCTTTTAATTCTTGTGCAATGTTACCTCTTATTTTATTTGATAATCATGATTCTTCAATTGATGGCTTGAATAGTTTTTAGTATTGTTCAACTACTTTTGTCCTCTTTCTCTGAGTTATGGCCAGGAAATACAAGTTTCAATATGTTTTCATCCTTCATTGGTCTAGTTGTCATGTTTTTAGACTTATTTTTTCTAGGATTAATACTTCAGTACATGATTTTGGCTTCCCCTCTTCCCATTGTCCTTCATGTGACTATGATGTTGGTTCTAGCTCTTCTTTTTCAACTTGTTCTACCCTTTGTTCCATTTCTTACTTAACATTTCCTAAATTTATAATCCTCTAATTATATGTTGACAAGAAATTAGGGCTTGATCCTTCATTTGTAAATATTGCTTATTTACAAAGTTTTCTTTTAGTATATATAAAGTTGATAAGGTTGATAATTGTTATCTTTTTAACTATTGTCAAATATTGAAGGCTTACACATAGTCAAAATTGAGGGTTATTATTTTTTACATCTTCCATTGGCTTGGTTATTGCACATTACTTGATATTTTTGGAGGTACCTATCCTAAGGTTCTATCTCAATATCTACCTTAGTGTCTTGTCCTTCCACCTTATTTATCTCCATCAATTGCTAAATTAAAACTCTTAATTCTTGAATTGTCCAAGATTCCTAGATAGGTATGATGGAAGTTCACTCTGTCATGGATGGATAAGATAGGTATGATTTTGACATCCTATTATGTGATGGAGAGGGTATGTGTGGAAATAGGACTTATGGTCTAATTTTATGATTTTGAGAGATATCCCACATGGTGATTCGAAGGGAAATCTTTCCAACTAAAATGAACATATTTTTTGTTGTGATGGTCATTTGAAATATTTATGGGAATATTTTTCATTGGACTGCTAGATTAGAAGGCTTAATTCAATACTAAAAGCATGAATGTAGTATATATTAGCTTGGGCATGAGATGGTTGTATTTTTTAGGGAATCCTTCTCAAGACTCTTTTGAATCAGATATTGAAATTGGTAATGCTTTTGTGGGGGTATCTTTGAATGAAGAAAAACTAAGTGAGCAGAAATAATGGGTCTTCTAGATCATCAAATTCTAATATGAGGGGCTCAGCCAAGTCATCCCAGGTCCTAATGATTTTATCCTATGAGTAATAATACTATAAGAGCACATTGTCTTCAAGATATTGTGCAATAAGTTTGAACATCACATCTTCAAAGAAAATATTGTAAGTGGTAGCCAAAGCAACTACATATTGAAATTGCTCATAAGCTATTTTCCCACTACCATCATAGGTGGGTAGGGATTTTAGAGCAACCTTATGAATCTCATGGATATTTGGGATGTTAAAAGGTCTAACACTATTATAGGCTAGACAAGTTTTTCCATCCATGGCTTGATGGCTAGAGATCTATTGAAGCCAACTATCTTAACATTTGTATCTATCACTAAGAATTTATGGGTTCTATCTCCAATAGAGCTACCAATTTTTTTGGTTCTTGCATTAGTGGATTTTCCAAGTGAACATATACTCTTTGCTTAAGAGGTCAAGACTATTCACCAAAAATTGATTTTTTTGGTGGATGATATGAATTAATGAAATTCATCCTACCAGGCATGCCAAAAAATGTTGGTTTAAAATCTACCTAATCCTATGAAATGTGCCCTAGAATTTAGCCAACATTGGATGACTCGGATTTCTTCCAAGTTCAACCCCTAGAGTAGGCTCACTCCTTGTAATTATTATAAAATTAAAATAGTGGTTTAATATCAAAGAAATAAATGGAAGGGTTAGGAAGAGGTAAAGGTTAGAGATTGCTTAAGAATGGATGGAATATGGCATAACAACAATGAATATACATAACATAAAAGCACTACACAATTAATTCTCAATGAAACTTAATAGATCAACCATTAGTAAAAATATCACAAAGTGATGCAATAAATTTGAGAAATAGTAAAATACAAGATAGGGTAGATGGAAATATATTTGCCATTTGACGGCCTTTTGTCTGGTGTTGCAGGGTTTTAATGCAGCAGGTTTGCGAGATATCCGATAAGGGAGGCAGAAAGATGTAAATGGGTGTGAAGTCTGCAGGGGAGATCGATAACGGTGGTGGTTCGGTTCTTGGATGCAGCAGAGCAATCAGAGGGTATCATGATTCTAGGGGAGCAAAAATGCCCGGGCCCATTGAAGATGATCGGGCTGGCAATAGTTTTGGTCGAGGTAAGGACCCACCAGACAAAGGGGATGGTGGGGCTCAAAAATCTTATGCCCAGGTAGCGGCCTCAGAAACCCTAAACGGGTTTTTTACCAAAGAGTTGTTTTCGGTTGGGGATGAGCTAGAAATCCTGGCGAAAGTTCTTTCAAGCTTCATGGAGTTTGAGAAATTTACCCTAATAGGTAAATTCATTGGAGGCCATCCCGACATGGAAACTATCTAAAAATGGGCAGCAAGCAAATGGAGGACTTCTAGGCATTTGGAGCTGGCGGCCCTATCCCGAGGTTTTTTTGCCATTAGATTGAACAATAAGGAGGATTACTATAAAATTCTGGCTGGCGGGCCATGGTTTTTGGGCCGCAGAAGTTTATTTCTCAGGAAGTGGGACATGGATTTTAGTCCTGAGACCCAGAACATCAAAATTGCCCCAATATGGGTTAGCCTCCCGAATATTCCCCTCTTTGGCTGGCATGAAAATGTCATAAGAGGTGTTACGCATTCCATTGGGGAGTTGGTCACCATTGACCCTCCCACCCGAGCTCGAACAAGGTTCGTCCAGGCCCGATTTTGCGTTATGGTAGATTTGGAGGCAGAACTCCCAACTTCCATCACTCTTCGGTATGGAGGCACCATTCTTCATAAACAAGATATTGTCTATGAAAATAGACCAGCTTTTAGCACCCAATGTTAGTCCCAAGGGCACCTCCAGTCCCAGTGTCCTCTTCAAAAATTGGGAAAATAGAAACGTGAAAACGATAACCCCCTGGAGCACAAGGAAGATTAGGAAAAGCAACAAAATCTTCCAGACACAAAGGGCCATGTATCCCCAGGCCCCTCTAGATACTGTGGCAGACTCTCTCAGCCTGAAGAGAATCCCTCTCTCCAATCGGACCCCGAGCATCTTGAGGCTGACAACCAACAAGGAGCAGACTCCCACTTGGAAAGCGAATCATAGGAAGAGATGGAACGAACCCCTTCCCAAGTTTTGACTTAGGTTGTTCCTCTACTCCAAGATACGGGTCATCCCAATTTCAGTCAGTCGTAGACACTGCTAGAAGATTACCTCTTAGGAAGGAGGGGTGAACAATCCGATCACATTAGCCCCCAGAATACGAGGATCCAAAAGCAAATTATGGATTTTGGTAGTGAGAGGAAGCAGGGTCGTCCTCCTAACAAGGAAACGCGAGACAAAGAGACTGCAACTGACATTGCAAATGGAAACCAGTGTTTGCTAGTTTTGGATGACTATGACACACAGTCGGACGAAGCTCATGCATCAAAACCTCCCCCTCAAAAAGGAAGGGGAGGCAAGAAAAACTTCAAACTGTCCAGATGAAAGTCCTTTCATGGAATGTGAGAGGATTGAATGGTGCAGCCAAGAGAAGGTTAGCGACTGATCTCCGTAGGAGGATTAACCCTTCTATCCTTATTTTGCAAGAGACCAAGCTTGATGCTATCTCCTCTGACAAAGTGGCGAAGGCCATTTGGTCCAGGGCAAATTGTCTGTCCAGCCCTATAGTGGGAACAGCGGGAGGACTCATGGTTCTGTGGGACCCTTTGAGGTTTGAGGGCAACTCACTGTTAACTTCCAATAGAATCATCAATGTACTGTTCCAGTCCAAAACCTCCAATTTTTCCTGGATTCTATCCAACATTTATGCTTCCAATTCTGCCACAGAGAGAGCAGAAATGTGGAAAGCTATCTCTCTGATGAGGGAGAATTTTAGCAACTTTCCTTGGGTTTTAGGGGGTGACTTCAATTGTCCCCTTCATCCTTCGGAGAAAAAATGAGGGTCTAACCACTCCAGCTGCAGCTTGGAAGATTTCAGAGATTTTTTCTTTGCTAATGGCCTGCTTGACATCGAACTCAAAGGGGCTTCCTTCACATGGAGTAACAGAAGGATTGGGGGTGGTTTGATTCAAGTCAAACTTGACAGATTCTTCATTTCCCCAAAAGCCATTCCCATCCTTGGCGGGGCTATCCTTTTGGCTCTTCCAAGGATTGGGTCTGACCATAACCCTATTTTCTTGGAGGTGAACGATGGGCCTATTTTTATGACCCCTTTCAGATTCGAATCCATGTGGATTTCCCACAAAGACTTTAAAGGATTGGTTTCAGTGTGGTGGCAATCGAAGGTGGAAGGAAGTGCTCCTAAGAGGGTGGATTTAAAGCTCAAAATGGTCAAATAAAAACTGAATATTTGGAACAAAGTGGTTTTCGACAACATTTTTGAGTCCAAAAAATCCATCGCTGAGAACCTGAAGGCTATGGAGGAAAGGATGGCTACCGAAGGTTACACTGAGGGTCTCAGGGAGGAAGAGCGGAGCCTTTTGGTGGACTTTCATTCTATTCTCGCTAGGGAGGAAATGTTCTGGCACCAGAAATCTCGTGACCTGTGGTTGAAGAATGGAGACTCCAACACGAGATTTTTTCATGTGTCTACAATGAGGCACAAAGGGGTCAACAAGATCAAAGAAGTGACTTGTAAGGATGGGCACATTACCAGGGAGATTGAGGAAATCAAGAGCGAAGCGGTTAATTTCTTTTAGGATTTGCTTGGCACTCCTCCGGATAGCAACCTCCAGGTCTAGAAATCTATGCTCGCCAATTTTTTGACTAAATTTCCCCATGAGGTAAGCATGAAACTTCTGGAACCTTTTTCCTCATCTGAGATTAAGGAAGCATTGTTCTCCATGCAACCAAATAAGGCCCCTAGCCCCGATGGTTTCCCTCCTTGATTCTTCCAAGTCATGTGGGAGGTCGTGGACCCAGATGTGTGTGATGCTATTCGGGTTATCCAAGCGTCCAGATCTATCCACCCGAAACTCAATTCCACCTTTCTTGCCCTCATTCCTAAGTCTCCTTCCTACAAAAGTTTCTCTTACTATCGGCCCATTAGCCTGTGCAATGTTTTTTACAAGATCCTTACCAAGTCTATAGCCAATAGACTCAAAACAGTCCTCCCCCTCCTGATTGATCCTTGTCAGGGAAGCACTGTCAAAGGCAGAAACATTCTTGATGGTGTTATCACTATCCATGAGACCCTTCATTCTGCTTACCGCTCTAATAATTTTTCTCTTTTTCTTAAGATCGACATGAACAAAGCCTTTGACCATGTCGACTGGAATTTTTTGTGTGCAGTCCTCCTCAAGTTCAAATTTCATCCCCACTGGATTGACCTTGTCTACAGCTATATATCCACTCCCTTTTTTTCTGTCTTGGTCAATGGGTCCCCAGATGGGTATTTCCAAAGCTCCAGAGGCCTCAGACAGGGCGATCCTCTTTCTCCCATCCTATTCATTCTTCTTGCGGAGGTTTCGAGTTGGTCCATGAAAGAGGCTCTTCGGCAGAACAAGATTTTTGGCATCTTGTCGACTTCTAGAATTAATCCTATCACTCATCAGCAATTTGTGGATGACACCCTCATTTCCACTGGGGCATCCGTTGCTCAAGCCAAGTCACTCAAGAGGATCCTGTCCCGTTATGAGCAAGCTACTGGACAAAAGGTCAATTACATCAAGAGCAAAATTTACTTTATTAACACTCCTCTGCGTAGACAAATTTGGATTGCTATAATTATTGAATGCACTATTCATTCCATGCCTATGTCTTATCTGGAATTGCCTCTATCTTATAGCGGGCAGGCCAGTGGGGACATGTGGAACATGATTCTTAAGTACCTTCATAGGAAACTCGGCACTTGGAAGGGCAAACTCCTATCGCAAGCTGGGAAAGCCACCCTTACCAAATCCTATATTTAGGGGATCCTGACCTACTTCATGTCGATGTTCATGCTTCTGAGTGTAGTCCACTCCAAGATTGATAAGATTCAGAGGACCTTTATTTGGTCTGGTAACGAAGAGAAATCTAGAATTCCCCTTGTAGCCTGGGACAAGGTGTGTTCGAGGATAGATCAAGGTGGCCTGGGGTTGAGAAGATCAAGACTTATGAATCTGGCTCTGATCACGAAGCATGCTTGGAGGATTATGTCTAGCGACCCGATGGAGTGGGTTACGCTAGTTAAAATGAAGTATCTTGGCCCCACCCCCTTCTTGGATGCTGAAACATCCTCCGTGGCATCGATATTTTGGAAATCTATGCTCCAAACTCGGAATCTAATCAGTCTGGGAGCCTGCTGGATTTTGGATGATGGCAACTGCATTTCCTTTTGGATGACCTCGCTGGACTGAGAATCTTGACCGACCCTAATGCCCGGCTCAGGGTGGCGAATCTCATTGATCAGAGAACCCGTTTCCCTCGATGGAAGCTTCCTGTTGTGGAGGGGTTTAATAATGAGATTACCTTCCTTGATAATATCCTTCAGTTGGTTTTAATTCCTTCTACCAGGAGGAATGATAGGATCATCCAGAGTGGTACGGAGGATGGGTGTTTCTCTGTTAAATCAGCTTATGAGCTTCTCACCACCAAGACTACTCTGGACTACAGGTGGAATACTGTTTGGAGGAAAGGATTTATTCCTAAAATCAACTTCTTCATGTGGATTGCTTTCCACAATAAAGCCTTAACTATTTACAACCTTCACAAGAGAGATTTTGCCTTCCCCAACAGGTGTTACTTGTGTTTAGCTGATTGTGATATGAGGGATCATTTATTCTTGCATTGCCCATTTTCCCACTTTGTTCTAATCATTGTCCTATCCTCCTTTCAGATACTTTGGTGCTCTCCCTAATCCCTTAGAGATGCTTTTCACCAATGGCCTAATCCTTTCAAGAATCCCAAGCTTCGCTTCCTCCTCGAGGCCTCCTTCCACCATTTAATTTGGCAAATTTGGTTAGAGAGGAATGCCAGAATATTTGGCAGACCTCCTAGAGGGCTCCCTTCTGTAACTCAAAGGGCATTATCTTACACCATTGAGAATTCTATTACGGTTCCCAGTCCTCGTACCCATATTTCGAGCGAAGAAGCTATTCTCAAAATGATGAATCTATGGCCATTTTTGGAGGTTGTTAAAGGGCCCTGTCGAAGGAATGTTGTGTGGACCAAACCCCCCATGGGGTGGATTAAATTAAACTTTGATGGAGCGGCTAAGGGGAATCCTGGGCCCGCTGGCATTGGTGGGGTTTTCCGTGATCATGACAGGAATATTGTGATGGCCTATTGTGAATATTTGGGCTCCCATATGAATCACTATGCTGAATCCCGAGGTGCTTTGAATGGTATTCAGATTCTCTTTGAGGATCCCCGACCTCCTATCATTGAGGGTGACTCACTCAACATCATGAATTACCTTCTTGGTACAAAAAATCCATCTTGTAAAGTCTACAACATCATCCTCGAGGCTAGATCTCTTCTCTCCTATTGCTATAGATGGGAAGCAAATAATATTTTGAGAGAAGGAAATTGCGTGGCTAACCACATGGCCAATAAAGGGCTCGCAACCACATGCTCGATTGTGTGGCGATCTCGCTTCCCATCCGAGGTGGAAAGGTTGGCCAGGGCAGACATCCCTTCTTGATGTTTTCCTTGCGCAATTTTTGGAAGGCCCATTCCGACATGTTTTGGGGTGGCGTGGCAAAGAAGCTACTGTTCGTTCCTAGAAGATCTTCCCAGTGCCTACGGAAAGTCAGAAAGGTGGAGAAGGATGTCCGTCTATAGCACATCCCGTCGGACACGGAGAGCGACAAGGAGAGTCATGGTAATTCTCTCCTGGACTTGGCTACTTCCATTCTTACTTCTGTCAACTCCATGATTTCTATCCTGAAGCAGAACTAGAAGCACCCAAATTCGGGAGGATAGGAGGATCGTGATTAGCAATCCATGGTGTCTATCTCCTTGTTTTCAAACTCTTTTTGGGTTTCTCTCGGGTCTGTCCTGTTTTCTTTTTTGTTGGGTCTCTAGGCCTAAAAGCCTTTTTTGTTGTTTTCAAGTCTGCAGCATTAGGCTGGTTTTATTTTCATTTAGTTTTATTGTTATAGCCAAGAGGTATGATGCATCATTAGAAAGTTGGATAATTTTATACATAAGGTTTTGGGATCCTCTATAAAAACCCACTATTATAATAATTACCAAAAAAAAAAAACATCACAAAGTGTATTCAATTCCAATTATATGTTTTAAACATTCCAAGGAATATATGAAGAGAAATCAAATAGTGATCTAATAAGTAGAATTCATTATAGCAAAATAAACCAACCATACAGTGTAACAAAAAAGAATTAAAGTGTAATGTTTATTTATAAAAACCTAAACATACAATTATGATGAAGGTCAAATACCTTTCACTTGTCATTAATTGGCAATAGTGATTACATAGCATATATTCAAGCAAATGCTAAAAGGCCAACTTTCATTATGAGGTGCATGAGGTATTTATAAGCTGTCTATGAATCTTGCAATATAAGATTTAAAAGGTTATTACAGGTTTGTTAGAAGAACAATCTAGCATAGAACACTTTTGAAAGTGAATGCCACTTTCATGCTCTATGTTGCTTAGCTAAAGTGGTAGGCCCAAGTTCCTTTATCTTGCTTCAACTTCAATGTGCCTTTAGCAAGTTCATTGATTTTCAACTGTTGCCCTCTATATTTTTTTTATTCAATGTAACGATCTATTACTTTCAGCTCCAACTGTCTTGGTTCAAATAGCTAACAAGAATTTATATGGTTCCAACCTCTAACATGGGTTGCCTATATGAAATGGATATTCTCATATGGTTAATATAAGATCTTATCACAGTTTTGGACCTAATTTATCATTGTCAAGCTTTGCAATGAAGTCAAGCTTCTTTGATTATTTGGTAAGCTCCTTTATGCCAAAGTCAAACTTGTTTTATTGATGTCTTCACTCAAAAAAGTATGTATTTACTCCTCTTTAGACAATACTTTTAGCCTTTTGATTTTATGCAATTTTGGATCCTTATAACCAAGTCTATATTTGCTCAATATTGGAATTTCGACATGATATCACACTTTTGCAATGCTTATGTTGATGTAAGCACTTACAAGGTTTGGTTTTTTTTTGTCCTAGGTTTATGCATGATCAAGTTTCTCCACTTGGAAGACCTAATTTTTTGTAGGGTCAAAATTGTGTTGCTCTAGCTTTCTTAATTTTAGACTTTGTTATATCTTTTGCTGATGTCACCTTTAGAAAAGTGAATTGATCAATTCCAAGTCTGCACATTGTTCGAACCCTTCGAGGCTTAGTAAATTTTCCTTTTGGCTAGAATGTATCATTCTTAGTTGTCTCATGATTCTAGATTTTCTAAAGTGCTTTGACTTCTTTAGAGCTTTTTCTTTCCTTACTTATGCTACTTAGACGAGACTGTGAGTTAATTACTTTAACAAAATTTGAGCAAAAAATTGGTAGTATGGTAGGTTAGACTAATTTGCAAGGGCTAACAATGTGGTCATCATTCTGACATACAAGCCTTATGGATTCCTTGCTTTGTTGTGTAAATTGTGTTACATCACTACCACTATTTCCTACTTTCCTTCTAGCTCTTTATCTAACAATTGGTTATTATCTTATTCATACATCATTATGATCTCTAATGTAGTCTTTTTTCCCTTTTCTTGACTCTCCTTGAGTACCACTGGTACTCTTCCTCAAGACAACTCCTCTGTTATAGATATCTCATAATATATATCATTCTCCAATGCTAGTGATCCACATGGATCCTTTTGTTGCACTAAGGATGCTAGAACATTGAAAATATTAGGTTAATTTATATTTTTTATCTTTTCCTCTCCTCTTTCTAGTGCCTTAGGTGTTGTAGTCTCCTCTTCTACATCCACAACCTTGATTAGATCTTGCTACTATGATGTCCCCTATTCCTCTTGTCTATCCTACACAATATTCTCAAGATATTTCTCCTCCACTACAACCCTCTCCTGAGTCATTAATATTCTTGTAGTGCCTCCCTCTTTAGTCTAACTTACTGGTTGTGTAGGTTTCTCTAGTTGTACTATCTTCTGTGGTCTTCCATACTACTTGCATCTACTCTATACCATCCTCTTTACACTACCACCCACACCTGTTATGGCCTACTTTGGTGGTTGTTGCTCCTCTAAATAGTAATGTACTTGAGGTTTATCCTCCATACACTACTATTAAAACCTCCTATGCATCTTCTCCTTCTACACTGACTCCATCCTCATTTGTGTTGCAATTCCTTCTGAATCCTCACTCTTTTCTTCTCACACTGGCTCCTTATTTATTTTTAGTATCTTCTTCATCCTTACTAGAGTGTTTTGCTTCATTAGTGAAATAATAAAGATCCATCTTAAAGTTGTCTATGCATTTTTTTGAAGATCCATATGAGGAGTCAATTCAAGAAACTGAATCTTTACTTATGTAGTAATATTCACAATTATTAGGTCCGAGGTGTAGACCAATTGGTTCATCCAAACCCCATAAGGGGGGCGGAGGTCCAAGGTTCAAATCTTGGGCCTCGTCGGACTGAACGCTTGTCCCTTTCCCTGGTGTTTTCAGCAGCATAAAAGGTTTAAAATGATTGTGGCATGGTGGTTATAGGGGCGGACTGCGCGAAGATCTGTGTGGCGGATTCCGGGCGGACAGACGCTAGAATACTGTGGCAGCCATAAAATATGGACAGCCTGCCCGGATTCGTGGCGGCTACCGATTCCACCATGTAAATTAAAAAAAAAAAATAATAATAATATTCACAATTATCAAAATACTATGGAATATCATTGAAAAGTTTTTCCTATACCACATAAAGAAATTTCTAATATGGAAATACAAGTAGGATTCTCAATCATAAGTTATACCAACTATTATTCCATATACATAAGATACAAGACAAGTGTGTATTTTTGAAGATCAATGTTCACCAAAAAATTTGGACATAATAGCATTCATCACAAACTATAGTCTTAGTTATCAAATTCGTCGATTTTTTTACATAAAATTTGAAATTCATTGAATTCAAAACTTTAATGAATAAATTCGATGAATAAACCCTAAATTCAGTAGAAAAAAATTGAACATAAAAGAGGTATAAAAACCTAAAATCAGTCATTTACAGTTGAAAAAAAAAATTACTAAGAATTACCAACCATTTATAAAAGCTTCGGATGTTTCCCTGCTAGTGTTTGTTGGAAAATGGCATATAATAGAAAACTCCCCCATCCAAAACAATTCCCAAAAACTTGGATGTTTTCCTCTACCACATATGACATCAAACCCTAACCGTTAGAATCGGCTAAACATATATTCACATGTTTAAAAAATAATAAAAATAATATCTTTAATTGTGATTATTTAAATTATAGCGTATGTATATTTATTTTAGGGAGTTTGAATTTGGTCTCTTTCTTCCTATTTTAAACATAAAATAAATCTAACAGTTGATATCTTTCACATCTTCGAACTACGATTACCAAGAAACTCTTTTCTGCGAGTGAAGGGTGAAGTAGCAGTGGATTTCACTGGTTTGGACGTGATCACGGGTAGGGGTGGTGCTCCTTCTAATCATCTCAAAAGAATAAAACCATACCATTTATTGATCTCTAACAGTTGATATCTTTCACATCTTTGGACTATGATCAGTCCTTTCAGTTGATATCTTTCACATCTTCGGACTACGATTATTTTTGTCTTCGTATGTGTTAAAAAATTACTATATTTAGATAAAGTTATAAAAATGTTTATATTTTTTAAAATATTTTAAAGTATATTTTTGAAAAAAAAGTTATTAAAATAAAATATTATAATTTTGTATCTTTGATTTTTAAATTTTATATAAAAATAAAAAATAAAATTATTTTAAAAAATATATGTGCATTTATAATAATCAAATTTTATGTCGAATTTTATTTTGAAATTTTAAAGATATCAATTTTTTTTTGAACTTCAAGAGTTTCAAACTCGAATATGAACTCAAAATTTATAACTAAGACTATAGTTATGGCATATTCAATTATTGCATTTTCACTCTATGGAACCCATGATTCAAAAACTTTGTTGCCTCTTGTAGAGTGATGTAGGTGATGTCATGGATCAACTCCCTCCATTGGTTCAAATACACTAGCTCCTTTCTCATTGGTAATTTGTCACTTGGCAACTTGAACGTCCTCTTGAAGTTACCTACTAAAAACACCATTGTTGGTTTTTTATCACCAACTCTAACTTTACTATAATTATGCTATAGATTGTACATCTATAGCATTTATAACAAGTAATTACAAATAAATGCTTATCAAAATTTAGAATCTATAGCATGAAATTCACTCTTGCATTCAAAACAAATGTACTTAATAGATGATCTTTTAGACTCATCTCTCACCATATCTAGAAAACATCTCCTACTAGTTGAGTCCATATGATTTCCTATAATAAAAATAGCATCCTATCCTTTCTCTTACTCTTTTCTTCCTCTTGAGATAAAGCCTCTTCTTTCTCCTCTAGAGTACTTCTCGACCTTTGTCTCAAATGACCAACAAGTCTACAATTGCCTCATTTTATGTCTGATTTGTGTTCTTTTTCTCTTCCTCAAACATTCTCTATGAGACTCCTTGCACTTGCTTTGATACCCTCTCCTCCAAAATGAGATTATGTTTACATCACTAGGTCAGATGGAGCTCTTTACTACTACTATTATTCTACCCTATGATATTGCTCTATGATACTTGGCCTTTTCTATACTTTTCACTACTCGACTACTCCAACTCCTTTAGGTTTTGTTTGCAGGACCTATGTTTTCATGGTACTACTACTTGTATGACCGTTGTTGTCACTGTAACTTCTTGTATAGCCCCTACTATCACCACACTTGCTTTTACGGTAGTGACAAAGTATAACAACCCCAAAAATGCTTAGCAACTTGAGAGAGATTTCTTTTTTGAAACTTAAACAAGGTTCATAGAAGTATCCATGGAATACACACATTGACTAGACATACTCATATTTTGAGTTCAATATGCTTCAAACATCACTCGAGTGGACAAGAGAGGCCAAGCTCCCATAAGTAACTCAAGTTTACCTCGTATACCTTCGTGGTATATAGGACATTTCCAAAAAGGTCTTCCCACTTTTTAGACATCCTCCATAATGAACTTTTTGACCCTAGCTTTAGGATTATCCCTTCTCAGTCCCTTAAGAGGGGGATGCCAATACCTTCTTCCATACATAAGTTAATATATGGTAGATCTATTAGGTGTAAATTTCTTGGTCTAGTTTAACTACACCTCCACGATGATCCCTTAAACATCAAGCTTGTCTTCCCCATATTTGTGATGGAATTCTAAGCAACAATCACTCTACATGATTGTCTTCTCATGGACACAAGAACTAGGTTTTGCTACCCCATAATAGCCTAAGTCAAAAAGGAGAGTTTTTAGACAAGGTTAACTTTAGAGCCCTTCCCAAAGATACCCCAAATACCAAAGATAGCTCTCTCTCTCTCTCTTAATCTACAAGGTTTAAAATAAACACGTCTTCTAGGAGTAAATAAAATCTAATCATCTTAAGCTTACAACATAAATCTATCATAACCTTTGGATTAAGCAATAGCATGGATAAGAACTATAAAACCATTTATCAACATGGCACCATATATTCATCCAACTAAAGGTCTAGATTACAAAAGAATAATCTTTATTTTTGTAAATAAAAAAATGAACAACACCAAAGTAATAGATAGAACCAATACACAATATGTTGCACAATGAATAGAGATAATATTTTATTGATATAAATGGAGCCTTGATCTCCAATGTTTACAACATGATTTGGTATTGATACAAATGTTACAAATCTAGGGTTTCAAAACCCTAGTTCAAAGAATAACTGGTGTCTTCCAGCTCATCTTTGATCCAAACAAGATTTGTGGGTGGGCTTGTGTATCCCTACGGGACCACCCTAGCTTCAAAATCTTCTAGAAATATGATTCTTGCACCTACAAATAGAAAATAATAAAAAGGGGTTAGAAGCACCTACAAGGGCTCCACTATGTGAGGCCCTCAGAAAGATAAAAACAACTAAAACCCTAGATGTTGCAATATAATACTATAAATAGGAAGTACAAAAATATAAAATAAGTGCAAATAACTTCTTACCTTGTCAACATGCTAATTTCTATCTCTGCTTCTATCGTCGATGGTCATGAGGATGCTCGAATAGTGCCCGAGGGTAGTAGGACTGCAGATCTATTGTGGTAAATACCCAGAGGCATTCTATAATGGCTATAGGTGTACTAGAAAGGTTCTATAAATACCCACAGATGTTCTATAGACTCTAGAGGGCATCTGAGGGTTGATGGAAGTATCACAGAATCATATCTTGTCAATGGGGGTTTGGAGGTGGTAAAAACAAGCGATGCGATGGTGATGATGAACGATGAAAGTGATTGTAAAGTGGTTAAGGTAGAAGGGCCTAAGAATTCTCCTAGGGATTAATATTCTAAGGTGCTTAAGTTTCTCCACCCTTCCTCATGTTTTAATCTTGGTCACCCATTTTGTGTCATCAAAACCCTAACATGCTTAAGGATAGATTATAAAAGATGGATCATTTTGATGAATAAAATGCTTAGAACATTAAGTTCCTTAAAATATTAATCCCTAAGATAATCCTTAAGCCCTTCCTCCCTAGCCACTTTGCCATCACTTTCGTCATTTGCCACCGCATAATAGAACCAGATCTGGTCTACAAGGGTTTGGTGGCGGTGAAAATAGGTGATGCGATGGCGGTGGTGAATGATGAAAGTGATGGCGAAGTGGCTAGGGTAGAAGGGCTTAAGGATTTCTCTCAAGGATTAAGATTCTAAGGTGCTTAAGGTTCTAAGGGTTTGATTCATCAAAATGACTCATCTTTTATAATCTGCCCTTGAACATGTTAGGGTTTCGATGACACAAAATGGGCGGTCGAGATTAAAACATGAGGAAGGGTGGAGATTAAGTTTGGGCAAGTGGCATGGATTGAGATGGATGGATGGCTGAGATTAAAACATGGTGGATGGCTAGGATTAATTTATATAAATACATATATATTTATTAAATATATATAAATATATAATATATATAAATATATTATATATATATATATATATATATATATATATATATATATATATAATGGATGGTTATGATTGGAGGACATGGATGGATGACAAGTGGCTAGATTTTGGTGTCTACAGATGCCCCTTTTTGTATCGCGTTGCGTGAAACACAATGTGGTGCAAAAATACAAGACACCTGGTTTGGCATGATGAAGCAACTTTCTTTCCTTGGAATGCAAAGATGATTTTGAAGATAAAATAATTTGTATGTGTAGCTTACCCCCTCAATTGGTGAATGAGTGAAGAATGAGTCTCACAAGCCAATTGATAGAATTGTGGGGAATAATGTAGTTGAATGGTGTAAGTGCAAGTGTATGATGTAAATGCGGATGATATGAATGATGTAAAGTGATGTCATTTTTGCCCCAATGGAGAAAGGGGTTTTTGCCAAGTGTAGATGCCATGATCATGTAAGATGTATCCCATTATGGGAAATCAAAATCAAATTTGTTTACCCCAAGTTTGGGGTGATTCCATGTTGTTGAAGAAAGTGCCTTTTGGCATCATTGAAATGCAAAGTGATGAAAATGCAAAATATCAAGAACCAATCATCCTAGGATCAGGTGATTTCTAGGAGGCCCCTCCTAGTGACTATGCACAATTCCTGAATGTTAAAGAGAATGATGTAGTATGAATTATCCATGTTTCAAGCCCCATGGACAAGGCCATCAATGATAACTTTTGAGAAAATTAATCTTAGCATAGTTGCACATAAAAATGAGGGATCAAATGTAATTTGATTTCAAACAAAGAGATATTGGATGATGAAAATGGCCAAGTATCCTTATGGTGATTTATCCATCTTACCAAATTGCATGGACAACCAATCGTTACAATCACCAAGGAGATAGAATAGACCACTAGATACGAGGTTCACTTGAAATTGTATGTGAACTTGGAAAATGTTTGATGCAAATGTAATTATTGGTGGATTTGATGATGTTGAAATGAATATGTGATGATGAAAAATGCATTGATGAATGAATTGCATGATTTTGTGAAATTTTGCATTGGTTTGGAGCATTTTTAGAGCAATTTTGGATAATTTTATGACTTTTGGTCGTAAACAAAAGTTAACCACCCAAATCAATCCATGTTATCACAAAGATGAATGAAATGATGGAGTGGATGATTGGAATGATGAATATGGTCATTTTGTGAAAATTTGGACCATTTTGGTGCATTTTGAAGCTTGTAAAGTGATTTTATGACTTTTGGTCGCAAGCAAAAATTAAGCGTCCAAATCAATTTTTGTTTTCACAAAACATGATATGATGATGAAATGAATGTATGGATGCAATTTGGAGTGATTTTATGGAGGTAAGCTACATTTTTGGATCATTTTGGTCTTTCTATAAAAATTTGAAACCAAATGCTAGCTAGCATCTACATCATCCATAGATATCGACAAGCGTTTAGCACTCTACAGACTCTGGTCAATATTTCAATGCACCTATGAATGCCCATGGGCATTCTAGTGCACCAAAAATAGCTATAAATAGTCTATAGAAGTGAAATTAGATTCATTCTTACATTCACAAATTCTAGAAGTTGCATCTAAAGGAGTGAGTGAGGAAGTGAGGTGGAGTGAAGGAGTGTGGTGGGAAAGCTATGGTGATGGAGGGTGTGGATGTGGAGTAGGAGTAGAGGTGCATGTTGCTGAGGTAAGTGCCCTTGGCACTCTTTGTTTGGACTTGTGCAATTTTTTTTAAATTATGCAATGAATGTGACATTAATGTGTTTGCATTGTGTATGTGTTGTGCTACAGTTGAAGATCTTGGAGGCTCAACATCGGTTCTCACCTCTCATACCAAGGGTGAGAAAGGTATTGCTAGATGAGTAGTGGAAGTGGTTGGAGAATGTGGGGCTGGCTAGGGTAGCTCAGATTGATGTGGTGAGGGAGATGAGGGGTATCTCTCTACCTTGGTAGAGAGATGGGATCTAGATAGGGGGACCTTTTAGCTCCCTACTAGTGAGGTGATAGTGACACTTGAGGATGTATACCACATCCTCAAAGTACTAGTGGAGGGGTTACATGTCGAGGTTGGACATGATAAGGGGTATGAGATGAGTTAAATATTTGGAGATGGATGGTGAGATGTGAGTGTGAAGGGTGGAGGGATAAGGTACTTGGTGATGTATATGGATAAGAAGTTGGAGGTATTGCCTACCTTAGTCATGTTCATGTTGGCCAACATAGTGGCCTCAAACAACACTAGCTATCGATTCCCATGGAACATGATCAAGCTAGTGTATGATATGATTGATGAGCCTCAAGTGTATGCATGGGCACCTACTCTACTAGCTTAGCTATACCAAGAGTTATATGAGGTGAGGAGGTAAAAGTAGAAGGGGTTGGGATGTAGTGTACTACTATAGTGTTGGGGTTGGGAGCACTTTAGTGTGGCTCAACCTATGGGCTTGCCTACTAAGGCATGGGATGGGGAGTAACCCTATGCTATGAGATGGTGAGTGGTTGAGGAGGTGCAATTGAGTCATCCTATATATAGATAGGAGTACAAGGATCTATGGGTAGGATTGACACCTACTCAGGTGCTTTGGAGACCATGGTGAGGTGCTACTTGGACTAGTGATGGGGAGCAGCTATGGAGAGTATGATAGGCTAGATGGGTGGTTGGGAGGCATAGGAGTGAGGTGGAGCTGATCTAGTTCTCATAGGTGCTAAGATAGTTTAGGCTATGATAGGGGTTCTTGAGGCACCAATGTTATACAGGCATCATCGAGATGAGATGGGTCTACCTTGTGTTGAGGCATGGAGGGTGACCTATGAGGATGATGAGGAGATAGATCTCCCTAATGTGGATGATGTAGGGACTACTAGAGTATGATGCATGGTTCACTACACAACCACCATGGGTACCTAGTTTAATAGTGGATGAGGGGAATGAGGATGAGGATGAGGTAGAGGCCAAGATGGAGGAGGTAGATGAGGCTCCTAGATATTAGAGATATCTTTGATCTAGTAATCGAGGGAGATGAGTGAGGGATGCAGTAGAGTAGCCTCCAAATATTGGAGGTGATGGAGATGGCATGATGATGATATGGAGGAGGTTCTAGAGAGACCTCCAGGTTAGAGTGAGGAGGATTGGGTGAGGCTTGAGTAGATGGTGGTGGAGCGAGATGCAGAGATAGCAACTCAGGATGTAGAGATAGCTCAATTGCAGGTAGAGCTAGAGGTACGAATGATTATAGGTGGAGGTGAGGATAGGATCATGAGGCTCCAGGTAGAGCTACTTGAGAGGGACCATCATCAGAGACATGATGTACTATACCTTTAAGCTTGAGATGGATATATCTAAGATTTGGAGGATCTATTGATGCAGCACCACATTGGGCTACTAGATCCACCCTCCTCATCCATATCTAGGTTTGTTAGGCATAGTGAGTCTAGGCATAGTGGCTCTAGGTCTAGGGCTCCTTCAAGGTCACAGGGGTCCTCTTATAGGTGTTAGCTAGTGCTTAGATGCACTTTTTGTATATGAGCCTTGGTGCTCCATTGTATATAGCCTTTGAGAATTCATTGTACATGATTTATATATATATACATGGATTTTACTTTTGTGTTATGCTTTTGTGTGAATGCATGTGTATATGTGTGATGGATGATAATGCAATGATAATGTGTATGAATGCAAATGAATTAATGCTCTAATGATCATTCATAGTTTAGATTTTACTTGACCATGTATAGCATTGTTGTTTAATCAGGGGCACCAAAATGGTGGCATGTGAAATGGAAGACTCATGTAATGATATGGATGTTGATATGGAAGAAGATATGGATGTTGATATGGAAAATTGATTGTTTTATAGAGACTCAGACATACTAGTGATATCAAACAAACTCACTAAATATTATCTAATTTCTCTAAGACCAAATGTGTGTGCAATGAATTCATTTACCAAATCATGAGTATGGTAATGACTCGAGGTAATCAAGAACCAATGTGTGTGCAAGTGAGTTCATTAACCCATATTGAGTAAATTGAGATGAAACCTATCATGGAGAAGACCAAGAAGCTAGTTTGTCCTTATGTGTGGTCAGAGGTCTCTTCAAGAGAGACGTGTCACCATGCATGAGCATACTCCACTACCAGTCAAGCATCTATAGCCCCGATGGAGATTAGCTCCATAGTCCAAGAATCTGATCTCTAAGCTTTGGGGATTCAGACTACCTAACCATCTGACTAGAAATGTAGTTCTATCCTTACAACTTGAGGATCTATGGTGTGTGATGTGTAAAATATTTAGAGCTTTGGGGAATCAGATTCTCAACCGAAGTGTGATGAGAATTTTACCCTATCCTTACTACTCTATATTTTATTTGGAAATGATTGTGATAGTGGTGAAAACCACTATTTTTTATTTTTGGACTATGTGCATAATGGGACAAGCAAGGATTACCCTTTTCACTTCGAGGTTCAACCCAATCATGGTGTTATCCCTCTTTGACACAAGATGTTTTTAAGATGTGTGATTGTGTTTGGTTCAAGAGTGTTAGAGTCAATTCCTAGAACTCAAGATTTTCTTAGTGAAAATGTGTCTTGGTCCTAAAGAAAACTTGACATGTATTGGAGGTTGCTAGAAACACTAGGAGTGGTTGAGTGACCGAAAACACCTAGGGATTATGGAAATGTGGTTTGCAAATGATAATTTGACTTTATGGAATGGTGCAATGAAATGGATGATGATTTGAAGGTGCCCCTGATTAAGGCAACATGACTTTATTGGACCAATTATTATCTAAACTGAATAAATGACCCCTAATATGAAATGAAAAAGTTGTGAATGAATGTTATGAAATGCAATGTATGAAATGCAATTTGTGAAATGAAATGTGTGCAATGCAATGTGTGAAATGCAGGTGTAAAATATAATTTATGAAATGAAATGTATGAAATGTAATGTGTGAAATGCAATGTTGTTTTTGTGTATTAGCCATGTATATATACATATATATAAATCACATTAAGCATAGAATTCTCTCAAGTGGATGATGTTAAGTGGTTCGAGCTCTTCAACTCCCTCTAGACTAGCAAGCCTATAAGTTCCTTTACCCACTTTTTGAGTGATAATGTATGGACCTAACCAATTAGCCATGAATTTATCATGAAGATGCGGTAATGCATTGGTGTTTTGTTGATTCTCTTTAAGAACAAGATCTCCTACTTGGAATTCATGTAGATGAACTTTGGCATTGTAAGCACGCTTTAGGTGGTCTTGATAAACTCGTAAATGCTCTAAAGCATTGACCCACCTTTCATCAAGAAGCGTGAGTTGGTCAAAATGTGCTTGTCTAGAAGTATCATCATCTATGAATTCCTGCAATGAAATTCGCAATGAGGGGATCTCAAGCTCAAGAGGTATAATTGCTTTGGCTCCATAGACCAATGAAAATGGTGTTGCCCTAGTAGGCATGTGGATGCTTGTTTGATAAGCCCATAATGCCAAGGGGATTTGAGTATGCCAATATCTATGATTTTCTTTGACTAGTTTCTTGAGAATAGCAATTAAGGTCTTGTTGGTAGCCTCAACTTGTCCATTTTCTTGTGGGTAGTAAGGAGTCGAGAAACTATGTTGGATATTATATTTCTCGCAAAGTGCTCGAACATCCTTGTTTTTGAAAGACTTGTCATTGTCAGAGATGATTTTTGAGGGAATACCAAAATGATAGATGATATGATGAAGTATAAACTCCACAATTCGAGGTCCTATCATACTAGTTAGAGGAATTGCCTCAACCCACTTTGTGAAGTATTCAGTGGTTGTGATGATGAATGTATGTTATCCCGAGGAAGGAGGTGAGATTTTTCCAATCAAATCAAGACCCCATTGTGAAAAGGGCCAAAGGCTTTGAATAGGTTGTAATTCTTGTGATGGCACATGAGTTAAATTAGCATGTTGTTGATATTGTTGACAATGCTTGACATAAGTGCAATAGTCATGTTCCATGGTGGGCCAATAGTAACCCATGCATAGAATACACTTTGCAATGGCCATTCCACTAAAATGACCACCACAAGTACCATCATGAGCTTCAGCTATGGCTCTTTGTGCCTCTGTAGGCTCGAGACAATGAAGGAGGACTCCATCATAACCATGTCTATACAACACATCCCCCAAGAGAGTAAAATGAGCTACCTTTTGCTTGAAAGTGCATTTAGAAGTCCATGACATGTCTGATGGGAGTGTTCCAAACTTGAGGAAGGCTATTATTTGGTTTGACCAAGGCTCATATGGCTCTGAATGGATAAAGCAAACATCCTTTTCATCCTTAGATTCAGCATGGACAATTGTAGATTTAGAGATCATTGTAACAATGAGTGGTTGTACCTCTCCTACAGAGTTCTTTGGAATCAATGATCCTAGAGAGGCCATCGCATCTACAAATCTATTAGTCAAACATGGCAAACTATCAATTTCATACCAATCAAATTTAGAGAGCAATTTCATTGCTACTTCATGGTAAAGCTTTATGGTAGGTTCTTTGCATTGGTATTCTTCATTTATTTGTCTAACAAGTTGAGAATCACCAAATATCCTGATACGCTTTATGCCCATAGCTATGGCTGCTTGAAGACCTAATATTAAGGCTTCATACTCTACATTGTTGTTTGTGCATTGGAAGTCAAGTTTGAATGATAAGGGAATAGGTATCCCCTATGGTGTATGAAACATGACTCCAACACCTTGACCTTTTTCGCACTTAGAACCATCAAAGAATAGTGTGATATCGACATCTTCCTCTAGAATGACATCTTCTTCTTGTTCAGTGATAGTGAATACCGAATCATCTGGGAGCTCAATAATCAAGGGTTGATCACTAGGAAGTGGAGCTTCTACAAGTTGATCGGCTATGACCTGACCTTTAATGGATTTTTGGCTAATGAACTCAAGATCAAATTCAGTGAGAAGCATTATCCATTTTGCGGTGTGGGTGTTATTGTAAGTGTGAGACATCATATAACGTAGAGGATTTTTATGAGCTATGACATATGTGGTGTGACTAAGCATGTAATATCTGAGTTTCTTAGTGGTAAAAACCACTGCTAAGCATAATTTTTCCATGTAAGCATATCTAGTTTCATAGCTTACCAATGTTCGACTAATGTAATAGACAACTTGCTCTCGATTGTTTTCATTATTTTGTGCAAGCATTGTCCCTAATGCAAATTCTATTGTTAAAACATAAATATGGAAGGGGACCCCTAGATGAGGAGTTAAGACTAGTGGAGAAGCTAGGTATTGCTTGATGTCATCAAAATCTTTTTGGCATTCATCTATCCATGAAAATATCACCCCCTTTTGTAGCAGGTGATTGAATGGCCTGCATTTATCAGAAATTTGTACAATGAAATGATGGATCGATTGAATATTTCCTTGTAAACTATGCAATTCCTTCAAGTTTATTGGGGGAGGCATCTCCATGATGGCCTTGAATTTGTTTGGGTCCACCTCAATGCCTCTTTTGGAGATAATGAATCCTAATAGTTTGCCAGAGGTAACACCAAAGACACACTTTTTGGGGTTCAACCTTACATTATGCTCTAGAAGTCGATCAAAGACTTTTTCCAAGACACCAATGTGCTCTTGTCGAGTTTTGGATTTTTCCAAGAGATCATCCACATAATATTTGATGATCTTATGCATGTAATCATGGAAGATGTATGTCATGGCACGTTGATAAGTGGCACCTACATTTTTGAGGCCAAAGGGCATCACCTTGTAACAAAAAGTCCCCCAAGGTGTAGTGAATGTTGTTTTGTGTTGGTCATCAGGATTGATTCGAATCTGGTTGTATCCTAAAAAACCATCCATTAGAGAAAGCATTTCATGGCCAGCGCAAGTGTCGACAAGAGTATCAATGTTTGGTAGAGGAAAGTCATCCTTAGGACATGCTTTGTTAAGGTCTCGAAAGTTAGTGCAAATGTGTATCACCCTATTAGGCTTGCGAATGGGTACCATGTTTGAAAGCCACTCAGGATAGTCAATGGGGACAATGAAACCCACATCTAAAAGCTTTTGAAGCTCTTCTTTGACCATGAGGGCAATGGTAGGATGCATCTTTCTCAATTTTTGTTTGATCGACTTAGCATCAAAGTGCAAGGTGAGATTGTGGACAACCAAGTTAGGGTCAAGACCAGGCATGTCTTTGTAGGACCATGCAAAAATGCCCTTCTTCTTCTTGAGGAGAGCAATTAATTGCTCTTGTTCATCTATGGATAAACTTTTACCAAGTTTGACAATTTGGGGATTGTCTGCATCTGAACTAAGGTTCACATCGATGGTATCTTCAATAGACATATGAGAACCTTCCTCAAGTTGATGGGGCATTGGGATCAGATGAATGTCATCTATGACATTATCAAACTCTTTTGACTCAACCTCTTCTATGTCTGCCTGGAAAACCTTAGGATCTAAAGGTGAAGGTGAAGGTGAAGGTGGAGGTGATGGAGGAATGTAGTTGGCTGAAGCCCTTAACAATTCCTCAAAAAGGATAAATTCAGAAAAGGATGGAGGTGAGGAAATCTGATCCATATCAATAAGGCTCATGTCAATTGGAATTGGATTTGCCAAATCATATGGATTATGGAGTGGGGTGAATAAGTCAATAGGATTCATGTTGAATTAAAGGGGAAAATGGTGGTTGGCAAAGTGGAGGATGGATAGATCCTTTCTACTAGAACCGATGCTAGAACTCTAGGAACCTGAACAACAATGAGCAACACAAATAAATGCAATAGGAAAAAAGCCATGTACATGCAATGCAATGATTTTTTTTTTAATTTTGTTTTTTTTTTTTTATGTTATGTACATATATTACAAGAAAAATATCTGATGAGGTGGATTAATGAAATGGAGGTGGTTCACCGATTGGTTTGGCTCACTCTTATGGAAGAAGCAAGTGAAATATGGGTTGATGGATGGGGAACATTATGAGGTAAAACTCATCATATTCAATGAATGGAATGATGGGTGTCGATTCCTCATTAGATTCATCAGAAGCTATCGATATAACATCATATTCTTCATAGATTTCATCTTCAAAGTCATTGGGATGATGGGTTTCTTCTTCTAAATTCAAATTAAGACTTTGAAAAGCTTGTTCAAAAGAAGAGGTGAAAGAATAAGGGTGATAGCCTAAACCTGAATGGTCATGCGCTTCTCGATATGGAGTATCAATGAGCTCATGCATTCCTTATTCATGTCATCCTAGGCCATAACCTTACCAATTGACTCGATGAAAATATCAAGATGGAAAACCCGACATGTGTTGTATGTTGGTAGGTGTTGGTTGCTTGGGTTCATCTAGGGAAGATGGATTGGATGATGAATCAATCCCCCATACATAAAATTTATGCTATTGGGCATTGAACCCATGTTGTACACCACTCCTATAGATAAGGGTGGGTCACGTGGGTGACCATAATCCCTAGCAGTTTGGATGTTAAGTGGTGTGACAGTGATGTCTTGGACCACATATTCACCAATACCAAGATTAGTGAGGTGGACCGCAACTTGGGATGATGTGGAGGTGGATGTGGAAGTGGATGTGGAAGACTCATGATTGGCTTGGGGATCCGATAATGGGAGAGGTATGGACTGGAATGGCATCTCACAATCCATTAATTTGACTTGTGAGACATCATATGGAGGTGGATTTGGCTGAGGTATTTGATGAATGGGTGATGATGTGGAGGGAGTGATGATGGAGGATGTTGATGATGATGATGTGGTTGATGTGGATTGAGTTTGACCACATGTACATGTAGTCAATGATGATGAATATGGGGGCATGGAGGTGGAAGCTTGATGTGTGGTAGTGATGGGGAGTTCCTCAAGAATAGGAACTTTAGATGAAGAGGTGGATGGTGTGGTTGATGATGTCAGGAAAAGATGAGTGGATGGAAGCATGGATTCATAAGGATTTGAAATGAAATTGCAATACTTAAATGGTTCAATATCTATTGGTATGCAATGAATTTATCCCTCATGTACATATTTTAAGCATTGATGAAGTATAGAAGGGACACATATCATTTCCCTAATCCAAGGACATCCAAGGAGTACATTGTATGCCATGGACCCTTCCAAGATATGAAACATTGTGTGCAATATTTTTACCCCCACTTCGATGGGTAAAACTATAGTGCCAACTATGGAACAGAGAGCATCGTTAAATGCTTTCAGGGTGAAGGTGGATTTGGTGATGTGAGATGGTGGGAGATTAAGATGTTGAAGAGTGGATGTGGTGATGATATTGATGGAGGAGTCGGTATCAATCAAAACTTGTTTGAATGGCTTCCTATCAATTTGAGCCATGATATGCAATGGAGGGTCCACCGATCCTGATGATATTGGTTTGATTTCAAAATCATAGAATGTAATGGTAGGCTCCACACATGTTTGGATGCTCCCCACAAAATTGCTAAAGGCATTAGCATCCTGAGATTGGAGTTCAATGGATTTTAAAATCTCCATTAATGCCTCATGATGTGGGGGATATTGTTGAATTAGCTCATAAATAGATAGTTTTACTGAAGCTATTTTAAGGCTAGTGGTTAACCGGCTACTCAAAGAGATGATTGGCCTTGATGGATGATTGGGAGGATGAATGGGTGGAGATGGATGGCTTGGAATATGAATTGGTTGGGAAGAATTGGTGGAGAACTAGATGTAGGAGCATCCAGTAGCACCTGATGCAGAAGCATCCAGTGGCAGGAGGGCCACTTCGAAAGAGTCGGCTAAGGAAGCAGAAGAAGAAGGCAAGGAGAAAATGTAGAGCAAAAACTGTCATGATTTTGCTACGTCGTGAAATCATGATAGTCGGTAGGAGGGAGAATGCAAAGGCACAAAAATGTCATGATTTCACGACATGTCACGAAATCGTGACACCATCAGGGTAGAGCAAAGGCAGCCGAGGAGGGTGTCATGAAATTGTGACATGTCATGATTTTGTGACGTGTCGTAAAATCGTGACACCGACAAAGGAGAGCAGAAGGAAGTGGGGGAATGTCACGATTTCATGACATGTCACAAAATCGCGACTGTCGCGAAATCGCAACACAAAAGCGAAGCCAGAGTATAGCAGTGGGAGTTGTCACAATTTTGCAACATGTCACGAAATCGCAACCATCATGAAATCATGACGAAGAAGGGCAGGTGAGAGGAGGCCGTTGGGAATGTCGTGATTTTGCGACATGTCACGAAATCGCGATGGTCACGAAATCATGACTTGAAATCAGGAAAGGCAGTGATGGAGGTAAAGGCCGCGATATCGCGACATGTCACGATATCATGACCCAAAGGCAAAGAAGGCAGCGATGCAGAGAATACGTCACGATATCGCGACATGTCATGATATCGCGACTTGAAGGCAAGAAGGGCTGAGACGAAGAGAATTGTCACGATAGCGCGACATGTCACGATATCACGACCGGAAGGGAAAAGGAGGGGCAGGAAGAGGAAGATGTCACGATATCATGACATGTCACGATATCGCGACACCTATCACAGTACAGCCGGAGGAAGAAGACGACCGAGGTCAGGCGGTGGTTGCAAAACGAGGATGAAATGTGGCACCCAAGGTGCAGTAAAGACGGACAAGAACCAAGAAGCATAGGAAATGAAAAGGATGGGTGCACAGAGTTTTTTGATAGAATCGACGGTGATAGAGGCCATGCAGAGTGGGGTATTAAATCGGGTTGGTGTCTCGATTTTTGCATAGGAGGTTTTCAAAGGATCGGGGCCTCTATAAAAATCTAGTTTAATGTATTAGATAGGGGGTGGATCGGAGAACGCATGGAGAAGCATGATTGTGAAGACTAAGTTGAGGCTGGTCATTTGTAAGCCTGTGGGTTGTTTATGTAGAGAAGTTTTAGATTAATAGATAATTTTTTTTGGATTTGCGGGTGCGTGTTTTTGGTCCCCCATCAGTGGTATCAGAGCTAATGTTCCTGAGTGCGCAGCAGATTCATCGAACGTGAGGCAGTTGTGCCAGGATCTATGGTAGGGTTCTGAGAGAGAGAAGAGTGAGTTAGGGTTCTGAGTGTGTAAGCAAATTCGTCAAACGTGAGGCAGTTTACGCCAGGACCTGGTAAAAAAAATGCATCCACAAAGAAGTCATGGCAGTAGGAGTGATATGGTGTCGTAGGAAGAGTTCTTGGCATTGCAACGACAATTTAAAGCCCTGTAAGAGGAGTGGCTCAACATAATATTGCAGGAGCAAGAGGAGCAGCACAAAAGGTGTGAAGAAAGATAGAAAAAGAGAGATGTTGGAATGCATCAGAAGCTGAAGCTGAAGAAGGCTGCATGCAAAGAAGAGTGCAGTAGTGCCAGGATCTGCTTGGAAGAAGGCAAAAATTTAACTGGCAAAGAGGAGGAGTTGAAGTAGGCTGTAGAAGAAGTATGCAGCAGTGGGAAGATCTATCTGGAAGAAGACAGAAGTTATGTGGACCAGAAGAAGGGGTTGAAGCAGGCTGCAGAGGCAGATGAATGTTTGGAGATGTTGCAGGAGGCAACAACCAAACAGCTCAGAAGTGAAGATCACTTCTCCACCAACCCCAGGTGTCTGATGTAGGAGCATCTAGTAGCACCTAATGCAGAAGCATCCAGTGGTAGGAGGGCCACTTTGGAAGAGTCAGCTAAGGAAGCAGAAGAAGAAGGCAAGGATAAAATGTAGAGCAAAAACTATCACGATTTTGCTACGTTGCGAAATCATGACAGTCGATAGGAGGGAGAATGCAAAGGCACAAAAATGTCGTAATTTCATGACATGTCACGAAATCGTGACATGTCGTGAAATCATGACATGTCACAAAATTGTGACACCATCAGGGTAGAGCAAAGGCAGCCAAGGAGGGTGTTGCGAAATCGTGACATGTCACGATTTCGTGACACCAAAAAAGGAGAGCAGAAGGAAGTGGGAGAATGTTGCGATTTCATGACATGTCATGAAATCCTGACTGTCACGAAATCATGACACAAAAACGAAGCTGGAGCAGAGCAGTGGGAGTTGTCATGATTTTGTGACATGTCGCAAAATCATGATCGTCACAAAATCACGACGAAGAAGGGTAGGCAAGAGGAGGCCATTGGGAATGTCGTGATTTCATGACATGTCGCAAAATCATGATGGTCGCAAAATCATGACTTGAAATCAGGAAAGGTAGTGGTGGAGGTAAAGGCCGCGATATCGTGACATGTCGTGATATCACGACTCAAAGGCAAAGAATGTAGTGATGTAGAGAATACGTTGTGATATCGCGACATGTCGCGATATCACGACTTGAAGGTAAGAAGGGCTGAGATGAAGAGAATTGTCGTGATAGTGCGACATGTCGCAATATCATGATCGAAAGGGAAAATGAGGAATAGGAAGAGGAAGATGTCACGATATCGTGACATGTCATGATATCGCGACACCTATCACAGTACAGTTGAAGGAAGAAGACGATCGCGGTCAGGCGGCGGTTGCAGAACGAGGATGACATGTGGCACCCAGGGTGTAGTAAAGACGAACGAGAACCAACAAGCATGAGAAACGAAAAGGATGGGGGCACAAAGTTTTTTGATGAAATCGGCGGTGATAGAGGCCATGCGGAGTGGGGTATTAAATCGGGTTGGTGTCCCAATTTTTGCGTAGGAGGTTTTCAGAGGATCGGGGCCTCTATAAAAACCTAGTTTAATGTATTAGATAGGTGGTGGATCGAAGATTACATGCAGAGTGTGGAAGTGAGAAGACCAAGCCAAGCGCTGGTCATTGTAAAGCCTGTGGGCTATGTATTTTTCAGATTAATGCAAGAGATTTTCTAGAATTGTGTGAGTGTTTTGCGTCTCGATTTTCGGTCCCCCATCAAAACTAGATGGGAGATGATGAAGGGGTATGTTGAGATGCACTTGTCGATGGTATTTTGGGAGATTGAATAGGCTATTGTTGTGTATTTTGTTAATTTGTCCATTGTTTACCTCAGATAACTACATGAATAGAATCCATTAAAACTTGGTACTGTTGAACATGATTAACTTGATTAGGAGGAGTCATGGTATTTTATCCTCCTGTTGTTGTTTGTGCTTCATCATGATGAGGGAGTGGTGTTTGATAGATGCCAAGATTTTGATTTTGTTGAGCTTAGGGACTATCAAGCTTTATGGCCCCTAAGTCAATTAGGTTTTGCACCATATCTTTAAATATGTAGCAGCCATTAATATCATGCACATTTTGTTGATGATAAGGATAAAACAAATGTTCCTTATAGCTTTTGCTACATTTTGTGGCATCATCTGGTTTGACTTTAGGTAAGACAAGTTGGTTTGTGTCATAAAACCTATGAAATATGGAGGTATATGATTCTGATAAGGGGGTGTATTGGTGATTTTGTCGAACATATTATCGATGTTGATGAGTTTCCATAGTTGGTGCTATATTTTGAACTTGTGATGGTGGGGGAACCACTTGATATGTATTTTTTTGTGGTTTTTGCATTGGTCTTTGTTGTTGAGCCATTACCAACTGAGTCATGACCATTTTATTCACTTGATTGGCTTGATTATCCTGATTTGGCTTAGATTGGTCTATATAGGTTCCTTTGGATTAGCCCTTGTTCTGCCATTCTTTCTTTTTAGGCTTTAGCACACCTTCTTGCATTTTGATTTCCTAAATTATTCTAGCCAGGGCAAGATATTCTTCAAATGATCTATATTGTTATAATTTTAATAACCAAGAGATGGATTTTAAGAAACTCTTGGTAAACAGTCAAGTTAGCTCTTCTATTGGTAGGGAGAATGGTAGTTTTATGATAACAACCCTCCAATATTTGCTAAATTCATATACTAACTCATAATCAAATTGTTTCAAATTATATAAATTAGTCAATGAAATTTTCTTTCAAATATTGAGGTAAAATCTTTCGAGAAATTGGTTCATCAACTGTTCAAAAGTATAAATACTATGATGAGGTAGATGGTTATACCACTCTATGACATCTCCCCCTAGTATCTAAGGAAAGGTTCTGAGGATTAGGGCATATTGATTTTGAATTCTAAAACATGAATGAAAGAATGTGCTCACATGCTCTCTAGGTTCCTCAGTCCCCTTGAATTTGTCAAATTTTGATACTATAATATTTGCCAAATATGGTAGTGATGGTATTGAAAAGTGAATTGGTTGATTGATAAGTTATCTTAAATTTTCCTTTAGGTTCATCATACCAGGATTATGCTTTATCAAGCTATCAATATACTGTTTTAAAGCCGAAATTCTAGGGTCTTCCCTAGATATGTGGAAGCCCTGAATCACTTGATGATTGTGTAGATATGGAGTAGTAAAATTTTGAGATGTGATGAGATTTTGATGATTTGATGGACTGGATTGAATTTGGTGATGCTAGGCTTGATGATGAAATGATTGCAAATGATGGAATGGATATGATGTTTGAGGACTATGAATGGGTTGACTTATTAGAATGGAATGGGTGTGGATTGATGGAGGTGTGGGAATGGATACCATTGAAGATTGCGATATCCATGATGGATTAGATGAAAAGAATGTATGATGAGTGGAAGTGAGCTGAGGCTTAATATTTTCCACCTGTACTTGCTATTGCGAACAAGACTAAGTATTTTTTCACTACTTAAGAAATTTATTAAGTTTTTGCCATGCTTCTTATATGGCCATATCTAAATCATATGGTATGGATGTGGTTGGAATGGATGAAGTGGATGGAGGATAATTTGCAATAAGGATTGCAATTGAATGTGAGGCAATGGATGCAGTGGAAGCTAGCATTTGTGAAGTAGCATTGACATGTGCTTCATACAAATGGGTTGCCATAGGTGGTGGTATATGTAGATGGAATGAAGGTGCTTTGGGCACATGACTATTGTGGAAGGGACCAATGATTGGAAGGTGCAGATGACACCTCAAAAAGAGGGTTAGTATGCACTTGGGTGAAACTGGAAGACTGAGAATGGGTAAGTTCCTACTAAAAAGAAGGATCATGCCTGGGTGGACTATTGATTTGCTCTAGAACATAGTTAGTGAATCTTTGAAAAGCTTCCACTTTAGCCATGTCTATGCAGGTGATGTTATGATCTATGGGAGATGATGACTTAGTTTCTAAAATAGGGATGTTTTTGGCTCTATGTAACACATCAATGTTTTAGGTATACATAGTATGTGATGGTCCTACAGAAAAACTAGAATAGCTTGTCTATATCACACTGATATGGTTAAACATAATAAGTGGTAGGATAAGATGTGGAACACTCCATGGATGAAGTGATTTGACTGGCAAGGGCTTGAATTAGAATATTTGCCTAGCTTTGAGTTGAAACCATAAGCTAATGAGTCAAATAAGGGTGGTGAAGTGTGTGGAATGTGTAGAAAGAAAATACATATGGAGAAAACACATAATCAAACAAGCAAGTTTAACCCTATGCTTTGCAACATATTTTTTTTGTGCTTTTTATGTGTTGTAGATGTGCTACACTAAACTACTATGCAAGATGAAATCTAAGGTTGGATGGTAAATGAGATTCTTCCTGGTGATGAAATCCAAAAAGTGTGCTCATGGGTGACTATGGTTGTGTTAGTCAAAAAGTGACTGACTACAAAAAAACATCTGATGCACCTTTTTGCATATTTTTCAAGAAGACCGAAGTGGCCCATATGCTAAAGATAAAAGAAAAAGCAAAACACCTCAAGAAGGAAAAAGTGTTGCGATATCGCGACATGTTGCATTTTTGCGGTCCAAAGCAAAGAGAAAGAGCGAGGAGGAAAAAGTGTCGCGATATCGCGACATGTTGCATTTATCGCGACATGTTGCATTTTTGCAAGCAAAAACAAAGAGAAAGAGCAAGAAGGAAAAAGTGTCGCGATATTGCGACATGTTGCATTGTCGCGGCCAAAAGGGAAAAAGTTTCACGATATCGCGACATGTTGCTTTGTCATAGCCAAAAGAGAAAAAGTGTCACGATATCGCGACATGTTGCATTGTCACGGCCAAAAGAGAAAAAGTATCATGATATTGCGACATGTTGCTTTGTCACGGCCAAAAGGGAAAAAGTGTCGTGATATCGCGACATGTTGCTTTGTCGTGGCCAAAAGGGAAAAAGTGTCATGATATCGTGACATGTATTTTCGTGGCTAAGAGCAACAAAATGGAGCAAGGAGGCAAAAGTGTCAAGATATCGCGACATGTTATATTTTCGCGGCTAAGAGCAACAAAAAGGAGCAAGAAGGCAAAAGTGTCGTGATATCGCGACATGTATTTTTGCGGCAAAGAGAAACAAAATGGAGCAAAGAGGTAAAAGTGTCACGATATCGCAACATGTTACATTTTCGCGGCTAAAGAGAAGAGAAAGAGCAAGAAGGGAAAAGTGTCGCAATATCGTGACATGTTGCATTTTTGTGGCCAAAAGCGACAAAAGAGAACAAAGAGGCAGAAGTGTCACGATTTCGTGACATGTCGCATTTTCATGATGCAAGAAGAAGAATCAAGCTGAAGACATAGAAATGTCGCGATTTTGTGACATGTCTCATTTTCGCGGTGGGAGGCAGCTAAAGAGCAAAGTAAGAGACGAATGTCGTGATTTCATGACATGTCTCATTTTTGCAGCGGGAGGCAGCAAAAGAGCAAAGTAAGAGATGAATGTCACGATTTCGTGACATGTCTCATTTTCACGACTGGAAGCGGCAGAAAAGCAAAGCAAGGAAAGAATGTCGCAATTTCGTGACATGTCTCATTTTTGTGGCTAGAAGTGGCAAAAGAGCTGAAGACATAGAAATGTCATGATTTCATGACATGTCTCATTTTCATGGTGGGAGGCAGCTAAAGAGCAAAGTAAGATACGAATGTCACGATTTCATGACATATCTCATTTTTGCGGCGGGAGGCAGCAAAAGAGCAAAGTAAGAGATGAATGTCGTGATTTCACGACATGTCTCATTTTCATGGTTGGAAGCGGTAGAAGAGCAAAGCAAGAGACAAATGTCATGATTTCATGACATGTCTCATTTTCACGGTTGGAAGTGGTAGAAGAGCAAAGCAAGGAAAGAATGTCATGATTTCATGACATGTCTCATTTTCATGGTTGGAAGCGGTAGAAGAGCAAAGCAAGAGATGAATGTCACGATTTTGCGATATGTCTCATTTTCACGGTTGGAAGAGGCAGAAGAACAAAACAAGGAAATAATGTCATGATTTCATGACATGTCTCATTTTCGTGGCTGGAGGTGGCAAAAGAAAAAATCAAGGAAAGAATGTCACGATTTCGCGACACGCCAACTGTAAAGGAATAAAATGAATTTTTGGCAATCAAAGGCATGCACTAACACCAAGAAGTGATTTCTGACATGATTATCAAAAATCTAGGATAGAGCAGGCTTTCCAGATGATTGAAAAAGTGGCATGCTCATCTAGAATCTAATATGCAGAGAAGATATCTAATTCATAGAAGACTTGTTGTGTATTATTAGAAACTGCAGATGATTGCTTGTAAAATAAGTAAGATGTACTTAGAAAAAGATACTCTTTTAGGGTATATATAGGGGTAAGCGACTCCAAAAAAAGGGTCGGCTCTTGGACGTTTACAAGCTTGATGTACATGTACTGGATTACAAGCAATAAAATATTTCTTCTTCTAGCTTCCGAAACTTCTATGTGCAAGTGTATGTATCTGGTGTTTTAACTTTTATTCATTCTAAGTTTTATAATGTATCTGTTCTGAAATCTGGACTATGCACGTATAAATCTTGTTTCTAGAGTTGAACATTAAAATATATTTACATGCTTTTAGACGAACATCTAAAAGTCACACTCAAGAATTCGTGTTTTCTATAAAGAAGATATAAAGAAAACTTTGAAAGTAGTAATCTGCATCGTCAATGTTTGTTGTTGTCCAATATGCACCATATAAAATTTCTAGATTAGGCTATATTTCCCTTATCTCTTGTTCCCATTTTCTCTAAAAAACTCATAGTAACGAGCCTTCTCTGGAGACTAGATAGATGATCTCAAGCAAGATCTGTCTATTCAATGTTGGCAAAGTCTAAGGCGCAACACTATTAACCGAAGGTAGATTTTGTTCCAACAGTTTTTGGCACGCCCGATGGTACCAACAATCCCACAGTATTGTACAAGTTTTGGTGTTTTACCTTAAGAGCCTTTTTGTTTTAAAATATCAATAAAAACTACCTGGCGATTCCGTTGCAAATTAGACCATAAAAGAAAGACCTTGTCTAAAAACCTTCTTTCACTGTCATTGAGAGGCATCCACAAGAAGAAATCCAAGATTTCAACATCAGATTTACCAGAACTCATGATATAGTACCGCAAGGCCTAAAGCCCATGGAAGAACAAGTTATATGCTATTATTTAAGGGCTTTTGATTCAGATCTTAGTATGATAATAAGGCAATCCCGTGTAACCACTTTTCCTAGGATCTATGTAGAGGCAGCAAAGGGTGAAGCTGATCTCATCACTACAAAAAGATATCCATCAAAAATTCTATTGCCAATTTTACCAAAGTTTTCCCAAGCATCAATTTCTAAACTTCCTGTACTCCCATCAATGTAGGCCCTCCCAGCTATAGCCGCACCTCCTACATTCCTTGCATCAGCTCCCCCTAGTGATTAATACACGACCATATTTGATACAATGAAGACATTGTCAAATGAAATGGCATCCATGAAAAAGAGAGAGGCTAAAAGGAATTTTTTGCCAAGGAGGTTCCCTCAGGTAACGAGAGATGCAACACAATCAAGCAATAGGGGACAAGAGAGACCGAGCACGGTATATACAAATGAGACAGTGGAGGCCGAGGAGCCTCCCACTGATTCTAACTTTTGGTGTACTACATGTAACGATCCACATGGGGAAATTAAGTGTATGATACACCAGCATTATGTACAAGGTATAGCAGTTGAAAAGAGTAAAGAAAAAATGAAAGGCCATGTAAATATAATTAGAGAGAAGGACCACAAATTCATGATGCCTACAGTAGAACAGGTTTCAATTTTGACAAGATCAGCTAAGAAACCACTGCAAGTAGACCCTAAAGAGCTTCGGCCATTGAATGTTTTCCCTACTCCGAAGGGAGTTCCCAAAGAAACTCCTAAAGGAAGTCTCCCTCAGGAAAGAAAATATCAGTTTCCAGCCAAAATTCAAGGGCAAGAAACACACAAATAATTTATTCCTCGGGGGAAAATGAAACCCAAGAATAGGCTAGGGAAAGGTTGAGATTCCCCTCGCTGACAAAAATGCAAAGAATTGAAGCTACCCAGGGATACAAAAATAAATATGAAACTTTTGCCAAAGAAAGAGAAAGAATAGTTGATTCACCTACATTAAGTATAGTAGAGGAAATGAAAAAGACTCCTTCTAAGGCAAGTATGTATGATGCTCTTCAAATCCCAGGTCAAATCAATCTCCTATAGGAATCCCTAAGAACAATGAAAAATGGAGGTGGGACTGCATCATCTTCAAAAATGGTTCTAACAAACTTGACATCTGCCACTGGTAAGAACAAGACACCACCCTTTTATTTGTCCCTTAAAATGGAAGGATGGGTTGTCCACAACTGCATGATAGATTCAGGCGTTGCTACCACTATGATACCCAAAGTAGTATGTGATATTATGGGAATGGAGTACACTAGGAGTAGCGCAGGTGTCCTATAGTTAGATGGTACTCCAATAAAAACTGTAGGAGTGATAAAGGATATTCCCATACGGTTGCATAAAATTCCTTAGATGACAGTCATACAAGAGGTAGTAGTCGTAGACTTGGAGCCCTATTTTGGTATGTGTCTATCCAGAGAGTTCACAACAAATATAGGAGGATACTTATCCTTAGATTATTCTCATTTGGAGATACATTTCAAAGGTAGAAGGGTCAAGATTTTTAATGAAAACCTATCGACGTTTCATGTAGAAAAGATTGGTGAAACTAACCGTGTAAATATGATGACTGAAGAAATAATAGAAGAAGATCTAATGGAAGAAACATTAGAAGAGCTCCAAGCTGAGGATGAGTTTTCTCTATAGAATTTTAATGCCATGATATAAATAGAAATAGGAAACTATTCTATTGAGAAACCAAAAAGAAAATTGATACCCTCCCTAGAAGAGGATGGTTCTGTGAATCAATTGTGGAAGCTTTTCTTTGATGGGGCTAGGTGCAAGAATGGAGATGGTGCCAGAATAGTTTTGATTTCTCCCACCAAAGAGGAAAATGTTTTCTCTTATAGTTGACTTGGAGTTGCTCCAATAACGCAGCAAAATATGAGGCCCTGTGCTTAGGGTTAAGAAAGGCTGAGAAATTGGGAATCAAACAGTTACTCATCTATGGAGATTCAAAACTTATTGTGAATCAAGTCACCAAAAAAGGTATAAGTAAACAAGATTATTTGAAGGCTTACAAGAACAAAGTGTGGGATCTCTTAGAGGCCTTTGAGGCCCTAAATATAAAGTTTATCCCTAGAGAATAGAATACCCACGCAGATTTGTTAGCTTCAATGGGAGCTAATTTTTGTCCTGTAAGTAATGTTATTCGAAGTCTCAAATCGTTAGACTTATATACGAGGCCTTCGATGCTCGATAAAAATATTTTCTGGCAAGTTTTTGAAAATGATGAACAGATACTAGATTTCTTAATCCATGAAATGAATTTCTCAGCCAACCGAGATCTGTAGGATGAAGAGGAAGAGGATATTATTCAGTTAAAAACAATCATATTCCTAAGAGTATCATCACCCTTGAAATCCTGTTTGATAACAATGATAGAGCAGTTGGCCGAAAAAACAATGTTGATAAGCAAAGATACAACGATGTAGAGTTGGAGCCAGGCAAAATGATTAAGGTTGGAATTAGTCGTATAGAAGAGGAAGTGAACCAGATCAAAGAATTGTGTAAAAAATTCCTTGACATCATAGCTTGGGTGTATAGTGATCTAAAAGTGTACAATAAAGATGTTATTCAACATACCATAGAATCAAAAGAAGGAGCTAAGCCTTTTAGGCAAAAGCAAAGACCAATGAATCCGAAGATAGAATCTTTGATGAAATAAGAACTACTAAAACTCCTTCAAGCTAAAATAGTATACCCTGTTAAACACTCCACCTGGGTGGCAAACTTGGTACCAGTCAGGAAGAAAAATGGAGATATTAGATTGTGGGTAGATTTTAGAAATATGAATAGAGCATCACTCAAAGATCATTACCCGATACCTCAGATTGACCAAATGCTACACATAGTTGCAGGAGTTAGGCATCTCTTACAGTTAGAAGAACAAATATAGCAATCATACAATCACAATCAGAAGCATATGGCAGATACTGAAGGATGGTTCAACAAAAAGACAACTGCCAGAAAATTTAGAGTGGGAGACTTGGTTTTGAAATGGAATGTAAAGAAAGCTAAGCTAGGTAACCATGATAAATTTGATGCTTTCTGGGAGGGACCATTTGAAATTGTTTCAGAGAAACAGTTCAATGCTTTCGAGTTGAAATATCAAGATGGATTGGTTCTTCCCATAATGGTGAATGCATTTCACCTAAAGTTATATTTCTGTTGAGAAAGCAGAAAAGGAATTATATGTACAGTATAATATAAGTATATTCAAACAATATTTGTAAATATTACCATTTTTTGGCCTTAACAAAAAAAATTCAGTCGCAGCCAATCAGAAGTCGACATTTTTTTTTTAATAGAGATACTAAGGTATAAAGGGAGTTTTGACGAGGTAATGTTCACGTTTAATCTAAGTGCATTTTCCTATGTTCTTTGTATTTCTCTGAAATATTCTTTTTACAACTACGTTGTTGACTCCGTTTCCCAATGGATAAAGGCCTGGTTCAAAATTTTTGCAAGCAAAAAATCCCTCGGAAGGTGCCAAGAATGTTAGTCAAAAAGTGACTAACTACAAAAAACATTTGATGCACCTTTTTGCATATTTTTCAAGAATACCAAAGTGGCCCATATGCTAAAGATCAAAGAAAAAGCAAAACACCTCAAGAAGGAAAAAGGATCGTGATATCGTGACATGTTGCATTTTCGCGGTCCAAAGCAAAGAGAAAGAGCAAGGAGGAAAAAGTGTCACGATATCGCAACATGTTGCATTTTCACGAGCAAAAACAAAGAGAAAGAGCAAGGAGGAAAAAGTGTCGTGATATCACGACATGTTGCATTGTCGCGGCCAAAATGGAAAAGTGTCGCGATATCGTGACATGTTGCTTTGTCGCGGCCAAAAGAGAAAAAGTGTCGCGATATCGCGACATGTTGCATTGTCGCGGCCAAAAAAGAAAAAGTGTCACGATATCGCGACATGTTGCATTGTCACGACCAAAAGGGAAAAAGTGTCACGATATTGCGACATGTTGCTTTGTCGCAGCCAAAAGGGAAAAAGTGTCGCGATATCGTGACATGTTTTATTTTTGCAGCTAAGAGCAACAAAAGGGAGCAAGGAGGAAAAAGTGTCGCGATATCGCGACATGTTGTATTTTCGCGGCTAAGAGCAACAAAAAGGATCAAGGAGGCAAAAGTGTCGCGATATCGCGACATGTTGTATTTTCGTGGCAAAGAGCAAAAAAAGGGAGCAAAGAGACAAAAGTGTTGTGATATCGCGACATGTTACATTTTCGCAGCTAAAGAGAAGAGAAATAGCAAGAAGGGAAAAGTGTCGCGATATCATGACATGTTGCATTTTTGTGGCCAAAAGCGACAAAAGAGAACAAAGAGGCATAAGTGTCACGATTTCGTGACATGTCGCATTTTCGTGATGCAAGAAGAAGAATCAAGCTGAAGACATAGAAATGTTGCGATTTCGTGACATGTCTCATTTTCACGGTGGGAGGCAGCTAAAGAGCAAAGTAAGAGGTGAATGTCATGATTTTGTGACATGTCTTATTTTCGTGACGGGAGGAAGCAAAAGAGCAAAGTAAGAGACGAATGTCGCGATTTAGCGACATGTCTCATTTTCGTGGCTGGAAGCGGCAGAAAAGCAAAGCAAGGAAAGAATGTCGCGATTTCATGACATGTCTCATTTTCACGGCTGGAAGCGGCAGAAGAGTTGAAGACATAGAAATGTCGTGATTTCATAACATGTCTCATTTTTGTGGTGGGAGGCAGCTAAAGAGCAAAGTAAGAGACAAATGTCACGATTTCACAACATGTCTCATTTTTGCAATGGGAGGTAGCAAAAGAGCAAAGTAAGAGATGAATGTCGTGATTTCGCAACATGTCTCATTTTCACGGCTATAAGCGGTAGAAGAGCAAAGCAAGAGACAAATGTCATGATTTCATGACATGTCTCATTTTCGTGGCTGGAAGTGGCAGAAAAGCAAAGCAAGGACAGAATGTCGCGATTTCACGATATGTCTCATTTTCTCAGTTGGAAGCGACAGAAGAGCAAAGCAAGAGATGAATATCGTGATTTTGTGACATGTCTCATTTTCATGACTAGAAGCGGCAGAAGAAAAAAACAAGGAAAGAATGTTGTGATTTCGTGACATGTCTCGTTTTCGCGGCTGGAGGCGACAAAAGAGCAAATCAAGGAAAGAATGTCACGATTTCGTGACACGCCAACTGTAAAGGAATAAAATGAATTTTTGGCAATCAAATGCATGCACTGACACCAAGAAGTGATTTCTGACATGATTATCAAAAATCTAGGATAGATCAGGCTTGCCAGATGATTGAAAAAGTGACAGGCTCATCTAGAATCTAATTTGTAGAGAAGATATCTAATTCATAGAAGACTTGTTGTGTATTATTAGAAACTGCAGATGATTGCTTGTAAAATAAGTAAGATTTACTTAGAAAAAGATACTCTTTTAGGGTATATATAGGGGTAAGCGACTCCAAAAAAAGGGTCGGCTCTTGGACGTTTACAAGTTTGATGTACATGTATTGGATTACAAGCAATAAAATATTTCTTCTTCTGGCTTCCGAAACTTCTGTGTGCAAGTGTATGTATCTGGTGTTTTAAATTTTATTCATTCTAAGTTTTATAATGTATCTGTTCTAAAATCTGGATTGTGCACGTATAAATATTGTTTCTAGATTTTAACATTAAAAGATATTTACATGCTTTTAGACGAACATCTAAAAGTCACACTCAAGAATTCGTGTTTTCTATAAAGAAGATATAAAGAAAACTCTGAAAGTAGTAATCTGCATCATCAATGTTTGTTGTTGTCCAATCTACACCATATAAAAGTTCTAGCTTAGGCTATATTTTCCTTATCTCTTGTTTCCCTTTTCTCTAAAAAACTCAAAGGAACCAGCCTTCTCTGGAGACTAGACAGATGATCTCAAGCAAGATCTGTCTATTCAATGTTGGCAAAGTCTAAGGCGCAACACTATTAACCGAAGGCAGATTTTGTTCCAACAGGTTTCTAAGGGGAAAATATTGATGGATGGGGATGAAGCCCTCCATTACCAAATATTAATCAATGGTTGGTGATGAAATCCAAATCACTATTGTTTATTATGAAATGTACAAAGCATGTGATTAATTTTAAGATTTGTGTTATCTATTGTGTTCACTCAATGTTGAAAATACACCTATTTCACTTGTCTAAGCTAGAAGCCAATAAAATCAACACTACGATCCTTAAAAGAACTTAGGGGTACACCACTTAATACCCACCCTAAATCATCAAGTGATTCCAACAGCAGGATTATACTTAAGTATTATGATCTTGTTCCAACTTAGAAAAATAAAAATGGAAGATTTCAACTCTACTATGCACCTATTTTATGATTTTTTAAATTCAAAGCAAACAACATACATAAATAGTGAATGAATACACCAAAAATAACATAAATCTAAAATAAATATGATCTACAGTGAATGAATGAATGCAATTCTACTCTATGTGCAATTTATATGATGGATGTAAATGCCTAAAATGCAAATAAAAATGTAACTACAGAAAATGAATGATTTTTTTTATTAGTTTTACTATAAAATGCAGGAAAATGAAAACAACAATGGATTAGGGTTTGAAGTAGGCTTACCAGGAAGCCTATGTATTTCTTCCCCACAATGTGAAATGCCTTCCAAAGTCTCTAGAATATTGTAGGGTATTTACTAAACATTGTAGGGCATACCTCAAATGCTATAGGACGTCTATACGACCTCTCATCAAATTTTGCAACCTCTAAAAACCCTCATTTTGTGGTTTTTGTGTGATCAAAATTTTGGAACTTGCAAGATGGAAACATAAACAAAAATTAGTGACAAAATAAATTAACATGAATAACCCTTTGGGGGTCCCACCGTGATCATCGTTTTGTAAATAAAAAAACAAACAACGCCAAATAAATAGATAGAACCAATACATAATATGTTGCACAATAAATAAATATAATATTTTATTGATATAAATGGAGCCTTGATTTCCAAAGTTTACAACATCATTTAGTATTGATACAAATGCTACAAATATAGGGTTTAAAAACCCTAGTTTCAAAGAATAACTGGTGTCTTCTAGCTCATATTCAATCCAAACAAGAGTTGCGGGTGGGCTTGTGTATCCCTACAAGACCACCCTAGCTTAAATAACTTCCCGAAAGATGATTCCTACACCAAAAAGATATTAGAAGCACCTACGAGGGCTCCACTGTGTGAGGCCCTAAAAAACATAAAAATTACTAAAATCCTAGATGATGTAATACAATACTATAAACAAAAATTATAGTAATATAAAATAAGTTCAAATAACTTCTTACCTTGTCAACATGCTAATTTTTTACTCTACTTTTGTCATCTATGATCATGAGGTTTCCCGAACGGTGCTAGAGGATCATAGGAATGCATATCTACTCCAATAAATACCCAAAGGTATTCTACAATGGTTGTGGATGCACTATAAAGGTTATATAAATACCTAGAGGTGTTCTATAGACTCTGGAGGGCATTTGAGGGTTGAGGGAAGTGTAGAAAAACTAGATCTAGTCTATGAGGGTTTGGAGGTGATGAAAATGAGCGATGCGATGGTGGTGGAATATGATGAAAGTGATGGTGAAGTGGCTAGGGCTTAAGGATTATCTCAGGGATTAAAATTCTAAGGCACTTAAGATTCTAAGGGTTTGATTCATCAAAATGACTCATCTTTTATAATCTATCCTTGAACATGTTAGTGTTTAGATGACACAAAATGGGTGATCAATATTAAACATGAGGAAGGGTGGAGATTAAGTTTGGGTAAGTGGCATGGATTGATATGGATGGATGGTTGAGATTAAAACATGGTGTATGGCTAGGATTAATTTATATAAATACATATATTTATTATATATATAATATAAAAATAGTAATATTTATATATATTTTAAAGTAAATATATATATAAATAATGGATGGTTGCAATTGGAGGACACGAATGGATGACAAGTGGCTAGATTTTTGTGTCTACCATTTCTATTACAATAAATCCTCTTCCACCAAGAGTGACTTTATCAATACAACAAGAATATTTGAATATTAAACTTAGCATGATTTGAACATCTTCTTCCTTTGGCCTCCACGGTAGTTGATAGGAATGTGGGGATCAAAACAACTCATTTGTAGGTATGAATGCATTCCCAAATGCTTATTTCATATTCTATGCATCTAATGCAAACATAAATAAAATAAACAAGCCATTTACTTTCTACATACTCAATCCATTACATCAAGTATTCATATAGAAATTGATCCTTTACATTTCTATTTTATTTTTAAACAATCACATGAAGAACCCCCTTTATTTATTCCCTATAGATGGACTCCACACCCACTTTAAGAGATTATGTGAAATACCCCATAATATTTCACTTAACAATGGACTCCATACCCAAAGACTTAAGGAAACTTCCCATAATTTCCTTATTTCCATTGGACTCCACATTCAAATAAACAAACTTTTGTTTCCCCAAAGCAAAACAATCAATATATTTTTGCACTATATAAGTGATATATTTTCCACAATATATATATTCACCAAATAAACATTATAATTCCACAATATAGGACCACAAAGCAAGCAATATATTTCCACAATATATTCCAAGAGCAAGCAAAATATATTTTCACAATATATTTTTACAAAGCAAGCAATATATTTCCACAATATATTTCTACTGAATATATTTCCACAATATATTTCTCTAAACCAAACAATATATTTCAAAACCTATTTCTATCTCTTTCCAAAGCTTAGTAATGCATTTCTATTTGATTCATTTCAATATCGCATACACATGCATAAAGATGTCCATTCTTCTTTCCAAAATAATTTCCACGGATATTTTCAATCCATTTCTATCTCTTTCCAAAGCTTGTCCATGCATTTATATGTGATTAATTTTCAATGATGCATAGTAGCACAAGCATAAATAACCCCATACTTCTCCCCTATAACATTTTCCATAAATATTTTCAATTCATTTCTATCTCTTTTCAAATCTTAACCATGGATTTCTATATGATTTATTTTCAATGATGCATAACAATCACAAGCATAAACATGCCCATACTTATTTTCAAAATATTTTCCACAAATATCAAATTCCAAAGCTACATCTAATTCAATATAGCAAAACACAAAAGAAGCCCATACTTATTTTCCAAAATATTTTCCACAAATATTTTAAAAACAAGCCCTTGCATTTCTATAGATTCAATTCAATAGCAAACACAAGCAAAAGAAGCCCATACTTCTTTCCAAGATATTTTTGCAAATATTAGAATCCAAAGCTATACATATCCAATTTAATATATCAAAACACAAAAGAAGCCCATACTTATTTTTCAAAATATTTTCCACAAATAAAATTCCAAAGCTACACATATCCTTTGATAGCTTAACAACTAAATTGACACATCCTTTGGTTAAGCAGCAAACTTAGCGACCTAAGAAATAAATTTGTCATTTGCGAGTCTTAACATTTTAATATTACTCTACTAATTGATTAAGTAAACCAAAGATTGTAATGAGTCAATTTTTCATTAGATTAATTGCCAAACTAATCTATTTGTAGACACCAAATCCTATTCATTCGCTATATATATAATTTTTGAATCCTAGCAACTAGCCAAACCCTAAACCTAGATTACCATTTTGCATTGCTAGATCACCACCTCTAAACCCTAACCTCAACCTTCCAAAATGTTATAAAACCCAATTCACTTTTTTGAATGGGAGACCAAGAAAAAAATCCATACCAATGCTTTGCCAAAATCGTGATAGTAACCCTAACCGAAGTTTGGAGATCAAGATATGAAGACATCAAATCAATTTCCATAAATTCTGCAACTCAAATCTAGATGTGGTAGGGTACCTACACAGCCCCAGATGTGGCTCTACATCTATAGAGATGTAGGATTGCATTTAGCCAATCTCCATACGTGGCCTTGTATCTGCTCAATAACATTTTCAACCCTAGAAGACATAGATCGAGTCAGGTGATAGCAAGGTAGATTTGATTTCATTATTTATATTGCTTGCATTTTCTTTTATATTTTTTAACATTAGGATTTCTATTTTGGTAGCTTTATTTAATTCATATCAATAGGTGCTATTGTGTTTGTAAATTCATGTGTGTAGGTTATAGGTCCTGGAGCAACAAATGGTCTGCAAATATAGTTGAATCCCATCCATGAATTGATTGGAGTAAAAGGAGATTGAAGACACCATTGTCCACTATATTTTCCAAAGGGGCTTCCCCCTCTTTGGGAATATTGTAATCTAAAACAAGAAATCATTTATTGTAATCAAGCCCCCACCATTTTGGGGTAAATCATTGTGTAAAAGAAAAGGAGATCAAGGCTTCAAAAGATCAATACAAAATACTTCATTTTAATTTAAATTGATTGTCTCTTTATTCACATTGTTTGGTGTTATCTCTTTTTATCTTTACACTATCATATGATTAGTTAATAATCTAGAGATTATAGTTTAATTACCAAACTAATATACCATATAAATATTATAATGCATTAAAAGTTGGATTCATTGCCAAACTAATCTATCATTAGATTAGTTAATAATCTAAAGATTATAATGCATTAAAATTTGGATTCATTGCCAAACTAATCTATCATTAGATTAGTTAATAATCTAAAGATTATAATGCATTAAAATCAGTATTCATTTCCAAACTAATATATCATTAGATTAGCTCATAATCTAAATATTACAATGCATTAAAATCTTGATTCATTGCCAAACTAATTCTTTCATTAGATTAATTAATAATATAAATATTATTAAAAGTTGGATTCATTATCATTAAATTAGTTGCAAATCTAAGAATTTGATAGCAAAATCTAAAGTTTATTTTACATTAATCTACCCTTAGATTATTGCAAAAATTAAATATTAAAAATAATATTAATCTTGCATTAGATTAACCAAGACTAGAGTTGTCAATGCTTCAAATAAAACTTAGATCACTTGTATAACCATAAATTAATTAATATTAACCTTGCAAAGCAAATCTAAAGTATTATTACAATAATCAACTTAGATATTTTGTAAACCTTAGATTAATTAATATTAATCTCTAACCTAAAGTATATTGCATTATTCACTCTAAGGTTCCTTTTGCAAACTTTAGATTAGATAATCAATTTGTTCTATGCAAGCATCAAATAACTAAGCAACACTCAACAATATTAAACCCTCAATTATGCACTTCCCAAAATCTAGGAATGTTTGAGGGCTCAGTTGAATTATTATGAAGAAAGGTAAGGTTTAACTAAGTCTACAAAGAACAAACATCACCCAACACAATTTAGGAAATAGCAACCCTAAGCTAGAATGCGTACACTGCAACCACCACTAAGCTCGGACAAACATTCCCAAAAGGTACCTTGCACACCAAACAACATATAGACCAAGGTGACTTAACATAGATGGGTTTTACAATGTGATGTCATGGATGTATGAGGAGGTCATTCCAACATTACCACTCCCATAGTACCCTCTACCACACAAGGAAATCCATTCCAAGATGGTAGAAGTATGTATCCTATCCAAGTACACAAAACCAACAAAAATCCTACGTAAAACATGCAACCAATCACATGATACAATAATAAGAAAGGGTGCAATCAGCTAATAAAAGTGTTAGGAAAAGAGGCAGATGCACAAAAAACACCAAGCAAAACAAATATTACCTCTACAGATATTACCTAGCACACAACAAATATTGGTGATGTTCAACTTTCTTGCTCCTCTTAACCATGCACTGATAGTCTCTACATTGTACTTCCATGATCATTCTTCCACTTGCTCGTAAAACATGGCATCCCCCAAAAATATCTAGCCAACATCCTTAAAAATACTCCAGGGATATGAATGTGAGATGTTGCACACTAGGGTTGAGTGGTATCACCAGAATCATTTCCAATATGCACATTACCACCATACACAGATACCCTCATAATGCAGCAACAAGGAGTGGAGAATAAAAGCAATACATTAGCCAAAGGTATCTCCACCTTTGCCAACAAAATAAATTAATTGCTCTCCCACTAACATGGTTAAAGGTGGTCCAATATTCCATGGACTTGCAAGAAGTGACGAAGACCAAAAAAAATAAAACACTCTTAGAGATCAAGTATAAATCAAAGTCTAAAGCCAAAATAATTTATCCTTTATATTAAAAAGGCTAACATTAGATTAAAATAATATTAATCATTCTTTTTTATTAATAGTAACAATAATATTATAATATCATCAATCATTCCATTGATTAATACTACAATTATATTAGACTAACATTAATCATTCCTTTTGATTAACATTAAATCTAACATTCAACCAAGGCAAACAAAATAATATTTTTACTCCAACCCTAATAAGCAACAAAGAAAACCATTCAGACACATGCACAAGGGAAGGAGATCTAAGCATCATGCACAAGAACAAATGCACTCTCTCGATGTTTTGTACCATCATTTTATCCCTAAATGAGTGGATCCTTATTTAATATAGACATAAGCTATCACCGACTCATGTTAAGGAGACTTGTTACAAGCAACTTTCTTGGTCCAATGGTACGAACATGAGCATAAGCAAACCATAATGCACCTACATGGAAGGGTATTCATTCATGTTATCCTAAGTTTTTTGATGACTAGGTCATCGTCATCATTTCCCCTTCAATATGGTCTCTCATTCCTTGTGGCCAATTCTCTTGTCCACCCATGAGAGTACCTGATCCTGCACCCAAGCAAAGCATCAACAATACCATATTCTTACACAAAATGGACACAATATTAGAAGCATATATCCATCAAAATAATAAATCTAAGCATTAAAAATCATTCACTAATACGTAGTCAAAACTATGTAATAAGTCCTACCATGATGGGTAGTGACATTATGGCTTGTACACCCTTTTTCCAATTTGTACAATGATCTTTTTTTACTTGTAGTCTTTCTCCACTTGTACAGTTTTCCTTCAACACTAATCTATACAGTGCTACTATGCAATCGTTTGTACTTATACAAGGATGTTGTTCCTCAACTTTACCATTTTCTTCCTTACTTGTATGACCCTTTCACCACTTGTACAACAAACTTCCCTATCATTCTTACACATAGACTCATCCTTTTCTATTGTTGTCTCTAACCCTAGCTTATACAACCATGCTCACATGGAAACTAGAAACCCTCATTTGAACTAAACTTTGCTAATTTTTTCAATGGTCATTTGTACACTTATATGATTCCATACAACTACACTTGCTCTCCTACAAAACCCTTCCTTCGAATATATCACCCACTTCATCTTAGGGAATGGTCATCAGTTCTATAGTTTTATGGTAGTTCCTACTTTTGTTGCAACTCTTGCACCATTGTACTTTACTTCTATATTGTAACCTTTTTATTTTATTCTACATCCTTTAGAACCATATCCTCATGCCTTTATATCCTTTCATGCATTCATTATCCTCCATTATTTTTAAGGCTTTGAGCAAATTGGAATGCTTAATTCTCTCTGAATTCCCAAATTACTAAGTTTCTAGGGATGGTTGCTACCCATGCATAATTGCCTCATCACCTTTTCATGTGATTTACAATGTGCACTTCCCACCTACTATATTTTTGTCTTTTTATTTTTTAGAAACATGTGTCTAAGCTATCTCTGTCATACGACCTATATGGCCACACAGACTTGTATTTCAGTTTTCATATGTCAACGATCCATCTTCTCTCTCTTGACTATGATTTCTTTCTCACTCTTGTACGATCAACTACATTTTTATGACACCTAAATGTATTAGCATCCTACCCTATGTATGTATAGTAGTCTATTATATCATCCTTAGTTGTATGACTAACTAGACTTGTACAATCGACTAGACTTGTATGACATAACCCATTTGTATGGAAATATTTACTTGGACAACCAAATTTCATACAACCATGTCTACTTGTATGGCCATCCTAAGTTTGACTTGTATTTGTATGATGATCTACCATTTCGGTAGCTTATGGTCTTACTACATTCCTACTAAGGGTAATTCTATCTTTGACTTCTTTATGAATTCATTGTATTCATCCATGTCTTATCAAATTTTATCTTCATTATTTTCTTCTTACATTTGACATTTACTTCTCTATGATAATTCACCTATGTCAAACACATTCTTACCTCATTTTCTTCTATCGGGTGGGTCTCCATAACTTGGAACTTCCTATTCCTTTCTCCTAGTTATTTGAGGTTTGTATATTCTCCCATTTGGTTCCTCGTCTATCTATTCCTATGGTGTCTTTAGTTTTGATGCAAATCAAGAGGTGGTCTTACCAGGCCATCTTGATGGTTATGTTATAGCTAGTTGTTTAAATTTTTACCAAATAAGGGTCCTAATGGGCTACTCTATTGGTTGTTATCCTAGGTATAGCTATATGGAAAATATTCCCTTCAAAATACTAGGTGGAAGACCAACCAAACTCCTCCATTGGCTAGGAATTCTTAGACGATAGACAAGTCTTGATGGCCGATTTTCTTTTAAGCTTAACTATCTCAAAATATCATAGGTTCCAATGTAAATAAACCAACAATATTATAGGTCAAAATATCAATAATCAAGAGTAGAATAATATATGAGCAATTAAATATGTATATCAAGGCCAATATAATGATAAAATAATATTCATTTATAATATCAAATATGAATGGAAATTATCAAAATCATTCATGAACATGCATGAAGAATACTTACAATAATAATTGCTCTAAATCTATATATAATCTTTATTATTAATGCTTACTCCTTTTCTCACATTCATATTTTCTTGTGTTACATTGTATGGAGATTTGTCTCCATAATATATACATGGAATATTAACCTTTATGTACATGACTATTTATCTCCATATGACAACTCCCATGGTATTTGGCTTATCACGTTACCACTTGTATACTAAACTCTTCACTTTCTTCTTAAACTTATGACACTTACGCACTTCTACATGACTCTTAATATTCTATGTGCACACCTAATATAAGGTACTTGTGCACATACTAACTTTACATATGTGTACACTTACAGATAAGATACATGTGCACATTATCTCAATAAACACTTGCACTCTAACTTACATGACACTTGTGCATTTCCTGCATATTGCACTATTACATGACAATGTGCATTTTCTACACATGGACACTTACATAAAATGGAAATCTAAAATCACTCATCTAAACTATAGACTCAACCCTAATATATTACATATTTACATTTCTACCATAAAGTTACCATGGGGGTACATTAGCATGTACTAAATAATGTAATGTTACTCAACACCCCCATGTATTACAATAATTGGTTATTGAAGACTTTAGTCTACAATCATGGTCTTCATATTTGTTCTTCAATATTCATGTGACCTTGCACTATGCATGAATCTCTATTTGATATTTATCTTTAGTTTCATTCTTTGATCTTCTGCTTTGAGTTCTCCTTCATCTCCATTCTTTGGATATTCAGACTTTGTATTATCTAGTTCACAAACCTCTTTAGCTTCTTCTTTAGCATGTGATTTTGATTCTTGGTCATGAATAGTTTGAACTTCGTCTTTGTCTTTAAACCATGGATCATGTGCTTCTTTTCTATACTCTTGATAATATCCAATAACTTCAAAATATTTACTTATAGCATCTTAATAATTTCCTGAATTAGATGAACTTGGAATGTTAATATTGCAAGAAGAATGAAACATTGTTGTTAGAGATGATTCACTTCTACCATCTCTACTATGTTTTTTAGAGTTTCAATCAACTCTTTTTGTTTTATATTTTCATATTTATGAAGTTCAAGTGAAATCAATGCCATATACATTATGCTACCTATATCAATAGGTATCATAATATCATCCTTAGAATTATCAATTGCTTCAACAAGTTTTGAATATAAATAGTATTCAAATGTCTCAAAAATTTCATCCATAGCTTCTCTATAGATTAATTGCATTACCATATCTAGATTGCCCTTAGCTTTTTCTATCAATGTTCTAATGATAGATTTTATAACTTTTAATTTTTTCTTTTTTATTATGGACTCCATATTTCTTCCCATAATTTGTAATTTAATTCATTTGAAGTTATAAATCTTGCATCTCCCAAATTAAAAAATAACTCAAATAAGAAATTTACAAATTTTAAATTTTCTTAAAACTCCTTTGATTTTGAAATCCTTCTAACTCCCTAGAAAATTAACTTTGCAAAATTTTAAATTTCAAAAAATTGAAAAACTTCAAAAATCTTCAAATAACTCCAAATTTAAAAACCTTTAAAAAACTCCAAATAACTTTAAATTTAAATCTTCAAACTCCACTACTTTCAAATATTTTAATCTTCAAAAACAAAAACACTTAAAAAAATTTCACTCCAATCCTTTAAATCACTTTTAAATCTTTTAAAAATATATAAGCTTTTGAAATAAGTAAACTTCAAAAAATATCAAGGTAGAAAACCTTATAACTCCCAAGTTGAAAAACTTTAATAAAATTCAAATTTAAAACTTTCTTTCCCTCCAATTAATAAAAGTAGAAAAGGTTATTTTGGCATACCTTTCTACTAATGATTCTTTTGATTAGCAACACATGACATTATCTTGTATTACTCCACCTTCTACACTAAAATTATGACTGTAATGTTGCACTCACTCATGACTCAAATGTTGGTATTTCCTAAATCGATGCTTAGGATTCCTTCTATCTCATAACCTAGATTGATGTTCTTCAACGGTATGGCATATTAAGGTTTGTTACATATAATATTCAAAATATTCTTTCGAACCCCTACTATGTGTATCTTCTTCCTTGGATGGCACACTCAATGCGTTACTCAGAATGCTAAATATCCTCCCTTGTACAATGTGCTCAGACTATATGGTACTCTTGGAAGGTGTTGTAGTTTATTTTAATAGCATAAGGAAATATCTATTATGGTGCTCTTTCTATGGAATGATGCTCCCTTTATTTGGAAGTAAATAGTTTTTTTAGTTCCAAAGCTCTTTTTCTCTATAACTATAAGCTCTCTTTATCTATATGTGAAAGATACTAGATATGCTCTTCATTGTTAGAGCACTGCACAATGTTCTTTTTTTAGAGTGATGGTTTTCTATGGTCTGGATAGCACTCTTACTATAAGAGTGTTGGTCTTATTTGGTCTATACAATGCTCTTGCCATGAGAGTGTTGGTATTCGTTTGTTTCTTTGTGATAGTTGCTTAGTCTGCTTGCCTCTATCTCCTAGTAATGGTTGCTTAGGTTATGGGAATATATCTCCCTAGTGATGGCTACTTAGACTGATTTCTTGACTATAATATTGGTTGCTTTAATTCTAGCCTTCAAAATATATATTCTTGCTTGAATGTTGGTCCTTCAAAATATATTTTGGCTGCTTTGAATGTTGGCCCTTCAAAATATATATTGATTACTTGGGTGCTGGCCATTCTACTTATATAGTAGATTATGGTTCCACTTAATATCCTTAATGCTTCTTGCTTTCTGACTCCTATGGGACTCTAGACTGTAATTTTCTTTTTTTAGGATAATGCACTTAAAATATTCTTCAATAGTAAGTCAAGGCCAAGATTGAAATTTATATAGTTAGCCTGATGCTTTTGGTTTTTTGAATAACCATAATTTCTGTCTCTACATTTTCTTATCTCTGGAGGCTTCTTCTCTGTACTTATCAATACAAATCTTATCTATGTATATTGTTGTTTTCCTTATATTTGTACTCAAGAAGCTTGAATACTTCTCAATACCTATCTCCACTGTCTAAAATATTCAATCTCTGAAATTTATCTCCAATGTCTTAGGTCGCACCTAAGAACAAAATATGATTTTCTTCCTTTATAGAGAACCCAATATCAATCCCAGGGTGACTATGACTATCCTCGAATGACCAACATTCTCATGAGTTGGTTATCTCAATCCTCAATAGTTATTCTCCTCTTTTCTTTAATATTATCAAGATGACTTTGAATATTCCTAAACTTTCAACTTTCTTCTAAGTTAGCTTTCTATCTCAACATCCAACTTTCTTTTGAGTTGTATTTCTATCTCAATGTCCAACTTTCTTATAAGTTGGCCCTTAATAAAATCTTATTTAAGTCTTAGTTTTCACTGGTATTCCTTCAACCAAGTGGAAAGACCCTAGCATCCAAATCAAGGTAACTAATCCTTGACCCATCAATATTTACTCAATCATACCTTTAAAAATAGAGTCCAAGTATTCACTACTTTCAAAATGGATAAACTCTAATATAATTCTATCAAGAATGGACAAAGTTAAGTGGTAAATCTGATAACATTGTTAGCTTTTAATATTAACTATATCACAGGTCCCAATTTAAATAAAATAATAGTATTATAGATAAAAAATGCAATAATCAAGAGTATAATTATATATGAGAAATTAAATATGTATATAAAGGCTAATATCATGATAAAATAACGTTCATTTATAACATATATGAGTGTAAATGGCCAAAATTATTCATGAAAATGCATGAAGAATACTTACAATAATAATTGCTCTAAATTTGTATACAAACTTTATTATTAATGCTTGATAATTTTATCACATTTGTGTTTTCTCGTGTTACATTGTATGGAGATTTATCTCTATAATATAGACATAGAAGATGACTTTTTATGTACTTGACTATTTCTCTCTATATGAAAACTCCCATGATCTTTGACTTATCATATTACCGCTTGTATACTAAACTCTTCACTTTCTTCTTGAACCTATGACACTTGCACACTTCTACATGACATTTACTCTCCTACATGCACTCCTAATATAGGAAACTTGTGCACATCCTCACTTTACGTATTTGCACACTTAATTATAAGACACTTGTGCACATTATCTCAATACACACTTACATTCTAATTTACATGATACTTATCCATTTCTTGCACATTGCACTCTTACATGATGCTTGTGCATTTCCTACACATTGAACTCTTACATGACACTTGTACATTTCCTACACATGGATACTTATTTAAAATTAAATTATAAAATCATTCACCTAAAATATAGACTTAACCCTAGTCTATTACATATTTACATTTGTACCATAAAGGTACCATGGGGGTACATTAGCATGTACCAAATAATGTAATATTTCTCAACACACCCATGTATTACATTATTTGGTTATTGAATACTTTAGTCTACAATCATGGTCTTCATATTTGTTCTTCAATCTTCATGTGACCTTGCAATATGCATGAGTCTCTATTTAAGATTCATCTTTAGTTTCATTCTTTGATGTTCTGCTTTGAGTTCTACTTCATCTCCATTCTTTGGTTCTTTATACTTTGTATTATCTAGTTCACAAACTTCTTAAGCTTATTCTTTGTCATGTGCTTATAATTCTTGGTCATGAATAGTTTGAATTTCTTATTCATCTTTAACCCCTAGATCATGTGCGTATTTTCTACAATATTGGTATTAACTTGTAACTTCAAAATATTCAATTAGAGCATCATAATAATATCTTGAATTAGATAAACTTGGAATGTCAATATTGCATGAAGAATGAAACATTATTTTTAGAGATGATTCAATTGATTCACTTGTATCAATATCTACTTTCTTTTTTATAGTTTCAATCAACTCTTTTTGTTTTATATTTTCATCTTTATGAAGTTCAAGTGAAAGTAATGTCATATACATTATACTACTTATATCAATAGGTATCATAATATCATCCTTAGAATTATCAATTGCTTCAACAAGTTTTGAATGTAAATAGTATTCAAATGTCTCAAAAATTTCATCCATAGCTTCTCTATAGATGAATTGTATTGTCATATCTAGCTTACCCTTAGATTTTTCAATCAATTTTCCAATGCCAAATTTTATAACTTCTAATCTTTTCTTTTTTATTATGGACTTCATATTTATTTCCATAATTTGCAATTTAATTCCTTTGAAGTTGTAAACCTTATATCTCCCAAATTAAAAAATAACTCAAATAAGAAATTTGCAAATTTTAAATTTTCTAAAAAATCCTTTGATGTTGAAATCCTTTTAACTCCCTAGTAAATTAAATTTGCAAAAATTTTAAATTTCAAAAAATTTAAAAAATTTCTAATATTCAAAAAACTTCAAATAACTCCAAATATAGAAACCTTTAAAAAACTCCAAATAGCTTTAAATTTAAATCTTAAAACTCCACTACTTTCAAATATTTTAATCTTTCAAAAAAAATTACTTAAAACATTTTCACTCCAATTCTTTTAAATCACTTTTAAATATTTTAAAAAATATAAGCTTTTGAAATTAGTAAACTTCAAAAAATATCAAGGTAGAAAACCTTATAACTTCCAAGTTGAAAAACTTTAATAAAATTCAACTTTAAAACTTTCTTTCCCTCCAATGAATAATAGTAGGAAAGGCTATTTTAATGTACCTTTCCACTAATAAATATTTTGATTTCTAATGTATGATATTACCCTATATTACTCCACCTTCTACACTGTAATATTGATTGTAATGTTGCACTCACTAAGGACTTAAACATTAGATTTTTCTAAATTGGCACTTAGGATTCCTTCTATCTCAACACATGGCTTGATGCTCTTCCACGGCATGTCTTAGGTTTTGTTGCATAGAACATTCAAAACATTCTTTTAGACTCTTACTAATGGTATCTTCTTCCCTAGATGGCATGCTCAATGCATTACTCAGCACACTTAATGTCCTCTTCTAGATAACATGCTTAGACTGGATGACACTATTGGAAGGTGCTCTAGTTTATGTTACTCAATACCAGATGGAAATATTTATTATGATGCTCTTTCTCTGGTAGCAAATACCTTTTTTATTAAAAATATCTTTTTCTCTATAATAAAAAGATGTCTTTCTCTAAAAACTCTATTTTTTCTATATGCAAATGATCCTAGATATGCTCTTCATTGTTAGAGCATTAGAAAATATTCTTTTCTAAGAGTGATGGTCTTGTTTGGTCCAAACATCACTCTTGCTATGAGATCTATGGTCTTATCTTGTTTGGATAAATATCTTACTATGAGAGAATTTATCTTCTCTTGTTTGGACAACACTCTTGCTATGAGAGCATTGATCTTATTTGGCTTCTTTGTAATAACCGCTTAGTCTACTTGCCTCCATATACTAATAATGGTTTCTTAGGTTGTGGGCATATATCTCCCTAGTGATGGTCGCTTAGATTATTGGGTTCACTACAATATTGATTTCTTGAATGTTGGCCTTCAAAATATATATTGGCCACTTTGAATGTTGGCCCTTCAAAATATATATTGGTCGCTTGGGTACTAGCATCTCTACTTCTATAGTGGATGATGGTTCCACTTAATATCCTTAATACTTCTTGCTTGTTGTCTCCTATGGGACTCTAGACAGTGCTCTAATTTTTGTAGGATAATGCACTTAAAATATTCTTCAATAATAATTCAAGGCCAATACTAAAATTGCTACAGTCGATCTAATGCTTCTAGTTTTTAGAATAACTAGAATTTCTCTATGCCTCTATCTTTCCTTATCTTTGGAGGCTTCTTCTCTGTACTTCTCAATACAAATTTTATCTGTGTATACTACTACTTTCCTTATCTATGTGCTCAAGAAGCTTGAATGCTTCTCAATTCTTATCTCCAATGTCTAAAATCTTTAATCTTTAGGATTTATCTCCAAGGTCTAAGGTCACACCTAAGAACAAAATATGATTCTCCTCCTTTATAGAGAATCCAATATCAATATCAAGGTGACTATGAATGTTCTTGAATGACCATATTTCTCTTGAGTTGGTTCTCTCAATATTCGATAGTGATTCTCCTATTTATCCTTAATATTATCAAGGTGACTCTAAATGTCCCCAAAATTTTGACTTTCTTCTAATTTGTCTTTCTATATCAATGTCCAACTGTATTTTGAGTTGGCTTTCTATATCAATGTCCACATTTCTTCTGAGTTGGCCCCTAATCAAATCTTAGTTGAATCCTAGCCTTCACTAGTTTTCCTTCAACCAATTTGAAAGACCCTAGCATCCAATTTAGGGTGACTAATCCTTATATTTGGATTTTGCACTCTTATACTTACCATTGGACTATTCAGGATAAAAAAAACTAGACAACACCTAGCACTTACTAAACATAATACTAGATTGTTGTACTATACACTTGTCACTTCCCAGGCCTCAGAAAATGGGTTGCCTTTTGTCCCTCTGCATAATTCCATATGCCAAATTACTCATCATCAACCAATCTGATCTCCTGCTACTCTAATAGGTTTGATCTTAGATCTTCTTTAGAAGCCAACACTAGTAATTCTTGAGGGAAGTTATCCTTCCAAATTTGCATCTCCCCAGCATAAACTATAATATTTACCATAGATCTATCTCTTGGTTCCTTTATTTGAAGGTGTGTTGGAATAGGACACTAATAAAATGAGATTTATGAATCTTTTCTTCTAGGATAAGCTCTGAGATGGTCCAACTGGGGTCTTTATCCTCCTTAATTGCCTTGATTATATTAAGTGAATCCCCTTCAAATATTACTTCCTTATAACCCTCTAGTCTGGAAATTATCATTTCCTATATGCAGTCTTGGGATTCTAAAAAATGATTTGTTTGAGTTCCCAAAGGCTCTACAAAGGCAAGGACCACTTTTCCTTCCTCATTTCTCAGAACTCCTCCTGCTCCTGCAGTCCTCGGATTTCCTTTGGCTGCCTCGTCAAAATTGAACTTAACCCACTTTTGTATGGGTGGTATCCACTTGAAACCATCCCGTGAGTTGGTTGTAATGACTAGGTTTTGAGGTTCCTCTCCCTAGTTTCACAAAATCCTCCTTTCCCTAGGAGACAGGGTCTCATTTTTTAAGTAAAAGGTTTTCCAGTTTTCTTTCAGATCTCTGATTATTTTATTACCACATAACCTGGGATATTTATTTCACCCTATAAATACTCTCTTATTTATCTCATTCCATATCCCCCATAAAAAATGGGGTAAGCTAAGCTTCCAGAGCCAAGTCAAAAGTTTCTCCTGGAAGGGGGAAGCCCATTGTATGCAGAAGTTAGACATACTATTTGGGCGGACCCAATCTATATGAAATTTTGATAGGATCATTTGGAATACTACATAAGAAAATTCACAAGTTTGAAAGACATGACTTACAAATTCTATTGTTTTCTCACATAGGATACATCGATTGATGAGTTGGAAACCTCTCCTCTACAGATTATCTATTGTCAGAATCTTATTTTGAACTACCAGCCAAAATAAGAAAGCTATTTTTGGGATTAAATTCTTTAACCAAATAATAGAAGTCAGATTCTAGCCATTGAATCCTGAGTGGATTATTTTATAGGTAATTTTTAATGGATAGATCCCACTTGTTGTTTTGCACCAAATCACCTTGTCTCTTCCCCCCCTGGAATGATCGGGAACACCCTTAAAGCATCATTGAGTTTGGTCAGGGCCACCTTCTCTTGATCTGAAGTATTTTGAACTGTGATTTTATTCCAAGAGAAATTTTCCTATGCTACAACAAGAAAATCCCCTAATTTTCCTCCCATTTCCTTCAAAAGTTTGTATTGGAGGACCCGAAGGTCTAAGTTATCTTGTATAGGGGTTTCTTCCAACCACATATATTTCCAAAAGTCCACTTGTCTTCCATTATGAATTCTCCATTAGATGTATTTCCTAACTACCTCATGAAATTCGAGCAAACAATTCCAAAAATAGGATCCTTTAGGGAGATTATCAACTTTCAGGAATTCCTTATTATTTCTGATATATTTTGCCTTAAGAAGTTTTACCCATCCCAATTGATCATTATTGAAAAATCTCCAAACTTGTTTTCCAATCAGAGCTTGGTTCATTTATTTCATTATCTTCAGTCCCAGGCCCCCTTTATCTTTTCTTGCACACACATGATCTCATGCTACCAACATAATTCCCTTTCTCTCCTCTAAACCTGACCACAAGAAGTTGCATTGAATTTGCTCCAGTGTAGCTCAAACCTTTGCAAGCATTATAAATAGAGACATGCAGTAGATTGGAATTCTCTGTAAAGTAGTTTGAACTAGTAAGGCTTTCTCTACGAAGCTAAGAAGGCTTCCCTTCCACCCTGCTAACATTTTGGAGATCTTGTCGACGACTGAGTTCCACAATGTAGCCTTCATTCTTCCTTCAAACATAGGCATACCTAGATAAATCATCAGTAAAAGCTCATTTACACATCCAAAGAGGTTAGCTATTCTTTCCTCCCTCCCACCAGGAGTGTTAAAGAAATATATGCTACTCTTATTATAGTTTATGAACTGTCCTTCTTTCATCTCATATTTGGTTAGAATTCTCTTCAGCTTCCTAGCCTGAGGTACCGAGGCTTTGGACACAATGATTGTATCATCCATGAACTTTTGGTGAGACACTGGCTCTGCTATTGAGGCTGGTTTGAAACCTCCAAATCGACCTTCTACCATAGCTTCTGAAATGTTCCTACCCAATACTTCCACTAAAATAATAAACAAGTATGGATACAAAGGATCTCCTTGTTGCAACCCCCTTTCACTCTTAAAGTAACCGAAGGGTGACCCATTCACCATGACAGAAAATCTTATGATAAAGATACAACTAAAAATCAACTTAATCCACTAGGGACAAAAACTAAACTTACCCAAAATCTTGGTGAGGAAACGCCATGAGACCCGATCGTAGGCTTTATTCATGTCTAGCTTTAGTAACATACCTGCTTCCTTACTAGACACCATTGAATGAATAGCTTCGTGAATTGTGATGATACCATCCAATATTTGCTGACCTTTCACAAAATCTCCTTGGTTCATAGCAATTATGAATGGAAGGATAACCTTCAGCCTATTGGCAATTTTTTTCGTGAGAATATTCATCAGAGTGTTACATAAACTGATAGGGCAAAAACTAGAAAATTCCATTGCTCCCACTAGTTTAGGGATGAGGACTAAAAATGTAGGATTAACTCTTTATGGGATTTCCATGTCCTTTTGAGCCTCAATTATACCTTCCACTACATCATCATCAAGGATATCCCAAAACTTCTAAAATAAAGCAGCAGTGAATCCATTCGGTCCTAGGGAGCTATTACCATCCATGTCAAAAACCGCCTTCCTAATTTCCTCCTTTGTAAAAGGGTTGAGTAAGAATCCATTAAGATTATCAATTACAAGGGGTGGAATGGCCACCAACAGAGATCCCTCTTATTCAATAGTAGTATTTACATCCTCTATCAATGATTTAAATAACTTAGTCGCTTCTCTCCTTATGTCTTCCATATATTTGGTTTTAGATCCATCGACCATCTTTATCTCCTTAATTTTTTTAGTACTCCTACGGTGAAGAGTAGAGACATGGAAGAACTTTGTATTTCTGTCACCCTCCTTCAACCAACGTAGTATGGATTTCTGCCTCTAGAAGGTTTCTTCAAATCCTAGCACCATGTGGTATTCGGCTAACAGCTTCCTCTCCTAGTTTCTCAGATCTTTTGTAAGTTGTTCTGACTTTAGCTTCTCCTGCAGTTCATTGATATTGTCTTTTAGTTCTGCATTTTTTGTGAAAATATTTCTAAATAAAGTTTGATTCCACTCTCTAATGTTACCATTCAAATTCCTCAGTTTACACACCACTTGGGCCAGTTTCGAACCATTATACTTTTTATCCCACCATTGGGCAACCAGATCCTTGAGATCCTGGTGTTGGACCCACATAAGTTTGAATTGAAAGGGTTTGATGTATTTTTTCTTAGAGTCCTCCCCAGTTTCCCACATAATTAGGTTGTGGTTAGACCCGATTATTGGAAGTGTTGTTAATGAAGAGTACCCAAACCTCTACAGGCATTCTTGAGAAATAAGAAACCTATCTAATCTAATATGAATTTAGTTTTCCTTTAGTATTTTGTTAGACCATGTATAGGAAAATCTGTGTAGGTCCACATCCATCAGCTCATGTTGATTAACCAAATCTCTAAACTCATAGATATCAACAGTTATTCTTTGATAGCCCCCAAATTTATCTTTAGGATTAAGGTAGCAATTGAAATCCCCCACCACAATCCAAGGGTATTTGGGGACCGTCTCCCTCAGTTCAGCTAGATGACTCTAGAGAACCCTTCTTAGTCCATGTTTAACTGGAGCATATACATTCGTTAAGATCCATTCTTCCTGCGTGGTTTTATCCAAACATAGGAGACAAATAAACCAACTAGACATCAAAATAACTCTACTATAAATCAAATTCTTGTTCCACATAACCAACAGTCCTTTTGTTGTTCTAGTGGCCTCCTGGGCTACTACTTCAGCTTCTTGTCAAGTCTCATTCTTAAAAGGGATCACTCTACTCTCATACATTTTATTTTATTGTAGTAATATCATATCCGGTTTGTGTTCTTGTCTAATAGCATATAGAGCTCTCATTTATGGGATTTGGATCCCTGAGCCTTCACCCCAAATTATAATATTACTTGAGAGCCATAAACCACTCCTTGTTCTACTTCTTTCTGCCTTAAGGCAGCATTGCTAGGTTTCCCTCTTCCTACCAAACCATATCCCCATACATTTGCTTTAGGAGGAGGTTACTTTGGTTTCACTTGGCTTTTGGTAACCATATTGGATGGTTCAGTCTTGGAATTTGGGGTAACAACCTGTATCTCCAGGTTAACTAGTCTTTCTAATAGTGGAGATGATTTCGTGCTCTTAGATTCTTGATTAGTAGGTTATTTTTTTCCTGCTTTGGGGGTACACTGATCTTGGTGGTTTACCTCTACCTCCTGAGTATCCATGCCTATCTTATCATTTTCCTACTCCTTCCTCTGATTTTGCTCTTCTAGATCCTTCTCTTGGGTCTCCCTTACCTTAGATTCCACTTCTTGGTTATCCATCTGATATCCCTTCAGATGATTTAATGCATCAAAACTATTCTCCACTGGAATGTTGATCTCCTTGGAATTTATTCCTATAAATTTCTCTATAGTACAAGGGACCACTTTCGTATAGCCTCCATAGGTCTCCCGTATTACCCAATCAAACTTACTTGCTCCAGGGCATTGATCTATGTGGTTATTTCCTTTGTGATTTGGTTTTGGGGCCTACTACATCACCTTTGGAGTAGGTTGTACTTGAGGGTTCCCACCATAGGGACCAACTCCCTTGTGAGAGGATCCCGGGGCATAGGTATTTTTGGGAGGAGGGTTATAATGTTGCCTCTTTCTGAAATTAGGTCGTATGGGGTCTCTGATATTCAGATTCTGAGCCCCATGCCCTTGAGGCCCATGTTGGGCAGGAATGGATTTTTGTGGGCGAGGGTTATTATTTTGTGTTTGTGGAACAATATTTTGGGGTGAGGTCTGGTTCTTGGAAAGGCAGTGGATACCCTGGTGCTCTACCTCCCCGCAAACACTACACTTAATAGACATATTTTCATATTTAAATTCCTAAGTATGAAGGTCATACATAGATGACAATATAATTTATTTAAGTAGTTCTTTACTCAGGTCCACCAACACACACATGCGAGCAGAAAGAAGTCTTGTTCTGCTCAAGGTTACAGGATCGATAGCTACTAGTTCCACAATCTCTACAACTATCCCAATGAAGATTTGCTCATTCCAAAAAATTAGAGGTAATCTCGATATCTTAACCCAAATAGGAGAAAAATCCAACACCTTGATCTAGGGGTTGAATCGGGGGTCCAATGCTTCAGATACAAGCCCCTTTTCCTAAAAAAACCAAGGACCTCCTTGAAGAATCCTTTCCATATCCTGGTTACATTGAAATTTCACCAAAAGAAAACTATTAGGTAAAGCCTTAATCATCATACTAGTCCTTGGCCACCATTTTTGGACGGCCCATCTCATTATGACTTCCAAGTCTGGTTGAACCCCCATAAATTTTACCACCAAAGATGTTTTGCCATCCATAGCCACATGTTGAGCTAGGGTATCTGGGATGTCCATCCTACCATTGATGAGTTTTATATTAAAACAAGATTCAACAATTTTTTACTTACCATGAAGAACATTAAGATAATATGGTCTCTAGTTGGCAGGCTTTTCTTTGTCTCCTTCTTGGGTCTTCCCTTGATCCTGATGCACAGAGTCCTAGTCCCCATCAGAGATATCTTTGATTGCATCCACCCAATGCCCTAGGTCTAGTACCAAAGGAATTTCCTTATCCACATCCTCCTCCTGGAGCCCTACTATCTCACCAGAGCCCCCACCTATCGTGCCTACTATTCTACCATTTGAAGCCCCACACCTAGGGTTTACCGCCCCTAGACCTCCTGCTCCTCCTCCTTGCTTCTCCATGATGTATTATTTACAATATGTTAAGGTGCCATGGAAGTACATTAGCAGGTACAAAATAATGTAATATTCCCCAACATGGACTTTCATAGTTATCTAATTTTTTTATATCTTGTATAATGACATGAGTGTCTAGTAGTCCTTATGAACTACTAGGACCTCTCACTTCATCAAATACAATCATTGGTGTATCATCCAACCACCTTCTTATTCACATTCTTAAGTTAAGGTTATTTTATTGATTATTTTCTTCTTTTGGTTTGGGAGCTTGTTGAAGTATTGGCATATTCCTCATTGCTCATATTATGAGTGGTGAACTTGAGTTCCTACCTGAATCATTGGAGATCATGGAGAACATACTACTAGTGTTTATTTTCCAATTCCTTCTATATATTTCTTGATATATAGGTGTTTCAAATATGTATCTCCATAATATCTATCATTTTTTATCTTATAACTCTTATTTTCTCAAGATATTTCAACACCTCCTACCTCCTTATTTCTCTTTCATCTATATTTTGTATTATTCTTTGAGCTTCCTCAGTAATTTGTGCCCTCATTTATGTGTTACACCTCCATAGAATTTTATATTCCTCTTATATAGGTGTTTTTATGTGTATTATTTATGCTAGCAAAATCATTTCTTCATGTTCACTATCTTCTCCCCAAGGTTCCTGATCAAATAAACCTCCTCTATTTGCCATTGCCAACAATCATTGTTCTTGTGCTTCGTTTGTACATTGAAATATCACATGTACCCATAATATTCTCCATTCTATTAGATGTGGTTCTAACTCTTCCTATTTGATGATGGGTTGTTCTCCATTTTATATTATGAAAAACCATCCCAAATTTATTTATTCATCTTCTTGTTTTGCACTATTTTCATCATTGTTCCTACTTGGTTCTCCTCTCTTCCATGTCATTATATATTCAAAGCTCTCTAAATATTATTATGGTTCCTCAACCAGCTTTCCAATACTCTTCTCGTTATACACATCATTAGGAATGGTCCTTTGTAATTTCTCTAACACCATAATTTCCTATTCACTCATAACAAATTTTTATTCCACCTTAGGTTCAGATTTGTCCTTGCTACTACACCCTTCTATCTTATTTACACTATTTATTTGTTCACCATGGTTTTATTTCTCTTCTATCTCAATGAAGAAGCAATTTGATGGAAAGACTTCATAGTCCTCCATCTATTTATAGATGAGTCCATTTTTCAAATATTCATCATCATCTATACAGTCTTGAAGTTTCAACACTTCTTCATTCGGCTCATGTCTGTTATCCTCATCCTATGATGAACATCCTGATTCATCAGATGTTGTAATATCCTAATTTATGAACTAAGTTTTGAGATTTATCATGTACTTATGTTGTCCCTTCTTAAATTTTAAAAAATATTTCTCCTAATTATGACTTACGTTTATAATTTATAGAAATCTATGCTCCAACAATGCATCATAGGCCAAATTCTACATTGAAATGACTACAAATTCCATGAATTCTTGGTCAAAAATATTTAACTTATGAGCAATCAACACTTCCAAAATTTCAATATCGTATTTTTTTGCACCATATAGTTGAAAGTTTGAGGACCATAGAGATGATGCTCCTATGTCTTTCTAGGTCTTCTCCAACATGACATTCACACTAGACCCTCCATCAATGATCACTTTCATTAGCTTATGATTCAACAACTTCATATGAATCAATGTTGGTTTATTCCCTATTTCAATCATCAATGTTGTTGGGTTGATGAACTAATACCTCCTTATTGCCAACACTTCTTGACTTCATGGATCCATAATCTTCCTCATTCATTCCATATCCCCTACATTCATGTAAAGCTTAGATATTGTACCAAGTAGACTAGACAATTTTACCTTAACCATTGTATTTAGTACTTGCACTATTAATTGCTTTGTTGATGATTGTTTCTCTAAAACTTCTTCTATTATGATCATATTTTCAACTTTTTCTCTTGGAAAAGTATCTCTTGTTTTATCTTTTGCATTTATTCATTGATAAAATCATGCACATCCTATGACTTCTCCTTATTCTTGGTAGGATTCATATATTTCTCAAGTTTTCTTACTTGAGTTATTATTACTGCAAGCACATGTTTGTCCTTATATTTTTGGTTCATGACAGGTTCTTATTTTTAATAAAATTGACATTTTAATGTCAATTGAAACTTGATTTTTTGGGTAATTCAATTCCTTGTGATTGCCTAGCCTGTGCCACCTACACATTATTTCATTATTTCTATTTTTGGTATTGTCTCCTACTAGTGAATTTTTATAATTCCTTAAAAAATGATCCCACTTCTGGAATCTTCTACACTGAATAATAGACATTCCTTATAATTCACTATAATTGACTTGACCCTACTCATTATTAATTACTTTGTTGGGATTGCCTTCCATCATGATGATTATTCCTATAGCAACCACTTGTCACTCCTTATCCATTCTTGAAAGTGCTCGGTATTTATTTTTGCACTATCATTGCTTGGTGCCTTGGAGTAATTAAATTAAATGGACAATATCCTACTACATACATACCCCATTACTTCAAAAATATTACAATATGCATTTCTAAAATAATTTACATTTATGTGCCCTTCTATATTACAATCCAAGCACCAAATGTATTTCTTATCTTTCTTCTTCTTGTCTTTCACCTATAATCATTTTTTGAAGTTCTTTTCCATAGATTAAATTACTATATGTAAATATTCTTTGCTAGAGTCATCACTTATAAAGTGACTCAACCATATTTATTTTGCTTCACTTTCTAGAATTTGGGCTCTTTCATGGTCTTCTTGGTAGAAGGTAGAAAATACTACCTTCATTTCTTTGTGTAACTAGATAGCAATCCATCAAGGAACCACCATTTCTGCAAACCATCTGCTAGTTGCCCTTCCATTTTATCAATTTATTATTTGATCCTTTATTATAGTACTTCATGTCTTCATATTTTTTTCTACTTAGTTGGGTATGTTTCTTTGATAATATCAGTATCATCTCTCAACAACTTAAAATTAATTCTTGAATTCATCTCTCAAATAATGCCATGTGATGAAAGGATTGTTTCTTTTCATCTTGATATGCCATTCCATCATGATTCCTTACAATATGTTTCAAAATAGCCTTAGTCATGCGTATTCATTATCTATACAATTAGAATTCCTTATCATAGTATAGGTTTTGATGTGATGATTTGGGACATCCTTTTCATATCCTAGAAAATGTGGGAATTTTTTTCTTCCTATCACTACAAAAATATTCACCATTGGTAGGTTATTATATTATCCTAATTATTTCCCACTTAGTGATGGTCTGGTCTACACTTATTCTCTTGGTGCTTCTACTACTGGAACTTCTGTTCTAGGTGATTCTTCACAAAACAACTCTTTATGAGCAAACAATCAATGATCGTATTTTGGTTCATCAACACTTTATGACCTTCACAAATACATAATTATTGGCTATTATATTATTACCGATACTCTATCCTACAATTACCTTTGTGTCTAATTCTTGTTCTCTACACCTCTAGGTAAATTCCTCCACTCTTACATTGGTATTACTAGCTATTTAGCTTTGTCTCTCTATGAAGTTTCGATGTTGGCATATTATCTTATGTGAATATCTTCCTTGGTAATTGTTTTGTTTGTTAGCTACAACTCACCTCACACCTCATATTCTATTGTTAAAAATAGTTTATGCCACCTTCTATCTTCATCATTGGAATTGTCCTCCTCCTAAGGATTCTAAACTCATTCCACCTTTGATTTTTCAAGTTCTATTCATCTTGACCAAAATTCTCAGCTTATAGTTCTTTGACTTCATATTACAAGTTTTTTCTAACTTCTTCTACCATTACATCCCATATGGATTCATGGTAAGGAATCTATCATCCACATGTTCAATATTCACACATGTTATATTTGAAATTTAGATGGAAATAATACCAAATGTAGCGCTAGTTGCTAGTTCAAACTTCAACAAATAGACCTAATTTGATCCCTATAAATGATGCCAAATCAAGCATAGTGATGGGTATTCTAATTGTTGGAGGAACAATTGGAATAATAGATTTTAGGATCTAATTAAGACTATAATCATTGCTAGTCCAACTCTTAACATGATCAACATTTGTATGACACAATCGTAGTTTAGTTTAACAAAAATCTTACCTTAGTCTCACACTGGTTAGCAATGCTCTTAAATAGAAACAACTCCATCACCTCCCTCATATGGCAACATTCCTTATACAACACCTATGATGTCCCTTGTAAAACACTCCAACTAAAATGAATGTATAACTTGTATAATTATCTAGATTGTAACTTCTTACTACAACCTCCTACACATACATAGAACTTGGCAAGCATAACCTAACTACTACAACAATATCATTATACATTCATACATATAGATGTAAATGCAATATCTTTATAATATGTTAGTTGTACAACACTTGTATTACAAGTATGACTAGACTTGTAGTACAAAAATACAAGATAATTCCTAGAACCCTTGTCCAATACACAATACTCTCTCAAATTCTCTATGTTTGCTATAACATTATATCTACATACCATAAATTACAAAATAATTAATGAGGAGATATTTTTACACTTGTGCGATGGAAATTGCAAGCAATTGTCTCCCTGAATACCTCACCCCATGACTACAATTTCCTTTATGCAACTTAAGACTTTAGTTGTACCTTTAAATATCTTAATCAATCTTATGATGTCACATCTCCAAATTATACTTCATTGACATTATATTGTATTTACATTTATCTTTCATTTACATTGCATTTACACTTTATTACAAAACTTAGTATATATTGCACTTCATCTTCCTATTTGTAACATTAAAAAGATACACCATTGCACTAAAAATAAATTATTTTATTGTATTGTAAAATAGATCTTTCGATTACAATAAACCCCTTTGCAAGGGGGATTTTACAATACAAATGCCCAAAGGGGGTGATCCCCTTTTACAATGAAATATGGTGTATTTGCTTCTTCATGCTACAATCAATGTTGGAGGTGGGTTTGTCATAACCACCATGATGGATTTAAGCCTTCAAATATTGAACCTGCACACATGCAAAAATACAAAGGGTTTTATAGCACCTATCAAAATGAATAAGATGAAATGACTAATGCAAATTAAAAATAAAGAAAACAATTATTGCATACATGGGTCACAATTTGAGTAGCATAATGTTAGCATTCCCTTACTACTTTTGCTTCGTGAAGTGATGGTGCCTTTATAGGACTTTTGAGGATTTTGGAGGGAAGGATAAGTGATAAGCTAGGATTACCAAGTGGCAAGGACTGGGTAGCCACCTATCTTGGGTAATTATAATGAGTCACCAAGAGTGTCTCACTTAACTAGGGAGATGTGGCAAGTGGGTAGGTGCAAGTGGAGTGAGATGTGGAGTGAGGTGTGATATGTGGCAAGTGGAGGGGTGGAGGTGGCTAGGACAAGTGTCAAGAGGAGACACAAGGTATCCTAGGGGGATATTTCCCAGATTTAATGAAATCCAAAAAATAGGATAATGTGAAGAATTAATATGCCTAAGTCAAACTTTAGACACATTATTATTATGCATATTTAGAATGTGCTATGTGGGTGAAATGTACATGAATTAATATGCATAATTTTAGACCTAGGCATATATTTTATTATGCAGAATTATGTGGTGAAATGCAAATGCCTAGATTTTAGTGTCTACATATGCTCCTTTTCGTGCCATGTTGCATAAAACACAATGCGGTGCAAAAACAAGAGATACATGGATTTATTGGATGGATAAATGGACTCAAATCTTCTCGATGCAAAGAATGAATGACTTTTGAAAATTTTAATTTTAGCTTACCCCTCAATTGGTGAATGGGTGAAGAATGAAACCCACAAGCCAATTGATTGAATGTGAATGATGAAAAGGGATGAATTTGATGGATGCAAATGTTTAAATTTCAAGATTAAGTTGGTTGCCCCAATTTTGAGGTGGGTCTGTGTTGTCATAAATTTACCTTTTGGTATGATTGACATGCAAGATGATGAATTAAAGGAACCAATCACCCTAGGAGCCCATTTTCCTAGTGATTGTATCAAATTCCTTAATGCAAAATGATGAAGTATGAATTTTTCATGTTTTGTAACCCCACAAAGAAGGCATCAATGACAACCTTGGGTAAATTTGCTTGAATGTAGGTCACTCAAAAATTGAGGGACCAAACTAATCTGATTTCTAGCATGATGATATGAAATGATTTTGAATAAGTGTCTATATGGAAATTTACCCATCCTATCGTATTACATGGATAGCCAATTGCTGCAACCGCTAGGTGTCTAGAGTAAGTCACTAGATACAAGGTTCACTTGAGATGATGATGTGAGATGATGTTTTGAATGCATTTGTGTTGATTTGAGGGGGTTTTTAAGACCATTTTATTTTGAAGGGGAGTTGCATAAGATGGTCACAAATAAAAGTCAATGTGGGTTACCCCAATCATGGAAAATATGCACATAGTTGAATCATTACTTTTGACAAATTGATGAATTTAATTTTGGCAAACCTTCTATCCATGGGTATACAGGTTTTAGTCTATGCTTTAGGCTTTAGGTATACCAAGTGTTTTTTTGATTGAGATTTTTACTTATGATCTGCCAGAACAAAAAGAGTGTATGATAGTATTTGGTAATTATTCTTGAACGAACATCATTCCAATATTGAGTGTTTTGAATATTGACTTAATTTGAGACTATAATTTTTTAGACATTGTCTACCCCCTCAAGGGATGAGTCGACAGAGAAGAGATGAAATGATGAAAATGGTTAGAATTAAATGGATGTTTTTTTTTTTTGAAGAATCCTTATGATAAGCTACCCATCCTACCAGATTGCTTGGATAACAAATCACTGCAACTGCCAGGTATCTAGATTAAATCACTAAATATAAGGTTCACTTGGGAATTTTGATTAGCTAGAACAAAAAGAAAAAGCTATTCTATATGTTGACCAAAGGTGTTTAATTCATCTGGAGCCTTTTGAATTAAATTCACCAAAGGATTTTTGGTTCTCTTAGTGCCTTTTTAATTGAAATTGACCAAAGGAGTTTGGTTCCCTTGGAGCATTTTGGATTGGATGTGACCAAAGGAGTTTGTTTCCCTTGGAGCATTTGAAATGAAATTTGACCAAAGGGGTTAGGTTCCTTTGGAACCTTTTGGATTGAATGCAACCAAAGGAGTTTGGTTTCCTTGGAGCCTTTTGAATTGAATGTGACCAAAGGGGTGTCCCCTTTGGAGCCTTTTGGACTAAAAGTTGACCAAAGGGGTAGGTTCCTTTGGATCCTTTTGAATGGAATTGACCAAATGAGTTAGGTTCCTTTGGAGCTTTTTGAATTGAATTGACCAAAGAGATGTGGTTCCTTTGGATCCTTTTGAATTGAATTGACCAAAGGGATGTGGTTCCTTTGGATCCTTTTGAATTAAATTGATCAAAGGGATGTGGTTCCTTTGGAGCCTTTTTTTTTTTTTTGGTAATTATTATAGTAGATTAAAAAAGGGTTTTTATAGAGGATCCCAAAACCTTATGTACAAAATCAGCCTTGCATCATGCCTCCTGGCTTTATGTATAAGCCTATTACAGAAAACGTAACCCCTAAAAAAAACCTGATTACATAAGCAATGGGCCTAGGGCATCAATCCCTTGAAACTGAACACCAAAATGCAAATCCCGCCCAGCGGTAACAGTAAGCATGAAACAATCCCTGTCAGCGGGAAACAGACAAATAAGAAAGGAAGTAGTTTTGGAGATCCCGCCCAATGGGGAGTAGCCAAAAACCACCATCGAGAATATCCCGCCCAGCAAGAAGCAAAGAAAAACCGTTACAATAAAATCCCACCTCGCGGGAAGTAGTCAAAACCACCACAAACAGTCCCGCCTAGTGGGAAGCAACAGGGAAATCCCGCCATCCGGAAACCCAGCAGAAAAGAAAGGATCCCGCCTCGCGGGAAAACTGGCGGATTTGGCGGATCCCGCCCTGTGGAGAAACCATCCCGCCCACCGGGAAAACATTCTGTTCAGCGAGATCCATCCTACAGGAAGCCGACAGCCAGCACAGAGAGGAGCTTTGGAGCCTTTTGAATTGAATGTGACCAAAGGATTTTGGTTCCTTTGGAGATTTTTTTTTAATTTTGATATGCATGTGATGAAATGAATGTATTATGAATGAATGAAATTGGTGGTGATGTATGCAAGTGAATGAATGATGTTGCCTTATTAATTGTCATTCGAAGAGGTTATGAACCATTATTTAGTAGACTTTACCTTTATTGCTTAATTAAGGTCACTAGAAGGTTACCCTTCATGAATTAATCGAAATGCAAATATAAAATATTAAACAAGCGAGTTGGAGTAGAATGATATACCACTTAAGGAGGGCAGAATCCTGTAGCCACTTGGAGAGGGTAGAGTCTCTTGCAATATGCAAATGATAAAATGATATTCGATGATAAAATTAAATGAATGATTCTACCTATAAATAAATGATTTAATCAATGAATGGACGTGACCAATCAATGAGCCGACGCATCCATTGGGATCATTACATGGCTCCCTCCCTTAAAATCTTTGTCCTCAAAGCTAGAAATGACTGGAAAATACTTTATGATTCCCATGTAGCATCTTCTTCTAGAAGGTCCTGCCATTTAATCAAAAATTCTTGAATCTGGTGAGATTGAAGATGACGTACTCTGGTTTGCAATATTGCTTCAGGTTGAAGAGTTATTCACCCTTCTTCATCTAGTACTGGAAGCTCTATCTATGTTTGCACTTTTTGACCAATCACTTGTTTGAGACAAGATACATGAAAAACTGGATGTATACGAGAAGAGGGTGGGAGCTCCAATTGATATGCAACTTCACCAATGCGATGAACTATCTTGTAGGGCCCATAAAATTGAGGAGCCAATTTCTGACTAGACTTGATCTTCAAGGATAGTTGCTTATAAGGTTGTAGGCATAAAAAGACCATATCTCCAACATTGAATTGTCATTCTGAATGATGTAAGTTGTGTTGTTGCTTCATACGATTTTGTGCCTGGATCAAATTATCTTTAAGAAGGTTGAGCATTGTCTGGTGATGTTGAAACAAGTCATCGACCTGAGCTACTTTGGAAGATCCTAGAACATAGTCTATGATTGTTGGTGGCTTCTGACCATACAAGGCTTCGAATGGAGACATCTTGAGGGAAAAATGGTAAGAAGTGTTATACCACCATTCCGCTAATGAAAGCCATTGAATCTAGTGATACTACTTATCTTGAGCAAAGCAACGAAGATAAGTACCCAAATATTTGTTAACTATTTTTGTTTGACCATCATATTGTGGGTGGTATGCGAAAGACATGTTCAACTTGGTACCACTGAGATGAAATAATTCTTTCCAAAAGTTGCTAGTGAAGATGGGATCACGGTCGCTTACAATAGTTTTGGGTATACCATGTAATTTGAAAATGGAGTCGAGAAATACCCTGGCTACTTTACTTGTTGAGTAGGGATGTTGTAGGGCACAAAAGTGAGCGTACTTGGAAAAATGATCCACAACCACAAAAATCATTGTTTTACCCTCTGACTTGGGGAGCCCCTCAATGAAATCCATTGATATGTGTTCCCATTGTCGGTCTAGAATTGGTAAGGGTTGCAGCAGTCCTAGAGATTTCACTGTTTCACCTTTATTGCGTTGGCATACCTCACATTCGGCCACAAATGTCCTAACATCAGATTTTAAGCCTTTCCAAGAAAAATATTGTTTCACTCGCTGGTATGTTTTCAAGAATCCCAAGTGTCCTGTCGAAGGGGAGGCATGTAATTCTTGGAGGACCATAGATTTAATAGTGGAACCCTATGGAAGGTAGATGCGATATTTCTTGCGAAGCACACCATATAAATATGAGAAGTAAGGATGCCTTGATGATCCTAAATTTCTGTCTTGAATAATTTGAGTAGTTTCACTATCAACCAACCATTCTTCTTGAAGTTGGGACAACCATTGGGGACAAGGGCCCAAAATGGCATTGATGGAGATCTCATATTCATATTTGTGAGACAATGCATCAACTACCACATTTTATTTACCTTTCTTGTACTCAATCATGAAATCATACCCCAAAAGTTTGGTCATCCATTTATTATGTTCAGGGTAAGATAGACGTTGTTCCAGAAAATGCTTAAGACTACTATGGTCAATCTTAATAATGAAATGACTACTTATTAAATAATGCCTCCATTTCTCAATGGCGTGTAAAATAGCCAACATTTCCTTCTCATAAGTGGATCACCCCAAATTCTTACCTAAAATTTGCTTGCTCTCAAAAGCCAAGGGGTGACCTTCTTGCATTAAAACAATGCCAATACCTATACCTGAAGCATCACACTCGATGATGAAAGGTTTGCTAAAATCAGGAGTAGCCAATACTGGGGTAGAGCACATGGCTTCTTTGAGAGATTGGAATGCCTGAGAAGTTGCTTCATTCCACTAAAAAGCATCCTTTTTGGTAAGTGTTGTGAGAGGTGCTGCAATTTTACCATAGTTGCATATAAATTTTTGGTAATAGCCTGTAAGACCTAGGAATCCCCTAAGTTTTTTGAGGGATTTAGGTAGAGGCCAATATTGAATAGCTTTGATTTTTTGAGGGTCTACTTTGACTCCTTCATGGGATACGATATGACCTAAGTATTCGACTTCTTGGACTCCAAAGGCACATTTGGATCTTTTAACAAAAAGTTTTTCCTTATGTAGTAAATGAAGGACCTTGTCAACATGGGTTAGGTGATCCTTCCAATATTTGCTATAAATTAAGATATCATCAAAGAAAACTAAGATGAACTTGCGAAGATATGGCCTAAAGACATGGTTCATAAGGCTTTGAAAGGTTGATGGAGCATTAGTAAGACCGAAAGGCATGACTAGGAATTCATAATGACCTTCATGAGTTTGAAAAGTGGTTTTAGGTATGTCCTCTTCCCTAACCCAAATTTGGTGAAAACCTGAATGAAGATCCAATTTAGTGAAATAACTAGCACCATGTAATTCGTCTAATAAGTCATCTATGACCGGAATAGGGAACTTATCCTTGATGGTAATTTTGTTGAGAGGTCAAAAATCTGGACACATGCACCAAGAGGTATCCTTACGATGTACCATTACTACGGGTGATGAGTAGGGACTGATGCTAGGATGAATGATGCCATGTTCTAACATTTCTTGTACTAGCTTCTCTATTTATGTATTTTGAGGTTGAGGATAGCGATAAGGACGAATATTAGGAGGAAGACTTCCAGGAACGAGATGTATGGCATGGTCATGTGATCATTTAGGAGGTAGACCCTTTGGTTCACTGAAAACTTCTTCATAATTATCCATAATAGTTTGAAGATCCTTTGAGATAATTGTAGGAGTATCCAAGGATTGAGCTTCCATGGAATTTATTTGAGCTATAAAACCATAAGCACCCTTCTTTAATAACTTCTCCATGCAGTGAGAACTCACCACCTTGGATGGTGGAGATTGAATTCCTTGAAGACAAATAGTCTTCCCATTCTTTGTCCATATGATGTATAATATTTGAATATTAAGAGTAACATCACCGAGTTGAGATAGCCATTCTATGCCCAAAATGACATCTGAGCTCCCTAAGTTCATGATGAAGAGAGTTCCACACCAAGTATAACTTCCCATTTGTATCAAAACTAGAGATGTTCGGCCCACACATTGAGCGTTACCTCCATTTGCAATCAATACTTGAAACTTATCTTGATTAGAAGTATTCATATACAAGTTCAAGGATTTGGTAGTTTTGAAATCGATAAAGTTATGTGTGCTACCTGAGTCTATCAATACATTAACATGTTTGTGCCTAATGAATCCTTGTACCTTAATTGTATGATGAGATTTTAAACCCATAAGTGCATGTACTGAGAGAGCAATAGTATCTTCTTTAGGTGTTACTTCACTAGTATCTGTTGGTTGTTGTTCTGTATCAGTGAGTGACTCTGGTTGAACTACATCTTCTTCTTCATTAGTGTCATATTCCACTTGAAAGGTTTGATGTACTGCATAGGCTTGATCCCTTGGATGATAGGAATGACATTTAAAGTAGAAAAATCTTGAGGATTGTTCATTATTACGAAAAGGATGATAAAAATTAGAATCACGTTTATAAGGTACCACATCTTGAAATTTATTTTTGGTTGCTTGAGCTATACGGGTGGCATCATCAAGAGTACATGGATCATGCATGTCAAATTCCTTTCTTATTTTATCCTTGATACCATGATGAAAAACGGATACCACTACTACTAGATTCAATTCGTGTGTATAGGTAAGAAGACTTGTGAATTCAGTGACATAGTCTTCTACTGAACCGATTTGCTTGAGTTCCATAAGGTGAACCACATATGATGAAGAAGAACCTTTATCAAATATTCTAGGACAGAGAAGAGTTCCTTAAATTCAGGCCACATAAGGGAGTGATTATGTTGATGAAGCTACCATAACCACCACTAATAGGCCTGGGTACCCAGTTTACAAGATGCAAATGCAACACGACCAATTTTTGAAATATGGTAAAGACAAAAAATACCATCCATTTTGGCTAGCCAACCTCTAGGATCATATCCCTCAAAAGTGGGCATGTCAGTATGAGGAACTTGAACATCATGAGGCCATTCTAATAATCAAGAGGTATCACCTATTGATGGATCAAAATTAGAAGAAGTTTTTGGGGGTACTGATGCTTGATGAGTATTTAAGGGTGGAGGGTTGACAATGGCTTGAGAGGATTGACTATTTAAAGGTGGAGGGTTGACAATGGCTTGAGAGGATTGACTATCTGGTTTGAGAATTTTAGCCACTGAATCCCTTATTTCATGTAATATTGTATACATAGTAGCAAGGTCTTTTTGTTGTTGCCCTATATAATTACGCACACCTACATCCACACTAAGGGGAATTTTGGCTACAAGGTCTTCTTGGTTAATGACAAAGTCTTCTTGGTTAGACGAAGTGCCATTGTGGTCTGGAGTAGGGGGATGGTGGAATTTTATTGATTTGGAGAAGCCATGGACCAATGGTGAGGATTAAAACTATTAATTCTAAAAGGAGAATTATGTTGCATACCTTTATTTCATGGTTGTCTTTTTGGTGTATTCAGGGACCCTTCGTTTGGTCTATCTGTGCATTGTAATATTCTGTTTGCTCCTCTATTCCACTTGGTAGGAGTGGTTTGATCACTCATGCACCTTAAATTGCAAAAAAAGTTGGAATTATTCTTCCCAAAAAATAAAATTTGTTGTCAATTTTGATAAAATTTGTTTGTCAATTTTTATTTTTGAATTTGATTTGAATCAAGAGATTTTTTTTGTCTATTTTGACAAAATTTATTTGTCAACTTTTTTTTTTAATTTGGTTTGAATTCCGATGGTTAGCACTTTAATTTGGTTTGAATTCCAATGGTCAGCACTTTAATTTAGTTTAAATTTCAATAGGACTGATTGGGATAGGTGAGAACAACGAGAATCTCTCATGGGATAGAAACTCACAAGACTACTTGACGTGGACTAAAAATACTGGACATAAGCAGACATAGGAGTTGATGATCAAAACTGAGTGGACATGATGGGATAAGACTAGACTAACCTAAACACGTGGATTGATCGAAACTAAGTTAACACGACTGAACTTACCTGAACATGTGGACAGATCAAAACTGAGTGAATTCGATGGGACAAGACACTATGACACGAAATACTAAGAATATGGCGAGTGGAGCTGACGTGTGCAGGAGGATGGATGTGACCAACAAGCTGGTCAAAAAATACTTTGCATCTTGGCACTTTTATTTCCCATGATTCCATCTAAAGGAAGAGTGTGGGATAATTATTTCTTGAGAAAAAAATTTACAACCCTATTTCATCGAAGACGATAAAAAAATTAATATATGGGAAGCTTAAAAGCTTGACGCCGCAATAACCGAATGAGTTATAAAATAGCCAAATAAATGGTATTTAAACATTGTTTTAATTAAGCCTCATATACTCTTAGATTTCATATTTTGAAATAATTTGATCGTGTACATTGTTTTAATTCAAGCGTAATGTTTGAATTAGCTGGGGATGAATATTTCTATCGAAAATTAGTTCATCAACCAAATGATGAAAAACAGAGAAGCCAAAAAAACCTATGACTCATAGAAACCCTATGAAACCACCACTTTATTAGTGTTGATATTTCCTTGCGTTTTCCATAAATTTTAAAATCCATGTGTCGAGTAACCAGTTTTAGGGCCTTATTGGCAATTGATTGGGTGAGTATAACTTAGGAAAATGATTAAAAAATTAATTGCAATCACTCTAAGTATCGAATTGGTTTACGTATAACGAAATGTAAATTAAGAAGCCCACAAGAAGTTCTACCACCTGGTTTTCGTATATGGGACATGATCGCATATTTGAAGGACTGTATTGTTACCTGCAAATTGCTTACTATCCAAACGTAGATGGTGCAAGATCATAAAATTGAAGGACTATGTTGAGATTATCTTTTAGTACCTCAATTACAAACAATGATAAGCACTTCCTAGGAAACATTTGCTTTCATACCACTTGGAAAGTTACCCTTCATGAATTAATCGAAATTTGAATATAAAATATTAAACAAGTGAGTTGGAGTAGAACGATACGCCACTTAAGGAGGGCAGAATCATTTAGCCACTTGGATAGGATGGAGTCTCTTGCAATATGCAAATGATAAAATGTTATTCGATGATAGAACTAAATGAATGATTCTACCTATAAGTAAATAGTTTAATCAATGAATGGATGTGACCAATCAATGAGCCGACGCATCCATTGGGATTGTTACAGTCACTAATACAATACTACTAGTTTGACCACATTTTATAGGATGAAATGGACTATGATATATGTGACCATGCGAGGGTGGTATGGAATGGAAGTTTGATTCTAACTTTTTTTACCTTAGGGATAAAGGATCTAGAGTTGTTTGCAAATAATCAAACATCCTAGTGATCTCAAACAAACTCATCTATTCATATCACAAATTCATATGATGCTAAGGATGTCCTAGTGATGTCAAGTTTTTTAAGAACCAACTGTGTGTGCAATGAATGTTCATTTCTCATTATGAGTAAGGGCTGACTAATAAATTGTAACTTACGCCAATAAGCTATCTCATTTGTGAGCATCCATAGGTTTGTACAAAAGAAGGTTGCTAATGTGACAAACTTGGTGCCACGTGTTAGGATATCCCATTGCCAAGTAGGTTTCATTCAACCCATTGTTGTAATGAGGATCACCCCACGATTTTTGAAACACTCAGAATTCCAGGGATTCAAGCTCCTTTCCCTTATTTTATTGATTTTTAAATTTTATTTGGGACTATGCTCATTTTTTATTGGATCAAAGGGGATTTTTATTGCTTTTGGGATAATTGCTCATTTTGAGGAAGAGCAAGGGGATTTTTATCTTGTTTTCTCTTTTTATGGGATACTTGCTCATTTTGTGGTGGAGCAAGGGATTTTTTTTAATACTTTTTTTTTTATACTTGCTCATTTTGTGGTGGATCAAGGGATTTTTTTTAATGTTTTTTTGGATACTTGCTCGTTTTGTGGAAGAGCAAGGGATATTTTTTATTTTTTTTAAGGAGGCTTGCTCATTTTTTTGGAAGAGCAAGTGGACATTATTGCTTTTGGGGATTTTTTTGGGATACTTGCTTGTTTGAGGAGGAGCAAAGGATTTTTTATATCCTTTTTTTTTTAGGGGTGAAGGGGAAGCTTGTCCTTTTGTCAACTCTTATATTTCTAGACCATGTGCATAATTGTATGAACGGTGAAACCTTTCAGTTATGGTAATAGCAACTCATGACTTCATCATTCCTAAGCTTCACAATATTTTTATGTGTCATAATGTGCATGGTCCAAAAGGCAATTTGATTGGCTAGGAACAACTTATAACACCTAAGGATTATTTGATTTTCAATTGAGTTTGCTTAAGACACTAGGAGTGGCTGAATGACTAAAAACACCTAGTTTTTGTTTAGGAAACAAGGTGTTATGCAAGATGTGGTTGTAGTTTCATCACAAGCTTTTGATAATTAAAAGGTGTATATAAAATATTCAATGTTCATATAATCATCATTGTTGATGACTATAAGATATCTATCCTATCTTATGTAGACCCCTTAATAATTAAAATATCATAAGAAAATTTGTGAATTATTGTGGCTTATGGATTGGTGACTAATGATTGACTTAAGATGCCCCTAATTAAAGAAACAAGACTCAGTGAATGAACAATTATCTAACCTGAGTGGATGACAACTAATATGGTAAGCGACATGAATGGATGTAAATGATATGAATGCATGTATGCAATGTAGGTGGAATGCATGAATGGATGCACAAAATGCAATGTGAGTGATTAAGCTCTAATGAAAATATTTTTGGTTTTTTTTTGCTTGGGGAAGGTGTGATACCTTAATCATCCCCAAATTGTTTTGTTCCTGGTGAGCATGAGGAAGGTGCGATACCTTGAATGCATCCATAAGGGTTCTGGTGAATACCAAGGTTGTGGTTGGATGCAATGAGTGGACTTTTGATGGAAAATACCCCCTTGTCGATAAGATCTTGGACCATATATTTAAATACGAAGTAATTATTGATGTCGTGGCCCACTTGCCAATGATAAAGACAATAATGATCTTCCTTATATGATTTGGATTTATTATTTTTGGTATTTTTAGGATGTATGTTATGTAAAGTGATTATTTTTGCATATTGTACCTTGTGAAATATTATCAATAAGGGCTCGGATAGGGGGTCTAGGTACGAGGTTGATGATTTGAATGATGTGGGCAAGGTGGATGAGGTTGATGAGGTGGGTGATGTTGATGAGGTTGATGAGGTGGGCGATGTCGATGATGTTGATGATGACTCAACTATAGCTCAATGTTTGTGAGGTGATTCAAAATTTGTTGTAGAATGAGCAAAGTGTATTGGTGAAGTGGGGGTTGTTGATGAGAATATGGTGGAATGATGGTGTGTTGTGTTGATGAAGTAGCATACATGTGATGGGGTGGATGTGTGGGTATGTTTATGGTGGGTGGCCTCAATACCCATGATGGATCTTGGATGAAGAAGGTGTTTTGTGATGAGGTGGATGGATTATTAGGATCTATACCATGTGATTGTTGTTGTGGATCAAGATTAATGCTTTGGTTAGCATTATCCATAAGCAATTATTGTAAATGCAAAAAATCTTATTGTATGGCAATCATAGAGGTAGATGGTATGGCCACATAGGGGGTGGGATATTGAGTAGGATGCATGATGGTAATGTGAGTGGATGTTGGTGGAGGATAAGTGGTGAAGGGCACTATGACTAAATGAGAGATGGCATGTTGGATGGTATCAACATATGATGGGGATGGGATGGATGAAGGGACCTACAAAGCAACATTGACTTGTTCTTTGTAGGTTTGATTAGAATAGATGATGTTGTGTTGGCATTTTTGCCACATTATTTTGATTGTTGATTATTCATGCATAAGATGTTGAAGTTCTCACTCCTTTACAGGTTTTGATGCAAAAAAAGGCTAAGTCCGAAGACTGTCACGATATCGCGACAAAAAGCAGCATGGAGAGCACAGTTTCAAAACCGTCGCGATATCGCGACATGTCACGTTATCGCGGGTCTGTTGAGGAGAGAGAAATCAAACGCAAAGGTGTCGCGATATCGCGACGTGTTCCAAAATCATGGTCAACACAGTCAACGGCAGCAAAGCAGCAAGGTTGTCGCGATATCGCGACGTGTTGGATTTTCGCGGTCAAAATGGTCAATGAGGGCAGTGCAGTAAATTGTCGTGAAATCGCGACATGTCGCGTTTTCGTGACTTACAATGGCCATAGAGTATAGTAAGAGAAATGGTCATGAAATCGTGACATAACTAAGCAAAGGGCGTTGACAATAAACTTTGTAGCGATATCACGACAGAATAGTGAGCAAGACGCAAAAGGCGAAAGACGTCGCGATATCGTGACGTGTTGCGTGGTCGTGAAAAATTTGGAAAGAAAAGCTTAAGGCATGAAAGTCGTCGCGATTTCGTGACACTTTTGGAGATGAAGTCCAGCAACAGAGAAACGTCGCGATTTCGTGACATATTGGGGCGGAAGGACCAAGTGCAGAAAATTGTAGCGATTTCACGACATGTCGCATTTTCACGAAGAGGAAGCAAAGAGGCAGCCAGATTGTACGGAACGTCATGATTTCGCGACATGATGAATTTTCGTGGTTCAAGAGTAGTGAAGTCCAAGGAGATAGAACCTGTCATGATTTCGTGACATGATGGAGATTAAAGAACCACTTGAGGCAAGAGTGTCATGTTTTCACGGGTTAGAAGCAGGACCGTACAGGGTGGATGAAAATTGTCACGAAATCGTGACATGTCGGATTTTTGTGACATAGAAGAGAAGATTGAGCAACGGGAGATAGTGTAGCGATTTATTTTTTTTGCGACGGGATAAACAAAGATGCGATGGGAGAACAAAAGCGTGACTTGTCTTGTTTTCGCGACGTATAAGTGAGACAAAGCCAAAAGAGAGAAAGGTGTAGCGAAATCACGCTTGTCCTTTTTCCGATTGTGCCTTGTCACATTTTCATGGAAACAGAGCGGAGAAAGAGCATAATGGTACGGAACGTCATGATTTCGTGATGCGTCATGTTTTCGCGAGCTAAGGTAGCGAAGGAGACAAAGGAGCCGAATACGTCACGATTTCGTGACATGGTTGATTTTTGTGGTTCCAAAGTGACAAAGTGTACGGAGCAGAGATACGTCACGATTTCGTGACATGTCACGTTTTCGTGACCTGTTACAGTTTCACGCCAGAAAGCAGTTCAAATGGCCCGATGAAGTTTTACGATTTCCAATGATTAAAAGCACTCCATAATTAAATGTTTTGCTGCTTTCCAATGCGAGCAAGGTAGAAGAACGTGTCCAAGCCACCAGAATTAAATATTTCCATTATCCAAAGCTGTTGTTCATGATTTTTCTAACGGTTCAAGCATGTTTCAAGAACGACCATTTAATGAAGACGACCGACTCCTTGTTTCATTGAATTTTTGGTTTCTCCGAGGCTGGTTTAAGGGGATCATTTCCTTGTTTCCATTGCATATGTTGTAGATCTCGAGGAAGTTCGTTGCAAGTTTTAAATGTTGTAAAGAAGCAAGACTTCTATATAAATCAATGTAGATCTCAGAAAAAGGGATCGGGAGTTTGAGAGACAGGTTGCATGAAAGCTTTCAAGTTCTTTGCATGAATGAAAGAGATTTGGCCTCTGATTTTGCAAGCGTCTTTCTATGTGATTTCCTTCTATTTCATGTATTTCTCAGTTATGCTCGTCTTTCTAATCTGCTGTTAGATTTCAATTCTGCATCTGAGTTTGAATATCGCAAATGAGGAAGTGAGTTCTGGAATGCAATCCTGAAGGTTGTCTACGCAAGGTCGTAAGTGGATTATGCTGTATTCTATTATTATATGTTGTTTATGCGCTTGAGGTTAGATTCTTGCTGAGTTTCTTTCCCTGATCATATAAGTTCGGCCTGTGGCCATATTTCCCGTCTCTTTCATGTATTTCCCATTTCTTTCTTGCACATTTATAATTCCTTTCCAAGAACTTTAGTCTTAATCAAGCTTAGAAATAGTAAGGGAACCAGCCCTCTCTAGAGATTGGTCTGGGAGACATTTCTTTCTCCCAGCCTTTCAATGTTGGCCGGGTCTAGGGTGCATAGACATAGAAAATCCTTTCCTGTGGTAGATTCGTGACCAACAGTTTTTGGCATGCTCGGTGGGATAGACTTCTTCTGTCTTACAACAACCCATGGTCGGTGGGATAAGCATTATTTCCAATTGATAAACCCACCTGTGCCAATAGTTTTTGGCACGCCCAGTGGGACAGACTGTTTCTGTCTCAAAAAGATCCCATAGTATTGAGGGTTTAATGTTCGCCTTCATGCCGTATAGTTAGAACATTTGGTGACTCTGCAGTACCCAAAAATCTCTGAACGTGGATGCAGTGAAAGCTGTACTTCATGATCACGAGATCAAAGTCCAAAAAAGTTGAAGATCTTGTTGAGTTTTTTGAACTTGATAGCACAAAGAGAGGTGAACACTCTAGGTTGGTTTCCCCATCGCTTGCATCATCTGCCATATCCACACAAATCCCTGGTATTGTTACTAGTTTTCCATCTTCTCAGTTACATACACTAGTCCCAATGGCCCAGTATCCTCCACCCCGGCAGTTTTCAGCATGGAACAGCTCAGGGGCCTTGAATTTGTAGGCTCAAAATCTAGTTCCCCAAGCTGCTTTGAAAGCCTTGCCAACCTATGATGGTACGAGAAAGACTGCATACGAACATATTCATGATGTAGCTTCTCTGGCAGCCATTCATGATATAACAGATGAAGATGTGATGGTGAAGTTATTAGTGTTATCCTTGAGAGGAAAATTGTTGTACTGGTATCGATCTCTGCAACCAGGCACTATTGCATCCTGGGATCAGCTAGGAGAATTGTTAGTGAAGAATTTTCATGAACAGGCTGACCCATTTTCATTGTTGCATCAGTTTAACGCAATCCAGAGGCACCCATAGGAGGCAATAGCAGATTTCAATGTTCGTTTCACCAGAAGCTGGCAGCGAGTGCCTGAAGGACTTCGCCCTACCCCTGAGCAAGCTACGTTCTACTACCTTCGAGCATTCAATACAGACATTGGCTTGGCGATCAGGCAGTCCAATGTGATGACCTTCCCGAAACTGTTCGAGCAAGCACAAAAGGCGGAGGCAGACTTGATTGCAATCGGCAGGCTTCCCCCAAAGGTAGCAATGCCCATTTTACCTGATATTCCATAACATTTATATCCTAGTTCTTTTTCGCAATCTATGTCTTCTATGTACCCTGTTCCATCATGGAATTCCAGTGCACCTCAAATTGCACCTATCCCAGTTCCTCAGCTCTCTACTTTAGCAAATCCCTAGTTGCCTGCACCCAACATTCTGCCATTCCCTGCTTCCACTTCATTCCCAGCATTACCGGCACCACCAGCACCTTTGCCCTTACCAACACCTCCTGCGCCTGTAAATCCTGATCCTTATACGACACTCTTGCAAGAGGTAAAATCTGCCAATTCGGCAATAAGAGCAATGGGTAATAAGATCACGCTTATTGAAAGGAAGCAAGCTGAGTGAGATTTCCAGCCTAGGAGATTTCAACCCCCGCCGATTACTAGAGAACAAGCTGCTTCAACAAGCAAAGCACCCGAGAAGAACCTGACTGTTTTGGCAAATGAAGATGCAGTCCTTGCTGAAAGAACATATTGGTGTTCGACATGCAATGATCCCCATGGAGAAGACACTTGCATGGTTCATTTGAATTATGTGCAGACATTGGCTGCTAGTTCTTCGGGAGGGCAAGTCAATATGATCTCTGAGGTAGGCCATAGCTTAATGGTTCCATCGGAAGAGCAAGTTTTGGTTCTCACAAGGACTGGAAAGAAGCCTGTTACAGTAGATCCTGCTGAGTTAGAGCCATTAAAAGTGCCAGCTGATTTGAAAAAAATAGTGAAAACTCCTGTGCAAGCATCAAAGCTAGATGCGCCTGTTTTACCGAAAGATCCTGTTCCACACAGAACACAAGAAAAGGCCGCAACTGCACAAGCAAGATCAGAAGCAGAGGAGCAAGCTAGAGAAAAGCTGAAGTACCCTTCATTGACAAAGAGGCTGAGAGTAGAAGCCACCCAGCAGTATCGGAGCAGATATGATCACCCCATTGAAAAGAAGGAATCTGCTGCGGTTGCATACAACATTGTCGAAGAACTGAAGAAGACCCCAGCTAAGGTTAGTCTTTACGATGCATTGCAATTGCCTGGGCAGGTAGATTTATTGCAAGAATATTTGAAATCTATGAAGGATAGTGAGAAGGGTCCTACCCAGACAATTTATGCTCAAGCTTTAACCACTTCTATCACTGGTAAAAATAGACCACCCCCGTTTTATCTATCATTGCAAATAGAGGGTTGGATCGTGCATAACTGCATGATCGACTCTGGAGCCGCTACAACTGTCATGCCAAAGGCAGTTTGCAAAGTTATGGGTATGGAATATACATGAAGTAGCCCTGGAGTCTTGCAGTTAGATGGTACTCCTATGAAAACGATGGGTGTAATCAAGGATGTCCCGATTGTTTTACACACTATGCCTCAGATTACAATCATTCAGGAGATAGTTGTGGTGGATCTAGAACCGTATTTCAGTATGTGCTTATCCAGAGAGTTTACTACAAAGTTGGGAGGTTACCTTGCACTGGATTATTCCCACTTGGAGATCCCTTTCAAAGGAAAAAGACTCCGGATTCATAATGAAAAACCTTCCTCTTTTCATATTGAAAGGTTGGATGAAGCAGGAAAGACCATGCAGTCTGTTAACATGCTAACCGAAGAGTTAGAGGGTTCTGATTTGATGAATGAGGTTTTAGATGAGCTTCAGTTGGAAGACGGGTTTTCCATGCTTGATTTCAATGCTATGCTGGAGACCGAAATTGGTTGTTATTCCATTACAAAGCAGCCTGAAGAGGTTGAAGTCAAGTTACCCCTGATCAAGTTGGTCGAGACTCTCACGGATCAACTATGGAAGTTATATTTTGATGGAGCACAATACAGAAATGGCGCTAACACTGGGACTGAACGATCATGCCTAGGTCTCAAGATGGCTGGGACACTTGGAGTGCAGCAGTTTCAAATCTTTGGTGACTCTGAGCTGATCATCAACCAAGAGTCTACTGAGTGTCTGTCAAGGGTTTGGGATCCAGGAGACAGAACCGTGTTTGGGTTCGTGTCTTTCCCGAAAGTTCACAGCTAATTCGGGAGTTACCTTGTACATATAACAAAAAAAAAATAGAAAAAGAAAAAAAAAGTATTGTTTTCCTCTGTCAACTTCGGCTCTTTTTGCATGCGAGCCCGTAGGTACGTATTTCTTTCTTTTTCTTCTTCCTTCCCAGCAGTTAGTGGCTTCCTCTTTATTTCTTCCCTTCCCCTCTTTATTCCCTTCTTCTCCTACTCCTTTTTCTTCTGCAAGTAATCAAGCCACTGTTGTTGTTTCTTTTTCCCTTCCTGCTATTCCCGTTTCTTCTTTTCCTTTTCTTCTAATTTCATTGTTGTTTTAGCATTTATCCACAGTTCATCCCGCATTTGTCATCTCTTCCACTTCCATTCCATTATTCCATTCACTTCCATTTCCCTTTCATAGCAGCTGGTAGCACAGAAGCACTCTGTTACTGTATCTACCGCATCACTCCCTCCATTCCATTATTCCATCATTTACCATTTCCATTCCATAGTCCTCACTCCACTTATTTCATTCATTTCCATTTTGCAACCCCTGGTGCTTTCATGGAGATTCTTTTACAGCACCTGGTCAGCTAAGCCAAATACAGATTCCTTGAGTTTTCAGTCATTCAGCAAGAGTTGTTGCAGCAGTCCACCGAGATGTACCCCATCAGCCAGCTTTCTGTTCTCAATTTTTCTTGACTCTGTTGCCCAATGGATTCAGGCCTGGGATTCGTGCATACAGCAGAATTGTATACCCCGTGAGCCACCAAGAATGTTGGCATTTTTGCCACATTATTTTGATTGTTGATTATTCATGCATAAGATGTTGAAGTTCTCACTCCTTTACAGGTTTTGATGCAAAAAAAGCTAAGTCCGAAGACTGTCACGATATCACGACAAAAAGCAGCATGGAGGGCACAGTTTCAAAACCATCGTGATATCACGACATGTCGCGTTATCACGGGTCTATTGAGGAGAGAGAAATCAAACGCAAAGGTGTCACGATTTCATGACGTGTTCCAAAATCATGGTCAACACAGTCAATGGCAGCAAAGCAGCAAGGTTGTCATGATATCACGACGTGTTGGAGTTTCATGGTCAAAATGGTCAACGGGGGCAGCGATAAACTATCGTCAAAATCATGACAGGTCACATTTTCACGACTTACAATGACCATAGAGTATAGTAAGAGAAATGGTCACGAAATCATGACATAACTAAGCAAAGGGTGATGACAATAAACTTTGTAGCGATATCACGACATAATATTGAGCAAGATGCAAAAGGCAAAAGATTTGGAAATAAAAGCTTAAGGCATGAAAGTCATCACGATTTCATGACACTTTCGGAGATGAAGTCCAGCAACATAGAAACGTCGTGATTTCATGACATATTGGGGCAGAAGGACCAAGTGCAAAAAATTGTAGCGATTTTGTGACATGTCACGTTTTCATGAAGAGGAAGCAAGGAGGCAGCCAGATTGTACAGAACGTCATGATTTCATGACATGACGAATTTTCGTGGTTCAAAAGCAGTAAAGTCCAAGGAGATAAAACTTGTCATGATTTCATGACATGATGGAGATTAAAGAACCACTTGAGGCAAGAGTGTCATGTTTTCACGGGTTAGAAGCAGGACCGTACAGGGTGGATGAAAATTGTCACGAAATCGTGACATGTCAGATTTTCATGACATAGAAGAGAAGATTGAGCAGTGGGTAGATAGTGTAGCGATTTAGTGACTTGTTTTTTTCCCATAAAAAAAGATCGATGAACTGTGACTTGTCTTGTTTTCATGACATATAAGTGAGACAAAGCCAAAAGAGAGAAAGGTGTAGCGAAATCGCGCCTTGTCACATTTTCGTGGAAATAGAGCGGAGAAAGAGCATAATGGTATGGAACGTCATGATTTCGCGACGCGTCGTGTTTTCGCGAGCTAAGGTAGCGAAGGAGACAAAGGAGCCGAATACGTCGTGATTTCGTGACATGGTTGATTTTTGCGGTTCCAAAGTGACAAAGTGTATGGAGCAGAGATACGTCATGATTTCGTGACATGTCACGTTTTCGCGACCTATTACAGTTTCATGCCAGAAAGCAGTTCAAACGGCCCGATGAAGTTTTGCGATTTCCAATGATTAAAAGCACTCCAGAATTAAATGTTTTGCTGCTTTCCAATGCGAGCAAGGTAGAAGAACGTGTCCAAGCCACCAGAATTAAATATTTCCATTATCCAAAGCTGTTGTTCATGATTTTTCTAACGGTTCAAGCATGTTTCAAGAACGACCATTTAATGAAGACGACCGACTCCTTGTTTCATTCAATTTCTGGTTTCTCCGAGGCTGGTTTAAGGGGATCATTTCCTTGTTTCCGTTGCATATTTTGTAGATCTCGAGGAAGTTCGTTGCAAGTTTTTAATGTTGTAAAGAAGCAAGACTTCTATATAAATCAATGTAGATCTCAGAAAAAGGGATCGAGAGTTTGAGAGACAGGTTGCATGAAAGCTTTCAAGTTCTTTGCATGAATGAAAGAGATTTGGCCTCTAATTTTGCAAGCGTCTTTCTGTGTGATTTCCTTCTATTTCATGTATTTCTCAGTTATGCTCATCTTTCTAATCTACTGTTAGATTTCAATTCTGCATTTGAGTTTGAATATCGCAAATGAGGAAGTGAGTTCTGGAATGCAATCTTGAAGGTTGTCTACGCAAGGTCGTAAGTGGATTATGTTGTATTCTATTATTATATGTTGTTTATGCGCTTGAGGTTAGATTCTTGCTGAGTTTCTTTCCCTGATCATATAAGTTCGGCCTGTGGCCATATTTCCCGTCTCTTTCATGTATTTCCCGTTTCTTTCTGCACATTTATAATTCCTTTCCAGTAACTTTAGTCTTAATCAAGCTTAGAAATAGTAAGGGAACCAGCCCTCTCTGGAGATTGGTCTGGGAGACATTTCTTTCTCCCAGCCTTTCAATGTTGGTCGGGTCTAGGGTGCATAGACATAGAAAATCCTTTCCTGTGGCAGATTCGTGACCAACATGTTGTTAGTGGATGGGATGGAGATGTATTGGTTAGATGATGATAGATGACTTTGACTCATGGTTGTAGTTGTGGATTCAAAAAGAGGTTTGGTGATGATGTGATTAGTGTGTTGCTGATGCGAATAGATGGGTTCTTGATGAAATATGGGAATGGTTCGTGATGGGATGGTGAGAGGAGGTAAATATGGAAATACCAAGATTAGGTAACTCCTAATGAAATTAGTATCCAAATAGGTGACGTGATGATCAAACGACGAAGGTGGGTCACTCCTAGGAGTCCTTGAAATGGTGGTATGGGTAGTTCTTTGCATTATATCTTGATCTAAATGGAATGCTCGATTGGAAGTCTCCTCCAAAAGGGTCCATATAGGCACCCCCTTGCTCATATATAGAAGTAACTAAGGTTTGAGAGATTTGAGCATAGTGTTCCATGGATGCAAGTGCTTGGCTTTGGTCTTTTGTTAGGGCTTTGGCTTGACTTTGGTTCGAAACCATAAGCTAGGAGTGGAATGAGGTGACAAATGTGAAGGTATGTGTGAACTATGGTGGAAATGCAAATGAATAACACACAAATAAAACAAACAAACAAATGTTTTCTATGTTTTTGCAAGTTTTATTTTCGATGTTTGATCTTTTTTATTTTTTTTGGATTTTTTAGGTTTTTGAATTTTTTTTGAAGTTTGACAAAAAAAATTTGTTGCCTATGCAGGTCTAAGGTTTTTACCTATATGCTCACACTCACTAACTTGGTGATGAAATCCAAGATGTGAATCCCACTAGAGCTTGGTGATGAAATCCAAACCCGATGAGGGTGCCCAGGTCCTACCAGTCCTCACCCAGTTGACCTCGGTCAGCGATATACCTCTCCGAAGAGAGGTATCTACTCTATTCCTCAGTTATGATGATTCTTGGACTGGCCTTGGGCAAAAAAATGGGATCTCGATTGGGGGTTGGTGATGAAATCCAACCTTACCAATGTTTAAGTGAGTGTGTGGAAGTTTCTATTTTCTATTGTGTAATGCAAATCTGAAATGCAATTATGCTTTCATGCCTAGATGGAGGAACATAAAACATACAAAGGCAACACATTTTTACAACAATAGTCAATTTTTTGTGCAAAAATATTTTTTTTGAAGTAAAAATAAATAGAATTAAAGACATTTTCTTTTTAAAGCAAAATTTAAACTAAAATTTTTTTAATTTTTTTTAAGTGTTGTTTTTTTTATTTTTTCCAAAGTTCTATTTATTTATTTATTTTCTAAAGTTTTCATTTGAGTAAGGGATGGGGTGCGCATTATTTTTTATTTATTTTTATTTTTTAGTTTTTTTTAATAGGTATGTGCATTGCAAGACTGTAAGAGGCCTGCGCACACTGGCCTCTAGGTGGTGGGGGGTATGCCACACACAGTGTGGCCCTAAGGTGAGGGATTAGGGGCTGCATGGCTTGGGCCATACAAATCATAAAGGAGCCATACGATGGTGCATGACCCCCATGGGGTGGGGAGGAGGTGAGGGGTTCATGGCTTGGGCCATGCAGCTTGTAAGGAGGTCGTTTGATGGTGCGCAATCCTCATGGGGTGGGGAGGTGGGAGGCAGGTCATGCTTTGGGTGTGACTCATGGGGTTGGATGGAGGTGAGGCCATACTTAGAGCACAAATTGTGGTATGCATGGTCCCTGCACGAGGCTACGAGGGTGACGGGGAGGAGCATGGGTTGAGTTGCGATCAAGATCACGCAACTTAGGACTGCCCACACAGGGGAGTGTGGACTGAGCCTGGATAAGGCCGCACGGCTCAATGCGGCCTGCGCAGGGGAGGGCAAGCCACATGGCTCATAATTTTTTTAAATAAAATTTAAATAAAACTTAAAAAGTAAGGTTTTTTATGTAAATCAACATCACGTAAAATAAGGAAAGAGGAAAAAAAAACCCTTGTGTTTTTTTTGGAAAAACTAAATAAGGAAGGTTTGAATAACACCTACCTATATTTTGTGTTTATGAGGGGGATATCTATAAAAAATATAAAACTTGTATTGCTCATTTATGAAGATGTTGCTCATACATAATGTATAACCTACAACCACATAAATAGACAAAAAGTTAGGGTTCTAAAAACAAAACAAAAAGGTAAGAAAAAACGTGATCACCAATTTGTAACATAAGAAAAAATATACACCATTGCACTAAAAATAAATAATTTTATTGTAAAATAGATCTTTTGATTACAATAAACCCCTTTGCAAGGGAGGTTTTATAATACAAATGCCCAAATGGGATGATCCTCTTTGAAGAACATGTGCTTATACTAAGAGGGGGTGAAAAGTATAAGATAAAACATTTTGCTTTTCAATCCATATGATAACATCAATAATATTAAAACAGTAAACATAACACAAAGCATCACACACATGAGAGACATGATTTAACATGGTTCACCCAATGTGGGCTATTCCACGGAGAATATATTCCTTATAGAATTTTCTCAATAAATTCTCTTGGGAATCCTTTCCCTATTACAATTTTTATGGACCTCTTGTCCAAAGGAGACACCAATCTCCTGATCAAGTTTGTGAAAATCTATCCACAGGAGAAATCCTTCTCCTCTGCTTTGGCTAGTGACCCTCTTAGAATACTACTTCCTCCACTACATTAGCTTGTGGATATCTCTTCACATAAGACTCTATCCTCACTTAGAATATTTTTGTCCTCACTGCCCTAGCTAATGGATCTCTATCCACTAAAAACTACTATCCTCTGCTCTATCACCTTCAAATTCTACTCTTACTCTATTATATTCTTTGTCTCAAATCTATACTGAACACTATCCTTTGCCCTGAACAAATATGCTCAATATCTATCTCAAATTTGCACTAAAAACTATCCATCGGTCTAGCACAAGTTTGCTCAATATTTGTATCAAATCTACTCAACAAGTTCTCTCTAGAACTTGTCTATCCTGCTCAACAAGTCTCCACTAAGACTTCCCTCAAATCTGTCCATGAGTCTTTACCAAGACTTACCTCAAACCTGCTTGTAAGCTTCCAAAACATCTCACACAAATTTGTCCTTAAGCTTTTACAAATTTGTCCATGCTTTTGATGAGGATTGATGTTTGATCACTCATATGACCCCTCTAGTAATTCCTAGCTAGGTTTGCATAGTTTATTTCTTGCAAATTAATATTGTAAGTGAGTCTCCTTCTCACATGCACTTGTGGGCACTAGTTATCTTCTAGTTGTCATTTAGGAGTGTTAGTTAGGAAGTGTGAACTCAAAGTAGGAAGTGTGTACTTCAAGATAGCTAAAATGGATCTTATAGTTAGCATTATTCCTTTCCTCTTAACTTAGAAGTTATGTGCATTCTCCTTTGCACTTTTGTAGCTTATGGTTAAGCATATTGGATCAAATCCATGATTTGATGGGTTTGGTTATGTATTTTGGGCCATTAGAGCCTATATAATGAGTTTGTAAATAATATGAAGTTAGTTGGATTTTCAATCCTTTTCATTGGTATCAGAGCCTAGTTCAAGTTTGCACTAGGGCTTGTGAGGTGAGAGGGTAGGAGATAGATTATTTTTTTATGAGAAATTCTTTCTCATTGAGGACTCGGTTCAAGCTCAAGGGGAGCTTGAAGACCATTCACAGAAGAAAGTTTCTTCGGCATCAAAATCCTCGTTCCAACTTTCTCCGTATGCTCAAGGAGTATAGGAGAAGTTTACCCCGATTTCTGTCTTACAAAAATCCCTTGGCAGGTTTGGATTTCTCCTACGATGAAATGCAAATTAGGGAGCCTTTTGTTCCTATTTTTTCTGCCATTTCAGAGTCTTGAAGATTGAGCATCATCTAAAACTAGGTCGTGTGTCGACTTAGATCTAGTTGCCTTTCAAACGCTGGTCGTGTGTCGACTGGATCTTGAAAGGAGAGCTACTGAAGGGGTCTTGCTGGTTTGAAAAGAAATTACAAATTTCTTGAAATTCTTAGGGAAATTATGTTTGTTTCTATGGAAACATTGGATTTAGTTTTCAACCAAGCGCAACTTGCGGAGGACAAGTTCAAAGCGCATTCGCAGGCATTCCGTGCACCTACTACTCAAGTGGTTGCAAACTCATCAAAAGGGAATAGTTCTTTCTCACAAAAGAAGAATTTTGCTCAAAAGAAGAATGTTTCTTCTCCATATCCTTCTTCTCCTTCCCCTTCCGCTTCTACTCCTTCTTCTTCTTCTTCTTCTTCCAAACCTTCTTCTTCTAAAAAGTTTTGTAACTATTGTAAGAAAAAAGGTCATGAAAAAGCTGATTGTTTTAAGCTTAAAAAGAAGAGTTTAGTCATCACTACTCAAGAGGAGGATGCTTCCAAAGGTCCCCTTGAGTCAGTAGGAGAAAGTAGAGTATACACAAAATTACGAGGTAAGCTCAATGAGGTTACCTTGGTAAATGTAAGTTCATCAGGGGCGCTCGTGATGCTTTGTTCATCACTCGAGCTCATTTGCTCCATAATTTTGCAACAGATTGTATAGTGGATAATGGCTCGTAGAAAAATCTAATTGCGAGGTCCATTGTCGAGCGATTGAAGTTACCTATGGAGCCTCATCCTCAACCTTATTCTTTGGGTTGGAAGGATAGTGGAAGGGGCTCAGAAATCACTCACACTTGCACATTAAAATTTGCACTTGGCCCACATTTCATAGATCAAGTCACTTGTGATGTGACTCCTATGGATTGTTGTGGGATTTTGCTTGGACAACCTTTTCAAGTATGATAGGAGAGTTGTTTATGATGCTTTCAAAAGAACCTACACACTTCAAAAATATGGTCAGGTCTTTCTCATTAAAAGCACCAACACTCCTAACATCATTCTAAATTCCAAGCAAACAAAAAGAGTAATTAAAAAAGGTGGTGACGTTGCTCTAATTTTCATTCGCTCTCAAAACACTCCTACATCCACATCCATTCCAAAGCAACACTCTTCAATGGATAAAATATTGCAAAATTACTCACACATATTTCAGGAGCCAAAGTCTCTTCCTCCAATTCGCACAATTAATCACAACATTGAAATCATTCCTGGTTCTTCACTACCTAATGCTCCCATGTATAGACAATCTATTTTGCAAAATGAAGAAATAAAAAGGCAAATAGAAGATTTGTTGTCTAAGGGTTTCATTAAGGAAAGTACTTCTGCTTGTGCCTCACCTATTTTGTTGGTTCTTAAAAAATATGGCACTTGGAGATTGTGCATTGATTTTCGTGCTTTGAACATAATTTCTGTAAAGAATAGATATCCACTACCACGCATTGATGATTTATTAGATCAGCTCCAAGGAGCTAAGTTCTTTTCAAAAATAGATCTCAAAAGTGGATATCATCAAGTGCGTATCCAAGCCGAGGATACATGGAAGACAACTTTTAAAACGAATATGGGCCTCTTTGAATGGTTGGTCATGCCCTTCGGTCTTACTAATGCTCCTGCAACCTTCATGAGGTTGATGAATGATGTATTTCGTGATGTACTTGACAAATTTGTAATAATATATCTTGATGATATATTGATATTCTCAAAAACTTGGGAGGAACACCTTGGGCATATCCATCATACACTTGATCTTCTTGTGAAGAATCAATTATATGCCAATTCTTCCAAGTGTTCTTTTGGCAATACTTCAGTTTCTTACCTTGGTTATGTGATTAGTGAAAGTGGAATTCATGTAGATCCCACCAAAGTTGATGTTTTACTTAAGTGGTCCCCTCCTTCAACTCTCACTGAGTTAAGGAGTTTCCTAGGACTTGCAAATTTTTATCGCAAGTTCATTCCTCAATATTCCACTCTTGCAGCTCCATTGCATTATCTCACTAAGTCTAAAGTTCCATTTCATTGGGAGAAAAGCCAAGAGATTGCCTTTGAGAAACTCAAAAAGAAACTTTGTACAACACCTGTGTTAACTTTACCCGACCTCTCTCAACCTTTTGAGATTGAAACGGATGCCTCTAAAGTTGCCTTAGGAGTTGTGCTCAAATAGAATGGTCATCCAGTTGCTTATCATTCATAAACTTTTTCCACTGCTAAGTTGAACTATTCTACATATGACAAGGAGTTGTATGCATTAGTTCAAGCTATCAAGTACTGGAGACATTATCTTTTGGGAAAAGATACAGTGAGTACACACCGATCATATGCCTCTCAAGTTTTTACAATCTCAAAGTAAAATTGAAGAATCAAGACATATGAAGTGGGCCTCTTACCTCCAACAATTTCACTTGGTGATCAAGTACAAAAAGGGGAAGAGTAATATTGTTGTTGATTGTTTGAGTAGGCCTCCTGCCGCTCTTGCCTTAACAGTTATGTCCACTTCACACTTGGGATTTCAGACTTGGCCTAATCAGTATTCACAGGATCCTGATTTTGGGAAAATATTTGAGCAAGTGAGTAAGCCTTCTTCTTCCAATTTGCGTCCTTTCCAAGATTTCTACATCAAAGAAGGACTTCTTTACAAATTGGACAAGGTTTGTGTTCCTTGTGAGCCTAGAGTGTCACTTCTTAAGGAAGCTCATTCTACACTTTATGGTGGTCACTTTGGGAAGCACAAAACACTTCATCACTTGCAAAGATTTTTTTACTGGCCTAAAATGCAGAGGGATGTGTTGAGATTTCTCAAACAAGTGTGCAGTTTTGTTGTCACTCAAAACCAGCTAACAGGAAGTTTGGCTTAGGCATGCCTTTGCCCATTCCTTCCCATCCTTGGGAAAGCATTTCCATGGATTTGGTTAGTGGTTTTCCCATGAAAGTGCGACAACATGATTGTGTGTTCGTGGTGGTTGACAGATTCAGTAAGATGGCTAAGTTTATTCCATGCCGCAAGACAAGTTCTGCAGCAGACTTAGCCCAATTGTTCTTTGACAACATTTGGTGTTCCTTTGGTCTACCTACCAGCATTATATCGGATCATGATTCACGCTTTGTGGGTCACTTTTGGCATTCTTTGTGGAAAATTTTGGGAGTTTCCCTTAACTTTTCCACCGCCTATCATCCGTAGTTAGATGGGCAGACTGAAGTGGTAAACCGTACCCTTGTGCAAAGTTTACGAATCTATCATCACGCTTCACCAACAAAGTGGGACTTGAGTCTCACTCATATTGAACATGCCTACAATAGGGCCCTACATTCTTCTACAGGTCATTCACCTTTTGAGGTTTGTATGGGATTTTAGCCCTTGGCACCTTATGAGTTACCTTTGTCTTTGCCTTCTCCTATCACTTCACATCTTCAGAAGGAGCAAGACAAGGCACACTCATTTATTTAGAACTTGCACAATCTTCAATCAAAGGTGATTGAGATTTTGCAAAAGACACAGCAACAATAGAAAAAGGCCATGGATCGACATCACATTCCTCATCCATTTCAGGTTGGTGACAAAGTTTGGTTGCATCTTGACAAGCGGCGTTTTACTGATAAGACTCATAGTAAAATCAAACCGATTCGCTATGGGCCTTATACTATTCTTCAATAGGTGTCCGAGAATGCTTTCCGCCTTGATCTTCCCGCACACTTGGGAATTCATGACGTCGTCAATGTAGATCTTTTGAAGTTGTACTTTGACTCTACATTGGAGACCGCACCAACTATCAGTCATCCTGTGGACGTGGTTCCTGATTCTCAATTACCATTGGATTTCGATCAGATCTATGACACAAAGACTCGACAGACTCACCAGGGGTCTACCACCTCATATCTTGTGGCTCGATGAGGACAGCTACCGCATCAGGCTCGTTGGATTTCTTTTCATCAGATGTCCCATGACTTTCCTACTCTTTTGAAAGCATTGGAGGCCAATGCTTCTATTGTGGGGAGGCATGATGAGGATTGATGTTTGATCACTCATATGACCCCTCTAGTAATTCCTAGCTAGGTTTGCATAGTTTATTTCTTGCAAATTAATATTGTAAGTGAGTCTCCTTCTCACATGCACTTGTGGGCACTAGTTATCTTCTAGTTGTCATTTAGGAGTGTTAGTTAGGAAGTGTGAACTCAAAGTAGGAAGTGTGTACTTCAAGATAGCTAAAATGGATCTTATAGTTAGCATTATTCCTTTCCTCTTAACTTAGAAGTTACGTGCATTCTCCTTTGCACTTTTGTAGCTTATGGTTAAGCATATTGGATCAAATCCATGATTTGATGGGTTTGGTTATGTATTTTGGGCCATTAGAGCCTATATAATGAGTTTGTAAATAATATGAAGTTAGTTGGATTTTCAATCCTTTTCACTCTACTAATACTTCCCTCAAATTTGTCCACAAGTCTTTACCAAGACTTACCTCAAACCTGCTTGTAAGCTTCCACAAAAGCTCACACAAATCTGTCCTTAAGCTTTTACAAAAGCTTACTCAACTTAGCTCACAAGCTTTCACAAAAGTTGTTTAAGTCAATTGCAAAACTTGCATACAAAAATCAACTCAATATTTTTCTCAAATTAGTAAAGAACAATTTGTTTCACAGAACTTGAACTATCACTCCAACACTTCCAATCAACTAAGCTCAATCAACTCCACTCAACCAATCACTCAATGAAAGCTTAGTCAACAATGCTTATCAAACAAACCTCACATAACAATGATACTCATGATCTTTCACAAACCCTAGTTCAAGATAGTTCTAAACTTCACATAACAATGATACTCATGATCTTTCACAAACCCTAATCAAGCATATGAAAGCTTACTCAATATTTCCAACAATGCTTATCAAACAAGGTTTCTAGTATCAACTTTCATTCCAGAAAACCCACATCAATCAACATTGGATATCTCAAAAACCAAACTCAACAATGCTTATCAAACAATCCTTTTCACTCCAACTTAGCATTCACAACATCCAACAATCACTCACAAGGAAGATGTGCCCATACCTTTTGTTTGATGAAGAATTGACCTCAAAACCTGTCTCAATCACAATCACCCTCTTTGCCAATCTCAAAGGTTAGGTAGCAAAAACCTTCTCAAAAATCTCATTCAAATAATCCCTCAAAATATTTCACCATACAAAACATCAACTCTCAATTACACCTTATAATCTCCACACTTCAAAATATAAGCCAACAATTTGTTTTAAAGAAAATAACCACAATAATCTTCTTTAAACACCTTATGTTTTTCCTCAAAATAATCAATACATCATTAAAATATAATTTCCTTTTCAAACCTTATAACTCCTATCTCAATCACAATAAAATATTTAACTTTCAAAAACCTTATAACTCCCTCCTAGAAAAAATAATCATGCCACATTAAACCTTAGGAGCAAATTTAATTTATAAAAATTAAATACCTTTTTGCCCTCGATGGGATTCGATCCCATGTTGTGCTGCCACCAGTGCCCTAGTCATGGCTCAACTTCCATGTGAGCTAGGTGCTCACCTTAAACTCCAAAAGTGCCTCATGCACTTTGTATTAGGTATTGGTCACCTAAACCAAAAATTATCCACACAAAACTATCATCGAGGTTCGATCACGGGTCCTCCCACCTAGCCAAAGCCTTAAGTCACATCCACTTGCCACTAGCCCAACCACCATGGTTGGTTATGAGGCTTCAAGCCTCTCTTCCCTTATCCCTTCATTGGTGCCAAATAAAACAAAAACTTTAACTTCTTCCTTGCATGCAAATCACAAAAATCGTAGGCTCTCTAGTAATTCGAACGAAGGTAAGTTTTAATCCACCAAAGGCACATGGTATTTATACCATTGTGCTATCTCCTTTAGCATGTCGATGGATGGAAAATATAATCGACGTCGATGCTTATAATTTTAATTTTTTCCCTTATAACCCTAACCTTAGGGTTAATTAAATTAAATTATAATTTAATTAATAATAAAATTATTATAATTAATTTAATAACTATAGGGTTAATTAAATTAAATTATAAATTAATTTATAATGAAATTATTATAATTAATTTAAATCTTTAGGTCTTAACCTTAGACCTTTAATATTATAATAAAATATTATAATATTATTTTTCTTGGGCCTTCCTATTGCTCTTTAGACCTCATCTGACCACCTTGAATATTATAATAGGAGATATTATAATATTATTTCCTTTAGGTCTAGAAGTAATCTTTCTCTTGCATTGCTTACTAAAACTGATTCTTGACATCCTTCCTTTTGCACTGCTCACTGAAACTGACTCTTGACATCAATGACAACAAATCTTGCTCATATTTCCAACAATCTCCCCCTTTGTCATTGATGGCAACCCATTTACCTTTTACCATTTCCTTTACCTCTTTCTATTCTGCTTCCCCTGAGAAACTGCTCCCCTGACTGAATGCTCTCCCCCTAACTCAAATCTCTCCCCCTTTGTCATCAATGGCAAAGGGTCACCTTTGGGGCTTGGGGCTAAGAATGAGACTCTTAGCTTAGCCCCTCCCCCACCTCCTCTTGAGGTGGTTAATTCTGAGGTGGGAGTAGAACTACTCCCAAATTTTCTTGAAGGTACTCAAAAGTCTCTTTCGAAAGTGGCTTAGTGAAAATATCTGCAATCTGCTCCTTTGTAGTAACATATTCCAATCTGACTTGCTTGTCTATCACCTGTTCTCTCAGAAAGTGATACTTGATCGAAATGTGCTTTGTCCTAGAGTGCATCACTAGATTCTTTGAGATATTTATAGCACTTGTATTATCACACAATATGGGAATAGGATGATCATGTTTTATCTTGAAATCCTCTAGAGTTCGCTTCATCCATAATACCTGTGTACAACTAGCAACTACTGCAATATACTCTACCTCTACTGTAGATAGGGATATTGATGCATATTTCTTACTTAGCCAAGAGACTAAACAATCTCCAAGAAAGAATGCTCCTCCACTTGTACTTTTTCTATCATCAATATTGCCAGCCCAATCTGCATCTGTATAAGCTGTGAGAGTGAAACTATCACTTTTGGGATACCAGAGCCCAAAATCCATAGTCCCTTTTAAATACCTGAGAATCCTTTTTACTACTACTACATGTGTCTCCTTGGGTGTTGCCTAAAACCTTACCACTAATCCCACTGCCTGCATGATATCTGGTCTAGTAGTTGTGACGTACAATAAGCTGCCAATCATAGATCTATATAATTTTTGATTTACCTCTGGAGATTCATCATCTTTACTTAACTTACATCCTGTAACCATGGGAGTACTTACTGGTTTGCAATCTTCTAACTTGAATTTCTTTAGCATCTCTTTTATATACTTGGTTTGTGAAAGGAACACCCCTTTCTCTGATTGTGAAATATGAAGTCCAAGAAAGAAGGACAACTCACCAAGCATAGACATCTCAAATTCATTCTGCATGCTCTTTGCAAATTTTTGACACATCTTATCATTGTTTCCTCCAAAAATGATATCATCAACATAAACAACCATAATTAGTAAGTCATTCCCTTCATTTTTGATGTATAAGTTACTATCCACTATTCCTTTCCTAAAACCCTATTCCTGTAGGTACTTATCCAATCTTGAATACCAAGCTCTAGGAGCTTGCTTTAGTCCATAAAGTGCTTTCTTCAATCTGCATACATAGTCTGATTTATCAGTCAAGTTGAAACCTTCTAGCTGCTCAATGTAAACCTCTTCTTCTAAAACACCATTTAGAAAGGCTGATTTAACATCCATATGATATACTTTGAAGTTTTTGAAGCTTGAAAAGGCTAAGAACATTCTGATAGCTTCAAGTCATGCAACTGGAGCAAATGTCTCATCAAATTCAATTCCCTCTACCTGTGCATAACCTTTGCACACTAATCTTGCTTTATTTCTGACCACATGACCATCTTCATTTAACTTGTTTTTGAATACCCATTTAGTGCCAATCACATTTTTATCTTTTGGTCATGGAACAAGTTCCCAAGTCTTACTTTTCTCTATCTGATCTAATTCCTCATCCATTGCCTTAATCCAGAACTTATCTTCACTTGCCTCATTGAAGTCTTTTGGCTCAATTTTAGATAATAAAGAAAAATTTGCTTGTTGAGTTGATGTTATTACCCTTCTCCTTGTCTATCTCTCATATGGATTCCCAATGATTAGCTCTCTTGGATGATGTTTTTGTACATACCTGGATGGAGTCTTAGGAAGAAGTCTTTGTGTTTCTTCCTCTTCTTCTTCTGATTCCTCATGAAACTCCTCTTGACAACTTCCATCTTCCTGATACACAATTTCTTGAACTGGTTCTCTTAATCCTATCTTCTCATCAATTGTTACATTTATACTTTCTACAATAGTGTGTGTCCTTTTGTTGTAGCATCTATAGGCTTTGCTCTTAGTAGAATAACCAAGAAAAATACCCTCATCACATCTTGGGTCAAACTTGCCCAAGTTTTGCTCTTCCCATCTTATGTAACACTTGCTTCCAAAAACTTTGAAGTGTTTCACAGTGGCTGGTCTTCCCTTCCAAAGCTCATATGGAGTCTTGTGATGGTTTACTCTTATTTGAGACCTATTGATGATATAAACTATTGTGTTGACTACATCCCTCCAAAAACCATCTGAAATCTTGGATTCATTTAACATAGCTCTAGCCATATTCTCAACAGTCCTATTCTTCCTCTCAACTACTCCATTTTGTTGAGGAGTTCTTGCAGCTGAGTATTCTCTCTTGATTCCATGTTGTTCATAGAAATCTACAAATTCATTTGAGGTAAAATCTCCTCCTCTATCTGATCTCAAACACTTAATCCTCTTACCTATTTCATTTTCAACTCATTCTTTAAATACCTTGAATTTACCAAATGCTTCTGACTTATCTTTTAGGAAGGCTACCCAAATCATTATGGAGTAATCATCTATAAACAATATGAAGTAACTTTCACCTTGAATACTCTATGTTCTGGTAGGACCACATAGATCAGTATGTATTAGTTTCAATGGCTCAGATGACATATATCCCTTTGATTTGAAACTTGTTCTAGTTTGCTTTCCATGTTGACAAGGTGCACAGATTGTGTTTTGTGGCCTTTTTAGCTTGGGTAAATCTCTGACAACCTGTTTATTGCTTATGTTGACTATGTTGTCAAAATTCAAATGACCCATTCTTCTATGCCACAACCAACTCTCATCTTCTTGTGATAGAAAACACTTTTCTCCTTTAATCTCACTAAGCATATAGAGGTTGTTTGGAGTTCTACTTGCATTTGCAATGACTTTTCCAGTTTTTGACTTTCTTATCTCACATCTATCTGGGTGAAATGTAACCATATGACCTTGATCACAAAGTTGGCTTACACTTAGCAGATTGTGTCTTAACCCTTTGACATATAGTACATTTTCTATTCTTGTTTTCCCATTATCTAAACTCAGAGTTCCTTTTCCATAAATTTTTGTTGATCCATTATCACCAAAACTTACTGATCCTCTATTAGTTTCTTTGAGTACAAGAAATTTGTCTTTGTCTCCTGTCATGTGTCTAGAGCAACCACTATCAAGAAACCATTGTTCTTCTTTATCCTGAGCATGAAGAGTTGTTTGAACTAACATTGATCTAGCTTTTTCATCCCCTTTTCTTTCTTTCCTAATTGTTGAAGTTGTATTCTTTTTACTTGACTCAGGCAATACCATTTTGCACCATCTAGCCTTGTGCCCAAGATTATTGCACTTATAACATATAACATCACTATCCATAAGAGGTGCAAAAGAATTGAAATTTCTATTTACATCCTTTTTAACATAACCAGTGCAATGTACAACTCTATGACCATATTTGTTACATGAAAAGCAATAGCCATGGAAGAGAGTATGTAACCTATTTGAATGCCTTGGAAAATATGGTCGAGTGCTCCTCCTTTTGTTGTAATTAACCTTTGTCCATGGTTCTTCTTTGCTTTCTTCTTTCCTGATGTCTTTTCCTTTCGGAGTATAAGTCACTTGCTTATCTTTGTTTGAAGTCTCTGCTTCTTGAAGGCTTGACTCCTCTTTCTATTTCCCAAACTTTATATCTTGTAGTACCTTGGTCTTTTCAACTTCATTCCTTAGATAAACAATTTTTGCTTCCAATATTTCACATTCTGTTTCTCTTGCTCTTAATAGATCTGTCATATCCTATTCAATTTTCTTTCCCTCTTCTACCTTTATCTTGAGTTCTGTGAGACTCTGTAGAAGTTCTATCCTTGCTTCTTCATCCTCTTGAATTTGATCCTTCAAACTTGAGTTCTTATTTCTAACCTTTTCAAGATTCCTGAGAGCAGCAAATAATTCCTCTTTTATGTCAAACATGGTCTCTTCTTCACTCTCTGAAGTCATGTGTGTTTCTGATGGATCTTCCTCCAAGTTGTTAGTCTTTTCATGGAGAGACCCACTCTGATACCAATTGAAGAACATGTGCTTATACTGAGAGGGGGGTGAACAGTATAAGATAAAACTTTTTGCTTTTCAATCCATATGATAACATCAACAATATTAAAGTAGTAAACATTACACAAAGCATCACACACATGAGAGACATGATTTAACGTGGTTCACCCAATGTGGGCTACTCCATGGAGAAAATATTCCTTATAAAATTTTCTCAATAAATTCTCTTGGGAATCCTTTCCCTATTACAATGTTTATGGACCTCTATCCAAAGGAGACACCAATCCCCTGATCAAGTTTATGGATCTCTATCCATAGGAGAACTCCTTCTCCTCTGCTCTGGTTGGTGATCCTCTTAGAAGACTACTACCTCCACTGCACTAGCTTGTGGATCTCTCTCCACTAGAAGACTCTATCCTCACTCAGAAGATCTTTGTCCTCACTACCCTGGCTAATGGATCTCTATCCACTAGAGACTACTATCCTCTGCTCTATCACCTCCAAAGTTTACTCTTACTCTTTCTCTATCTCAGATCTATACTAAACACTATCCTCTACCCTACACAAATTTACTCAATCTCTATCTCAAATATGCACTAAACACTATCCATCGGTCTAGCACAAATCTGCTCAATCTCTATCTCAAAATCTCCTCAACAAGTCTTCACTAAGACTTACCTCAAATCTATCCACAAGTCTTCACCAAGACTTACCTCAAACCTTCTTGTAAGCTTCCACAAAAGCTCACACAAATTTATCCTTAAGCTTTTACAAAATCTTACTCAAATTAGCTCACAAGCTTTCACAAAAGTTGTTTAAATCAATTGCAAAACTTGCATACAAAAATCAACTCAATATTTTTCTCAAATTATAAAGAACAATTTGTTTCACAGAACTTGAACTATCACTTCAACACTTCCAATCAACTAAGCTCAATCAACTCCACTCAACCAATCACTCAATGAAAGCTTAGTCAACAATGCTTATCAAACAAACCTCACATAACAATGATACTCATGATATTTCACAAACCCTAATCAAGCATATGAAAGCTTACTCAATATTTCCAACAATGCTTATCAAACAAGGTTTCTAGTATCAACTTTCATTCAAAAACCCACATCAATCAATATTTGATATCTCAAAACCAAACTCAACAATGCTTATCAAACAATCCTTTTCACTCCAACTTAGCATTCACAACATCCAACAATCACTCACAAGGAAGATGTGCCCATACCTTTTGTTTGATGAAGAATTGACCTCAAAACCTATCTCAATCACAATCACCCTCTTTGCCAATCTCAAAGGTTAGATAGCAAAAAAACTCTTCAAAACTCTCATTCAAATAATCCCTCAAAATATTTCACCATACAAAACATCAAATCTCAATTACACCTTATAATCTCCACACTTCAAAATATAAGCCAACAATTTTTTTAAAGAAAATAACCACAATAATCTTCTTTAAACACCTTATGTTTTTCCTCAAAATAATCAATACATCAAAAAATATAATTTCCTTTTCAAACCTTATAACTCCTATCTCACTTTAATTTATCAAAAATCACAATAAAATATTTAACTTTCAAAAACCTTATAACTCCCTCCTAGAAAAAATAATCATGCCACATTAAACCTTAGGAGCAAATTTAATTTGCAAAAATTAAATACCTTTTTCCCTCGGTGGGATTCGATCCCATGATGCACTGCCACCACTGCCCTAGCCATAGTCAAAAAGCACCTCGTGCGCTTTGTATTAGGCACTGGGCACCTAAACCAAAAATTATCCACACAAAACTATCATCGGGGTTTGATCGTGGGTCCTCCCGCCTTGCCAAAGCCTTAAGTCACAACCACTTGCCACTAGCCCAACCACCTTGGTTGGTTATGAGGCTTAGAGCCTCTCTTGCCTTATCCCTTCGTTGGTGCCAAATAAAATGAAAAACTTTGTCTTCTTCCTTGCACGCAAATCACGAAAATCACAGACTCTTAAGTAATTCGAATGAAGGTAAGTTTTAATCCACCAAAGGCACATGGTATTTATACCATTGTGCTATCTCCTTTAGCACATCGGTGGATGGAAAATGTAATCGACGTCGATGCTAATAATTTTAATTTTTGCCCTTATAACCCTAACCTTAGGGTTAATTAAATTAGATTATAATTTAATTAATAATAAAATTATTATAATTAATTTAATAACTATAAGGTTAATTAAATTAAATTATAAATTAATTTATAATGAAATTATTATAATTAATTTATAATTAATTTAAATCTTTAGGTCTTAACCTTAGACCTTTAATATTATAATAAAATATTATAATATTATTTTTCTTGGGCCTTCCTATTGCTCTTTAGACCTCATCTGACCACCTTGAATATTATAATAGGAGATATTATAATATTATTTTCCTTAGGCCTAGAAGCAATATTTCTCTTGCATTGCTTACTGAAACTGATTCTTGACATCCTTCCTTTTGCCCTGCTCACTGAAACTGACTCTTGACATCAATGACAACAAATCTTGCTCATATTTCCAACACTCTTTTACAATAAACTATGGTGTATTCACTTCTTCATGCTACAATTAATATTGAAGGTGGGTTTGTCGTGACCACCATGATGGATTTAAGCCTTCAAATCTTGAACTTGCACACATGCAAAAAGATAAAGAGTTTAGTAGCACCTGTCAAAATTAATAAGATGAAATGACTAATGCAAATTCAAAATATTGAAAATGATTATTATATATATAAGTCATGATTTGAGCAGCATAACACTAGCATTTCCTTCCTCCTTTTTCTTTGTGAAATGATGGTGTGTTTATAGACCTTTTGAGGATTTTGGATGGAATGATAAATGGTAAGCCAGGCCTTCCAAGTGGTAGGGACTGGATAGCCATCTATCTTGGGCAATTGCAACGAGTCACCAAGAGTGTCTCACTAAACTAGGGAGATGTGGCAAGTGGGTAGGTGCAAGTAGAGTGATATTGGAAGTGAGGTGTGAGATGTGGCAAGTGGGTAGGTGCAAGTGGAGTGAGATGTGGAGTGAGGTGTGAGATGTGGAAAGTGAATGGGTGGAGGTGGCTAGGACAAGTGTCAAGAGGAGACACATGGTATCCTAGGGGGATATTTCCCATATATAATGAAATCGAAAAAAATGGATAATATGTAGAATTAATATGTCTAAGTCAAATTGTAGACACATTACGATTATGCAAATTTGGAATGTGTTATGTCAGTGAAATGTACATGAATTAATATGCCTAAGTTTATACCTAGGCATATATTTTATTATGCAAAAGTATGTGGTGAAATGCAAATTCCTATATTTTGGTGTCTACGCTATTAAAATTTGTTGCTTCGGTGACTATCTAGAACTAGCTCCTACATAGTCATTACTTTCTTATGTTACCCTGGAAAGCCTAAATTTCCATAATTATCCTCTATATGGTTTTTTTATTGTGTTGCTCTTGAAACCCTAAAGTGCAACAGATATCCTCCATATACCTTTATTTTTATTGTAGGGAGAATATTTTATGTTACTTGAGGAAAATAAAGATGATTTGCCTGTATTAAGCTTAACCTCCTTCACCTCATTTGCTTAAAAATTTACCTCCTCATATTCCTTTGCTTTAAATTTTGCCTTTCCATATTTCTTTGCACCTTTAACTCCTATATTTGAACTTGCACATTGCACTTCCTCATCCCTTGTGTCATTTTTTTCTTCCAATGGTTGATTTGAGTGAACTATAATACCCTTTGTCATATAATGATGCAAATTTATTTTGCTTGCCACTTTCTTAGGAGTGGAAATTCCTTTATTTGATCTAGGTTCTCCTATGATATTATCTTCTTGTTTCATATTGAAGCTACCCTCATGCCCAAAATTTTCCAACTCTTTCTCCATAATTTTCACTTTGCAGTCTCTTGCCATGTATCACATTTCATGACAAATTGCTACATCGAAATGCAATATTTTCATAATCCATTTTTTTTATTCTATTCTCTCGATTTAGATTTAATCCCAATGGGTTGCAGTAAATATTTTGAAACATCCATGGCAACATATATTCAAGTGTATGCATCATGCCTTCTCTCCTTAGTAGTTGATCCCTCCTATATGAACTCACCTAAATTATTGCCATTGTTCTTCAAAATCTCCTTATTGATGAGTTGATAAAGAAGTCCAAAAAACCTAATCCACACTAGAAGCCTTTTAATAGTCTATCCCCATAGAAAAATTCGCACTCCATGGTCTTAAGTATAATGCATATTTATCGGTAAACCAAGGGCCTCCATCCATTATTTTATCCCTTAGAACTAGAGAAGATAATGAGGAAACATTCTTTCAAAAGAAAAGTCATGGAGTAATTTGAATTTAATCCCCACTTCCACTTTATCCAATTTTTAATCTCATAAAAACTTGGCTAGTATCCATGGAACTTATATATTAACCCTATGGTTTTAAGAACCATTCTATCATGCTCAATCATCTCATCCTTGATAATAATTTGTGGTGTAGTATCTACTACCTAATAGGGTTTTCCATAGATTCACTCTTCCTGTTATTGCTAATTAGAGCATTCATACTTCTATGGTATCCTTAATTATAGTAAGGACTTTAAAAAATGACTTTCTTGCCATGTTACCTAAATTTTATTTACATGAATCTTTTAGTATTTGAGTTTCTTCTAAGATCCAAAACAACAAGAAGTGGCACTACCTCCATAATCGCACCTTGCTTTCTACTTCTTGCTCATGCTTCCTATTTGTTTTTATCTCATTCTTGTTCTTGACTTATGCTTGCTCCTAGCTCCAAGTAGTTTTAAAAAATACCATCCCAATATCTTAATATCATTGTTTAGAATATTTTAATGTTATTTATTATTAAATTTCATTTATTTTATTTTTAAAATATATATTGAAAAAGGTAAAAATTGTATTAAGAAGACAAATTCAAAGTTACAGTAATTGGCCTACAAATTTTGGCCAATCCTAAGATCCTAATAAACCAAACCCTAACATCTCCTTGGACCACAAATTTCTTAGTGTGATCCAAAGAGCATAAACTCCTATCCTAATTACAATTTTTGTTAATACTATTCCAGAGAACCTAGATTTTCTTCTCTCTCTTACTATGACTTCAGGGGCCATCCCAAATTGGGACTAATAAAGCTACAAGCAACAACATGATTCCAAACCAAAGGCTAATCATTATAAATATTTGTCCTAGTCCCACACACTTCATTGCCTAAATCATTGTTGGCTAGTAATAAGACTTGTTTATTCACCTCCATCCAATATTCAATATGCTTGTTCTCATCATATTTCAACCGATATCCATAAAGATGTTCACTTTCATTTTTAGCTAAAAATTAGTCACTATAGTCTTTCCTTTGCCTATATAAACTGGAATGGCATCCTCAAACTGCTACCAAATGGCTTTATTTTGACTCACTATGTTCTTGATCTGCCATGCACTCAATCTAAATTTCCTAATCTCATCTAACAACCCCACCAAAATTTGAGAGTTATACTCTACTATGATCTTTTGAACTCCATTATTCTAAGCATTGAGAGAGCCTCGTCTAATTACCAAAGCCTCTACTTCATTATTTGTTGCTACTCACCTTCTAATTCCCAATGAATAATATTCCCCTTGTAGTCTCTTCTGAGGAATCCAATGACTACTACCATTGGGTTATTTTTGGCTGCTCTATTCATGTTATTTTTTTCAACTCAGAGGTGGGGGTTTCCAAGCCCCATGATTCTACCTCATGGAAAAATTCTCTCCCTACTATTTTTTTGCTCCCCTACATGAGCTTTTACTATTTTTAATATTTTTTGTCAAACTAGCTTTATCGGAGTATATTTATCTCTAAAATTTTTGGCATTTCTTTCCAGCCATATGTACCACCAGATAAAGCTCAAACCCAAAGACCAACCCAACTAAACTAATTTATTTTTTAACCTTCTTCATTTCTATACCTCCCATATATTAGTATGAGTTAACTACTAGTGGAGACTAGCCTAGAAGAGATCAACCCATCAACTCCACAACTTTAGAGTAAAGTCACACTAGAAGAGAAAATGATCTATTATATCCTCCTAGGTATTGCATATAATACATCTAGAGAGGCTATGATAACCCCTCTTTTATAAGTTATCATAGGTGAGGAAGCTCCGATGCATAACCTACTAGGCAAAGAAATTGATTTTTGGCCAGCCCTTTGCCAGCTATACTCTATCTCATGGAACATATAGTCATACCAAAGGGGGAGGGATCAATTCATTATAACCATCCCAAACTATATAGATGCCTAAATTCTCATTACCGTAAGCTATCTCATCCTCTTCCTTCCTTCCTATAAGGTGTCCTTGCTTTAGTATCCTCTCTAAAAGTGGTAACACATTTTGAGAGATCAAGACTAGCCACTCTTCCCACTATTTTAGTTGCATAAGAGTGAAGGTCCCAATCTACCTTGTATGTGGATAACATATTGTATTTATCCAACCTCTAGCCTCTAGGATTTGTTGAAGGGGCTACAGCTTTAGAAATTCTAAAATTAAGGGGGGATATTGATCCTAAGAATCGGTCTAAAATTATGCTTTATTCCCTCTATCCACTTTCCAAAATAGTCTTGGTTTGACCACTTCCTCTCCTAATTTCAGAACTTACCAAACAACAGGACCTTTGCCACTCATAGGGATGTGACCTACTTCCTCATGGGGAATGTTACCCAAATACTTACTAGTAATATTTTTGCTAAACAACGCTTCCTAATTAGAGATCCATCTCCAATAAAGCTTACTTGCTAAAGATTAGTTATTCAATGTTGTTTTTCAAATTTCTAATCCTTTGCTTGCTTTAGGGTGCTAAATTTTATCCCGACTTACTAGAGCCCATCGCTTACCCATCCTTGGGCTATCCCAAAAGAAATTTTACATGATCGAGTCTAGCTCCCTCAAGATTTCAATCAGAGCCACAAGGATAGAAAACTTGTAAACTAACATTGCTTGAATCATTGATTGAAGAAGAGTCACTCTTCCTCCAAAAAAAAGTTAGCGATGTGTCCATTAATTTAACTTCCCAGCATATTTGTCCACCAACGGTTTCCATTCCGCCACCTTCAACTTCTTATAATGAAGTGGAATCCCAAAGTAGTCCAACGAGAGGGAGCTTTGAGAGAAACCTCAAATGCTTAGAATATGATCTTAAATCCCCCTTTCAGTATTAAAGATCACTACCTTAGACTTGATTGCATTCACTTCTTGCTATGTGGCTTCCAGATATGTATTTAAGGCAGCTTTGAGCACTCTTGCCTCTCTGACATTGGTCACCCCAAGCAACCTTGTGTCATCTACAAATATTAAATGGGTCATATTCACTGCTCTCACTTGCACTCATAAGATAACTCCTTGTTGCATGTTCCTTCAAAGAAATCTACCCAAACCTTTAGAAAGAATAATAAATAAATATAAAAATATATGATCTTCTTGTTGAATTCCCCTAAAAACCTGAATTTTAATTATATTTATTTAATTTGTAAATCTTAAATTATTTTAACTTTAGCTAACTCTAGTTAAAAGGTTTTTATAAAGATTTATTATTAAAATTTTCAAAACATAAACAAAATTTTTATTTTTATTTAATTTAAAATCTTCCAAATTTTTAAAATTCTCTCATCTCATAGAGACTAATTTTTTTTAATTTATTAAATTATAAGGTTTTCAGATTCCAAGGATACCCATTATCTTTTTATGGATAAACTTTTTTTTTCTTCCTTCTAAAAAGGTTTTTTTTTTTTCAAACAGAAAAATTATTACATTTGCTAACCGTTTTTTCATTTTTAAATATCATAATTATATTTTTATATATTTTTTATAAATTTTATTTTCCTCTTTCATATTATACATTTTCTAAATTTTTAATTAAATTTATCGTTAGATTAAGTATGTAGGTGAGTTGGAAAGGAGGGGCAATCCTCCAAGAGATATTTCAAATTGGAATCCTCATTCTACCAAAAAGTTGAATTGAGTACCCAAAATCTAATTGATAATGTTGGTGTGGGTAAAGTCGGACACGACTTTCTAACTTTAACCATGTAGAACCCCTGATCGTGATTTCTCAAACCAAAGCGGCCTCGTGACTTTGACAGTGTAGAACCCCTTGGTCACGATCTCAAATTAAAAGGACTGCAAGAGTTTTTCGCTTTATTTATTTATTTATTTATTTTATTTATATATATATATATATATATATATATATATATATATATATATTCCTTTGTTTTGAAATGGCAGCAAAGAGTCTTCTATCATTTAAAAACATTTTCAATGACTGTGAATTTTAGCATTCCTTTTTAAAATAAAATTGAATCAGTTTACTTTGAATAAAGGATCACTAAGATAGTGTATGCCAATTTGAGGGTGAGCATGCAGCATCCTCGTATGAGTTTTGTTTTTAATTGAATATTTATAATTTATAATTTATAATTTTAAGGTTTTTGAATTTAAATTAAAAATCTTAAATAAAATATTGAAAATAAAAAGTTTTAGAGTTATGGGAAAGTAAATATTTAAGATTTTGTAAAACAATGAATATAACCAAGATCTCTTATAAAAAATTATGTAAACTTATCCCAAGGGCTAGTGATAGCGAGACAAAATTACAGAGAAGAAAAATAGTTTTATTTTATTCAAATGCAGCAGAGAATTACTATTACAACAAAGTATTACAGTCACAGCAGAATATTACATAAGTCGCAGAAGAGTTGCGCCTTTACAAAATTTCTCCATTCTTGAAATAAAAAAAAATTATCGTTCTAGCCATCCCCTGTGCATGCCTTTGCTCTCCTTTTTAAAGGTTCTCAGGTGACGCTCCATTTCCAGCTGGTGGCCCTTTGTTTCCTCTTCCAGAACCTTTCGTTTCGCCTCCCCGTGTCGCTTCATCATCCAGATATTCGACACGTCTCCCTTTTCGACTCTTCATCTTTGGCTCGTCTTTCGGCACGAAAATACGACATGTCGTGATATCGTGACATTTTGGCTTCCCTGCGCTCCTTCTCCCTTTCGGTCATGATATCGTGACATGTCATGATATCGTGACATTTTCCTTCCTCGCCTTCGGGTCGCGATATCGTGACATGTCGCGATATCGCGATATTTTCTCTTCCACCACTGCCTTTCTTACCTTCGGGTCATGATATCGTGACATGTCGCGATATCACGACATTTGCCTTCGGATGCCCATGCTTATCTACTCTGGTCACGATTTCACGATAGTCGTGATTTCGTGACATGTCGCGAAATCGTGACATTCTTATTGGTGTCTTCCCCCTGCTGCCTCCTTGTCGCGATTTCATGACGATCATGATTTCGTGACATGTCACGAAATCATGACATTTCCAATGACGTCTTCTCTCGGCTACCTTTTGTCACGATTTCGCGATAGTCACGATTTCGTGACATGTCGTAAAATCATGACATTTCCAATAGTGTCCCTTCTCGCTGCTCTTTTGTCACGATTTTACGACAGTCGCGATTTCATGACATGTCATGAAATCGTGACATTTCCAACAATGTCCCCTCTCACTGCTCTTTTGTCATGATTTCATGACGGTCACGATTTTGCGACATGTCACGAAATCGTGACATTTTCCAACAGTGTCCCCTCTTGCTGCTCTTTTGTCGCGATTTCGTGACGGTCGCGATTTCGTGACATGTCACGAAATCGTGACAATTTTTTTGCCTTGCACTTTCTCTCCCCTTTCCTGAGTGGCGAAAACTTAGAAAAACTTTTGTTGATGCAAGATTGCGCTGCTGCCATCGGATGCTCCTCGCATCAGACACCCGGGTAGATTGAGAAGTGATCCTCACTTCTGAACGACTAGAGGGAGACCCGGGTGGTCGACCTCTATTTTTGACAACCAAGTTGCATCTTCAATAGGCTCCGCCCTTCCACTTGACCAAATATTCAGAATATTGCCTATTCCTGGTACTTCGCTCTCTCGAGTGTCGAGTATTTCCTCGATCTCATCTACGGTTGGAGTAGACGTTGGAATACTCCATAACTCTGTACTTGGTGTCTCGCTACTGCCTCCCTCATGGTATTTCACCAAATCTAAAATGTTAAAGACAGGTGATATGTTAAGCCCACTTGGCAATTCTACTTCATAGGCATTGCTTGAATCCCGTTTTGCCATGATTCTGCATGGTCCAAACTTCTTCATCTTTAGCTTGTTATAGGTTTTAGCAGGAAATATTTCCTTTCTCAGATGGACCATCACTTCATCTCCCACTTTGAATTCCTTAAACCGCCGCTTCTGGTTTGCTTTCGTCTTATATTGCGTATTCATTTTAGCAATATGCTTCTTCACTTCTTCATGCAGGTTCTTCAGGTGCTCTGCAAAATCCTCAGCCTTGGCACTGCACTTTTCCCCTGTATCCAGCTTCCTCAACTTAGAAGCATTTCTTGGACTGCTTCCATATATTATCTGGAATGGAGATTTGTTGGTACTCCTATTGATAGAATTGTTATATGCAAATTCCGCTTGTGACAAAATCAGATCCCATCCTTTGGGCTTATCTCCTATCAAGCACCTCAATAGGTTACCCAAACTTTTGTTTACCACCTCTGTTTGCCCATCTGTCTGTGGGTGGTATGCTGAACTGAATTTCAAATCTGTCTTTAGTTTCTTCCACAGGGTTCTCCAGAAATACCCAACAAACTTGGTATCTCTGTCGAAAATGATACTCTTAGGTAGACCATGCAGTCGAACCACCTCTTTGAAAAACAAACCTGCAATATGAACTGCATCATTAGTTTTCTGACAAGGGATAAAATGTGCCATCTTTGAAAACCTGTCAACTACCACAAATATGGAATCATTTCCCCTCTGTGTCCTTGGTAGACCAAGAACGAAATCCATGCTGACATCTTCCCATGGTTTCTTTGGTACAGGTAATGGCTGATATAATCTGGTGTTCTGTCTCACACCTTTCGCCATCTGACAGACTCTACAGCTCTGCACAAATTTCCGCACATCTTGCTGTAGTTGCGGCCAATAATAATTCTCGCTCACAAGGGCAATGGTCTTATCTCGACCAAAGTGCCCAGCCAATCCTCCACTGTGTTTTTCTTTGACTAGGTTTTCCCTCATGGAACTTCTTGGGATGCATAATTGGTTTCCTCTGAACAACATTCCATCTTGGATCAGAAAATCCAACCACTTGGTTCTGTCCAAGGTAACTGGTGCCAAGCAAGCCTTCCAGGCTTCTACAAAATCGGGATCTTCAGGGTACAAACCCTTCAATTCATCAAACCCCAACACTTCCACCTTCATTTCTGTCAGCAAACTCTGCCTTCTACTCAAGGCATCTGCAACTCTGTTGGACTTTCCACTCCTGTGCTTCAACACAAAGGAATAACTCTGTAGAAACTCAACCCACTTCAAGTGCCTCCGGTTCAGTTTTCCTTGGCTATTTATATACCGTAAGGCCCGATGATCAGTATATAACACAAACTCTTTTGGCAGCAAATAATGTCTCCACTTCTTCAGGGCCTGAACTATAGCATAGAATTCTTGGTCATACACTGAATACTTCTTCCTGGCCTCATTGAGTTTCTCACTGAAGTAAGCAACAGGCTTGCCTTCTTGACTCAGCACAACTCCTATGGCACTGCCACTGGCATCACAGTCCACCTGAAATACCTTGTTAAAATCTAGAAGTGCTAAAATAGGTTGCTTAGTGACCTTCTTCTTCAACATATCAAAGCTCTTGTCTGCTCCTAGGGTCCACTTAAAGTCTTTCCTATCCCCTCTCATTGTTTCCGTAAGGGGTGCACAAATACTGCTAAAATTTCTGATGAATTTCTTGTAAAAACTGGCTAGACCATGAAATGATCTCACTTCAAAAGTGCTTCTTGGAGTAGGCCATTCAATGATAGCCCTCACCTTTTCTGGGGTCCATTTTTAGACCTTCAACTGAGATGAAAAATCCCAGGTATACCAAATCCTCCTTCACAAAATTGCACTTCTTCAAGTTGATCAACAATCTGTTCTTCCCTCAACTTCTCAAAAACCCTCCTGATATGCACCAGGTGCTCTTCCAGGGTTCTTGCTGAATATCAAAATGTCATCCAAATAGACAATAACAGATTTGCCTAAAAACTCCTTCAGCACTTCATTCATCGACCGCATGAATGTGCTTGGTGCATTGGTTAGCCCAAATGGCATGACCAACCACTCATACAAACCTTCTCTGGTTTTGAAAGCAGTTTTCCACTCATCTCCTTCTCTGATCCGAATCTGATGGTAGCCACTCTTCAGGTCAATCTTGGTGAAGTACTTGGCTCCACTCAAACAATCCATAATATCATCCATCCTTGGTAATGGAAATCTATATTTTATGGTGATCTTGTTTATAGCTCGGGAGTCCGTACACATCCTCCACTCCCCATCCTTCTTTGGTGCTAGTACTGTAGGTACCGCACATGGACTCAAGCTTTCTCGAATCAGTCCCTTTTTCAACAACTCATGGACTTGCCTCCTCAGCTCCTCACTTTCCATAGGAGTCATTATGTGGGCTGCCTTGTTGGGTAAACTAGATCCAGGTACCAAATCAATATGGTGACTGATCTTCCTCATCGGTGGTAAACCCTCAAGCACATTATCTGATATGATGTCTGGAAATTCTTCTAACAGGTGTTCGGCCTCTATTGGAACATCTGTGTACTGTTCTTTCTTAATAGTAGGGATTAATGCATAACACATTGAATCCCTCTTTAGACCATCCAAAAACTGTCTTCCATCCACCAGGTAGATTTTGGCACTACTGCACACTTTCTCATCCACTTCCTTCAGTGGCTTCAATTTGTGACGTACTCCATCCTTCGTTAGAGAGTACGTATTTGCATGCCCATCATGCACTGCACGTCTATCAAATTGCCATGGTCTTCCCAACAACAAATGGCAAGCATCCATCGGCAAAACATCACATAGGACCTCATCTTGATAATTCCCAATGTGAAATTTGACCAAGCACTATTCACTGACAAGTGCTCTGTGGTCTTTCTGCAACCACGCAATCCGATATGGATGCGGGTGCTTCCTCTTTCCCAATTTCAACTTAGTAACCATCTCTTCTAAAACTAAGTTGTCTGTGCTACCATTATCAATGATAACATTGCAGACCTTCCCTGCACATTTGCACCTCGTGCGGAACAGACTCTTCCTCTGTTCTGGTTCTTTTTCGTCATTCAACAGTGCTCTTCTCATCATCAACACTTCTCCTCCTTCTGCTTCTTCAGAGTGTTCTGACTCTGCACCTTCATCTACCATAGCAGCTCTGGCATGACCCTCAGGTCTCTTGTCCATCCTTTCTTGGTGTTGAGGACACTCGTATGACCGGTGTCCCTCTTCTCCACACTGGAAATAGGTTCCATGGAATACCCCTCTTCCATACCCACGTCCAGGTCTACCTCTTCCTCTCTGGTAGTCATTGTTCTGATCATGCGGGCGGTAGGTATTCTCCTTTTTCTGTTCCTGGGGTTTGCTTGTTTCCCCAGTCTTCTTCTGGTCTCGGTAATTTCCTCCATCGGTTCTTCCATCGGTTCTTCCACCATGATCCCTTCCTCTCTGGTTGCCTTCGAATCTTCTGTTCAGTTTCTCTTCTACCTTCAAGGCCAACTGGTATGCATCTTCTATGGTGGCTATTCTGATCAAGCCGAGTTCTTCCTGAATGTTCATTCTCAACCCGTTGATGTATCTGGCTACTTTCTCCTTATTAGCCCCTGAATGGCCAGTTCTGATGGAGATCTTGTAGAATTCTTCTGTGTATTCTTGGACAGACTTGCCTGACTGTCTCAAACTTTGCATCCTCCTCAATAGATCCAACTCGTAATCTACGGGAATAAACTGTCTCTTTAGTTTCTCCACCATTCGGTCCCATCTGGTTATCTTTTCTTTTCCATTTTTATTTCTTTCGAGTTGTACTCCTTTCCACCATAAGCTAGCATGGCCTTTCAATTTTGCTTTTGCAAATTTTATCCGGTCTGGATCTGCAACCTCCTCATACTCAAAGTATTCCTCCATATCGTTGATCCAATCAATCAACTCTTCTGGGTTGAGATTCCCAGAATATGTAGAGACATCAAACTTCGGCCTCTTCCCGGCCTGAGATAGAGCTTTCAACAATCTAGCTTCAGAAGGATCCAATGCTTCTTCATCATCTGATGGATCCTCAGTTTCCCAGGCTTCATCGTCACTCTGGTCTTCTCCCTTTGGTTCGGCCCTTTTTCGCAACTCTTCCTGCAGGGCTTGCACTTGCCTCTGCAATGCTCTGAAATCTTCATCCTGCACCACATTTCTCCCATGACCATGATTTCTTTTTGGAGGCATTCTGCTCACCTCTCTCTCACAAATCTCAACTGGTCCTGGTGCAAACTGCCTCACGTTCGGCGCTCTGTTTACACACTTAGGAACTCCCGCTCTGATACCACTTGATAGCGAGCCAAAATTACAGAGAAGAAAAATAGTTTTTATTTTATTCAAATGCAGCAGAGAATTACTGTTACAACAGAGTATTACAGTCACAGCAGAATATTACATAAGTCGTAGAAGAGTTGCGCCTTTACAGAATTTCTCCATTCTCGAAATAAAAAAAAATTATCGTTCTAGCCATCCCCTGTGCATGCCTTTGCTCTCCTTTTTAAAGGTTCTTAGGTGACGCTCCATTTCCAACTGGTGGCCCTTCGTTTCCTCTTCCAGAACCTTTCGTTTCGCCTCCTCGTGTCGCTTCATCGTCCAGATATTCGACACGTCTCCCTTTTCGACTCTTCGTCTTCGGCTCGTCTTTCGGCGTGAAAATATGACATGTCACGATATCGTGACATTTTGGCTTCCCTGCGCTCCTCCCTTTTGGTCGTGATATCGCGACATGTCACGATATCGTGACATTTTCTCTTCATCTCTGCCTTCCTCGCCTTCGGGTCACGATATCGCGACGTTTTCTCTTCCACCACTACCTTTCTTACCTTTGGGTCGCGATATCGTGACATGTCATGATATCATGACATTTGCCTTCGGATGCCCACGCTTATCTGCTCTGGTCACGATTTCGTGACGGTCACGATTTCGTGACATGTCGCGAAATCATGACATTCTTATTGGTGTCTTCCCCCTGCTGCCTCCTTGTCGTGATTTCACGACAGTCGCGATTTCGTGACATGTCACGAAATCATGACATTTCCAACGACGTCTTCTCTCGGCTGCCTTTTGTCGTGATCTCGTGATAGTCATGATTTCGTGACATGTCACGAAATCATGACATTTCCAACAGTGTCCCCTCTCGTTGCTCTTTTGTCGTGATTTTGCGACAGTCACGATTTCATGACATGTCGCGAAATCGTGACATTTCCAATAGTGTCCCCTCTCGCTGCTCTTTTGTTGCAATTTCACGATAGTCGCAATTTCATGACATGTCACAAAATCATGACATTTCCAATAGTGTCCCCTCTTGCTACTCTTTTGTCACGATTTCGCGATGGTCGCGATTTTGCGACATGTCACAAAATTGCGACAATTTTTTTGCCCTGCACTTTCTCTCCCCTTTCCTGAGTTGCGAAAACTTAGAAAAACTTTTTTTGATGCAATATTGTGCTGCTGCCACCGGATGCTCCTGCATCAGCTAGCTAGATTGGTAGTTGCTTGTCTGGTCAAGCACTTACCAAGAAGAGACTTAGGTTTAAACCTTGGAGATGTCGATTTGCAAAGGCAGTAGTTTGGATGACGAAAGTATAAATATCGAGTGACTGGTGGTCTCCCCTTCACTCTGGGTTAACAACAATGAGTTGGAATAGGCTTGTTGGAAGTAGCCCATGTGGTTTGAATCCTACTTTTGTTAGTTATTAAAATAGTGTGGTTGTAACCAACTTCCCTTTTATATCTAAAAATAAATAAAAAATGAAAAATTCAATCTCTGTATTGAAATGGGGCTCTATTAATAAGATGGTTTAAAGTGCTAGGTGGATTGGTAAGTGCCTGCCTGGCCAGGCACTTACCAAGAAGACATCCAGTCTAAACCTTGGAGATAACCTTTTTGCAAAGGTAGTAGTTTGATCTAAATCCTTTGAGTGTAGGTCAGATCAATAATGATGGTACAAATACCAAGCCACCAATGGTTCCCTTCACGCTGAGTCAATAATAACGAGGCAGAATAGATTCGGTGTGAACCCTGCTCTTGTTAATTACTAAAAATAGTGTGGTTGTGATCAACTCTTCTATATAACCAAAAAAATAAAAATAAGACAGTATAAAGTTGTTAATAAGAATGAGACTCCTTTAATTATTTTTAAAAACATTAAAAATAATTGAATAAAAATTTAAATTTAAAATATTTATATGAATAAGTTATTATAAATAATTTTTTTGTATTAGGAGTGTAAAAGTTAGAGTTCGATTATTTTTTGCTTTTTGTTTTTGTTTTAGAAATCAAGTATTTTTAATTATGAGAAAGACAAAAATAAAATAGGACAATTTAAAGTTATTAATAATAATGAGAGTTCTTTAATTAATTTTAAAAACATTAACAATAATTGAATAATTAGTTTAATTTAAAAATAATTTATGTATGCAGAGGTCCAAGGTTCAAATCTTGAGCCTCGTCGGATTGAATGCTTGTCCCTTTCCTAGTGCTTTCAGCGGCATAAAAGGTTTAAAATGATTGTGGCATGGCGGTTATAGGGGCGGACTGCACAAAGATCTGTGTGGCGGCTTCAGGGCGGACTGTGCAGAATATCGTGGCGGCCATAAAAAGCTGGACAGCCTACCCGGATTTGTGGCGGCTACCAATTCCACCATGAAAATAATAATAATTTATATATATATATATATATATATATATATATATATATATATATATATATATATATATATATATATATATATATATATATATATATATATATATATATATATATATATATATATATATATATATATATATAAAAAGTTATTATTAATAACTTTTTGTATTAGGAGTGTAAAAGTTAGAGTTTGGATTAATTTTTTTTTTTAAGAAAGTAAGTGTTGCAATTATGAGCAAGATGTAATTGTGAGTGGGAAGTATAGTGCGAGCAAGGGGAGAGTTCCAATTTTTCTTGTTCTAGATCTTAGGATAAACTTAAAAACTAGAAAATTCTTATAAAAAATTCTAGGTATCATGGTAAGAAATCTAGGTAGCAGATACAACACCAAAAGTGATTATCAAGGATGAGATGATAAAGCATGATATATGGTTCTTAAAAGCATAGGGTTAATATGTAAGTTCCATGGATACCAATGAGGTTTTTTAAGGATTTAAAATTGGATCAAGTAGAAGTGGAGATTGATTTCAACTTACTCTATGACTTTTCTTTTTAAAGGATTTACTTTTCTTATAAAGGCTTTTTTCTCATCATTCTCCAACCTAAAAATCAAGGATAAAAAAATGGATGGTGGCCCTTGGTTTAGGGGAAAAGATGCATTATATTTAAGACCATGAAGTAAACATTTTTATATGGAGATAGAAACTATTCAAAGGCTTCCAATGTGGATTATACTTTTTGGGCTTTCTTATCAGTTTATCAATAAGGAGGTTTCAGCAATACTCTATGGGATTTCATGATAAGAGAAAACCAACTACTAAGGAGAAAAATGATGATATATCACTCAAATATAAGTTGTTATTGATATTTTAAAATATTTATTGCAATCCATTAGGATTATATCTAAATCAAGATAATGGGATCAACAAGTGGATTATGAAAATTATTACATTATGATGTCATAATTGTTATGAGATTAGACACATGGAAAAATATTACAAAGTAAAAATAATGGAGAAAGATATGGGAAATTTGGGCATGAGACAAGCTTCATGAAGCAAAGAGATCATATCACAGTAGAAGCTACACCAAGCCAAGGACTTCCACTCCTATGCAAGTGACGAAAAATGCTATGCATCATTAAATGACAAAGTCCATTACAACTTACTCAAATTAACCATTAGAAGAAAAAATGATACAAGGTGTGAGGAAGTACAATGCACAAGTTCAAAACTAGAGGGAGTTAAAGGTGCAAAGGAATATGGGGAGGCAAATTTTAAATCAAATAAGGCAAAGAAGATCAAGGTTAATCCACGTAAATCGTTTCCATTTTCCTCAAGCAACATAAAATATTCTCCTTACAATAAATTTAAAAATAGTATAGAGTGTATTCGTTGTACTTTAGGGTTTCGAGTGTAGCATAATAAAGAAATGCATATGGAAGATACCCATGGAAATTTAGGGTTTCCAAGACAATATAAGAAAGTATGACTATGGAGGATCATCCTTGTACTTTAGGGGTTTTAGGGCAACATATAGAAGAAAGTGATATGAGGCCATTTCTTATATTTTAGATTCTCTAGACCAACATAAATCTTTAGAAGATAAGTCTCATTATGACTAGCATGAAAAAACTAAAGATATTGATGAAGATGAAAGTGTTGGTGGGAATGAAAAAAGGAGAGGAAGAGTGTAAAAGCAAGAACAAAGAGAAAAGGAAACTTAAAGGGATATGAATACAATTATCATAGGTTTTAACTGATATGGTATGTGAATGCTTCTTTTGTTAGGACGAATGATGAGGCTTAGTTAGCTTAGACCTTAGGAATGTATTTAATATTTATTTTCCTAAGATTGTTATGTTGCATTGCTGACAGATCTTGCCAACACACCTTACCGACATGACTCGACATATTTGTTAGTATCGACATGACTTGGTATATCTGTTAGTGCCGACATGCCATGGCTTATCTTCTATTGTACTATTGTTATTTAAATGCATGTAAATAAATAAAATAGATAGTTTTTCAAAAAACCATATCAATAAGGATATTATTGTATTGGAGACAGTCAAGTTTATACAATAAGAAAATAGTCTTATTGGATTTTTTCCAAATATTCTTTATTTTTTCTTTGATTTTGTACTTACTGATTTTATAGATTATGTTTATCAGGGTATTATTTCTCTTCATTTGGTATCAGAGCTAGATTTTAGTTTTGTTCGAGGAGTAAGGGTTTCAACCCTAGGATAAATTGATTCTTGAGTGGGAGTAGTGCACAAAAAATCTGGGCAAAGGAAAAATGATGGAAAGCACGTAGGTAGAGATCAAAAAAAATAATAGATAAAACTTTGAGTTATGGAAACTCAAGAGAGAGAATTTTTTGGTGTATGGAGATCAATGGGTTACGATCTCGAGAGTAAAACCAATAGGAACGATATATGAGGAGTGGCTATAGATCTATACGAAGGCAAGAAGTTCTATCATATTGTTCTTATCTGATTTGGTATTGTTGAATGTATCGAAAGAGACCATGATAAAGTTGTTATGGAAAAATCTAGGAGCATTATATCAGACAAAGTCACTGGTAAATAAAATTTCTTTGAAATAATTTGTATTTTCTTCGGATGAATGATGGTGACTTTGTGGCTGAACATGTAAATTCTTTTAACACTATGGTAAGTCAATTAAAATTTGTAGATGTAAAAATGGATGAAGAGGAAAATTGTATTACTTTATTTTGTTCATTACCTAATTCCTAGGATAACCTAGTTATGGCTATCACCAATACTACCTCTATATTGAAAGTAAAGGATTTAGTAGGAACATTGCTTTCTGAGACAATGAGATGAAATTCTTCTAAGTATTATCATCAGAAGGATGCCTTGGTTGTGAGAGGTCATTCTCAAGAAAGAAATAAAAATAAATTAGGAGAAAGGAAATCAAAATCTATGGGAAAATTTATTGTTCCAGACAAAATAAAATGTTGGAAGTGTGGTAAAATAGGGCATTATAAAAGAGACTATAGATCTAAAAATATTGATAATAGTTGTTCATCTGATGAAGGAACATATATAGAAATGAAGACCAAAAATAAATATTTATGGGACCTATTCATAGTTGCAGCATGATCAAGTGAACACCATGACTCATGGTTGATTGACTCAGGCGCTTAGTTTCATATGACTCCTCATAGGGAGAGGTTCCATGAATATGAAAAGATAAACAGAGGTGAAGTCTTCTTGAGAGAAAATTTGACACATAAAATAATAGGTCAAGGAAGAGTTAAGTTGAGGTTAAAATATGAAAGAATTAAAACCCTTCCTGATATGGTGCATATTTTGGTTTTGGCAAGGAATATAATATCCATTAGTAAGATGAATGACGTGGGTGTGACTTTGATATTCAATAAGGACAAATGCAATATGGTTCATGGATGCTTAGTGTTGGCAAGGGGATTTTGTATGGGAACTCTGTTCAAATTTGAGGTTAGTACTATAAGTATTGATTGCAATAACTCTTTAGTTATAGAGGAAATTAATATGGTAGAAGAAGCTCTAAGTATTCCTAAAGCGAAGATAATATTATGGCATCGACACATGGGGTACATTGGTGAGAAAGGACTTTGAACATAAAAAATGAAAGGTATAGTTGAAGGAATTTATAATTGCCCATTAAATTTTGTTTTTTGTAAACACTGTGTCTTTGGAAAGAAAACCCAAGTCAAGTTTCCCAATAATGCTACAAGATCTAAAAGAATTTTGCATCTAGTTTATAGTGATGTGTTTGGACCTGCAAAAGTTCCATCATTAGGTAAATCTATCTATTTTGTTACATTTATAGATGACTTCGCAAGAAAGACCTGGGTATATTTTTTATGGTATACATCCAATATTTTCAAAAAAAAATAATGAATTCAAAGATTTTGTAGAAAATTAGACAGAGAAAAAGATAAGATTTTGAGAAGTGACAATGGTGGTGAGTATTGCTCTAATTAATTTGATCGATTTTGCAAGGATTGTGGAATAGAAAGGTATATAACAACTCCATATACTCCACAACAAAATGGAGTTACAAAATGGATGAACATAACATTGATGTACAAGGCCAAAAGTATGCTAAGTAATGAAGGGTTAGAAAAGTAATTTTGGGCAAAAGCCATATTAACTACTTGTTACCTCATCAATAGATCTCCTACCTCAGATTTGGTGGATAAAACTCCATAGAAAGTGTGGATAGTTAAGAATCCCTCTCTCAATCATATAGGGATTTTTGGTTGCAAAGCTTATATGCATGTACCAAAAGAGAAAAGGACTAATATAGACTATAAATCTATAAAACGCATATTTGTAGTTTATAGTATTAGTGTTAAAGGATATAAGTTGTGGAACCTAAAAACATAGAAGATTGCTTACAGTTGTAATGTGATATTTAGAAAAACAAAAGGGGTTCCAAAACTGGAAATGCAACCAAGCAAAGAACCTGAAATAGTTTAGGTAAAATTAGAATAGGAGGAAGAACTTGTGGTAGAACCTGATGCTACAAAAGAATATGAATTACAAAGAGAGTCTAAAGAGGAATATTTAGAGGAAGAAGGTGAGGAGGAAGCTAAACATGCGTAACCTAGAACTCCAATTTTGAGGAGATCAAATCGAGTGAGAATATTCCCAAAAAGGTATAGCCCTTCAAATTTGTGTTCTACATTTAATTTATCAGTTATTGCTGAAGAATCCAAGACTATAAAGGAGGCACTTTAGTCAAGTGAGAATAAATCTTGGAAAAGAGCTATGGAGGAATAAATGGATTTCTTGGATAAAAATAAGACATGGGACTTGGTGAAACTACCCCTTGTAAGAAACATGTTGGTTGTAAGTTGTTATTCAAGAAAACATACAATGTAGAAGGAATGTTGAAGTATAAAGCTCATCTGGTAGCAAAAGAATTTTCTCAAGTTGAAGGAATTGACTTTGGTGAGATTTTTTCTCTTGTAGCTAAACTAACAGCAATTAGAGTTATGTTGGCTATTTTTATTGCTTTTGATTTTGAAATATAATAGATGGATATAAAGACAACAATTCTACATGGTGAACTTGTTGAAGACATATATATGTCACAACCAGAATGCTTCAGGATAAAAGGTAAGGAGGATTTGGTATGCAATTTGAAGAAGTCTCTTTACAAATTAAAGCAATCTCTAAGAATGTGGAACAAAAAATTTGATAGGTTTGTTTTGACACTTGGGCTTGGAAAAAGTAAAGTAAATCCTTGTGTTTATTTCAAAAAGGAAGGTGAAAATTTTGTTATCATTGTTTTGTATATAGATGACATGTTAATTGGTAATAATATGGAGATGATAAAGCTACTAAAATCTCAGTTATCTTCTGAATTTGACATTAAGGATTTGGGTGTTGTAGAATTTATTTTGAGTATGGAAATAATAAGGGATCGTACAAATAGAGAATTGTGGTTAAATCAAAGGAAATATATTAATTTGATACTATAGAGGTTTATGATGCATGATTGTAAATTAGTATGTACTCCATATCCTATTGGTCAAAAGTTATCTATTGAACAATGTCCTAAAATAAATGAGAAAACTGAAGAAATATGTCATGTTCCTTATGCCAACACTATTGGTAGTCTAATGTATGCAATGGTCTATACTAGAATTGATATTGCACATGTAGTAGGAATAGTTAGCAGATATATATCCAATCCAGGAAAGGAGCATTGGATTGATGTGAAGAGGATCTTCAGATGCCTGCATGGAATTATAGATTATGCTATCGGTTACCAAGGAAAATCTAGAGATAATAATATTGTAAATCTACAAGGTTTTGTGAATGTTGATTGGGTTGAAGATCTTGACAAGAGAAGATGTTGGCAATTTTGGGTACTTTGGGTACATTGCATTTGCTCAAGTGTATAAGTTGTCATTGATGTCAAGAAGCTTTTGAAGGAATTTGATTTGATGTCAAATAATTTGTTTTGATGAAGGTTACGGCATGACAGTTTCAAAGGTCTTTTGCAAACCCCAAGCTAACAGGTTCGAGAGAAAAGCGCTAAGGAGAAAAAGTGTCGCGATATCGTGACATGTCGGGTTTTCGTGACCCAAAGAAAAGAAAAGCGCTAAGGAGAAAAAGTGTCGCGATATCGCGACATGTCGGGTTTTCATGACCCGAAGAAAAGAAAAGCGCTAAGGAGAAAAAGTGTCGCGATATCGCGACATGTCGGGTTTTCGTGACCCGAAGAACAGAAAAGAGCTAAGGGGGAGAAATGTCACGATTTCGCGACATGTCGCAGTTTCGCGACCAGAAGGCAAGTGAAGACGCCAGCGGAGGAAGATGTCGTGATTTCGTGACATGTCGCAGTTTCGTGACCCGCAGAGGAGAGAGATGGCACAGACAAGGAGATGTCACGATTTCGTGACATGTCGCATTTTCGTGACCAAGAGGCGAGCGAAGGAGCCAGAGGAAAAGATGTCACGATTTCATGACGTGTCGCATTTTCGTGACCCGAAGGAGCGAGAGGAAGCAGAGAGGAAAAGATGTCACGATTTCGTGACAGGTTGCAAAGAAAACGTACGGAAAGTTGATAGCGTCGCGATTTCATGACGGTTTACAAGGAAAGCGTACGAAAGCTGAAAGCGTCACGATTTCGCGACGGGTTGCAAAGAATGCGTACGGATGCAGAAAGTGTCATGATTTCGTGACAGGCAGAAGAGGAAGGTTATGAAGACAGAAGTGTCACGATTTCGTGACAGAAGTGAAGACGAAGTCTGCAGAGGCAGAAGTGTCATGATTTCGTGACAAAAGTAGAAAGGAGGTCGACGAAGGGAGAAGTGTCGCGATATCACGACAAAAGCAAAGTTGATGTTGACAAAGATAGAAGTGTCGTGATATCGTGACAAGAGCTTAGTTGAAGTCGACAAAGGCTGAAGTGTCGCGATATCATGACAAAAGCCAAAAGAAAGTGTACGGTTGCAAAGGTGTCGCGATATCGCGACATGTTGTAGTTTCACGGCAAAAGCTACAGAAGAGTTACAGAGGCAGTTGAAGCCGACAAAGTTAAATGTGAGCCGACGAAGATTAGGGTTTGCAGCCGATGAAGTTTAGGGTTGTGCAGCCGACTAAATATCAGGGTTACAGCCGACTAAGATTAGGGTTTTGATCTTGAAAGTGTTATTATAAAAGGTAGACTATTTTGAAGAGTTTGAGTGTTGTTAGTTGCGGCATTCATAGATGGAGCGCAGAGTGAGAAGTTTGATCGTCGAGAGCAGAGTGCAAAATTTGATCGAAGTGCACAGAGTGTGCGAAGATAGTGCAGAGTGTGTGTAGAGAGACGACTGAGAGAAGACGAAGTGCGGTTGTAAGAGCGCAGAAGATGTGTATGTTTCTTGAGCAGATTTGGACAGGTCCTAGCAGAGGACTTGTGAGCTGAGTTTGATAGTTCTATCAGAGAACTTGAGGACAGAGGTGCATTGGTTCTATGAGAAGAACCTGAGGACAGATTTGGCAAGTCTTTGAGAAGGCTTGTATACAGAGGATTGATTTGTTCAAGAGTTGGAAAAATATGACAGACAGAGGAAGACTTGTGCTAGACCGATTGACTATGTTTGGTACAGAGTTGTTGAGCTCGTTGTGGACGTGATCATAGAAGGCGAAGGTCTCTTAGGCTAAGCATTGAAGACAGGAGGTCTTCGGTGGAAAGGAGTTCCACGTGTTGGCAAGAGGTAGAGGCGGTTGATCTTCTGAGGGATCATTTCCAGAGCGAGAGGGGAAGGTATCTCCTTTGAGCGAGAGGCTCATAAATTCTGATTAGGGGAAGGTATCTCCTTTGGGCCGAGGCTCATAAACATTGTATTTGGGAAGGATTCCCAAAGAACTTTGAGATAATTTTTAGAGAAAAGTTTTTGTGGACGTAGCCCAACCATTTTGGGTGAACCACGTTAAAAATGGGTCTTCAATGTGTGATGCTTTCTGTCTTGATTAATGTTGTGTTGATGCCACTTCTATCTAAAGTTAAAATTATTAATTGGTTAAGTCTTATACTTGTTCACCCCCCCTCTCGGTATAAGCTTGTGTTCTTCAATTGGTATCGAGCGGGTCTCTCCGGAAAGAGCCTAACAGACTTGGAGAAGGATCTATCGGAGGAACATACAGATTCGAGAAAGAGATGAAGAGGTTGAGTTCGATCTCAAAGGTGAATTCTTCTTGGCTTTAAGAAAGCTTGAGAAATTTAGGGAAGAGAATTCTGTTCTCAAGCATCAATGTCGGGAAGAAGAGATAGCAAGATCAGAATTGTCTCAAAGTGTTATAGACTTCAAAATTCTAGCTGAAGAAGGGAAGAAGGTTGAACGAGGTTCCGACAGAGGCTCTAAAAGGAAAGGAAGTCGATTGCGAGAAACTAGAAGAAGAGGTTATGTCTCTTAGAGTGAAGTTGGAACAAGTTGGCTCTCAGACGGAATACTCCATGTGAAAAGCAAAAGAAGGATGGTATCACCATTCATGAAACAGGGTCTTCGAGCAAGATCAATCTTCATCCTGAAGAGCGGTGGATTCCAGTTGGTCACGAGAAGAACAATCATCCAAGGCATCAAAACAGGTTACATAATACTTTCCATGGCTATTGTTTTTCCTGCAAGAAATTTGGTCACAAAGCTATGCATTGCAATAAGTCTTTGAATAGCCATAGTAAGGAAAATGTTAACTCTTTTGCACCTCTTATGAATAAAAATGTCATGTGTTACAAGTGCAAGAATTTTGGGCATATAGCAAGGATGTGCGGTTTGGATAGATCTAGCCTTGAGTTCACTAAAAAGAGAAATGAGATCAAATCTAAGTCAATGATAGTTCAAACTGCTTTTCATGCTCAAGACAAAGTAGAAAAATGGTATCTTGATAGTGGTTGTTCAAAACATATGACTGGTGAAAAGGAAAAGTTTTTGGTCTTAAAAGAAACAAACAGAGGAACAGTCGAGTTTTGGAGATAACAGGTCAGCTAAAATCTGTGGTAAAGGGACTCTTAGTTTGGATGGGAAATCCAAAACAGAAAATGTGCTTTATGTAGAAGGCCTAAGACATAATCTTCTAAGTGTGAGTCAACTTTGTGATCAAGGGCACATAGTATCTTTCTTTTCAAGATAGATGTGAGATAAGTAAAGAAAAAAATGGAAAACTCATTGCTAGTGCTACAAGGACTCCAAACAATCTTTACATGCTAAGTGAGATAAAAAAGGAAAAGTGTTTTCTAACTCAAGAAGATGAGAGTTGGTTATGGCATAAAATATTGGGGCATTTGAGCTTTGATAATCTTGTCAATATTAGTAACAAGGAAGCTATTAGAGACTTGCCCAAAATAAAAAGGCCCCATAACATCATTTGCGGTCCTTGTCAACATGGAAAACAGACCAGAACCAGTTTCAAATCAAAAGGGTATACTTCTTCAAAACCATTGGATCTTATTCATACTGATTTATGTGGCCCTACCGGAACTCGGAGCATTCGGGGAGAAAGCTACTTCATGTTGTTTATAGATGATTATTCTAGAATGACTTGGGTTACTTTTCTCAAAGAAAAATCTGAAGCTTTTGAAAAATTTAAAGCTTTCAAAGAAATGATTGAAAATGAGACTCACAAGAGAATCAAATGCTTAAGATCGGATAGAGGAGGAGAGTTCACTTCAAATGAATTTGTGGAATACCGTGACCAAAAAGGAATCAAAAGATAATATTCAGCAGTAAGAACTCCTCAAAAAAATGTAGTTGAAAGGAAAAATAGAATTGTTGAAAATATGGCTAGAGCTATGTTAAATGAGTCAAAACTTTCAGATGGCTTTTGGAAAGAGGCGGTCGAGTACAAGTAGTCTACATTATCACCGGGGCCCAACTTAGAGTCAATCATCATAAAACTCCTTATGAGTTGTGTAAAGGAAGACCAGCTATAGTAAAACACTTCAAAGTGTTTGGGAGTAAGTGCTTCATCAAGAGGGAAGATCAAAATTTGGGTAAGTTTGATCCTAGGTGTGATGAGGGAATATTTCTTGGATATTCTAGTAGAAGCAAGGCCTACAGATGCTTCAACAAAAGAACTCATACAATTGTAGAGAGCATGAATGTAACAATAGATGAACAAATAGAGATAAGAGAACCGGTCAAGGAACTCGGTGATGAAATTTGTCAAGAAGAATTCGAGAGAGGTTTCAGATGAAGAAGAGGAAAGACAACAACTGCTTCCCAAAACTCCTTCACGATATGTTCAGAAACATCATCCCAAATATTTGATCATTGGTGATCCAAATAGCAGGCAAACAAGAAGAAGAGTCATTCCTTCACATGATTCTACAAATGTTTCATTATTATCTCAGATTGAGCCAAAATATTTCGGTGAAGCATGTGCAGATAAGTTTTGGGTAAAAGCAATGGATGAAGAGCTAAATCAAATAGAGAAAAGTGAAACTTGGGAATTGGTTCCAAGACCTAAGGACAAGAATGTCATTGGCACAAAATGGATATTCAGAAATAAACTCAATGAGGATGGAAAGATTGTTAGAAACAAAGCTAGGTTAGTCTGCAAAGGTTATGCTCAAGTAGAAGGTGTTGATTTCGAAGAGACGTTTGCTCCTGTTGCTCGTCTTGAAGCAATCAGAATGTTTTTGGCCCTTTCGAGCTTCAAATCATTCAAGGTATATCAAATGGATGTAAAGTCAGCTTTTCTAAATGGGGTGTTGGTAGAAGAAGTCTACATAGAACAGCCAGAAGGAGTGTCTCTCTCAGAACAGTCAGACTATGTGTGTAAACTGAAAAAGGCTTTGTATGGGTTGAAGCAAGCACCTAGGGCTTGGTACTCAAGACTTGACAGGTATCTTCATGAGCAAGGTTTCAGGAAAGGTGTGGCAGATAGCAATTTGTATATTAAGGATGAAGGTGATGATATGTTGATTATGGTTGTCTATGTTGATGATATTATTTTTGGGGGAAATAATACTCAGATGAGCAAAGATTTTGCTAACACCATGCAGAAGGAATTTGAGATGTCTATGATTGGAGAGCTGTCATTCTTTTTAGGTCTTCAGATTGCTCAATCAAAAGATGGTGTATTTCTCTCTCAAGGGAAGTATATCAAAGAAATGTTGAAGAAATTTGGGATGATGGACAGCAAACCAGTATGTACTCCAATGATTACAGGGTGCAAGATGAGTAAAGATGATGAATCTCCAGTGGCAGATCAAAAGTTGTACAGATCAATGATTGGCAGTTTATTATATGTTACAGCTACCAGACCAGATATCATGCAGGCAGTTGGGTTAGTAGCAAGATTTCAGGCAGCTCCAAAAGATTCTCATGTTATAGCAAGTTAAGAGGATATTCAGATATCTGAAGGGCACTATGGACTTTGGGCTTTGGTATCCCAAAGGTAATGATTTCACCCTCACAGCTTATACAGATGCAGATTGGGCAGGCAGTATTGATGACAGGAAAAGCACTAGTGGTGGAGCATTCTTTCTGGGAAAGAGTTTGGTTTCTTGGCTAAGTAAGAAACAACCTTCAGTTTCCTTATCTACAATAGAGGCTGAATACATAGCAGCAGTGGTTGGGTGTACACGGGTTTTATGGATGAAAACCACCTTGGAGGATTTCAAAGTCAAGCATGAACAACCCATCTCCATACTTTGTGATAATACAAGTGCCATAAGTATTTCCAAAAATTCGGTAATGCACTCAAGGACAAAGCATATTTCCATCAAGTATCACTTTCTAAGGGAGAAAGTGCAAGACAAGCAGGTCAAGCTAGAGTATGTGTCTACTAAAGAGCAGATTGCAGATATCTTCACCAAACCTCTTCCAAGAGATACGTTTGAGTATCTAAGGGAGAAATTGGGAGTTTTACTCCCACCCCAGAATTAATCACCTCATCAGGAAGTGGGGGAGGGACTAAGCTAAGAGACTCATTCTTAGTCCCGAGCCCCAAAGGTGGCCCTTTGCCATTGATGACAAAGGGGGAGAGATATGAGTAAGGGGGAGAGCTTCAAGTCAGGGGGAGCAAAAATTCAAAGGAAGATTCTCAAGTTGTGGGCACAGTTTGTCAGTTGTTAGCACGGTTGGTTTCAGTTTTGGCTCTTGAGAAGTGTTTTCGATAAAGGTTTGCCATCAATGACAAAGGGGGAGATTGTTGGCAATTTTGGGTACTTTGGGTACATTGCATTTGCTCAAGTGTATAAGTTGTCATTGATGTCAAGAAGCTTTTGAAGGAATTTGATTTGATGTCAAATAATTTGTTTTGATGAAGGTTACGGCATGACAGTTTCAAAGGTCTTTTGCAAACCCCAAGCTAACAGGTTCGAGAGAAAAGCGCTAAGGAGAAAAAGTGTCACGATATCGCGACATGTCGGGTTTTCGTGACCCAAAGAAAAGAAAAGTGCTAAGGAGAAAAAGTGTCGCGATATCGCGACATGTCGGGTTTTCATGACCCGAAGAAAAGAAAAGCGCTAAGGAGAAAAAGTGTCACGATATCGTGACATGTCGGGTTTTCGTGACCCGAAGAACAGAAAAGAGCTAAGGGGGAGAAATGTCGCGATTTCGTGACATGTCGCAGTTTCATGACCAGAAGGCAAGTGAAGATGCCAGCGGAGGAAGATGTCATGATTTCGTGACATGTCGTAGTTTCATGACCCACAGAGGAGAGAGATGGCGTAGACAAGGAGATGTCACGATTTCGTGACATGTCGCATTTTCGTGACCAAGAGGCGAGCGAAGGAGCCGGAGGAAAAGATGTCACGATTTCATGACGTGTCACATTTTCATGACCCGAAGGAGCGAGAGGAAGCAGAGAGGAAAATATGTCACGATTTCATGACAGGTTGCAAAGAAAACGTATGAAAAGTTGATAGCATCACGATTTCACGACGGTTTACAAGGAAAGCGTATGGAAGCTGAAAGCGTCGCGATTTCATGACGGGTTGCAAAGAATGCGTACGGATGCAGAAAGTGTCACGATTTTACGATAGGAAGAAGAGGAAGGTTATGAAGACAGAAGTGTCACGATTTCATGATAGAAGTGAAGATGAAGTCTACAGAGGCAAAAGTGTCACGATTTCATGACAAAAGCAGAAAGGAGGTCGACGAAGGGAGAAGTGTCACGATATCGTGACAAAAGCAAAGTTGATGCTGACAAAGATAGAAGTGTCATGATATCACGACAAGAGCTTAGTTGAAGTCGACAAAGGCTGAAGTGTCGCGATATCATGACAAAAGCCAAAAGAAAGTGTACGGTTGCAAAGGTGTCGCGATATCATGACATGTTGTAGTTTCACGGCAAAAGCTACAGAAGAGTTACAGAGGCAGTTGAAGCCGACAAAGTTAAATGTGAGCCGACGAAGATTAGGGTTTGTAGCCGATGAAGTTTAGGGTTGTGCAGTCGACTAAAGATTAGGGTTACAGCCGACTAAGATTAGGGTTTTGATCTTGAAAGTGTTATTATAAAAGGCAGACTATTTTGAAGAGTTTGTGTGTTGTTAGTTGTAGTGGCGTTCATAGATGGAGTGCAGAGTGAGAAGTTCGATCGTCGAGAGCAGAGTGTGAAATTTGATCGAAGTGCGCAGAGTGTGCGAAGACAGTGAGAGTGTGTGCAGAGAGACGACTGAGAGAAGACGAAGTGCGGTTGTAAGAGCATAGAAGATGTGTATGTTTCTTGAGCAGATTTGGATAGGTCCTAGCAGAGGACTTGTGAGCTGAGTTTGATAGTTCTATCAGAGAACTTGAGGATAGAGGTGCATTGGTTCTATGAGAAGAACCTGAGGACAGATTTGGCAAGTCTTTGAGAAGGCTTGTATACAGAGGATTGATTTGTTCAAGAGTTGGACAGATCTAACAGATAGAGGAAGACTTGTGCTAGACCGACTGACTGTGTTTGGTATAGGTTGTTGAGTTGTTGTGGACGTGATCATAGAAGGCAGAGGTCTCTTAGGCTAAGCATTGAAGACAGGAGGTCTTCGGTGGAAAGGAGTTCCACGTGCTGGCAAGAGGTAGAGGCGATTGATCTTCCGAGGGATCATTTCCGGAGCGAGAGGGAAGGTATCTCCTTTGAGCGAGAGGCTCATAAATTCTGATTAGGGGAAGGTATCTCCTTTGGGCCGAGGCTCATAAACATTGTATTTGGGAAGGATTCCCAAAGAACTTTGAGATAATTTTTAGAGAAAAGTTTTTGTGGACGTAGCCCAACCATTTTGGGTGAACCACGTTAAAAATGGGTCTTCAATGTGTGATGCTTTCTGTCTTGATTAATGTTGTGTTGATGCCACTGCTATCTAAAGTTAAAATTATTAATTGGTTAAGTCTTATACTGTTCACCCCCCCCTCTCAGTATAAGCTTGTGTTCTTCAGAAGATCCACGAGTGCTTATGTGTTTAGGATATTTGGAGGGGTAGTAAGTTGGATGAGTAAAAATAATTCAGTGATTTCTTTGTCCACTAAATAAGTAGAATACATTACAACTCATACCTGTAAAAAAATAATGTGGCTATAGAGGTTGTGTTCAACAGTTGGTCTTAAGAAAAAAGCTATGAGAATTGATAGTGACAGTCATAGTGCAATATTTCTGGCAAACAATCTTGGTTTTCATGATAGATCAAAACATATTGATATCAAGTACCATTTTGTGATAGAGATGGTTGAATAAAATTAGGTGATGTTGGAGAAAGATGATACAGAGAAGAATATTATTGATTTATTAACAAAGGTTGTACCTACTCAAAAAAATTATTGGTGTAGAAGATCTATGGGCATGGTTGCCCTTGATAGTTGAGAATGGTAGTTTTTAGCCCCTATGAAAAGTATTCAACAAGTGGGATAATGTTGGAATTGTGTTGAATATTTTCCATGTTATTCAGGTGGGGTTAACTCTAAGAGGATTGGACACTTTTCCCCTATACTCATTAAGTTTTTGGACTAGGCTAGGCCCCAAGAGAGGGTATGGGGGTGATAGCCCCTATTCGAGGATCTGAGGGCTATCTCCCTTCGGGAATTTTTTTGGAGGGTTTAAGCTATTTTTAGACCCATATGGGCGGTTTTAGATTAATGTATATTTGGCCCATGGATTTGTTCCCATGGTATTGTAATTCCTCTTCTTGTGTTGTTGGTATATAAAACAACACTTGAATGAGGGTTTAGTATGTAAAATACACAAGCAATGTAATTGCAAGTGAAAGCAAGTGAAACATGGATAAGTATATTATTGTATTGGAGATGGTCAAGTTTATACAATAAGAAAATATTCTTGGGTTTTTTTTTAAAGGGTTTCCCATGATAAATTCTTGTGTAATGTGTTTCTTCTTCTCTATTTTTCCTTTGATTCTACACTTACTGCTTTTCTAGATTTTATTTATCAAGGTATTATTTCTGTTTAATATTTTGGTAACATTTTTAAAGAAAATAAGTAAATTGAATCTAAGATAAACAATTTACAAGAGATAGTAGAAATCAATGGAATGCACCAAGATTCTTATGTGCAAGAAAAACAATTACCTTTTGATTATCATAATGCATAGAAAATGAGGGTCTGAGGGCTTGGTTCAATGGTCAAAATGTTTCTATAGGAGCGTGGAGACCAGGGTTCCAATCCCTCGAGCCCCGTAGTACCAATGGACATGTCGCATCAGCTTAGTCTACTATGTAAAAGATTTACCCGATGCAACTGGAGGTTATAGTGGCGACAAGGAGCGAGATTCGAACCCATGAAGAGGTGTAGAAAATTGTAACGAGTTACTGATTTCTCTAGTGTAATAAAAAATAATAATGCATAGAAAAGGAATCATAGTAGATGTAAAAATCTAGGGAGAAATGGATCAAGGAATAAGATAGAAATACCAAAAAAACTCATGCTACAACAAAAATAAAACAAAAAAATTGTTACATTAAAAGTATCTTAACTCCAAATGGAAGAAAATTTGAGGAAAAAAGACATCATAAAGGAAGCAGTTTTTTAATTCAAGAATATTTTGTCAGATGCTAGGTAAGATAAGGAGGAACAAGATAAGATTTTGTAAACTATTCCATCAATTATCATAAAAGAAAAAATGAAATCATCATGAAGATGATATCTATGAAGGAGCGACATGAAGCAATTTTGTCTTTCCATCATAACAAGGCACATGATTTATTACAATTTTCTTTAAAAAAATTTGGGATTTATCAAAGTGTGATATATTAGTTGTGGTTGAAGAGGTCAAAAAAAAGAATGCTAAAATTATTGATACCAATGCCATCTTTTTAAATTGATTTCTAAAAAATATGATACAAAATATTTTAATAATTCTTGTCTAGTAGGCCTTTCTAATATGATTTATAGGGCTGTATCAAAAAATATGGCAAATATGTTAAAAAAGCATTCTATATTGTATTATTTTAGAGGAATATAATGGTTTTGTTTGTGGTAAACAAATTCTTTATATTGTAATAATTCCATAGGAAGACATACATTCTCTTCATTTCATGAAAAAACATGTATACTTATGAAATTAGGTATGAAAGTATATGATAGGGTTTTGGAGTTCTCTACATGATATTCTCAAATATTTTGGTTTTGATCAAGGTTGGTGTGAATGGATTAGATGTTGCTATAGCACTGAAAAAAGTTCTACTTTGATTAATGGTTCCCTTGCTATATAATTTAAGTCATTATATGGACTTCTTCAAGATGATCCACTATCTCCTTATCTATTTATTATTCTTGCAGAGCCATTAGGGAGGGCTTTCTCAAAGGCATAAATGGAAGGAAAAACCAAAGGTATTTAGGTTGCAATAAACAATTCCTTTGAGTCTCATCTCCAATTTATTGATGATACTTTCTTTTGGATCATTTCTCAATCAATGAGGCCATGGAGTTAAAAATCAATATTATTATGCTATGAGAAGTCCTCTAAACAGTTGGTTCCTATAATTACAATATATTATTATTGATATTTTAGGGTTTCCATCAACCTCCTTGGGTATCCTTTTGTCTCATAAAGGAAATAAAAAAGAGCTTTAGGACCCATTTTTCAATAGAATAAATGTTTGTTTGGCAAGTTGGAAAGATATTTTCTTAACCATTATGGGAAGGTTACACCTCATACATAGCACATTGTAATCTATCCCTATTTATATGATATAATTTTAAATACTGCCAACAAGTATAGAAACAAAAATTGATTAAATTCAAAGAAACTTTCTTTGGAAAGGATGTGAGTATTAATTTATGTTTGCTATTTATAAGTGGGTTAGGGTTTGCAAAGGAAATAATATTGGAGAGTTAAGCTTGTGCAATTACAGAGTTATGAACCTAGCCTTGGGGGCATGACTTGGCTTGGAGATTATTTGAAGTTCAAGGAAATATTTGAGTGAAAATGTAACTTCAAAAATATATAAGTTCTTTTTATGTAATGAGATTATTCTAGAAAAAAACCTAATCCAAAGGATCACCAACATGGAACTCCATATCAAATAGTTTGTTATTGATAAATAAATATATAATATGGTCATTGAATGAAAAGGATACACAAATTTTTGGATTGACTCTTACTTGAACCCTTCTCCTCTTATCTCTAATTCAAAATGATAACCATTAGCTCAAGCATACCTAACTTGTAAAGGTCTAAATATCAAACATTATATTAATGTGAGCAACAACTCTAGATCATGGATTTTTATTAGTAACTTGGTGAAAGGAGGAGAACTCAAACCAGTAGTAGATGAGATTCAAAATATGATTTAAGAGTTTTATTTGTATAAAATATGAGTTGGTTTGGAATTTATAAAAATATGGTGGATACTTGGTCAAGTTAGAATATGAGGATTTAGAGCAATCAAAATTTTCTACTCCTAAATATTTTCCTTGGAAGAATATTTGGTTACTAGAGGCTCTCCCTAAGGCCTCAACATTCCTTTGGTTAGCCATCAAAAGTATATTTCAAGAGAGAGTATACAAAGAAGAGGATATCATGGACCTTTTAGATGTGTCTTGTCAAAAGGATCTAGAAACATTAGACCAATTATTTATTTATTGTCTCTTTGCTCATAACATTTAGGATTATTTTTTCAAAAATATGAGACCATATTAGGTAAATCCATAAACTTTGAAAAGTTGATGAAATGTTGTATTAGTTATCTTAAAGGTAAAACATTATGTATTCTATGGAGGATTGGTCCTACCATTATTTTTTAGAATTTATGGCTTGAAAGAAATAATATCAAAATCATTTTCAAATTTGGAATCATTTTATTACTCTCTTGCAAAACAATTTATAGATATGGTGTTGATTATGAGGAAGTATTAAGTATAGAAAAATAAGTGCTAGCCACTTGGATCTTGAATATATATGGAAAGGTCATCTACGACAATGACATTTAAACAAAGGATTTGCTTTGATCCATGGTAAAATGAAAAGTTGAGAAATTGGGTATCAAAATTAAGTTTGATGTTGGTTCCAAAAATAACCAAGGAAAAGCTAGTGGAGATGGTATTTTTTAAAATAACGAAGACAAAAATCTCCTCGCTTACTTAGAATAATATGTAACTTCAGCCAGCAACTATGTTGAGAAACCACTTCTAATAAAGATTGAAATTACAATTGAAAAATAATGGAAATAATTTCGATTGAGGAGGATTCACAAACTATCATTAATGTTATCAACAAAAATGGATGTAGGGATTGAATAAAAAATAATATTGTTGTTGATGTTCATTAACTCATATTGGAGGTAATCTCTAGGAAGCATATTTTTTAAGACAAAAATAGGGTAGTAGATAATTTAAATGATTATGGTGTTGATTTTTATATTGTTGAAATTTAAATTTTAGAAGGCAACTGGCCAAGTGGATTTTTATATTCTTAATGAAAATGATATCAAGGAATTATTTATGAAACATAGCACTTTGAGGAAGATGAAGAATATATATGAATAATATCTTTACTAAAAGGGTAAGTTGGATATGGTTTAATTGACCTGACAATAAATATAATATTTTGGTATACAACTAATTAAAAATAATAATTATATTACTTAAATAGTTGACAACACCTATTGTGATCTTAGGTCCCATATGTGTAACATCTTAAAAAAATATATTACAAATATTACTATATTGATATATCAAATGGCATACCCAGGTTCAAATATTATCGATCACAATACACAAATAATTGTCAATGTGTTATAATACCACTATGTGATCTTAGGTGCCATGTGTATAAAATATTAAAAAATTATATTACAAATATTATTATATTGATATATCAAATGACATATCAAGGTTCAAATCTTGTCGAGCACGATATATACATAATTGTCAAGGTTTTATCCACTTTGTGGTCATAATGTTGACAAGTGGGACATGTTTCAATCCAATATAACTAGTTAATAAAGTATTATATACATATGGCATGATCTTAACCAGTTACTATAAAAAGGAGACCTGGGTTTGGATTTGTCAAGTGATACATGCTTATTTTCCAAGTTGTAATACCACTATATGGTCACGATGTAATAAGGGTGAGGCATGTTTTAATCCCATATAACCAATAAAAAAATAAAAAATATTACTATATTCATGTCCATGAGGTTTGGAAAAATAGTAAGTACTGAGAAGTTTTACATCATAGACCAAGCTTTCAATCATATGGGTGAACCTTAACATTTTAATCAAATGATATTAGTATGTATACTTCTAACAAGGAGATTCATGTTCAAATATGTTAGATGATGTGATATGGTACCACTATGTGTTTTAATCCTTTATAATCAATTTTAAGAAGTATTTTTGTATTTATATTTAATTTTAACTCACAAGTTTTTTTTTATTGGTTATATGGGATTGAAACAGGTTCTATCCATATTACATTATTATTACACAATGGTATGAGTGGTATTACAACAACTTGACTATTATGCATGTATAGCTTGACAAGATTTGAACCTGGTTTCCTCCTTGAAATTTGAAGAATTGATCTGATTGAGTTAATACCATTTGATTAGTTTTAATTCATAAATTAGTATGTATAATCTAAAATTTTATTTTACATGGATTATAATACTTTTTATTTCAATTAATTCTATTTTTTTTGCATAGTGAATTGTAAATACCTTTTACCCAGTGCAAGGCATGACTCTGGATCAAACTTGAGCACTACTACTATAAACCCTAGCCTGTTGAACTATGACAACCCACCGAAAAGCACTCAATTGCTACCAACCATCCTATCTCTTTTAGGTTAAATTGTTAGGATAAAGCATCGATTTTGGAAAGGGTCTCAATCCCTTGTGTAGTGATTTAAACTTGGGTTTCCCACATGAGAACTCAAAGATATACCACTATGGTATCCCAAAAAGGATCATAATTTTAGGGTAAAGCATGGGTTTTGATTCCTTGTGTTGTTTGAACATGGGTCTTTGGATGAAAATCTAAAGACAGTCATACTACTACAATGGCCCAACAAAGACAATAAATTCTATTTACTATATTATTTAACAAATACAAGAGAAAAGGACAAACCCAAATTTCTCATAGCCCATATTATATGAAAATTTGCAAATAAAATCTAATTTTAGAAATAATTATATTTTTTTGAAAAAGAATTTAAAATTTTATATTAAAATAATATTATTTATAAGTTGATACGAGACTCCTTCCAGCCTTAGCTAGCAAGAATACATGTTTACAATAGTAAAAGGAGATCTGCATTGGAGCCAAATCTCTTAAACCATATGTCTATAATGACTATCCAAATTATCTAAACATTGGATTTGCTCACCAACCTACCTAATCCTCTCATCCTCAATAGCCATGCCACTATGCCACTAAAACCCTACCTCCTTCTCAATACCCATCTTAGCCAAGAATTTTTCCACTTTATTTAGAGCTCTACCCACATAAATTAGAATCACATCATCTAATTTCCTCTATAGTTCCTTAATTTTGGTGACAAGATTCCTCAACCTTCATGTATCGAAAGCAAAGTTCCTCATGTAATCTAGAGCTCCTACCAATATTTGATAATATAATTCTATGATTATCCTCCTATAACCTTGTCTTACCACCCAAATAGAAGAAAATTTTATATCTAAGGCTTCTGCTTCATTATTTGTGGCCCTGCCCAGTTCCTACAGTTCCTAATAGAGCATTGTCCCAACATTATTCATGTAGACCACTCCAATTCTAGCTAAACCAAGCTTCTGGGGGTGGTTTCCAACTAGCTCTATCCTTTCCCTCTTGCAATTTATATTTCTCCTCCATAGTTTCTATATCATCCTAAGTTTTTTTTTAGCATACACTACTCCATTTTTTGTGACTTTGCTCCAAATGACCTGTCAAACGCCATCCAAGGATGAACAAATTTCTCTATAAAATGTATCATTTCTCTCCAACCACACTTACCACCAAATAAATTTTATTCCAATCTTCCACCCAATACAAAGAGTTTCAAATTTAAATCTACCCCTCTTCCATATTTCCTAAATATTAATCTAATTCAAATCACCATTGACTCAAATTTTATAAGCTCAAAAACCATCACTCTTAGATCTGGCACATGAAAAGGTACTCAAACATCAAGTGGTTATATGTTTCATCACTTTTATAGCATAAAAAACATTGGGATGGACCAATTATTTCCCTACATATCATATTATCAAAATTAAAAATTTCATTATGTAATAATTGTCAGGCAAAGAGGTTTACTTTCGATCAACCCTTGGACTACCAAATATTTCTCCAATCCTCAATGTGATATGTATGAAGATGAGGTTTTGGAAGGATATTATCATATCCATCCTTCAATTTGTAGCCTCCAAGGCTCACATAACCCCAAGCTAATTCATCCTCCTCATTTCTACATGTGAGAAATATATCTACCAATATTTTAGTCATGACGGGTGTTAATTCCAAGGGGAGTGGAATTGGTTACTCATCCAACTTTTTAAACTACTTAATATAATCTCCCATTTGACTAGTTTTTAAATAACTTTCACTATGGATCCAACCCCTGCTTTCCATGGATGTTTTTACTGGTTGCAGTTCTTGGAATTTAGCAATGATAGGTGGGTATTGATCCCATGAATTTATCCAAAATCATGCCTTCTCCCCTCTTACAACTTTCTAAGATAATCCATGTTTCACTACCTGAGATCCTAACTTTAGATCCTACCACACTAAGGACCCATTACCATCCAAATGAAAATGACTCACCTCATTCGAGTTCACATGTCCCAAATATTTACTAGTTAAAACTCTATTGAATAAAGAAGTTGGATAGGAGATCCACCTCTACTAAATCTTTCTAGCCAAAACTTTATTATTTAACTTTGATCTCCTCAGTCCCAAACATCCCTTTACCTTGGGTTGTCTTACTTTCTTCCAACCTACTAAGACTTATTTTCTCTCTCCTTTTACTCCTCCCCATAAATTTTTTCTAGCCATCTTGTCCAAATTTTTCCATATGACATGTGGAACAACAAGAATAGAAAATTCATAAATTGGCATGGCCTGAATGACTAACTGTAAAAAAAATAATCTACCCCCAAAGGTTAACCATTTTTGGGACCTTCAAATAGCTATATTTAGTTTTTTTAAATGCAAAGGGACCCCCAAATATACCACTAGAAAAAAAGTCTTCATGAATTCCAAGATCTCTAAAATTATATCCTGAAGCCTTCGATCAATATTGAAGAAGACCACTTTGGATTTCTTATCATTGATAACTTGGTTTGTAGCCCTAAGATAAACATTAAGAGTATATTTGATCATTCTTGCTTCCCTAATGTTGGCTACTCCCACCAATATTGTGTCATCCACAAACTATAGATGAGTCAAAACCTCCTCACCCACCTTGATACCTATTAGCAAACCCTATTGTATTCTCCTCAAGATGAGTCTACCCAAGCCTTCAGCCAATATGAGAAAAATATAAGAGGAAAAAGTATCTCCCTGATGAAGGCCTTGAGTGGCTCCAATGGTTGTGAGGGAATGCCCTTGATTAACACTAAGTATGTCATAGTAGAAACATAGGTCATAACCCATTCTATCCAATCTTGAGATTAATTGAAGGTTGCCATCATCCTTGACAAGAAGCTCCACTCTACCCTGTCATAAGCCTTTGACATATCTAATTTTATGAGCATTCCTCTATTTCTATATTTTTACATTGAGTGGATTGCCTTCTAATCTAGAACCACACCATCTAAAAATTTTCTATCCTCTAAAAAACTCCCTTGCTCTGAGGAGATAATGCTATGTATGAGAGTTTTTATATGCTCATCCATTACCTTCATGATTATTTTATAAACGACATTGCATAAGGCAACAAGTTTATAATCTAAAATATGCATCCCCTCCTCCCCTTTCAAAATTAAGGTAATGGATGTGTGGTTTAATGCTTAAAGCACTCTTTTACTATCTTTGGACTCCTCTATAACAACCATTACATACTCAAATTTATACCAAAAGGTTTGAAAAACTCAATTGTAAATCCATCTAGACCTAGCATTTTTCCCATACTCATTCCAAAGACGACTTTCTACAGTTCCTCTCGGTCAATGGTTTAAGTAGGGTCTAATTTTCTTCTTCAAAGATAATAGAGGGTATGACAACAAGAACTTATTTCTAAGCCTCTTTGTCTTGCACCATACTTTCCTTAAACAATTTAGAAAAATAATCCATTGAATGGAAATGCATACCTGGGATTGTATCAAAGGAGTGCTTGTTCTCATCCTGAAGAGATTCCATCTTGTTTGTCTATCTCCTAGCACAAGCAGTTCGATGGAAAAATTTGGTTTTTTTTCACCTTCCAATAACCAAGTGGTTCTTGCTCTTTGTTTCCAGTAGATATCATCTTGGTTGTCAATGCCCTCAATTGCTTTATGTAATGCATCATCCCATTATTTGAATTGCTCTATAATTGTTCCTTCCCTAAAATATTTGTGCACTCATCCCATCTGACCATCAATGGAGCTCTTTGGACCTAGAAGTCTATATTGTTAGCTCACCTCCATTGTTTTAGTTGATCATTGACATAATAAAGCTACTTGTTGAATATAAACATTATTGTCCCATATGTTCAACATCCCTCTTCCCACCACTGTGGAATTTTCTTTCGAAGTTTCTCTTTTTGTAACCATTTTTTTCAAATTTGAATGGTCTACAATGTTGCCTTACCTCCTTCCAATAAAATTGGGAAGTAATATAAAACTAGACCCTCCAAAATCTAAAATTTTAGATTCCATTTCACAAATGCCTCCTCTAAAACCAAAAATGGTCTAACTTCACATTCTTTCTATGTGGACCCCTCCTCTTATTATTCCAAGTATAGTTGATTCCAGGACATTTAATATCCACCAAGTGTAATGCATGGACCTGAGCAATCATAAGTTGATCCCCTAGATCCAAAATTAGGATTCCCCTTTTCTGGTCTTTAAATGATAATTTAGCATTAAAATCCCTAGCAATAATCCGTTCTAAATCCTCCCTTGAGATTCTCATATTATGCATCGCTTTCCATTGATGAATCTAACCATCTAGGTTTTGAGCCCATAAAAATTTATGATTAAAACCTTCTCAACTATCACATTGTTCCTAAAATGTGATGTAAGGACACCTCTCCAAGCTATATGTTCAATTGTCATTTATTCAAGATAGTTATACAAGGTAATTATCCTTGCTAAGGCCCCTTGGACAACCACTTCCATATGACTAGCAGCCCTCCAAAGTCTATTTATTGTTTTATACATAAGATCCAGTGATATTTTTATCTCTTGGATAAGCAAAAAATTATCTTACTTTTTTCTAAGTCTTTGAATAGCAGATTTATGTGTTCTATTGTTTAAACCCATAATATTCCATGATTGTATAATTATTGGTTACCTTGAGATCCTTAAGAGTCTACTATTATCACCAATTCTCAATGATCAATTTATCTCCTTAAGTGGCTATTAATTCCTTATTTGATTTTCTACCTAGTTCTTAAGAGTTGATATTCTTTGATCTCTTCTCCACCTAGCTTATCCCTAGAGTTGTATTTTCTCTATTTTTTTCTACCACACCCATGATGACATTCTTTATTATCAACTGCTCTTTATTATGTACTATCAATGCCCCTGCAATCTATGATTATGGTCACTCACTGCACTCTATTACATGCTCTAGGATGGGAGGATCCAAAAGAGGGGCTTAAACATAGTTGATATTGTTTTCATTATTCCCATAAACTCCTTCCATGAATTATTCTTCCTACTCCACTAGTGTCTTTAATATATCATAACTATTTGAGTGCTTGAGATGGGTTTGCTCACTGCACTCTATTACATGCTATAGGATAGAAGGAGCCAAAAGAGGGGCTTAAACATGGTTGCTATTGTTTTTATTATTCTCATCCACTTCTTACATGAATTGTTCTTCCTACTCCACTAGTATCTTGAAGATATCATACATATTTGAGTGTTTGATATGGGCTTGCTCTTTACCATATTTTTTCTTTTGCCTTCTCCTTCTTTTGGGTTGTTCAAAAACCATATCCCTATGCTTCTTCACCTTGAGAAATTTTGGTTGATTATTTATTGACTGTTGACTCACTCTCCTTATAAATATTCAATATTCTCAAAGGAGCCTCCATTTGTGTTCATACTATTTGGGAAGGACCTGGCGAAATGCCTATATTCATGGTAAAATCTACACCTAAAGGGAAATACCTCATAATCCAATTGATGAATACAAGATAGTCCTACAAATTTAATTTCCACCTCTATCAACAAAGGTTGGTTGAGATCCATTTCCATGCATAATCTAGCATAAATGATTGTGTTGCCTTTCATTGCATCTCTAGAAACACCAAAATATATTCCAAGGGGATTATCGATGATTTCTAATACCTACTTACCCTAGAACTCCATTAGGAGTGCATACAAATGGATTCAAACTAGGATAGCATTGGTTTCAATTTAGGGATCAAATTTGACTCTCTGGGGTTGAACAAATAATCTTGTCGAACCATAATTCCTCTTTTCTTATTTGAAAGCCCTATTTCTATCAACAAGTGAGAAAAACTAACAATAAAATATCCATTACTAATAAACCACAAAGAATACTCACCAAGAGGCTTCCAATTTTACTGAACCCATGAATGCAAACAATTCAAAGTAGGATAAATAACCATGAATTTACAAATTAGGTCATGATTGGCTCAATATAAGACTATTTCTTCTACTATCAGGGTTTTGCATAAGGGGTCAGACCCGAAAAGTATTTATAAAAAAAATTGATTCAGTTTCAAAATCCAGGTGAATCCTGATCAAATTCATTGTAGGAGACATGGTGAATTACCTTTATTTTCACCAAAAATTATAAAAAAGTAGTGAATTTCTAGTTCGGATTCAGGTCGGGTTACAAAACTTGGCTTGGATGCAGTTCGAGTGAAAAATAGGGCCCAACCATAAATCGGTTGTAAAAAAATGTTCAATCGCAGACCTATTGCAAATCAAGGTTTGACCATAGACCGGTTGTAAAACAAGATCTGGTGGTAGACCAATTGCAAAACTAGGTTCGATCGTAGATCGATTGCAAAATAAGGTCTTATTGTAGACCAATTGTAAATCAAGGTTCGATTGTAGACTAGTTACAAATCAAGATTTGGTTGTAGACCTATTGCAAATCAAGGTTCAATCATAGATCAATTGTAAAACAAGATTCAGTTGTAGCCCAGTTGTAAAACTATATCTGATCGTAGATCGATTACAAATCAAGGTCTAATCGTAGATCGATTGCAAAACCAGGTCCAATCATTGATTGGTTGTAAAACCACATCTGATTGTAGATCTATTGTAAAACCAAGTTCGATCATACATCGATTGCAAAATAAGGTTCGATCATAGACCATTTACAAAATAAGGTTCGATCATAGAATAGTTACAAATCAATATTTGACTATAGATCGATTACAAAACAAGGTCTAGTCATGGATCAATTGCAAATCAAGATCTAGTCATAGACTGGTTGTAAACCAAGGTTCGATCATAAACCAATTGTAAAACCAGGTGTAGTCATAGATCGATTGCAAAAAATATCTAAATTTAGGTCGGGTACACTAGGGTTTATGCTACCACATGTCACACAATCAATCAATCCCTACACATGTCAAATAACATGCTACCATGTGTCCACCCCAATAAATATTATCTATAAAAAGGCATCAACATATTTATGTCAAGTTTTTTTCTTTTGTACGATATTAGAGTGAACACTTCCCTTCCCAAGTGATCATTACCCTACACCTTTCCAAAGCGAAGTTTCCCCTACTTCCAAAACTTGCAGCAATAGCCATCGCTTCCACAACCTCTATAAAAATTGTATTCAAAAACTAAAACAACACCATAATTTTAGACTTGTTAACCACCCCTAGTTACGAACATTCATGGGTCATGGACTTAGGTTTATAGTCTTTGATTTCCATGCCCCATTTTAGAATAGATAAATTTGTTTTGTATAGTATCATTGATGGCTATGACAATGATATTACAACCATCACTCTAACAATACATAATCAAAAAATGTACTTCACCATCAAACCCTTTGACATCCAAAGATTGACAAGTCTTCCCCATAAGGGTTTTGCTCCCATTTCACCGAAGTTATTCCTCTCTATCAATGATAAATCTTACCTAGAGATCAACTACCATATCTCTTCGAAATTTTTATTAAATATAATTCTTGTGACTCTATTCTCTTAAATGACATAATTTAAATTTTGTGATTTGACATCTTTTTTTTGCAACTTCTATGGTAAAGTTGAAAAGCGGGTAATTTCATGATTAACAAATACCTCTATTACAAACATATATTTTAGGGCAATTCTTGAATTCTTTCAAGCAAAACTATTTTTGTAAGGAAGAACAAAGGTTCCATTCTGGGTATTGGCCTATATAGTTCATTGTCTTCATCGCTAGAAATTCAACTAGTGTACATATATTTTTGATCGAAAATAAATATCCATATAATTTAAACAAAATCAAGGATCACGATGACCATAGTAAATTATGTTTTAGCACTATATTATGAATAATTTCATATTTTACAATATATTGGTGTACCGACTATAGTGCAGGCAACCCTAAAAGACATTTCCATGACACTCCAAGAGTTGAAGGTACTTATTCCATTTTCACCATCAATTAAAATTTTATATGTTAGCATGTTTTCATATGTTAAGTTTTTATTTGCACCTAAATGTAAATTAAGGTAGCCAACACACAATAAAAATAATATGTTATTAGGGGTCACATGCCAGAGGTCACTGGTGATTCAGAAGACACAGGGTTTGAAGCATCACCACTATACAGGCCTCTTAAACGTTCAAATCCAACTCCTTCTTTTGGAGTTTCTTGTCCACGTGTACTTGCACATATTGTACAATGATAATCTAGTGAGACCACACAAATGACAAGTAAGTTTACTATTTTTAGTTTCTTGATTCATTTCCATTACTGCTTACTTGAAATTATAATAATTGTTTTTCTTATTTTCATATGTTTTCAGTGTTATGCCCCACCCACCCCTCCACACCCGCATTGAGTTGCCTTCACAGGCTAGAGGGCAACAACAAATATCATCATCGGGTAAGTTTTTTTAAAATAATATGTATTAATTTTATCCACTTTATTTTCTTTTAACAAGATGTTATTATAATGCATTTAGGTGCCTCCCTGCTATCTACAAAAAGAAGGCAGCAAATGATGTCAACACAACCACCACCGTATTGAGCATGATAGTAATTAATGAGATCAAATGGATGGAAAACAACTTTTTGGTGTGATATCACGAGGGGCACCAATGTAGACAGTGTCTCAGGGTACATTTCCATACATGACATTTTCAACAGGTTGTTCAATTCAAGAAATTTTGAGCTTAGGATTAGATAATCCTCCTTTAGATGACAATTACCTTTTACAGGGAAACATTGAAGGGTTCAAAGTAGCATATGTGCTTCAAACACAATAGACCCAACAATATCCTAAAGCTCAACAAACCTCATCGTCGCCTTCTGACACTAGCGACATTGGTCCTCAAACAAAGGATGAAAATTTTAATTTTTTGGAAAAAAAAATTAATCTTTGATAATTCTGAAGCACTGTTCAAAGATAGTTTGCTTCACAATGTAAAGGAAATGAAGAATTAGAAATTTCGAGCAAAGTTACTTATGAATGAGTTAAATACCCGATATAAAAATTTTGATAAAAGGCAAGAGTGTTTTCTCTGGTTCAAAATGAACCAAAAAATCTTGGTGGTTTGTTACATCAATCTAAATCAGGCTCAGTAAATGTTTTTGTTTTATATAAGGATGAAATTTTAAACATTATGTTGAATAAATTGAAGAACTTAAATGTTGAAGCCTAGGCATATTATAAACAATGGGTTTTATATAAAAAAAGTTGCAGTCGTAGAGGCTTCGAGGGATGCAACTGAGGTGAGGCTTTATTTTCTGTAAATTTTATGGTTATCTTTTGTCATATAACTCTCAACTAACTAATGTTTGCTGTTATGTTTTGCAGTTAAATTTTGATAATTTATAGAAATAAGTTGTAAGCATGAATGTGAATATATAGGTGGCAAAGAAATCACTCCAAACTACAATAAAATTGAAGTAGACCCTACAAACCAATATTAGAGATAACAATTAATTAAGAAAATGTCCAAAATGGATCCATCTATCTTGCTTAAGAAGAAGTGTGAAGAAAATGTTCATATAGTGCAAGAGGATCTAGCCCTAGAAGAAAAAGCATTAATCATGAGTTTACAGAAGGCAGAGGAAGGCCTTATCAGAGCTGGTGGATTTCTTGGGCAAGTGGAGGTTTTTGGCACTAGAGATAAGGGAAAAAAACCTAAAACTTTAGGAGCATCTCAAGCTCAAGGTGATCCAAATACATAAGGAGCAATCGATCTCTGCCTAAGCCCCCATATGAAAATTAATATGTAAAATGTTTAATAGTTGATAGTAAATTTTGTTGTATTGTTATCAACAATTTGGAACAATGTATATTTTCATTGCAAATAATGAAAAAGGCTTTTTTAATTTGAGTCTTCTATCATTCAAAGGTTGTAACTTGTTTCCATCTATATTCTTGTGTTGTATTTAAATTTAGAATGATTCAACTATTGTAAGTTCAAATAATAAATGAAATATTAATATGATATAACTTAGTTATGCCAATACATTAATATCAATACATTAAAGGTTTTAAGAATGAAATCACATTTACGAAGACTACTATTTAAAACATATAATTTGAAAAATATTACTCTAATATAAATAGTTAAATTAAAATTCATGTAGCTGACGCAATGTTGTGATAACAAATAAAGTCAAATTTATCAATGAAATTTATAACAAATAAAACAAAATTAGCTTGTCCAGAATCACTACTAAGCATAGAAGAAATTTGTGTCCAAAATCACTATTAAGCATAGCGAAAATCTGTGGCTCCATAATATAATCATTGTAATAATTATTATCCTCATTATCATGTGTATTAGTGATGCCCCTTCTGTTTGTTAAGAATTTCTAGTATGTTAATGCTCTATCATAGGAAAATTTATCCAGCTCATACGATGACACATAAATTTTCAAACAATTTTCCAAATTTTTATCTAGCCTATTACGGTGTTTAGATTTCACAAAATATAGTATACGAAAAACTCTCTCGTCTTCCACATATCCCAAAATCATTGTTTGACATACTTCATATAAACAAAAATATTTACTCATTGCATCTTGTTCGACACTACTTGGATCCAATTTTTTCCACAAACATGTAATGGAACCAAACTCATGATAATTACTCAAAATTTATGTTTGTTCAACCATTGTCATTCCAAAATGCAATGATTATTGTGTTAAAAGTTCTTGTTTTAGAACACCTTTTATTTCAATGCTATTGACTTCCATACTTTTACATAAATGTTTAGAAAGTGTACCCATATATTTAATAAACAAATCATGTGTAAATTGGTAGTCATTACAAGGACCCCAAAACATGGGGTTAACCACACCCATGACCTCAAGCAATTCATATATTTGAAACTGATCTCTTATTTTTCTTCTCAATGATTCTGCTATTTTAATCAACTTAATCTTAATATTTTGTAAAACTACTTCAAATCCATATCATGTTATGGGAATTTTTTCAACATCGTCTATAACTATATTTAATCGCCTTTCAAAACAATAAAGAGGTATCATCCTTCCATAAACACTAATACAAATATGATCATTGATGTCAAACTTCAAAAATCTTTTTGGATCATTCACGTTAGTTAATGTTTTCCAACTATCAAACAAAGGATCTGTAAAATTTCCTTCGGATATGTATATCCTATCAATATGCATACATATTTATTTTCTTATCTTGATGAAATCAACAATATAGATGGATCTTTCTTGTGCATGTTTAATCAATAGAATTATTTCTTGCAACATTGGAAGAATACCACATAATATTAGAAGTACTTTACCTAAAGAACTGCACTACGATTTTTATACATAAACCCCATTAAGGATTTATATTTTGTAAAAACTCTGTATGCAGGCTGGTATAATAAAATCCACCTTGTATCCATATCTTTTAATATTTTTTTCCTTCTATAACTCCTAGTGCAAACTATTGAAACTCTGAAAACCTCTATGGATTTGCACGAAAAATAAGAATGTATTTCACGGACATGTTCCTCCACTCTCGCAACATTATTGAAAGTGCTTAAAATTTTGTATGCAAGATTCATTCTATGAGCTATCCAACGAATGAGTATCAAATATGGGGTAATTGATGTCTAAATTCAAACACATAGACTACTATTGTGTTTTTGTATTGTAGCAGCACTATCAGCCTCGACACATATCAACTTTGTGGCTATTTCAATATCATTCATTCTTGAAATATATTTTAAACTAGTTACAACAACATGATAGAGGTTTTTTGTATTACAATTGTCCATCATCTTATGTAACGTTAGCAAACTAGGATGCCTTTCATGATTTTACAATGTGCACACATGCATGCAAATCTAAGATGTGTTATCAATAGTTGTCACCTCATCAATTGAAAGTAAAATAAATTTGATGAGTTTTACTTTCTCCCTTAAGTCCTCCTTCTCAACCAATTAGAGATATTTTACTATTTTCCAACCACTTCAATCAGACCAATGTAAACTAGGAAGGTTTTGCACATCAGCTAGCTGAAATAGGTGCTTATAATCAATAATTGAACATGGATATACCCTTCTTAAGAATACTATATACAACAACAAACTACAAGCTAATTGAAGCTAAAGTGGTCTTATGAATTTTCTAAAATTGGGCTTGAATAATTCCACCTTTCTCAACAAGAGATTGTTGTAGCTTCAATTCTTTTGCATACTTAAAATGCATGCATTTTGATTCATCCTTCCACCTAACTATTTTCTTAAGTGTTCCATCACTTTTATTAACTATTGAATAGACTTTTCCACAATATTTTTCTATTGTATCTAACTTCAATTGCATTTTATGATCCTTTCCCAGTTTCCAAATATAAATTATGCATTTACATTATGTTGGAGTGTCATTGTTGTTATCTAGTTGGACAAGCTATATAAAAGGATATGTTGATGACCATTCAACATTAAATGACCTTCCAATAGTTCATCTAGTTAACCTTCCAAGTTTTGTTTTTAGGATTGAAGATTTCCCAAAATTTTGTATTGTATTTGTTGTATTGCTTTCTTTTTCAAGTGGCATGTTATTTTGAGGAATATCTTCAAGTGTTTTTTTTTTTTTTGATAGGTAACAGTATATTTACAGCGGGTTTTTTAAATAGGATCCCAAAACCTTAATTACAGTAGTGGCCGAATCAGTGAAACTTTAAAACCAAAAATAACGTCCCCATCTCGGGGCCGTGGAAACATAAAACAGAAATAACGTCCCCGTCTTGGGGCCCTGGAAACTACAGAAAAAAAAAGTTCCCGAATAAACTTCGTAGTCGAGAATATCCAAAAAAACAAACCCAAAAACAAGACACATTGAAAACGGCGAATGCCAGGGGCCAAGCTAACTGGGCCCTGATCCGTCCTCGGCCCGCTCAGTCTATCGCTGGCCCTTGACAGCGCTTTCCTCCAGCTTGCGACGGAGCTCGAACAATGCCTTGGCGGCATGAGACGCAGCTTGGGCAGCTGTGTTGAGAGCACTGACCACAGTATCCAGGAGGCCATGGAGTGCCAGCTTCTGCAACACATCATCTGACTCAGAGCTGATCATAGTGGGCTTCGGGTTCTCTGGTTTGGCATTCTTGGGGCTTTCTGCAGTCCAGCTGGGTCCGAGGGAGGCCCTTTTGTGCCTTGAACTGGGAGGAAGGGCCCTGTCAGGGCCTGTGCTCGATGCCCTGCACTTGCGTGTAGGCCTACGACGCTTCAGGGAAGCAGAATCGACAGGAGCGGGGGAGCCTTTGGCGACAGGGGAACCAAGGGGAGAAACGCCAGTTTCAAGGGGCGAGACAGAAGATATGGGGGGAATGCTGTGCAGCTAGGGCTGGTTGGCCAGGGCATGTCTGTAGAGAATAGCCATGAGCCCCTGGTGTAAGGGTCGGGAATGGTTCTTGCGGGCATGCTCAATGGTCAGACCCAAAGAGTAGAGGAGGAAGCGGGGGGTGCTGATGAGGGTAGCTCCGTGGAGGTGGTTAAAATAACTGAGATGGAAGCTAAACAGCCGCTGCTCGGGATCATCACAGGTAATATATTGCATTACCAAGACAATGGCTTCATCGAACGGCATCGGGAGGTGAGAGCGGAGTAAGTTGGCTTTGTCCCACTAGTGGTCTGGGAAGCGGGAGAGCTCCTCTTCCCAGTTGTGTTTATCCCATCTGACGACACGACCTTTCTCCTCGTGGTGGAAACCGGTGACCTTTGTGAGGAAGTCCTTGGATATTTTGAAGTGCAAACCCTTCACTGTAACTTCCTCGTCGTTCCATGACTCCAAGAACCCCTGGGTGATCTTGTAGTCATGGTCGGCGAATTTGCTGAAAAATGGTGTAAATTTCTTGGCATCGAAGAATAAGCGAGCAGGGCCACTCAACTCGAGGACAGGGGGCTCCAAAAAAATAGCTTTGGACACCATGGGGGATGAGCTGGCAAGGTGGGGACAGAGGGGGTAGAAAATGCCAGACCGAGGAAGAAAGATCAGGGGAGGGGGAATGCGACAACGGGATGGGACAGGGAGGGAAATATAAAGGCCATGCGATGGCTGGAGAAGGGGGAGCACCGCCAGCTTTGGAAAGTAGCACACGCGGCTGGGATAGACACGATGGGGAGGGGGCTGAGGGGGCGCACCAGGCTGCTGACACGCGAGGATGGGAAAGGCCCACTGCCAAAGCGCCAGTTGGCGGACGCTGAGCGGAGGAGCGCCGGGAGTGAGCCGCACCGGAGTTGACCTCGAATGGGTTGGCATGGCACGGGAATCAGGCGGTGCAGAGATCAAAGCGATAATTATGGGGAGGTCCACCATGCACAAAAAAATGGGGCTGCTAGGGCTGCCAGCTGGCCAGCGCAGGCAGCTGACAAGGTAGGGGGCATGGGCCGCTGCGGGGAGGACCTGGACGGTCCTCACATGGACAGGGTGGCGAGCCGACGGGTCGACATGGGGCCGAGAAGCACTGGACAGCGGATGCACACGCTAGGGGGACTTCCCCGCCCAGCCACGGGGAAGACTAGACACCCGATCGAACAACATGCTCGGGCTGGTCCTACAGCACTATTTGGACTAGGCCTGCAGGGAAGTGCGAGGTCCAAGTAGTGAATTCTCCAACGGTGATGCCTAGATTCGCCATGAAGTCGGCAGCCCTGTTGCCTTCTCTGAGAACATGCTGCAAAGTGTGATCGGAGAAGCCATGGAGCAGGAAGAGGGCCTCCTGGATGGAGTTCTAGAATCGCCAGGAATAGGACTCGGGCTTGCTGGCACCTCTGATAATGACTTGGGAGTCGCCTTCAATAATAATTTTTGGGGAGGAGCCCCTGAGAGCCGACAGGCCACTGAGCAGGCCGGCAGCTTTGGCAAAGTTGTTAGTTTTCCTGCCCAGTGGGACCACGAAGGCAGTGACCAGATTCCCAGAACCATCTCTGATAACCTTGCCAGCCCCAGAGGGCCCGGGGTTGCCTTTGGAAGCACCGTCGAAATTGAGCTTGAGCCACTCGGGGGGAAGTCCATCTGATCAGGGAGTGGCGGGAAGGGGCAGGAGGGGAAGCAGGGGGGGTGATCTGGAAGCCGAGGGAGGAGAGAAGGGAAGCTTCGCTTGACCGCCTGGGTTTCGCAGAAAGGGGAATGAGGCAGGAATTCTCGGTGGCAAAGGAGACTGCTTTGGATACCAACCTCTCGGGGGAGCAGGTCGAGGAGGAAAAGGCTCGTCGGTTATGCTCGAGCCAAATTTTCCAGAGCAAGTGAGGAAGGCAGGCCTTCCAGAGGAAGCGAAGAAAGGGATGGGCAAAGGGGGTGGGCCACTGAGACAAGAGGTCAGAAATGGAATTGGGGGCCGCCCATTGAACGAAAAAATGGGAGAGGATGAGGCCCAGAGCTTTGGAAGAGAAGGCACAGTTTAAGAAAAGGTGGTTGGTAGACTCCCAAGCGGCACAGTAGAGGAAACATTTGTTGGGGATTTGGAAACCTTGCTTGATCAGATTTTTGATCGTGAGGATTTTTTTTTGGACGACCGCCCAAACGAAATGGCTAATTTTGGGGATCAATTTCTTAGCCCAGACCAGCTGAGTCGGGAAGGTGGTTGCCCCTGGGGTTCTCTGAATATGGTAAGCAGACTTGACTAAAAAAATTTCGCTGGGAGATCCATGCCACATGCATCTATCATTGTCACCAAAAGAAGGGATGACTGTCGCACTAAGGATGCGCTGAAGTTTGGCAACTTGAAGCGGGAACCTGGGGTTCAGGATGGGTTTCTAGGTGGTCCGCCCCTGACACTGGGTCATGTATCCAGACACTCTGGGTCCATGGTCTGCAAGCCCAGGTTTGAGAAGAAGGAGTTCTTTATCCGAGCTCAGGGCCTCGTCGAGGATCCATCTGTCCTCCCAGAAGTCAATCTTGGCACCGTCTCCAAGGATCCATCTGGTCCCTTACTGAACAATATCTCTGGTGGAAAGCAGGGCCTTCCAGAAGGCAGATCCATCGCGGGGCTGGGTATCCCCAAGGAAAGGGTGATTATGGCAGTACTTCCTACGCACAATGCAAACCCATTTGTCGGGGGTATTGGTATGAACCTTCCAGGCATGTTTGGACAGAAGGGCCTTATTCATGGGAACCACTTGTCTGAGCCCGATCCATCCCTCATATTTGGGGCGGCAGACCAGGGGCTAGGAGACCAGGGGAATCCTTTCTTGTCTTCGCCTCCCGACCAGAGAAAACATTTCTGAATTTTCTCAATGAGAGTAGCAATGGAGGCCAGAATTTTGAAGACTGACATGAAGTATATCGGAATGCTTTGGAGAACGGACGCCAAGAGAGTGGCTCTGTCGGCCTGAGAGAGAAGGTGGCCTTTCCATGGGGCAAGTTTTCTTTGAATCCGCTCAATCACCCCATTCCACAACACCTTGGAAGACGCCCCTGTGAACAGAGGAAGCCCAAGGTAGGAGGAAGGGAGGGAGCCGGGGGAGCAGCCCAGGATCCACCCGATTTTGATTTGTCTAGCCACGGGGGTGTTGATGAAGTAAATCTTGCTTTTTTGCAGGTTAATTTTTTGCCCAGCCGCCTCCTCGTACAGGGTAAGGATGCTCTTGAGGGCCTTAGCTTGAGGGACCGAGGCCGAGGAGGCAAGAATGGTGTCGTCCACAAACTGCTGATGAGACACGGGGGGGAGGTCCTGCACCGATCTGATGTCCGAGATAAGACCGCGAGTAACAGCGTTCGAAATGGTTCGTCCCAGGGCCTCGGCTAGGATAATAAAGAGAATCGGGGATAGGGGGTCACCTTGGCGGAGACCTCTGGAACTGGGGAAGAACCCGGTCGGGGAACCATTGACCAGGATAGAGAACCAGGGAGGAGGACACGCACTTGTTGATGAGATGGACCCGAGGAGGGGTGAAACCCAAATTTGAGGAGGACCTTGGACAGGAAGCTCCAATCGACCCTATCAAAAGCCTTGTTCATATCGAGCTTGAGCAGGAAATGGGCCTTTCTGGAAAGAACAGCTGAGTGAATGGCCTCATGCATGATTATGACCCCGTCAGTAATCAGCCTGCCTTTGATGGAGCTTCCCTGGAAAGGGGAAATGATCAGGGGAAGAATGTCTTTGAGGTGGTTTGTCATGGCTTTAGTTAGAATTTTATAGAGGACGTTGCACAAGCTGATGGGGTGGAAGTCTGACAGGGACCTTGCAGCCTAGGTCTTCAGGATCAGGGCTATGAAGGTGGTGTTGATGCCTCTAGGAATGGATCTGGCAAACTGTAGGTCCTGGATGGCAGCGCACACATCAAGGCCCACAATGTCCCAGAAAACCTGGAAGAAGCAGGGAGGAAACCCGTTCGGGCCCGGGGCTACCTCAGCCTTCATGGAAAAGGTGGCAGCATGGATTTCTGAGTCCGACAAGGCTTGAACCAGCTTTGCATTAGCCATGGCCGGGACGGACGTCGGGATGTGCTCCAAAAGAGAGTCGGTCGCCTCCGAGGACATAGGAGGTCCATCGCCCAGGAGCTCTTGGAAGAAGTGGACTGCCTCGGCTTGGATGTCCTCTTCCTTGTTGATGGTACTACCATTGCTATCAACCAGCTCGGCAATTCTATTGGAACCCCTATTTTGGAGGGTCGATGCATGAAATAACTTGGTGTTTGCATCGCCATCTTGGATCCACAGAGCACACGACTTCTGCCTCCAAAAAGTTTCTTCCCTGGCTAGGATATTGTGGTACTCGCTGAGGGCAGTGTGTTCCTCTTCCCTAAGGCCGGGCTCTTGAGAGCCAGCTTGGAATCTGGACTCAATCTCATCGAGTTTATTTTTGATAGCCTCCTTGCTTTCAAAGATATTACCAAACACTTCTTTGTTCCAAGTCTTGAGGTGTTCCTTGAGGCATCTCAACTTGTGGAAGACCTGTTCGGCAGGGCGGCCAGGGACAGGGGGAGCCCACCAGTAGCCGACCTGGGCCCGGAGGTCGGGGTGGTGAAGCCACATGGACTCAAATCGAAAGGGTCTCCTGGGGGGGGCGATGATCAGTCTCAAGGAGGAGGGGGCTATGATCGGACCCAATTTTGGGGAGGGCCAATAGGGAGGCATCAAAAAAAATGGGGAGGGCTTCCTTAGACAAGAACACTCTATCTAACCTTACCTGAATGTGGTTGGGTCCCGCTCGCTTGTTGGACCACGTGAACCGGGCACCCTTTAGGCTGACATCCATGAGCTCATTATGGGCAGTAAAGGCCCCAAAGTCGTCCATGCTTTTGGTTCTGACCTTCGAACCCCCGCATTTGTCAGAGGAAAATAGGGGGCTGTTGAAATCCCCAGACAGGATCCAGGACAGGGGATCGAAGGCTTCTCTCATCGAGCTGATTTCTTGCCAGAGCCTTGCTTTCTCAACGGGACTATTGGGGGCGTAGACGTTGGATAGGATCCATGATCACTTAGAGTTGAGGCAGTGGACCAAAATGTTCATGATCCTGGGTGACGAGGAAATGAGCCTTCCCTCGTAGGATCGAGGGTCCCACATGCACATGAGGCCCCCGACTGAGCCAGCCACGGGGGTGGAGAGAAGTTCATAGTTGTGCCAGGTAGCATGGGCAATTCTTCAAGCAACGGCATCATCTATCTTGGTCTCCTGTAGGAGGATGAAGGACGGGCGGTGGTCCCTACGGAGTTGACCGAGGATCCTTTTCTTGGGGACCCCATTGAGTCCCCTGATGTTCCAAGAGATTAACTTCATTTGGCACCCTTTTGGGGTCGCCTGCCCCCCTTTCCAGCCTGGGTGGGAGGTTTGGATCGGGCATCGTCCGCCTTGCGAAAGCTCGTGCCAACGTCAGGTAGCGTAGTTTGGGAACCGCTAGCAATGTCATCCTCGGTGATCCTAGACCGTTTTTCACATCGGGTGGGCCACCCTCGTTTACCTTTGTTTCCAAAATCTATGGTAAAGGATCTACTCCGGGTCATTTTGGGGCTGACTTCATCGGACTCGAAAGGAGAGCTGCCTTCAGTCTCATCATTAGATCGCTCAGACCCACACACCAAGGGGGTAGGTTTCAGGAAGGATGCCTGGGGGGCCGGGGTCAGAAGGGGGTGGGGGGGGATGGTTGGGTCCCAATAGCAGTCGGGGCTTGCGAAGGAGCCAGAATGGGGTGCTGGGGGGGATCTGGGATCGGGTCCCCGGAGGGGTCGCTGGGGGGGACGCCCTCCGAACAAGCCTCGAGGGCCTGGGGGCCCGAAGGGGAAACCTCCTTGAGGGGAGTGCTAGGGTTGGGATGAGATGGATCCTGGGAGGGGGCCCGACCAGAGCTGGGCGAGGGTTTGGGATTAGGGCCTTCTGCCTTCCTAGAAGCTGGGCATTGGTGAGGGAGGTGGCCTTGAGAGCTGCAGGAGGTGCAAAAGGCAGGTTTATTTTTGTAAATAAGGGTTTGGCACCAGAAGAAGGACCTAGAAGAGATGGTCACCAAGGAGGGGAGCTCAGATTCGAGGTTGGCATTGGCACAGAACCTTGCATGCACCATGCGAGAGCCAGCCTTGGTCATAGGATCAAAGGCCACCAGGTCTCCAAAAGACTGGGCGATGAGCTTAAGAACATCTTCGCGCCACATATGAAAGGGGAGGTTCGGGAGGCGAACCCAGATCGGGGCAAAGTTGATGCTTTGGGTGTTGGGATGAAAATTTGCACCATAGCGTCTAAGAAAAAGGCTCTTGCGACCCAAGAACCAGGGCCCGCCCGATAGGATCTTCTCAGCATCCTCGTTGTTGTTGAGTTTGATAATGAAAAATCCTCTGGATAGGGCAACCAGCTGGATATGGTCGAAGAACTTCCATTTGGTGGTCGCCCATTTGTGGATCGTCTCCATGTCTGGGTGCCCGCCCAGGAACTTCCCAACCAAGGAGGATGAAGTATCAGAAACCAGGGAAGAGTAAACCTCCTCCTAGATGGAAATGTGGGTGCCTTGGAGGGAAAGTCCGACACCCAGGGCCCGTGCAAGGGTCCTGGAGCCCACCAAAACCTATTGGTAGGAGGGTTTAGGGCCTCCCGAGGCCCGCCCTAGCCTCGGATCGGGGGTTGCCTTCCCAAGGCCATCCGACGCGACAAGGCCAGGCAGGGGGCACGGGCCCAGAATCCCGACCCCACCAAACCCAATGCACTGCTCGATACCCCCGTCCAACCCCATCGTGGATCCTCCTAGGCCCAGCCAGGGCCCGGACGTACCTGAACCTCCTGGATTCGGGCCCGCCTAGGATCCAGCACTCTATTTTGGATCCGATCCTGGCCCTGCCTCCGCTTCTGCTCCAAACTGCGCTCCAGCTGTCGCTCCTGCTGTTGCTCCCGCCATCGTCTTCACCTTATTCAAGTGTTTTTTGAATGTCATTGTTAAAAGAATTATCTTGTAAAGGCATCTCTGCGTGAGGAATATCCTCAAGTAGAGGCATATCAAGATCAACTGTATATTCTGCATACAATGATATTTCTTATCATTTTTAATGTAAGAGAACATATTTTTACAAACAAAAAAGATTCAAATATCAACATGCAATATGGCCAAAGCCATATAGTGAAACTTAACTTTTTAAGGAAGAAATCATTATTATCTAAAAATTAATAGAAAACAATGCAAACTATTTTAGTAGGTAAAAATCATTTTTACATTTAAATTGTACAGATGTCGATGGCTCATTGGATTTTGATATATGGTTAAAATATTTTAGGATACTCTTTTTAGCAGAAGATTTGCCTCCCTTATTTCCATTGCCAGTATGTGCCATTTTACTAATAAAAAAATATTTTTCATTTTAAAAAATTAATAAAATGCTGAAGAGATCTTACTACTATAAGGAATCAAAATAAAATTGTAACTAAAATAAACAAAGGTTTGGTTGGTAGAAAATACATACCAATTTCCAATCTGGATTTATTGTAATTTTTTCTATGTATTGCACTACTCTGTTTTCTAGAGATAAACAATTTCTTCACTTGTATTAATTTAAAGGACAAACAAAATCAATATACAAATTCAAATATGCAACCACAAATAGGAATTTCTATAATTTAACAAAAAAAGGTATATAGATACGAAATATATTTAGAGATTCAAATGTTGAAAAATACTAGATTATGGTACTAAATGGCCTTGGAACTCAGAGTCTTAGTGGAATAGATAGAGGATCATAGTGTATTTAGAGAAGGTATACTAGCTAAAAAAATCAATGAAAACACTCACTTGTGGAATAGAGGAAAATAGGGAAAAACATGGGAAACCGAGCATTCACCTATTTGTAATAAATGACAAAAAAATAGCAAAATAAAATCTCCACTTCTATGATAGAAAAATAGAGAATCAGTGTCTAAAGAGAAACAGAGAATCACAGTCTCTTCAGAGATGATCAGCTAGTTGAAATTGCATCAAAACACTCATGTGGAATAGAGAAAAATAGGGAAAACATGGCAAATAAAATATTGACATATTTGCATTAAATGAGATCTTATTACTTCAACTCCTTGAACTCATATTCTCTAAAAAAAATGAAAAATAATTATGTTTTCTTAAGAGAAACAAAGAATCACAGTGTTCTAAGAGAACAACTAGCTGGAATATGCATCAAAATACTCACATTTGGAATATAGGAAAACAGGGAAAAGAGCAAAAATAAAAACCTGTAATTTTTCACAATACAGATGTTACTACTACAACTCCTTGAGCTCATTCTCTAAAAAGAATAAAAGAGGTAAAATTTTGTACCTTTATTTTTCACTACCGATGCATGATCCAGATAGGGTTTGGGTGCAAAACTTGGTCCGGATATTCTCTGGGTTTAAAATAGGGTTGAATAGCCCATTCAAGTGGAAAATAAGGTTCGGCTCCTATCCAGGTGCAAAGTAGGTCCAACTCATATTCGGGTGCAAAGTAGGTCTAGCTCCTATCTAGGTGCAAAGCATATCTAGCTCTTATCCAATGCAAATCAGGGTGGAAATTTGGGTCTGAATGTCGTTCAAATATAAAGAAGATAGTTTGAGTGGAAATTCAGTTCCGAATGTAATCCGGGTATAAAGCAGACGATCTTAGTGGAAATTCAGGTCCATATGTCATTCGGGTACAAAGTAGACATTTCGGCTGGAAATTTAGGTCTAGATATCATCTAGGTGCAAAGCAGAAGATCTAGGTGGAAATTCATGTCCAAATGTCATCTAGGTACAAAGCAAATAGTCCAGGTAGAAATTTAGATTCGTATGTCATCCGAGTGAAAAGCAAACAGTCTAGGTGGAAATTTAGGTTCGGATATCATCTGATGCAAAGTAGACAACTCGAATGGAAATTTAGATCTGGATGTCATTCGAGTGCAAAGCAGACAATCTGGATGGAAATTCAAATTTGGATATCATTCGTGTGCAAAGCAGAAGGTCCATGTCAAAAATTAGATCTTGATGTCAACTGGGTGCAAAGCAGGGTTCGACTCACAATCAGGGTGGAAAATCACCTTTGGATCCGATCAGGGTGCAAAGTAGGGTCTGACTCCTTTTCGAGTGCAAAGCAGGGTTCGACTCCTACATGGGTGGAAAACGAGGTTCAGATCCTTTCTAGGTGAAAAACCATTTCAGATACGGTCAAGGAAATTTAGAGGAAACTATGCAACAGATTGAATGTTTCAGGTCTTATCTTTTCTGTTGGAAGGTTTTACTTTTCATTATTGTTTCTTATTTTTTGAATACTTCGAATATTTTACATTAATAAGTATCATTATCGCATTATTTATATAGATGTATAAAAGGCAAATTTGGTGGGATAATTAAAAAAATTTATAATTTTAAGGCAAAATGGGTCCATGATTTAGGCAGGAGTGCTAGAGATTTTATATATATATATATATATATATAAATATATATATATAAAATATATATATATATATATATATATATATATATATATATATATATATATATATATATATATATATATATATATTATCAACGTGTGGTGAGCCGACCCCTAAAAATTTTTTTCACTCGAAAATTTTGGGTGAATGGGCCGATGTCCAGGGTCCCAAAATTTTCCAATTTATAATTTTAAAAATGCTAATATTCACAAATTTACGAAGATTCACCACTACGCATAATCTTGTCTACTATCCTTTGCTCAATGACAATCTTTGGTTTTGATTTTGACTATGGAAAGCATATATTGAATCTTTGAGATGATATTTTAAAATATAATTTTTTTATTGATAGTAGAAGGGGTTTTAAAAGGGTCCCCAAACCTATTACAAGTAGGGTTTTGAAAGGCACCCCCAAACCTTAGATCTAGCAATAAGACATCAAGAAATACTGAGTTGGATTCCATGAATCAAACCCAAAAATCCAATGAAACAACCTCCTAGAAAATAAGTCGTAAATTTTTATCAAACAAATACAAGAGATTGTCCCATGGTCAAACCACCATGTGCTCTGAATCTAAAGCAACGAAGAAAAATAATAGAATAATGAAAATGTTATTGGTTAAAAATAAATTTACAAATAAAAATTACCCAAACTGAAGCATTTATCGCCTAACATGAAAGGAGAACAGAGGAATCTTGTCATCACACTCAAAAAATCTATCCAAAAAGGTACATAACAGGAGAACTCCTCATGAGAATAGTTTGTTTAAGAAAACAACACTAGAAATACTGGCCAACAAAATCCACAGCACAAAAACCATCCAGGAGATCTGCACAAGAAATTCCATGAACCCGTAAATCTCGTTGGAGCCAATAAAAAAGTTTCAAGAACAATTGCTCTCAAGTACAAGAAAAAGGAGATAGCAACATTCCGCACTACACCTGAGAGGGAGAAGGGTAAGATCCCAAAAAAATAAGCCTTAGAACCCTGGGATCAAACACACCACCACTACTAGAACTGGAGAAAGAGATCTCTACAGATCGTCGAAGCTAGGAAACCCACTAGAGACATGGGGCCAAAATTCAAAAACCACTGCAACATAACAACCCACTTTCACCCTAACTGGTTTGGATCATTATTTGGTCATGTCTCCCCGTAGCAGCTAGATACATCAAGAAATTATCGAACCTAAAACAAAACAACACAAACTAGCCACGAACCCACTATTTTACATTAAATATTTATAAAATATAGTATTATGTATATAAAATGTGTTACACATAGACATAGGACTTGATACCAAAAGGTGTAAAAATAATATATTTTATAGTATGTGTATTTGAGTTCTCATCCAAGAGATCTAAGTTCAAACCATTGCACAAGTGACTAGGACGCTTTCAAAAAATCCATGCTTTACCCTTAAAAACTTTAATTCTTGTTAGAATACCATAGTGATATATCTTTGAGTTCTCATCCAAGAGATAGGTTCAAACCACTACACAAGAAATTGAAACGCTTTCAAAAGCTCGTGCTTTACCTTAAAAATTTTATGTGAGGGATACCATAGTGTTATGTGTTTGGGTTTTCATCTAGGAGATCCAAGTTCAAACCCTAGTACAAGGGGACCGAGGCCCTTTTAAAAACTTGTGTTTTACTTCTTCCTGTGAGATATATTATTATGATATATCTTTGGATTTCATCTAGGATATCCAAGTTCAAACCCTGATACAAGGGGACTAGGACCTCTTTCAAAAACCTATCATTTACCCTAAATTTTTAACCTGAAGGGATAGGACAGTTAGTAGTGGTCGAGTGCTTATTGGTGGGCTACCCTAGTTCGATTCCCCCAATGGTAGGGGTCCCATTGATTTTATCTTTACCCAAAAAACTAGGGTTTATAGAGTTTCCTATGCACAAAATATTTTTTTTTATAGTAACATTTTATTTTTCATAAGTATTTTTAATAATAATGGGTTTTATTTAATTTTCATTGCATTAATATCATTATTTTTTAAATGAACTTTTATAGCCATTAAATTCAATCAAAATTTAAACTTCATATAGCTAATTAATAATTATAAGCTTTAAGGACCTACAATGCTTAAAAATACATTAAGGGTTGAAGATACTAGAAAGAAGTTATTAACACATCAACTTAACTACACAATGATAAAGCTTTTAGGAATACCTTGGAAGCTCCTTATATTTCATAAAAATTATTTTTAAATTTAATAGATAAATTTCATGGACCCAAACAATATTGATTATTTTTTACCTTTTAAATTTTAATTCGAATTTAGTAAATAATTTAAATTATTAAAAATTTATTTTTAGTTTCTATTAATTGCATCAAATTTTATAAAAAATAAAATATTTTTTCAAGACAATTGGGGATTTGGGTTTAGGTTTCATCTACTATCAACTTTGGTTGGAACATAACAACAAGATTTTCAAAGAAGAATTTAGACCAAAGGAAAGAATTTGGGAAATTCTAATTAGGAAAATTTTAAAGACAATCAAGGTTTTGCTTAGTGGCGAATTTCGCAATTTAGCGCGAATATTCGGATTTCCAAAATGTCAATTTTGCGATTTTTGGGACCATAGAGGTCGGCCCGTTCGCCCAAAAATTTTGGGATCTAATTTTTTTAGGGTAAATTCGCCCCATTGTCATAAGGTTTCCCACCCAATTTTCACCCTAAATTTATTTAAAATAAGAAATATCCTACCCAAATCGCCCCTTGTACCCCATTATATATAGCTAAACCTGACAATGACTCCCATACAATTACAACATTTTTTTGGATAGCGAGCGATACAAAGTAGAGTACTAACAAAACCAGAGTCCACGACTGCCAGAAGGCGACTAGCAAAAGGCGACTGATAGAAGACGACTGACAGAAGGTGATTGATAGAAGGCGACTAGCAAAAGGTGATCGACAGAAGGCGATAGGCAGAAGGTGACCAAAGAAGGCGACCGGAAAGCGACTTGAGAAGGAAGGAAGGTGACTAGAAGGTGACTGGTAGAAGGTGACTGGCAAAAGGTGACTAATAGAAGGCGACTAGTAGAAGGTGACTGATAGAAGGTGACTAGAAGGCAACCGAAGAAGGTGACTAGCAAAATGTGACTAGAAAGGGAGAAAGGATGACAAGGTGACCGGTAGAAGGTGATAATAAGGTGACTAAAAGGGATGACAAAAGGTGACGAGAAGGTGACTGAGAAGGTGACGAAGAAGGAAGAAAGTGACAGAAGGTGACTGATAGAAGGTGACTAACAGAAGGTGACTAATAGAAGGTGACTGGGAGAAGGTGACTAAAAAGGGATAGAAGGAGGAAGGTGACTGAGAAGGACAGAGAAGGTGACTCGATAGAAAGGACTGATGAAGGTGCTAAAGAGGAAGCGAAAGAAGGTGACTGGCAGAAGGTGACTCAATTTATCTCGTATGCTTATTTTACCATTAAATTTCATTTTTCATTTTATTAATGGACACTCAATAAGGAGGTTTATTCTGCCTACGAACAATATTCATGGGACAATCATAGATTCTGTTGTCTCTAGCAGTAGTTCTCTTTTATACCTATTATTTTCATATTTAAAAATGATGTTCTTTGTTCATGTTATTCTTTTGTTCATACAGGTAAAAATGTCAACTACAGGCAGTGGAAAGAAGGGAGGAGAGTCTTCCAATAAAAGGAGTATCCTCAAATACTTTCCTAATATTTCAAAACCTAGTCTGCCATCAACATCTGCACAAACTGAAGGTATGAACACCTTTACTCACCAGTTAATTTTTTTACTTTGTTAATTTTAAATATAATGTCCTCAATTCATAAAGAAGTGTGTTTTTTGGTTGATGGCTTTGTTCACTTTTATCTGTAGAAAACACTAGTATGCTTTTAAATGCCATAGTGATAATGAATCTACTATTGACACTAGAATTATCTCTACAGAAAACATTGTTAACCCTGGTATTCCTCCACTTCCACATATCCACGATAATCAACAGTCCACACATGAAGATAATCTCAATCAAATCGAACAACAACATGAAGAGATTCCTGAATCTAACACGCCAAGTGGAAAAGAAACTAATAGTTCTTATGCAGTCCCTACTTCCGAAGAATCTTCATCTAAAAAAAATAAACGTGCAAGGTTATCTAGGTGGACAATTAACAGATCATTTCAGCCTGATTGGATATCAGAATTTCCATTTATTGAGCCAGTGTTGCCAGAGAATAGTAGTGATGATATAACAAAATTAAGATGCGTAATTTGCAGTTGGAAACACGAAAAGGAGCATAGATTGCAACTTAAAAAAGATACAGTAGAAAAACATTGTGGAAAGGTTTATATCAAAACAAAAGAAGGTGATCGAGCAACACAAAAAACTTATAGGTGGAAGGATGCATCAGAGTGCGCACATATGAGATATGCGGAAGAATATGATAAAGAAATGAAAAAAAGCAAACATTGGTTGAGAAAGGTGCAACGATTCAAGCCCAATTTCAAAAAATGAATAAGTTAACTTTAGCTTCAAAAAGTTTGCAGTTTGTTGTTGTATTTTCTATTCTTAAGAAGGGTAGACCTATGTCTGATTTCATAGATTATAAATCTCTATTTCGACTAGCTAATGTGCAGAACTTACCCAACGCTCATTGGTCAGATCGAAGTGGTTGGGAAATGGCAAAATGTCTGTCATTGGTTGAGCAGAATGACCTCGGAGAGAAAGTAAAAAAGGCAAAATTCATTTCACTTTCAATTGATGAGGTGACTGCAGTTGACAATACATCTTGGATTTGCATGCATGTTTACACATTGGAAAATCATTCAAGGCAACCTCATTTACTAGGAATACGCAAAATGGTGGAAAATTGTAATGCAGAAAACATTTACAATGTTGTTGTAACTAGTTTAAAAGAAGAAGTAGGAATGAATGAAATTGAAATAGCCACTAAGTTAATATGTGTAGGAGCTGATGGTGCTGCTACAATGCAAGGACACAGGAATGGTCTTTGTGTTAGACTACAAACATCGGTTGCCCCATATTTGATCCCTATTCATTGCATGGCTCACAGAATGAATCTTGCATACAAAATTGTGGATACATTTACAAATGTTGCCGAGTGGAAGAGCTTGTCCATGAAATTCATGAATATTTTTCACGTAGTCCAAAAATATTTTTAGAGTTTCAACAGTTTGCACTAGGAGTTACCGAAGGTAAAAAATTGTTGAAAGATGTGGATACTAGGTGGATTTCGATGTATCTACCGACATTAAGAGTTTTCAAAGAATATCAATCCTTGATAGGGTTTATGTATGCAAATCGTAGGGTGGTTGATAAGGCTAAATATTTACTTTTTCGAATGAGTGACTTTGAAACTCTTCTCACATTGTGTGGAATTCTTCCAATGTTGGAAAAAATGAATACTTTGATCAAAATTGCACAAGAAAGATCGATTTATATTGTGGATTTCATCAGGGTGAGAATACAAATTTGCATGCATATTGATATGATGTATGCATCTGGTCAAAATTTTATGGATCCCTTGTTTGAGAGTTGGAGAGCATTAACAAGTGTGAATAGTCCTCGGAGCTTTTTGAAGTTCAATATTAACGATCATCTGTGTATTAATGTCCATGGAAATGAAATACCTTTATATTGTTATGGTGTGCGATTGGATATAGCTACAAATGAAGTTGAGAAAATGCCCATAACCTACAATAGATTTCATGTGGTTGTGGATGATACAAAACTTAAACTAAAACAAATAGCAGAATCATTGACAAAAGAAATCAGAGACCGTTTTCAAAGAGATGAATTGCTAGAGGCTATGGGTGTGGTAAATCCAATGTTTTGGGATCCTTGTAATGAATACCAGATTATAAATTCTTTGTTCCTCAAATACATGGGCAGACTTGTTGGTCATTTTAGTCAAAGTGTTGTAGTCAATGGCATTGAAATCAATGGCATTCTGAACAAAGATCTTTTGACAAAACAATCCAACTATTTTGGAACAACAATGTCTGCTCAAGTTTCACAGCTCTCTAACCATCATGAAGCAGGTTCTATTTCACGTTTGTGGAGAATATTACAACCAAGTATTGTCTTAAAACATACTATGAGTGAATATTTTCATTTATATGAATTATGTCAAACGATGATTTTGGGATCCGTGGAAGATGAAAGGGTGTTCAGTGCACTTTCATATATAAAATCTAAAGTTCGAAATAGGTTGGACAAAAATTTGGAGAATTGCTTGAGAGTATATGTGTCGGCCTATGAGGTGGAGGAGTTTCCTTACGAAAGAGCATTGTCACATTGGAGTTCTTTGGCAGAGAGAAGAGGTGTAACGAATATTGATAATGATGAGGATGATGGTAACACTGGTCAGATTGTGATGACAAAAATTTTGGGAATGAGTGCAGAACATTTTGTACAATCTGAAAAGAGTTTGTTCCAGCTTCCAGCATTATGATGCAAGGATGCATTCATTTGATTTTATTTCACATATTATCATTTGATTTGATTTCACATATCAGAATGAGAGGAAGCTATCATTTGATTTGATTTCACATATCAGAATGAAAGGATGTTTTCATTTGATTTAATTTGAGTTCACATGTTATTATTTGATTTGATTTCACATATCTGAATGAAAGGATGCTATCATTTGATTTGATTTCACATGTTACATTATTTTTCTTGTAATATTTGTTATTCGTGAAAGTAATTGCCTATGTTGTATTTTTTGACATTTCAAATTAATTCATATAACATAAAAGAACATCTTACTGCATTCACATAATTCAATATTACTTAATATATCAACACAAACAATCAAAACATAACAACATTCAAAACAAAGGTTTAAAAAGATAACACATATCAAACATTATTTCTTCCACTTCAAATTAAGAACAACAAACTTTTACATCATCATAAATAATCAAAACATACTCTCTTTCATTGAATTCAATATTTAAAGAAGATACCATTCATTCATTATTTACAATACATATCAAACATTATTTCTTCCACTTAAAATTTCCAATAGATAACATATTTTTCGGAAATAGTCATTCATTGTTTCAATTCTCAAAAAGGATACCATTCATTTACAATTTACAATATATATCAAACATTATTTCTTTCGGTTCAAATTACTTAATACATCAACACATATAATCCTAACATAACAACATTCAAAACAAAATTTCCAATAGATAACACATTTTTCGAAAATAGTCTCATTCATTGTTTCAATTCTCAAAAATGATACCATTCATTTGCAATTTACAAAACATATCAAACAATATTTCTTCCACTTAAAATTACTTAATGCATCAACACATAATCATAACATAGCAACATTCAAAACAAAATTGCAAATAGATAACATATTTTTCAGAAATAGTCTCATTCATTGTTTCAATTCTAAAAAATGATACCATTCATTTGCAATTTACAAAACATATCAAACATTATTTCTTCCACTTCAAATTACTTAATACATCAACACATATAATCTTAACATAACAACATTGAAAACAAAATTTCCAATAGATAAAACATTTTTTGACAATAGTCTCATTCATTGATTTTTGACAATAGTCTCATTCATTGATTTCAATTCTCAAAAAGGATATCAAACAAAACATATCAAACATTATTTATTCCGCTTCAAATTAAAACATAACAATAATTAAAAATAAAACTTCAAAATGATAATATGAATTTTTCAGAAATTGCCTCTAACATTGATTTCAATTTTCAAAAAAATACCAGTCTTAAATATTTATAAAAATATAAAGATATAAAGAGTTTTTGTTTCACTTGAAACCCAACACAACAAAGATCTATTGTTTTTCAATGTTTCCTAAAGGTCCACCCACATCTACCTCAATATCCTTTTCTTCTAATGCCCTAACCCTAACCAAACTTTCTGTTGTAGTGTTGATCCCCGATAACAAGGCACTCTCTTCCTTCGTTGGATCTTCTTTGAAAGGTGCATTCAACTCCTTCTCCTTTTCTTTCAGTTTAGCCTCGACATCCAGGCCCCCATCTTTGATAACCTTCTTTAGGTAATTATTTTCTCTAACCGTCTGTTGTAACCTCTTCTTCAATTCAATAGCATTATTAATGCTAATTTTGGCAGTCTTGATCAAAACTTTCATGGCACTGACTTGTTGCTTTAGGTGCTGGAAATTAGACTACAAAACAGAAATAAAAAAGGTTAATATTTATAAACAAAACATATTTAACAAAAAAATATATTTTTAGTTAGATGTAGAACTTACATCAGCTGTAAGTCGTGTTGTTTCTGCAACTGCTACTTTGTTCTGATCAAGTGCCCATTCATTAAAATAAGCTTGGGCTTCTGCATTGAGGTTTTCCAAATGATTCATAACAATGGCAAGAATTTCATCTCTGTATGTAGACTCGGCCTCCATAGTGCCAGATTCAACTTTATGTAGCAAGGCATCGAGCTTTTGGGGCTCATTCTCCATCTTGAGAAACAACTCTTTTCTTTTTGAAAAATTCTTATATCGGCCATTGATGGCTTTAATCAAAACCTTGGCCCGATATTCCCATTCCTTCAATTTATCAATATCCGAAAGAAGAGTATTATGAACTACAACTTTACATGCATCGGCTAATAACACATTTTCAGAAACATTTAGGATATCATCTTCTGTAACAGTACGGGCGATGACTTGTTGTGGGTCGGAGGGGGAAACTTCGATGGCATCTACATTGACATCATCTTCTTCTCCATCAATGCCCTCTTCATCCTCAAGAATATCACTTGCCTTTAAAGGGAAATTTTTAGGATTCATACCCTGATAAAGAAAGTCACAATCAAGAGTTCCCGAGGGCATTTGAGATGCACTCTCAACATTTGAAAAATTCTCCAAGGTTAATATCGGTACAACAAAAATATTAGATGATGACACATTTTGTGTCTCTGTAGCACTTCTTGCATTGTGAGGTGGTGGTGTGAGGAACATTTTACCATGCATGCGTGATTGGTTCCTCGTAGGTGGAACCTGAAGTGGATGGACCTGAACTTGCTTTGGGTGGACCTGAACCTGCTTTGTGGTTGTGGCTGTGGCTGTGGTTGTGGCTGTGGTCATGGAGGGTCAGGTGGTGGAGCCATATTTTTTTTAGCCTTTTGAATCTACGAGGTCCCTCTATTAAATTTCACACAAGAACATAAAATAAATCATTTGTAAATAACAATAGCATTAAAAAATATTTATTCAAAATATACATACCTGACTCAGACTCTATGACCATTGATATTTCAACCATTTGCCCTTTGTCTGAAAAATACGTAAAACACATTAAAAAAACATAATTTTAAGTCAAAAAAATAAATCATTTAAAAAAGCATTTTTGAACAATGCAAAGTAAGGTTACCTTGTGGGTTGGAGGTAACCTCTTCTACGTCGACTGTAACTGTTTCTCCAGTAAAAGGTGTCGTAGGTGTATGCTGAATCCGACCATCATCAGACCTCACACGTTTGTTGGGAGTCATTGGTGATGACTGTGATTGCATGTCAGAATCAGCAGATACTTCCAGAATCCTAAATGCGGCATCCCTCTTACTTGAAGACTGAGATGCTCTTTTCTATTTTCAAAACAAAATTAGAGAATAAAAAGATAAAATTAAAAAAAGAAAATAAAGATATTTCAACAAATATTTTTACCTGTATCTCACCATCAGACATGCCAATAGACAACAAACTAGGGTGCAATGCAGTGGGAGGACTGCTCTGTTGAAGGTTGAAATAAGCTTCCTAAAATAAACAAAGAATAAAATTGTTGGTAGTCACTGTGTAAGCAGATGCTTGAATTTTTTGGGCACTCAAAAGGTCGTGCTTCAAGCGGTTGGAAATGTGCGTGCACCAGTCAAATTTACCACCATCAATACAACGAAGCAATAAAGAAAGTGCCCAAAAAGGCATTTATGTAGGTCGCCCCTGCAGAATAAGCCTTGCCTAAAAAAATTCAATGCAAGCATATAGAAATTTGTCTCCAACATTCGAAATGTTTAAGCCCCTTTTGGACTTAGAAGAATTGATTGAAAAAAGAGAACATTATTAGAAAACAAAAAATAAAACAAGGAGAACATTTTTAGAGAAATGAAACTATAGCGAAACAATATTTAATGTTAAATAAAAAATAAATTTTCAAATTATACCTTTCAGATTGTCAGGATGAACAACGTAAAGGTTTCCTAGGGTGGATTTATCATCGTCGGTTAAGGCGTACTGGTTGTTCACCAGTACACCATCCAAAAATGGTAGCCCTGTTAGTCGCTGCACATCGGAGGGTTTAACCAAAAAAACAATTTCGTTGTTATCCACAGGGATCGAAATAGTGCACACGTCATGGTTGTAACAAGAAACGATCCGTTGCATCAACTGAACGTTAATGTTCAACTGAGGCATCTTCAACACACCAACAAGTCCAACAGTGTAAATCCACTGGGAATCTCTATCAGGAGTGTTGAAAATGCTCTTGAGATTGGGGCAGAAGGTGTACTTGAAATGAACTTTGGATGGAAGAGGGGAGGAACAACTAGTCATCTCTGAAAAGCAGGAAAATGCTGGCAAAACCTTATAAAAATGCTGCCAAAATGCTCTAAAAATGCTGCCAAAATGCACTAAAATTGCTTGGAAATGCTCTAAAAACTCTCTAAAACCACTGTGGAAAATGCCCTCAAAATGCTGGAAAAAGGTTTTAAAGTTGCTCTGGGAAAAGCTGCAAATGACCCTACAAATGAATTTATAGATTTTCTGCATGGCAGGAGTTAACGCATGAATGACACATGGCAGAAGGGAGGACATGTGGTGCCATATTATTTACGGTTATGGCGGTCACCTTGTTCCACTCGCCATCTGCCAGTCGCCTTGTGCCACTCGCCATCTGTCAGTCGCCTTGCACCACTCGCCATCTATCAGTCACCTTGCACCACTCACCATCTATCATACTATCAGTCACCATGTGCCACTCACCTTTTACTAGTCGCCTAGTGCCACTCACCTTTTACCACTCACCATCTGCTAGTCGCCATGTGCCAGTCACCTTCGCTAATCACCTTCTACTAGTCACCTTCTACCAATCGCCTTATGTCAATCACCTTCTACCAGTCACCTTATGTTAGTCACCTTATGCTAGTCACCTTGTGTCAGTCACCTTCTACTAGTCGCCTTATGTCAGTCACCTTCTACTAGTCACCTTCTACCAGTCGCCTTATGTCAGTCACCTTCTTCCAGTCGCCTTATGTCAGTCACCTTATGTCAGTCACCTTCTACCAGTCACCTTATGCCAGTCACCTTATGTCGATCACCTTCTACCAGTCACCTTCTACCAGTCACCTTATGTCGTCGCTTACCTCACCTTCTGTCATCACCTTATGTCATTCACCTTATGTCAGTCACCTTCTGCCAGTCACCTTGTGTCAGTTGCCTTCTGCCAGTCGCCTTCTACTAGTCACCTTCTTCTAATCGCCTTGTGTTAGTCACCTTTTGCTAGTCATCTTCTACCAGTCGCCTTTTGCCAGTTGTCTTGTGTCAATCGCCTTCTACCAATCACCTTCTGTCAGTCGCCTTCTACCAGTCACCTTCTACCAGTCGCCTTGTGTCAGTCACCTTCTGCCAATCACCTTGTGTCAGTTGCCTTCTGCTAGTCGCCTTCTATTAGTCACCTTCTATCATTCGCCTTCTGCAAATCACCTTCTGCCAGTCGTCTTCTGCTAATTTTGTTGATACTTGTAGTTGAAAAAAAAAATCGCCATGTTTTGAAAAAATTTCTTCAAAATTTTGAAAAATTTGCCCCATAGTTTATACAGTTTTCACGTTGATTCGCCCCGATTTGATAAATAATTTTTTGGTACTACCCCTTATGCATAACCATGAAGACAATGCAGGCTAGAACTTAGGAGGACTATCAAATAGCAGAGGATGAAGCAGATATATAGACACAACTCCATAAGCAACTGCAATATGGGAACTACGAAAGAGAGGATAAACATAAAAAGAGGGATTTGTAGATTTGGTATGAGGACCAAGGATTTAGAAGGAGAGAGTGAATGGAACACCTTAAGGGGTCATCTGGCAAGAACTGGAACATATTGAAGAAGTTTGATAGTCAAAGAAACAGAGTTGAGCTGCATTTTGAGCCTTACCAAGAAAGGTAGGTTATAAAAAGTAAATGTATAACTTGAGTTTTATAAATAAAATTTTTACCTTTTTCTTAAAAAAATTACATTTTTTAATATTTCAATTTTTATGTCAAACTTCATTTAACAAATTCAATATAACAAAATTATTTTAAACTTTAAACTTATTTAACTTGAATTAGAACTCATCAAATAGCATTATCTTAAAGTAGGAGATCTAAATTCAAATTTTATCAAGCGATACATGCATAATAGTTAATCTATTGTAATACCACTATACGGTGATGATGTAATATGTGTGGGTTAGTTTCAATTCCTTCCAACCTTAAAAAAAAAAAAAACTTGAATTAGAACTTGAACCTTTCAACAACTCATATTTGTTATTAATATGTAGTCCCTATATATATATATAAAGTGGTGTGGATTTAATTGGGGCCCACTCACATCAAAATAATAAAACATTACATTGCTGCTAGGTTAATTGAACCACATCATATCCAACTTTTTATTTTATCATCAATTTGTTTCATTTGCATTTTTATCAAAGATATTCATCTTCTTCAAACTTTTATATTTTTGCAATCAACTCCTTGACATAATCTTCACTAAGTGATAAAATCTCACTCAACCAATTACCTTCTAGAATTTGAAATTTTTCAGATGAAGATCAACGTTGTGATTCGCTAAATTTACTTCTCTATATATGTGTTGTAATTTTCAAGATACTGCCACCAATATTCTTTGATTAACATCATAATATATTATCTTTGATACAATTTCAACATCCATTTTTCTTGACAGCATTAAGAATAATTTGTAAATTTCCATTTATTGAAATATATTTTCATCTAATTTCAATGACAATTTTGATCCTTGTAAAAGTATCGTAGTCTTTGTATAATTATTAGTTGAAGATCCCTGTGATTTTAATTAAGGATAAATTTTCCTTCATTATTTCAAAAACACCGCTTGCACTAGTTTTTTGAATTTTCTTTAGACATATCATTAAAAATGATATTGATGATGTCAACTTTTGGATATTTCTATTTTACCATATATCAAAGCAAATTCTTTACATTAACTCCATTGTCATAGATGGCCCTTCCTTGTATATTCAAAATTTGTAACCAAGAGGCTAGCACATCTTTTTTCTCACTCGAAACTTCCCAAGATGAGCACCATGTCTATAACCATTATACAATAGAGTTGATAATATAATTTCAAACGTGTGCATGATTTTGAGATTTATTTTTATAAATTCTATCATTTATTTCAAACTGTAAATTTTAAAAAATAATGATACACCAATCCTCTATATGATTCATAATGCTTTATATTTGAAATAATTAATGTAATATTTCATCAAATATTTCAATGTTTATAGAACTACCTAATATATTCTTATATTTTATAAGAAGCATCCCCAAGTGGTGTAAGCAAAGGGACAATGAAGAAGTGATCTGACATATTATATCCATTTCCACATGGTACAATTTATAGGTCCATGATATCCCCATTAAAAGACCTATTATATCCTATTACTTATGGACTCTCACTTGCAAGAAATTTGCTTTGGATTGCTAGCCAAAATAATGTTGAGAATTAAGGAGGCTCTTGAGTGACCAAATATTATCCCAAGAAAAACTTTAAAAATAGAAAATTATGATTTTTGTAAAGCCTTATAGACCAACTTGAACAAGTATCTACCATATTTTGATAGATTTGAAATGAACCCATCCTTCCTAATTAAAATAAGAAAATAAAACTCTTAAATCATCCTTTGAAGCTCATCCATTGAGATGTTCTTCTTCAACCATATTGCTGATAAAAATCCATGGTTGCTCACATAAATATACATTTTTACCTTTGAAGCTTTACAAGTTAAACATACCTTATCCAACGGTTTCATTTTATATTATAAATGAGAAGATAAGACTTAATGCTAGCATAAAACAAAAAATATACATAATTCCTCTCATTGATTGGTCATTTAATATATTTCTTGATCATTTGCAGACTATATAATATAAAGTTCCATGTTGTCAAGTCTATAGATAGCATTAGTTTCTTGAACAACTTTATAGTATCAACAAAATTTATATATTTTTTAAGTAATATTTTTTTCAATTCTTTCTTTTATGTGTTCATAAATTTCATCTATTTTTTATCCCTAATAGCAAACTCATAAATTTGTAACATTGTAAGTTTGTATTGTTGAAAGTGTAATCTAATTTATGGCCAAGGACCACATTGTATGATGTAATGTTGTATAGGTTTACAGGAAATCATTGCACAATTATATTTAATTTATTGTAATATTTTATTATGTATTCCCTATGGGTCATGGTTAGCCTTGTTATGTAAAACTAATCTTATAGATTTAAATTAATCTTAATCCCTCTTGTTTTGTTGACTTAGGTTAAACTATATTATGTAAATGGGATTTTGGTATTGGTATAAATACCCCCACTACCCCATCCATTGTATTAGACTGTTGTGATTCTTATCCATAGATAATATAGTGAATATTTGTGGTGCCTACAACTACCCACTTTTACCCTTTTTTACATATTTTGTATAGGATTTGAGGGGATGGATTGTTTCTATTCTTTTTTAGAAATAGATATGAAACCCAACATGGTATCAGAGCGAGTATGGAGCAATGCCACTTGGTTATACAAAGTGTTAGATCAAATGCTTTGATCTCTCCTCTAATTTATAGGGAAATCTACTCTTCAAAGTTTCATAAGCATGATTAGGATAAGAGGTAGAGAGAAAATATCTTTCCACTTTTCTTCGTTCTATTTTCCAAAAAATCTTGGAGATTTTTTGGCTACTCCACCTCTAACTTCATTGTTATAAAATTAGTTTTGATCCTTTGGTTAAAGATTCAAATTTGATTATCATTGGTGGTCTTCTTCCTCACATCCATAAAAATGGCTACTTAAGGTGTCTAAAGAAAGCAAAATAAGTATTTCTTCCATTCAAGTTTGAATTTTAGTAGACTCTTATGTTTTCACATGCTTTTGTGTGCTTCATTGTTTGGGTGATTTAGCTTCAATTCTATGGAGAAAAGGTATTTTCACGAAGATAGTGTACCTCATAAACAACATGTAAGAAAGATTACATAGACTAGTCAGGAGTGAGCAAAGAATTTTTTTATAGAGATTCATAAGTTGGAATCTTTATCACATTTTTTATGATGTTGAGCAAAGGGGAGGATGAGATGGTGATTCCTTAGCTTAGTTCTAGCATGAGTGTGTGGCTAACTAGTCACTCAAGTTCTAAAATATGTATAACTAGTGGTTGGTTATGTTTCCAAACCATGTTGGAATTTTTGCTTGATTGCAAATATCTTGGATGAACTAGATGATGTGTTCTATGAAGGCTTTGCTAACCCTATAACCATGGTGCTCCTTGGTTGGTTATGCTAAAGTAGAAAATATCTGTGTGACTAAGCCAACCTATGTTCAAATCTTGTTGAGCATGGTTTCTTTTAGAATTTTGGTATCCATAGGTTAGCTTATGTTTTAAATAACAATGGTAAGTTTTTGGTCTAAATAGAGGCACAAAGAGCACCTTGTACCTTGGCTAGCATAAGGTACCTTACACCTGCGAAACTAAGGTTTGAATCCTTGATTTCATTTTATTTTAATAGAAGGGTGAGCTCTTGGCTAATGTGACAATCGATATGGCACCTTATGTGGTACATATATACCTTTTTACATATTAATATACCCCCAACAAATTAGAGTACAACAAATGGTAGGATTATAGCAAGTTAGTGGCAACCAAGTGGCAATCATCAATAAATGAACGAACACCAAGTGAAACCCTAGGATTGGTTGCTCTTTTTCTTGTGAGGTTATTTTTTTTATTATTTTAGGTCTATCTAGGAAAATCTTCTAAAGGTCATAAATTTTGCATACATAAGTGCTTTGAACCCTTTGTTCAAATCATATTATTTTTTTTATCTCTACACATTGGTGACATCAATTTATGAATATTTTATAGTGTTAGGAGCCATATTATGTAGGATAGTCCTACAAGTCTATTTTCCTATTTTGAAAGGGAAAAGTTATCATATGTTATGCAATCAAAATCATTGTTATATGAAGATGCAATTGGATTTATGATGGTAGCAATAGTTTTTTATCCTTTTAGACGCATATAGAAAAGGATTCAAAATGTTCTTTAGTCAACCCCTCTTTCTTATTTGAGCTATTGATTCAACTTATTCATAAAGATCTAATCTTTCATGATCAATTTCTTCTTTTATTTCTTGTATAGGTACTCTTGGAATTTTATAATAGTTATTTTCATAAAAGGGTCCATGCAAAGCTTATTTTGGTGATGGAAATTAGGTGGCCTAAGGGCAAGTTGAAGCTTTGAAATAAGGTGATATATGTTATAAAAGAAAAATATATACCACTTAGTCTTATCTTATGTGGTTATAGAAGATTATTTCCTTTTAGAGGGAGTACTCTTGGATTATCTTAGCAGAAGTGTTTTTTGGACATGTTTAGGAGTATCTAATAGTAAGAGTGAATACTACAATCTAGCCTAAGGATTTTCTTGTGCAAAGGTATTTTTGCATCAACAAATTTCAAATCATAAGAGGGATCTAGATGAGTCTTCCTAAAGTGCAAAGTTTCACTAGATAATCCATTATGGGGGGAAGATATTATTGTTAATAATATTTTCTCTCTTTGGCCATTTTTGGATTATGAAGGGGTGTTGAAAGTGTAGTCCAACTTATGACTAAGGTCGACATTGTATGATGTAATCTTGTGTAGGCCTATGGGAAATCATTGGACAATTACAATTAATTTACATGAAACCCCTATGGGTCATGGTAAACATTTTTATGGTTAAACTCACGTTATAACTTGTAATTTATCTTAAGCCCTCTTGTTATTCCATCTCAAGTTAAACACTTTTATAGACCTATTAGAACAAGAATTTTTTCTATCTAAAATTGGGTCCTAAAGATCCACCTTCTTTTATTTATCAAACTAAGGAATCTCTAGATATATTGATGATAAATTTTCAACATTAAATCCTAAAATATCCACAATACTATGTTATAGACATAGGACAATGATAATAATAAATTTTCTAGATTTTGTAATATTAAACAACTTTATAGCAACATTCTCGTATCATAATAATATTTTTAAACTCCATAGGTTTGTTGACTCAAGGATGATCCAAAAGAAAAGTATTATCAACAAATTAGAGATAATATTTAAGGGTACATTTATTTCTACCTAAATACCTTTGATTTTTTCTTCTATTTTTTCCTTTGAGAAATCTCTCTTTAGGGTCTCAACAAGAATAATAGAAGGAGACAATAGGTCACCCTAACAAATTCCATGAGATGATTCAAAGTATTGAGTAAAAATCCATTGATGAAATAGAATATTTTGGAGTGCTATAATATGTAATCTATTCACACCAAACATGATTAAGACCAATTTTTTGAGAATATAATGTAAAAACATCCAATAAACCCTATCATATGCTTTATTCATATCTAATGTTATGAGTACACCTCAATTTCTCATAGAACAAAAATAATGTATGGGTTTTTGTACAATAACTACACCATCAAGAATTTGTTTACCACAAATAAATCACCTTGTTACTATGAGATAAAATAATCTAGAGTTATTTTCAATCTATTTTCATAATTTTTGAAATTATCTTGTGAATCATATTATAAATCCTTATTGGATGAAATTTATTAAAGTATTATATCTCATATTAAAAACAATGTAATAAATATGGAATTGATATAACTTATTGTAGCCTTCTTTCTCCTAGCTTCTTCAATTGAAGTTAACATCTCATTTTTCAACAAATTCTAAAAAAATTGAAAGAAATTTGTAGGAAATCCATTGAGGTCAGTGCCTTGTTATGGAGGAATGAGAAAATTATCTCCTATATCCTCTCCATACAAATATTCTTTATCAAGCTTACATTTTGTTCTTGTATGAAACTGATGGAATATTCTCCAAAATCTTACCTCGATCCTTCTTATCTTGCCCAAATTTTGATTAAATATATTTAAAAATAATTATGTTTTTTCTACCTAATATCTTTTTCTTCTTCAATACTTCTTCCATTTGGATTTAAAATATGTTTATTTGATGAAAATTGGTATTTCTATCCCCATCCTTAAGACACAAATTACTATATTTTGGGGACCAATATGACTTCATTTCCAAATACATTATCAAAAAGTAACTTTTTTCTTGCATGTAATTATTTTGGTATATTCCTTTGATTTCTAGTATCTCATATAAATTGTTGAGCTTGAATTTAATTTGCTCTTTTGTTTAAAATAAGCTACCAAAGGATTTGGCATTCTAAATATTCATTTTTCCCTTTAAATATTTCATCTCTTAAACAAAAATATATATCCATGATCCTCCAAACCTTGCTTTATCCCACCATAACATAACAATTTGGAAGAACCAAAGTCTTGGAATCACGTTGACTGAAAAAAAAATGACTTTGGATGACTATTATTGATAAGATCATAAGATCACGTCTCAAGAGAATGGTTTTTGTAATACGATCCTACTTACAATAAAACGTTTGAAGAGAATGTATAGTTTATTTGCAACCACGCATTAGATGGTAAAAATCAATCCAATTTTTGCTCAATATAAGTTTATCCAATGCATCTATTATCCCATGTCTATTAAAAACTTTAAGGAATAGCATCACAAAGACCATTTGAATTGAAAAATAAAGCAAAATCCTCCATTAATTTAGACCATTTAAGAGTACCACCCTTCTTTTATGAAGGATATAGAACTGTGTTGAAGCCCCCCAAGAACCCATAGATCATAATTATAAATCATCATTAAATTTAACATTAAAAATTGTGGTCCTTCAACATATTTCATGAGGAGCAACTATAATTGAAGCATATATATTTATAACTTCAATTTTGATATTTTCCTTTTTCCTTAAAAAAATTGCTTCTAGAAATTGTCTACACTATTTGCGTTTGACCAATATTGTTCTAATACATTGTGAAGCTTCTATTGCATAAACTATGATATTCCCTCATATTTCAAATTATTTTTAATGCATACTTACATTCCTCATTACTTATTTTTGTTTCTTGTATTAAAATAACCTTAGGACTCTAACGACCTATTAATTCCTTAATAATATTTTTTATGAGTCTTATTCATACCCCCAATAAACCAAGATGCCATATTATCTATTTTTAATTTGGTATATGGTATTTAAATGGGCCCCACTCATATTATTCCATAACCATTCATTGATATTATAATAGTTTGATTATTTTGCATATATCACTTTGCAGTATTTAAATCTAAATCTTCTCCATAAATGTTGAGAGATTTTTTTTATTGATAATAGAAGGGATTTTAAAAGGGTCCTAGAAACTATTATAAGTAGGATTTTGAAAGGCACCCCCAAACCTTATATCTAGTAATAAGACATTAAGAAAGACTGAGCTGGATTCCATGAATCAAACCCGAAAATCCAATGAAACAACCTCCTACCCAAAAATCCAATGAAACAACCTCCTAGCAAATAAGCTGCAAATTTTTATCAAGCAAATACAAGAGATTGTCCCATGGTCAAACCACCATGTGCTATGAATCTAAAGCAACGGATAAAATAGTAGAATAATGAAAATGCTACCGATTAAAAATAAATTTACAAATAAAAATTGCCCAAACCGAAGCATCACCGCCTAACATGAAAGGAGAACAAAGGAATCATGTCATCACAATCAATAAATCTATCCAACAAAGCACATAATAGGATAACCCTTCATGAGAATAGTCGGTTTAAGAAAAAAACACTAGAAATACTGGTCAACAAAATCCACAACATAAAAACCATCTAGGAGATCTGCACAAGAAATTTCATGAAACCCATAAATCTCGCTGGAGCCAACCAAAAAAGTTTCAAGAACAACTGCTCTCATGTACAAGAAAAATGTGATAGCAATATTTCGCATTGCACCTGATAGGAAGAAGGATAAAATCCAAAAAAAATAAGCCTTAGAACCATGGGATCAAACACACCACCACTTTTGAAACTGGATAAAGAGATCTTTGTAAATCGTTGAAGCTAGGAAACCCACTAGAGATTGGGGGCCAAAAATCAAAAATTTATCTAGTTGATCTAATGCCATTTGATTTTAAGATATATTTTTCATGATCACTTTTAATTTTTAGTTGTGGGCATAACCCAACTTCTTATTAACTCTTGCGATATGTTATATTTTTCGCATATTGATATCCCTATAAATTTCCTTCTCTTTGTATTCTTGCTTTAACCACCAATAATTTCATCTTCATCATCTCTTTAAATTTTTCATAATTTTCATAATGGGACTCATCATCTTCAGGTTTATGGTTCCCTAAAGAAACTGAAGTGCAAATAATAGCCTTCAAAACACTTTTTCTTCACTTTATTTTAAAAACCCTAAAGTGGAAGGATGATCCTCCATAGTGATTACTTTCTTATGATACCATGAAAACTCTAAATTGGATTGGGTATCTTCCATACTTATTTCTTTATTATGCTACTCTTAAAACCCTAAAATATAGGGGATAAACTCTACACTATAATTTATATTGCAAGTAGAGAATTTTATACTACTTGAGAAAAATGAAGATGATTTACCTAGGTTAAACTTGACCTCTTTTGACTCCTTTATTTTAGAATTTACCTCCACATTTTTCTTTGTATATTTAATTATTTTTTAATTAAAACTTGCACATTCTACTTCCTCATCCTTTGTATCTTTATGTGTTTCTTCTAATGGTTGACCCAAGTGAACTGTAATACCCTTTACCATATGAGGCATTTTTTTATCACTTTTTTTGGATGTGGAAAATTCTTGATGTACTCATTGCTTCATATTGAAGGTTGTCTCATGATCAAAATTTTCTCTTTCTCCATCATTTTATTGTGCAATCTCTTATCATGTTTCAATATCATGACTTTTATGACATTGAAATTCAACATTTTTATAATCCACTTGTTTTTCTTATTCTCTTGATTCAAATTTATTCTTAACAGATTATGGAAAACATTTTAAAATATTCATGGTAACACATAATCAAGTATATACAAAATGATTTACTCCTAGGTAGTTTACCTCTCTTAAATGGGCTCTCCTAGTGTAATGACATTATTCTTCAAAACCTTCTTAATGATAAGTTAATATGGAAGTCCAAAAATTCTAACCCACATTGGAAGCCTTTTAATAGTTTTTTATCTTCACATGAAAATTTTTAGTCCATGCTCTTAAATATAGGACTTCTCTTTCCCTTAACCAGAAGCCATCACCCATTATTTCATCCTTTATTTTTCAACTAGAGAAAATGATAAGGAAAAATCCTTTCAAAATAAAAGTCATCGAATAGTTTGAATTCAATATCTACTTCCACTTGATCCAATTTTGAATCTCCAAAAAAACTAGCTTGTATCCGTGGAACTTATATTATTTATTTTTTGATTAGGTAAGAGAAGGGATTTTAAAGGATCCCCAAACCTAATACATATGGAATTGAGAAAGAGCAAGAGATAATGCATCATTCTCATAGAAAACAATATTTACGCAAAATAACATATTCAGATATAAAACCAGTACCAAACTCCCCAAAAGAAAAACAAAGTGGGGAAAAAAATTGGTTGTAATACCCAAAGGAAGACCATAAGATACAATAGAGAAGCTCGCTACCCTTTGGGGAGACCCCACACACTGAAGGAACACCTCCACATATATCACAAAAAAAAAGCGTGATACCTTGAGAAGAGAAGGCTCCCAATCAACTGGCACCCTCTGTACACAAGGCACCTATAGATGGCAACAAATCCTTACCAGTAGGAAAACATCAAAAAACAAGAGGCTCCAAAAAGCATAGGAAATCTCCTCCCTAGCCTCCTAAACTCCCATAACCAACACCCACACCTAACCATGATCATCCAAAATTAAATTCTAAATACTCTAAGGAAATTTTATCATCTAAACCATCAGGCCTTGTTGTGATAGCCCAATATTCGCCATCAAGTCTACCGCTTTGTTTCCTTCACGAAAAATGTGTTAAATTTGAGACTCTTATCTTGAACTTGCTATCTTCCAGTACGGGGTGCAAGACTTCTTGACTATATTAATAATATTTAATGAATCCCCCTCCATTATAAATTTATTAAAACCTAAGGATTCCACCAATAAGAGGCCTTGAAGGAGTGCTCTAGATTTTGCAAAATGGAAGGTCTAGATTAAAATATTTTTGGCAAAGGTACCTAGCAGATCCCCTTTATCATTTCTAAGTACACCACCTATCGCAGCAAGACCCGAGTTCCTCTTAGAAGCACCATCAAAGTTGATTTTAACCCAACCTGCAAGGGGAGGGGACCAAAAAATTGAGGATCTCAAAGAGGGAGGAGGCGGGTCATTAGACATAGTTTGCTAAGGAAAACCAAGCTTGAGCTCTATTGAGGCTTCATCAAGGAGCCCACCATGCAAATCCGAGAAACAAGAGGTTACATTCTCCACAAATGTCCTAATCACTCTACTAAAAATAGATTCAGGATCATGCTTTGAGTTATTGAAGGCTCTTTGATTACATTCCCACCAAATGCTCCAAAATAAAAGAACTCCTAGGTACAAAAAAACTTTCTCCAAATGCTCCATAAAATAATGCTCCAAGGGTTCAAGAAGGTCCATAATTTGATCAAGCGAGGAGATTTAAAAGGTGAAGTCCACTACAAACAGACATCTAAAATAGAATTTGGCAAGACCCAATGAACTCCCAGGTACAACAAAACATGGGCTACTACTATAGTAGAGAAGGGATAATGGAAAAATATGTGGAGACATGATTATTTAGTAGCCTTGCAAAGATAACACCTATTGGGTAAACACATGCCCCTCCTACGAAAATTCTCAAGAGTGAGACATCTATTATGTATGGCCAGCCAATAAAAAATATTTACTTTTGGGGTCAGATTCTTTATCCAAACCTTACCAGGCAGACACCATTGAGGAGATTTAGAGTCGATGAAGAGGTAGGATGACTTGACTAAAAATGAGCCCTCACTTTCTCCTTTTCAAATGAGAGAAAACTTGATTTCATGAGTTTTCAAAACCTAAAGCTTGACTAAATTTGAGATGGTGACCCAAGAGTTAGCTTCCTCCCTACTATAGTTAGAGGTGGGGACTGATTTCTAGATTCGCCTACCTCCCACACTTGTAATATAATCCTCTACTTTTTACCATTCAAGTCTATGGGTAAGATGTTCTGCCAGTGATAGGTTGGTATCCTGGATTAGCAGGTGTTCAAGGGGCCATAAATCCTACCATAAGTCAATGGATTTACCATTCCCCATGATCCACCGAGCACCAAAAGCTAAATCTGATCTAAATTTACTCACACTCTACCAAAAGGTGGACCCTTCTTAGGGAAGGGGATCAGTGAGTAAACTCTCTGAGTGGATCAAATATTTAGCTATGATGATTTTCACCCAGTCAGGATTATGATTGATTAGAATTTTTTAGCCTTGCTTAAGGATTGGGGCTTCATTCATCAAACTAATATTACGTAAGCCTAACCCACATTTTTATTTCCTTGTACAAGCTTGTTTCAAGAGACCAAGTGGAACTTCTTGTGATCTTGATGTCCCATCCATAGAAATATTTTTTGAATCCTCTCTAATTTGGTCAAAACTTTCATAGGTAATTTAAAAATAGACATAAAATATACCGGAATGCTTTGTAAGACAATTTTGACCAAAATAATTTTACTTGCTTGGCTAAGTAAATCCCCTTTCCAACTAGCAAGACGTCGCTACATCCGTTCAATCATCGAGTCCCACAAACACTCCTTCATTCTTCCAATGAAAAGAGGCAAGCCCAAATAGATGGCAAGGAAGTCAGCAACTCTACAACCAAGGATATTTGTAATCTTTTTCTGTCGATCTTGCGGGGTATTTAGAAAAATAACAGTATTTTAGAAATATTGATTCTTTGACCAGTTGCATTTTCATAAGCAGAAAAAATGGACTTCACCTCTCTAGCTTGGACAACAGAGGTAATGAGTGACAAGAGTGTGTCATCCGTGAACTGGTGGTGGGAGAGCTAGTCTAAGGAAAGGGTTGGATTAATACTTTTAATCATAGGATTACGAGAAAATGATCTCCCCAATACCTCAACCATGAGAATAAAGAGGTAAGGGGAGAGTGGGTCTCCTTGGTGAAGCCTCCTAAGGCTTTGGAAGTACCCACTTGGGACCCCATTGACCAACACTAAAAATTTTGCTGATGAGACACAAGTCTTAATCAACTTGACCCAACTCTAGCTAAAATCAAATTTTTCGAGCATCGTAAACAGAAAATCCCAAGATACATGATTGTAAGCTTTTTTCATATCTAACTTGAGAAATATTCTTGGCCACAACCCCATCCAAAATTTGTTTGCCTGGTATGAAATCACTCTGAGCTTTGTCAATCAACAAGGGCATGAATGTCTTCAACCTATTAGCCAAGGATTTGGAAAAAAAATTGTATCGTGGAACTTATATATTAACCCGTTATTCTTAGGAACCATTATGTTATGCTCAATCATCTCATCCTTGATAATCACATTGATATAACATCTATTGTAGATTCGATCTTTCTCTTGTCCCCAAGGCATTCATACTTCTAGTTAATACATCCTTACTTTTATCTAGGGATTTCAAATGACTTTCCTTTCATGTCACTTGACTTTTCCTTGTAATAATCCTTTATTCTTTTTATTCTTCAAAGATTTATAATAAAAAAGGTGAAGTTCACTCCCTCCTTATACTCATTATATGTTCAATTATGTTTTTATTATTCTTAATTATTATTTTTTAGTTCTATTCTCTTGAATACTATACTTATAATAGATACCTGTGAGGGATACCATAGTGGTAAGTCCTTGGGTTTTCATCTAGGAGATCCAAGTTTAAATCTTGGTAAGAGGGGATTGGACCCCTCGTAAAAACTTGTATAAACTCAAATTTAATCAAGTGGTATTAGCTCAACTTCTTAAATTCCTCAACATTTAAGGAGGAGACCAAGATTCAAATCTTGCCAAGCAATACATGGATAATATCCAAGCTTTGTTGTAAATCAATTTTTAAAAAGTACTATATTTATAATATAATATTAATAAAAATATTGTAAAACTATGAAGTATAACTAATTGTAAGTTAACATTAAGGAAGAAGATAATAGAAGGAAAAACTAAAAAAATAAAAAGAGGTTTAAGTCTAGTTAACTCAAGAGGTTCAAGTCTATTTAACTCAATTTAAGAATATCTACCAAGAAAAAGTGGATTTAATTTACATCTTTAAACTATTTTCATGGGATGTTTTTAAACAATTGGTCTTAAAAAATAATTTTGATGGAAAATAAAGGATGAGTAATTTACGATAAAAACATTTCTTTAACTTGGTAAAAAAATAAAGTATTTTTAAAAACAATAATTTATAATAAATATTTTTTTAAAAGAGAGACCTTTGTGTAGCTTTTATATCTCTTACAACATCATTTAAATCATGAAACTTTATACATAGTGTGTGTTTTTTTGGGGGGTTTAGTTTTAATGTTCAATAAATTTATTATTCAATCAAGTTAGATAATAAATTTATTATTCAATAAGTTGGATATTATATATATAGATAGTTTTTATTAGTTAAAGAAGGGGTTTTGAAAGGATCCTTGAACCTTTTACAATTTTACAAAGGAAAAATTGTTATAGCCAAAAGAGACAAAAAAAACAACAGGTCACTACCCCAACATAGGGCCCTACCATTAACTAAAACTAAACCAAATAGCCACAAGAGAAGAGGACACGAAAGAGACCCAAAAACAACCGCTCAACTAAGAGACACCAACTACAACCACAAATACAGTAGAACGAGGAACCAATCAAGGAGGGGGGCAAAAATATTTTAACCCTCTCAAACATCTTACATAGATTACACATTATGACCTCCCACTAGTCCCAGTATAATATAGTCTTCAGCTCCTCAATATCCCAAAGTATCTAAAAATATATTAGTGCCAATAGCCTATGACACAAACCTACCAAAAATCCCAGTTTGAGAACCACTTGGAACGCTACCACTTTTGTCCAAGAAGAGAGACCATCCAACTCATTATCTAGGTGGTAAAAGGATGCCACATTGGACCCACTCAACCAATTAACAAAGGGACAAACAACAACTTGTAGAATGGCTTCCACAAAATACCAAAGAGAAAAAATATTCCTTCTACCAAATCCAAAATATATATATTTCTCCTACAATTCTTACAACCAATCAAAAAAGAACCCAGGAGAGTAGGGAAACAACCAACCATCCAATATGAAGGCACGCAACCTATGCAAAACCATCAGGGACACCGATAAGTCATCCATCATTCATCGATTTGGAATAGACCCTATGGGATATTATCCCTCCAAATGGATAGCCTAGATTGGAGCAATCCCACATTGACGAGGAAGTTAGTTGCCTTGTTACCTTCCCTATACATATGTCTCACCTCAATACTTTACATGCCACATAGAATCCAATTAGCTTCCTCCACCATATTAACAATATTCTAGCTAGGGCAGAGATCATATTGACAATGTTTAATGAATCAACTTCGATAATATTTTTTCTACAATCAATCTAAGGGAAAAGCACCACCCCTTGGAAGAATGCTCTAGCTTCCACAAAGTGGCAGGTTTAGGACCCAATATTTTCAACAAAGACCAAAATGAATTATAGATATATTAAAAGTATATTTGTTTATTATATATTTTTTTAAGTTTTCATGAGATATTATAAACAATTTATTTCAAAGGCTCATTGATAAATTTATTATGTTTTACACATAAAAATAATAAAATAAACTTATGTATAATATGATTATTATTAATATTTTAAACTATTTAAAATTAATTATATAGTTTTATAATGTAATACAATATAAGTCCGCGGGGCTAGGTGGATTGGTAAGCTTGGGCACTTACCAAGACGAGACCTAGGTTCAAAACCTACATGCGTGTTCAACTTGGCAAAGGCAGTAGTCTGATCCGACTCCTTTGAGTGATGCGCCAGACCGACGATGATGGTACAAACCCTGAGCGACCGACGGTCCCCATCTCACGTCGGGTTAACGTTAACGAGACGGTGGGTTTGTTGGAAGCAATCATTGATAGTTTGAACCCTGTACTGGCAGTTACTAAAAATCGTGGTTGTAACCAATTCACCTATGTAACCAAAAAAAAGATAATGTAATACAACATTTTTAGTAGTTTTAATTATTAATATAATTATTAATTCATTCTATATTATTGGTGTCACTTAAATTTAAATTTTTAATAAAAATTGTATAATATATTATTTTTTATAACAATTTTAGTAAACATTTTTAATTAATTACATCAAATTAAAATTAAGTTATGTAAAATTATGAACATATTATTTTAATAATATTTTTAAAAAATATATAAAACAATACTTTATTTAAAATAATATAAAGTATCAAAAATACAATAAAATAACTCATAGGACGAGTATGTGAGGGGTGGTTGTGTGTTAAATTCCTTATTGATAAGTATAGCTCTCGACTTTAAAATATTTTTTAAAAATATATAAAACAATACTTTATTTAAAATAATATAAAGTATCTAAAATAAAATAACTTTTAGGACGAGTATGTGAGGGGTGGTTGTGTGTTAAATTCCCTATTGATAAGTATAACTCTCAACTTTAGGAGGGCTCATGATTAGAAGAGAATGCTCAGCCCTGTAAATCATAAAAGTTTTTCACACTAACTAAATCCAAACATAAAAATAAAAATAAAATAACTAATAGAAAAATGAATAAACACCTTTAAAAAATAAGCACTCCAATCAATAATATTTTCTAATAAATATATATATATTAGTTTGTTTCTCTTGTACATCGAAATAATATTCCTTTAAATAAAAAATATATATATACTCAACTTGAAACCATGAGACTGATGAATGACCCGATTAAATTATTGTTTCCGTTATATATTACTTTATATCAAAATTAAAACACTTACAACAAATATATATATAACTCTGTAATGCTATTAAATTTTTTTTGATGACTTGATAATAATATTTGAAGAAAATCACATCTTTAAAATTCACCCATACATAAAAATAATAAATATTTTTATATTTTTTTAATTGGTTTTTAATGGGGATTTGAGATAACAAACAAATTTTATGTTTATCAATGAATCAAATTTGGATTAAACTCAAGACAAGACTTTTAGTTGTAGCTGTTGTCTTTTCCTTATCCCAATAAAGGAATAAAGGATGCAACGAGGCAACAAACAAGTCATTCCTATATGACATAAGAAAACTGTTTTTGAACAATGTATATTTGACACACTCTTCTGCAATTGTCACTTCATGTCACTTCTGATCTTAAAAATAAAAAAAGAAAGGGCACATTCATCCAAAAGCCACATTTTCCCATTCAATCAATAATTCATTTGGGACCTTAAAAGAAGTGCAGGAGTCCATAATATGCCAAACAATACAATACAAATGGACATTTTAATATGATTGTGATATCCCATCATAGCTCGTTAGTGCATGGAGTTGCTAGCTTAACAGCACTAGGATGATTTGTCATCATTCTAAACATCCATAGTTGTTGGTATGTCTTTGTCAAATGTCATGGTTCTATTTGTCATGATTATATCCATGTCCTCCGTGGCCATATGACCTTTTGTTGGTTAATTATTGGGCCTCAATTTGGGAAAGGGGCACTTCTCTTTTGGTTTTGATTGGTTACAAGTGCAACTCAAACTTTAGGGCCCCTTCTTCATTGACGAAAATACTCTTTCTCAAAGCTCATATTTGGTAATTGATGCATAGAACAATTACATGGAAGAACCAACGATCCTTACTTATCATTCAACCAAAACTTAAAACTTCTTAATTATTATATAGTATCCTTACTTATCATTCAACCAAAAGAACAACTGTCCTTACTCACCATTAAATCAAAATAGTTTTTAAAGTTTATAAAATTATATAAAAACATATTATGTATTTAATATATAATTATTTATTATTTAACCAAATTTTTTAATTATTATAATAATTTTCAAAGTCTATAAAATTATATAAAAATATTTTTATACAAATTATTGTTTATTCATTATATACCTATTCAACCATTATCTAACCTCATAAATTACTTAATATGATCTTAATAGTGTTATGCATGGTTCTATATATGTATTTTTGGGCAACATTGTAGAGGTGTCTACATATTTTTGCTTAGTGGTCTATATTCACCATAAAATCTTTCAATTAATATAAACTTTGTATTTCTATTCATTATAAATCTTTTAGTTATATTATTTGTATAATAATGATAAATATTGTGATTTTACGAGAGGAAAATTTTTATAATATAAATTTTAAAAGGATATATACAACAAGGTTATGTAGTGGTTGGTATTATTTTAATTGAATTTTGTTTTTGGAATTATGGTGAAAGGATAGATAAGATATGTTAGTTGTCATCGAAAAGAATATGAGACAACAATGGGTTCATTAATTATGGATTTGTTGAACTGGAGAATTATTCTAATTTTTAAACTAGGTTTTATGCCTCTAATCTACGCTATAAAATTATTAAAATTATTATTTTTACCACTCTCTATCATCTAGAAATTGTATTATCTCAAGGTCTTTTGCCTCCTCCATTGGATCTTTAAAATGATTTTTTGATAATTATTCTTCTTTGGTAGATAGCTCATTCGGCTTGGTATGAATTGGCTTAAGCTTCTCACAGATTTCAATTGCATCTCCTTGGTTTCCTTGGTCTTTTTCTTCCTCAATCTTGGTATTAATGACATCATCATCCAGGAGGTGTTTCCTTTCATCAAAGATGTCAAGCATTCTAGTATCAATTAACCTTTGGATCTCATTATCCATTTCTTGTACTTGGTATTTTAAGGATTTCAAGTTATCCTTGTAAGTTTATAGATTTCTCTAGACATCTGAGATCTTTCTCAACTTCTTAACTTGTTCTTTGCGGTCTATCCCGTGTTGTTGTGTCTATGTTATGGTCATTGATACAAGGAGTTTAAGGACTTCTTAATGTTCACTCCTCATAGAAATTTTTCCCTCTATATATCTGATGGTATTGTCGACCTATTCTGGGCTTTCTTCTATAAAGAAGATCAATTAGAACTATTCATAGGTATTCTTCATCTCCTCCTTGATTTGGTCCCAAAAGGTCTTGACCTTCTAAATTTCCTATGTTGTCTTTGTATCTACAATTGTCTCTTCATTTTTTGAGTCTATTAACTCCTTAATTTTTTGGTCTCTCTACTCAAGGATTTCTAGGAGTTGGATTTTTTCTTTAATCAGTTGTTACATGAGTTCTTCAGTTTTTGCAAGTCAAGTTTCAAGGTCCTCGACTTGTTTCTTCAACTAATCTTTCTTGAGACCTCATTTTTTATCCCTTTGTTTTCTTACTAGAATTGGTTCTTTTATGTCATTATTTGTTCCAATTCTACTTATAATTCTTAGTTCTTGATCTATATTGTTTCATCCTCAACTACTAGTTCATATTTCATCGTTGTATCAAATATAAGCTAGTTAACCAGCTAGGCCATTTTTTAGGAATCTATCTTCTCTAGATCTAGTTGGGATACCTTGGTAGTCATGTTGGAAGGAGTTGATGTTGCATTTATAGGGTTAGTTTTTGTTGACTTATTTTCTTAATAGCTATGAATAAAAGATCACCAAAGCCTTGGAGGTCTTCTTGATGTCATTTATACTCCTTCCATATCTTCTCCTTAGTAGTAGGAACATCTAATACCTTGATGGTGTTAGTTTCTTTGTCCTTATAGGCATAGCTTTGTCTAGATTCTTCACTCACACTTGTTGATGGAGGAACTCCTAGAGACTCAAATCCTTGGGTAGGGATAGTAGGCATCAAGATAAGTTGTTGTGCTTGGAATGAAGGACGAGTGGAGGTGGATGACATAATAAGATGTGCAAACTAAGTGGTGGTAGTGATAAATGAAATGGAAGGGGTGGAAGTGGAATGTGATGCCAATCCAACCATAGTTGTCGAAAGGGATCACATGGTATATTATAATGATGGTTTGGATGTAATGGTTAAGACGAGTGAGGATGAAAATGAAGTTATGGGAGTGGTTCCCACCATGATCATAATAGTTGAATATTAGAATCCTATAAGGAAATTATATGGTAGAATGACTCTCAGAGAAATAGATGTTGCATTAGTGGATGATGTAGGAAGTGCACTAGAAGAATGGGAAGGAAAATAAATGAGAATAGAGGAAGAAGAGGCATGGAGAGAAAGAGGAGCAAAAATAGAAGAAGAAGAAGAAGAAGGGATAGAAATAAAATGTAGAGTAGTGGATGTTGAAATGGAAGTAGGAGTGTGCAATCATAGTCATTGGACTAGCCATTTCCAACTCAAGAAAGGAGACTCCTTGAGGGACTTTCCCTCCTTGAGTTGGGTTTTTTATTTTTTATTGTTGCTCTGTTGTTGCATCTACCTTATCAAACATAGACCATACCTCTCAAACCCCTTATGTCCCTTTATTATCATCTAATTTACCATTAAATTGACTACTACTAGAGTCATTAGCATAGCTAAAATGGTGATTATCGATATCTTTTGCTTATTGTAATTATATTTGTGTGAGGTTGAGGATCTTGTCATTGTTTCCATTATGAGCTTAACCATTTTAGCTCCTTTAGGATAATTTTTGTCTTAGATATCCAAAAATTTAGCATCAAATAGACCATCCCTTTTGGATTTTATAATTGTATCTATTTCATACCTCATTCTTTGTGATATGAGGATCTTCTTATCTATATTCCCTAGCTTTCATAGTATCCCTAGACTTTGACGATTCAACTTCATATCTAGTTTAAATTCATCATTTTTCTTCATGTAAAAGTCATACCACTATAGGGGGTTGTCATACCAACTATGGATTTCATCTTCCTCTCCCTTGTTTCTCCCTTGAGTGGCAAGGGTTATCTCTTCATCTATGTTGGCTTATTGTTGGATGTTGTACCTCTTCTCATGGGTATAGAAGGTGTCTAATTTTCTATCCCTAAGGATCTTCTCAAATATTTTTTTTGGATAATAGGACCAATGGTCTTTAAGTTGTTCAAGACCTATTTCTTGTAACATCACCTCTTCCACTAAGTGGAACTCATGCTGCTTAAATGTTATGTTCATTATTTGTTGCTTGGATGGGTAGAAGGTTTTTTTTTCTACCCCTTGAAGTACTTCAAGTCAATGTAGTCAAGTAGTCATACATACTCCAAGTTGAGCATGTAATTTGGTACTCACATAGGAAACATAAATTGCATGGATGAGAAACAATAAATATGATGAAAGACCTATCATTTCCCAAATAAAAATATCCTTTTGGCCATTTTCCCTATGTTAGTAGCTATCATGTCTTATTTTTTAATCTTGGCACTTTTCCACTAAGTTTTTTCAAGATGACCTCATACACATCATTAAAGAAGTGGTAGGAGGTATTTCTTGCTTCCCGATAGGGTACGTCCATACATGCCACTATGCTTAGAGGTTTTCTGTATTTCAGTATAAAATCAAATCAAACCATGCACGAAGTATATGTGAACTTCCTCTCTTCCTTGAGTTCTCTCAAATGACTATCCATTTGGCTAGAAAAGTATTTGGTATAGTCAATCATTTGAGAGTACCTAGTTAAATTTGAATGGCATGCAATAGGGTGATGTGATCTTCATAGACCTTCTTATTGCTTCTTTTCCTCAGGATTAGAACTATCCTTGACAGTACCATGTGCACATCTTCCTTAAACTAGTATAAATTCAATAGGATATTGATTATATGGTAGATCCTACTTCTTTAGGTAAGGGTTTAGGAATCTTCATCAATAGACATTAGTTTGCTTATAGTAGTACTTTTGAATCATGGTGTTGTAAGATATCCACATGGTTAGGTCATTGGTATCTTTCAACATGCTCCTTATCACTCCTTTTGGGATGTAAAATGCATCTTCTATCTATTACAAAATCTAGAGACTATAAATTGCATGAAAGACATGGGCACTAGATGCACCTAACAACTACAAGTAGGTAGTCATTGTGCTCGAAACAGGAACCAAATATGATTTCCAACATTGTGTTTGAAAGGAACCAAGAAATTTTTTTTGTGAAGTTGATGATAGGACTTGAAGAAGGGTTTTTTAACACAAACCTTAGTGGGATTCGATAACACAGATATCACTGGATTTATCAAATTTTCTCTAGGGAAAATATTCACCAATAGGCTTCTTTTGTTTCTTTCATTAGCACTCAATCTTCTTTTATTTATTTTGATTTTTGACTAGATAGATGCCTTAGTTTTAAGATTTATTTTTTTGATGATATTTAAAAACTTAATTTGTTTTTTATATGTTCTTTTTTTAAGTTTATTTCCTTTTATCTTTTAGCTTCTTGTGTCCAATAGCAACACAAATGAGAGGGTAAAATACTTGGCTATCATGAAAGAAGAAAAGAAGAGGCTTAAGTTTTTTAGATAGACCCTTAGTGCTACAGAAACTATGGATAGGCTTTTGTGCTTAGCAAAGACCTCTGAGCCACTTAAAAATATTTTCTAAAATAGTCAAGTAACTTTTTATTGCATAGACATGAGAGGATGTCCTAAATAGTTATTTTTAACAAAAAACTTATATAGGAAAAAATGTAATAGATACAAATGAAATGTCAGTGTTTTTTTACCCTTTGAAAAATTTTAGGGGGTCCCAATTCAACACTTTTTCCTAATTTCCTTTAGGTACTATTTTTGAATTTTGATATTTGTGCAAATTTACTTGAAAATGCAAAATTTAAAATTTAAAATGTAGAATATTTCGTGGGAGGCACGACATTAAAAATACATGTGGACATGCATGCATCAACATGATGCATGTTGATATCACATGTATAACAAGAGATATGAGGCATATATTTTGGGCACTTAGTTTATTAATGACTTGTGTCATTTATCTCCCAAGGGAGACCCTGGAGATAGTGGCTAGCTCAACCCACTTGAAGGTTTTTAATGGATGAGATCTTGAGTTTAAACCCTCCCAACACTTGCTTTTTGATAGATGATAATGTAAGCATGATGCAACCCAATGAAATAAGCATGATATGGCTTGATGATGTGGAAATTAATGATGTAGTATTTTGGGATGATGTCACATCTAAATGACATCACCACTTTCTAAATTACACATGTTAATATTGAATTTTATGATATGGCACTCGATGATGTAGTAACCTGTATAATTTGTATAATTGACATGGATGATGATCTATTATGACACATGGAAGATGATATGATATTCTATATAGCTAATATGTAAATCTATATAGGTAAAAAGTAGATGAGGTGGTTCAATATGTGGTAGGTTATGTGGTTGTTTGTACAATTAACATGGCAGTCCATACAACTAACATGGTAGTTGAGGTGGCATAAAATATGGCAACTAATGCAAAGGATGATGTGGTAGATGGATAGAAGGTCTACATGGTAGGTCATATGATGAATGATGTGACAAGCCATACACCACTTTACATGTATAAATAAAGGACTAGTCAATCATATTTTGCTAGATTATTAAACTTGACAAGTCATTCATGTAGCCAATAACAAACTTAACAAAGCATAAATTATGAAGAAAATCAGGATGTGACAAGTGGTATAGTGTAGTTCAAATATTGAAGAGCTAATATAAATAGGAAAAGTGGTACATTCTAGTTCACTATTATCCTACCCAATAGCCTACCTAGTGAACACATAGGGCGTCATGTGATACATCGATATGTTGTCCAGTTAGCACATTGTTGACACCCCTTAGCCATATATGTAGCAACACATTACAATATCTCATTCACTATAGGTACTAAAAAGAATTTAATTTTTCAAAGGTTTTAAAGGTATTCTATGTAATTTTTGGGTTAAAATTTCAGAGGTCAAACTTTTACATATTGAAGCATTTTGAGTTTGTTTATATAAATTACATAGTTTTTTGAGATCTTTGTATTGGTGTTGCTTTTAGTTAAAATTACATGTAGCATTTTGTATTTATTAGGATAGATATGGATCACCATGTGCCCTTGTTAAGTGGTCCAAACTATGCTACTTGGAAAATCAAGATTGAAGCTTTGCTCAAATATGTGATTGAGCAACCTCATGCTATTGACTCTAAAGAAATAAAATATATCTATAGGGATAAGAAGGATGAGGCTCATCATGTCATAGTATTTCATGGTTATAATGTCTATGACACTCACGTTAGGAACACCGTGGACCCCAAGGAGTTGCTTGATAATTTTCAATAATTGTGTGATTATAGTGATTCTCCACAAAGTAGTAGGTTGGAGGTTGAGCTTTCCACTTTAACTATGGACTCTTTTGATACTATTAATTAGCATATTAGCCATTTCAAGAAATTTCAAAAAGATATATAAATTACAAGAGGATTACCTAAGGTGAAATAAGAAGGACAAGAAGTTGTGTAGAAGACAAAGAACAATAAATTGCTAAATATTATCTTCAAAAATGTTTTGTATACATGAGATAGTTGTTGTTGTATTTGAGATGCTTCGAGTTTATTTTCCCAATTCTTTTGCACCACTAGTTGATAATGTTTCAAAGTAATTTTTTGCATCACCAGTCTAGAAGGTAAATGTGTAAAGGTAATTCTATGATCAATCGGGCCCATCTAAAGTAAGTTATTACCAAAGCTCAAAATGATAAGAATCCAAAATAGAATGAGAAACATGTTGGAGATATTACATTATTTGGTACATTGAGTACCAAGGAGTACTATTGTATATATTAGATTAGGAAGTGTCTATATCTAAAGTATGTGTCAATATGTAAAGAGTGTTATGTAATAAAGTGTGCAAGATGTCAAGAGTGAAAATTAAGAGTCATAAGTGTTAAGTGTCAAGTGTAGGAGTGAAGAGTCACATAAGATGTGTCAAGATGTGAAGTAGAAGGTTATGTAATCATGAGAGTCTTTGTCATAATGTGAGGCATGTGAAAGGTTGCATCTCCAAGGATTTTTAGGAGAGTAATAGTCAAGAGTATTGAATATTTTATTATGTAAAGTTATATATTGGAGACAAAGCTCCATGCTATGTAACTAAGTAATTGAATGTAATGAGTCTTGTCATGTAGGAAATTTTAATATATGAATGTAATAGTGAAGTATTTTTTGGTGTGCATTATTATGAGCATTATTGTGTGTGATTTTTTGGTCTAGGATAAATTTACTTATGATATAATCAGGCACATTTTCCAACAAAACAACTCAAGAAGCCCTTCAAAAATCCAACATGTGAGTTTTGCAAGAAATACATAAAGCAAATTTTTATCTAATTCTCATCAAGAAGCTTGAGGAAGTAGCAAAAAAGTGGGTATTGATGTTATTATCTTCTATGCATAGGGTGAGGACATATTTCATGAGGAGACCTCACAGGCACATGTAGTTGTTCATTCAACATATTAAACATCCAATTCTTATTATAAGTGGATAAAATATCTAGAAGCAACTAGGCACATGTTGATGCATAAACATCTCCTACAAGGGTATAACAAATTGTAATTAAGAGACTGCGTTGTTATGAAGATTCTTATTTGTAATTTATAGAACATGTTTCTAATATTGAATTGCATCTCTTGTTTATTTATCACATTACTTATATGAATAAAAACTAAAATTTTGGCCTAATATTTAGGTATTTAAGGATATAAATAATAAATTTAAAATTATTATTTTTGGATATTGTGATGAGTTAGACCAAACATATAATTTGGAAGGAAGACCCTATTATTCTATTACTTATCCTAGAAAGAAAGATTGTGTTGCTATAGTTGGACATGTAAATGATGAGATTCATAGGTGGCACCATATACTTGGGCATCTCAATTATGGATATTTGAGATACATGAGTCATCATCAGATGGTCATTGGCTTTACATACATATCACCTCCAAGTGGTGCATGTGAGGGATGTATTCTTGGGAAGTATCATAGGAATAATTTTCCAAAAGGGATTATAATATGGGATTCTCACCCCTTAGATAACATACATAATAATATTTGTGGACCTATGGGTACACCATATCTTTTTGAAAACAAGTACTTCCTTCTTTTTATTGATGATTTCTCTATAAAGGGGTGGTTGTATACTATTCGCACTAAGGATAAGGTATTTGAGATATTATTGCAAAGAATTAATTGGATAAAAAAAACAAATATCTTAAGATAGATGGGAGAGGTGAATACATAAGTCATGCATTTCATGATTTTCTAGCTCTTCATGGGATTGCATATCAAAGGACTATTCATGATATTCTTGAGTACAATGGTGTAGCTAAAAGAAAGAATAGGATGATAATGGATGTAGCACAATCTATGATTCATGCTAAAGTGATGGAGCACAAATTATAAGATAAATCCATTACTTTTGCAGCATCCATCATCAATAGGGTTCCCATGAGGGCAATGCAAGAAATGATACATCTTAAGATTTTGGTAAGACATAAGCCTAATGTGTCTATTTTTTGTATCTTTGGGTCTTTAGCATGGTCTCACATACCCAAATATATTTAGAAGGCACCAAAGAGTCGTAGATGCATATTTATGGGTATTTAGATACCTCAAATATATAATATTTATGACCCTCATAGGCATGAGGTTTTAATATGAAGATTTTTATGGGGTCTTTCTAGGTGCTCCTTCCAATCCACCATCTAAGCTTTTGGAGGATGACTCTTTTGATTCTTTGACTAATTCAAATTTAGATTTTTCTTCAAAAAAAATGGTAGGCTCTATTCCTGTTAGAGCACCTTCTTTACCTTCATCTTCTATTGGAGGTCCTTTTCCTATTGATTTGACCCCTTCACCAACAACATCATTAGTAATGTTCTATTTTCCATATTTAGAGCATATTGAGCATGATACATAAATTTAGAGTGCTTTAGCTTTGCACAATGAGGTGAGAGGTGATATTGAGTTAAATTCTTTAGTTTTAGATTTTGATATTTCTTTACCAATGAGTGCACATTATTCTTCCTCAATTTTACCAACACCTAAGTAGGTTAAGACACTTTTGAAGGATGGTCAACCTATTTTATCTCTAGAACAACATCACAAGGCTCCTTCTCAAGCATTGATCTCAAAGGTTGCTCATTTTCAAGATCCTCTTACATATTATAAATATAAGGGTTGTTTGGAGTGGAAATATTATATGCTTATGTATTATGAGATCATGATAAAAAATAGGACATGGAAGCTTGTTCCTCTTTTAAAAGGAAAGAATGTAGTTGGGTGCAAATGGGTCTACAAGACCAATTATACTTTGAATTTTCATTTGGATACTTATAAGGCATGCCTTGTTGCTAAGATATTCTCTCAATACAAGGGATTTTATTATTCGAAGACATTTTCTCCAATGGCTATGATGGTCTCAATAAGGATGATTATCATTATAGATGCCTCATATAGATAGAAGGCACACTAGATGAATATGAAGAATGCCTTCCTACATAGGTAGATTTAGGAGAAGATATACATGCAACAACCACCTAGCTTAAAGGCTAAGGGCCCTACTCTTGTGGTTTACCCTCTGACTAGGTCTTTGTATGGACTTAAGCAGGCTCCTCACACATTTTATGAGAAGATTAAATATATTTTCCTTACTTGTGGATTTAGATGATGTGGGGTTAAACATGATGTTTACATCAAATATCAATATGGGGATACTTTGGTGATTTTTTTGTATGTATATGATCTTCTCACTACTGGTAGATATTTCATCTTGATCTAGCATATGAATTCATGGCTTTGATCCACTTTTGAGATGATAAATGTACGGATTTTGTAATATTTTTTTAGGATTTAGATTGTTCAAATAGATCCTAGAATCACTACTTCGTAGCCCAAGTATTCTTTGGATCTTCTTTAATATTTTAGGATAGAGGATTACAAGTTTGCTTGGATTCCTTTTGCTTCAAGCCTAATGCTTAGGGTTGATTATATTACTTCTTTGGTGGATGTTATATTATATTGATCTCTTATGGATGGAATTATCTATCTTACTCACATAAGGCATTATCAATTATTAATTTAGGTATATGTAGGCACCTAAATATATTCATTGGGTCATGGCCAAGAGGACTCTCAAATACATTCGAGGGACTTATCAAATGGGTACTCACTACTCAATTGGTTTTCCTATGATTTTGATAGGAATTTTAGATTTTTATTGGATTGGTGACATGGATGAGTGACCGTACACCATAGGATTTGTGCTCTATTTGGGATTCAAATATATTTCTTGGTGTTCTAAATGTCAATCTACTATATCATAGTATTCCATAAAAGTGAATATTATGTTTTCAGTAAGGCAACTAAGCATATTTGATGTATGCTCATATTTTTGGAGATTGAAATTCCTCAAAGAATTCCAATCACTCTTTGATGTGATAATTGATGCACCATCCTACTTGTTCATAATCCATTATTTCATCAACAAGCAAAGCATATAGATATTTAGATGTACTTTATGATATGACTTCATGCACATGGTATGCTTGATCTATTTTTTGTACCTTTAGTGAAGTACACTGCGACATCCTAACCAAGATCATGTCTGAGGTTAATTTTATGTGCACATGGGGGTTACTTAGTGTAGGAGATTCTCCACTCTAGAAATTAAGTTGTAAAAGGTTGGTGCCCATCCCAAGAGTTTGTCCAAAATTTTACATGTTGACCATTATGAATTATCCAAAATAGATCCTTCTTTATCAACTCCTCTGGTTTCCTTAAAATTGCTAATATGGGGGATCCTTTGCTAGGGAGTTGATGGCAAATAATATCTGTAAAAATTTTATTTTTGCATATTTAGCTCTAAAATTTTGTGCCCATTTTGCATTGGGTTGTTCAAAATCCTCCAATACAACTTAGTTGCTAGTATCTTTTTCTTGACTATTGATCTAAATCCTAGTCCCCTTCATGTTTGTGAAGGCATAAAGTTTCTCGATGCACTAGTGACCATTTCCTTTTCCTTAGTGCCCCTCTAGAGGAATCGATGATTTATTTGATCTAGATCTCTCAAAATTACCTTGGGAATGTCCAAAATTATGAAGACAAAAATAGGTGTATATTGAAGTACTTATTTAACCAGGGTTATTCTTCCCCTAACGATAGCCATCAATTAGTCCATTTTTCTATTTTCACTTTTACTCTATTCACTAATTAGACCCAATCCTCCTTTTGGATCCCTATTTTAAGAGGAATACCTAAATAGGTTATGGGGAGGGAATTTTTCTGGTATCATAGTTTATCAATAACCATGATCTCCTATCTAGATGAGTAGTGGAATAAAATGACTTTGGACTTTACCTCATTGATCTATTACCCCATAACTCTTGAGACACAACTTATAATATGTTTAATTATTGAGGCTTCCTTCATTTTTGATTTCCCTAATAGAGTAAATTTATCAATAAATTAGAGGTGAGTGATTGGTCTGGCTCCATTTGTAATAGTTATTGTTATTAATATTTAGTTGTTCTTATATTTGGCCATTATCCTTCCTAGGCATTTAGCCATAATGATGAATAAATATGGGGAAATGGGATCTCCCTACCTAATACCTTGGGATGTAGTGAACAATTGTGAAGGGAAGATATTAATGAGAACTGAATAGGACACTGATAAAATTCACCCCTTGATCCAATCTATCTATTCCTATGAGAAGCCAAATTGACCCATTTACTTTGAGGAGGAAAGACCAGTCCACCCTATCATATGTTTTGGATAAGTCTAATATGATGAACATGGACTGGGATTTATGTGCTTTCATGGAGTGAATAGCCTCTTGATCCAAGACTATCTCATCCACTATTTATATGCCTTCCACAAGACCACCTTGTTTAAATAAGATAATTTTATGGAGAAGTAGTTTGAGCATCTCCACCATTACCTTGGTGATTATTTTGAGCAAGATATTACATAAAGTTATTGGTCTAAACCTGGTAATATATTCTATATCTTGTGCCTTTGGGATCAATGATATATACATTTTTTTTATTTCTTTCAACATATTTTTAGCTTTATTGACTTCCTCAACCACATCCAAAATGTCCTCATATAGGATATCCCAAAATTCTTGGTAGAATTCAATGGGGAATCCATTTAGCCTAGGAGTCTTGCCTTTTTACATTTTGAAAACCACTTGTTGTAACTCTTTGGTAGTTATTGGTGTAGTCAAAACTAAATTATCCTCCTTTGTTATTAGTGCAGGTATCTCCTGTAACACTTCTTGTTGGGCTTCCATATCCAAAGGTTCTACTATGAATAAACTCACAAAATAGTTAATTGGAATAGACCTCAAAGTGGACAGTATATCTTGATTATGTTCTCGAGGAGGGTATGAAGTTGTGTGATTTGTAGGCTAGAAGATATTTATGGAAGAATCTTGTGTTTTGGTCCCCTTCTTGGAGCCATTGGATTCTAGATTTTCTTTTGGTAGGTTAATAAATATTATATTATGCCAAAAAATTTGAAGGCTCCCAAAGGCCTTTTACATCATCAGAAAGCTTAGGAACAATAGGTATAATCCATAATCCAAGAGGAAATTAGCAAACAAACCTTAGAATTACATGTAGAACTCCACCTATTACATTGGCAATAAAAACTATGAACAACCAAGGAAAAAGGAACCATCCTTGAAATCCAAAAGGAAAGAAGCAGTACCAACAACGAGTAGGGAAGCTCACTGGGAATAACCTGCAACAAGCAGTAAAAATGAACCAGCAAAAAAACTATTGAGCAGAACTTAGAATGGCCTCCTTTTGTTCGTCCACATTTTTGACCGCTTGCTAGACAAATTCTTGAATTTCCCCATCTATGGCCTTCGTCATTTTAGCTAACACTTCAGGATCTTCACCAGGGAAATTATCACAGTAGAATAATAGGTGCAGGGTATTTCTAAAGTCCTTTAGCAAGTTCACAACACATACCAGTTGGGTGATGGTTGTGGAACAAGACTTAATTGCATGGGATTGCAATAGTTTGACTCCAGGATCTCCTCCATCCTCAGATGGAATGTCATGGATTTTTTGTTGGTTCTGCACAAACCTATATTTGAGCCACCTCAAAGCCCTCCTCTGGATGAAGTAGTCTTCCACCTTAAATTTATTTTTCATATCCTCATATTTTGGGCTTCCAAAATTCTTTATTTTCTTCCCTAAATAAGTTGACAAGGGCGTAACAGAGACTTCCTCATCAATGGTCACCTTGGGCAGGTTCAAAATTTTAATTTTGGGGACATTGCCATGGGGAAATTTGAGCAGCAAATGGGAATACAAAATCTTAAATAGGCCCTGATGGAAATGGAAGGCTTCATTATTTTTATTTTGGGTGGCATCAATAGTATAAGATATGGAATAGAACAAAAAGTCAGGAATGTTGATTGGGAACACTTCATCGAAGTGATTTACAAAAGCTATGTGGAAGCTTCCAAGGATGGCCTCCTGGTCATCCACTGTAATGTATTCCATTACAGGCTTCAAAATTTTCTTTCACGGTGATGGCAAGTCACTCCTTAACATCCCCTTCTTCACCACATCTTGCAGAGAAGATTTACCCTCAATTTCCCTTAATTCAGATTTTCCTTAATTGGATTCTAGATTTTTTGCTTCCATAATAACACTTCATTTTTTCCCATTCCTCTAGCTAATATGTAAATCTGATCTCTCCATACTTAGACCCTCTATGAGGCCATCCATGTAGATCTATTTATTCAAATATTTTATTTGGGCTATCACTTCCAACTTTTTGTTCTTGATATCTCCAAACTCTTTTCAATTACAGGTCCTTATCTTGGATCTAATGTACTGAAGACTCCTCATAAAATAGTACATCTTGGTTTCCTATTGAGGTTTTTCTTCCTTCCATCATTATTTCACTCTAAATTTACAGGAGTTGTCTTTGAACCACATCAGTTGGAATCTAAAATATGAGTGTCTGGCCTTGGATTTTCATAGTTCTATCATGATCGTCCAATGATCTAAGCCTACATTGTTTAGGATATTCACCCTAGGAATGTGTCCATGAATTAAAAAATTATTTGATAGTAGGAATTTGTCTAATCTTTATAGAATGCATGTAAATTCTCACCTCCTATTAGACCAGGTCATCAAATCATTATCTAGCTTGACATCCACAAGATGGAGGTTTTTGATGTATTTCTACATGAGTTTTATGCTCCCATTTAAGCTACCTTTTCCCTTATCTTCTCTTCCAAGGATAGGATGGTATTGAAATATCCTTCTATAAAGGCCAATGCTTGAGGGAATTGTGTAATAATGTAGTTTATTTTTTTCTCGTCTTTGTTTCTCCTCCATGCTAGTAGGTGCATAAACATTATGTAGAGCATAACTTTATCTCATTGCCTACTCTGAGCTACTATCACCAAGACACCTCAGCTACCTACCACTTGGTGGATAACTACATATTTAAGGTCCTAAAGGCATGCAATACCTCTTGATACCCCTTGGGAGCTAAGGGATTCCACTCTTATAGTAGACCACACTTTATTTACAATTGTCTCCATATCTTCCATAGACACATTTGTCTCCTAAAGGAAGACAAGGTGTGGTTGATTTATCAATGTCATTCTTCTAGTTTCATTTTGTTTTAAGTGACTCCCCTTGAGTCCTCTAATGTTCTAGGAAATTGTATTCATCAGTATTAATGGCTAAATGTGTGAGTAAGAGCATTGAACTCACCTTCTACTATTAAATTGTATCTTTCTTTTGCCACATGGTGTTGATTAGTTTTGCATTCTACCTTGTGATTAATGTCCATTTTTATCTTCTTAATTATCTCGTGGCTCACCCTTCATAATTCTAGAATAACATCCAACCCTAGCATAGGTGTGTAAAACACTAGGATATTTTTGGTAGATATAATGAGGTCTTCCCTAGGCTCTAGGTTTTTTACAATTCCTACCTTTAACATATTATTACTCTTATTTTTATTTTTCTCCTTGTTTTTTTGTTGGTAGTTTGTTGTTGGCTAGTTTACTTCTTCCTGTTTTTTTCTCTACATGGTTAGGGTGGTGTAAGGGGTTCTATTTACCTATTTTTGTACATATTCCTTCCTATCACCATGGAAATGTGTCTCTAGTACTTCTATCTCCATTCTATCCTCATCATCCTATAACCACCAAAAAGGCTCACACCTAGTCTAACTATTGCAATTCATAAAAGATACACAAATAGGCATGCATAAATTGACAACAAGAAATGAAACAAATACAAGGAATGCTTTATTAATTTCAATGGAGTCAAATTATAGATTCGTCCCTCTTAGGGATACCCATTTGATACATCAATTACAATAGCGTCTAATCCCTCTCAAGGGTAGATGCAATCAAATGCCTTCTAGGGTGACACAAACTACTCTAGGGTGTCGATGACCCTCTTCTCCATGATTAGAGGTATTTTTTGTCTTGCATTCCAAAACCTTGTTAGTCCTGTGTGCAATAAACAACAAGAAACAATTAGCAAAAAAGGAGGACTCTCTTGATGAGGCTTTTAGGAGATACTTGCACAAAAAGATGTGATGATTAGCAATAATCAAGAAAGTGCAAGAAACATATTAAACCTATATTAATCATGAAATAATATCCTACAATGTATAAAGTAAAATCAAGTGCATCTACCTAATGGCCTAATTATGAAATTGAGAGCATGGAAGCATGAAATAAGCCATTAGTAGCATAATTATAGAAATGAAAGAGAATGATTAAAAAGCCTAATTATACCAGTCAGAGTCTCTAAAATGTAAAGTAATCCAATAATGAGACTAATCTAACCTAGCTAAAAAATATACAGAAGGAAAAACAAGGGAATATACCCTGATTTGCTCACCGTGGGTCTGATGCGCGGGTGGCACTGTTCAATGTGGCTGATAGCCGCAGTGGAGATTTGAGTAGGTTTGCCCTTCAAATCAGGGCTTTCTCTCTGATCCGTCTTGTCAAATTGATGCTCAAGTGTTGCCTTTGTATCCTCTGATAGGTTTGGTGGTTGAATTATTTATATTGTGCACCAATTGCACATATTTGTGTTTCTTGGCTCTCCTAGGCTCCTAGGGCTTCCATGGCAATTTGATCTCCAATTGGGTATGCAATTAGACAGGGCTTCACTACTCAATTGACTATGCTTCTCTCTAGACTTATCCCCAATTCATAGGGGGATCTTATAGCATTGGCCCAAGGCTAGGGGTGGCTTCCTCATGAAGCCAAGATCAAGATTGGGTAGTTGAGCTTGTTGGATGGAAGGATCCAGAACCTTCCTCGCTCAAACCGCTCCAATATGCAACCAATTGGCCATTGCAATCGATTTTGGGTTAGATGAAGGCTAACTGATTCTGAGTGTTGACCATAGCTGACATGCGCGGTGAGCACTGCTAACCGTGGGTGTTAGCAACAACTAGCACTGACTAGGCAAAGATGCCCAAATGAGTGGTAAAAACCACTACTATACCTTGGATTTTTCCAAAGGTCTTCCATATGGTCTTCTAGCATGTCCCATATGAGTAGTCGCCTCGGCATGACGTGTTTTAGGTGTCTATAGATGCCCCTTTTGAGATGCATTGTGATTTTGAACAACACTGAGCAAAACTAGACCTCCTAAAATGATGTCATAGGTTGGATGATGATCATTAGTCTGATCAACATCAGATACCCCAAGTTCAGAAAAAGGATGTGCATCCTCGAATCATTGCTTCTAAATCGATAGAAGGCTTAATTTTAAAAATGTTTGCACTCGTCATCAGACATTCGGATAGCATCAATTCCAAGTAGGATTTCGTGTCTATCAATCCGAAAGGAAGAGAGTTACAAACAAACTATCATATTTGCTATTTTCCCCAAGCAAAAGGGTAAGCTTATGATAGTCTTTAGCAATGATTCGCAAGGATGAACGCAATTTTGACAAGATCAAGGGATCTACTATTGACTTTGATTATGATTTGATATTATGACTACCCCCTCAAGCGATGAGTCGATGAGGGTAATGACAATTAAATGAAGCGACGAGGTCACTTGACCACTATGAATGATATTTGCACAAATTAAGATTTAGCATTTGAATACTTGGCAAGGCCTAATCAGCTATGATTACACCATTTAGAATAATTGCATATTCCTATCCCATGGAGCGATCCAACCATGAAGGCCTTCTTAGGGAATCAAAATGATAGCAATGTCCATTAAGCTTGTAGTGAATCATAATGTCGATGATATGCTAAAAAGTGTCATAGGAGAATTACGATGAATATCTCGTTCCCGTGGAGCAGTTTGGCTGTGTAAGCCTTCTTGGGGATTGAAATGAAATATATCAATTTAGAAATGATGAATTTACCCCAAATTTCCTTATGGTAATTTACTCATCTTGTCGGATTGCATGGATTGCAAGTCGCTGCAACCGCCAAGTGTATAGGGTAAATAACTGAATACGAGGTGCATTTGGCTTTTGATTTATTTGATTATTTTTGTTAATTTTAAATTTTTGAATTTTCTGGTCTGATTAACATCCTTTATTTGACCTTTTAAGACTCTCCACGATGGGAATTTGGATTATTGAATGTATTTTTCTAACCACGTCTGTTAGAAGAGGGCCAATTCCTTAACTGTGGATGTCAACCGTGGGCGAAAAACCCTAATTCGGGGACCACGAATGTCAATCGCGAGCCACACCAAAATTGAAAATTATAAAAAAATTTTCACTTCGTAAATTTTCATTATTTACCTAACATCGACAATAAAACTGAGAGCTCTGGGAGGTAAAAACTGCATTCTGACACGAAACACTGTCGAAAACCCAAAGCAATTCTAATTTTCCACATCGATGGTCGATCAGCTAGAATCTTCAACTAGTGGACGATTCGGTGCTTCTAAGGTAACTCAAAAACCAAGACCACACAAGCACATTATAGATTAAAATTAACCACACTAAATAATGGGTTAACGAATCTCATTAAACCGTCGGTAACGAACCACACCCTAGCTAGGTTTAGCATAGGTTAGAGGGTGGGTTAGATTAATTAATTTTTTTAGGGGTTTTGGGGTTAATTATGGGGAGGTTATGACCCTTAAAAGGTCATACTCCCTAGCCGCGGGTGGTAGACATGGGCCCCAATTGGCAAATTGGGGACCGCGGCTATCAACCACGGTGGGATTTAAATCCCAACGGTCGAATTTTTGACCATTACGCTGATCTCTGGTTGAACCCGCGATGCGCAAACTTTAGAAAATTTTTCAAAATTTTTAATTTTCTTTTATTTTTCTAGGCACTTAATGCCATTTATTGCATTTTTGGAATGCTTTTGTGATGTTTTTGAGATTTGTTATCATGTTTTTACATGTTTTTGTATTTTTATGCATTTTTTAATTTGTTTCGACTTTTTAGAATTATTTTTCATTGTTTTTCTTGTTTATTATTTTTGCTACCACTCAGACCTTGACTAACAGAGTGAGGGAGACCGATCTCCTTCACGACCTTCACAGTGATCTCACTGACGGGTAGTGAGAGTGGTTCACTACTATGGGGTTTGGCTACATATTAGACCTCCCCACTATCTAGATTGACCAGGCATACTTGACTACTTTGGCCCATCACTGGGATGCACATGGACCAACACATTTCACCTATCGACGGGTGAGATAACTGTTACTTTAGAGGATGTCTACCGCATCTTCCATCTGCCCATTGATGGTGAGCCCGTCACCTCCTCTCCTACCATGGCCAGGAAGGTCGTATTTGATGTCATCTTCGAGGGACAAAGCATTGAGGTGCAAGACCGTAATGCCCATGGAGGCATCCATGTCGAGGAGTGGTTCGAGGCCCGATTCTTCTCACAATGGGAGGTTGTATTTATGCACCTGATTATCCAGATAGTCCTCCAAGATTATTCAGGCATGAGGTTCCCTTGGAACCTCCTGGCTCAAACCAGAGAAGTTATGGTGAGCTCTACCATGCGGCCTCTCATTCTATCATGGGGGAGCGCCATGCTAGCACAACTCTACCATGAGCTGTATCAGATCACACATCGAAGTAGAGTCAGCATCAGTTACAGTATCCTCCTCCAGGTATGGGGTTGGCAGCACATCCTGATTGAGCATCCTCGTAGACTTACCCCTATCGATCACTAACATTGATGAGGGGAGTCAGTGCTACGTCACTTGCTAGCCCTGGGAGCGAGAGGGATTCAAGAGTAGGTCTCATGCAGGAGACCTAGAGCATTATATTTCTAGATTTGCATAGCTCCATCCTGAGCACATACGGTGGTGACCGTACATGGACTGTTCGACATGGACACATTCAGACAGGGACCTACATCGAGCATGTAGAGACATATGGATCTTCGATCGAAAGGTTGAGATACATGAGTACCACTTCTATTCTCATATCCTGAGGTAGTTTGGGATCCGATAGGATGTCCCAGAGATGTCGACTATCTACAGATACCTGGTCCTCAAGAGGGACCTGACATGGCCCCAGGTGACTCCCCTAGGGGATGAGGATGATGACTTTCAGGAGTTAGGCTAGGTAGACACAAACACTACTCTTGACTATGATGGATGGTAGGTAGATTTCTAGTGGCATGGAGAGGGTCCACTAGGCTGACCAACTGGTGGATTCATAGCAGAGGGCACAGAGGGCATAGAGGTGGACCCTCATGGGTGCAGGACCCGCCAGAGGACAGAGGGTGCATGGGGCATCGGGGCCACTATAGAGGAGGGCCCACAGGTGGAGGTAGAGGAGGAGGTATTAGAGGAGGGTGAGGCACCTCCGAACAATGATATTGGGTAGTTGAGAGCCTAGATTGCCGACCTCTAGAGCTAGGTTGGGATACTATAGACTCAACTACTTCATAGGGATACTTCTATCACCACTCTAGAGGTGAATCTAACTCATGGGGAGAGACGGTGGTAGATATATGAGGAGGATAGGACATATCTCCATGCACAGGCTATCACTACAGACACTCAAATCACATAGCTCACAAGCGAGTAGGATCTGGCATAGGCACAACTAAGTATCGTGACTATTGAGAGAGACTTATTGAGGATAGGTATGGGGGGCTCCTCATCTACACAGGCTATCATGGTGCCTCCCACAACACCATATTCTTTATTTCCTAGTAGGTCGTGACCCCATGGTAGAGATCAAGAGGCTTCATTCCCTCATGGAGGAGGGTAATGAGTGAGATACAATGCGTGCAGCTCGCATCTCCCAGCTAGAGGGCTACATCAAGCTGATAGGTGGGGAGGTACCAAAGGATACCCACACTACAGGGACTCAGAGGACCAAATCTAGGACAAGGGAGATAGAGCAGTCTTCTGCTAGCTCAAGCCATAGGATACACAGGACTAAGAGGACTCATAGGTCTTCGAGCACTCATGGTGCTAGCTCGTAGAGGACTCATAGGGATGGCAGAGGACAATGAAGGTGCCTCATAGACTGGGGGTGTAAGCCCTAGCTAATACATATTTTGGCACAAATTTTGCTTTATGTACCAGTTTTGAGTGTAAGGTCGAGGACCTACACAGTTGTAGCCTACGGGCATTTTGATATACCCTGATACTATGTACTCTTGAAACATATATATATATATATTATATATATATATATGATAGTTCATCTCATTATATGTGTACTTTATTTTTGGTATTTTATGTTTATGTTATGCACATGGATGCAATGCAGATATTTGATTTATTGCTATATGATGTGATGTATGGATGACATGCACTAGCTATATGATGTGGATGCAGTGATATACATGTGTAGATGGACTACTTTATGATGCTATGTATACGAATGCAATATTTGATGTTTAATGCAATTTTGATCTGCTTCACTTGTATGCATTTACTTTATGTTGTTTATGACATAATTCGTGCCATGTTTGTATTGCATGTATATTTGATGATATTGAGTTATTGTAAATGGACATGTATGTTTTAATCACTTAAAACACAATGTATGCAATATGATATGAGGTTTTAACAATCTAATGGATGACACCACAGAATGTATAACAAGCATGGATTGTAGTTGCTTTATCTCTTTGTGAAAGATAGTACACCCATATGTGAGATGCAATGATGTATGTTTTTTGTTCATAAGATTTTGTAAATTAAAAGAATATGTATAATATAATCAGTGGCCATCTAAATATCATTTTTGACATCCATCCAGTATCTAATTATATAGTACAAATAATTCTAATAAACAAACTCTCATAAAAGAAATTGATTTTTGATGATTGCATTTGAAAATTTGATTGTTGCTATTTGGGAATTTTTGAGGTTTACCATGAGACTCAAACACCCTAGTTGACTGATCAAAAGTTGTATACTAACCACACTAGACTTCTGAAACATAAGGTTTTCGCTAGGATAGGCCCTAACTGTTCATTATCCCTATGTGTGCAAGTGAGTATATTTGATAAGGCACAAGCATACCCCGATGTCAGGCGGGATTCTTTCAGCCCATTGCTAAGATCGAGGGTCCGCAAATGTCTTACCCAATCCTAGGTTTAGATTTTAGTTGGACTAGACCACTAGGCGATACAAGACACCTGAAGCTAGCTCTTCCACATTCAAACATTGGTCTGCACATAAGCGAAATGCTAATGCATCAGACATATCATCATGCGTAAGGTACAGTAGTGCTGACAATTCTAGGGATTCAAGCTCACCCCCTTCTTTTCTTCAATTTTTTGGGATACTTGCTCATATAAAGTGATAAAAATCACTATTTATTTTTGTACTATAGTGATAAGAATCACTATTTATTTTGTACTTTCCTTTTTTCTCTTGAGCAAGGGATTTGATACTGATTTTACTTTCTTTGTACAATTTTGATCTTCATTTGATCTGAATTTTTGGGATTTACATTTGATAATTTGCTTCAGAAACTTCCTTTGGGGATTTTACTTTGGGAAACTATTTCTAGGATATCGATTGAGGATATCGATCTTATGATATCAATATGGGATATCAATCTAGGATGTCGATCTATGATATCGATCTAGGGTATCAATCTGGAGGATTGATCTGGGATATCACTTTGGGATATTGCTCATTTTAACGTAAGCAAGGGATTCTAGGTAGGGAATAAACTTGTCCTTTTGCCAATTGCCAACATTTCCCATACCGTTCGCATAGGGGGATAAGCAAGAATAAATATTTTCACCTCAGGATACCTGGTCCTACTTCGTGGCTTTCATCTTCCCCTAGTCCTTATTAGGATTGTTTAATTTTTTGATTAGTGATAGGATTCTGATATGCTAAGGGCTATACTAACTAGACCTCAACTACAAAAGCAAAGCAAGCTTTCTATCAACTCTTGAGAAGACCTCTAGGTATGGTTGAATGACCGAAAAACCCTAGTATATTCTTCATAGCAACAATATGGGTTGTGTTGAAAAACATAATTACTCACAAGGGTGATAAATGGATGAAAAAGATAGTGCATAGATGCATGATTGAGATACAAACATGGTGTCGTTTGTAAGATTGTAAACACAATTTGTTCTAATGCAAGTGCGATGGATGAATATGCCTAATGCAATGCAAAGGTGAAATGCAATGCAATGATGCAAATGAAATGCAAATGTTTTTTATTTTTGATATATTTCCAATTTTTTATGGATTTTAACATTTTGGTTTGACCAAAGAGCTAATAGATGCCTTTGGAGCCTTTTAGGGATTGACCAAGAGATTTTGAGAAAACCCTTGGAGCCTTTTGGGATTGACCAAGCAATTTTGAGAAAACCCTTGGAGCCTTTTGGGATTGACCAAGTGGTTTTGAGAAACCCTTGGAGCCTTTTTGGATTGACAAAAGGATTTTGAGAAACCTTTGGAGCTTTTTTGGATGACCAAAGGGCTTACAGATGCCTTTGGAGCCTTTTCTAAATGACCAAAGGGCTTACAGATGCCTTTGGAGCCTTTTCTAGTTCTTAGGCATAGAACACTTTAATATGAAGGATATTGAGAGGTTCAGGCTCTTCAACTCCTCCAAGCGATGTCAAGTGATATGTCCCAGGTCCAATCTTCTTTGAGATCATATAAGGACCCAACCAGTTAGCCATGAATTTGTCTCACATTTCTGGTGGTAAATTAGAGTTTTGTTGGTTCTCTTTCAACACAAGATCACCAACCTCAAAGTCTCTCAGATGGACTTTGCTATTGTAAGCTCATTTTAAGTGCTCTTGATAAACATGGAGGTGCTCGAGGGCATTCACACGATGTTCATCAAGTAGCATCAATTGATCTAGGTGAGCTTGTCATGCAGTGTCATCATCAATGAACTCTTTCAATGTGACATGCAACATTGGAATTTCCAACTCTAGGGGCATAATGGCCTCAGTGCCATATACTAGTGAAAATGGAGTTGCCCTAGTGGGTGTTCGAATGCTAGTCCTGTAAGCCCATAATGCAAGGGGCAGCTGGATATGCCAATATTTGTGGTGCTCTTGTACCATATTTTTCAAGATGGAGACCATTATCTTATTTGAAGCTTCAGCCTACCCATTTGCTTGTGGATAATATGGAGTCACAAAACTATGTTTGATTCTATACTTAGACATCAAAGCTCTCACAGTTTTGTTCTTAAATGATGTTCCATTATCCGAAACTATCTTGGATGGTATCCCAAAATGACTAATGATATTGGTGAGTATAAACTCAGCAATACATGCTCTAGTTGTCATTGTTAAGGGAATAGCTTCCACCCACTTAGTGAAATACTTAGTAGCCATAATAATAAAAGTATGTCGACCCGATGATGGAGGAGAGATCTTACCTATGAGATCGAGTCCCCACTGAGAAAATGGCCAAGCCGCTTGAATGGGTTGTAAGGCCTATGATGGCAGGTGCGTAAGATTAGCATGATGCTAAAATTTAATGCATTTCCTGACATACACATTGTAATCCTTCTCCATAGTGGGCCAATAATAACCCATTCGAAGGATGCGCTTGACGATAGCCATACCACTAAAATGGCCACCACATGTACCATCGTGAGCTTCTAAAATTTCCCAAGATGACTCTTGGGGCTCAAGACAATGAAGGAGAACTCCATCATAGCTTCTACGGTACAGGATGTCTGCTAACAAGACATACTTTGTCACTTTCTATTTGAATGTGCATTTTGTAGCACATGATAATCCCTGAGGGATTATACCAAGTTTAAGGAAGTCATATATCTATGATGTCCAGTTATGATAAGCTTCGACCTCGACTGACAAGACAACATGCTCCCCCTATGGTTCTACATTTGCAAATGCAGACTGGGAAACAACCCTATGGTGAATGGTAGTACCACTCCCCGTCGGATCCTATGAGATCAAAGACCCCCAGGATGCTCTCTTCAAAAAGTCTCTGGCTCTGTAGAACCACTCATGGTTTGGTTCCACATGAATCATGTTGATTGACTCTTTGTTATCCAATGCTTCATGTTGCACAATAGAATGTGACAATATTTTTACATGGATGGTAGTAAAATCGGTAGATGGATTCTGAGGGATTAGAGATCCCAAAGATGCCATTGTGTCTACAAATCTATTGGATGAATGAGGGATTTCCTCGATGTCATACCATTCCAATCGAGCTAGATATGTGTCAACAAGATCCTTGTAAGATTTCAATACCAGACATCGGCATTGAAATAGTCCCTTAACTTGGTTCACAATGAGAAGGGAGTCACCAAAGATATTTAGCCTTTTTATCTTCATGGTGATAGTTGTTTGGAGACCCAAAATTAGGGCTTCATATTCAACATTGTTGTTAGTGCAAGGAAAGTCCAACTTGAATGACAAGGGCATTGGAGCTCCTTGTGGCATGAACAACACTATTCCTGCACCACCCCCTTGCTCACACTTCGAACCATCGAAGAACAAGGTCATATCGGCTTTGTTGTCCGGTTCTTCGAGTTCGGGTGCTTCTGATAAGGCAAATACTACATCATCAGGAAGCTCTATGGTGAGGGGCCTACTATTTTTGAGAGGTGCCTCAACCAGTTGATCTGCTATGACTTGTCCCTTAATGGACTTTTGGCTTATGAATTCCAAATCGAATTCTATTAGTAGCATGATCCACTTTGTAGTACGTGTATTATGATATGTCTTGCTCATCATATACTGCAAAGGATTTTGTTTGGATATGACATATGTCGTATGACTCAACATATAGTGTCACAATTTCTTTGTAGTGAACACTACTGCTAAACACAACTTTTCCACATATGCATATCCGAGCTCATAGCTCACCAAGGTTTGACTAATATAATATATGGCCTGTTCTTTGTCTTGCACATTCTTTTGGGCTAACATGGTTCCCAGTGCAAAGTTGGTTATCGATATATATAGTAAAAATGGCACATCTAGCCTTGGTGGAGCTAGCACTGGCGGCATCGCCAGGTATTGCTTTATCTCAGCAAAGGCTGCTTGACAGTCCTCGTCCCAATTGAATGGGACCCCCTTGTGTAGCAGTCGATTCATGGGTCGACATTTATCCGATAATTGAGTGATAAATCACTTTATGGATGCTACTTTGCCCTGAAGGCTTCTTAATTCTTTGATGTTCGTGGGAGGACGCATTTCCAAAATAGCCTTGACCTTTGTTGGGTCAACTTCGATGCCTCATTTTGAAATGATGAATCCTAAGAGCTTTCCTGAAGTTACGCCAAACATGCACTTCTTAGGATTCAACCTGACATTATGCTCTATCAAGCGATCGAAGACCTTCCTTAAGACCTCTGCATGCTCAGAACGCAATAATGACTTTGCCAACAAGTCATCAATATAATCTTCTAAGATTTTATGCATATAGTCATGAAAGATATATGTCATAGCCCACTGATATGTGGCACCAACATTTTTAAGGCCGAATGGCATAACTTTATAGCAAAATGTTCCCCATGGCATTATAAACATGGTTTTATGTTGGTCTTCGAGCTTAATCCGAATTTGATTGTAACCAAAAAAACCATCCATTAAGGAGAGCATCTCATGACCTACAGTTGCATCTACAAGAGCATCGATATTCGGCAACAGAAATGAATCCTTTGGTGTTGCCTTATTCAGGTCTCTAAAATCCATACAAATATGGATCCTTCCATCAAGTTTTCCTACAGGCACCATATTGGATACCCATTCTGGATAGTCGATGGAGATTACAAACTCTACGTCCAACAACTTTTGCAACTCATCCTTCACCATTAAGGCTACTATTGGATGCATCTTCCTAAGTTTTTGCTTGACTGGCTTCTTTGATAGATCTAGCGAAAGGTTATGAGTAACCAATTTTGGATCTAGACCCGGCATATCCTTGTAAGTCCAAGAAAAGAGAGCAGGTCTCTCTCTCAATAGAGGGATGAGGTTGGCATGCTCATCAGGAGTCAAAATTTCTCCAAATTTAACCTTCCTTGGATTGGTGGGATCATTACCGATATCCACTTCGAAGGTTTCCTCTACTGACATATGGGATCCCTCCTCAAGCTGATGAGGCATAGGGATCAAGTGGATGTCATCTACTGGGTTTATAGGTTCTGCATTGGAAGCATCCTCAGCATGATAGACATCATGTGCATAGCCTAGCGTAAAATGGAAAGGTTGCAGCATTTCTTCATTAGGGAAGAAATCTTCAGGCTCTAGAGGTGAATCAACATGATCCCAATCGATAGCATCTACATTTAAATGCAATGGTTTGGATGGATCGACTAGATTATGGAGTGGAGTGGTCAAATCAATGGAGATCATGTTGATGGAATGGATTATGTCTCCAGGACCACGTGCAAGTGACTCATCATTAACAAAACTACCATCCTCGAGATGTGGTTCTGGGGGTATGGGGATCTCCAGATCCGGTCTATGAATAGATGGTTGGATGGGATCACTGGGCTCAAGGAGCTCCATATACATTGGTGGATCGGGAAACACCATATGATAAATCATATTAAGATTCGATGGTCTCCCTCTAAGAAGAGGATGGAGATTAATCTCTCTATACAAATCCTCCATAGTGTAAGGTGCATTACGATAGCGTAAGTATGGAGGTCCTAAATAGGCTCTCTCCATCTCATCCTCATCATCACTATCATAATAGAGACCTTCACCACTACCAACTAGAATCAAGAGATTTGGAAGATGGGGTCCCATGTACGCCCACACCCGATAACTATTGTCGCTCATGAAGGATTGATCATCTTCGATGATTATTTCCTCTAGAAATAGATGATGTAAGTTACGAGGGCCCAGATAGGCCACCTCAGTCTCATCCTCATATAGCTCATTATTTGAGGACTCATTGTCATCATCGCTCTCATATATGCAACTTGGTCCACCTATCTCATAGATGGATTCTATTGTATCCTCGTTAGAATGATCTTCTAACTCAGAATTTATCACTAAATTATCATTATGAACTTGCATGCCTGTATCATCGACTACCTCACAGATTTTTTGGCCCAAGTTTTCTCTTGGTAAATCATCTAGACCGACGTCCACCAAGATATCCTCATGATATGTCTCGGGTGGTGCTATGGTGATGTAAGACACCATCCGGTTATCCCTCTAGAATGTAGAAGGATTAGGGTGATAAGGATTGAAGTCAACCTCACCCCCCAGACTGAGGTACAGGTGGTCTAGAGATACCATAAGGAGTTTAGCCTATCCTCCACTATAGAATCCCAACCCGAACCTATCAGTAGGTAACTGATATTGTGGTTCTATAGGCCTCTTACGCCCTTGCTCGAATAGTTCGAGATCGTAACCATGCCAATGGTAATGCTCAAAGTATCACATGGCATAGTCTAGGTTAGATAGATAATGAACATTTATAATGAATGGTTCATTATCATCCTCATCCATGGGTACGGGAGATGCAACTTGGTCTAACCCTCCATAGATGAAGTTGGTTTGGTTAGGTGGTACCCCCAATGGTTCCACCATCCCTATAGGAAGGCGATGGGCTCGCGGTCGGCCCATGTCATGTGTAGTCTCGATAATAGGTGTGAACATCACGTTCTACACAATGTATTCCCCTAACCTAGGATTAACCAAATGGATGGTCACCTACGATGCAGATGACCCTGCTGAAGACATAGGCGAAGCTAAGGTGCCTCTTTGGCTCTTCCTTGAACTTCCTCTACTTCCATAGGAGTAGGGGTTTCAATGATAACTGACTTGGGCTTTTGCTTTATCTTCTTTTTTCCCACATTTTCTTTCAACTTCCTATCATCCCGCTGTATCATGGATGTAGTCGGTCTAATAGAAGTAGTTATTGTGTGCTCCGATCTTTGAGATATGGATATTGTGGGTCTAGCACACACTTCTTTGATTATACCTCCTAGATATTTGATTGGTGATATTGGTCGCACATCCAGGTGCATTGAGGGGAGCACAAATTCCTCCGAAAAATCTACTAGATTCACGTATTTAAAGGGTTCTTCATCCGAAGGCACCACGTGAACCTATCCCTCATGAATGTATTTGATACACTGGTGTAAAATAGAAGGGATGCAATGCATTTCTCTGATCCAAGGCCTACCCAAAAGTATATTATACTGCATAGCACCTTCGATTATGTGACACATCACCGGGATGGTCTTCAGTCCCACCTGGATAGGTAAAACTATAGTACCGACCATCGAGCATAATGCATCATTGAACGCTCTCAACGTGAAGGTGGAAGGGATGATATGCATCTTGGGTAACTTCAAGTGAGTTAACACCTTGGTAGTTATGATATTGATCGATGACCCCGTGTCGATCAAAACCCACTTGAACGGTTTGTGATTCACACAAGCGATAATATGCAGTGGTAGGTCTGCTATAACAGTGGAAACCATCTTGATTTCATGGTCATGAAATTGAATGACCGGTTCTTGACACTATTGCACGTGCCCCATGAAGTGTGTAAATGCTTTGGGATCCTGAGGCTGCACTTCTATGGACCTTAAAATATCCATAAGCATCTCCCTGTGCTTAGGAGACTGTTGAATAAGCTCATAGATCGACAACTTTGCTAGAGTTGTCTATAGGTTTTGAATCAACCTACTTTGATGGTCACCACCGGTCTAGTTGGTGGGCCGGGCACATATTGGGCTGGCCTTGGAGGAGGCACAGCTTGGACCCTAATAGGCACTGGAGGTTGATTCGATCATTCATACCTCATGTTCCTCATGACAACGTTGACCATGCCAATGAACCCATGGGTTGGTGGTTCGATGCGCACTTGGTTGACCTGGCCAACATTATTCCTTGATGCCTCATGATTAGGTAAAGGATTTTTGTAAATCCCCATATTTTGATTATCAGGTGCTTGCGGGTTGTCGATGAGAAGCGTACCTCTCTCGATCATATTTTGCACAAGATGTTTGAAGGACCAACATACCTCGATGTCATGGCCCTTCATTCTATGGAATATGCAATATTGATCATCTTTATAGCCTTTAGGCTTAGGTTGATTAGGATCCATCATCTTGACTTTGGGTAAGTGAATAGCCTTTGCCTCGCATAACTGATGAAAAATTGAAGTCAATGACTCCGATAACTGAGTGAATACATGAGGTGGGTATTGCTCCTTATTTTTACCCTTGTAATTGTTGTTGCATTGTTCATACTATGCATAGGTGGAGGTTGGGCTTGATAATTTTGCTTTTGCTACCCTTTTTCTCCCTTTTGAAGGTTCAACACTACCTGATTAACATGGGTCGGCTTGGCCTGATGTCTCTCAGTACTTTTCTTGTGTCCCTCCTTATTCCTAAGCTTCAAGTTACCCTCCTATAACTTGATGTCCTCAATCACCTTGGCTTGCACCAAAGCCTCTTCGAATGTCTGGTATTGCTGCAACTGTAGCAATAACGAAATGTGCTTGGCACAATTCTTCATGAACATTCATATTAATTCAGAGGATGAGATGGAGAATGGTAGCTTTGCCATCATCTTCCTCCATCACTTTCCATAATCCATCACTGGCTCATCATCATGTTGCGTTAGAGCAGCCAGGTCGGATAAGTTTACCTTCTTCTTGATGTCGAAGGAGAAGCGTTCAAGAAATGCATCAACTAGTTGTTTGAAACTAGTGATGTTGTGCCTCTTTAGTTGGTTGAACCACTCTTGAGCTGGGCCTGAGAGGGTCATGATGAAGGTGCGCAGGAGCAAAGCATCATTGCTCTCAATATGAAAGCACATATCTAGGAAACTAGTCATGTGCTCCTATGCATCTTCCTCCCCTTGAAACTTTTCTAGTCTAGGCATCTTGAAATGCTCGAGATATGTTGGAATAGGCACTGATGTGCATAGAGGTTCATTATGAATTTTGTTCAAGGTAGGCTTCTGATAAGTCATTCCTTGCTTCTCTATGGCTTGAACCTTCTCTGCTAAGGTCTTGTAGGCTTGCGAGGAAAGAAACTCCTCCTCTCGAGATTGTCTTGGAGGTGGCTTCGGAGGTAGGTTCTTCCTCGATCGAGGTGGGGGACTAGGCTCGCCCTCCTCCTCGAATTGGGAGATTTTTAGATACTCTTGTTCTAATTCCTCTCCCACTTCATTCTCATACTACCTATGCTCATGTTGTTCGGATGTTGGATGCCGATCTCTATGTTGAGTTGCAAGGCGAGTATGGGTGTCTATGTTCTCAGGGTGTAACTCGGGCTATGAAGCCACTCATCTATGGACACATTCCCTGATCTCATTGTGAGGATGTAAACTGATGCTAGCCAATCGATCCTCCCTCTCTACACGCTCCTTATGATCGAGGATGCATTGTTCACGCATGCACTATTCATATAATTTCTATCTGATGAACCTCTACCTCTGAGTATTCTCATTTTTGAGGTACTCTTTCTCTATGCGAACATCCTCCAATTGATCTTGGAGAATCTATCATCTCTGCTCTGACATCAGTCTATGAGCCCTATCAAGATGATCGATCATCTGAGGCCTCGAGGGAGTGCGCTCTATTCGAGCGACTTTATGAGTATGTCCTCCAATGGACTGATTTACCACACTCTTGCCTCTGTCTATAAAGATGGCATTCATGTCAGGTTGTCTCCTATACTCAGTGCTTGCATGCGATGCAGGAGCACGCATGTCTCAAGAATGCTTGGAGCACTCTCCAGGTTCTCGGGTGGTCCTAATGGTGCTTCCGCTACACACGCTCATAGGACGAGAGGGTGCAGGCATAGGCTTATATCCTAAATGCCCTAGGACCTTGTCTAGACCATCCAATTATTTGCTACGCCATGGCTCATGAGGTGGCATACCATTCGCTCCCACTTTGGATATATCTATGGTGAACTTGGTAGGTTCACCCCTATGGGGAGTCTATGTGGGCCTATGCTCGGAAGTAGCCCTCTCTACTTACCCCTGAATGGGTGGATCTCAAATCTATTTGTACTCGGATGGTGGAGGTCATGAACCTCCCTTAGATACAGGTCGAAGGGGTACCAATTTGGATCCCTCGATGACATATTCTTTGGTAGAACCCATGGATCCACATGGAATACGGTCATGGTAAATGCTACCATATATGAAACCCCCATGCTGGGAAGTCCCATGCTCTGATCTATGCCTAGAGGGATGTCTAGTACTTCCTCTAATTGGGGTGTTCTCAATAGAATCCCCTCATGTAGAATTATCCCCTCTAATGCTCGTTGAACGATGTCCAGGAGGATTCTATAATTGAGGGTATTCTACATCATGTTGTGCACTAGGTGGAGCTTGAGCCTCGATCTCGGGTCTATGCCCAGGTCGACCGCTCCATGTACACACCATTGTGTATCCTATGTCTAGATTTAACTTTTATTAACACACAAAGAATACAATGATGATTATCTCTTTTATACAATTTAAAATGAGTCCTAGACTGTTTGATGTGTTTTCAATTTGTTGTATCAGTAAAGTAACTCTTGTCATGTTTTGCAAAGCATTGATGATTTTCTCAATTGTTTAATGGCTTTCACCTGTATGCTCATAGCTCGACAACCTGGCTATGAACTCTAGGTCACGTAATCCCCCCAAAGTGTGGCAATGAAAGTCCACACCCATGAAGGGAGCACAGGTCCTCCCAGATCCTCACCCATTTTCACCTAGTCAATATCATACCCTCCGAAGAGAAGTACATGCAAATTTTCTAGGCTACGAAAGGTTCTTGGATCCGGTATTGGTCTAGAACATAGGGTACATGGGAGTTGGGCCAACGGATGGAAATCACCTCCACCATCATTGAAACCCTACTAGTGGTTGGATGTGACTTCCAACTCACTAGCGTTTACTTTGGAACATGTGGTGTGTGTGTGTTATTTTTAATTTGCATAAAAGGAAAGATGCATAATACAACACTCACATGATCATTTCCTACATGATATGCATAAAAATAACGTTTGGTATTTCAAAAACATGCATGATTAATCTACATGATATTTAGACAATGCATACTAATGATGAAGTGGCCTCTAATCAGGCCTTAAGCAAGCAATCCAACATACAAGGACACTTTAGCACATTGTATTCTAGGGCGGACTACAATCAGAGGTCCACTGTTCCTAGCAATGACCTATGCAAAAACTAAAAAATGAAAAACCTAATGGACCTAATTCATTTCACCCTTATTTTAGTGTTGTCCTACTTAGATTTCCATTTTTAGCTTCTAGAAAAACATAGAGAGAGAAGATAGAAATAGAGGATGATAGTGAAGCCTACCTCAGGTCCACATTTGATCAAGCTTTAAAATCCTACTCTCTGATTGGTCTATTGCTAACCATGGCTCTGATGCATGGACTGCCACTATAGCCCATGCCTATCAACCATGGGCCAAATTTTTGACCATGGATGTCAGCCATGAGGAGCACCTACCATAAAAACACCAAACATAGTCAGTTAATCATGGCTAGATATATGGAGTTCCACCATGATCACCTATTGTAACCACCAAAAAGGCTCACACCTAGGCTGACTATTGCAATTGATAAAAGATACACAAATAGGTATGCATAAATTGACAACAAGAAATGAAATGAATACAAGGAATTCTTTATTAATTTCAATGGAGTCAAATTATAGATTCGTCCCTCTTAGGGATACCCATTTGATACAACAATTACAATAGCGTCTAATCCCTCTCAAGGGTAGATGTGAATCAAATGCCTTCTAGGGTGACACGAACTGCTCTAGGGTGTCGATGACCCTCTTCTCCATGATTAGAGGCATTTGTTGCCTTGCATCCCAAAACCCTGTTAGTCCTACATGCAATAAACAACAAGAAACAATTAGCAACAAAGGAGGCCTCTCTTGATGAGGCTTTTAGGAGATACTTGCACAAAAAGATGTAATGATTAGAAATAATCAAGAAAGTGCAAGAAACATATTAAACCTATATTAATCATGAAATAATATCCTACAATATGTAAAGGAAAAGCAATTGCATCTACCTAATGGCCTAATTATGAAATTGAGAGCATGGAAGCATGAAATAAGCCATTAGTAGCATAATTGTAGAAATGAAAGTAAATTACTAAAAAGCCTAATTATACTAGTCAAAGTCTCTAAAATGCTAATTAATCCAATAATGAGACTAATCTAACCTAGATAAACAATCTACAAAAGGAAAAACAAAGGGATCTATCCTTATTTGCTCACCGTGGGTCTGATGCGTGGGTGGCACTGTTCACCGTGGTTGACAGCCATGATGGAGCTCTGAGTAAACTTACCCTCCAAATTAGGGCTTTCTCTCTGATCCACCTTGTCAAATTGATGTCCAAGGGTCGCCTCTGTGTCCTCTGATAGGTTTGGCGGTTGAATTGTTCATATTGTGCACCAATTGCATGAATTTGTGTTTCTTGGCTCTCCTAGGCTCCTAGGGCTTCCATGGCAATTTGATCTCCAATTGGGTAGCAAAAGTATCCCTCTCAATGCATGTAGTTGGCTATGCAATTCGATAGGGCTTCGCTGCTCAATTGATAAATGCTTCTCTCTAGACTTATCCCCAATTTGGAGGGGGATCTTATAGCATTGGCCCAGGGCTAGGGGTGGCTTCCTCATGAAGCCAAGATCAATATTGGGTAGTTGAGCTTGTTGGATGGAAGGATCCAGAACCTTCCTCGCTCAAACCGCTCCAATCTGCAACCAATTGGCCATTGCAACCGATTTTGGGTCGGATGAAGGCTAACTAATTTTGAGTGTTGACCATGGCTGACATGCGCGGTGAGCACTGCTAACCGTGGGTGTCAGCAGCGGCTAGCACTGACTAGGCAAAGGTGCCCAAATGAGTGGTAAAAACCACTGCTATACCTTGGATCTATCCAAAGGTCTTCCATATGGTCTTCTAGCATGTCCCATATGAGTAGTCACCTCAGCATGACGCGTTTTAGGTGTCTACACATCCCAAAGATCATCAATGGGGAGATTGCTAAACATATATTTTGACACTATTGTTTGGTTCCTCATTAATTTCTTTTGGATATTCTTTTTATGGGCACTTGGAACCCTTTAGGATTTTTTTCCTCTCTTCCTTGATCTAGGGTCTTATGTGTACAATCTCTTGCTATATGTCCATAGTCATAGCAAATTCTATGGCAAAAAAGTGTGTTCTCATAATCCACCTCTTGCTCACATGTTTCCTCCCCAAATTGTAGAGTGATACTTTTTGGGAGAGGATTTTTAAAATCTATTAGGAAACATATTCGAGCACAAATTATGCTCAAATTTATATGTACTGTCAACAACCATCATGAGTGCTCCTTGGGTATTCCCAATTGTCAAAAAATTGTTAGATTCTAAAATTCTACTGGCAAGCCAAATAACCTCACCCAAACTGGTGTTGTGGATGGTATCTCTTCCTTCATTTTGATTATAGTATTCTAATATTTCATAAATAGATTTTCCCTTATAAAAACCATGACACCCCTTAGAATACCTATTTCCTATATTATTCAAAAGCAAAAATAACAAGGAAATAACCATTAGGGTATGTAGAGATTTGGAACTAACCTTTTTTTTGCCATTGTATAGAAGCCCATAATTTAAATGCCAAAATAATCGGTTTGAACCCTATAAATCAATATATTAGATCTCTCTTCTCCATGACTTCTATTATATCCTAAATGTCCTCTATATTCACCTTCACTATCGAAGAACCATTCACCACCTTTAAACACCCCATCGTAGTTTTCTCAGGATTCGTCTTAGGCATCCTCAAAGGTCTTCATGGTGCCCTCGAGTTATCAATCACATTTGTCTAGGGTTTTTCCCCATAAAGGGCATCCCTAAAATTTATTTTTTTGGATAGCTCCCTTGGCTCCTTCCTCATATTGGGTTTTAGTACAATCAACCCCTTGTTGGAGAATATTATATTATTTGGTACATGCTAATGTACCTCCATGGCACCTTTATGGTTTAAATGTAAATATGTAATATATTAGGGTTTGTATCTTTATTTTATATGAGTTATTTATATTTTCTCTTTTACGTAAGTGCCTATGTGCAGGATATGCACAAGTGTCATGTAAGAGTGAAATGTGGAGGATATGCACAAGTGTCATGTAAATAAGAGTGCAAGTATATATTGAGAGAATGTGCACAAGTATCATGTATGTAAGTATGCAAATATGTGATATGAGGATGTGCACAAGTGTGTTTTATTAGGAGCGCATGTAGGAGAGCAAGAGTCATGTGGAAGTGTGCAAGTGTCATAGAGTTAAAGTATGCATGTAATAAGAGAGTGAATATTATAGTCTACAAGTGGAAAGATGATAAGCCAAAGGTCATGGGAGCTTCCATAAGGAAAGCAATAGTCAAGTACATGAAGAGTCATTTTCTATGTTTATATTATGGAGATAAAGCTCCATACAATGTAAGGAAAAATGGTCTATAGCGATCACCACATAGCAAGCATTGATAATAAAGCTTGTATACAAATTTTGAGCAATTTATATTGTAAGTATTCTTCATGCATATACATGAATTATTTTGGCCATTTACATTCATATTTGATATTATAAGTGAATGTTATTTCATTATTATATTGGTTTGGATATATATTTGATTGCTCATATATATAATTCTACTCTTGATTATTGATATTTTGACCTATAATATTATGGTTTATTTATATTGGAACCTGTGATATTTTGAGATAGTAAGGCTTAAAATTCAACACCCCTTTAGGTAGTTTACCCTTAGAATAGTCTTGCTCATGTTTTGGACCATATCAATTTTCCCTGCTTCAACTTCTCCTGGTTAGCATTGTGAATTTTTTTTGTTCTCTTCAACCTTTGTCCTCATTTTTGTGGTAGATTGTGATTTCTTGTTTCTTTTTCCTTCACTCAATGTTGATTGTAAAAATTGTTTGTCTACTGCATTTTGAATCCATTGCATTTCCTCAAACTACACATTTTTCTTATTTTAATCATTCTCATTGAATATTTCTTGTTGGCCACTAGGACCAATAAGCCCTATCCTTTGTATTTTCTCTGCAATTTTGTCTAAAACACTTCAAAAATATCATCCAAGCTCTCTCGATTTTCTATCAACTACAATTTTTCAAATAGTATTTGATACGAAGAAAGTAAAATCTCACTTTATTTTTATAAGAGTTCGATGCAATGCATTGCTAGTTCAACATAATTTTTATGACATAAAAATGTAATTATTCTATTAGGTGATGCGTGTGATTTTGTTTCTACCTCTATTTTTTTATATTATACATTTGTAGCCTTCTCCTGGATTATATCCTCCCTCGCTTGGTTCAATAAAGGGTAACCCTATCAAATATTCAAACCATATAAATGATATTTAACTTTATAAAATAACCATTGTATGATCATTGACATAAAAATAATTATTTATGCTATTTTGTAAAAGATCATCATAAATAAATAAGTATACACAAATTATCATGTCTAATATTTTATGCTACTACACATAATATGTTGAGTCAATAAATAATATAAATGGTTATAATAAATTTAGGATGTGACACAAGATACTTTTGGTAAAGAAAATGTGAGGTGTTGGATACAACCTCCTACACATCTAGTTGGGACCAATTTTGATGCTTTATGACTACTTTGAGCACTTTGGTGTCTTGGATAGCTCAACACTCACCCTACATAGGAGACTTAGTTCAATTTTTATAGCCTCTCTTTGTGGCTTCTTTGCTTTGGTTTTATGATGAGAGGTTTGCATGACAACCGATATGGAATCCAACTAGATATATATGTGGATATTTATGTGTATATGTGTGAGAATGGTCATCTAATTATATTATGCATCGTGGAAACTCATAATTTACTTGCTTCACACAATAATAGAAAAGTATTAATAGGGTGGCAGGTCCTTGCCTATCATTGCATAACAAGTGAGGCATTGTAGTTTATTGTATTTTGGATAAGGTTTATTCAATTTATCATTTTTTTCTTAGGGGATTAATTGCTCAAAAAATTAGGAGGGCATAACTTTTGCATATGGAAGCATTGCCTTTTCTTGGATCACATAATTTTTCAAGCTATAGGTATTGGTATAATTAGTTTAAGAATATGTTATGGTATTGGGGGTGAATTCATGTGAAATAAATCCGTTGGTATATGTTGCTTATCTCAATGAAAAATATTGTAGTACTTGCTCCAATTAAATGACTAATTTATTGAAAAGAAAGAATCTTTGGTATATATTTAAGGAAAAAACAAGAAAAAACCTTCATGAAAAAGAATATGCCTCATAAGAAGGAGGTCCTAGGTCTATTTCTAATATTGTTTGAACCTAACATAATTTTTTGTATTAGAGATAATAGTGATCCTACAAAGGTGTGGAACATGTTACAAGATTTTTTTGGAAAGGTTAGTGTCATAGAGATCATTAGATTAGAGCTAAAACTCTCTTACCTTAATATCTCAAAGTTTGATACCATTGAGATAAATGTTTTACACTTTAAGCCTTTATAAGTAGATATTACATTTTAAGGAGGCAAAGAAAAAGATGATGAGGATTGTGTCAAGACTGCTTTTACTAATTTATCTTGACCCTTACATATTTTTGGGCTAGGGATCCATGTTGTTCATATGTTCTTATAACCCTCGATGCTCTCTTTAATCTTTTTTTTCACTTTGAGGTTGCTATTAAGAATTATGGTCTTCTTCTCAAGTATAAGTCCATGCAAAGGATTTCCAATTAACAAAGGTTGAGGTTCAACAACCCAAGAGCAAGTCTATGTCTTCAAAGAAGTTGAATACATCATGCATATACCATAAAAGGGAAGGACATCCTAGAAAGAATTGTTTAGTGGGGCTATAAAATATTGAAACAAAGTTTGGGAAGACAGGAAACAACCTTCTAAATAACAAGGTGGATTTAGATTGTTCCTTCTATTATTGAAGTGAATTAGGCCACTAGATTTTCCATTAAGGAAAAGAGAAGGTGTTGTTATCATTAATGTCTTCTCTCCTTGACCCTTTAGTTCAGATTGTTCAAATTATGAGAGGTGTTAAAAATGTTAATTGGACTTGTTGGTCAAGATTGACAATGTGTCATGTAATAAAGTTTAAAGCCTACATGCAATCATTATATGATGTATTTAGTCTTGATTTACATAATTAATCAATGGACCTATGGTTTAATATTGTTATAATCAACTTTTACTAACCTTTATTTTTAATATGATATTATCAAAGATTAAATAAAAAACAATTAAATATTGATGATTTAATATTTACACTTTTCAAATAAGTAAACTATTACATAAATACAATCTCATCTTAATCATTTATATAAAAATCTAAAAATATCTTTTATCTGTTATATATTATTACCTTATCTTTTCATTTTATAAATATTTTTTTATAATTTAAATTAATTTATTCTATTAAAAAGAATATTATAAAATATAATAATATGATCTCACTGCTTTTTTATTTGTACAAACCAAAATATCATACTTTACACATGTTTCATATATACTTTTTTTTAATCAAGGTAAATGCCATATTTAAAGCCATCTATTTCTCAATGGACATACTTGTTTTAAACAACCTTTTATCATATTTATTCCTTCTTAGGGCATTTCCTTGGCCAATTATGCATGTAATATTTTATGCTAGCTTATGCTCTACTTTAATAAAATTCTTCTTGGGAATGAGCAAGACGGCATAGATATTAGAAAGATCTCTCTTTTTGGACATCTGCAATAAAATAATGTTATTTTATAGGAAATCTTTTGACATAAATACTCCATCCACTGTCACTAAATACATAAACTAAAGATTTCATTTGATAGGCTTTCTTCTCTTTCAATGGAAAAATAGTTCTTAATTTATCCCAAGAAAGAATATTATGCGGATAACAAGTACGATATCCCTTCAATAACAGAAAACTCTTTTTAACAGAAAACATTTGACACTTTGTCTCTCCATCAACATCAACAAATGTCTCTCTCACTTCATGCAACTTTATAAAGGAAAAGGACAAGTTCAACCAAAAACATATTTTTCCCATCATAACTTATTTTATATCGAAGATTACGAAAAACTTTTAAAAAATTAGGTTTTACTCTTTTAAACCAATTTTTTATGAAAATATAATAATTATATTTATATTTTTTTATTTAAATTTAAATTTTTAAGAAAAACTTTAAAATATATCAGTTCAATATAATTATACCAACACTTTCATATATCCACTTTAAACACTTGCTAAAATTTAAAAATATATCAGGTTAATATATCTTTGTTTATTGAGGTGGTAATGATGCTTGGCCATGTACCATTGACCTTCTTTCAATTTAAGTTTATCAAAAAGGACAATCCTCTTTTGTCATGATTCGCTTTAAATGCAAGGAAAAATCTAACGAAAATCCTTGTGGACCTCTCTCCAAATCATAAAGAATGCCATATCCAAGGTTTGTTTCTTCGTCCACTGTTTCTTTGTTTGATGTTTTTAAGAAGCTCCTAAGATTTTTCCGGTTTGTAGACAAATTTGCACATGAGTGTAATTAATACATTAAAAAAAATAGCATAACCTTTAAAATAACTTATCTAAATCCAATTGAATAATGTTGGTGCGGGTAGGGCCGGGCTAATGTTGGTGTGAGTAGGGTCGAGCGCAACTCTTGGATGACTTTGATGATGTAGAACCCTAATCGTGGTCTCTGCAAGGGGGGATGTAGAACCCTAATCGTGGTTTATGTAAGGGGTTTTTCGCTTTAAAAAAATAACTTATCTAAATTCTTATAAGTTTGTAATATTTAAATGAAAAAGCCGAAAAAAAGATAGGTTGGTTGGCAAAAGTGGAGTCCTTGACTGTGAGTTGGGTTGTAAAGTTTCTTTTTTTAAGAAGGTCGGGTCCTATCAACTTCGTCTTTATCCAACGTTTATAAATTATAGAGTTAAATAAATATATCTATATATATATATACAAAGTCTCGTGGATTGGAATTTTAGATTCTTTAGAGGAAGATAATGGTAATATTGAGAGGAAATCATAGAGTTGATTGAGGAGGGACGTTTTTCGTAGGACTGCCCAAACTGTCGAACTTGTTTCGGCCATATTTCACTCATCCGGACTCGGATTGAGCTGAAAATTTTGAGGGTAGATGCCTGAAAAACCCTAGAACGTCTCCACCAATTTTTAGATCATTTGGAGCAACACAGATCCTAGCGCATCCCTATGTGTGAACGAGATTTTTGGCAAGCGGTTGTGCGAGGGTTTCATCTGGGTTGAGTGCAAGCAGCTCCAGAGGTTGGTTTTTAGGGCCTTCGGGCCCTAGCGGCCAATATCTTTGTGGTTTATACTCAATATTTTAGCAGGATATGTTGCAGGGGATCCAAGATGGGTTAGAAATCTATCTTTCAACAGATCATGTTGTGAACTTGAGTGACAACGACTTCCAATTTGTTGCACAAAATAAAAGTGAAAACCATACCTTTCCACGACGTCTAGGGCAAGGATTAAAGAGATCACGAAATAAGTTTCAAGCAGCTGATCAAAAAATGGCTCAGATCTCAAGTGAATCTGGTGCTAAGGTGCACCCACAAAATAAATCTACTGTGAAAACCCCTATCAAGGGTAAGAATTTCGAAGACTCAGCCCCAAAAATGAATTTTAGGGATGCCCTCCATGGTGGACAGCCTCAGCCCAATGCTAATATTAATCTTAGGGCTTCCCATAAACCTCTAAGAATGCCTAAGATTGATCCCAGGAAAACGGAGTCAGGATGTCTTAAAGCAGCTGATGGAACTCCTATTGTTAAGCTTGATATGGGTAACATTCAGACTGGCATTGAAGATCTGGAAAAAAGAGGACTAATTTGTCGGTTCGTGGGTTTTCGTCCGAGCCTATCTGCTTTCAAAGTTTGGGCTGCAAAAAGCTGGAAAACTAAAGGTGAGTTACAAATCTCTATTTATCCAAATGGTTATTTTCTTGTTTTATTTGCTAATAATGAAGATAGAGAGAAAACTTTTCAAGGGGGTCCCTGGTTTTTTGGAAGGGCGGGGCTTTTCATGAAGCCCTGGCATACTAAATTTAAAGCCGAAGAAGAGATGCCTTCTACAGCTCCCGTGTGGGTTAGACTCTTTGGCCTCCCTATTGAATTTTGGAATCCTACTATTTTTTCTTCAATTGGAAACTCTTTAGGAACTTTTATGATGATTGTTGATTGTACTCAAAATTTTGAACATATTATTTATGCTCGGATTTGTGTTTTAATGGATTTTGACAAACCCCTACCTAAAAATATCACATTACAATTTGGGGAAGACACTTGGGAGCAAGTAGTGGACTATGAGAACATTCCTTTTCATTGTAGAATTTGCCATGAATATGGTCATTTGGCTAGTGCTTGCCCAAATAAAATTCCTGATCAAAAGAAAGAAGATATAAACTCAGCAGGTTTCCAAATGCCTAAGAAGAAGAACACTTAGAAAAAACCAGTTATGAAGGATCAATCAAAGTCATCTGCTAATATGTTTGAAATCCTTTCCACAAATGATGTCCCAAGTGAGGAAGAGGAAATAATGGAAACAAAAATCTTAGAAACACAATTTAAAGATGAAGGGAAGAACTCAGAGACAAACCAACAAATCAAAGGTTTTCAACAAAAAAAAAGGAAGAAAATTTACACAAGAAAAACAATCTTTTAAATGTCAAAACTTCAAATAATACAAGTCCCAATATAGACTCTGTTGAACCCTCTAGTAAAATTTTGGTTGTGTACGAGCATTCTTCAAGGTTAGAAGCCATCTCAGATTCAATTGGAGTAAGTCAAGAAACAAGGAAAAAAAAACTGAAGATGGATTCTAATCAAAAGGCAGGTCGCAAGACCAATCAATATCATATGGTAAAAGAAGGTGAAAAGCTTGTAGAGGAAGGTAAGATTAATGCCCTTCCCAACTTTTTTAGCCCTGGTATTAATGAAGATCATCACTTGGAATATTAGAGGACTCAAAGGGAGTCTTTCAAAACAAAATGAAATTAGAAGAATGATTCAGATAAATCATCCACATCTTGTTTTCCTTCAAGAAACGAAGATGTCAATGGAGGATATGGACTCAATTGCTAGTAAAATTTGGCCAGCTGGAAAAGTGGTTTCCCTCAGTTCCCAGGGGACTTATGGTGGCATTGCTTGTCTTTGGGACCCAAAAGAGGTAGTTATTCACCATATGGTTGGCAGTTGGGGTCTTTTGGCTATAGCTATTCAAAGTAGACATTCCAACCAACTTATGCTCTGCATTACTGTTTATGCTCCGACTACTTTGGAGGAAAAAAGAAGATAGTGGAAGGATATAACTCATATTATCTCTCATTTTCCTGAAGCTTGGATCTTGATCGGAGGAGATTTCAATACCATCCCTCTCTAGATGAGAAAATGGGGGGAAATAGAAATTTGGACAAAAGCACTGACCTCATGAGCAAATATATTGCAAACCTCCATCTTGTGGACATCCAACCGGATAATGGCCTTATGACTTGGTCTAACAGAAGGCAAGGCTTAGCTTGTATAATGGAGAGATTGGATAGGTTTTTGCTCTCTAAAAATTTCTTAATCCATGGTCACATTCCTAAAGTGAAGACTCTTAACAATGTTGGTTCGGATCACTGGCCAATCATGGTGGAAATGTGGAAAACCAATGTGAGTTTCTCTCCTTTTCATTTTCAATTAATGTGGCTCGAGAGACAGTTCCTTTAGACCTCATGTGCAACAATGGTGGAAGGAAGGTAAGCCTAGGTATGGGACTAAGATGTTCTGTTTTGCCAAAATACTGCAATACATTAAATCCAAAATCAAGACTTGGAACTGGAAGGAGTTTGGGGATGTTCATAAAAAAAATATGAAGTTATTGCTCAACTTGAAAATTTGAATAAGAAAATCTATTTAGATGGCCTCATAGAGAATAGAAGTGCAGATGAAATTAAACTCACAACTCAGTTAGAGGAATGGGAAAAAAGAGAACTCTTATGGAAGCAAAAATCTAGAATTCAATGGCTCAAAGAAGGAGATCGAAACACAAATTTCTTCCACAAATCTCTTCTAGCCCGAAGATCTCACAACTTTATTTCTTCCCTGAAATCAGATTCTGGAGATGTTGTCTATACTTGGGATGGCATGAACTCTATTGTTGTCGATTACTTTTCCAATATTTTTGTTGCTACTCCTCTTGACTCAGCTTCTCAACAAAATGTTCTTCAAGCAATCTCTTCTCTTATCACTTACTCTTTTCATTTTTTAAAAAGGGAAAACCCCAGGTCCTGATGGTTTTCCCATTGAGTTCTACCAAGAGTTATGGGATATCCTTCATGCTGATTTATTAGAGGTGGTGGAAGAAGCCAGGAAAGCCAAAGAAATTTTGAAGGTTATCAATAAAACTTATATTACTCTTGTTCCAAAAGCTCAAGAGGTTGATCATATCTCAGCTTTTAGACCTATTGCTTTATGTAATGTTCTTCTCAAAATCATTACTAAGATCATGGTAGAAAGGTTGAAGCCTCTTTTGCATAAGATTATTTCCCCTAAACAAGGGGGTTATGTGGAAGGGCGTCAAATAGTAGATGAGATAGTTCTTGCTCAGGAAGCCATCCATTCCATGGATATGCAAAAATCTCCTTCCATGTTCATTCGGTTAGACTTATCCAAAGCTTATGACGAGTGGATTGGCACTTCCTTATCAAAGTTTTGAGGCAATTTGGTTTCTCTAAGGATTGGATGGATTGGATTATGGGATGTATCTCTTCAGTTTCCTACTTAGTTCTTATCAATGGTAGGCCTTCTCAATCATTCCCAGCTTCCAGAGGTATTAGGCAAGGTGACCCGCTATCCCCTTATTTATTCATCATTCTTGTTGAATGCTTGGGTAGGACTATAACCAAAAAGAGGGAAAACAAAACCCTTGAGGGAGTTACCATTGCTCATGGAGCTAGACCTATCTCTCATATTCAATTTGTTGATGACTCTACTCTTTTAGGTAAAGCTACAATTAAGGAAGCTTCTAATATTAAGCAAATCATTAGCTATTTTTCTAAGGCTATTGGGCAGTTGATCAATGAAGATAAATCTAAAGTTATTTTCTTTCACTGCTCTGCCAGACAGGAATCCATGGTCTTGGATAAATTAAGATATAAGAAGACCTCCCTTTCGATCACTTATTTAGGTATTCCCATCAATATTCAAAGGCAGAAAAAAAATATTGGAATTGGTTGTTGGACAAAGTCAAGAAGAAAATTGGAAAGTGGACCAACAGGTGGCTTTCTTATGGGGGTAGAATCACCTTGGTAAAATCAGTCCTTCAAGCTATTCCTATTTATGTTTCTTCCATGTTGAATATCCCAAAGGTTGTTCTTCGAGAACTGGATCAAATCAGTCATCGATTCCTCTGGAGTGGTACTAAGGAGAAAAGAAAATGGGCCTTGGTGAAATGGGACACTTTATGTCTTCCTAAGAATGAAGGGGGTTAGGATTTCGGTCTTCTATTAATAACAACAAAGCTTTAGCTGCTAAATTATATTGGAGGATGTTGCATAACCCCAATGCTCTTTGGGCCAATAATCTCCGTGCTAAATATGTTGAGAACAAAAGTCCTGAAGACCTTGTTCGCTATCAACTTCCTACCAAAGGTTCTCCCATTTTAGCGAGTTCTTAAGACTGGTGAGGATTTGATAAAGAAAAATTTATTTTGGATCATTCATAATGGTCAATAGGTAAATTTTTGGATAGATTCTTGGGATGGTCACAAGCCTTTGATAACTCAGTTTCCCGATTGGAGGCCTTGGATGGAGGAGCTTCACCGAGCTAACTGGATAAAGGTGGCTAATTACTATCGGTACCATACTGGTAATTCAAAGGTTGGTAGATATTGGATCCCTATTGAGGATTGGCCTATTCAAATCCCAGAAAGGCAAAGACAAGATATCCAAGGCATCCTTCATATGAGATCTCTCTCTTGGTCCCATGAAAAAGATTGTTTTGGATGGAACAACACTACTAAGGGTGAGTATTCAGTTGCTCAAGGTTATTTGACCTTATGCCATAATAATCCCAACCAATCTTCTGACATATTTTCTCAGTTGTGGGCTCAAAAGCTCTGGCCTAAGGTGAGGTTCTTTACTTGGCTTTTATTGCATCGTAGGGTGCTTACTGGTGAGCAACTTATGAAGCGTGGTTTTCATGGCCCTTTTAGATGTGAAATGTGTGGAGAGAATGTAGAAACTCTCAGCCATATTTTTATTGAGTGTACTTTAGCCTCTGAGCTATGGAGGAGAATGGCCACTTTACTTGGCTTACAATGGTCCAATTTTTTTACTTTTGAACAACTTTGGAGGGATTGGCCTAAACAAGAGGGTGTTGATCACTTTATTAGGCAGTTAGTTTGGATGGGTTCTACCATTCTTCTTTGGAATATCTGGAATGAAAGGAACAACCAAATTTTTAATCAAGATAGGAAGGATATTCACTATATTTGGCAAAAGACCATAGCCAACTTAGTTGAATCAGTCCATCAACTCCTTAATCACCCCCAAAACTCCCACCAAAGATGGGATCAAGTGATGCAAAGATTGAAGATTAAATCTTCTAAGGGCAACCAACTTAAAGGGAATGTGAGTATTTGTAAGATGGATAGGACAAGAAATTGGCAACCTCCTCCTAAGGATTTTGGAAAAGTCAATACTGATGGAGCCTCTAGAGGGAACCCTGGAAAAGCTAGTGCGGGAGGAATTGGTAGACTTTCAGATGGCTCCCTGGTTTTTACTTTTGCTGAGAATTTGGGTATTCTTTCCAATAACCTTGTTGAGGGGTATGGTATCCTCGAGAGGCCTTCAAGAGGCTACTAAGGTTGGATGGGAAAAGGTGTTAGTTGAGTCCGACTCTCAACTCATGATTAATATTTTGAAGACTCCTTCTAAGAATCATAAGGTTGATTGGAGAATAAAAAGAATTATTGAGAAGATTCAATTAATCCAGATGGGATTTTTGAAAGTTGATTACAATCATGTGGTCGAGAGATCAAAACAAGAGTGTTGATGCTTTAGCTAATTGGGCTTTGGACAAAGGTGATCTTACTTGTTATGGCCACCCTCCTAGATGGTGGGCTTCGCAAATAAGGGAAGCTCTTCTTTCTATCATTTCTTTGGATGGCTCCAAGTTTGAAGGTACCTAGTTTCTTCTTGCTTTATTTTTGCTTCTCTTTGGTTCGGTCAGGGTATTTTAGTTCCCTAGCTCAAACTATTCTTTCTTTTGTTTCCTCTATTGATTCTTGCCTTAAAAGTCTTTTGGTCTAGAAAGGTCATTGTTATGTTCAATTTTTTTTTCTTTTTCCTTTTTTGTTTTTTGTTTAGTTTTTTGAGGTGGTGTGTGTTTTTTTTGTTTTGTTTTGTTTTTGTGTTCTTTGTGTTGTTTTTTGTTGTTCTTGTGTTTTTGTTGTTTTGTGTTTTTTGTTATTGTTCTTGTGTTTTTGTTGTTCTTGTTCTTGTGTTTATGTATGTTTGTGTTAATTCGTGTTTTTGTGTGTGAGTGTTTTCTATGTTTTTTGTTTTTGTTTATTGTCTGTTGTTGGTTGTTTTTTATTTTTATTTTTATTTTTTAGGTTTTGGTTGTTTTTGTTGGTTATGTCTTTGTAGTGTTTTGTTGTTTTTGTCATGTTTGTGTTTTGTTTTGTTGTTCTTGTGTTTTTTCTATGTGGTTCGTGTTGTGGTTTTTTATCTTATTGTGTGTGTTTGGTTGTGCTTTATCTTTTTGACACACTCAAGGAGCATGTTTTTTATTTTATTTTATTATTTTTATTTTTATTTATTTATTTTTTAATCTTATTGTGTGTTTGTTTGCTCCTTGAGTATGTCAAAGGTGGTAGGCCAGGTTCGAGCCCTGGGCGATTTTGGTGGAATGGATACCCCTGCCTCCTTGGGTCTTACCCGAAAGTGGCATCCCTTCTGGGATGTTTTCCACAAAAAAAAAAGTCTCGTGGATTGATAAGTGCTTGTATGGCCACACACTTACTAAGAAGATACCCAAGTTCAAACCTAGAAGGCAACCTGTTTGCAAAGGTTGTAGCCTGATCTAAATCCTCTGAGTGTGAGTCAGACCAACAATGACGGTACGAATCTCGATCGGTGGTCCCCTTCACGCCGAGTCAATAATAACAAGGCGAAATAAGTTTGATGGGAGCAATCCTTGTTGTTTGTTTGAACCCTCCACTTTTCAATTACTAAAAATAGTGTGGTTGTGATTAACTCTCCTATGTAACCCCCTCTCTCTCTCTTTATATATATATATAACTCTCCTATGTAACCCCTCTCTCTTTTATATATATATATATATATATATATATATATATATATATATATCACCATCTTATAAACATATATGAATAATTTTAAAAGCAATACTACTAAATACTATTAATTCATTCAAATATATTTTTTCACTTTTCAAAAAATACTATAATAATAATATTACTTACATTATTACCAAAAATATTATAATAATATTACTAAAAAAATATTATAATAATAATATACAATAATATATATTCAACATATAATACCAAAAATATTGTAATAATAATATATAATCAACAAACTATTTTAATTCTATATAATATATATACCTCATCACATCATTCAAAACAAAAAAAAGTCGTCATCTTAACTTTCATTATTAAAAAAATCATATAACCCATTTAAAATTTTCATAAACAAAGTATATACCATCCCATCAACTAACATGGATAATTTTAAAGTTTCATCTTAGCCCGGATTTTAAAGTTGAGATCATGAGAAATCTCGTCCTTCTTATTACTTTTAAGTTTGTGCAAGACACCTTTGAAATATCCCCAACAAACATTTTAGACAGGGTAGACAAAACCAACTTGCACCTTAAAAGTTATTTAGATGATATGTATTAAAAAAATATGGGTTATATTATTTCATTAAAAATAATTTTATTATATTATTATTATTTTATTGTATAAAGTTTTTTTTGATTAATTTTAGTTTGTTGAGTAAAGATGACGTTAATATTTTTGTGAGTGTGGTTTACCAGTAAGGATGTCACTTGTTATCGGTGATGTGACCCGGGTTCAATTTCCATGGTGGATGTGTATAAGAAGTACTACTTAAAAAAAAAGTTAATGTGATTCAACCATTCAAAATAATTAAAACCTGAACAATGGAACCCAAACACTCTACCTCTACCAACCAACCTATTATTAGATAATTTTATTATATTATAAATAAATAATAAAAAAGCTACTACAAATTTTCCTAAGAATAGGATTATAATTATTAGAGATTTAATTTAAAATTTTATAAATTTTTAATAGTAATTAATAAAAAATTAAAGGTATTATCTTGAAAATTTTAACAGGTTGAGAGGAAGAGGTTAATAATTTAGTTAGCTATAAGGCATTAATCATTTAGTTATAAAGGTTATTAATTTGGGTAAATTTTAAAAGTAATTAATTAAAAATATATATACTTGTTGTGAGCAGCTTTTGTGGTTTGAACCCTGCCTTTGTTAATTACTAAAAATGGTAAGGTTGTAACCAACTCCCTTATATATTTTTTAAATAATAATAAATCTGCTCATGTAAAGGAGTCGAAGAGCAAGTGCGTAGTTAAAATTCTCCAATTACAATCGAGAGGCCCCAGATTCAAATCTCTCCGCAGATATGCTATGTACATAAGGGATTACAAATTAAATAATAATAATAAATATATCTTTAAATAAAAATATTATTAATAAATTATTTTAAAAATCATTATTTTAAGATAATATATATATATATATATATATTTATTTATTTATTTATTTGATGAAAAAGCCATTATATTAATAAAATAATGTCTAATCATACAAAAAAGGGTGGGTGGGATTAGGACACCCCGTAAGTCAACTCATTAACCACCGTGATTAGGAGTACATAAGAATGTCAGAACCAGTCCACAAAAAACTAGATAACAACTGCCAAAGTAGTGTTAAATATGCATTCAGAAAGAAAGGAGCCGAGAAATCACTGCTAGGTGGAAGACCTTAAGTTTTCCTCCATAAGGTCATAAGTCCATCCAACGGTTGAAGAAGCAGGAACCCTCAACCATCAGCATTAGTACCACTAACAGTATAAGTCTATGCATTTGGTATAATTCACACCAACCAGGGGCATCATCTTGCTCAAGAGGTCGAACATCCCAACCAGAGGCCGAGTAAGACGGGCCTCCAGCTCCAGATTCTTCATATTTGCACTGCGGGGGGTTGGGACTAGTGTTTGGTAGCAGAGGGCTGTGGCCGGTGATAGGTCCCTGGTGAGTCGAAAACTGAGATCTGGAAGGGGAAGTAAGAGGCACACAACTCATAGTGCAGGGCGCATTCCTTCAATGATCCATAAGGGTATGTAAGTACTGCAACTCCACATGTCTTTTTTCAACCTGTACTTGAATATGTAACCATTAATCAAAAAATATAGCATATTTATCAGCAATTGAAAAGACACACCCGAAATTTTGTTGAGAAAAAAACAACTCTATTCCGAAACATCCAAAAATAAATCAGGGTGCCAATTCTAAATTTTTTTTTTTTGAAAACAAATAAGATATAATTTAATTTACTTAAAAAACAGATCCAATCCCAAATCAAAAACAAAAACAAATCTAATATTTTGTTGAGAATAGAATGATAATAAATTATTTATAGGCTTGTTATTCTAATTTAAATTTTAAATAATGCTAATGATAATTTTATATTAAAGATTATTTTATATAGTTTGTTTTTTAATTTATTTTTATAATTTATTTTATACATATTTGCGTGTTGTGGTCTACTGGCAAGGATGCCACTTTCATTATTGGTGATGTGACCTAGGTTCAACCCCCACGATGGATATGTATATGTATAAGGAGTATTTGCTCAATAAATTATAGTTATATTAACTATATCAAATATTTTAATTTAAAGTAAAATATATATATATATATATATATATATATATATATATATATATATATATATATATATATATATATATAATATTTTTAATCCTTTAGATCTTGAATCCCAAATCCTTTCTTGATCTTTTTTTAGTTATCAAATAGCATTAGCTCAATTCGTTAGATTCCACAACTTTCGAGGAGACTAAGGTTCGAATTTTGCCAAACGATACATGTTGGGGGTCTCATATAACCAATTCAAAGAATAATGGATTTTTATTGATGTCATACATATAAATGAGGACATGAGACCACGAGGGGTTGTTCTCAAGTTCCTAAGAGATTCGAACCCTTGATATTTTTACATTGAGCGCCCCTCGCTCACCACTCTACCAAGACCTCAGTCTAATTTTAATGTTTTTTGACATGGTAATTTTATGAAACTTATCTTTAAAAGAAATTATATTTTTTTCTTGTTTAAATTAATAAATGATTTTTTATGAACACATAATAAATGAATTTTAATTTTTTATATGGGATTGAAATTGGTCTCACTCGTATCATATTGTGACCACATAGTGTTATCACAATATCTTGGCAATTATGCATATATTGTTCGACGAGATTTAAATTTGAGTCTCCTTAAAATTCAAGGAATTTAATCAATTGAACTCATGATATTTTATGAATTAATAAATATTTTAGTTTGATCACTTTTTAAAGTATACATCTTTTTGTCACTACAAAAAAAAAATTAATTAAATGGATAAAGGAGTTTTGAAAGGGAATCCAAACCTTTTACAAAAGTGGAACAAACAACCTTTCGAAAGCTAGGAAGAACAAATAGAGGACCAACCCAAAAAGATCCAAAGATCCAATATCTAGCAAAATTCATACAATCAAAGAGACACAAAACATCCCACAACTAAAACTATTCACAAACAAAAGAAAGACTAACAACAACTGGGATCAAAGAACAACAACGTCCCATGCAAGGGATAAAACCATCCTAGAGACACATATTAATGAATCTATCCACATGTACTTGTGCCACATACTGTCGATATTTGAATTACTCCTGTTTTTAATGAATCTATCTACTTATACTTGTGCTACACACTATCGATATTCGAATTGTAGGTGCGAGATTTAGACCATTTCAAATTCAAAATAAGGTGAGAATTTGAATTCGAATCCCTACAAATAGTGACCCTATCCACAGTAGTCCATCTAATGCAAACCAAGGGTAGAAATGAAGGTATATCATGTTCTTGCAATATCATTGTCTAACTGATTTAGTTCAATAGGGAAATCTTCCTGTCAAAGTGTGCACCTTTCCTAGGTGAGCACCAAGTTTACTAGGAAATCTATAAATCGATTCTCTTCCCTGTAGACATGGTTAAAAATAACATAATCAAGAGCTTGAATCTGACTCAGGGCTTCTTCTAACTCATTTACGATAGATTAAGAAAGGATTTGGGAGCCTTTAAGCATGTTTATAATATTAAGGGAATCCCCTTCAAAAATAATCTTCCTGCCAAACACATAATCCAAAAGAGAGATCCCATAGAAGAGAGCAAGCACCTCATAAAAGTAACTAGTCTAACGATCCAGGTTCTCCATGTAGGCCATCAAAATACTCCCATAAAAATCCCTAAATAAACCACCAGCACCCATCAGGCCAGGACTGCCCTTAGCAATCCCATCAAAATTGAGTTTCAACCAGCCAGGAGGAGGGGGCTTCCAAACTGTTCAAACCTTATAGAGACTATAGGGTGCAGACTAGGAGTGGTATTGGATCTAAAATCAAGGACCGATTCCACAAACATAGTTCTGGCAAGGGAGACTTTATCCAATGAAAGATAATAAACATTCTCAACAGTAGCCACCAGAGCACAAAAAGCAACAATCTATGTAGGATGAGAAACATTCTTAAAGGCACGAGAATTATGCTCCTTCTAGATGCGCCACTAGACATGAGGTAAACCAAACGATAAGAAAGCATGGAGGCAAGGGGATAAAAAAGGATACCACCATTGCATAATCAAGTTGGACAAAACCCTAAGAAAAATCTAGTTAACAGAGCAGAGAAACTGAGAGAGGACAAATTGAGAGAACAGGCATACATAAAATATATGAAAAGGAGATTCCTTCGGACCACCACATAAATAGCACATATTCAGGAATACAAACCTCTCTTTTGTATGTTATCAAAAATTAGATATTTGCCTTGGGCTGCCAACCAATAAAATATGTTTACCTTAGGAGTAAAGCCCTTCACCAGATATTGCTAGTAGGGAACCAAGAATCAATAGATGCCTCTATAAGAGAGTAGGCCAATTTAACTGAGAAGCAGTCATTCTTCTCAACTTCCCATACAAGCTTATCTGGCTTGTCTCAACTAGATATGACAATCCACTTTAGGATATTTTTTATAGCTCTAACGACCATCTATTCATCCTATGAGATGCCAAGGAAAGCAAATATTTTCCAAAGTTTTCCACCATCAATAATCTCAATGAAATCACATACCTTTGGGCCAAAATCTTGGTCTGTCAATTGCACCAAGCTTAAGTTTAGATATGAGCCTAACGGCTGGTTGACATCCCATTTGTCTTTCCAAAAGTAGATGCTCTGACCATTTCCCAATAGCCATCTTCATCCTTTTACAATATCAGAGCAGCTTTGAACAATGCTCTGCCAGAATGTCAAACCTTGAGAAGGGATGGGATCTGAGAGAAACTCCACCATTACCTAAATATTTGGCTGATAGAATTCTGACCCAATTAATGTTATATTTTGAAACTAGTCTCCAACTTTATTTAGAGATAAATGCTCTATTTAAAGTATTCATCCTTCTCAAACCAAGACCACCCATCTTATTTTTGCTACACACTTGATACCAAGTCACCAGAGAAAATTTCTTCTTCTCATCAGGACCAAACTAGAGGAAAGATAACTGGATTTGCTCAATCTTTCGTAGAATATTTTCTAGAATCCTAAAAAGAGAGAGAAAGTAGACCGAAATGCTCTACAGGGTAAATTTAACCAACATAATTTTACTTGTTTGGCTCAAAAGGGCCCCTTTCCAGCCCACCAACTTTTTTTGGATTCTTTCCACGACCGGTTCCCAAAGGAAAGTTTTGATACCACCTTTGAATAATGGCATTCCCAAGTACATTGAAGGGAGGGAGTAAATTTTACATTCTAGAATCTCGGTAATTCTCCTCTGCCTACCAGGGAGAGTATTAAGGAAGAACACTTAACTTTTTTGTAAACTCACTTTCTACCCATATGCTCTTTCATAATCCATGAGGATGTCTTTAACAACTCTAGCTTGAGGGATGGAAGGAAGAAAAAATAACAATGTATCATCGGTTAATTGGTGATGAGTTATCAGGGCAATGGCAGAAGCAGGTTTGATGCCTTCAATGTTAGGATTCGCCTTCAAGGTTCTTCCCAACGACTCAACCAGAAAAATAAAAAGATACAGAGAAATGGGATCGCCCTGGTGTATATCATTACAACTGCTAAAATATATCGCTGGTGAACCATTGATAATAATTAAAAAAATTATCGAGGAAATATAGGCTCTAATCAGATTTATCCAACTAGCCTTGAAGCCAAACTTCCCTAGGACTCTAAATAGAAAAATCCATGAGATCCTATTATAAAATTTATTCATGTAGAGCTTAAGGAAGGTCCCTGGTATTTTTCTTCAATCAATAAAATGGATAAGCTTATGCAATGTGATAACGCCATCCAAAATTTGTCTACCTACCACAAAGCCACTTTGGGGGTGATCAATTAATGATGGTAGACAAAATTTGAGTCTATTAGGGATTTTAGTAAGGATCTTAAAGATGGTATTACAGAGACTAATGGATCTAAAATTTGAGAAGTCTTTGGCACCCACCATATTGGGAATAAAAACTAAAAAGGTAGAGTTAACATCAGATGGAATGAAATGAGACTTCTAAATTTCTCTCATGGCTAAGCAGATATCCTTACAAACAATATGCCAAAACTTTTTTAATAAAATGGGAGGAAAATCGTCTTCTCCGAGGGCTTTTAGACCTCCCATGTAAAAAATAGCAACACTAATTTTCTCATCCTTAAATGGATCATAGAGGGCTTCATTCATATCTTCAGAAACTAGGGAGGGTATGTTCTATAAAAAAATATCTTCAACCTGTTGGTCCCTGGCATTTCTCGAACAGAGGAGGGATTTAAAAAACTCCACCACCTCATCTCTAGTTTCTTTAATGTCCTTCATGCTTTTACCATTTGTCTTAAAAAAATTTCAAATTCTCCTATAGCTCATATACCTTAAGGTGGACGTGTGAATTTTTTTTGTGTTTCTATCCCTTTAATGCAGACATAGGAATCTTGACTTTTGGTGCCACATGGTCTCTTCTTCAAAAAGAACATTGTGCAAGTCTATTAAGAGTTTTCTTTCCTTAAACCTATCCCATTTAATGATTACACTAGACTCTAGGGAAGATTCAAAATCCTATAACTAACATGTTAACTCATTTTTCTTCAGGAGCACATTTTCAAAAACGTATTTATTCCAAATCTTAAGATTAAGTCTTGATAAATTTGATTTTGGAAGCTACTTGAGAAATAGGAGGACCTATGAAGTCCCTTGACCACCACTCCCAAATTATGGACTCTAAATCCTGATGTTGGAGTCACATAACCTCAAACCTAAAGGTTTGGGAAATAAGGTGGTATTCTAGATTCTTTTGAACACCAGAGGATTATGATCAGAGCCAACTTTAGGAAGGGAGCAAACATATTCATCTCCAAAAATAGGAAGACCTTCCTTAGAGACCAACACCCTATCCATCCTGCACTAAATGTTTTGATTTCCTAAATGTCTATTGTTGTAGGTATATTTACATCCCTTCAAATATACATCCATAAGTTCTCGACTATTGATAAAAGAGGTGAATTCCTCCATGATTTTAGAGCCATACTCACAACAACCATTTTTTTAGGGGTACAAGGGGGTGTTGAAATCCTCAATCAAGATCTAGGTTTTCCCTTTAAAAATGTCCCTCATAGGGCTCAACGATTCCCATAGGAGAGCCCTATTGGGCCCATATTAGGAGTGTAAACATTAGACATAATCCATCTAAATCTTGGGTATTTACGACAAAAAATAATATTAATCACCCTATCAAATATAAGGAGGATTGATCCATGAAGTTTCTCTGGGTTCCATAAACACATTAGTCCCCCAAAATCTCCATTGGCAGAGTTTGTAGCAAAACTCGCCTCCTTCCAAACTATCTTTATAATTGCCTTAGCATTAGAACTATCCATCTTAGTTTCCTAGATAAAAATACCCTCAGGCTTTACCTCTTTCCTCATTGACATCAAAATTCATTGTTTGGAAGGCCCATTCAGGCCTCTTATATTCCAAGTTAACAACTTCATTTACAAGATTTGGGAATAATTTCTCCATTCGAAGAACTAGGGAAGCTGTAGAATGTATCAATTTTTAGTTGTTTACTTTTATTATCTTTCTCTTTATCAAATTTAAATTGATATTGGAGACCATATCTTAAATATTTACATGACTCTAATTAATCTACAAAAATAATATAGTCACTACAAAAATTAATTATATGACCACTAAATATTTACAAAACTCTAATTAATATTGAATGTTTTCTTTATTAATAAAAGATAAAAATAATACATCATTAGGCCATTAATAATAGCCACCATGAAACATAATACAATACTTGAGTAGTTAGTACAAAAAAACCAAAATAAATACTTACCAATATTGACCTTTACTAGGCCTATATTTTTTTTTATTAGGTGGAAGAAGGGGCTTTGAAAAGGTCCTTGAACCTTTTACAAGCAAAAGAAGGGGTTTTGCAAGGGTCCTTGAACCTTTTACAACATAAACATAACCTTGAGGCTGTAGAAGAAATATAAAAGAGTAACAAAGAAAAACAAGACAAGATCCGACAACAATAGGATCCTAGAAGCCAAGAGAACTAAACATAAGCACTGAAGAGAAAGTCGGATCCCCCTAGATTCAGACCTAACAACTACAATAGAAAACCAAGCTAATATAGGAATCCCGATTTGAAATTTGGGATCCTCAAATACAACCTAAAAATTTGCTCCAATTTAAATCAAAATTAAAATTTAAAATTTTCCTACCCAATCCAAGAAACATTCCCAAGTGGGGTAGATATTTACCAACAACCTTGTAAAATCTTGCACAAAAATTAAATCAAAAAGTTTAAATTTTTCCTGCAGGGGCCTCCCTAGATTCAAGATTCCAAGGAGAAAATGCAATAACTTCCCCAAATCCACAAAATTAGGGTAGCTTGATGAGATCTCCACAAACCTTGTATCCATAAAATAATCAAACGAAAAATAGATATGGAAGTTGTCAACTTTAGAAAATTTTGAATCCACATCTGCTAATAAGAATTTTACCCAAACAAAATGGAACTCTTACAAACCCAAGAGTGGGTTTACATCTTTAGCCAGATATAGGGATCCTTTCTGACCTCTGGTATTACTCCTATGAAACTGAGACTCGAGGAAGAAACTGTTCGTAGGGTCTACCCTCCTAAGAGGGGAATGTAAAAGCACACCACAACCAAAAAGCACAAAACCAATAGATAGAACACCTACAAGATTTTCCTTCCAATGCCTCTCGAGAAACCTGCTCACATTTGAATTTAAAATAATAATATATTTCCCACCTAGGTCTCAAACCAAGAAAGGATCACAAATAGCTAGAAACATTCTCGCTTCTATATTTAAAATTTGAAAATTTATCTTGCCCACCATAAATGCCATAAAAGGGAATGTCTGCAAGAACTTCTTAGGATCCATGTTCTTAGGTAGATCAACTCCAAGACTAGCAACTAGCCCACTAATAGTTGAATTCTTGTTCACATCGACATTTGAGATTTGAAATTTTATCTCGCCCAACACAAAGGCCACAAAAGGATTTACCTACAAAATCATCTCAAGATCCATGAATCCTGGACCACGTTCTTAGATAAATTGGCTCCAAGACCAACAACTAGACCATTAACATTTATATTCACTCATATCAACATTTGAAATTTAAAGTTTTTTCTCACCTAACACAATGGTTGCAGAAGGAAATATCTACAAGAACTTCTCAGAACCCAGAAACATAAGATCCATGTTCTTAGGTAGAGCAACTCCAAGACCAGCAGTTAGACCATTGACAGTCAAATTTTGGCTCACATCAATATTTGAAATTTAAAACTTTTTTTTGTCCAACATTATAGTTGCAAAAGAGAATCTCTGCAAGAACTTCTCAAGACCCACGAACATAGGATCTATGTTCTCATGCAAATCAGCTCTAGGACCAGCAACTAGACCGTTAACAATCGAATTCCCACTTACATCAACATTTGAAATTTAAAAAAATTTCCCACCCAGCACAACGATCACAAAAGAGAATATCTCCAAGAATTTCTCAGTACCCACAAATACAAAATCTATGTTCTTAGGTAGATCAGCGCCAAGACCAGCAATTAGACCACTAACAACCATATTCTTGCTCACATCAACATTTGAAATTTGAAACTTTTCCCACCCAACATAGCAACCATAGAAGGAAATGTCTATAAGAACTTCTTAGGACCTGTTAGCATATCATAGTGATATCTTAGTTATTTCATTATTTAGGTTTATTTAGGCGTATTGTTATTTTCTATAACAATCTCTATTTTTACCTCGGGTGGTTCCACAACCTCCGGGTTTATTTTAAGCTGCAAATGTATTATTTAAATGTTGCTTCAATAATGAAATATTGTTCGATTATTTCAACATGGCATCAGAGCCAGAAGGGTGAGAGAGAGAGGAGGCGACATTTTTTTGAGCTGGTCTTGCCTGGAGAAAAGCAGTTTTTTTTTTGGGAGGAAGCGGAAGCTTGCTGGTCTGGGATTTTTTTTTCCAGTGCTGGTCTGGGAAATTTTTTTTCCCAACGCTGGTCTGTGCGTGTTTTTTTGCTGAGCACGCATCTTTAAAAAAAAAAAACACTCAGACCCCCCCTGCGCTACGCACCTCCTGTGCGTGTTTTTTTTCTTCACGCCACTCAGCGCCCCCTCCCCCGCGTGTGATATATATAAAAATAAATAAAAAATTCCGCGCCCCCCCGCCGTCGCGACGTGATTAAAAATCACACGTGGCCGCGCCACGCGCCACCACCCCCCAACGTCGTCGCGTGATTTATTTCTTCACGCGACGCGCGTCGCACCCCCTCCCCCCCCGCGACGCAGGCCACCTGTTGCAACCGCGATGACCTTGCCACAACCGCGATAGCCTGCAGCAGCAGACGTCGCGCAATGTCGCACGATGCCTGGCCATCCCAGCTGCTGCCCGTAGCAGCGGGCGTCTTTTCGCTGCCACCAGCAGCCGACGCCGACTCGCCGTGACCAGCAGCAGAGGAAAGGTGCCTCCGCGGCCACCTGGCGATGGCAGCCACGGAGGGAGCTACGGCCAGGTGGCTGCGCTAACAGGGAAAGGGGTTGGGGACCCTCCTCAAATAGGAGGGGGTCCCTGATCCTTTCGAATCAGCTCGCTAGTCCACCTGGTGGTGGACTGTGCGGTAAGGCTCAGGGAGCTTGCAGGTTGGGGGTTCAAATCCCGCCGACTCCCCCTTGGAGAGAAAAAAAGGTAAAAAAAAAAATTTCTAAAGTTTTTTTTTAATTATTATTATTTTTAGTTAAATTAAAATTTTAATTTTAATTTATTTTTCTATAGTTTTAAAACTATATAAATTAAAATTTGATTTTAATTTATATTTTCATAGTTTTTAAAACTATATAAATTAAAATTATTTTTTTTTAACTTTAAAAATATATAATAATTATAAAAAAAATGCTTTGTTAAGAAATTTTTTTTTTCGGGGGTATTTTTTTTCCAAAAATCACAGGGAGGAAAGTGGGTAATTTTTTGAAAAGCAAATTTGGCATTATTGTAAAGGTGCATTTTCGGCTGCGCCCGACACCTAGTGGGTTATTTCTTTGGGCACTTTTATGTTGTATATTGCATATTTCATTTTTTGCACTATAACATTAAAAGTTAAAATGAAATTCACTCCTAAGTCCCCGGAATAATTAAAACCCATTCATGCAATTTATTGCACTGCAGCGTTCGGTATTTGTGATAACTCTGGCCAATACTTACAGGTAAAGCTATCGTGATTGCGCTACTGTATCTGCCTCCTAATATAGCTGCCAAAACGATGTCTGAGCTTGTTCTCTATAAATCGTCGGGGAGAGATAAGTTTGCCATTTTGCATTTTTTTACTCTATCCATTACCCTAATAGTTCTTGTGTTTAGGCGTAAATCCTGACGAAAGTTTTGTAATCCAAAGTGTTTAGGGGAAGTTACGCCCCATGCATGAGGATTGCAGACTTTCTATGGTAGGTGCCATCAACAAGACTATTCCCTTTCAGTACTGCTTAAGTTCCACGTATCGTATGATCTCTAAAAATTACCTATAGTTTCCCTCACGTAAGGGCGGGTGATTTTTTTTATCTTTCTAAATACCTATAGTTTCCCTCACGTAAGGGCGGGTATTTTGTACGGTATATTGGCCTAGCAAAAGGTATATCGAAAGGGGGACCAATTGGTGTTATAAGGAACCTTCACCATGTCTACAAAATTAATGACTGATTCTCATCAGTTGTTGAAAGGTCCTAATTACACACCATGGAAAAACAATATGAAGGCTATCCTAGTCATGGATGACTTATGGGATGTTGTAGCTGGAGCAACAACAAGACCTTCATCTGCTCATCGGTGCTACGACTCCATCTCTTGCTCAAAAGACTTTGATAAGCTAGACATCAAAGCAAAGGTGCTCATTTTGCTTGATGTGGCTGATGAAGTTCAACCCCATATTGCTGACTGTGCAAATAGTAAAGAGGCATGGGATGCCCTTAATACTATCTATGAGGGAAAGAATGATTCCACTATTTTATTTCTTCAATCTCAATTACACATTCTAAGCATGAAACAGGGGGATACAGTTGAATTTTTTCTTTGCAGAGTGTCAGAATTGAAAGCAAAGTTGAATTCTTTAGGAGAACCAGTTGAAGATAAGCTCCTTACCTCAATTGTATTGAGAGCTTTACCTGATTCTTATCGGGTTTTGATCACTTCCCTTCAGGTGTCGCAACGGAAAGTTACTTTTGTAGAATTGGTTAATATGCTTCAAGAGGAGGAGGCACGCCAACTACAGTGAGATGATTCTTCTAACACTGCCCTCTACATCAATAGGAAAGGGCAAAACCAGAAGAAGGGTAATTTTCAGAAGGGAGGGAATTCACAAAAGGATTCAAAAGGGAAAAAAACTCAACAACCTCAATAGAAAAAGCGATATTGCAAGATCTGTGACAAAGAAGGTCATGATACAAATAGATGTTGGCATAAGAATAAACAATCAAAATAGAAAGGTCGAAACAAACCATAAAAGAACAAACAACAAGTGAATGTTGTTGTTGAAGAATCTGACATGAATTTTGAGAGAGCCCACAAAGTTCTCATGACTACCACAGTGTCCAAGTAGATGGATCCTATCTGGTGTGTTGATTCTGGAGCCGGTAGGCACATGATCGGTGACAAATCATGGTTTGAGTCTTTTGAGGCCAAAGAGGGCAAACCCTGTCACTATTGTCGATGATAAAACCTACAAGGTTTAGGGTGAAGGTACTATTTCAGTCACTCTTCCCGATGGCAAGTGTCAGATTGACAAAGTTCTCTATGTTCCAGGATTGGCAAACAATTTGTTGTCGATCACACAAATTTTGGACAAAGATATGGTTGTGAACTTTAGTGTTGAGGGAGGCAAGAAGTGTTGTTCTATTACCAGGAGGGGTAAGAACATTGCCACTACTTCATATAAGCATGGCTTATTTGCCTTAGATGCTATCTCTACTCCACATGTAGCCATGATAGTCTCTACAAAGGAGGCAACTTCCCTATGGCACAAGAGATATGGACATTTGAGTTCTGGTTACTTACTTGAGTTAAGTAAGTATGAAATGGTAAAAGTTCTTCCTTCCCTTTCTACCACTTTACCAATTTGCTCTGACTGCTTGGTAGGAAAGCAGCATAGAGTGCCTTTTGAAAGGAGCTCTACAAGAGCAAAGAAACCTCTAGAGTTGATTCACACCGATCTGTGTGGTCCCATCACTCCCAACAGTTGTGGGGGTAAGAGGTATTTTTAGTTATTCGTAGATGATTACTCACGAAAGATGTGGGTATTCTTTCTTCAACTGAAATCTGAAGCATTTGGCTTCTTTCAGCAATTCAAGAAATCTGTTGAAAAGGAGTCAGGAACTTCTATAAAGACCCTTCGCTCAGATCGAGGGGGGAGTTCACCTCTAAAGAATTCTCTAAGTTCTTGAAAGAAAATGGGATCACACGACAGTTAACTACTGCTTATACTCCTCAACAAAATGGAGTTGCTTGAAAGGAGGAATCGTTCCATCATGGAAATGGTTCGTTGCATATTCATGGGAGCTAGTCTTGAGCAACTATATTGGGCGAAAGCTGTCACCACAATAGTATATCTATTGAATAGGGCACCCACAAAGGCTCTACAAGGAATGACTCCACAGGAAGCATGGAGTGGTAGGAAACCCTCCATTTCTCATCTATGCATTTTTGGATGTAAAGCTTTCATGCACATACCAAAAGAGAAAAGGAAGAAGCTAGATGAGAAGACATTGAAGTGTATTCTTCTTGGGTATGATGAGCACTCTAAGGGTTATCGTTTGATTGATCCCTTAACCAAGAAGATACACATCAGTAGAGATGTAGTTTTTGATGAGGCTTTCACATCAGAACCCACATTAGATGTATACCTAGACCTTGTGGAACCTAAGGTTGATAAATCTCCTTCATCAAAAGTTGGAGGTCCGTCTTCATCTTCTTCAACACCTCAGAAGAAGAATCCAAAGTGGTATACAAATACAATCAAAGACTCTAAGCTATCCACTCCACCAGATTTGACATTGGATAGGCCTCGTACTCACAACATGGCTCGACAGGAGAAAGCTGCAATAGAGAATACTGGGGTTGATGAGCTGTGTCAATCTTTTGAGGAACTTTATGTAGATCCAGAGAGATACAGAAGATATGGATATTGATAGTGATAGGGTGTTTATGTCTTCCATAGATGATCTTGAACCCGCATCAGTGCAAGTTGCTCTTGGTGAGCCTCGGTGGAAGGTCACTATGGATGCAGAGTATAAATCTTTGATGAAAAACAAAACTTGGAAGCTTGTCGATCTACCATACGAAAAGAAGCCCATAGGCTACAAATGGGTGTATAAAGTGAAGTATAAGGCAGATGGTACAATAGATAAGCATAAGGCCCGACTTGTTGCAAAGGGCTATGCTCAAAGAGAAGGCATTGACTATGAGGAAACTTTTGCACCTACTGCTCGGATGACAACCATTCGAGTTCTTTGTGCTATGGAAGCGCAATATGGGTGGAAAGTACACAAAATGGATGTCAAGAGTGCTTTTATAAATGGTGATATCCAAGAAGAAGTCTACATGACTCAACCGAAAGGATTTGAAGTGGAAGGCCAACAATGAGAAAGTTTGCAGATTGGTAAAATCCTTATATGGTTTGAAACAAGCCCCTCGGGATTGGTATATAAAAATGGATCATCACCTTTTGCAGCATGGTTTTAAGAGATGTCCGTCAGATGCAAACCTCTATTTTAAGAAACGGGGTTCTGAAATAGTGTTGCTTGTACTCTATGTTGATGATCTGCTCATTACAGGGAGTTCAGAAACAATGATTTCTACTATCAAAAGAGACTTGTGTCAATATTTTGAGATGTCAGATCTCGGACTTCTCCATTATTGTCTTGGTCTGGAATTCAGCCAACAGGAGCACTACATCAAAGTGTCTCAGAAAAAATATGCCAAGACCCTATTGGAAAAATATCGCATTACTGATTGCAAGCCAATGTCAACTCCAATGGAAACAGGAATTCAATTATTGTGATATGATGATTCACCTAAGGTAGATGGTACACTCTATCGCCAGTTGATTGAGAGTCTCATATATCTGACCAACACTAGGCCAGATATCGTATTTGCTGTCAACTATCTTTCGAGGTTCATGCAGGAGCCTAAGACTACACATTGGAAAGCAGCAAAGCGCATTCTTCACTATGTCCGTGGCACAATGGAATATGGCCTAGAATATAAGAGGAACAACAAATTCTTCTTACAGGGATACACAGACTCCGACTATGCCGGATCATATGATGACCATAAATCAACTTCAGGATATTTGTTTCATCTTGGATCTGGTCCTGTCTCTTGGCACAACAAGAAGCAATAGGTGGTTGCTATTTCATCAACAGAGGCAAAATATCGTGCTGCACGTGAAGCTGTGTGCGAAGTGATATGGTTGTGTCGCATTCTCACAAGTATGGGTCTTCCATCAAAATCTCCAATACACTTGTTCTGCGACAACATGGGTGTTTTGAATCTTGTCAAGAATCCAATACATCATGAAAGAACCAAGCACATTGACACACAATGTCACTTCATTCGAGATGAAGTTCCAAGGCACCGAATTCAACTTCAGCACATTCCCACCAATGCTCAAGTTGTAGACATTTTCACTAAGGCACTTGCACGTGTCAAATTTGAATTGTTTCGCAGCTCTCTTTGTATTACCAAATGATGTAATCAGGGGGGATATTAGTAGTTCTTCAATTATATAAATAATTTAATAAGGGGGGATGTTAGCATATCATAGTGATATCTTAGTTATTTTATTATTTAGGTTTATTTAGGCGTATTGTTATTTTCTATAACAATCTCTATTTTTACCTCGGGTGGTTCCACAACCTCCGGGTTTATTTTAAGTTGCAAATGTATTATTTAAATGCTGCTTCAATAATGAAATTATGTTCGATTATTTCAATAGGACCCATGAACACAAGATCCATGTTTTCAAGCAGATCAGCTCTAGGACCAACAACTAGACCACTAATAGACAAAAATTTTCTCACATAGCATAGCAATTGCAGAAGGAAATGCCTATAATAACTTCTCAATTTTCATGAACACAGGATCCATGTTCTTAGGCAAATTAACTTTAGGACTAGCTAGCAACTACACTAATAACAATCATGATCCCACTCACATCAATATTTGAGATTTGAACCTTTTTTTTTGCCTAGCATAAATTTTATGGAAGGGATTGCCTAAAAGAACATCTTAGGACCCACAAACATAGAATCCACTTTCTCAGGTCAAAAATCTCTAGGACTAGCAACAAAACCCCTAATAGCCATAATCTTGCTCACATTGATAAATAAAAATTTAAACTTTTCTCACCTAGCATAAAAGCCTCAAAATGGAATACCTGCAAGAACCTCTTAGGATCCATGAACCTAGCTCTAGGATCGATATCTGAACCACAAACAACTGATATCTCACTCACAAAAAAACTTAAAGACTAAGGAACACTCCTACAAATAGTAGATTTCCTACCAAAAATCAAAATCTCATCCAACACCAACAAGAAGAGGAAATTCCCACATAATATGGGCTCCATGAATAGGAATTCTAGAAGATACTCTCCAAGAACCATAGAATCAGGGGACTTCAGAACCATCCCAATCCCTATAGGTTCCAAACCCACCAACACACTGAAACTAGCACCGAGACCATCACTCCACAATAGGTGAGATCCTCTCCTACCTAAACAACTCACCCTTCCACACTCTCTCTGCCTCCCTCTCACCCTTCCTCTCTCTCCCTAAACCCTAAACCCTTTACTAGGCCTATGTTATTATCATGAAAACTAAAAAAATCATACTAAAATTTTTTAATAGTAACATAATTAAGTTGAGACCATATAAACAAGACATAAGTATATTAGAATTAAAATGATAGATCCAAACACTAGATACCTAGGATATCTTACTAATTATAAGAGAAAATTATAAAACCATTATAAAGATGTCCCATCATGTTATAAATATAGTGTGAGATGCTCTTTTGTTCATGCACTACTTGGGATATTACATGAAGGATGTTTATAGCCAATTCATGAGTCATTGTTGGTATAACAATCCTTAGTATTCCCAACTCAAACCTAGTAATGGGAAGTATTTATTACATGTATTTAAGACCCTATCTTATATATTTTAGTTGATAACTTCTATAACTTATGCAGTGTAGGTGGCTATCATTACCATTATCATTATAATTACCACTTATAACACCACATGTGTATTACCATCAATTCTCATTATTAGAGATTCTTAATTATCTCTTTCTACAATATCGTTATCGCTTGTCATGAAAAATTTTCCATTAGTTTCAAACCCTCCATTACTTGTGTCCTCACTACCTCCAATCGGTATCTCATTTTCCTTCAATTTATTGTATGATATTTCTCACTCTTCATATTAGTATCTCCATTAGTCCCCTCTAAACTAACACATTAAAGGATTTTGGAATTCCAAAGACCATCATTAATAATCATACACTCCTTTTATTTTTCTCCATAAAAATTCATCCATAATCCACTTCACATTTCAAAGATACAATCAACCACCTTCCATTACAATCTTAATATTGCTTCTAATTGAAAAATACAACATTAATATATTTTAACATGATTCCTAGGAGTGTTTACTTTACGAGAAGGATTCGTGGATACATCTATTATTTCTATTGATTCCATCAACGCTATATTTAACATCCATCATAACTATGAAGAGTAAAATTTTTTATCCTTTCTGCTTCATTTCATCACTAAATTTATGGACCATAACATTGAGGCCTCTCAATCCACATTTATCTAGAATGCCTATAAAGAAAAGTTGAGAATAGGAAGCTCATATCATAAAAATAACTTGCATGTCCACATGATTTATCATGCATAATACACCTACATTAATAAAGGACTATCATTGGGACACTCTATAAGCAAACATCAAGTCATTTTTTCTTGCACAATAAATCCTTCAATTGAGCAACAAGCTTGAGTACGCAATGGTTTAGGGTTTGGCTCTTCTTCAGGAGGTCCAAGGTTCAAACTACGGTATGTGTGTGGTTGTGTGTTAATCCTCTATTGATAAGTTTAACTCTTGGCCTTACAAGGGGTCATGGTTGGGATGGGAATGCTCAGCCCTAAGCGTCGATCATAGGGGTTTCTCACACTAACATAATAAAAATAAAAAACAATCAAGTTTTTTCAATCCTTTTGAAATCCACAGTCACATTCCAAAAGTTATTCCAAGAGGAGAAAGATATCATTATATTTCACTTTGAGAAACCATAACACACACTTACTATGTCTCTTATTGCTTTTATTTTCAAATAAGTGAGAACTTGATAACTTATATGTAGACACCTTGTTAAATAAATAAAATGTATCTCATATTAACCTCACAACACTAAGCTTGTTAAGAATAATACATGGATAAATGTATAGCCTCTTGAATCATGCATTAGCCACATTAATAGGTCATCATAAGAACTAATACTAACAAGAACATTTTAAGGTTTTCTTTCTTAACCATGTATGTGAGGTATTGATTTACCTTTTGTCTTGGCTTCTTAGACATCCCTTCCTCTTATTTGTGTTACCAAGGTTTGTTGTCATTCACCTTGGCTCTAACTAGTACCCTAATCCTAATGTGTCCTCATGAACTAGACTTATCACAATAAGATCTAAAGTAACCCTTTAAGTGTTTTGTAGATGTGTTGTGAAAGGCCACAAGAATCATTGTTTTTGGCATTTAAGTGTAATCCCATTCTAATTTTAATTTTAGATTTGTTCCCCATATGTCTCACTAAACATTGTATATTGAAATTTAAATAATGATCATCCCTGCTATCCTTATTTAATATTGATTGTTATTATGCGAACATATACATATACATATACATATATATATATATATATATATATATATATATATATATATATATGCTTAATTCAATATTAAATGAAAATTTTGGTTACTTTAGAATTAAAGGTAATAATGTTTTGAAAATAGCTTTATTATTATTTTTTATTGTTTTAATCTTTAAATGGTATTAAAAAATGCAAATGACTTAACTTTTAAATAACTAAAATATATAATTTAATTTTAAATTACATGGAATTAAATGGATTGAGCTCAAATGATTAAGAGAAAAGCTAGGTTTGAATCTTGTCAAATAGTAAATTCATAAATGACATGCTATGTAATATGGGTTGAACAAATTTCAATCCCATATAACCAGTTATATAATTATTGAAGTTAACTTGATTTAGTTGTTGCATTATGTAATTATTTAAGTTGTAGCATGCTACTACCAACAATAAAATGAAATGGGATATAAACATATATTAAACTATCTTATAAAATTTATGACATTTTATAAAACAAACTGGTAAGTTAATAGGTATTATGTTAAGCCAAGAAATTTGAAGGCTCCCAAAGGCCTATTACATCAACAAAAAACTATGGAACAATAGGCAATAGCCATAACTTCAGAGGGAAAGAGCCAAACCCTCCAAACTACAGGTAAACCATCACCTATTACTATAGTAGTAGATACTACAAAAAGGAACAAAGCACAACCACCAGTGCTTAACGAAACTATAACCCATCGCAGAAAGAAAAGAAGCAGAGACACCAAGAAGTAGGGAATACACCAAGGAATAGGGAAGCCCTCAAGGCATAAACCACAATAAACAACAAAACTCAAACCAACAGAAGGGTTACTGAGCAGAGCTACCCATGGCCTCTTTTTGTTCATCTACCTTCTTGACCCCTTGTTGGACAATTTCACGAATCTCCCCAGTTATCACCTCAGTTGTTTTGGCTATCACCTCAGGATCTTCACCAAGAAAGTTGTCATAGTAGAATAACAGATACAGAGTGTTTATGTGGTCCTTCAGCGAGTTCACAACACATTCCAAATGGGTAATGGTAGTGGAACAAGACTTTATAACATGAGATACACCTCTAAAAATGTAGTGGTACCAATGATGCTTCCACACGCAACAAGGATCACACAAATTTAGTTGACTGAGGCCTTCATCTGCATGGAAAATATATCCACTAAATCTGCAAAAAGCAACCTTTAGGATGGACCAAAGCCTTCTATTTGAATTATTAATAAACCTTGGAAAAATATTTATACTCTGGGCAGCCAATAGAATGGAAATTCTCTTGGAAAACAGAAATATCATGAGACAAATTTCATAAGTGACAAACATACTAGGAATTAAGTACAAGAACACCCGCAACCAAATAAGTGACAACCAATAGACCTTGGAAAAATATTTATACTCTGGGAAGCCAATAGGATGGAAATTCTCTTGGAAAATGGAAATATCATGAGGTAAATTTCATAAGTGACAGACATACTAGGAATTAAGTACCAGAACACCCACCAAAAATGGACATAATGTGAAATGAAATTTTGGGTGAACATGTGAAGTCTAATCACTTGACACTTCCAATGGATAAAGGGAACACCAAGGTAATGGGGATGGCTTTCCAAGGGGACATACCAAATAACCATAACCTCTATAAAAATTTGAAAATTGACACTGATTGTCCTAACAGGACAATTTGAAACATCAAATATCTCACAAACTGTGAGAAGAATCAGAGTGGAAATGGTTGTTCTATCAATCATTATCAATTTTTTCAATGATAACTAATTCACATACCTCCTGTGGTAACAAATCTATCCAAGTCAGCAAACCTGGACCGTCAACCCCAATATTTGCCAATTTATCTGCCACCTTATTTGCTTCCCTGAAAGCGTGTTGGATAATAACTTCTTGTTGGTAGGTAACAAGTTTTCTGGCTTCTTCAATACAACTTCTAACTTTCCAAGATGGTCTGTTGGAGCTCTTCATGTAGTTTATGATATTTAGAGAGTCCCCTTCAATTATGATTCTGCCTGGAACATGCTTGATTAATGCAAGGCCTCTCCATAAAGCCTTAGCTTCTACCACATGATTGGACTGTTCACCAAGGTATTCAACAAAATCTAGGATTGGATTTCCTCTATGATCTCTGATTATGCCTCCTGCCCCTGCTTTACCCAGATTACCTTTGGCTGCCCCATCAAAGTTTAGTTTGACCCATCCCTGGGGTGGGGGACACCAGCTGATGTTACTTCTAGGATTGGGTTGAGCAGAGATCATATCTAGGGAAATGTTCAGAGAATGAAGAATAGTAGTTTCAAACCTAGAACAAGGTCTGGGATCCACAGGGATGATGGAAGCATTCTCTTGGGAAAATGAAATAATTATATTGGTTAATGAAGAAATATCCTTGGAAATATTGGAGAACACTCTCCTATTTCTTTCTAACCAAATTTTCTAGAGGAAGTGGTATAAACAGAACCTCCAAATAGATCGTAGTTTGGGGTGATGAAAAGGTTGAGGCCATTGAAGGAACAACTCAACGATGGAAGGAGGTTTGGCCCAACAAACTTGGAATTTTTGAAAGAGAATATCAAGGATGGCCAAGGAATAAGGACAGTTGAGAAAAATATGAAGGGAAGACTCCCATTCAGATAAGCATAAAAAACATCTGTTAGGAAGAATGATTCCTCTTTTTATGAGATTATCAACTGTCAAAATTTTATTTTGAATAACAAGCCAAGAGAAGAAAGCAATTTTGGGGGTAAGATGTTTAATCCACACCACATTAAAAGGAATTTGGGTTTCTTCTTGAGGAATGAGGAGTTGATAGGCAGACTTGACTGTAAATTCCCCATCTTCCGTTGGTGCCCAAATAATGTTGTCTTTGGTATTCCTTGTAGGTATAGTTATGGACTTTAACAATCTTTCTAAAGCCTTCGATTCTTCAGGACACTGATTGTTATGAATACTCTTCCACCTACAGGAGTTATTTGTCTTTATTAGAAAATCAGAAACTTTATCTCCAAAGATCATATCAGTGAAATATTTTAGGATCCTGAAGTTTTGGGCCTGAATGAGGGGCTGGTTTCCTGTCCAATTGTCCAACCAAAATTTTATTGATCTACCATCCCCTAGTTCCCATATGAGTCCTTTCCTCAATAGTCTCCTTGTTTGAATTATAGCTTTCCAGAAAGCTGAGCCATTTGTAGGTACTATCTCATTTAGGAAATCTATGCCCTACAGATATTTTCTCTTGACTATAGTGATCCACTCCACCTTTTCATCAGATAATAATCTCCAAGCCTGCTTAGCCACCAGTGACATATTTAGGTAATTGAGTCTTCTCAATTCGATTCCTCCCTGGTCTTTGGCTCTACACACTTTATCCCAGGCAACCAGGTGAAAATAATTTTTATTTTCAGCCCCAGTCCAAAGGAATTATTTTTGAATTTGTTCTATCTTGTCATACACTTTTAGGGGAGCTTTAAAAATAGAAAGAAAATAGATTGGAATACTTTGGAGGTATGCCATGGTTAAGATAGCTTTCCCTGCTTGGGTTAACAAGTTCCCCTTCCATCCAATTAGCTTTTTCTGAACTCTCTCAATCACAGGGTTCCACATCCCCTCAGTAGGCTTACCCACAAAAAGGGGAATACCTAAATAAACTATAGGGAAAGATGCAATTGAACATCCCAGGATCCTTGCTATTTTAATCTGTCTTTGATGGGGAGTATTCAAAAAATAGATTTTTCTTTTATGAAAGTTAACTTTTTGGCCTACTGCTTCTTCGTAGAGCATAAGGATGTACTTGATTACCTTAGCTTCAAATACGGATGCAAAAGTGGATAAAATTGTATCATCTACAAATTTTTGATGAGTAACAGGATCAGTCTGAGTGGTTGCTTTGATTCCAAAAATTAGACTTGTTCTTCTGGCTGCATGAATTATCCTCCCCAAAGCTTTCACTGCAATAATAAATAGTAAAGGCGATAAAGGATCTCCTTGTCTCAGACCTCTACTGCTTGGGAAATAACCAGCTGGAGAACCATTGACAATGACCGAAAACCAAGCAGTTGTGATGTAGCCTTTAATTAGTTCCACCCAATCTGGATGAAACCCAAACTTGAGCAGAACTGCAAACAAAAAATCCCAATTGACCCTGTCATAGGCCTTATTCATATCCAGTTTAAGGAAGAAAGCAACTTTCTTGTTCTGAGAAGTTGAGTGGAGAGCTTCATGGATAGTTATTATTCCATCTAAAATGGATCTTCCTTTGATGGAACTCCCTTGGCAATGATCTATAAATATAGGAAGCACTTCCCTCATTCTGTTAGCCATGCATTTGGTCAAGATTTTGTAGACAACATTGCATAGGCTAACTGGTCTATATTCATTCAAACTTTTTGCAGTTGGGGTCTTGGGGATGAGGGCTATGAAGGTAGAATTAAAGCTATGAGGTACAAATCTAGAAAATTGAAATTCTCTGACTGTAGCACAAACATCACCCCCCAAAATATCCCAAAATGTCTAAAAAAACCTTGGAGGAAATCCATCTGGTCCTGGTGCCTTATCAGGGTTCATGGAAAATAGTGCTTCTTTAATTTCATCATCAAAAAATTCAGCAAGCAATTTGAGATTGACATCATTAGGAATCACCTATGAAATATAAGATAATAATGACTCTTTAGCCAAAGGTGATCCAGGGACAGGAGCTTCTAGAAGAGAAACAAAATGGGAAACTACTTCATTCCTGATTTCTCTGATGTCTGAAGTGGTAGTCCCATCATTTTTGAGTAGTTCTTTAATTCTATTGTTACTTATGTTTCTCATTGTGGAAGTATGAAAAAACTTTGTGTTTGCATCTCCCTATTTTAACCATGTAATTCTTGATTTTTACCTCCAAAATGTCTCTTCGCAAGCTAAAGCATTATGGTATTCTGATAGAGCAATTTTTTCTTCTGTTATGACCTCTTCATTATTTATCCCATTTTGGATTTTATGCTCAATTATGGTCAATCTCTCCTTGATGGCTTGCTTATTGTCAAAAATATTCCCAAAAATCTCTTTATTCCAGGATTTAAGATTCTCTTTAACCAATCTTAGCTTCTACCCTAGTTTAAAAGAGGGTGATCCTTGATCAACACTTGGCCACCACTACATAATTCTTTCCCTAAGATCTGGATGATGAACCCACATCGCTTCAAAATGGAATGGAGTTTTGAAGGTTTTAGGATTATCCATTTCTAAAAGAAGAGGGCTATGATCAGACCCAATTTTAAGGAGATATTGAAGACTTGCATCTCCCCAAATATTTGTAGCCTCTTTGGAAAATAGGATTCTATCCAATCTGACCTGAATAAATTGACTTCCACTTTGCCTGTTACTCCATGTGAATTGGTTACCCTTAAGGTTGACATCCATAAGTTCATTGGTATTGATGAATTCTCTGAACTCTTCCATGCTTCTTGTTGATTTTCCTGAACCACCCCTTTTATCAGAGGGGTATAAGGGAGTGTTGAAATCCCCAACCAAAAGCTAGGGAATAGAATAAAATCTCTCTCTTAAGCTGGTAAGGGTTGACCATAACAAGACTCTAGCACTAGGAGTGTTGGGAGCATATACATTGGTAAGAATCCACTGGAATTTTTTGTCCTTGTCAAAAAATAGGATGCTAGATGTCCTATCACATGAGTGGATTAATCTGCCTTCTATCTTTGATGGATCCCAAAGACACATTAGCCCCCTTGAAGCTCCTTTTGCATGGCTAAAAATGGCTTCGCTATTTTTCCAAACTTTTTTTGCCATATGAGTGGACCATTTTTCATCTATTTTGGTTTCTTGCATAATGAATATAGTGGGTTTAACCTCTTTCCTAATGGATCTGGCTATCCTTTGTTTGGCCAGACCATTCAACCCTCTCACATTCCAGGAGAGGATTTTCATTTTGAGGATTTAGTTTTTTTGCCCCCCCTTACCTTGTGGTTGAGGGGGTTTGGTACATTTGCTTTCATCAATTGATTGGGATGTAATGTTTGGAAAGAGAGTCATTTGGATACCATTGGCAATATCATTCTGAATATCCTTTTTCCATTGTTCAATGGCTGATGTCCTACCTCTTTTCTTTTCACCTCCACAATCAATAGGAGATTTTTTGGAGCTTTTGGTCTGCTTTGGACTAGGTTTTGGGGGAATAAGTTGTTGTAAGATAGGGCTATCCTTTTCCTTGATTTTATGGATTGCACTCTCATATTCCATCTCTGTATGTTTTAAATTTTCTTCACAAAAGTTTTCCTCGTTCATAGGAATCAGATTCTCCTCTTCAGTAAAGTTATCTGGTATATTGACATTCTCACCAGGAATATATGATGGCCCAGATTTCGTTGGAGAGTCTAGGCTATTGGGGAGTTCAATGTCTTTACCCTTATATTCACCTTCCTCAAGTTCTTCTAATAAATCTTCAGAAAGAACACCAAATTTGTTTGGAGAAGAAAAAGAGGGACATACCTTTTCTTGATTTGTAATTTCAGTTGGTACAATCTATTGAGCTCCTTTGTCAGAAACATGTTGTTGAATATTTGAAGTTTCCCCACCCGTTAGGTCATTTCCACTCTATTTCTGATGATAAACCTTTCCATGGAGATTTTGTCCTAACTTTGGTTGATGGAATTGTTCTTTCTGCTCTTGGTTCCTCCTCCCTTGGAACCTAGTGAACTGAGCATCCTACTTTGGAATCTCCTCCATTCTTCTCAAATATGGACACTGGTTTCTTAAGTGGCCCTGTGTTCGACATTCAACACAAAAAGCTGGCTTATTTTCATATTCCAGGGCTTGCTTGCGATGATATGAACCGTATTCCAGTTCAATGTAGGTTGGTAGCATTTAATAAAGGAGGCGCGACATTTAATATTAGGTTATACTAATGGTAGGTTAAAGTTATGAAAAATAAAGTATAGACATTTCAATATTAAAATTAATATTAAATATTTATCATACTTCATATATATTTGGATGCTCATGGTTTTTTTTTAGAACATATATATAGTTGTAGTGATAGTGTGTGGTCATTCCCATTAAAATAACAAAATAATTGCATTTTTTTGTTAGGTCAATTAGACTATATGTGGTTTTCGTTTCTATTAAACATATTCTTCATTTTTCTTAAATTGTTATGTTTCTTCAATAAACTCCTTGACATGATTTTTATTAAGGAATAGATTTTCCCTTGTTCAATTGTCTTCTAAAATTAAATTTTGCCAAGATAAGGATCAACACCATGATTGGTTAAATTACCTGCTATCTATTTCTTTCTCTACAAATATGTTAATATTTTTAATATATTGCCTCCAATAGTAGTTGGAAATAAAAATATAATATCATTCTTTATCTTTTTTACAAATCCAGTTTTCTTGATAGCATTAATAATCCCTCAATTGAAATATATATCCATCCTTTCTCAATGGCAGACTTGATACTTGTAATAAGTGCTCTAACTTCTACATAGTCATTATTTGAAGTTCCATATGATTTTGAGTAAGGAGAATTGTATCTCCCTTATTAAAAAAAACCACCTATGCTAGCTTTCCCCAAATTTTCTTTGGAAGCACTGCCAAATTATTTTTAACGAACCCAACATCTGGATATTTCTCTTTTACCATAAATTGATTTAGATCCCTTGATTTGACTCCATTATTGCAAATGACCTTTGTATGTATATTTGAATTGTGTAATCAAGAGGCTAAGGAATTAGTTTTTCAAATTAAGACTTCTCATGATGGGCACCATGCCTATAAATAGTTTGCAAGAGAGGCATTAATATGATTCTAAACTTGGACACAATTTTGTATTTGTTTTTAAAATGTCTATTATTCCTTTCAATCCATATATTCCAACAGATAATTGTAGGACCAATCATCCACAAATACATAATGCTTTAGCTTTAGAATAATTAATCCAACATTTTATCATCTCCTTTAATGTTGATGGGGCAACACAATATATTCTCACTTTTTTGAAAAAGTAGCTCTAATAAAATGGACAATGAAGTAAATGATCTAATGTTTCTAGATCCTTCTTCCACATGGTACACTTGAAAGGTCCATGATATTATATTCTTTATAGAATCTCACCTATGAGAATTTTACTTTGGAATACCACACAAAGGAATGTTGAGGCTTTTGGGGGGGGGCCTTAAATGACCAAACATTCTTCTAAATAAAATCGTTGGGAGTAGAAAATACGATTGCTCCAAAGCCTTATATCCCAACTTGAACAAGTATCCACAATCTTTTGATATACTCCAAACCAATGCATTTTTTGAAGTTCATCCATTATTTGCTTTAGGTCCTTTGCTAAAACCAAGTTGCTAATCAAAATCCATGACCTAGATTTATTGCTCAAATCATTATAAATTTTGACCTTTAAACCTCTACTAAACATGCTCAAACCGATGTTTGTAATTTTAGATAAAAAATAAGAGGATAAGACTTCAATTAAGCATTGGACTAGAAATTTGTAAAACCTCCCTCATTGACTAGCCACTTAATTTATTTTTTGATCAGTTGTAAATTCTTTGTTATTAGGTTCCATGTTGTCGAAATCCTAGAGAGGGTGTGTTTCCTTAACAATTTTATTGAATCCATAAAACCTATAATTTTTAAAGTTGTATTTTTGTCTAAATCTTTCCTTGATATTTGAGTAATATCTAACCAAATTTTACCCCTAATATCAAACTTGTGATTCAATAATTTTTTAAGCCTGCCCCTCAAATATTCTTTCCTTTTTAATCCCTATTACACTTACAAAAAGAAAACCTAAAAAAATATTTGTACCCTTTCCAAAGAAAACTTTTTAAATTTTGTCAATTTGGATGTTATACCTATTGGTAATAATAAAAATTACATCATATATATATTGGAATGTAGTCTTTGTGAGTTGTAGCCTTCCAATAATGATTAGGAACTTACCTTTCCAACCTTCCAAACAAGATTTCACTCTATAAAAAATAAAGTCCTTAAAGCTTCTTCTTCTTTTATTTATCAAATAAATGAATACCTAGATATGTTGATGGCAATTTTCCAATTTTAAACTCTAAAATATCCATAGTAATATGTTATAAATTCAGCATAATGTTAATAAGAAAGCTCTTGGATTTTCTAGTACTAAATTAGCCTTCTCATAACATAATAACATTGATTTAAATTCCATGGCCTTACTGACTAAAGGATGACCTAAAAGAAAAGTATCATTGACAAATAAGAGATGATATTTAAAAGTACCATTTAGTGCAACATAAATACCTTTATTTTTCTTATAATTTTCCCTTTGAGAAAGCTCTTTATAATGCCTCAAAAATAACAAGAAGAGATAAGGAGATAGTGGATCAACTTGGCAAAGTCCATAGGATGATTCAAAGTATTTACTAGGGGATCCATTGATCAAATAAAATATTTGGTAGTGCTATAACATCTAATCTTTCATACCAACCTTGATCAAAATCAATTTAACCATATCTTTAAGAACTTCATGTAGAAAACTATAAGAAACCTATCATATGCTTTATTTATATCTAATTTAACAAGCATACCTAGCTTTTTCATGTAATGAAAAGAATGTGTGGCCTCTTGTACAATGAGTATACCATAAAGGATTTGTTTACGAAAAATAACATAATCTAGAATCTTTTTCAATCTATTTCCCATAATTTATTAATTTTCATATTTACCATATTACAAATGCTTATTGAAGATAAATTGTTATAATATTTAGTCTTACCTTTATTAGGAACTAATGCAATGAAGGACGTATTGATCTCACTTATTATACATTTCTTTTTTATAGTCTCTTTAACCATGACCAACATAACACTCTTCAATAAATGCCAACGTTTTTTAAAGAAAATTATAGGAAATCTATTGGGTATAGATATAAATAGAAAGTTGCTTCCTATAGCCCCTCCATAATTATCTTACTTGGGAGGTTTTCATTTTTTCTTTCTCTGATAATTGATAGAAAGTTTTATGAAAGCTTACATTGATCCCTCTTATCTTTCCCATATTTTAATATAGTATTTCTAAAATAGTTAATTGCTTGCTTCTTAATATATTTTTTCCTTGATACTTATTACATTTAAAGCTAAAATATTTTTGATTCGATAAAAAGACAAATATATTTTAGTAATAACATAGAAAATTGGTAATTTTATTCCCTTTATTAAGTTATCTCTCTAGATACTTACTAAGAAGAGACCCAAGTTCAAACCTTGGAGGCGTACCCATTGCAAAGGTAGTAGTTTGATCTGAATCCTCTGAGTGCGCGCCAAACCGACGACAACGATACAAATCCTGAGCGATCGATGGTCCATTTCATGCATGGTTATAAACAACGAGGTGGAATAGGGGTTATAGAGGGCAGCCCCAATATTCGAACCCTACTTGGTAGTAGAAAATGATTGTAAATGTAACCAATTCCCCTATGTATCAAAATAAATTTCTACCCCTAGATTTTTGGGTTCAATACAATTCTTTCCTTTACAACATGTTATAATAATCATAAATTATTAAGTTTTTACATAAGAATATAATAATATATATTACATTATCTTTTTACATAGCATTAAATAAAATTCTTAGATATAATCAATTATAAAATATAATACATAAGCTTTACTTTAACAAATTTAATTAAACAAATGTAAATATTATAACTCTTAAACTCCTTTATGCCTAATTTGTATATAAAAAAAAAAGTATTTGCATTTCATACTTGAAGACATATTTGACTCACCCACAAAACTAATAAATTGTTATTCATTAAATAAAAAAATTCACTATATGCTTTATAAGAATTATAGATCTATCAAATGGCATTAGCTCAACTGGTTAGATTCCTCAACATTCAAGAAAGAGACTAATGTTTGAATTTTGCCAAAAGATACACGGATAATATCTAAGCTTTGTTGTAACACCACTATGTGGTGATGACGTAATACGAGTGGGGGCCCATTTCAATCTCACATAACCAATTGAAAAAAAATTATAGATATAAACAAAGTCTATGTGGTGATGATGTAATATGAGTGGACCTATTTTAATCCCATATAACCAATTGAAAAATATATATATATATATATATTGGATCTAAACAGAGTCTAAATGGTGATGATGTAACTCGGGTGGAGTCATTTCAATCTCATATAACCAATTGATAAAAACAATTACATAGATCTATCAGATTCTATCCATCTTTAAGAGATCTATTTATAATTTAAAAACTATATTTAAGCATTAATTATATCACTTAAAAATACAATTTTAATATAAACAATATATTGATTGTTTAAAATATATATATATATATATATATATATATATATATATATATATATATATATATATATATATATATATATATATTTATTGATATTTTGTAATTAGAGCAATTTTGAATTTTCTTTTAGATTTGGACAATCTTTTAAATTTATAAATTTGTATAATATATATAAACAGTACTTTAATGTATTAATGGTATATAATCATTATAAGAAGGAGTTTTGAAAGGATAGCCAAACCTTATTACAAAAGGTATAGCTCACACCCTATCAAGGAGAAGGATGTTAGCAAGCTAAACAGAGACCAGCATCCAAAATCCACACAGGGGAAACAAGCACAGCCACCAGCAGGGAAGACAAAAAAGAAACAAACAGGTAGAAGGAAGACCAAACGACCTACAACTAACCCCCATAACCCATACAGATCAACCCACGCAGGCACACCCAAGCAAAGATAACAACCAAAACAAAAACAAAAAAACAGAACTATGAAAGACCTATCAAAAAACATGACCCAAACCATTATTGTTCGCTTGGGTTGTCCTTGTTGAGGCCCTCCAAAAGATGACCCACATATCCCCAGCTCGACATAGCAGTCAAGAGAAGAGTCTTCTCACTGCACTAGCTATCATAAAACCTAGTGAATCTCACTAGCACCCAAAATAGCTTATACCACCCATGAGACAGGGACCCACCAAAACGATGGCGGTACAAGTGAAGAATTTTAAAATATTTAAAAGATTAAACTTGGGGGAAATGGATGTCTATCAACAACATCCCCAATGTCAACATAGGAACAGGTTGAGCAAAACCTCCCCAACCTGATGGAATTACAAACGAGCCTAAAGAAACAAACCTCTAGTCTCTGGATCTGATGAAAAATCCTATCCAAATAGATAGTAGGCCTTATGATATTTTTATTAATATTAAGTAAAATTAAAAAATAAAAATAAAAAGAGTTTGTTTCAAGTCCCACAATTAGCTCAGGTTAACACTCAACATATATTGAAGGTATATCTATTGGATAATGATTTATGATGATGATATAACTAAAGGTGAATACTTATACTCTCATAAAGCCGCTTCATTGGGAGTGATGTCTTGAATACATAAGGATCACATACATATTCTTAAAATATATTTAGGATATGTGGTCCACCGGCAATGACGCCACTTGTATTATCGGTGGTGTGACATGGGTTCAATCTCCACGACAGATAGATAGATATATATTGTATATATATATATATATATATATATATATATAAAGTATTTATTCAATAAAAATAAAAAAATACATTTAAGTTTATGTACACCTTCCTCGCTAAAGATTGGAAGCTCAATTTGAATTAGAGCAAGAAAACTCATTTTTTGTTTTAAGCATGAAGCATAGAAAATATTATGGTTACAACCTTTGTTTGAAAGTTCAAGAGCATAGGCAATGGGATTGCTCTTTTATCTTATACGATAAGGACCATAATATTAGGGAACAATAAATTATTGTCATTGTCCCTAAGAAAACATTGCTGGTAGGGTTGAAGACACACATAAATCCAAAAAATTTCTCAACGATGAGTATTAATACGTTGCTTCATCCTATTTATTACACATTTTAAGGTATGTATGATTACATTAGATTCCTCCAGGTAATCACATACAACTGGGACCTTTACTTGACTAAAAATAATATTTATGTCTTGGGATTCTTATCCAAAAAAGATGGTGAATGGAGTCATTTCGGTTGTAACCATTTAACCCATTGTCAAGGTTTGTTTAATACCAAACATCATAAATAAACTTCTTAGCACTTGTAGACAATCTTTGTGTGCCCATCAGTTTGAGGATGGTATGCTTTGCGAGATCCTTGTTTTTTTACATAGTTCTTGCTAAAAACTACTAGAAAATAATGAATCATGACCACTTACGATTATTACCTTAGAAAATCCATGAAACTTGCAAACATGGTTAATATGTTTTTCTACCATTTAAGATATGGAGGTTTGTTTCATCGAGATAAAATGAAAAAATTTGGTGAGACAGTCTACAACCACAAAAAAAGCCATCACAACCCTCAAATATAGATAGGTTATCAATAAAATCCATTGATATTTCTTCCTAATTTTATTATGCCATGTTTAATTATTTTAGTAATCCTTAATATGTGACATGCACGCTTTATATATTCAACATATATTACATTCAACCATATACTTTTGAATATCCTTTTACATACCCTTCCAACAAAATGATTAATATTATAATAAGTTCAACCATATACTTTTAAATATCCTTTTTACATACCCTTCCAACAAAATGTAATAAGTTTTAAAGAAACTAAAATATCATAAATTTAATGAATCATCATTATGTGTAAGAACTTTTAATATAAACTTAAATTAAATCTCAAGATAAATATATATAAATCTTAATCCAATTTGAGTCTGATGACTTCATGTTTACCTTGCAAACTAAAGTTCATAAAGGTTTCCTTAAAAAAAAAAAATTGAATGTTATACCCTAGTTAGCAATATCCTCTTATTCGACATCTAATAGCAATGCCAGCATTTAGACAAGGAGAATGTTATTAGGTTCAGAACTACTAACGAGATTTAAATTCACCCATTTAAACACAGGTCTTTAGATGGACGAGTGTTGTGGGAGGAAGGACAAGGTTCATAATTGACATGCTGCTGATATCCAAGATCAGGAAAAAGTACCCTAGTCAAATATTTTTTTATTTAAATTATAAGTATGTTCTAATATTATTAATGATTTTTTCATTTATTATTTTTAATATATTTAATTTACATATATTATTTTATATAAAAATGATTAAAAAAAATTATTATAATAAACATTTAATTTATATATATGAAAATAATTAAAAATAATTATTATAATAAATATTTAATAGTATTTTTAAAATTTTATATGAATAATAACAAAAACGAAATATAAATCTAGATGAAATATTTAGGAGAATAGTTGGGTCCATTTAGAGTTCTTTAGAAATAGAATTTATGTGCATATGATTTTGATATCTAATTTTCCCTATTTTAATTTAGAAAACAAATGGGCATTCAAGTGAGGCATTTTTTTCATGACTTAAAAAGTGACAATATTTTTGTTAGGAAGTGAAAGGCAATAAAGTACTTTTTCGAGAATTGGTGGTGAAACAAGATTTTAAGGAGACCACTACATGTTATCATTATTTTTATTTGTTTGTTTTTCAAAGTTGAATTTCATTTTTTTTAATGAAAATTTATAAAATTTTAATTATTAATTTTTTTTATTTGGTTAGTGTGAGAAATTTTTACGACGAATGTATATGGCTGAGCAAGTTCCTTCCAACCATGACCCCTCTTAATGACGAGAGCTATGCTTATCAATAGGAAATTTAACACACAACCATCACACACCTACCACTCGTCCACGCCGCGGTTTGAACCTTGGACCTTTCAAAAAAGAGGCAAAGCCTATATCGTTGCACTATCCTCCTTAAAACTTAATTTTAATTTATTTTTATTTTTTGAAAAAAATGAAAACTTGTATTAATACAAAGAACAATTACAAACGGGAGAGAACACATCCCGACCCAGAGCAAAGAGCAACACAACAAGTGCAAAGCACAAAGGCAACACTAACAACCACAGGGCAAAGAAAACAACAGGGCGCGAAAAGGCGACATGTCGCGAAATCGCGACATGTCGCGAAATCGCGGCAGTCACCCCCGTCTCGACCGCGTCGGCGCCAACGATCGCGATAACGCGACATGTCGCGAAATCGCGACATGTCGCGATATCGCGACAGGAAGGGCCCTCGGCAGCCGCACGCAAAAGGAGTCGCGAAATCGCAACGACAGCACCTTCCAGCAGCCAAACAGCAAAGGCATCACGAAATCGCGACTACAACTCCAAAGAGCACCAAAGCGCCAAAAAGGTCGCGGAATCACGACGGACTGTCTCCGCATCATCCAACCAACAAAGGCGTCGCGAAATCGCGACGAAGTTTCTAAACGACTCTCATGCCACAAAAGGGTCGCGATATCGCGACAATTATCCTCCCAACCGCTTAAGTGCCAAACGTGTCGCGATATCGCGACAAAAATACCTTGCAGCTTCCAGTTTACCAAACTGTCGCGATATCGCGACGAATTATCAACTTTGCTCTTCATCTTCAAAAGAGGCGCGAAATCGCGACATAATCTCAACAAGAGCCGCGATAGCGCGACATGTCGCGATATCGCGACAGAAACCCGCCAAAGGCCGCAAAGGCTCAACCTGTCGTGAAATCGCGACAACTTCCAGCTCGAGGCCGCGACGGTGCTACAGGTCGCGATATCGCGACAATTTTCCTCCCAGCCGCTTAAGTGCCAAACATGTCGCGATATCGCGACAAGATTACCTTGCAGCTTCCCACTCTCCAACCTGTCTCGATATCGCGACGAAATTTCAACTTTGCTCTTCAACTTCAAAAGAGTTGCGAAATCGCGACAGGATCTCAACAAGGACCGCGATAGAGCGACATGTCGCGATAGCGCGACATGTCGCGATATCGCGACAGAAACCCACCAAAGGCCGCGGAGGCTCAAGCTGTCGTGATATCGCGACAGCTTCCGACTTGAGGCCGCGACAGCACTACAGGTCACGATATCGTGACAAAAAATTTCCTTAGCATAAAAAACACTGCACATTATTTCAAAAAAATTTCAAGGCCTTGTCTAATCTCTGCATCCTCCACAGGCATATCACTATGCAGATGCATCCCAACCTCCCTCTCAGCACCCATCTTAGCAAGGAAATCAGTCGCCTTATTAAGAGTTCTGCTAGCATAAACAGGTATCACATCCTCTAATTCATTCCAAAGCTCTTTAATTTGGGAGACCCGGAATCCGTGACCTCCAAGCTTTTAAGGCAAAGTTCCTCATGCAATCAAGAGCACCAACCAGGATTTGGGAATCAGACTCAATGATTATCTTTCTATGACCCTGCTTGACGGCCCCGATGGAAGCAGATTTAATAACAAAGGCCTCGGCTTCATTGTTTGTGGCATATCCCAGACCTTGCAATTCCCAATAGAGCACAACCCCAGCATGATCACGGCAGATTACTCCACTTCCAGCATTGCCCGGATTGCCTTTTGCAGCTCCATCAGTGTTGATTTTGATCCAGCCTTCTGGGGGAGGTTTCCAACGACTTCTTACCTGTCTCTCAAGATCAACAACTCTCTCTTCCAGAGGCTCAGAAGCAGGCTGATTTTCCTCCTCAGCATAGATGGCAACGGTTTCCACTACTTTGCTCCAGATGACCTGCCATATCCCATCCACCGAAGAGAAGGTTTCACGGAAAATACGAGCATTTCTTTCCAACCACACCGCCACCAAATAAAAAGGAAACCAAGCTCCCAGCCAATTCGAAGAGCTTTAGATGTAAATCTACCTCTCTTCTAGCTTTCCCATAAATTGGTCCGAGACAAGTCTCCAATAGCTTGAAGTTTAAAATGGGAGAACCAACGATGCCAAATCTGTTGTGTGAAAGGACAATCAAACAGAAGATGATCAGCAGTTTCCTCATTCCTATAGCATAAAACACACTGGGAAGGACCAATGATGCCTTTGATTCTGAGATTGTCAAAGGTCAGGATTCCATTGTGCATCGAGTGCTAGGCAAAGAAGTTCACTTTCGGCCAGCCCTTGGGATGCCAAATCTTCCTCCATTCTTGAACTGGAAAAGAGTGTTGGGGGGCTCCGGAAGGATCGAATCATAGCCCTCCTTCACGGTATAAACCCCAAGGTTCCCAAAGCCCCGGAGCAAGCTCATCCTCCACATCTCTCCCGATGAAAGCTGATTCGACAAGATTTTTTCCGAGTTAGAGCCTCGCTCCGGGGGATTGGAATAGGCCATTCACCCGACCGCTTGAACTTTTGAATCTTATACTCCCCAAATTGGTCTGGTATTGAAGTAGCTCTCAATATGGATCCATCCCTTATCTTCTAGAGCTGATTTTAACGGATGCAATTCAAGAAACACAGCAAGAATGGGAGGATTCTGATCCCAAGAATCAGTCCAGAACCGGGCCTTCTCCCCTCTCCCAACTTTCCAGAACAATTGATCTTTGATAATGCGAGATCCAAGCTTGAGAGCCCGCCACACTAATGATCCATTACCCTCCAAAGAAAAGTGGCCCAAGTCATTGGGGTGAACAAGACCCAAGTATTTACTAGAGAGGATTCGTCGAAGAGGGACGTTGGTGGGAAATCCACCTCCAATACGGTTTACCAACCAAAGCTCGATTGTTAAACTTGGAGCTTCTTAATCCCGACCCACCTTTTTCCTTGGCTGGGTGACCTTATCCCATCCAACCAAGGCCCATTTCCTCTCTCCTTTGGCACCTTCCCAAAGAAAACTTCTAGCCGCTTTGTCCAGCTCTTTCCAAATTGAAGGAGGGGCAGCCAGGATAGAGAATTTATAAATTGGCATGGCCTGAATAACAAACTGTAGGAAAGTCAGTCGGCCCCCATAGCATAACCATCTATGAGACCCAGTGATTCATTCTCTCTTTTATGCCATCCAAAATGTCCTTCCGGAAATCAGCTTTCGAGTTTTTGAAATCCGGAGGAACCCCCGGGTAAACTACGGAAGAGAGGTCCTAGTGAATCCCAAGATCTCAATAACTCTGTCTTGTGACCTTTGATCAAGATTAAAGAAGACCACTTTGGATTTTATTTCATTGATGACTTGATTAGAGGCCCGGAGGTAGACGTTTAGAGAATCTCCGATTCCTCTTGCTTCCCCGAGGGCTGGCCACTCCCACCAATCCAGTATCATCCACAAACTGTAAATGAGTCAAAACTTCAGCCCCGATTTTAATTCTTGTTATCTATCCTTGAAGTCTTCTTCTCAGGAGGAGTCTGCCTAATCCTTCATCCAAGATGAGAAAGAGATAAGAAGAGCAAGGGTATCCTTGGCGAAGACCCCGAGAGGCTCCAAAAGGTGGCGAGGGAAGCCCCTTAATTAAAGCAGTATGAAGGCGTAGAGATACGGCTCATGACCCGAGGCAATCCGGTCCGAGAAAAACCAAAGGCTGCCAACATCTTGACCAAGAAGCCCCACTCTACCCTATCATAAGCCTTAGACATATCCAGTTTGATGAACATTCCTTTGTTACCTGAATTGTGCATAGTATGGATAGCCTCTTGAGCCAAGATCACTCCATCCAAGATCTGTCTCCCTTCAACAAAACCCCCTTGCTCTGAGGATATTATATTCTGAAGAAGAGGTTTTAGTCTTTCAGCCATAATTTTAGTGATTATTTTGTAAATCACATTGCATAAGGCAATAGGTCTGAAATCAAAAATGTGAACCCCCCCCTCTCCTTTTGGAATTAAGGTAATAAAGGTGTGATTTAGAGCCTTGAGCATTCTTTTATTAGTTCGGGACTCCTCAATGACAGCCAGCACATCCTCCTCCAGGGTATCCCAGAAGGCCTGAAAAAACTCAATAGGGAAGCCATCAGGACCAGGCGATTTTCCAGTGCACATCCCAAAGACCACCTTCTTGAGTTCATCACGATCAATGGGCTTAAGAAGGGCCTGATTATCTTCATGAGAGATAATAGAGGGAATGCCATCAATGACTTCATTTTGGGCTTCCACATCATTCTCCATACTTTCCTTAAAGAGGTTTGAGAAATACTCCATTGAGTGGGAGTGCATACCAGGGAGAGTGTCAAAAGAGTTTCCATTCTCGTCTTGAAGGAGTTCCATGTTATTCAATTGTCTTCTAGCACGAGGCGAGACGATGGAAAAATTTTGTATTTCTGTCTCCTTCTAATAACCATGTGTTTCTTGCTCTCTGTTTCCAATAGATCTCTTCTTGATTATCAATGTCCTCAACCGCTTTGCGTAAAGCATCATCCTCGGATTTAAGATGCTCAGAAATGATTCCTTCCCTGAATTGTTTTTGCACCTCGTTCCATCTGGTCAACAAGGGATCCCGTTGGAGTTGGAAATCAGATTTGTTAGTTTGCCTCCACTGTTTTAGTTTACTCTTAACAAAAAGAAGCTGTTTATGAAATTTGAACATAGTTGTCCCAAAAGGGAGGCGACCTTCTTCCCACCACTGTGGAATTTTCCTTCGGAGGTCCTCTTTTTGCAACCAAAAATTTTCAAATTTAAATGGTTTGTAATACTGCCCTGACATAGTCCCTCCCTCCAGCAAAATGGGAGAGTGATCTGAGACTGGGCCATCCAAAATCTAAAATTTGATATTCCATCTAACAAAAGCTTCCTCCGAGACCGAGACACTGTCAAGCTTAACCCATACGTTGTATGGCTCTCTTCTCTTATTAGTCCAGGTAAAGTTTGTACCGGGGCCTTTGATATCAACAAGGTTAAAGGCCTGGACTTGGGCAATTAAAAGCCGGTCCCCGTATCCAAAGCGGGATGCCACCTTCCTGATCCCTGGCAGATAATTTGGCATTGAAGTCCCCAGCAATAATCCAATCAAAATCTTCTCGGGAGGACCTCATGTTTTGAACAGCTTTCCATTGTAACCGCTGACCATCGATGTTCTGAGACCCATAGAAGTTTGTAATTAAGACTTGTTCAGCTGTAACAATGTTCCTAAAAAGAGATGTGAGGACACCCCTCCAAGCTATATGTTCTATTGCTATCCACGCCAAAGGGTTCCAAAGAGTAGCAATCCCTCCCGAGGCACCTAGAGCAGCCACGACCATATGGCCGACACCCCTCCAGTTCGATCGACGGTTTTGCTCATAAGGTCTAAAGACATTTTTGTCTCCTGAATGAGCAGAAAGTCTGTTTTACTTCTCTCTAAAAGTCTTTGAATAGCATATTGATGGGTTCTACTGTTTAAACCCCTCACATTCCAAGATTGAATAATCATTGGAAACCTTGGGAGCAATAAGAATCAATTGTTCTCGCCAATCCTCCATTGATTAACTTATCTCCTTGCACTGCAATTAGATCCTTATTGGATTTCTGCCCGCCCCTTGGGAATTACTATTTTTCGACCTCTTCTCCACCGGGTAATCCCTAGAGCTGGTATTTCTATGATCTTTTTTGCATTTCCCATGGTGACATCCTTAATAACTCGGTTGTCTTTGGGGAGTGGATTACCAATGCCCCTGGGTTTTCTAGTTGCAAAATCTCAGAGGAGTCAATCACCTGTTCTAGGACGGAATGTGAGTGAGGAGGAGCATGAGAATGGATGATATTATCCTCAAGGTTCCCATCTGCTCCTTCCATAATTTGGTCTTCTTGATCCACAAGAGATTTGAAGATTTCATACCGGTTGGTTGGCTTGGGTTGAGCTTGCTCCTTGCCATTTCTCTTTTTGTTTCTTCTTCTCTTCTGATGTTCAAAGCCATCTTTCTGGGCATCAGAACCAAGGGGAATGATGGGTGGTTCCTTGACCGGAGTGGGCTTACCCTCTCGGGGGCGATTTGGCATTCCCTGTGGAACATCCGCTTTGGTGCTCAAGATATTTGGGCAGAACCTAGCCAAATGGCCATGCTTATGGCAAACTCTACATCGGAAAGGTAGGGCTTCATAGTCTAATTGCTATATGCAGGATTGTCCTGCTAACTCCAGTTCCATCTCAGCTGGTAGCAGCTGGCTAATATCCAGTTCTACACAAATTCTAGCATAAACAACAGTGTTTCCTTCTATGGTATCTTTGGAAACTCCCAAATATCTACCTAGAGAGTTACCTATCAATTCAAGAATCTGCTCACCCCAAAAATCCATCGGGAGAGCATACAGCCGGATCCAAATCGGGACAGTTGTGGGCTCAATGCGAGGGTCGAAGCCCGCTCTCCACAGTTGGACAAATAACCTTGTCGGGCCATGGCTCCTCTTTTCTGATTCAAATGCTCTGTTTCTATCCGCTAAGGAGGAAAAACTAATAATAAAATACCCATTTCTTATGGGCCATAAGGAGTACTCACCGATAGGCTCCCAGTTTTGTCTCACCCAGGTGTGCGAGAAAGTGCAAGGTGGGTCGGATACCCATGAATTTGCAAATCGGGTCATGAGTAGCACGGTAGTTGATCGTGTCCTCGACCAGCTTTGGTTCTATGACAATCTTCGATCTGGAAGCGGATTGCGGGAGACATCCATTGACTCTGTGCACAGGAGAACCCTTGCCCGCATTCCTGGATAGCGAATGGTAAGCACTCCGCTGAGCTTCATCGGAGGAAGACGCAGGGTTTTCTCTTAATATCTCGGCATAAGAGGTCTTCTTCCCATCGAGAAATCCTGGAGGAGACCCCATTGGGCCCTCCCGGGGCAACGAAAGAGCCGTCAGCGAAAAACAACAACAAACCACCTGAGTCCCTGGTAGAATCTTCCCACCAGAAACCCTAGAGCCTCGACCGACGACAGTTCAGAAAGTTTCCCGCCAAATCGTCAGAGCTCAAAAACCAACCCTGCTTAATAAATCAAACCAGGAACTATCTTTAAGCCACATTAACTAAAATTAATTTTTATTTTATTTTAATAATATAAATTATTGATATATAAAAGTTTAAAAATTTTAAATTAAAATTATTTGATCCTATAATATAAAAATTTTAGGTAAGCAAGGTTAAAAAAAAAAAACACTTGATGTAGAACTCTAAATTTAAGATAGTGTGAGGGTGAGGAGGTACATAAGGTGCAAGGGTGTCAACATACATGGTATATGGGATGTGTGTTTAAAAGTATTTATGTATAGTCAACATTAGTCGTGTTTCATTGTAATATATTACTAAGATGTGTTATACATTTTTATTATGGGTTTAAAATTATAGTTATACATATTTAAATAATGTTAGTGTATAATTTATTTTATAATTGGTTATATAAGATTTAAATATATTTAATTTATATTACATGATGATTGTATTATTATTGTATTTTAATAAATGAAAAAACCACATAATAGTATTATTATAGTAGTACTTTAATAATTATATGCATATAGTCTATTAAATTTTAGTTTTTGATGTCTATTTTGAAAGTCTATATTTTAACCACTTTAACTTATGTTATTTAATAAAATGTAGTTGGTTATATGAGGGTTGAAACCATGGGTCCTACTTATGTTATATCTATTTAAATTTATTGTATAGACTCTACAATCAATTATAACTTCATAATTTCCATTTGGAAATTTTTAATCAAAGATTCATTTTAGTTACAATGTGTAAAATAAATAATTGTAGTTCATCTATCATTTCATCGACAAAGGGAATAGGAAATCAAATCTTGATTGTAATTTTATTTAGGACTCCAAAATCAATACATAGGTGACAATATTTTTGTTTCTTCCAAATAATACGACGAATGTTGAGTCCTTAAAGTTTGACAGTTTATAGTCTTTTTCTTCCCTTTGTTCAATTGATATTTCTTACAAATAGGAATTTGTAGATGTGGGGTTTATATCTTGTTGATTCTATTGGATTTTCATTTCTTGAATCATTGTTAGTTTGAAATCATGTATTTTGATTCATTTTGAAAATCTTAAGTTTGTACTTCTAAGCTAGTTTGAGCTAGTGGTAGAACCGAATCATCCCTAACTTGAAGTTCATCCATATTAAAAACAAGATAAATAATTATGACAAAAGATAAAATTAATAATGGAAAACCTATAAATGACCTTGAAGGCTCTAGGAAGGATTTTTTTGTGTTTGATAACTTATTTTCGACTAAAACTAGTTGGTTTTAGTGTGATGTTGGCATGTGTTATAGTTAGCCATGTTGCTAACTAGGCTTACAAGCCAAACAATAGTGCATTAATTGTGGATGTCCAAACAACAAATTCCATAATAGTGAATAATGGTAGAATGGGATTAGATTTGGTAAATGAAGATCATTTTGACAACACTTGTGGTGGATGAGAACCTAAAGTCTATTTTGAATAATGATTGATGATGATGATATCTGAAGGTAAATAGCTATAAAAAATATACAACAAAATTTTCTTTGAGAGAGATACAATGGTTCAAAAAACCACTCAACCCCAATCTGTTATATAGACTTTACAGTTGGAACTCAAAAATGGTTCTGAGCTAGCTCTATAAAGCCCCTCACATAATAGTAGATAAAAATAAGGCATCATAATAAAATAATAATAATAAAACCTTATTCATTTTAATATTTTTTCATTTAATTTAAACCTTCAAATTTTTATTTTGTTTAGGAATCAATAAGTACCTTTGGTGATATAAGAAAGAAAACAACTTTGTGAATTACCTAATACTTACTTTGAGAATATATATATATATATATATATATATAGTATTATAACAACTTGACGATTATGCATACTTGTGTGGAAAGATTCAAACCTAAATCTTTTTCTTAAAGTCAAATAATTTAATCGAATAAACTAATAACAAAATAACATTTGATAGAATTTATACTTAATATACAATCTTTTATAAACTCATTACCTCATAACTATTAATAATTTTTTTTAAAAGGTATAATTATATTATATACAAAAATTTTCCATGCATCTTGCATGCTTAGTTGCCTATACAAAATATAAAAATGGTTTCAGATGCGACTATGATACAGGACAATATTGTCACAATACTTGCCTAAGATTTTTATTGATCAACCCCTACTTTTATAGGCAGAAAAACCTTTACAAAACCTCCAGAGAATAAAAAACCATGGCAAAAAACTATCCATGGATTTACAAAAAGATGCAATTGATAAAAATCATGCTACTAACAAAAGGCTGCTAGGGACACTGATAATTAAAATGTTACAAAATAAAATTTTACAGGGAATAATTTAAACTCTAGAACTAATGTTTAATTAACTAATTAATTAATTCCCTAGTTATTAATTAATTTTCTATTATTCCTCCCAACAAAAAAAGTATTAGACTCCATTGTGTACAATAGAAGAGGAAGATCAAGTGTCATCTCATAGAGATCCAAAATTTTGAATGTAAAAGCCAAAATAACCTAGGTGAGTCTAGTGAATCCTCATGACAAATGGTGCCCAAGTTGATCTAAGGGTTGTCTCCAAGTTGAACATGATGTTGGTGCATGGATGGTGGTTGTTGAAGAATGAGAGGATATACTTCTTGGAGCTGAAAATCCTACAATGTGAAAAAAATTTGGAACTAGAGTTGGATCTAGAGCAAGAGCAGAAACAACATGAGTAGGAGCAAGAACAATAGGAGTAGAAATAGGTGCAGTGGTGCAACATGTTGAGTGGACAAGAGGACTTTTGCTTGTGTGTCCTCATGTTGTGGTGTGTTAAAAATTGATGCAATCTTTTGTGTCTAATAGAGATTGATAAGCACTAGATGTATGGTGTTCTTGGTGCATCGAATGAAAAATGTATTGTGCTCATGTTGGAAATTATATGTGTTATTGTATGCATCATATTGAGACTTCTTATCATATTGGTAGGGTTTACCAAGCAATAAACCACAATAATCCATGGGGATCACATCACAAGTGAGTGTATTTACAAACTTAGGGTCAAAAATAAAAGATACGGTGTAAGTGTGTATGATCTTTGAGATGGTGTCATTATCCTTCCATATAAGTGAGTATAAATGAGTATGTGGTTACATAGGCATCTACAGTTTATCAATAATGGACTTCGTAATCAGGTTTTTCTATGATCCATTGTCATGATACAATCTACAAAGAAGTTGTGTGTAAGGTGAGCACGAGTGACAAACAAATTATCACGTTCTATAGAAGAGAGGTGATTGAGTAAGGTGATGTTATTGAGTCGACCTTTTAACTCATCATAGGTGGTGTCCTCTCCATAAGTCTTGATGGGAACATTTTGAGTTTCCTCATCAGGAGACTATACAAGCAAAATTTTCTTTTTCTTTTTTGGAAAATCAAATTTCATATGTCCCTTTCGTTTTTGGACAATAATGACAAGATATATTAGAAGAAGGATCTGGAGAAGGAAAAGAAGGATAATAAGAAAATGACTTCTTTGGATAGGATAAATGATGCTAATTTGAAGAAATCAAAGGTTTGGAAGTGTATGCTAAGAAGGAAGACTGAGGTGTGTCTGCTGAGAAGGAAGATTGAGATGAATAGGATTCAATAGTAAGTTTCTCCTTTGTAACTTATACCTAATTGAATGATGCATCAAATGTGGTAAGTTGAGTATATTTTAAATCTCAAAATAAGTGTGTCTAAAGGCCACTCTTAAACTTTGCAATAAGAGTAAACCCAAGATCTTGTGCATGGAGCAAGATGCATAAGCGATTGAATTAATAAATATAATCTTAGACAAAATTATGGTTTCCTTACCTCAAGTAAAGTCATTGGATGAGCAAATCATCATCATAGTTAAAAGGATATATTATAGCCTTCAAATTTGTGACCAATTGATCCCAAGTGGTGATGGGATTTTGTGTATGTCATCATCAGATATTTGACTATAGGTAAACCAACTATTAAGAAATTTGGGGTTCCTAGAATCATCATAAATATTGACCTTGCATTTAGCATAAGAGGAAGTATCAGGAGTGTGCATTCTAGAAGTTGGTGATGGAGGTTGAACATATATCTTATTGACTTTGTCCACCAAATTACTATGTTAGATAATATTGTCATTTTTTCTATCAAATTGGTAGCCATGGTCCTTCTAATGAATTCCAAGAGGAGCATTTAACAAATTTGCATGTAGATTATTGCTTTATTTTTAAAAGTGTTGGGTACTACCGAGAATGCACTTCTTTTTATAAGATAATATTTAAGGTAAACATATTAAACTACCACAAAACTTAAAAATATCACTTCCAATGGACTGAGCTCAAAAAACACTTTCCAATGAGTATAATAAGCATATACTTGGGAAAAGATAAGTGCCTCAAATTGTGAAAAATCAGTGTTGCTCCCGACAACAAAATATAAGTAAAAACTTTTCCCTCCAAGTAAAAAATTAAGAGAATATTCCTTTCCCTCCAACAATAGGAAAAATATATAAAAATATTAGTGCTAGATCCTTTTCTTTCACATGTATTAACAATAAAAAATATATATATAAGAGCATGAGTCTGCCCACCCACAATAGATGTGGGATAATGATGCTTGAGTTGTACTTGTGTGAGAGGTACTCAAAATAGAATGCGGCTTGATGCCACATGCCAAAGAGTCTGCCAAGTATCTTAGTGTCCTTCATGTATCTATGAGCAAGGGGGTTGAATATTTTCCTGCACATCTTTCAACTTGTGAACTATGAAATGATGCATTTGAGAGGCAAAAATCATGCATCGAAGAACAACAAGAATGATGGTGTTGGACGTATGTCGGGGAAGGAGGTTACTATATATCAATCCTAATTATAGGTACAATCCTTTGCTTTGAATTTACCTTCAATGTGGCAAGACTCAACTTCATTATTGGCTCCAAGGTCCTTTTACTTGTCTAGCAAAGTGCCAATTAATGAAGTCTTAAATCAAAACTAGCAATTCCCTATAAGGATTAGCAGGAATACGAGTCCATAGAAGTCTCATGGCCAGATATAATTAGAGACACATCAGGGTCTACATGGCATCCATACATTTGGAGATTAAGTCAATACCATGTCCATATTAGGAGAACTAGAGGTGTTGTTGTTGAGGGAAGGATGGAAGAATACAATGAAATGCTCTCCAGGAGGTGGTGTAGCAGCCTACATGCGATGGAGCAACAAAGCTTTCTCAAGAGGTGACTTAGGATACCATACTTAGGACCATGTTAGGCAGTTGCAACGTGGTGGTCATGGGGCATCTCATGCTAGGAAAGATGTATCTCCTCTAAAAATATTATTGTTAAGGTTAGGGACATCGAAGATGGGGCGGTGCGAGTAAACCTTGTTAGGGACCATGACTGAGCAAAAGCAATCAAGATTTTTCCTCAAATTTAGTTAGACCTAAGGAGATAACTTACCAAGCAAGTTTACGGGTTTTAACATATAGAATTTTATCTTGCATATTGAGCTCAATCTGATTTGTGGCAATGCCAATGAATTTTCCCATGTCAAAACTAAGGTCAACATGACAAGGCTTGAGAGAAGGAGACCTATGAGGTGGAGGTTCAATGGTGGGATTTGTTCACATAATGGATCATGTCTTAGAAAAAGGGCCAGCATTCCTCACCATAAAAAAATTTGAGCTTCATCACAAGCGTTTCTCTATACCTTTGTATCAATTCTCTCTATCTAACCCTTGTCATGTATCACACAAAACAACACAATGTGCTATAAAACATGAAGTGGAGAGGTCTACGTGCTAAACAAGAGTATCGTAAACAAACAGAGGGATAACTCTCTAAACACTAGCTATATAAAGCCTTAGATGTAGAACTCGACATATTTCAACTAGCATTAGCTCATTTCAGCACATTGACCAATATGTGACTAAAGAGATCAGATGAACGTCCTAGAAAATGAAGGATGATTATGCATAAAGTATATCAAATATTCCAAAAGAAAGAATTGACATCGATGGATAATGATATTTTTTAGATTCTAGGCCACCTTTCATAGATGGAACCCCAAATAAAAATGATATTGATGTTTTTATTTGTGGGACACAACTAATGTCTATAGAAGGGACACAACTAATAAATATTTAAGAAATAAAGACACAACTGATAAAGATATGAGCAACATAACTCTTTGAAACAAACACTTCAAAATGTTATGGCTAATGGTAGGATGAAACAAAATACAAACAAGAGAGAATTTTGGAGATTTCCCTTCACAAGGTAGGAGCAAATGCTCTTATACCAGATGATACAGGACAAGATTGTCACAATACTTGTCTAAGATTTTCATTGATAAACCCCTGCTTTTATAGGCAGGGAACACCTTTAAAAAACCATGGAAGAATCAAAAACCATGAAGGAAAACTATCTATAGATTTAGAAAAGGCTGCAACTAACAAAAATATTGCTACTAACACTGATAATTAAGAGGTTGTAAAATAAAATATTAAAAGGAATAACTAAAACCCTAAAACTAAGTTTTAATTAACTAATTAATTAATTCCCTAATTATTAATTAATTACCTATCGGACTAGTAGGCATAAGATTTTTCTAGCATTGATACAATCCATACTTTAAACTATGAAATAAAAGTACACATAACTTAAGCATTTAGTTTGGATTAGCTAATTGTGCTTCCTCAAGATTGATAATTCGCTTTTATTCAAGTAACTCCTCTCGTAGTTGGGTTATTTGTTCTCTCTCTACATTCATAGCATCTTCCTTCTATTGTAACTCTGCTAGGGCTTGCTTATTTGCTTCTTTTCCTCCCAACTGCTTTCTCCCATAGTTTTGTTATCACTATCCTAATGTCACTCATTTTGGTAGCCTTATCTTCTATTTTATTTGAGATTTTAAGGTGCAAATGGGTTTTATTTATAGTGTCATTGGCTAAGTTGTATGCCTTCCTATTGTGCTCCCACCCAATATGGGAGTAAGCAATATAATCGTAGCTCCACACATTGGACTCAAGATCCTATAGAGAAACTCACTCATTGTTGGATCACTATGACACCATGTCGAGTGGCTATCACATGTAGTGTTGGATGCAGAGCACAAAAAAATCCTCAAGCCAAACCTATCACAAAGGATATCCTTTCCCTAGACACTAACCCAAATCGTCTACCACTTGGTACAAACACTACCAAACAAAAACATCGCTTGTGAAAAAACAATTGTGAGTTGAAGTATTAAGAGAACCATGGCCACTGCCATGGCTGGAAGAACCATGGTGGTGGCCCATAATACTAGCTCTAAGCTTGTTAAAAATAGATAGGCCTTAGCAACAATGGGATAGAGAGTGAAGCTAAAAAAACCATGGCCCAATCAACATAGGATCCTGACAATTATGGAAAACATATCTAAACACGTCCTCCATAGGCCATTGTGTAACCATCGCTTAGAAAAATAGAATGGAAGTCGACTATCATATGATAACAATGATAATAATGGTAACAACCAATCAATGCAACTCCAACCACTAGGATCAAGAGCCTATAGAGAAACCCACATATCCTTGGATCACTATTGCACCATGTTGAGCAGAAATCATGTGTAGCATCTATTGAAAAGCATAAAAATATCCACAGGCCACACCAAGGAGATCCATTCCTCAAACATTAACACAAATCGTCTATCACTTGAGCTAGAACTCTACCAAACAAAAATTTCATTCGTGAAAGAAAACAAAAATATTGATCCACCACCATTTCTTCCCATTGTTGCTATTGTGAGCTAAAGTATTCAAAGAACCATGACCACTGTTATGGTTGGAAGTGTCATAGTAATAGCCCATACTATTAACCCTAAGATTGTAGTCAATACACGTAAACCCTAGTACAACTCTCATATAAAAATATTTTTTATAATATCATTAATAAAATTTATATATACATATAATATTTATATTTATATTTTTTAATTACTATTTATTTCATATTTTAATTATATAAATTATATTAATAAATAAATGTTATATCAAAAGTATTATTGTGTTTCTTATATTATTTTTTGATTGATAGTAGAAGGGGTTTTAAAGGATCCTCGAACCTATTACAAGTAAGGTTTTGAAAGGCACCCCAAACCTTAGATCTAGCAATAAGACATCAAGAAAGACTGAGCTAGATTCCATGAATCAAACCCTAAAATCCAATGAAGCAACCTCCTAAAAAATAAGCTACAAATTTTTATCAAGCAAATACAAGAGATTGCCCCACGGTAAAACCATCGTGTGCTCAGAATTCTAAAACATCAAAGAAAAATAGCAGAATAATGAAAATGTTATCGATTAAAAAAAAATTACAAATAAAGATCGCCCAAATCGAAGCATTTTTGCCTCACAAGAAAGGAGAACAAGGGAATCTTGTCATCACGATCAACAAATCCATCCAACAAAGCATGTAACAGGACAACCCCTCATAACAACAACCGGTTTAAGAAAAAAATACTAGAAAATATTGACCAACAAAATCCATAGCATATCAAAAAATAAGCCCACAGGGCTCACTCGTCTAGCCAACGGAAGACCCACCAGATGGGAAACATCATAAATAATCACCAAGAAACCCACATATCCCGTTGGAGAAAACCACTCTCAAGGCATTTGGAAATAAAAAATAGAAAACACCCAACGCAACACCTGAAAGAGAAAAAAGGAGGATCCTAGATAAAAATGTGAGCGTTGGAACCCTGGGATTTGACTCGTTCGCCATCCTGTCTCAGTTGAAAAATATACTAGAATAAATTTACCCAAATCGAAGCACACAATGGAGACAAAAAAAATTGGAAGAGGATATATACAACAGAGTGCCCTAGCGATAGGAAAACCCTCCAACACAAAAAATCTATGAAGGCAAAAACCCCACAGATCCCACTGGAGTCCAACTGTAGCCCGATCTAGTCATCTACCCATCGGCAAAGCTAGATGTTGAGGTTACTTCAGCTGGCCCAACCTCCTTCCCCTAACCCCCTACTAGGGTTTCAACTGCCCAGCCTTCCACCTCACGATCTCACTTACATCTACAGTAAAAATAACCAAACCAAAGATCCAGTGACCCAGAATGAACCAAGATAGGAGACAACCCCACAACACCGTCAGATGTTAATATCCTTAAGCCAACCCAACCTGCTTCCCCTAGCCTCCCAACTAAGGTTCCAGTTACCCAACATTTTTCTTATATATTAGTGAAAGAATATAATGTGAATTAATTTGTTTATTACTATTTTTTTTTTGTTAGTGTGAGAAACCCGTAAGACCAACGTATAGGGCTGAGCAATCTCCTCCCAACCATGACCCCTCATAAAATCGAGAGCTATGCTTATCAATAGAGAATCTAACACACACCCACCGCACACCCACCCCTCACACACTAACCCATGTCACGTTTTGAACCTTGCGTTGACCCCCTAGGACAATTTGTTTATTACTATTATTATGAATTATCTAATGTAAACTAAATTTAAATATTTTTATAAATTAAATAAATCATGTGAACCAATTTATTTATAATGATTATTTAAATGAATTTAATTAATATTTGTCGAATGGCATTTGGTGTAATGGCAGTTGCCTAGTTATTATCATCCATGTGGTTGTGAGGTTGATTCCTCTTGATATTTGTAAATATTTGTAAATGATGTTCAATATAAAATAAAATAAAATAATTAATATTTATTTATTATGTTTTTATAAGTATATTATATAATGGTCATAATCAAAATACAAATGTTTTTGAAATTTTAAAAAATTTTAGAAGATTCATAAAAATTTAAAAATTTATTATTTCCACCATATCACTTATAAATATAACTAATTTGTCCTATCAAGGATATTGTAGTAGTATGTTTTTAGGTTTTTATTAAAAAAAACCCAAATTTAAACCCTGATACAAGAGAATCAAAACCTTTCAACAAAAAATATGTTTTACATTAAAATTTGATGTCTTGTGAGGGATACTATAGAGGTATGTCTTTGGTTTTCATAAGGAGATCCAAGTTCATGTCAGGAATGGAGCCTAATTATGAGGAGGCTAAACAGAGAAAGTTTTGGATTTCTTGCGGGACGGGCGGGGAAAGTTTCCAGATTCTACGATCTGTTAGTCTACCGAGAGAAAGTTTTCGGATTTACAACGGGACGACCAGGGAAAGTTTTTTTGTTTTTATCCCAAAATTAGGTGTTGGGAACTCAGTGTTAATCTTGGAATGTATTAAGAAAAGCAGTTTTTTTTTTTTTTTTCTTATATATAGTTGTGAGGAAAAACAGAGTATACAATGAAAATTACTTGTGTTGATTCCTTGTAAATATAGAGAGGAAATTACAGCAGATGTTTGTTGTAGGTTGTAACCCTCTATTGCTTGGATTGAGAAAGAAAGGACTGAAAATTCTCGGTGGATGTAACCCACATTGGGTGAACCACGTTAAAATCGTTGTCTCTTCTATTGTGTGTTTGTCTTATTTTGTTAATTATGTTGTTAAAGTTTGAAACACTATAATTGCTTTTCTATATTTTATATAGTGATTTACTCTAACAAGTGGTATCAGAGCGGTTGTTTTGTTGGGTGCACTTGACAGAAGGAGAATTTTTGGATCAAGTGGGAGCAATGGCGGAAGAAGGGAGGTTTAGAGTTCAAAAATTCAATGGCCAGAACTTTCAATTCTGGAAGATGCAGATGGAGGATTACTTGTACCAGAAGGATCTTTACTTACCTCTTGAGGGGGAAACAGAGAGACCTTCAACTATGTCTGATGAGGAGTGGAGTCTCCTTGATAGAAAGGCATTGGGTACTGTGAGGTTGTGCTTGGGAGCCACCGTAGCCTTCAACATCTCCGATGAAAAGACTACCAAGGGAGTCATGGATAAGTTGGCCAAGATGTATGAGAAACCATCAACATCAAATAAGGTATTCTTAATGAAAAGGTTATTTAACATGAAAATGAGTGAAGGAGGATCTATGCATGATCATTTAAATGAATTTAATACTGTCACTAATCAATTGCATTCAGTAGGATTGGATTTTGATGATGAGCTTAGGGCCTTATTAATCTTATGCTCTCTTTCGAAAAGTTGGAACAGTTTGGTAATGGCGGTAAGTAACTATGCTTCGAGTTCAAATAAATTAGAATTTGATGATGTGGTTGGTGTGATACTCAGTGAGGACATGAGAAGAAAAACCACAGGAGAATCATCTAGCACCGCCTTAACTGTTGAGAATAGAGGAAGAGGAAGAGAAAGAGGCAAGAGTTCACATCGTGGCAAATCCAAAGGCAGATCCAAATCACGTGGAAAAGGAAAGCTACAGTGTTGGCACTTTGGCAAAAAGGGTCATCTCAAGAAGGATTTTTGGCAAAGAAAGGGTGATGGAAATGAAGGTAATGATAATAATGGTAACACTTCAGAAGCCAATATTCTTTGGACAAATTCTACAAGATGCTTTAATCTTATCTCTTGATAGAAATAGTGATTATTGGGTAATTGATAGTGGTGCTTCATTCCATGCTACCTCACATAAGGAATACTTCATAGATTATGTTTATGGAGATTATGGACGAGTTCTACATTGGGAAATGACCAACCATGTAAAATCATGGGTATTGGAAAGATTTTGATTAAATCCCCAAATGGATGTCAATGGGCTCTTAAAGAGGTGAGACACATACCAGATTTAAAGAGAAATCTTATATCGGCAAGTAAGCTTGATGGTGAAGGATACACGGTTGCATTCGGAGAAAATGCTTGGAAAGTTACTAAAGGTTCATTGATAGTAGCTAGAGGTAAATTGGTGGGTACTCTTTATTTACTTACTGATTTTTCTCACTGCTCCATGAATTTAGTTTCTACAGGTGAGAGTGCATCTTTGTGGCACCAAAGACTTGGCCATATGAGTGGAAAAGGTATGGAAATTTTACATTCAAGAAAGTTATTGCCTAAGTTAAAAGAGATTGATTTGGAATTCTGTGAGGATTGTGTTTATGGTAAAGCAAAGAGAGTTAGATTTCTCAAGGATGGCAAGGAAAGGAAGAAAGAGAAATTGGAGCTTGTGCACTCAGATGTTTGGGGCCCAGCTCAGGTAACTTCTCTTGGAGGTTCCTCTTACTATGTACTTTTTATTGATGATGCAACAAGGAAAACATGGATATATTGCATTAAGAATAAAAGTGATGTTTTTAATACCTTCAAGAATTGGAAAGCATTAGTTGAAAATGAAACTGGAAAAAGGTTAAAGTGTCTAAAGTCGGATAATGGTGGAGAATATTGCGGTAGAGAATTTGATGTGTTTTATTCTAAAAATGGAATTAGAAGAATCAAGGTAGTTCCAAGAACACCTCAAGAAAATGGGGTTGCGAAAGAATGAATAGAACCATCATGGAGCGTGCTAGGAGCATGAGAATACATGCAGGCTTACCATTATTTTTATGGGCTCATGTTGTTGATACTTGTAGTATATCTGATTAATAGAGGACCGTCTAGTGCCTTGGATGGAGGAATTTCGGAAGAGCTTTGGACAGGTAAACCAGTAAATTATTCTTTCCTTAAGGTATTTGGATGTGAGGCTTTTATGCATATAGACAAAGAGAACAGAAATAAGTTAGATGCTAAGGCCCAAAAGTGCTATTTTATTGGTTACGGTATTGATGGCTTGGGTTACAGATTATGGGATTGTGATAACCGAAAAGTCATTAGAAGTAGGGATGTCATATTTAATGAAAAAAACTTGTATAAAGATCGGTTGCAGGGAAAGAAACGAAAAGAGGAAATTGCTGAATACATAGACCTTGATGGACACATAGAAAAGGTAACTCCAAAAGTGGTAGAAGATCAAAATGTACAACAGCGACAACAAGCACCTCAATCTCCAGAAAGTGTTGTTAGACGATCTACCAGGATAAGTAAAATTCCTCAACGTTTCTCTGATTATGTTTTGTATACTGATCTTTGGTGAGCGAGAATGTTTTCAGGAAGCATTACGAGATGGATACCGGGAATAAGTGAGAGCTTACAATGAATGAAGAAATGGACTCTTTATTCCACAACCAAACTTGGGATTTGGTTGAGCTACCCAAAGGTAAAAGAGCTTTGACCAATAAATGGATGGACGAGATTAAAGAGGAGAATGAAGGGCATAAGAGATACAAAGCAAGACTAGTGGTCAAGGGATTCGCTCAGAAAAAAGGTATTGATTTTGATGAGATTTTTTCTCCAATTGTAAAAATGACCTCTATTAGAGCTATTTTGAGTCTTATAGCTATAGAAAATTTGTATCTGGAGCAATTGGATGTGAAGACAACATTTCTTCATGGTGATTTGGAGGAGGAAATTTATATGCACCAACCAGAAGGCTTTCAGGTGAAAGGTAAAGAGGATTGGGTATGTAAACTGAAAAAGAGCTTGTATGGGTTAAAACAAGCTCCTAGACAGTGGTATTTAAAATTTGATAAGTTCATGGCTAATCAAAGGTTTGAAAGATGTCAAAGTGATCATTGTGTATATTTTAAGCAAACCGGAAATGGTAACTATGTTATTTTGCTATTGTATGTGGATGACATGTTAGTTGCGGGAACAAATATGCAAGATATAAACATGCTCAAGAAGAAGTTGGCTAAATCCTTTGCCATGAAGGATTTGGGAGAAGCCAAACAAATCCTTGGTATGAGGATAACAAGAGACAAGGAGAGTCACACTCTGAAATTATCACAAGCAAAATACATTGAAAAAGTGCTTAAGAGATTCAACATGAACAATGCAAAGTCTGTTGCTACTCCATTGGCAAAGCATTTCAAACTCACCAAAGATTTGTGTCCCAAGACACAAAAGGAACAAGAGCATATGGCTAAGGTTCCCTATGCATCAGCGGTTGGAAGCTTGATGTATGCAATGGTTTGTACAAGACCGGACATTGCCCATGCAGTGGGAGTAGTGAGTAGATTTATGAGTAATCCGGGAAAAGGACATTGGCAAGCGGTAAAATGGATACTCAGGTACTTGAGAGGAACTTCAAATTATTCTTTGAATTTTGGAGGCTCTAATATATGCTTGAAAGGTTTTGTAGATTCTGATATGGCAGGTGATCTTGATGGTGGAAGGAGCACTACTGGCTACATATTTACTATAGGAGGAGGAGCGGTTAGTTGGATTTCTAAACTCCAACACGTAGTTGCCCTTTCAACCACTGAAGCTGAATATGTTGCTGCTACAGAAGCAAGCAAAGAGATGGTTTGGTTGCAAAGACTAATGGAAGAACTAGGGAAGAAGCAAGAGGATAATAGGTTGTGGAGTGATAGCCAGAGTGCTATACACCTTGCGAAGAATTCAACATTCCATTCAAAAACTAAACACATCAAACTCAGGTATCATTTCATTAGATCAGTAGTGGAAGATGGATCTTTGAAATTAGGGAAAGTTCACACATCACAAAATCCTGTTGACATGCTTACAAAAGTGGTGTCAAGAGAAAAGTTGAGCTTTTGCTCAACTTCAATTAACCTTAAGGAATAAGAGGCCATGATGAGAATTTTTCAGTCCTTGGTTGCAGTATGGTGCAATGGAATTAGTCTCCAAGTGGGAGATTGTTAGGAATGGAGCCTAATTATGAGGAGGCTAAACGGAGAAAGTTTCTAGATTTACTGCAGGACGGGCAGGGAAAGTTTCCAGATTTACAGTCTGTTAGTCTACCGAGAGAAAGTTTTTGGATTTACAACGGGACAACTAGGGAAAGTTTTTTTGTTTTTATCCCAAAATTAGATGTTGGGAACTCAGTGTTAATCTTGGAATGTATTAAGAAAAGCGGTTTTTTTTCTATTTTTTCTTATATATAGTTGTGAGGAAAAACAAGAATATATACAATGAAAATTACTTGTGTTGATTCCTTGGAAATATAGAGAGGAAATTACAGCAGATGTTTGTTGTAGGTTGTAACCCTCTATTGCTTGGATTGAGAAAGGAAGGACTGAAAATTCTCGGTGGATGTAACCCACATTGGGTGAACCACGTTAAAATCGTTGTCTCTTCTATTGTGTGTTTGTCTTATTTTGTTAATTCTGTTGTTAAAGTTTGAAACACTATAATTGCTTTTCTATATTTTATATAGTGATTTACTCTAACAATTCAAACCACAGTATAAGGGGACCAAAGCCCCTTTCAAAAAAACCTATGTCTTATCATATATTTTTAACCCAAAAGGTAAAGGTCAATAGTAGAGGTTGAGTGCTTGTTCGTGGGTTGTCCCAATTCGATAGGGTTTGTAGAGGTTTCCTTGTGCAACAACAAAAATAAATAAATAAAACCCCTCAAAAATCTATATTTGACCCTAAAATTTTATGTCCATGAGGGCTTCCATAATGGTATATCTTTAGTTTTCATCAAGGAAACCTAAGTTCAAACCTTGGTACAAGGAAACCAAGGTCCCTTTAAAAAAACCTTATCCTTTACTTTAAATTTTTAACACAAAATGGATAGGCTAGTTGATAGTAGGCAAGTGGTTATCAGTGGACTGCCTTGGTTCAAGTTTCCCTAAATGGTCGGGACTAACTTCAACTTTACCCAATGGGCTAGGGCTAGGGCTTATAGAAGTTTCCCTAAAAAAAAAAAGTTTATAGAGGTTTTCCTATGCAAAAATAAATAAATTAATTTTTTAAAGAATTTATAAGAATACAAGAAATTTAAACAGGGGACAGCGCAACAGTTCGAGCTTTGGCTCTTCTTCGGGAGGTCCAAGGTTCAAACCGTGGCGTGGGCGAGTATGTGATGGGGTGGGTGTGTGGTGGTTGTGTTAAATTCCCTATTGATAAGTATAGCTCTCGGATTTAGGAGAGGTTATGGTTACGTTAAATTCCCTATGCAACCAAAAATAATAATTTATTTTGTATTGACCAACCAAATTACAAAATGTAATGATAATTTTTTTAAATTAAAAAAATAATTTAAATTTTGTTAAAGAGTTTATAAGAATATTAGAAATTGGTGACATTATCCACATTTATTTCATATTTTGTTAATTTAATTTGTTATGATTAATCAAATTATATGGATTTTTAAAATTATTTTATTTTCATTATTTAAAAATGGATTGAAATGGGTCCTACCTATATTACATCATCACCATAGAGTGGTATTATAATAAGTTGACTATTTAAGTATGTATCATTTGGCAATATTTGAACCTCAAGGAATCTAATAGATTGAGCTAATGTAATTGGAATTTGGATAAAATTGTATGAGTGCGAGCGCGATTCGGGAGTGAGTGCAGTCAGAAACGAGTGTGATCTTGAGCAAGGAATGAGGAGGAAGTGTGAGTAGGAAAGCAGAAATTAGAAAGCAAAGTGTGATTGAGGAATAAGTGCCACTTCTTGTTTTAAATCTTAGGTGATTTTAAAGGATTCATTTGTAGAAAATCTAGGTAACATGGAAAGAAAGTCATTTGTGAAAGTCCTTACTAAAAGTATGAATGACCAAGTTGGAAGTATGAATACACTAGCTAGCAATAAGAGGAAGAGCGAATCTATGGCAAACCTAGTCTAGGTAGCAGATTCTACACCAGAAGTGATTATCAAGGATGAGATGATTGAGCATGACATAATGGTTCTTAAAACCAAAGGGTTAATATGTAAGTTTCATTGATATTGGATAGGTTTTTCTGAGATTCAAAATTGGATCAAGTGGAAGTGGGGATTGAATTCAAATTACTCAATGAATTTTCTAACAAAAGGATTTTTCCTCATCATTTCTCCAGTTTATAAATAAGGGATAAAATGATGGATGGAGTCATGTTGTTTAGGGGTAAAGAAGCATTATATTTAAGACCTTGGAGTGAGAATTTTTTTTTGGCCACAGAAACTATTAAAAGGCTTTTGGTATGGATTAAAATATTTTAACTTCCTTATCAACTTATCAATAAGGAGGTTTTGAAAAATATTGGTAATACTCTAGGTGAATTCATCCAGGAGTGACCATCTACTAAGGAGAGAAGGCATGTTGTATACACTCGAATATGTGTTGCCATGGATATTTTTAAACCTTTACCACATTCGATTAGGATTAAATCTGAATCAAGAGAATGGGATCAACAAGTGGATTATGAAAACATTGCATGTAGACGTTGTAAATGTCATGAAACTAGGCACATGGCAAGAGACTGCAAAGTGAAAATGGAGGAAGAGTTGTAAATTTTTTGGCGTGAGGGTATCTTCAATTTGAAAAAAGATCATGTCACAGGATAAGATAGGTCAAATCAAGTATTTTCCACTCCTAAGAAAGTGGCTAGAAAAATTCCTCTACATCATCAAATGGAAAAGGCCATTACAGTTCACTTGAATCAGCCATTAGAAGAAAAAAATGATATGGGGGATGAGAAAGTACAATACATAAATTCAAATATAGAAGGAGCTAAAGGTGTGAAGGAAGATATGGAATAACATATCTTCATTTAGCATTGTATTGTACTTTCTCATATTTAAAGGAGCTAAATTTGACATGTATTTAACATATATTTTAGCTCCTTTAGATATGTTAAAGTACATATGCTAAAATATATAGAAGGAGCTAAATTTGAGAAAGTACAATACATAAATTCAACTTTTTAAATATTTAAAGGAGCAAATGAAGATATGGAATATCAAATATTTTGGCAACATTTTTAAAGAAAATAAAAAATTGAATCCAAGATCAAAAATTTACAAGAGATAGTAGAAACTAATGGAATGGATCAGGATTCTTATGTGAAAGAAAAACAATTACTTTTTTATTATCATAATGCATTGAAGGAGTCATATTGGTTCCAAAAATCTAAAAATGGCTCAAGGAAGGAGATAGAAATATAATTTTTTTTATGTTACAACAAAAACAATTTTTTCTATTCATCATATCAAAAAAATTATAACTCCATATGGAATAATATTGACGACAAAGAAGATATAAGGAAGGAAGCAATTCATTATTTTAAAAATATTTTGTTATATTATAGGCAAGATAAGAAGGCACAAGAAAAAAAATTGCAAAATATTTCATCAATTATCACTCAAGGACAAAATAAAATTGATAAAGAAAATATCTATGGAGGAGCTCAATGAAGCAGTTTTCTCTTTTCATCCTAATAAGGCATCTAGCCCTAATGGATTTTCTGCATTTTTCTTTCAAAAATTTTGGGATTTATTGAAGAGTGATATGTTCGTTGTGGTTGAAGAGGCCAAAAAAAGGAAGGCTATAATAAGTGAGATCAATGCTACTTTTATTACCTTGGTTCCCAAGAAAGGTAACACAAAATATTTTGATATATGATTTATAATTTATAAGCCTTTGTAATATGATTTATAATATCATTTCAAAAATTATGGCAAACAAGTTAAAGGGCATTTTAGGTTGTCTTATCTCAGAGGAACAAGGTGGATTTTTTCATGGTAAATAAATTCTTGATGGTATAATTATTGCACAAGAAGCCTTAAATTCTCTTCATTCCATGAAAAACCAAGTATGCTTTTGAAATTAGATATGAACAAAGCATATGATAGGGTTTCCTAGAATTTTCTACATGTTATTCTCAGAAATTTTGGCTTTTATTATAGTTGGTGAGAGTGGATTAAATGTTGTTATAGCACTACAAAATTTTCTTTTTAATCAATGGTTCTCCTATTGGGTAGTTCAAGTCATCTTGTGAACTTCATCAAGGTGATCCACTTTCTCCTTAACTATTCATTACTTTGGTGGAAGCATTAGGGATAACCTTTTCAAAGGCAAAAATGGAAGGATAAATCAGAGGTATTCAAGTTGCCAAAAATGGTCCCTTTGGATCTCATCTCCAATTTGTTGATGATACTTTTCTTTTGGGTCATCCCTCAGTCAGTGAGGCCATGGAGTTTAAATCAATATTATCATGCTATGATAAGGCTACTAGATAGTTGGTAAATACTACAAAATCCAAGATTTTTTCATTAATATACCCTAGATTTACAATAAATTATTGTCAATATTTTAGGGTTTAAAATTAGCAAATCTCGGGCCTCACCGGACTGAACGCTTGTCCCTTTCCTAGTGCTTTCAGTGGCGTAAAAGGTTTAAAATGATTGTGGCATGGTGGTTATAGGGGCGGACTACGCGAAGATCTGTGTGGTGGCTTCTGGGGCGGACAACACAGAATACTGTGGCGGCCATAAAAGCTGGACAACCTGCCCGTATTCGTGGTGGCTACCGATTCCACCATGTATATTAAAAAAATTAAAAATTAAAAAATTTCCATCAACCTACTTGGGTATTCCTTTGTCTAATAAAGGAAATAAAAAGGAGCTTTGGATCTCTTTTTGGATAGAATAAAATCTTTCTTGGTAGGTTGGAAAGGTAAGTTCTTAACCATGGCAAGAAGTCTACAACTCATAAATACTACATTGTAATCCATTCCTATTTATATGATATCACTTTCAAGACTTCCAACAGGTATTGCATCAGAAATTGATAAAATTCAAAGAGACTTTCTATGGAAACATAGTGAGGAAAAATTTAGGTTTCCTCTTTGCAAGTGAGATAGGGTTTACAAAGGAAAGAACATTGGAGGAGCAAGCTTGTGAAATTGTAGACTTATGAATTTGGTATTAGATACAAAGCTTGGGTGGATATTATTCAAATATCAAGAAAAGAATTGGGTAAAAATATTACTTCAAAAATATATAGGTTCTCTTGAGGTATTGAAATTATTTAGAAAAATAACTCTAGCCAAAGGATCGTCAACATGGGACTTCATATCAAAGATTTTGCAATTGATAAAGAAACATATTAGATGGTCAATTAATGAGGGGAGTTATGCAAATTTTTAGTCTAATTCTTGGTTGAAGCCTTATCCTCTTATCTATGACTCAAAATGGAAACCATTAGCTCAAGCATGCCTAGCATGTAAAGGTACAAAGGTCAAAGATTATATTATTATGAACAAAATCTCTAGATCATGGATTTTTTTTAGGAACCTGGTTGAAGGAGAGGAACTCAAAAAAGTTGCAAATAAACTTCAAAAGATGCTTCGAGAGTTTTATTTGCCAATTTTTACATGAAATGATGAGCTGGTTTGGAATTTATCAAAGGATGGTGGATACTCGATGAAGTTGGGATATGAGGATTTAGAACATTCAAAACTTCCTTCTCCCAAAGATTTTTCTTGGAATAACGTTTGGTCATTAGAGGCTCTCCCTGAGGCCTCAACATTTCTTTAGTTAGAATAGGAGAGAGTCTACAAAGAAGATAATAATATGGACCCTTCAGATGTGTCTTATGTGAGAAGGATTTAGAAACATCAAACCATTTACTTCTTCATTTTTTGTTTGCTCAACCATTTGGGGATATTTTTTTTAAATATGAAATTAGATTGGGTAGCTCCATCAACATTGAAAGAGTTGATAAAATGTTGGATAAATTATTTCAAAGAGAAAGAATTATGTATTCTTTAGAGGATTGGCCCTGCCATTATTTGTTAGAATTTATGGCTTGAAAGAAATAACAAAATTTTTAAAAATAAATCTCAAAATCATGCCCAAGTTTGAAACCGTATTATTTCCTCTCTTGTAGAATATCTACAAATATGGTGCTCATCATGGGAAGTCTCAATTGCAAAAAAAGAGGTGTTAATGATAACACATATTTGCAAAGGTAGTAGTCTGATCTGAATCCTCTGAGTGCACGTCAAATCGACAATGACTGTACAAATCTCGAGCACTCGATGGTCCCCTTCATGCCAAGTCAACAATAATGAAGTGGAATAGGTTTGGTGGAAGCAACCCCTATGGTTTGAACCTTGCACTTATCAATTACTAAAAATAGTGTGGTTGTGACCAACTCTCCTATGTAATCGAAAAAAATTTTGCTACAGTATTTGGACATACATGGAAGAGTCATCTATGACAATAGAATTAAAACAAAGGATCTACTTTGATCTATGGTAAAATGGAAATGTTTAGAAATTGGGTTTATCAAAATTAATTTTGATGGTGCTTCTAAAGTAAATCCAGAAAAAGTTGGTGGAGGTGGTGTTTTTAGAAACAATGAAGGCAAAATTCTCCTCACTTATTTAGAATCATATGGAACTTCAACTAACAACTATGAAAAGGCTAGGGCACTTCTTACAAGGATTAAAATTGTAGTAGAAAAAATATGGAAATATATTTCAATTGAGGGAGACTCACAAATTATCATCAATGCTATTAACAAAAATGGATGTGGAGACTGGATAAAAAATAATATTATTGTTGATGTTCATAATTTATTACTAGAGGTAATCTCCTAGTAGTGTATAGCAGATAAATTAGTGAATTATGGTGTTGATATTCATCCTGTTGAAATTTAAATTTTAGAAGGCAACTGGCCAAGTGAGATTTTATGTTTTAATTAAAATGATGTCAAGGAGCTGATTGTGGAAACATAGCACTTCGAGGAAGTTTAATAATATATTTAAGAGAAAAAAGAAATGAAAACAATTTTGATAAGAAAGTATGTTGCAACAAATGCAATATTTTTTATGGGAGTGGTCCCTAATAGAAGCCACATATAACTTATTAAAAAAAATGGATAAAATTTTAGAGTAAAGCACAAGTTTTTTTAAAGGGTCCTGGTCCCTTGTCTCAATGAGGCTAAAATTATTTTAAACACTATGTTTTATCATAATTACAAGATCAAGATACTTTAAAAAAATTGTTATTATTTTAATAAATGCTTAGCTTCATGTTTAATTTAATAATAAGGTGGCATGATAAATTTTTCATAATGTTTTCTAGCTTTACAATTCAATCATGCCTACTTTCAAGAGATGCAATTTTAAACATTTTAAAACATCAATTAAATATATATCTTTCAATGAGTTCACACAAGTTTTATGAGGGGTCCTGATCCCCTCATACTAAGTGGGTTTGAACCTTGGACCTCTCAAAGAGAGGCCAAAGCCCTTACCACCGTAGTAAGCTTGTAGCTATTGATTAAATATTATTATTAGATGTGTTAAAAAGCATATATTAATATAATTACAACAAAAATTAGATAATTGAACAAATACCATGCATAACTTACCTTAGAACAAAATAATAAATTTATTCATTATATATATTTATATATATATTAATAGCAGGGGTTGTACTTGGGTCCCCCACCCTTGAAAAATCAAAACTCTCTTCTTTAGATCTTGAGAGTTTACAAACAGATTCAATTTTCATCTCAATTGAGTTGCTATAGCTAGAAACCTACAACATTTTACATAAAATGTCTAAATTCTTAATTTTAATTATTTGGATCCTTTTCAATTTTATGTGTGAATACAAATATTCTATAATTCAGCATCTTTATTGATATTTTTCTATAGTAGCCTTTGCAATACCAAAACTTCACCTCTAATATCTATACATTGCATCTTAGTAGAGTAAAATTTCTAAAACATTGTACTATCATAATTCCTTTACCATATCTGGATTGCTAGTTTCCTTCTTGAAGCACAAGTACAACCACAAAAATTATAATAAATAGTTTATATGAAAACACATTAATTTCGAGGATGAGCTCCTGGACCAGATTCATGTCTCTGACTAGGTGGGATGATCTTTGCTTTCTAGGTTCTCAATTTCTTTTTGTGGACCTTCTCTATCATCGTTCCTTTTGTAGGCCTTGGGCCCTTCTTCATTGTGTTTTTGTTGTTCTTTTTTAGTCTGATCTCTGGTTTTGTTTTTACTGGGCGAATGTTGTGGTTACCTTTTTGACTTCAAGCTTATGTTCTTGTGGTTGGTGAAGGCTTTATCCTAGCCAGGTTCCTTTCCTTTTTGCTAGTTTTAAAGGTTTGGGGATCCTCTTAAAACCCCATTATCAATAAAAAAAAAACACATTAATGTTATAAAAAACGTATATATTACCAATGGAAAACATTAAAGTAAATCTTAATTATTATTTGATTCAGGTAGTCAACAATTTTTCAGCTTTAGCTAAATTTACTACTTCCTCTAGCCATAAAAACGAGAATCTAACTTCATGATCCTCAATTAAACCCCTCTATTGAGTAGGTATTTGCACATTTGTTTCTTTCCCTTAATGCATGTATTTCTTCAAACTCTATAATAAAGTCTTAAGTTTTCAAATTTATCTCTTGTATATTCCATGGAGCCTTTGCTTTCCTTAAAATTGTTTTTATTACTAAGTGAATCACCTTCCATCCATACTCTATTCCTTTTCATATTTATAACCCTTCCAAAGTTGCCCAAGCTTTAGCTTCATTATTTGTCTTAAATCCACTATTAAAAGCATAATGAGATAAAATCTCTCCTCTATTATTTTTAATTTTTCCTTCATCTCTTGATCTTGGATTTCCTTTAGATGCTCCATCAAAATTCAATTTGACCAACTCCACATCCGATGGTTTCCACTTTATATTCTTTGCCTTCTTTTTGTTTCTCCTATACTCAACATCAAAATTTTATTTGATGACTTGAATCCATCTATCAAGACTCTCTACTTCTAGATTAGGGATTGGGTGAGTTGATAGGGTTGGTTTAGACTCGTCTATGGCTAAACAAATATTCCTTTTCATTACCTCTAAATTGCTTTCCTTTATTTTATATATTCTTCTATTCATTTCTAGCCATATAGTCTAAAGTATTATATATTTTAATATATCCTAGATTATCTAGAAGGCCTCACTTTTGTGAGCACGTGAGAATTAGGAGCAATAGGAAAATGCAGAAATATTATATTCAACCTTGGAAACATAAGAATTACAAAGTTTAAATAGTGGTTGATTAAACAACCTTAGGGAATATAGGAGAAGTTAGGAAAAGAAGAAGAATAGGGAGGAAAGGAGAAAGGGAATTTGGTGTTGTCCGCCTTGCCACCCATGTCGTCCAATCCCACTCAGTCACTGTCGTCCAAGGAGGTAAAAGGGTAAGATCCAAAGCTTACCATTGCAAAAAAATTTTACTCCTTTTAACTGGCTTAATTTCCAACATTCTCCCCCTTAAAGTTGAGAGGACTGACTATACAGTCTCTCAACTTTATATATTGAGCTTTAGCTATACCTTTGGTGAAGATATCTGCAATATTATCCAAAGTGCTACAATATTGAAGCTCAACTATATGTTGTTCCACCATATCTCGAATGAAGTGATACTTCATATCGAAATGCTTTGATCTGCTATGGTGGACTGGATTGTATGCCAAATGAATGGCACTTATGTTATCACAATACAGTCGAGTTGGACCACTTTGACTTTCTCCAATCTCTTCAAGAACTTTTCTCAACCATAGGGCTTGAGTACTAGCATGTGTGATGGCTATATACTCAGCCTCAATCGATGACAATGCTACAACAGTTTGTTTCTTGGAACTCCATGTAATTAGTCTTGATCCTAGACTAAAACAATTTCCTGATGTAGATTTCCTGTCATCTATATTGCTGCCCCAATCACTATCACTGAAGCCAACTAATTTCATAGAATTACATTTTTGGTAATGGATTCCAAAATCCAATGTACCTTTTACATATCTTAAGATTCTTTTAGTTGCTTGTAGATGCAGCTCAGATGGACTAGCCATAAACCTTGAAACTAGAGAAACAACATATTGAATATCGGGCCTTGTGTTGGTGAGAAACATCGGACTCCCAACCATGCTTATGTAAGTGGTCATGTCAACCTTTGATGCTCCATCGTCCTTGCTCAATTGGATCCCATGTCCAGTTGGAGTTGCAACTGATTTGCACTGCTCCATGGCAAATTTCTTGATCATGTCTCGAGCATACTTGTGTTGACATATGAAGATCCCTTTATTTGATTGATGCACTTCCATCCCTAGGAAGTATCGCATTAAACCAAGATCTTTCATCTCGAACTGTTTCATCATGGAGTTTTTGAACTCCATATTCATTTTATTGTTACTACCCATAAATATTAGATCATCCACATACAAACAAACTATGAGAATGTCTACTCCATGCTTTAGGTAGTACAAATTTGGTTCACTTTTGCTTCTTGTGAATCCATACTCGCTGAAATAGCCATCAATGCATGAGTACCAAGCTCTTGGTGCTTGCTTGAGGCCATAAAGTGCTTTCTTCAATTTGTAAACAAGGTTCTCCTTTCCCTGTTCTTGAAAACCTTGAGGTTGTTGAACATAAACCTCTTCTATCAAGTATCCATTCAGAAAAGCACTTTTCACATCCATGTGTTGAACATTCCATCCTTTATGGGCTGCTAAGGAAAGAACTGATCTGATTGTTTCTTGTCGTGCAATAGGAGCAAAGGTTTCCTCATAGTCAATGCCAAATTTTTGAGTAAAACCTTTTGCTACTAGTCTCGCCTTATGCCTCTCAATGCTTCCATCAGCATTGTACTTGGTCTTGTAGACCCATTTACATCCAACACATTTTTTTCCTTTGGGTAGCTTTACTAGCTCCCATGTATCATTATTTTTTATAGAGGTTATTTCCTCTTTCATGGCTTCTTGCCATACATTTTGAGTACAAGCCTTCTCATAGCTAGTTGGTTCTAGTTGTGTACTAGCCAATAAAGCATAATTGACTACATCTCCCCTAGGATCATGGGAGTCATCATCCCCATACAATTGCAAATTTTCAAGTTGCTGTAAAATTGTATTCATTTCACTAGCTTGGCTTCTAGTGAATCTTCTCTAGAAATTCTGATCCAACATTTGAAAATATGGATGATGTTGTAATGTTCTTTTACCTCTTGATGGAGAGTCTCTGTCAATGTCCATCGGTGAAGAACTTACTGATCTCTATGGAGAAGGACTTGGAGTGGCGGTTGAAGTACTTGATGTAGTACTCATGCTTGGGCTTGGAGGGGGTGATGTACCTTTGCTTTTCTTTGGAGACACCTATTGTACCTGTGAAGAACTTACATCTTGGGACTCATCATCAACAAAAATTCTTTGATGACCCCATTCTCCCCCTTCATCAAAAATTACATCCCTAGAGAGTATAACTTTATGAGTCTTGGGATTGTAGAGTCTATATGCCTTTGTAGACTCACAATACCCTACAAATATACAAGCTTGACTCTTTGGATCAAGCTTCTTCCTTTTCTCATCAAGAATGTGTGCATATGCTAAAGAACCAAACACTTTGAAGTGCTTTACATTAGGTTTCTTTTCGTACCACCCCTCATAAGGAGTGACACCATCTAAACTAGAAGTAGGACTTCTATTTAGAATATATACACTGGTTCTTACAGCCTCTGCCCAGTACATATGAGTTAGATGCTTAGTCTAAAGCATCGATCTCGCCATTTCAACTATGGTGCGGTTCTTTCTCTCGGCCACACCGTTCTGTTGTGGGGTATAGGCAGTGGTGAATTGCCTTTTAATCCCACTTGCTTTACAATATTTCAAGAATGCTTTTGAGGAGTATTCACCTCCTCGATCTGTCCTAAGACATTTTACATAATTCCCACTTTGATTCTCTACATTGTTTCTAAAATCTATGAAGCAATCAAAAGCTTCATCTTTATGTTTCAAAAAATAAATCCAGCACATTCTAGAGAAGTCATCTATGAAAGTGAGAAAATAAGAATAGTTTTCGAGACTCTGTGTTTGCATTGGTCCACAGATGTCTGAATGTACTAACTAAAGTGGATAGTTGGCTCTCCACACTTGTCCTTTTGGAAAATTTGACCTTGAGTGCTTTCCCAAAGCACATCCTTCATAGACCTCCTTTTGTTCATTGATTTTGGGAAGTCCTATCACCATAGCTTGAGAAGTGAGAAGTTTCAAGCTAGCAGAATTAAGGTGACCATATTGCAAGTGCCAAAGCACACTTGGATTTGTTATAGCTACATTTGCAATTTGAGCTCCTCCTGGCTCACCAAATTTGAGAGGGAATAACTTGTTCTTGGTCATGGGGACCTATGTGATGACACGATTACAATTATTTTTATCAAAAATGATACATTGTCCTTCATCAAATACAAGCTTGTAATTATTTTCCATCATTTGTCCAATGCTTAGCAGATTGTGTTGGAGCTTTGGAGTGTAATAGATGTCATGCACTTTCTTTAGTCCTTCTTTGGTTGGAACCTCCATGGCTCCAATACCCTCTACTTGCAATGTCTTATCATCCCCTAATTTGATTTGGGATTTATAAGTGGAATCTAGAGTAGCAAATAAATGTTCTTTGCCACTCATGTGGTTTGAACAACCAGTATCCGAGAATCCATGTGTCATTTATATTGTGTTCTGATTGTCCATATGAAAGAAAAATATTAGAGGTATCATCTTCTTCTCCATAATTACCATATTGACTACTGTTGCCTTGTGAATATTTTGACCAGCAGTCATGAGCGAAGTGACCTGGCTTGCCACAGTTGAAACAAGCTGATTTTGACTTGTCACTTCCTCACCCTTGATTTCCACTTTGTCCTTGATTTTGATTTCCACCTCTTTGTTGATTTCCTCCTCTGTATGAGTTGCCTCCTCTATTGGAATTGCCTCCTCTGTTCTGGTTGCCTCCTCTATTTTGATTGCCTCCTCTGTAGTTGCTTCTGCCTCTACCTCTTTGCTTACCTCTGCCTTGACCTCTTCCCCATCCTCTTCCATTGTTTTCATTGGAAGTGAAGGCCTTATCATCGCCTCCGTAGCTGGTTGAAGGAGTTTCAGGAAACCTCTCTTCATGTGACATTAACGATCCGATTAATGCATCGAATGTTAAAAGGGAAAGATATTTGGATTCTTCTATAATTATGGCAATATGGTTCCATTTCTGTGTAAGTGTTCGCAACACTTTTGTTACAATTATCTTAGGCATGATTTTTTTGCCTAGTGTAACCATTTTATCCACAATTGCTTTTACTCTAACACAATAATCATCGACTTTTTCATCATCTTTCATTCGGAGATTTTCAAAATATCTCTTTAGTGTTTGAAGCCTTACCTGCTTCACTTGATTACTACCCTAGAATCCATCACTCAATGCTTTCCATGCAGCTTGTGCAGTTGTACAAGCGACGATTCTAGGGAATATGCTTTTCTCCAATGCAGCTTGGAGATGAGAAAGAGCAGAAGAGTTGCTCTTTTTCTCTTCTTTTCGTGTTTTCTTGTCTGTGGCACTTAGTGTTGTCCAGTCTGAGGGTTCTGTGTAGCCCTCTTCTATTATGTCCCACAAACCTCTTCCTATGAGCAAGGTCTTCATCTTTATAGACCAATACTCATAGTCATAACCGTTAAATTTTGGTATAGGTAAGCTATTGTGTGAGGCCATAGTTACCAAAAAACTCTCTTTATTTCACGGTTACAATAAAGTACTTTGTTTTTTGAAAGAAGGAAAGAAGAAGAAGGAAGAAAGAAGAGATTACAAACTTAAGTCAAATCTGACTTGTTCTACTCTATCATTCACTGTTTATTCCTCTTGATGTGGGGATGCTATCTCTTGATTCACAAAATTATCTACTACTTCTTCATCGTCACTTATCAATATTATTTTTGGTGATTCTGGTTCTAATATTTCCACTAAAATATTGTAGTGTGTATACTCTAATTCTTGTGGTGCAACTTGTATGGATTTCGATTGTTCAAATTGACTCCTGAATGAGTTGTCTTCAAAGTCTACCTCGTACCCTTAGTCAGGATGCCTTTGATGTGCTATCACTGCATTTTGAAGTTGGCTAAACACAATGTTGAGCCCATAACCTCTTACTTTTTCATCAAACCTCTCTGCACCTTCTCTTGCTAGAATTACACATAAGGCATGATAACGACCATTTGGTCTTATCATCAATCCCTATTTAATAAGCCTCTTAGGCTTATTACACAAAAGTTCTACGGTTTATGATTCCTTGAATCAAGTGAAAAATTTATCCTTCGATTACAATAATTGTCTCTTAGACAATGTCTTTCTTTCTTATATGATATATTATAAAATATATATATTACTATTTAATAGATTAAAAAATAATTGCTTTAAAAAAAACTTTAGAAAAGCAATTATAGTTAATATATTAAATATAATATAATTAATTTTAATAATAATATATAAAAAAAAACTTTATATAAAAAATTTATCCTTCGTAGGAATCGAACCCGTGACCTATTTCATGCAAGAATTCATCCTAACCAACTCGGCTACCACTGCCAATGAGAACCCAAGGGCAAGATTACAAGTATATTCTGTTTCGGATCCGATTTCAACAAAAAAAAAAAAAATTCAAGCTTTCACTGTCGTTGGGTTTTGAACCCATGACCTGCAGGAAGGCGGGCACCTTATGGCTGGCTCCACGAGCCAGTCGAGCTACGTGGCTCGACGGGAAGGCAAGGGAAGCTTGCCTTCCTTATACTTCTCTCGATCGTGCTTTAATTTAAAAAAAATGGGATTTTTGTCCCACATCGACCATGCGGAGGGCGATGAAGGTGTTTAAAACCTTCAACGAGCGAATACTCACTCGATTGCCTTTGGGCAATCAGTGATCACCCTTTTACCTCCTTCTCGAGCAATCGCTCCCTACCATGTTGCTTCCTTTGAGCCTGTCATCTATTGCCATGTTGCTTGTCCTCCTTCTGCCATGTAATCGATCTTTCTACCATGTAATTGGTCTACGTTAGTTCTAAGTCGTCCAGTCTACGTCAGCCTTGTTCTCCTCTCGCCACGTGGTGCTCTCTGGTTGGTTCTTCTGAGTTGCTCCTCCTCACGTGCTTGTTGTGCGGGCCTGCTCCAAACCTCACCTCGATTCATGAATCGTGGGCCTTCCTCACCTCATATTGCATGCTATGGGCCCCACTCGACCTCACCTCGATGCTCGTGCTGCCTGGTTCCTCCACCTCGGTCCTCGAGCCTGGTTCCTCCATCGACCTCGGTTCTAGCACCCTCTCCGGCTTTATCTCTGATACCATATGTGGGCACGTGAGAATTAGGAGCAATAGGAAAATGCAGAAATATTATATTCAACCTTGGAAACATAAGAATTACAAAGTTTAAATAGTGGTTGATTAAACAACCTTAGGGAATATAGGAGAAGTTAGGAAAAGAAGAAGAATAGGGAGGAAAGGAGAAAGGGAATTTGGTGTTGTCCATCTTGTCGCCCATGTCGTCCAATCTGCCCAGTCATTGTCGTCCAAGGAGGTAAAAGGGTAAGATCCAAAGCTTACCATTGCAAACAATTTTTTTACTCCTTTTAATTGGCTTAATTTCCAACAACTTTCAAAAGTGCTTTGCCATTGCTTTAAACATTCTTCAATTCTTTCATTCACACCATGCAATTACCAAAGATATTAAGAATCCATTGCAATAATTTTTAGGAGTAATATCCCAAGAGATGGTCTATACTATCCTTCTTTTTTACAAACACATTATGAGAGGCCATGAAAACATATTTTCATAAGGTTATCCCACGATAAAATTATTTTATGATCTACTATACAAACAAACATTTTGACTCTTGGAATGCTTGGACTATCCCAATTATCTCTCCATTTTCTTGCGATATTCCTAGTTTGATGGTGTTTTACATTATATCCACTTGTGTATTCTCTTGAGCTATTCAACTTCCAAATCAATTTATCCTTGGCTCCCCTCAATATAATCATTGTTGCCATATTTCTACTCAATTGCCTCATAACATCAATGTCTTATATACTTTTAAATAATTTTATTTCCATTTGCATCTTCCATCATGATCCTTGTACAAAATATTTGACACCCTATCATCGTATTGGTCTTGAAAAAATCTCATCCATGGTTTCAGCATTGGATCTAGATAGAGTGGTTTTTTATCTCACCAAGTATCCATCCATATAGATATTTTTTCTCCAGTTCCCATCATCCATCTTAAACCTTTAATCACTAGATCATATGTTTTTAAAACCATATCATTATGTTATATATTAATATAGGAAGTGATAAAAATATGAAGATGTCATGTTTTTATATAGAATATATACATATTTGTCCTACATAACATGCATGTACATGCAAGATTTTATTTTTGCAAATATTTTTTTAAATAATAAATTTTTATTTTTTATTTAATATTTATCTTTCAAGTTTTCAAATTTTATTTTTTTATTTAATTCTTGAAAGTAGTTAGACCTAATACTCTTATGAATTTGTAATTTAAGTTGCTTTGCAAATCCAACATGTTGTATTTTTTAACAGTATCACTAATTAAGGTCCAAGGTGTAGACCAATTGGTTCATCCAAACCCCATAAGGGGGGCGGAGGTCCAAGGTTCAAATCTCGGGCCTCACCGAACTCAACGCTTGTCCCTTTCCTGGTGCTTTCAGCGGTGTAAAAGGTTTAAAATGATTGTGGCATGGTGGTTATAGGTGTGGACTGCACGAAGATCTGTGTGGTGGCTTCTGGGGTGGACAGCGCAGAATACTATGGCGGCCATAAAAAGTTGGACAGCCTGCCCGGATTCGTGGCGGCTACCGATTCCACCATGTAAATTCAAAAAAAAAAAAAAAAAACAGTATCACTAATTAAAATGGATGGAACCCCATCCTCAATTAGAATGGTCTTATCAAATTTCTTAATAAAAATTGAAGCTCAACGCCAAGGCTAGCTTGAGACCTTGTATTTTATTTTAAGGGCATTTGCAAATGATAATTTAATTTTTCCCTTATGGCCCTTACTCTCATCCATTCGATCCTTGAAACTAAGCTCTTAATAAAGCCCTATGATGATCCCCATGTCTTTCTTATCTTTTATCCCCACCTTTGAATCTACTTTCAAATCCAATGTCAAGGCTAACTTGAGATCTTGTAAATTCTTTTAAGGGCATCTGCAAATGAGGATTTAATTTTACTTTTTTTCCCTTGAATCTCGTACACTCAATCCTTGAAACTAAGACCTTATTCAAGCCTTATGGTGATGTCCATGCATATCTTGTCTTTTGTCCTCACCTCTATATTTACTTTCAAATTCGTGCTTATAACGTTTGTTGATCTTGCTTCTCCAATGACTCCTATTCCCACTCCACTCCTACCATTATTTGGAAGATTTCTTTTTATAAAAAGTCATACAATAATATTTTTATAAAATCACTATTTATAACTCTATAATATTTATAAACATTATAAAATCATGCATTATATTAGATTTATATATTAAAAATATATATAAAATCATACTTAATACAAGAATTTTATAGAATCACCCTTAATACTTAACTTTTTAAATAAAGCTCTTGCATTTACAACTCTAGTGTGAATCAACATGATGCATGTTGACATCATGTGTACAATGAGAGAAGAGGTATTTATTTTAGGTACTTAGTTTATTAATGACTTGTACCACTTATCTCCTAAGAGGTGCCTCAAAGATAGTGACTTGCTTAACCCACTTAAAGGCTTTGCATGGATAAGGTCTTGAGTTTGAACCCCCTAGCACTATTTCCTTTTGGTAAATGATGATGTACGCATGATGTAGCCCAATAACATAAGTTTGAGATGGCTTGATGATGTGGCAAGGAATGACATTAGTTTGGGATGATGTTGCATATAATGACATCATCACTTTTCAAATTGCACATGTTGACATTGTACTTGATGATGTTGCACCCAATGATGTGGTAGTCTATATAATCTATATAATCGATATGGTAAATGATGTATTATAACACATGGTAAATGATATGGTAGTCCATATAACTGATGTGGAAATCTATAGAGCTAACAAGCAAATGAGGTGGTACAATATATGATAAGTGATGTGGTCATTTGTACAATTAACACGGTAGTTCATGTAACTAACATGGTAGTTGAGGTGGCATAAAACATGGCAGTTGATGCAAAGGCTGATATGGTAGGTGGAGAGAGGATCAACATGGCAAGTTATATGATGAATGATGTGACAGGTCATATAAGAATGACATATAAGTATAAATCTAGCCAATCAAATTTTCTAAATTATCAAACTTGACAAGTCATTCGTATAGTTAGCAACAAACATAGCAAAGCATAAATTTTGAATTAAATTAATATGTGACAAGTGGTGTAATGTAGTTCAAATATTGAAGAGTTAATCTCAGTATGACAAGTGGTACAATCTACTTCACTAGTACCTTACCCAATGGCCTACATATTCAATGCATACGTGGTAATCCTTTAATCATGATAAGTGGTATCATGTGATTTATCAATATGTTGTCCAATCAACACATTTTTGACACCCCCTCAGCCATATATGTAGTGACATATGACGACATCTTATTCATTGTAGGTACTTTAAAAATAAAAATTTTGAAGGTTTTAAAAGCACTTTATGTGATCTTTGGTTAAACTTTTAGGGGCCAACTTTTACATACCGAAGCATTTTGAGTTTGTTTTTAAATCACATAGTTTTTTGAGATCTCTATATTAGTGGTGTTATTTCACTCACAATTACATGTAGAAATTTGTATTTGGTATAATAGTTATAGATCATCATGTGTCCTTGTTGAGTGTTCCAAACTATGCTACTTGGAAAATCAAAATTGAATCTTTGCTAAAAAATGTGAATGAACAACCTCATGCTTCTAATTTTGAAGAAATAAAGTAGATCTATAGGGATAAGAAGGATGACACTCGTGGTATTATAGTATTTTAAGTTGATAGTTTTTGTGACACTCATTTTAGCAACACCATGGACCCCAAGGAGTTGCTTGATAAGTTTCAAGGATTGTGTGATTGCATTGATTCTACACAAATTAGTAGGTTGGAGGTTGAGCTTTCCACTTTAATATGTACTCTTTTGATATTGTTGATGAATAAATTAGTCATTTCAAGAAACTACAAAAATATATTTAAATTGCAAAAGGATTACCTAAAGTGATAGAAGAAGGGAAGGAAGTTGTGGAGAAGGAATAGAAAATTAAACTGCTAAATATTTTTTTCAAAAATGTTTCAAAGACATGAGATAGTCATTGTTTTATTTGATATGCTTTAAATGTACTTTCCCCATTCTCTTGCACCACTAATTGATAACGTATTCAAGTACTTTTTGCATCACCATGATAGAAGACAAAGGCATGAGGGTAATTCTATGATCAACTGGGCCCATCCAAAGGAAGTTATTGCCCAAGCTCAAAATGACAAGAAGCCAAAATAGATTGAGAAGAAGCCCTTCAAAAAGCCAACATGTTATTTTTGAAAGAAGGAAGGACATAAAGTAGAATTTTACCATATGTTCATCAATAAGCTTGAGGAAGAATAAAAAATTGGGTGTCAATGTTGTTCTATTCTATGCATATTGTGAGGACATCTTTCATGGAGAGACCTCACAAGCACATGTAGGTGTTCATTCAACATATTGGACATCCACTTCTTCTAATATGTGGAATATATATAGGGGCAACCAGACACATGATGAAGCATAAACATCTGGTACAAGGATATAACAAATAACATTTAAAGGAGCATTTTGTTATTGAATATTCTTTTTTGTAAGTTATAGGATGTGGAGAGACCAACATTGGATCTTCTTCTTTTGATGAGGTTCTTCATGTTTCTAATGTTGGCTTGAATCTCTTGTTATTTATCGCATTACTTATACGAATAAAAAAGTAGAATTTTGGTTGAACATTAGGCAATTAAGGATATAGACAATGGATTTAAAACTATTGCTTTTGGATATTGTGATGAGTCAAACAAAATGTATAAGTTGGGAGAAAGGCATGATTCTTTTGTTATTTCTCCTAGAAAGAAAAACTTTGTTGCTATAGTTGGAAATTCAAATTATGAGAGTGAGAGATGGTACCATATACTTAGCCATCTTAGCTTTGGATCATTAAGATACATGAGTCATCATTAGATGGTCATTATCTTTACACACATATCCCCTCCAAGTGGTGCATGTGAGAGATATATTCTTATAAAGCATCATAAGGAGACTTTTCCAAAAGGGACTACAAGATGGGCATCTCACCCCTTGGAGATCATACATAGTGATATTTGTAGACCTATGGATACACCATCTCTTTTTGGAAATAAGTACTTTCTTCTTTTTATTAATTATTTCTCTAGATATGTGTGGTTGTATACTATTCACACTAATTATGAGGCATTTAAGATATTTAAGACCTTCAAGGATCTTGTAAATAATTAGTTATATAGAAAAATTAAATATCTCAAGATAGACGAGGGATATGAGTATATAAACCATGTCTTTCATGATTTTGTAGGTCTTCATGGAATGCATATCAAAGGACTATTCACTATACTCTTGAATAGAATGGTGTGGCTGAAATAAAGAATAGGGTGATCATGGAGATGGTATGGTATATGATTCATACTAAAGGGATGGAGCACAAATTCTAGGGTGAAGCCATCACTTTTGCAACATACATCGTCAATAGGGTTCCCATGAGGGCAGTGCAAGGCATGATACCTCTTAATAGGTTGAAAAGAGATAAGCCTAATGTGTCTCTTTTTTGTATCTTTGGATTTTCAACATGGGATCACATACCTAAAAATATTCAAAAGGAGGCACCAAAGTCATAGATGCATCTTTGTGGATAATCAAACACCTCAAAGATATCATCTTTATGACCCTCATAAGCATGAGGTTTTGATTTGGAGAGGTTTATGACCTCAAATAATTCCTTCTAGTTCTCCATTTAATCCACCATATAAGAATTTGGAGGATGACTCTTTTGATTCTTTAACTAATTCAAATTTAGTTTTTCCTTCAATAAATTCTTGTAGGATCTATTCCCATTAGAGCATATTATTTACCTTCATATTCTATTAGAGGTCCTTTTCTTATTGATTTCATCCCTTCACTAACAACATCTTCTTTACCTTCATCTTCTATTGGAGGTTTCTCATTTTTAGGATCCTCTTGCATATCCTCTGGATAAGGGCTGCCTAGAGTGGGAAGATGTTATGCTTGTGGAGTATGAGGCCATGATGAATAATAGGACATGGGATCTTCTTCCTCTTTTGAAAGGATAGAATATAGCTGGATGCAAATGGGTCTATAGGACCAAGTATACTTTGAATGGTCACATGGATAATCATAAGGTATGCCTTGTTGCTAAGGGTTTTTTTCAATAAAAGGGATTTTGTTATTCCAATATATTTTCTCTAGTGGCTAGGATGGGATCAATCAAGATGATTATATCTATTTATGCCTCATATGGATGAAAGATACACCATATGGATGTGAAGAATGTCTTCGTACATGGGGAGCCTCGGGAGGAGATATACATGCAATAGCCAGTTAGATTTAAGTTTGAGGGCCCTATTCCTTTGGTTTATCTTCAAATAAGGTCTTTGTATTCACTTTTTTTCCTTAGTTGTAAGTTTAGATGATGTGAGATTAAACATAATGTTAACATCAAATCTCAATATGAAGAGACTTTGGTGATTGTTAATGATCTTCTCATTACTGGTAGCTCTCCTACCTTGATCCAGGATATGAAATCATGGTTTTATTCCACTTTTGATATGATAAATCTAAAGATTTTGCACTTAATTTTTTATATTTATATTGATCAAATAGATTCTAGCATCACCATTTCATAATCCAAGTGTTCTTTAAATATTCTTTAGAATTTTAGGATGGAGGATTGCAAGCCTGATCGAATTCCTTTTAATTTAGTCCTAAAGCTTAGGGTTGATTATACCACTCCTTTGGGGGATGCTACATTGTATTGGGCTCTTATGGGTGGACTTGTCTATCTTACTCAAGACAAGATATAACTTTTGTTGTAAGCTATTATTCCAAGTATATACAGGCATCTCAAGAGAGTCATTGGACCATGACCAAGAGGATTTGCACATTCAAGGGACTTTTCAAAGGGATAGTCACTACTCAGTTGGCTCTTCTATGATTTTGATAGAATTTTTAGATGTTTATTGGATTAGTGATTTGGATTACTGACCATCCACCATAGGATTTGTGTTCTATTTGAGACTCAACCTTGTTTCTTGGTGTTCTAAATGCCAATCTACTATAGCCCAATCTTCCATAGAAGTTAAATATTATAATTCCAATAATACATCTAAGCATATTTTGTGGATGCTCATGTTTTTTGTGAATGCTTATATTTTTGGAGGATATGGGTATTCCTTAAATAGTTCCAATCACTCTTTGATTTGATAATTAGAGCATCATCTTGCTTGTCCATAATCTAATATTTCATCAATGAACAAAGAACATAGAGATTTGGATGCACTTTATGAGATGACTTCATGCATATGGGATGCTTGATCCAGTTTTGTACCTTTAGTGGAGTAGGCAACAAATATCCTAACCAAGATCATGCATGAGGTTAATTTTATGTACATATAAGGATTAGTGTAGGAGTGATCGGTTGCAATAGCTTACATTTAATATTTTTCAATCCGAGGTAATCAAGGTTAGATTTAAAGAGTAGGAATCCAGTATAGATTGTACCGTGGGGATCAATTCTAAGCTTAATTCAGATCTCTTTTAGTTTTAGGTTGTGCAGAAAAGTAATGATTATAGTGAACAAAAATTAAATCATGCAGGAATGAAAATAAAATGCAATTTATGATTTATGTAGTAAATATGATATTTACCTATTTATGATTTGATCTATTGATGAGGATAACTAATAATAATTACCTACTGATGAGGATCCTCATGCAATTAGTTTTAATTATCTATTTTGACTTTCTATTTTATGAAAATGTAATTTAATTTATTCTATAATCTAAGGTTAATTTTTACGTACTAACTATTTCTAACCTATTATAGGGGTGAGAGAATAGGGACTGACTGTAGGAGTGGGCCCTACCTCCTAGAGGACAATGTAAGTATTTCTCCCCTAAACTACTTTATCTCAATAACTAAGATGCATAATTACTACTAACATTATTATATTCTATGGATGCAGGGAAATTACAATTACAACTACATAAAATAAATCAAGCAGTAAATAACACAAATGATACAGTTACCATATGTAAAAAGTAAAGTGTTGCTTTTATTGCTGGAAGTTCAAATGTACATGCTGGCACATTTCCTCAAAAATTGTACAAAGTCATTTCAACATTATTTTTGCATCATACAAATTCTTCATTAGATAGGCGATTGATGATTAGACCTTTTCAAAGGTCTTCCTATGTAATATATAATATGACTTGGACAATTTTGAATATAACTCTTCCACGTATTTTTCCATGTGGCATTGTGGACTTGATAATGCGACAACTATGTACTTAACAGAAATAATCTAATTATTCTAAACAGACACAATTTCCTAATCCTCCTTGGACTCAATAAATAGCCTAAGTGGTCCAAGTGGCACTTTATGAATGAACTTAACAAAACAATACTAATTTGAATATTTCACAAGATATACAATATAACCATATGTCCTTTATTCTCGGGAAGGACATAAGATCTTGCATGGGAATCTAAACAATCTAACAATATTCTAATTTTACAACTTTATAGAATATTTTTACAACTTTATTAATTATAATATCCTCGTGAATAATATTTGACAAGTCAACTAATCATGCTGACTAGAAATACTTTTGTTGTCGTGTAAAAATGCCATGTTGTCACTGATGTGGCATGCAACATCGATCAATTGACTTGGTCAAATTTCTTCTGTAACTATTGGTAAAATATCTCTTCGGTAATAGTCTTCAATAGCTACCTTCTGTAACATACTTTAGTAACTATCTTCTGTAATAGTCATCAACTATTGTATTTTGTAACCGTGTCTAGAGATTTCTTAATCCATCATCCTTATGTCCATCTTCTCACGTCCAGGGTCTGATCTGAATCTCGTGCTACTGCATCATACTCCTGTGAAACGTTCTTCAACACTTTCTTGTATAATCATACACAACTTACGCATATTTTGCATGAAATACATACATTTGTCAGATTAACCATATCCATCATTTTAACTGATAAATCATAGGAATAAACATAAATAACCATTAAAATATATTGCAATCATGATTTAAAGGTAGAAATTAAACAATTTATCACAAATAATACATGCTAAATAAATACTCATCATTTTCCCCCAAACTGAGAGGTATGCATGTCCTCATGCATTAAGGAGAAAATGAGGTTTTAATAAAATATCACAAACACTACAAATGTTTCAGATATTATATTCCAGATTTTTGCAAATTGAGATATTCATTTTTTCTAGAAATGTACAATTGCACAAAACAAGAAAATACAATTATTTTTCAAAAGAAATCAAATAGGTCTATTCGATTTTGACTTTGAAAATCACAAGTAACAATAAATGAACATTCTCAAAAATCACTCTAAATATAAACCAACATATTATGATACAACACACAGTTCCTAATTAAATTTTTGCAGTTTGAAAGTGAAATATTTTAGGTCTCCAAAGATCATTGTTATGACAACACAAGTATTACAGAAACAAATCTAAAAATAATGATTTCTGCAGTTGCTTGTAATAGAAATAATTTCATCAATAAATGCAGAACATCTAATCATTAAAACATCTACTGTATATATATATATATATATATATATATATATATATATATATTTTTATAGAATAGTTCCTGCAAGAGCAAAATAACATAATGATTTTTGGCAGGAAGAAAAATGAGTCTTTGGAATTATTTCATGACTGTAACCTGCTAAAACTGTAATCATAAAACATTAAGCATTGTTCAAGCAATTTCAAACACTATCCATAATATCATCCTCATATATATATATGTCACAGAAAGATATATCTACAGATATGAATCATTCAAACATTTTGCAGAAATAATAATATATAAATATCAAATATCAAGTCTAAAAATCATGAAAATATTTTAGCAATTTTTTTAGTTTATCCAACTTGTGTCCATCGGGTAGACATTCTTGATGATGGAGGTCACATTGGTGGCAATTTGCATTCACATTTGACCTTCTGCACCTGCGCTTTAGCCTTCTGCTCATCGATAGGAGTTTCAACCATAACTGTTTTGATATGCTCTACCTCAATGGAATCCTCTCCTTGCGTTGTGTCCTGCATTTTGGAAGGTGGAGGCTTCTCAATAGACGTGACCACGTTATCGATGATTGCATCAATTTTTGGAGGCATCCCAATGTTTAGGGCCAATTTTCTTGGTGCGGTTCCAGTTTTGGTGGAGGGACCCGATTCTTGAGGTTGATTCTGTTGCATCATATTGGAAAGTGGCAACGAACTCTCTTCTTCGAGAATCTTGGAAAAGTCAATGGTCTTGTTGATTTTGTTGAAGTTGATGGACTTCTTTTTTTTCTTACCGATCATGGAACTTTTATTGGGAGAAGCATCGATAGGTGGTGGTCAGTTGATGGGATCAGTAGGTTTCGTCACCCTATCCGCTAAGAGTTGTTTGATCATGTCTATCTGAAGGGTAAGAGCACATTGGACTAGTTTTGAATGCTCTACAAAATCTTCCTGAAGTTTATCAATTTTGATCTGTAGAATAGTATTCTATGCATGAATATGTGATAGAGATTCAGCAGTTGGCTCAGGTGTGGGTAAATTAGACTCGTGCCCTGATATTTCTCCTTTGTCATGAGTTTTAGGAATGGGTTTCTTACGCTGAGTTTTCTGTGCAGGTTGGGATGATTTAGCAGACTTGGTGTTGGTTCAGCATTTTTATTTTGGGATTTTAGGCTCCTCCTCCTGACTCTCTGATTCAAGATCCTCCTCAGATGGACTATTTTCTTGGGACTCACTATCGGTGGGTTCAGAATAATCCGATAGGTTAGACTCTTCGACTATTGTATCCTAGGAAATTTTAACTTCATTTTCTTTTTGCAAGACCAATAATTTGATAAGACCATGATGTGCGATTAAATGAAATTTAGGTTTTTCATGAGAATTCTTAGGCTGAACACGAACGACTATAGATTTTAGGGATTGAAGCAAAAAATATGGTAAATTGATAATACAATCTTTCTGATTTGGAAACTTTAGATTTATCAGCATTCTAAGGTGATAGGTTGCACAGGTAGACATTCAACCCTCTAGAGTGAAAAATTTAATGATTAAGATACAACTTCTTGCCACTTAAGAGGAAGTGTAGAAGTGGCAATGCCCTTTATCCATCCTTCCTTGTCACGGATGATGGTACATTTTTCACCAAATTTTTCTACCAATTGGGTGACACTTTTAGAGGAATTTTTGTAATAGGGCAGTCCTATTTTTGGTAAACTCAAGACTTCAGAAATAACATTAGAATTTAGGGCAATTTGGATATCTCCAATGTGAGTGATCATGGTTGCAGGGTTACAGTTCATGATAAATTATTTTGCAACCCCTTGGTCGTGCCCTTGGAACTTTGTGAGGGCATCCCACCACCTCACATTTTGAAATATTTTCTTTACGAAATTGTTGGGGTTTTGCATTTCCATGGATGGGGGTTCACTTCTCTTTTGGAACATGGAATGGGGTATGGTTTAGGGTAAAGGGTAGACAAAATTTTAATGGGGGTAGTTTCAAAGTTTGTTTTTAGCAGCTGAAAAGACCTGCACAGATTTTTCATTTACAAAGACCATTTTACATTTTTGCAGAATAAAAATTTATCATTTCAAAAGAAAATATTTGCAAAATGTAAAAATAATTTTGTATTTTTTTAGAAGTTTCTTTCATCGACAGAGGTAATTATAATTTATCCTACCCTTCTACGTAAACTACCAAAGAGTATACACTAGTTGTATATGTAGCAGAATAATTAGGGTGTTAAAATATCTTGTCTTCTGTGACTAAAAATAAAATTGAAATGATTTAAAATTTACCTATCGCTTTTATTTTGGTAAACTTCTGTCACCCTATGACGTTGTTTTCAAAATCACTTTTACTCACGTTTGCCTTCACAACCCCATCCTTTTATAGTGTTTTTCCCTTTTGTATTCATTCCGAGGCTTCAATTTTATTTCGCTAAGAAATTCGATAGCGTTTCAGCTCTATTTCGAATTGTAGAGTGTTTCCGGCACATTGATAGGGCCTTCTATAGAAGGAAAAGATGATTTTTAGGTTTTCATTTTTTTTTGCATGAATTTTTACTCATGAATCCATCTCAACCTTCCATTCAATTATAATCTATGATTATGAATGCTAATATATGCCTTTTCTCACAATTGGCTCATGGTGACGACGTGTTAATAATCGACACCATCTTAAAACAAGAATTTGCGGGTTTTTTTCAGAGGTGGTTTTAAGGAAGTTTCTAGATTTAATGTGATTCTTCCCTTTTTGATCATAGCCCTTCATTTTGAAGTTAATCAATGGTTTAGGGCTTGGATCCATGCTACTATCATTTGATTGGCTGGTAAAGACTTATGTGTCGGTGATCACCTTCATTTGCAGATGGTATGGTGAAGTTTGAGCATGAATCTTCTTTTCGTTCATCGAAACCCTTCATGAAATCTTAATCAATGGCTGATATTTTCTAGCCATGGTGATGTTTATCATTGGTTGCATGAAGCCATATGTTAATCATCATCGATGGGTTTAGGGTGGTCGACGTCCTTCTTGGTGCAAATTTTATCGCCACATTGCATGGGAAGGGTTAGGCATTAATATTTATAATAATTTTTATACCTTGTGCCTTTAGTCACTTACAAAAACTAAAAATTTTCCCTTTTTAAATTATTGCCTTTACACATATGTGCCATGTCACTCCTTCCTTCCATCGTGTCACTTATTAATATTGGTCCACAACCGTGTTCGTTTGCCTTTGCATGCACGTATCCTTAGTAGTCGACATGGCTTATGTAATCGATTTTCATGTTTTTCAAAGGAAGGTGTCCATGTAATATACTTTCAATTGATCATTGCTTATAGGTTGTATTATGTGGCGTTATCATGATCATACACGTCATTTTTGTGGAAGACTTTTGACATGCCCTTTGATATTGTATATCGAGTTTTAATTTTAATATTATACAAGAGCCTTCGAATTCCAAAGGGTGGTCAATGGGTAATATTATAAATATTTATGAATTTACCTTTTCTCTTCCCTTGAAATATCATTGGTAAGTTTCTTTTATATTTTGCATTGACACGTCTTACCATATTCTTCGTTGATACATTCTATCATATTTTGGGTTGCCACGTGTCGCTCATATTTGGGGCCAGTTTAAGTATTGACACTTAGAAATATTTCATGATGTGTGTTACAAATACCATCTATAGATGGCGTTTACAGAATATTACTACAAAATATTATTACAGAAGCTGTCTACAAAAAATATCTACGAAATACGTCTACGAAAATTTTCCACGAAAGTTGTCTACGAAAGACATCTACAGAAGTTGTCTATAGAAACTGTCTATAGAAGACATCTACAAAATTTGTTTATGGAAGATGTCTATAGAAGCTGTCTACAGAAACTATCTACGAAAGACGTCTACAAAATTTGTTTACAGAAACTATAGTTGTTAAGGTTAAGAAAATACTTTTACCTGATTCTTCCCCCCAAACTGTATTATGAACTTTGGATGTATTTATTTACTCCCCCCCAAACTGTAATTTTGGCTATATAGCCAAAATAAAATGAAGGGTGTCTTATTTATATTATGGTGGATGATATAATAATGAGTTTTATTCATGGGGGATTATTATGATTATTTTTGTGATTGTGCTTCCTAAATTTCATTAAGAAGTATCCAAGTGGAGTGGTTCAATCATCGATTCTCCATTTTTATAGTTAACCAAGTTTAGGGTGGAGGAGCCTAGGAGCAGAGGAAGCAAAGGCGGCGGAGGGAGTTAAAAGGTGCTTGGCGGGAACCTTGATCCAGACGAGGATCCAGAGGTAGAAATGACAACGACAGCAAGGAATGGTCAGGATTCAGCCCCTGAGCAGGAGGGTCAGGATTGGGGTCTTGATCCTCTAGGCAAAGAACCTTTTATAGGGTCCCATTTAGGATCCACGGGTCCCAGAGGTGGATTGTCCTATGTAGAAACCCTAAAAGGGAAAAGGAGTGATTTATTTCGATCACTCCCACCCCTCATTCCACAAAATAACAAGATAATGGTTCCTACAAACTTCATGGATCCTTTCTTGTCCTTGGAAGAGTTTTCCTTAGTAGGCAAATTTTTGGGCGGAAGACCGGACATAGAAACTATTAGATCGTGGACTCTTTCCAAGTGGAGAACGGTGGGAAGCCTGGAGATCGTAGCTCTGACTAGGGGTTTCTTCATTCTAAGGTTCAACAACAAGGAAGATGCTAACCACATCCTAACTGGAGGACCATGGTTCCTGGGTAAATGAAGCCTCTACCTAAGGCAGTGGGGAGATGATTTTGACCCTAAAAAGCAAAATATCAATATCACCCCCATTTGGGTTTGCCTGCCAAACCTACCATCCTAGTTCGTTAATGAATATTGGCTTCAAGGCATTACTATAACCATAGGGGAGCTAGTGGCCATAGACCACTCGACCTTAGCAAGATCAAGGATGATGCATGCAAGGATCTACGTCAATGCTGACCTAGACTCTGAACTACCATCCTTCATGGAACTGGGCTATGGGGACTATCTAAGAAAAAGCGATAGAATATGAAAACAAGTCGACATTCTACCAAATGAAAACCAAGGCCACCTAAAAACCAATGCCCAAGCTTGAGTGAAAAGAAACCTAAGAGCCAGCCGAAGTTAAATGTAAGACCCCAGAACCAGGTCCAGGGCCAAGCTAACAAAGGCATTTTACCATATAAAACAATATCACCGGCACGCCCAAAATCACCTCCAAGAAAGGAGATCAGCTCACCAAATTGAGACTCGTAGCCCTAAGATCCCAAGCTCAAATAATTTTGAAATCCTAGCTGATTTAGCTATTGAAGGGAGACTTGCAAGGAAAATAATAATATGGAGTTCCCATATCCTAGAATCCCCACCATTAGGCCCACCAACCTATTCAAAAACCCAACCTTAACCTAGATCAACCAAAGCATGGAGGAATTAGAGTCAAGAGTTGAAATAGTAGGCATAAGAAACTTGGAAGGATGCTCTAGTCTCCTAAAATTATCCCTCCTCATTTTAGTCCAAACAGTACAAATCTCCCACTTCATTGACTATAGTGAAGAGAGGAGAATGACTAAAAACATTATAAACTAAGGATTGACAATGAAATAGAAAAGGACACTAATCCAACAAGTTATCCCAAGTCAAGATGATAACAAAACTGATAAACCCCCTCAAGGTAGGGGAGAGGAAGAAACTCCAAATCCAAATGAAGATACTCTCATGGAATGTGAGAGGCCTAAACAACAAGAGAGAGTGGTCATCATTGAAAGGAATCAACCCAACCATTATTAAAAAAAAAAAGAAAAAAAGAACAATAAAAAAATATGGAACCAAGGGAAATGTTATTCAGAAGAGGAGCATCCGAGGACTCATGGTGTGTGGGATCCTCATTGTGGAAGGCAATATTGGATGATGACAGGTTCTTAGTGTGTTTTTCATGTATCACACTAGATCTTGATCTTATCAATGTGTACCCATTATTCAAAGAACTAACTTGTGGGAATACATAATTGAATGACTAAACATCCCTAGGTGGTTAAGGATTTCATCCCTTAATCTAAAAAGGAGGATCAGATTACATCAGGAGTATGGAAGAATTCAATGAGTTTGTTAATTCTAATGAATTGATGGATGTTATAAAGGAAAAGTATATTGGAGAATCAGTTGGGAACCAATTAATAGAGAATTAGAGTTCCTTCTCTAAAATAACAATACTTTTGAGAGTCACCTTGAATCTCTTCCAGATGACACAACCCAATTCTGATGGAACTACCGCAAGTCAACTCTTTCAAAAACCCTTCTAGTTTCAATCCATGTGGACCAAACACCCAAACTTGAAAGAAAAGATTAAAATTGGTGGAAACTAAGGAAGTTCCATTCAAACTATCCAAAAATTGAAGAATAAAAACAATCTCGACGAATAAAGAGGTCTTTGAAACTTTTAGAAAAAAATAGTAAAATATTGAAGACATAGAGAAAAATTAAAGGATTGTGTGATGAGGCAACTAGAAAAAGAAAATTACTTTGTTATCATAACATCCTAGCCTATGAGGTGTATTGGAGGCAAAAATCTAGAGCTTTATGGCTAAAGGATGGAGATTCTAATACAAATTTTTTCCATGTCACAACTCTAAGGAATAGAAGCAACAATAAAATTAGAGAGCTAACCAAACCAGATGGCTCCTCTACCCAAGACATCCTTGAGATTAGATAGAAAACGGTCTCATACTTCTCCTCGGAGAGGACACAGTAAGAGGACAAAGAACTCTCATTCAATTCATTCCTCAGGTTATAGACAACACCACATATAAACTCTTGCCCCTTTCATCGATGAGAAATCACCCTTTAATGGATCTGATAAGGCCCTGAATTTCCTCCTCATTTACCAAGTCTTTGGGATAAGGGGAATGTGTTATTCCTTTAAGGATTTAAGCCTCAAAAAATCCAGGGGTTCAACTCCACATTCCTAGCTTTGATTCCTAAAATCCAGGATCCCAAAACTATGGCTGACTTCAGACCAGTAAGTTTATGCAATGTGGCCTACAAAGTCCTCACCGAAGTCTTATCAAATCGTATGAAAGAAATCTTGCCCCTTATTATTGACACTTTTCAAGGGAGTTAGTTCAAGGAATATTAATCTTAGATGGCATATCAATCCAAAGCCCTCATTAGTCAACAAGAAGGCTCCTTTCCTTAAAGCTCGAATGAACAAAGATTTGATCGAATCAATGGAATTCTGTAGCAATGTTACTCAAATTTGGGTTTCATCCTCAGTGGGTCAAATTGATTAAAGGTTGTATATCTAGGCCTTGGTTCTCTGTCTTGGTTAATGGAACAACTGTAGGGTATTTCCATAGTAGCAGAGGACTCAAGAAAAGGGATCCTATAAGCCCAATGCTCTTCATTATTGTGGTTAAAGCCTTAGGGAGAACGATTAAAGCAACATGCCATTCAGGATTAATATCTAGGATAAAAGCCACTTCCCTTACCAATCTGGTATCCCACCAACAATTTGTGGATGATACCCTTATTCTAACCTAGTCCTCGATGGTGGAGGCTAGAAGGATCAAGGAAATTCTAAAGTTGTATGAGGAAGTAGCAAGGCAAAAGGTGAACTTCATCAAGAGAAAAATCTACTTCCTTAACACCCTCATCCCCAGACAAACCAAAATAGCTAGAATTCTGGGATGTTCCATTGCCAACCTCCCTACTTCCTACTTAGGACTTCCTCTTTTCTTGCCCGATAGAGTCCATGTGGAACAATGTGGTAGAAAGAATCCAAAAAACTAGCAGGATGGAAAGGTCATTTGTTATCCCGAGGAAAGCCACCCTAACAATGGCATCTTTATAGAGCATCCCAGTTTATTTTCTTTCGTGTTTAAGGCTCCAGCCAAGGTGTACCAAAAAATTGAACAACTCCAAAAGAATTTCTTATGGTCAGGATCTGAAGAGAAATAGAGGATCCACTTGGTAGGTTGGAGCAAGGTTTGTAGACCTAAAGAGAAGGGAGGCCTAAACGAAGAGTATCCCATCTAAATACCGTTTAGCAAAACAAGCGTGGTACCTCTTGACCAATGAAGAAATCGAATGGACTACCATAATCAAAAGGAAATATCTCCAAGGTATAGACTTCCTAAAAGATACTATCCAAAGTAGAGGGTCTACCTTTTGGAAAGCTATCCTAACTAGCAGAGATATTATTAAAAAAGGGTTGAGATGGATCCTAGGCAATGGGCATAAGATCAGATTTTGGGAAGACAAATGGGCCAGAGAGGAGGCCTTGTCCCAGTTTCCTAACCTAGCTAGGGTGAAAGTACATACTGATCAACTCTTAGGGGAGAAAGTGGCAGACTTCATAAGCAAGGATAGAGGAAGACTCAGGTGGAAACAAATTACAATTTAGGGCCTCGAAGCTGAGACCGCAAAAATTCAAAACATGTTGTCTTAGCAACTCATTCCCTCAGGTTCAACAGTTGACCATTTAGCTTGGGCATCGAAAGAGAGTGGGAAATTTTCAGTAAAATATACTTATAATTGTCAAATTTTAAGGATCCCAAGTTACAGATCCAGCTGGTGTGGGTTAAAAATCTCATTCCCAAAATCTCATTTTTTTCATGGTTGGTTATCCAAGGCAAGATTCTAACCATGGACAACATGTTAAGGAAAGGTATAATTGTTGTTAACCATTGTCACTTGTGCAGAGCTAGCTGGGAGTCTACTCATCACCTTTTCCTCGAATCCTAGTTTCCAATAGTATCCTCAATGATCTATTCCAAGATTTCAGCATATCCTAGGTAAAATTGAACACCATATTAGAACTCTTCCAACAATGGCCCAACCCTTTTGTTAGCCTTAGGCTTAGATTTATGTGGAAGATCTACCTCCATAATTTCCTATGGCAGATGTGGTTAGAAAGAAACCATAGAGCCTTCAATGAATCCAATCATGACATCAGGTCTATCACCAATAAAATCTGGTCTTGAAAGAGAATGTCAACATCATCCCCATAGAAGCCCAAAAAATTCCTCCCTGGGAAATTAATCTTGCCAAATCCTTAAACATTACCCTTGAAGAGGAAACCTTAGCCATCAAGCCCAATCCTAGATTTAATGCTAAATGGATCCCTCCCCCTGCTGAGTGGCTCAAGCTTAATGTCGACAAGGCATCTAAGGACAATCCTGGAAAGACAGGAGAAGGAGGAGTGGTGCAGGACAACCAAGGTAACATGGTGTTGGCTTTTTTGAATAGCTAGGAATCAAGACTAACAATGAGGTAGAAGTGAGAGCCCTATGGAGGGGGTTGCAGTTATCACAAGAGATCCAAGGCAGATTGATAGTCGAAGGAGACTCTCTAAACACAATAAACCTATTAACGAACAACAAAAAGCCTCCTTGGTGGATCGAACCATTCATCAATGAGGCGAGGATCCTTTTGAGGACAAAGATTGCCCAACACGTTTACCATGAAGCCAATAGAATGACAAACAAGTTGGCCAACCATGGGGTTAACGTCGATGGACTTGTCACATGGCCACTTGGGGTCCCGAGTGACATGGATGAACTCCTTCAAAGTGACCACCAATGATCTCCGAGACACGAGAAGTGGGCAGGTGGACCCCAATCACATGTGCTATAGGTGGTCCCACCAATTTTTTAAAAATAACCACAAAATCCGATTCACCTAATCGGATTATGATGATGGGGAGCATAAACTTGGAAAATTGGGAGATCAGCAAAACTAGATACGAGGGAGACCTGGTCACAGGAATTTTGAGCAAGAGGTTATCATTCCAAAATGGCTACTACGTGACCATTTCTAACAAGAACCAATGGCGATGGGGGATGGGTAGCCCCCCAAGACAAATGGAAATCATGGGCACAGTCAGCATGGCGAGAAGGGGTGGTAGCAATAAGAGACTCGATGGAGGAGTTAAAGACCCAAGAAACAACATTCAAGCTTGGATGTGGTCCCGAGGGATGGGTAAATATCATTGAATTCACCCAAGGCGCTTTGAAGGGAGATAGTGAGCATGGTTTTTTCAACCAAGGCAGCATGTCAAAACTCAACATGATTACGAGGACAAGGGTGTTTGGCGATGGGCAACATGGCATGCGGTACCAACTATCAGATGAGGCCAAGTGGAGTATGTTCTAGGTGGAGGATGGTAATTGGAGGATTGGTACCAAAGGCACCCTTAATAAGGAAGTTTCCTCTCACTTTCGAGAATTCTCAAAACAACCACCACCCCCAAAAGGCTTCAAAACCCGATTCGACATGGATTGCTATGTCGATCAAGGCAATTTTTAAGGAGAAGGACACTGAGAGCATAGGGAGAATGACGTACATTGAGCCAAGTATGGTCGTCATGGAGCCTGTTGCCCAGGCCATACTGACGGAGAGAAGGTTTACAATTTTTTGATATGTTCTCTGGGGTTGAGGAGGACATCACCCAGGTGGTGATGGATACTTGGGAGGACGACAGAGTAGAGATACGGTGAGATTTTAATTGATGTAACTTTGCTTGCCACCATCACTGGGAAAACTGTAAAAGGGAGGTCTATTCACAGACAGAAGCATCACTGGGAGGTGGAGCTGAAGGAGTTCAGGGACAACCCTAAGATCTTCAAGGAGGCAAAATCAGGGTTGACAAGGATGGACCTTCCCACCCCTTGGAACGGGGTAATGAAAAATGTGATGGAATTCATAAAGGCGGAGGACCCTGATAAGACTTTACTTAGTTTTCACTATGCCTTTGTTAACTTCTTTCGGGACGTCAACCCGATTAGCATCCCTCAGTTTCTGATGAATTCGATGAACTACACCATTAACTCATGTCGAAGCAAGAGGGGCTCTGCTAAGCCCATGCACCAGGGATTATTCAAGGTAATATACAAATGGGCTCTAGCCATGGCTCCCCAAGCCGCTCCTCCGACGATTGAGGATGCCCCTAGGCCAACGGCTGAGAGCTCTAGGGCTAGGGCATCCCCGAGCCCTATAAAACCCTCCTCTACCTCTAGAGGAGGACCAACCAGGAAAAAACTAAGAATTGAAGAAACTCCCACTAGATCTTCTTCTAGGCTGAGGAACAAACAATTTTGGGTAAAGGAAAGGCCATAGCAAGTGACACTGAGGATGAGGAACCTGACCCCTCTATCATGGTTCTCAAATATTTTGTGCTAAACACCTCGGCTAACATAATTCAACAGATGCATGAGCTTTAGGAGACGCTCACCAAGGTGTTCTACAATGAGGGCTTCCAGAGTAACAAGTCGGTTGTGGCCGTTCAAGATTCGGATGATGACGAGGATGACAAGGTCGAGGACCCTGATGAAGAGGAGGAGGAGGAGACCTAGTTCCTCCATGGTGGGCCCCTGTACAAAATATTTTTTGTTTTTGTCAGTGCAATATGGTCAAATTTTTAGACAAATTTTGGTCTTGTAACTGTACAGAGGATGTTTTCCTTTTTGTAATTATCATCTGTCGTAGATTGTGTGGTCTGTCAAGGAAGTGTCCTTGGAGTCTTTCACGTTTGAGAGCTTTGAAGTCAGCTCTATGGGTCTCTCTTTTGTATGGGAAGGGGAGTTAGTTCTTGGGTTGGCTCACCTAGGGTCTAGAAAAGGCTAGCAATAGTAGAGGACAGGTCATCCTCAGTAAGGCAAGGATCCGTATTACCAGCATAAGGTTGTATTTTGTAAAAGGTTTTGGGTTAACCTGTAAAACCCGGTATTAATGAAAATCTCCTTAATTACCAAAAAAAAAATGTCCAAGTGAGAGAAAAATAATTATGAAGCTTGATATCAGTCATCAATATATACAAAAATAGATCTTTATCAAAGGCTTGGGATATTTTCAATCACTTGAAAAATGGAAATCTTGATGGCTTTTGCTAAGAGATACAAAGTTTTGGGAGATACAAGCCACATTTATGTAGGATAAAAATGAACTATGGTACCTTCATAGGAATTTGCTTTTGACTTTTGCTTGCTTATGATATTCTAGGGTTGTTTCACAAAGACTCAAACATCCTAGTGATTTCAAACAATTTCATCTATTCATTTCACAAATCCATATGATGTTAAAGTCATCCTAATATTTTCAAGCTTCTCAAGGACCAATTGTGTGTGCAATGAATATTCATTTCCCATTATGAGTAAGGATTGAGTAAAACAAAGGTCACTTCTGCCAATAAGCTAGCTTATCTGTGAGCATCCATAGGTCTTGTCCAGACTTAGCGCTACCGTGTAGGGATACCTTATTGCCAGGCAGGTTTCATTCAACCTATTGTTGTAATGAGGATCACCCTATGGTTTTCAAGACACTAAGAATTCCAGGGATTCAAGCTCTCTTACCCTTCTTTGAATTTTCTTGGGATACTTGCTCATTTTGGGAGGAGCAAGGGATTTTTATTGCCTTTTTGGGATTCTTGCTTATTTTTAGGGGAAGCAAGAAGATTCTTTTGGGATACTTGCTCGATTAGATGAGGAGCAAGGGATTTTTTTTTTTTTGAAGGAGTAAGAATTTTGGGGAATTGGATTCCCAACCACTCTATCAAAGTCCTGATGGGAATTTGATCCTATCCTTACTATTCTTCTCCTCTTTTTTATTTTCAAGGGTGAAGGGTGAGCTTGTCCTTTTGCCAATTCATTAGTACTCTAGACCATGTGCATAGATGGATAAGTAGGGAAAACCTTTTACTCAATGGCAGTAGTGACTTATGAACTAATATTTCCAATTCTCACAATGTTTTTATATGTTCTAATGTGCGTGGTCCAAGAGAAAACTTGATTAACTAGGAATATCTTACAACATCAAAAGATTGCTTGACTTTTAATGAAAATTTTCTCAAAACACTAGTGTTGGTTGAGTAATTGAAAACACCTAGATTTTATCTAGCAAACAAGGTATTATGCAACATGTGGTAGTTATTTTCCTACAAGATTTTTAAAGAAATATCCTTTTGGGCTATTTTTGAAACATTGAGACTGAAAATTGATGAAAATAAGATAGAAATATTGCAAATATAGAAACTTCATGATGAAACAAAGGAAGCATAATCTCTTTTTTTTATGTGAGAGAGAAGTTTTTATTCAATAGTTGTTGATTGCAGTTCAGAGATGTACTACAAATCGACTTGTTGCTTAAGGTGGTGTATGAATTCTTCCTTAGATAATGGCTTCTTGTAAAGTTTAAGCCTATGCCCATTTACTAGTAGTTTTCTTGTTGAATCATCTATAGGCTTAAGCTTGACTGTACCATTCCTGAATATCTCTTTAATTTCATAGGGTCCTAGCCATCTTGTCCTCAATTTACCTTGAAAGTCTTGGTAACGAGAGTCAAACAACAAGGCCCAATCTCCTGATTGAAATGTACGTGGTACAATGTGTTTATCATGCCATTTCTTCCTTTGTTGTTGGGTTATTTCAGTCCTATGTAATACCTCTAGTCTCCTTTCATCCAGAATGTTTAACTTTTCCAATCTAGCTTTCTGTGCTTGGTCCAAATTCATGTCGAGTTGCACTGTTGTGCGAAGAGTTTCTATCTCAAACTCGATGGGCATGATAGCTTATTTTCCATAGACCATTTCATAAGGTGATAATCCTGTGGTAGTTTTCCAAGTTGTATTATATGCCCATACAACTTCTTTTAATCTCTCAGCCCAATCACCCCTATTAACAACTATGGTTTTTGTAATGATCTTTTCAAGTTCTCTGTTCGTAACTTCTACTTGTCCATTGGCTTGAGGGTGATATGGTGAGGTTTTCCTATGTTTTATTTGATAGATGTCAACAAAATGTGCAATTAATTTGGAGAGGAATTGGGTTCCATGATTTGAAACTAACTCTCTAGGTGCTCCAAAGTGTTGCATAATATTTTCATAAAGGAAATCAGCTACTGGTTCAGCTTGTGCTCGTGGTAAGGCTTTAACTTCAGCCCACTTAGTAACATAGTATGTACACACAAGTATGTGTTTATTACCTACACTTGGAGGGTCTATTGGTCCAACAAAGTCAATTCCCCATTTCTCGAATGGTTCAAACACTACTTGTAGAACCAAAGGTATTTCCATTGAAGGTGTAGGCTTACTAGCTCTTTGACAAGCATCACATCTATCAACAAATTTATGGACATCTTTATTCATGGTAGGCCAAAAGTAACCAGTTTGAAGTATTTTACTAACTATCCTTTGGGTGGCATAATGGCCTCCATAGGGTTCTTCATGTGCCACCCGAATGATGTCATATACATCTTCTTCTTGCACACATCTCCTAATTATTTGGTCAGGACATGTTTTAAACAAGACTCCATGAATCCACATATAAGGGATACTCTGACGTATTAGTTTTCTACGCTCATGTGGTGTATAGTTTTGAGGTATTTTCCCTGTTACTAAGTAATTTACAATATCAGCATACCAAGGGGTAAAAATAGAAAGAGCAAACAAATGTTCATCTAGGAAATTATCAGGAATTAACTCATTATCATCAAATATTTGCATACGAGATAGGTGATCTGCAATGACATTATATTTTCCTGCCTTATCTATGATTGTAACATTAAATTCCTATAACAGAAGAAGCCATCTAACCACTCTACCTCCTACTGTAGCTTTTTTCATTAAGTATTTAATGGCAGAGTGATCAGTGTGAACAAATACTTCATACCCTGTTATGTAATGTTTGAATTTATTAATGGCATGGACTACAACTAAAAATTATTTTTCAGTAACAGTGTAATTAAGCTCAGCTCCATGCAAGTTTTTACTTACATAATAGATAGCATAAGGTATTTTGTTCTCAATATATTGTAATATTGCCCCTATTGCGTAACCCAAAGCATCACAATGTATGTGGAATGGTAATTCCCAATTTGGTCCTCTCAGGATTGGAGCAGTAATTAATTTATCTTTTATAACTTCAAAGGCTTCTTGACATGCTTCAGTCCAATTGAATTCACTTTCTTTGGTTAAGAGCTTAAGCATGGGAGCAGCAATTTTACTGAAGTCTTTAATGAATCTACGGTAGTATCCTGCATGTCCTAGGAAACTTCTCACCTCTGTTTGTGTTTTCGAAGGTTGAAGGGATTGAATAGCTTGTATTTTTGTAGGATCTACTTTAACACCTTCTTCTGATATATAATGTCCTAGAACAATGCCTCCTCTCATCATCATGAAACACTTTTCATGACTCAAAGAGAGGTTTTTCTCTTGGCATCTAACCAGAACTCTTTGCAAGCTTGATAAAATTTCTTCAAAGGTATTACCATAGACTGTGAAGTCATCCATATAGACTTCTACACACTCATTGATTAAATCAACAAAGATAGCTAAAACAACTCTTTGAAAAGTTGCAGGTGCATTGCATAATCCGAAGGGTAAGACTTTGTAAGCATAGGTACCTACTGGACATGTGAAGGTTGTCTTTTCTTGATCTTCTTCAGCTATGGAAACTTGATTATAGCCACTAAAACCATCCAAAAAGTAGAAATATTTCTTTCCAGCCAAGGTATCAAGAACTTGATCAATGAACGACAAGGGAAAATAGTCTTTCTTTGTTACCTTGTTTAATTCCCTATAGTCCACACAAATCCTCCATTTACCATTCTTTTTAGGGACTATCACAAGAGGTGACACCCATTGACTATCAAAAATTGGATATATAAATCTTGCCTTCAAGAGTTTAATGATTTCTTCTTGAACCACGTCTTTCATAGCTGGATTCAATATTCTTTGGGGTTGTCTTACTAGATAACATCCTTCTTGGATAAAAATGCGATGGGTACAAACATTTGGATGTATACCTTTCATATCCTCGTAGTTCCATGCAAATGTTGATTGATGTTTCTTAAGCACGTCTATTAATTGTGATTCTTGTATGCTTGTGAGCTCATCACTGATATTCAAGGTTCTTCCTGGTGTGATATCTATTTGCTTGCATTTTTTTGTGTTTGCATCTATCCCCATTATCTCATGTTCAAGAATATTTAAGTGATAGTCATATGGTATCATTTTTTGAGACTGACTTGTGCTTGCCTCATTAATAGCCATAGTAGATTTAGATGAACAACCATTGTCTTGACCTTGATCTTCTTTTTGATTTCCTAACAGTAATGGTAATGGTCCCTCAATTTCTTGTTGAAGATGTTCACTCAGAACATTGATTGATAAGGTTTGGATATCATCAAAATCATGAGGGAAATCATACCATAGTTGCTTTGGAAAATATTTTTCTATTGTTGATTCAGGGAATAGGCTAAGGTCTTTAGTATTCTTGCCATCAGAAATAGTCATATTTCCTGATCTACAACTAATGTAAGCATCAACTGTTGTGAGCCATGGGTACCCTAGAATTAAGGGATGTCCCCCTAACTTTTTCTTGGGTTGTAAGACTATAAAGTCTACAGGGTATTCCCATGAACTTACAGAGACTATAACATCTTCTAGTTTTCCTTCTGGCTTGATAGTGGACCTATCTACGAGTTGGAGTACAATAGAAGTTGATTGTAATTTATGTACCCCTAAATATTCCATTGTTTCTTTAGTCATGACATTAATAGCGGCTCCTAAATCGACCAAAACATTTTGCAAGGCTATGTCACCAATGTGTACCATGAGTATAGGTATTCCAGGATCTATGTATTTTGGTAATGACCTACCTCTCATTATTATCTCAGACAATTGTCCAATGACTTGAATAGTTTGGGCTTCATTCTTCTTTTTCCTTCCTGAATTTGTGCATATGTTTTTGATGAGCTTGGAATAGATGGGGATATCCTTGATAGCCTGCAATAGAGGGATCTTGATAGTAACATTTTCTAATTCCTGAAGGAAGTTAAAAGCTGGCTTAGATGGTTCTTTTGGTATTGCCAGTCTTTGAGGAAATGGTATCTCTACTTCCTTCCTTTGAGGAATTTGGATCTCTTGTTGTTTTGTTGGAATTTTTTCTGGTGAATTTTCTATTTCCTTCTCATTGTTATCCTCCTTTTCGAACAAGTCTTCAATGGGATTATCAAGTTCTGTGAGAGTTACATTGTTTTCCAATACTTTTCTAGATCTCAATTGAATCTGTTGACAAGGTGCCACAGATATAGAACACGTTTCACTAGTTTCATAGACTTGTTGAACATTCTTGTTGTTGTTAGGATTAGGGACTGGTTGAGCTGGAAGAGGAGGTTTCTTAGGAGGATTATTATTATTATTCACTGGAGGTGGAAGAAGTCTATTTTGAGGCTGATTTTGAGGGGCTTGTCCCCTAAATTGGTTTTGAAAGTTTTATTGTTGTGATGGATTTTGAGACCAACCAGATCCTCCCTGATTATATTGGCCATTAGTATTCCAACTGTTTTGACTTGACATTCCTTGATTCCATGGAGGTGGATTTCCATAGGTATTGGCCATAAAGTGGGCCCATGGGGGTATGTTCCAGTCTTGATTATTTGAATAAGAGTTCCAATTTGCCCTAGTTTGGTGCATTGGACCATTGATTAGGCCTTTGCGGGTTGGAATAACTAGGGTTTGACCAATTTGGTGGTCCATTGAATGGACCATTCCATATTTGAGCTACAAAATAAATATCTTCTACCTCTTCAACTTTAGGTTCCTTTATGGTAGCTTTAACAACGGAGATGTATTTGCAGTTTTTAGTTTTGTGATTCTTATCACAAATTTTACAACAAGCAAAAATGTTGGAAATGTTTGTAATGTTGAGAGGGCATTCTCTTAGGTTGTGCTTTTTCCTACATCTGTGATAGTAAATCTCTTCACTGTCCTATTCTTTTGGCTTCCTATCCATTAAATCCAAATATGTAGTCAAGGTGCTTAACAAATCAGTTTTTAAACCTTCCAACATGTTTCCAATTTTTGCTCTTGTCACTCCTCCTGTGGATGTATACTTATTACTCCTTAGAGGTTTGTTTCTTGAATAGTTTTTGCAAAGGTTTACAATCTCCTCAAATGTCATAATATGGATATCTCCTTTTTCCATAAGGTTCAGAACCTCAAGGACATCTTCTTTCAATCCTTTTAGAAAGAGTTCTTTTAAGATTTCTTCATCGAGGTCTATATTTACTCTAGACCCAACGAATAGAAATCTCTCAAGGTAATCCTCCAAATATTCTTCTTATTTTTTATTCATGCAGAATAGCTCAACTTTCTTATCCCTAACTCTATAGTAATCCTGATATCATTCAAGGAATAGCTCTTTTAATCCATGTTCTCCATCCCATCGATTACAAATATTTTCTCCTAGACCCATGAACCATATTAAAGTTGCATCTTTAAGAGTAGAGGGAAACAACCTTAGCTTTTGTTCATTGGTGGTGTAAAAGTAGGCTTGGCACACCACCTCAAATTCAAAAAGAAAAGCATCTGGATCTTCGTGTGGTTTCCCATGGAAGGTGGGCAATACAAAAATAGAGATTGACTTAGGTTCTCTTGATGTCCCATATGTATGTAATATTGGGAAGGCAAATGTCTTTCTTTGCCCATTTCTTCTTTGGTCTCTATTCTATCTTTGTCTATCCTCCCTTTGGTTCTCTTCTACTTCTCCCTGCCCACTATGTTGGTCAGCCATAACTGAATGTAAGATTTCAAGAATTGGACCAGGTATGGGTTCAATAAAAATAGAAGAAGGATCTACGTGATTGTCAAATTTTGGTTCAGGTAATAAATATGAGTTGGGATCTTGTTCTAGGATTTCAGCTTGCTCGGTTGATGTTGTTGTTTCAAGTTCTTTTAACTTATAAATTCCAGGCTGCCTACTAAAGTCTCTTTGGAAATTTCCTTCTGATTTGTTGATCTTTATAAATCTTCCCTTAGAGTCTCTAGGTCTGCTCATGAATTTTCTAAGTTCTCTTGTTTTTGCAACAATGTCTAATCTTCTTTGAATAGTCTATGAATATCATTGATTGGATCAAGTTGTTCGGGTGTCATGAAGTGTTCCTCTTCAAAATTAAAGTGGTCTATCACTAATTGAATCAATTGAACAAGAAAATCTTGTGTTGGAATGGGGTCGAGATTTCCAAATTGTAGCTCATAGCATAAATCTTGACACAACTCTCTAAAGCGCACAGCTCTAGGTATCTTGTGATATTTCTTGCTATATTCTAGGGCTACTTCTCTCTTTTCTATGTCTGCAAGGAAGTTGTGAATGATGAGGGAGTCCTCGAAATATTGATTCCAAGGGTAAATTATTGGATTTATTGTTGCTCTTCTATCCCAAAGCCAACGCTCACAACTCCTTCCAAGATCTAGATAAGATGAATGGTAGTTCGGCCCTAGAGTTTTTGCTATGTCAATTCTTTTGATTTCCTTCAACTCGTATGATCTCTCTTTAATAATGTCAATGCGTTCACACAAACACTCCCACTCTTGACTAGATGTTCTATTTCCTTGCTCAAAAAGAAGGTTAACTTCTTGTTGTATTAGTAATTTTCTAAGGTCTATAAGTGCAGACTGATTTAGACTATTTTCCACCATCTAGCAACCTATATTTTATTCTCCTTTCTCTCTCTTTGGTTTTGGTTTTGTTTGGGTTTTGATTTTGGTTTTCTATTTTAATCCTACTATTGCCAAGTTTAGATATAAGTCACAACAAATGAATTTATAACTATCCTTAACATAGTAGGAAAATGAAATAAATTTTCTATTTTCTGAGCAATCCTGCTATAACTAAAACTAGGTGTGACTCACGGTCTATGAATCCATACAACTAATTTTAGTATAACAGGAAATAAAATGAAATATTGCTTGAAAAGTAAAATTTTCTAGAAATAAAATTACTGAAAGTAAAAGGTTATTTTGCTATCACTTCTTTGATTATATAGGAACTTTTATTTCACTATGATTGTGCCACTCAACCATACCTACTTCCTACTTCTTACAAGTCCTAATTATTTAGGAGTGTTTCACTATGACTGTGCCACTCAGTCATACCTACTTCCTATTTTCTTACAGGTCCTAAACCAAATTAAGCAATAATAATCACCCAAAGCTTGAAAATTTAGAAATAAAATTTGCAAGAAATAAAATTTTGCAGAAAATAAAATTTTGCAGGAAATAAAATTTTAACTATGAAAGCATTAAAATGATTCCTCAAGAGAAAATAACCTGGCAACACAAGTAAGCCTCTCGTGCAGCCAAACAACTTTTTTGATTAACCACTATGACACTACTCTCCCCGGAAATGATGCCAAAATGATCGATTGTAATAGCTTACATTTAATATTTGTCAATCTAAGGTAATCAAGGTTAGATTTAAAGAGTAGGAATCCAGTATAGATTGTATTATGGGGATCAATTCTAAGATTAATTCAAATCTCTTTTAGTTTCAGGTTGTGCAGAAAAGTAATGATTATAGTGAACAAAAATTAAATCGTGTAGGAATGAAAATAAAATGCAATTTATGATTTATGTAATAAATATGATATTTACCTATTGATGATTTGATCTATTGATGAGGATAACTAATAACAATTACCTACTGATGAGGATCCTCGTGCAATTAGTTTGAATTATCTATTTTTACTTTCTGATTTATGAAAATGCAATTTAATTTATTTTATATTCTAAGGTTAATTTTTACGTACTAACTATTCCTAACCTATTGTAGGGGCGAGAGAATAGGGACTGACTGTAGGAGTGGGCCCTGCCTCCTAGAGGATAGTGTAAGTCTTTCTCCCCTAAACTACTTTATCTCAGTAACTAAGATGCATAATTACTACTAACATTATTCTATTCTATGGATGCAGGGAAATTACAATTACAACTACATAAAAGAAATCAAGCAATAAATAACACAAATGATACAATTACCATATGTAAAAAGTAAAGTGTTGCTTTTATTGTTGGAAGTTCAAATGTACATGTTGGCGCATTTCCTCAAAAATTGTACAAACATTTCAGCTAGACTTTGCATCATACAAATTTTCATTAGATAGGTGATTGACGATTAGACCTTTTCAAAGGTCTTCCTATGTAATATATAATATGACTTGGACAATTCTGAATATAACTCTTCCACGTATTTTTCCATGTGGCATTGTGGACTTGATAATGTGACAACTATGTACTTAACAAAAATAATCTAATTATTCTAAACAGACACAATTTCCTAATCCTCCTTGGACTCAATAAATAGCCTAAGTGGTCCAAGTGGCAATACATGAACGAACATAACAAAACAATACTAATTTGAACATTTTGCAAGATATACAATGTAACTATATGCCCCTTTATTCTCGGGAAGGACATAACAATCTTGCGTCAGAATCTAGACAACCTAACAATATTCTAATTATACAACTTTATAGAATACTTTTCAACAACTTTATTAATTATAATATCCTCATGAATAATATTTGACAAGTCAACTAATCATGTTGACTAGAAATACTTTTGTTATTGTGTAAAAATGCCATGCTATCACTGATGTGGCATGCAACATCGGTCAATTGACTTGGTCAAATTTCTTCTATAACTGCTGGTAAAAGATCTCTTCGATAACAATCTTCAGCAGCTACCTTCTGTAACATACTTCAATAACTATCTTCTATAATAGTCATCAGCTACTATATTCTGTAACCGTATCTAGAGATTTCTTAATCCATCATCCTTATGTCCATCTTCTCACGTCCAAGGTCTGATCTGAAGCTTGTGCTACTGCATCATACTCTTGTGAAATGTTCTTCAACACTTTCCTGTATAATCATACACAACTTACGCGTATTTTGCATGAAATACATACATTTGTCAGATTAACCATATCCATCATTTTAACTGATAAATCACAGGAATAAATAGAAATAACCATTAAAATATATTGCAATCATGATTTAAAGGTAGAAATTAAACAATTTATCACAAATAATACATGCTAAATAAATACTCATCAAGGAGAGTGTCCCTTAAGGCGGGATAATAAAAGAGGGTCTCTCTCTATTTCCCTCATTTAACTTAGGGGGGATGTTGGAATATGTGTTGGTTAAGCTTCTCTTGAGGCCATGATTTGACTTTTGTATTGTATTTTTTATATAATCCCTTTAAGACCTTATAAACCTTGAAAAAATGTATGTTTGTAATATTTTATTGTTTTAATCCTTAAGGTCAGTCTCTTAACCTTGACCTAAAGGTAACTTGTATTTGGGTTTAGATACCTCATCCTACAAAATATTTTATTACCGGTTAGAGTGTAATTCTATTATTTGATAGTGAGATTATTTGGTGTACAAGGGCACCCCTATATATTGTATGCATTGCTTTCTATGTATTTATTTTTAGTAAAATTGGATAATGTGTTGATGCCACTCACTTATGAAAACTGCTATGAAATCTAGCAACATTAAATGCAATTGAAAGTTGTATAATAGACACCATATCAAAAGATAAAATCCACGCAAGCAATATTTATGTTGCAATGCATTGTTAATTCAACATGATTTTTATGACATAAAAATACAATTATCCTATTAGGTGGTACATGCAATTTTGCTTTTTCCTCCATTTTCTCGATGTTATATATTTGTAGTCTTATTTTGGATGATATCCTCCATTGTTTGGTTCAATAGAGGGTAACCCTATCAAACACTCAAACCATCTAAATGATAGTTAATTTTATAAATAACCATTGTATGATCATTGACATAAAAATAATCATGTATGCTATTTTGTAAAAGGTAACCATAAATAGATATGCATAGATTATCATGTTAAAATTTTATGCTACTACACATAATATGTTTATTCATTGATTTCATGTCATCCATTAATGCATCCAAGAAAAGAAAAATAAATAAAATAATGGTTATAAAAATTTAGGATGTGACACAAGGTACTTTTGGTAAAAAAATGTGAGGCATTGGACACAACCCTCTACACATCTAGTTGGGTCCAGTTTTGATACTTGATGACTCCTTTGAACACATGGATATCCAAGCTAGCTTAATGCTCACCCTACATGGGAAACCTAGGTTCAAATATCATAGCCTCTATTGATGGTTTTTTTGCTTTGGTTTGATGATGAGAGGGTTGACATGACAATCAACATGTAATCTGACTAGGAATATGTATGTGTGTTCATGTGTATATATGTGAGAATGGCCATCCAATTAGATTATGCATTGTGACAACTCATAATTTTCTTACTTTGTACAATGATAGACAAGTGTTAATATGATGGCAGGTTCTTGCCTATCATTGCACAACAAGTGGTGCATTCCAGTTTGTTGCATTTTGGATAAGGTTTATTGAGTTTATCAATATTTTTTTTAGTAATACTTCTTATACACATCCACCATGGGGATTGAACCTGGGTCACATCATCGATAATGCAAGTGGCGTCCTTGTCGGTAGAGCACGCTCAAATTTATCATTTTTTGTGCAGGGGATTAATTGGTCAAAATTTTGGGAGGGCGTAATGTTTACATATGGAAGCATTGCCCTTTTTTGAATCACATAATTTTTCAAGCTCTTCGCATTGGTATTATCAGTTTAAGGATTTGTTATGGTATTGAGGGTGAATTCATGTGAAAGAAATCCTTTGATATATGCTACTTGTCTCAATAAAAAAATTATAATACTTGCTCCACTTAAATGACTAATTTATTGAGAATAAATAATATTTAGTATATATTTAAGTACAAAACAATAAAACACCTTCATGAAAAAGAATATGCCTCATAAGAAGGAGGTCCTACATCTATTTCTAATGTTGTTTGAACTTGATATAATTTTTCCTATTAGATATTAGGGTGATCTCACAAATGTGTGGAACAAGTTACAAGAATTGTTCAGAAAGGTTAATGTCATAGAGATCAATAGATTAGAGCTAAAACTCTCTTACCTCAAGATCTCAAAGTTTGATACCATTGAGGCAAATTTTTACACTTTAAGGCTTTATAGGTAGATGCTACATTTTGAAAAAGTAAAGGAAATTATGATGAAGATTGTGTCAAGACTATTTTTAATAATTTATCTTGATCCTTTCAGATTGTTGGACTAGTGATTCATGTTGTCCTTATGTATATGAAGAAACGTGTTCCTATAACCCTTTATGCTCTCTTTTCTCTGTTTTTTTACTTTGAGGTTTCTATAAAGAATTATGGTCTTCCTTATCAAGTACAAGTCCATTAAAGGATTTCCAATTAGTGGAGGCTAAGGCTCAACAACCCAAGAGCAAGTCTAGGTCTTCGAAGAAGTAGAATACCTCATGCAAATACCATAAAATAGAAGGGTGTTCTATAAAGAATTGTTTGATGAGGCTACAAAATATTGAAGCAAAGTTTAGGAAGATAGAAGACAACCTTCTAGATGACAAGGGAGATTTAGATGATTCTTTTGATTATTGAAGTATAGGCCCACTAGATTTTCCATTAAGGGAAGGGAAATATTTTATTATCATTAATGTCTTTTCTCCTTGGCTCCTCAGTTCAGATTATGGAAGGTGTTAAAAATGTTAATTTGACTTGTTGGCCAAAGTGTACAATGTATCATGTAATCAAGTTTAAAGCCTACATACAATCATTATATGATGTATTTAATATTAATTTATGTAATTAGTTGATGGGCCTATGGTTTAATCTTTGTCACAGTCACCCTTTACTAACCCTTATACCTAATATGATGTTGTCAACGATTAAATAAGTTGTAATTAGTTGTTGATTTAATATATATACCTCTCAAATACAACTATTACATAGATATGATCTTATTTTAAACATTTATACAAAAATCTAAGAATATTTTTTATCTATTATATGTTTATTACTCTTTCTTTTCACTTTATAAGTATTTTTTATAATTTAAATTAATTTATTTTAAAAATATATTGTAAAATCTAATAATATTTTTTTTCTTAATTTAAAATTTTACTATAAATAAAAAAATCATATATATATATATATATATATATATATATATATATATATATTGATACATAGAGGAGTTGGTTACATCCACACTATTTTTAGTAACTATCAAGTGTAAGGTTCAAATCATAGGGATTGCTACCAACAAGTCTATACCACCTCGTTATTGTTGACCCAACGTGAGAGGGACCATTGTCAAGTGTAAGGTTCAAATCATAGGGGCTGCTCCCAATAAGTCTATACCACCTCGTTATTGTTGACCCAACATGAGAGGGACTACCGGTCGCCCAAAATTCATACCATCGTTCTGGATCTAACGCGTACTCATAAGATTCAAATTAAACTATTATAAATCAAAATATCATACTTTGCATTTGTTTCATATCTTTATTTTTAACAAGGTGGGGTGGATGTCATATTTAGAGCCATCTATTTCTCACTCATTGGACAAAATTATTTTAAACCACCTCTTATCATACTTATTCCTTCTTAGGGCATTTCCTTGGCCAATTATGCATGTTATATTTTATGTTAATCTAATAAAGAAGCACTCATGATTAAGATAAACCTCTTCTTGAAATGAACATTATGGCACGAATATTAGAAAGATCTCTTTGGACATCTCCAAAGAATAGTTAGGAAGACATTTGACATAAATACTTCATTCATTATTCTTACTGAATAAGTAAGATAAACTTCCTTCTCCTTCAATAGAGAAATAGTTCTTAATTTATCCAATAAAATTATGGTGATAACAAGTAAAATATCCCTTTATAGGAAAACTCTTCTTGAACAAAACCACGTGACATTTTGTCTCCATCAACATCCATAAATGTCTCTCGCTTCATGCAACTTTATAAAGAGAAGGGGCAAGTTCAAAACTCAGACCATAGTTCCCTCCGATTATAACTCATTTTATACCTTGAAAGTTTTATTTAAGATTATGATAAACTTTAAAAAAATATTAACTTTCTCAAAACTAGTTTTTTCAACAGAAACATAATAAATTATTTATATATTTTTTTTATTTTTTTTTTATTTTTTATAAAAATTTAAATTTTTTTTTTTTAATAATATTTTTTATATATATTTATTATGGAAATTAAATCTAAGTTACATCATTAATAATATAAATGAGATCTTTGTTGATAAAGCACAATAAATTTATTATTAAAACTAAATTATATAAAAAATATATATAAATTCTAAAAATATATGTGTGAGGTGAAGTGTTGGTAATTATGTAATCCTTGGCCATGTACCATTCTTTATACCATTCTTTAGATAACCTTCTGTCAACTTATTATATGGCTTAAATTTGTGAGGACAACCCTATTTTGTCGTGATTTGCTTTAAATGAAAGGAAAATTCTAGAGACCCATTTAGAAAATCCATGTGGGCCTCTCTCCAAATCATAGAGAATTCCATATCCAATGTTATTTCTTAGTACAAAGCTTTATTTTATTATTATTTTTTAAAAATTTCCTCAGATTTTTGAACATGAATGTAATTAATACATTAAAAATAGAACAAGAGAACAACCTTTTAAATTACTTATTCCAATTAAAGAATGCTTTCACCAGGAATTTAAATTCTTAAAAAAAAATGGTTTGTTATATATAAGGGAATCCGTTATCTCCACAATCTTTTTTTACTATTAAGTAGGGTTCAAATTTTTGGGTTGTCTGTTATAACTTTTATTAGTCTTGTTGTTATTGATTCAGCGTGAGATGGAGACCACTGGGTACATCATCGTCAATCACGCTCACTTACTCAGAGGATTCAAATCAAAGTACTACATTTCCTAAATGGCATCCCCAAGGTTTGAACCCAAGTCTCTTCTTGGTAAGTGTCTGGTCACACAAGCACTTACCAATCCACCTAGCCCTTGGGGGCTCAAATTCTTAAAAGTTTGGCCCCGAGGGTTAGTAGATTGGTAGTTGTTTATTTGGCCAGGCATTTACCAAGAAGATATTTGGGTTCAAACCTCGAGGCTACCAATTTGTAAAGGTAGTAGTATGCTATGAATTGTTTGAGTGCACGTCAAATTGACAACAACGATATGCCGGTAGTCTCCTCCTCATGTCGGGTCAACAACAAGGTGGAATAGGCTTGTTCGAAGCACCCCTCATGTCAAGTCAACAACAATAAGATGGAATAGGCTTGTGGAGAGCAGCTCTTGTAGTTTGAACTTTACGCCGGTTACTAAAAATATGTGGTTGTAACCAACTCCTTGTATATCAAATTTTTTTTTTACAAGTTTATAATATTTAAATGAAAGATATTACCATTTCAATATATATAATTTTAAACATATTACCATTAAATGATATTAGTTTTAAAATATATTAATTTATTCGATTATATTTGTTAGTAAAATATTTAGGTTAAAATCTTCTCCTTTAGATTAAAATTTTATCCAGTTCTAAACTATTTTAATTTTATAAAATTAATTTTAAAAATAATGTGTATGCCATCCCATCATCCAAAATAAAAAAATTCAATATTTATCATCATCTTCAATAAACAAATAAATATATCTCATCCAATCAACTAAAATGGAGAATTTTTATATTGAGAAATCTTATCTTTTTAATTCCTTTTAAGTTTATCTAGACAATGACAAGACACCTCTGAAATATCCCAACAAACATTTTAGACAGGGTAGATAAAACAAACTTCTACCTCGAAAAGAATAATAAAAGATTTTAAAAAATGTGGGGTTATATCTGTTCAGTAATTTTATTATATTATTATTATATTTTTCTTTATATACAAGATTTTAAGATCTTAAAATTAAAAATATTATTATTATATTTTTCTTTATATACAAGATTTTAAGATCTTAAAATTAAAAGTATTTTAGATTGTTTTTGTTGTGACAGAATAGTGGTTACTGTTTTGGGTTTTCTTTCTAAAGATCAAAGTTCAAATCATAGTGTACCTAAAAGGAGATAGTCCAGTTTTTCTTTCTAGAAATCGAAGTTCAAACCATAGTGTACCCAAAAGGAGATAGTCCAGTTGGTAGTCGTCTAGTGTTTGTTGGTTCACTGTAGGGATTGATTCCATGGAAGAGGGTCGGGTCTGGTTGCCTCATCTTACCCAACGAAATAGGGCTTACACTGACGGGCACTTGAGTTTGATCAATGTTATGCTCATATCAAACAAAAGTGTTATCAATTCCAAAAATATAAAAAAAATACTTTAAGTTTTTATAAGATTAAACAAACTTATTTTTTACTTCAAAAAAAAATTATAATAATTAAAGATTTAATTTTATATTATTTTTTTAAAGATTAGAGGTATTATCTTGAAAATGAATATATTTAAAAGAAGTAGATTATAATTAAAAATTTGGATGGCAATCAAATTTTTGAAAGTAGTTAATCAAAGTCTTAACCACCACATTGTCTCAAAGAACCTTCTAAATAATGACAAGAATAATTTTATATTAAAAATTATTTTATATAATTTATTTTTAAATTTATTTTTATAATTTAATTAATTATAATTATATTAAAATTTATTTTTTTAAATAACTTAATTTTATTAAAAAATAATAGAAATACAAATTAAAAAATAAATAAATAAACATTTTAATTTAAAATAAAATTTTGAAGCCATCTTGGCTGGTTGGCACTCTTGCGCGTTGTTGGCCTTTGGTGGATGTTACTTGTTACGTCAGTTTGACCTCCTGACCGAAATTTCATTGGTTGACATTGCTCGTGTGCCGCTAGTGCCATTTGGTTAATTACTAAAATAAAATTTTACATAAAAATATACATTTTTAATCCGCAAACTAAATTTATTGTTGTTTAGTTATTAAATAATATTAGTTTAACTGGTTAGATTCCTTTATTTTTAAGAAGATTAAATGTTATATGTTAGGTCAGGGTGGGGAGTAATAACAACAGTTGTTGTTGTTGTTACTCCCCACCCCCGTTGTTGTTGTTACTCCCCACCCTAGCCCTCAATACCACCCCGTCTTCAATGTTGTTGTTACTCCCCACCCCTGTTGTTGTTGTTACTCCCCACCCTAGCCCTCAATACCACCCCGTCTTCAATGTTGTTGTTACTCCCCACCCCCTCTTGTTGTTGTTACTCCCCACCCCCGCCCTCAATTGTTGTTGTTACTCCCCAACAATTGAGGGCGGGTGGGGAGTAACAACAATAGCCGAAGTTGTTGTTGTTGTTACTCCCCACCCCGCCCTCAATTGTTGTTGTTACTCCCCACCCCCGCCCTCAATTATTGTTGTGGGGAGTAACAACAGCAACGAGGGTGGGGAGTAACAACAACAACCCACTGGGGAGTAATAACAACGACGGGGGTGGGGAGTAACAACAATGGGGGTGGGGAGTAACAACCACCCCCGCTATTGTTGTTACTCCCCACCCCCACTGTTGTTGTTACTCCCCACCCCCGTTGTTGTTGTTACTCCCCATCCCCACCCTCATACCCCCACTGCTATTGTTACTCCCCACCCTGCCTAGTTGTTGTTACTCCCCACCCTCGCCCTCAATAACGAGCGGGGGTGGGGAGTAACAACTAGCAGTAGGGTGGGGAGTAGCAATAGCGACGGGGGTATGAGGGTGGGGGTGGGGAGTAACAACAACGAGAGGTGGGGAGTAGCAATAGCAGCGGGGGTATGAGGGTGGGGGTGGGGAGTAACAACAACAGTGGGTGTTGTTACTCCCCACCCCCGCTGTTGTTGTTACTCCCCACCCCCACCCTCATACCCCGTTGCTATTGTTACTCCCCACCCCGATGTTAGTTGTTACTCCCCACCCCTGCAATTGTTGTTGCTACTCCCCACCCCCACTATTGTTGTTACTCCCCACCCCCACCCTCATACCCCCTTGCTATTGTTACTCCCCACCCCTGCTGTTGTTGTTACTCCCCACCCCCGCACAACAATAGTTGGGGTGGAGAGTAACAACAACAGCCCCGCCCTCAATATGTGGAGAGTAACAACAACAGCCGGGGTGGGGAGTAACAACAACAGCAGGGGTGGGGAGTAACAACAGTAGCAGGGGTGGGGAGTAACAACAACAGCAGGGGTGGAGAGTAACAACAACTCCCCGCCCTCAATATTGAGGGCGGGGGTGGGGAGTAACAACAACCAACCGCCCTCAATATGAGGGCATCGTTGTTGTTACTCTCCACCCCTGCCCTCAATATTGAGGGCGAGGATCGTGTTGTTCCTCCCCACCTCTGCCAGCTGTATTACTCCCCACCCCTGCTACGTTGTTACTCCCCACCCCCGCCCTCAGGGGTGGGGAGTAACAACAACAGTCGCCCTCAATATTGAGGGCGGGGGTGGGGAGTAACAACAGCAGCAGGGGTGGGGAGTAACAACAACAGCCCCCACCCTCAATATTGAGGGCGGGGGTGGGGAGTAACAACAACAGCCCTCGCCCTCAATATTGAGGGCGGGGGTGGGGAGTAACAACAACAGTCGCCCTCAATATTGAGGGCGGGGGTGGGGAGTAACAACGAAGCAGCGGGGGTGGGGAGTAACAACAGCAGCAGGGGTGGGGAGTAACAACAACAGCCCCCGCCCTCAATATTGAGGGCAAGGGTGGGGAGTAACAACAACAGTCGCCCTCAATATTGAGGGCGGGGGTGGGGAATAACAACAACAGCAATGGTGGGGAGTAACAACAACGTACCGCCCTCAATATTGAGGGTGGGGGTGAGGAGTAACAACAACAGCAACAACTGTTGTTGTTAATATTGTTTCAATCTCATATAATTATTCAAAAACATTATTATTATTTTTTTATGTTATACTTGTACACAAGGACATGAGACCATGAGGGGGTCACTCTCAAGTTTCTAGGAAACTCGAACCCTTAACCATTCACCACTCTACCAAGACCTCATAGTTTAATTTCAATGCTTTTTGACACGAGAACTTTTTTTTTAAGATTTTGGATAGTGTGAGAAACCCTTACCACCAATGCTTTGGGCTAAGCATTTTGATACGGAAATTTTATAAAACATATCTTTAAAATAATTTATTTTTTCTTTTTTTAAATTAATAAATAATTTTTATTTATTTTTGGTTTGGTTATTGTGAGAAAATAATTAATTAATAAATTTTAATTGTTTATATGAGATTGAAATTGGTTTTACCCGTATTATATGACCACACAGGGTTATCACAGTATCTTGACAATTATGCATATATTGTTTGGGAAGATTTAAACTTGAGTTTCCTCCTTAAAAGTTGAGGAATTTAATCAATTAAGCTCATGACATTTAATGAATTAATAAAGACTTTAGTTTGATAACTTTTTAAAATATATATATTTTTATGAGTGCAAAACTTATATGACCACTAAATATTTATAAAACTCTAATTAATCTTGAATATATATCTTTAAGGAAGGCAAAGTCCAATGGATTGCACACCGAGGACCACACTCCTCATGGGCTATGATTTGAACTTGGGTAGCCTGGATAACAGTCCAACAACATACCACTAGGATGTTCCTACGAGATAATCTTGAAAGTTGAATGTTTTATTTATTAATAAAAGATAAAAATGATTACATCATTAGACCATTATTATAGTTTGTATGGAATAATATAATGTGACTAAAATAACCACCACAAAACATAATACAATAAGTAGTTATTACAAAAATACCAAAATAAATGTTTACTAATATTGGTCTTTACTATGCCTATGTTATTATCATGAAAACTAAAAAAATCATAGTAATAGTCCTTGATATTAACATACTTTAGTATGAAACCATATAAACAAGACATAAGTATATTAGAAGCAAAAGCATAGATCCAAACACTATATACCTAGGATATCTTACTAACTATAAGAGAAATTTCCAAAACCATTATATAGATGTCCTAGCATGTCATAAATATAGTGTGAGAGGCTCTTATGTTCATGCATTACTTGGACTATTACATGAAGGATGTTTGTAGCCAATTCAAGAGTCGTTGGCATAACAATCCTTAGCATTTCCAACTCAAACCTAGTAATGACAAGTATATATTTCATCTATTTAAGACCTTATCTTAGGTATTTTAGTTGATAAATTCTATAGTGTGTGCAATGCAAGTGGCTACCATGACAATTCTCATTATAATTACCACTTCTAACATCGTATGTGCATTACCTTCAATTATCATTATTAGAGACACTCCATTATCTCTTTCTACAATATCATTATTACTTGTCATGACATATTTACCATTAGTTGCAAACCCTCCATTACTTGTATCCTCACTACCTCCAATTAGTATCTCATTTTCCTTCAATTTATGACATTGCTCACTCTTCATATTAGTATCTCCATTAGTCCCATCCAAACTAATATGTTAAAGGATTTTGGAATTCCAAAGACCATCATTACTAATCATAGACTCCTTCTATTTTTCTCCCATCAAAATTCATCCATAATCGACTTCACACTTCAAAGAGACAATAAACCACTTTCCATTACAATCTAAAATTACCTTCTAATTGAAAAAGATAAAATTAAGTATTTTAACAAGATTTATAGAGTGTGTACTTTAAGAGAAAGATCCATGGATACCTCCATTATTTCTAATTATACCATCAACTCTATCTTTGAAATCCATTATAACTGTGAAGAATAAACCTTTTATCCTTTGTGCTTCATTTTCATCACTAAATTTATGGACCATAACATCGAGCCTCTCAATCCATATTTATCTAGAACACCTATGAAGAAAAGTTAGGAATATGAAACTCATATCAGAGAAAACAACTTTCATATCCACATGATTTGTCTTGCATAATACACCTATGTTAATAGAGAACTATCATTGGAACACTTTTTAAGCAAACCTTGAGTCATATTTTCTTGCACATTAAATCCTTCAGTTGAGCAACAAACTTGTATAACATTTATGTCTCTTGAATAATTTTAAAATTCATAATAACATTCCAAAATTTATTCCAAGAGGAAAAATATATCATTAAATTCCATTTTGAATAACCATAACACACAATTACTGTGTCTCTTATTCCTTCCATAATAAGTGAGATATTGATAACTTATATGTAGACACCTTGTTAAATAAATAAAATGCATCTCCTATTAACCTCACAACACTAAGCTTCTATAGCCTCTCGAATCATGCATTAGCCACATTAATAGGTCGTCGTAACAACTAATACTAACAAGACCATTATGTCATTTTAAGGCCTCCTTTCTTAACCTTATATATGACATATTGATTTGCATTTTATCTTGGCTTCATAAACAACTCTTCCTCTTATTTGTGTTACCAATGTTTGTTGGCATTCACATTAGCTCTAACTAGTACCTTAATTCTAATGTGTCCTCGTGAACTAGACTTATGACAATAAGATCTAAGGTAAACAACTCTTCCTCTTATTTGTGTTACCAATGTTTGTTGGCATTCACATTAGCTCTAACTAGTACCTTAATTCTAATGTGTCCTCGTGAACTAGACTTATGACAATAAGATCTAAGGTAATCCTTTAAGTGTGTTGCAGATGTGTTCTGAAAGGCCACAAGAATCATTTTTTTTTTAGTATTTAAGTATAATCTCATTCTAATATTAATTTTAAATTCCTTTTCCATATGTCTCATCAAACATTATATATTGAAATTCAAATAATGATCATCCCTACCATCCTTATTTAAACTTGAATGTTATTACACAAATAAATATATAAATATAAATATATATATATATATATATATATATATATATATATATATATATATATATATATATATATATATATACACTTCATTCACTATCAAATGAAAAGTTTGATTACTTTAGAATTTAAGACAATAATATTTTGAAAATAACTTTATTATAATTTTTAATTGTTTTAATATTTAAATGGTATTAAAAAAATGCAAATGACGTAACTTTTAAATAACTAAAATGTATAAATTTAAAATTTATACATTTTAATTATTAATGAAATAAAATGGATTGAGCTTAAATGGTTAAATTCTTGGACTTTAAAGAAGGAAACCTAGGTTTGAATCTTACTAAATAATATATATGCATACATGCCAAGCTATGTAGTTTGGGTTGAACACATTTCAATCCCACATAACCAATTAATTATTTATATATATATTCAAAAAGTTTTAGTTGTTACATTATGTAATTATTGAAGTTGTAGCATGCTACTGCCAACAATAAAACGAAGTGGGATATAAGCATATATTAAACTATCTTATAAAATTCATGATATTTTATAATGTTTTTATTATAAACTAATGGTAGGTTAAAGTTTGTGAAAAATAAAGTACAGGCATTTTAATCTTAAAATTAATATTAAATATTTATCATACTTTACATATTAGGATGCTTATGGCTCTTCTCTTTTATATATATATATTTATTTATTTATTTATTGTGTGATCATTTCTATTAAAATAAAAAAGGATTACAGTTGTTTTTAGGTTAATTAGAATGTATATAGCTTTCTTTTCTATTAAACAATTTTTTTATCTTCCTTAAATTGTTATATTTCTTCGATAAACTCCTTGATATGATTTTTATTAAAAGATGAAATCTTCTTTTTTCTATTGTCTTCTAAAAAATAAAATTTGCCAAGATAAGGATCAACACCATGATTGGTTAAATTACTTGCTACCTATTTATTTCTCTTGTTAATATTTTCAATATATTGCCTCCAATAGCACTTGATGGACATAGAAAGATAATAGCATTCTTCATCTAATCCCCACATCCAATTTTCTTCATAGCATTATTAATAAATATTAATTCGTAAATCTCCATCAATTGAAATATATCTCCATCCTTTTTTAATGGTAGTCTTGATTCTTGTAAGAAATGTTCTAGCTTCTACATAGTCATTAGTTGAAGTTCCGTATGATTTTGAGTAAGAAAAAGTATACCTCCAGTATTAAAAGAAAACCACCTCTACTAACTTTTCCTAAATTTCCTTTGGAAGCACTGTCAAATTATTTTTAATGAACCCAATTTCTGGATATTTCTCTTTTACCATAAATTGATGTAAATCCCTTAAGTTAACTCCATTGTTGTAAATGACCCTTGTATGTATATTTGAATCGTATAATCAAGAGGCTAAGGAATTTTTTTTTGCATTAACACTTCTCATGATGAGCATCATGCTTGTAAATAGTTTGCAAGAGATTCATTAATATGATTCTAAACTTGGATAAATTTTTGTATTTTTTTTGACATTTCTATTATTCCTTTCAATCTATATATTCCAACAGATAATTGTAGGATCGATCATCCACAAACACATAATGCTTTAGCTTTAGTATAATTAATCCAACATTTTGTCATCTCCTTTAATAATGATGTGACAATGTCATGTATTCTATTTTTTAATGTAGCTCTAACAAAATGGACAATGAAGTAAATGATCTAATGTTTCTAGATCCTTCTTCCACAAGGCACACCTGAAAGGTCTATGATATTCTATTCTTTATAGAATCTCACTAATGAGAATTTTGCTTTGGACTACCACCCAAAGGAATGTTGAGGCCTTAGGGATGGCCTTAAATGACCAAACATTTTTCTAAAGAAAATTGTTGAAAGTAGAAAATATGATTGCTCTAGAGCCTTATATCCCAACTTGAACAAGTATCCACAATATTTTTATATATTTTAAAGCAATTCATCCTTCTAAATAAGAATATGCATATAGAACTCTTTAAGCATCTTTCAAATATCATCCATTATTTGTTTTAGGTCCTTTTTTCAAAACCAAGTTGCTAATAGAAATCCATGACCTAGAATTACTGCTCAAATCAATATAATATTTGACCTTTGAACCTCTACTAAACATTCTCAAACCAATGGTTTCTATTTTAGATCAAAAATAAGAGGATAAGACTTCAACTAAGCACTAGACTGGAAATTTGTAAAAAATCCCTCATCGACTAGCCACTAAATTTGTTTCTTGATCAATTGTAAATTCTTTGCTATGAGATTTCATGTTGCTGAATCTCTAAAGAGGGTGTGTTTCCTTAACAATTTTATTGAATCCATAAAACCTATAATTTTTAAAGTGGTATTTTTCCTAAATCTTTCCTTGATCTTTGAATAATATCCAACCAAATTTTGCCCCTAATATCAAACTCATGAGTCGATAATTTTGTAAGCCCGCCCCTCAAATATTCTTTCCTTTTAAATCCTTAATACACTTACAAAGAGAAAATCTAAAATTTTCTTTGTATCCTTTCCAAAGAAAATATCTTTTAATTTTGTCAATTTGGATGTTATACCTTGGTAATAATGAGAATGATATATATATATGTGTAGATTGTAATGTAGTCTTTATGAGTTGTAGCCTTCCAATTATGATTAATATGTATATAAAAAATAAAGTCCTTAAAGCTTCTTCTTCTATTATTTAAAAAAAATGAATACCTAGATATGTTGATGGTAATTTTCCAGTTTTAAGCTCTAAAATATCCATAGTAATATATTATTAATCTAGCATATGTTAATAAGAAATATCTTGGATTTTCTAGTACTAAAGTAGCCTTCTCATTAAATAATAATATTGGTTTAAATTCCATGGCCTTGATGACTGAGAGATGACCTAAAAGAAAAGTAGCATCAAAAAATTAGAGATGATATTTAAAAGGACCATTTAATGCAACATGAATACCTTTGTTTTTCCTTCTACTTCTTCCTTTGAGAAAGTTTTTAATAATGCCTCAACAAGAATAAGAAGAGATAAGGTGATAGTGGATCAACTTGGCAAATGACATGGGATGATTCAAAGTATTTACTAAGGGATCCATTGATCAAATAAAATATTTTTTAGTACTATAACAACATCTAATCATTCACACCGACCTTGATAAAAATCAGTTTAGCCATTTTTTAAAGAATTCCATTCATAAAACTATAGAAAACCCTATCATATGCTTTATTCATAAATAATTAAACAAGCATACCTAACCTTTTCATTTAATGAAGAGAATTTGTGGCCTCTTGTACAATGATTATACCATCAACGATTTGTTTGCAATAAATAACATAATCTAAGAATCCTTTTCAATCTAATTTCCCATAATTTTTAAATTTTCATATTTACCATATTACAAATGCTTATTGAATAAAAATTATTAAAATAGTTAGTCTTACCTTTATTAGGAACTAATGCAATAAATGTGGTATTGATCTCACTTATTATAGCTTTGTTTTTCTAGTCTCTTCAACTATGACCAACGTTTTTTAAAGAAAATTGTAGAAAATATATTGGTATAGGTAGAAAGAGAAATTTGCCTCCTATAGCTCCTCCATAAATATCTTACTTGTGAGGCTTTCATTTTGTCTTTCTCTAATGTTTTATGAAAGCTCACATTGATCCCTCTTATCTTTTCCTCTTTTAGCATAGTATTTCTGAAATATTTAATTGTTTGCTTCCTAATATCTTTTTTTCCTTGATACTTTTTTTTTCAATGAATTTACATAGGTTTTTATAAGGGGTCTCGGTCCCCTCATACTGAGTGGGGTTTGAACCTTGGACCTCTCAAAGAGAGGCCAAAGCCCTTACCACTACAAGTAAGCTTGAAGCTCTTGTTCCTTGATACTTATTACCTTTAAAGCTAAAATATTTTTGATTCGACAAAAAGACAAATATACTTTGATGATAACAAAGAAAAATTGGTAATTATATTCCCTTTATTAACCTCTCTCTCCCTAGATTTTTGGATTCAATATAATTCTTTCTTTTATAACATGTTATAATAATTGTAAAATAATTTTTTTTACATAAGAATATAATGATTTATATTACATTATTTTTTACACAACATTTAATTAAAACATTTAGATATTATTAATAATAAAATATAATATATAAGCTTTGCTTTATCAAATTTACTTAAACCATTGTAAATACTGTAACTCTTAAACTCCTTTAAGACTAATTTACAAAGCACATATATCCAAAAAGAAAGTATTTACATTCCATACTTGAAGACATTTTTTTTTTTTATTGATAGTGGAAGGGGATTTGAAAGGGTCCCTAAACCTATTACAAGTAGGGTTTTGAAAGGCACCCCCAAACCTTAGATCTAGCAATAAGATATCAAGAAAGACTGAGCTGGATTCCACGAATTCAACTCGAAAATCCAATGAAGCAACCTCCTAAAAAATACGCTGCAGATTTTTATCAAGAAAATACAAGAAATTATCATGGTCAAACAACCAGTTGGCAACAAGGTCCAACATAGGAGAAACCAGCACCCAAAACAACATTCAAATTCAAGATTTAAAATTAAAATTTGAAAATCCCTCCCAAAGCTGCATTCAAATTCAAAGTTTAAAATTTGAAGATCCCGCCCACCACTAGGGCCTTGAATCTGGGAACCAGACCTCACCACTGGAACCTAGGGGTGCTCAGAGAACCAAAGAGCCAATAATCCTGCCTAAAACTGGAGCATATATAGCAACAACATCCAGTCTGACAAACAATTGAACCAAAAACAACCAAAAATCACTTGTTGGAAGCCCTTCTCAGTGAGGTCTTGGGAGGCCTACCAACCTTTTTTTTGACCCCCAAAGAAAGAAATCCTTTTTTCAAGCCACACTCCTGAACACATTTGTTCCAAGTCTCCATGATTGGAACAACCTCATTCTCTTCATGATTCAGAGCCTCAAAACTTTTGGTTAGAAGGGGTTGTACTCCGTTAGTAATTTCAAAGTCAATCTCTCTTTTCTTGAGTGCTATGTTGTTAGCTCTCCCCACTTTCCTTTCGATCCCTACATCAATACGAGATTTCTTGTGACTTCTAGTCTTTGAACCTGGAGAGCCTTTCTCAAACACAGGTTTTGGAGAGGCTAGAGAGCTTTCCATTAACTATTGAAGAGTCGGATCATCCATGTCAAGACAGTAAAAGGAATTTTGGAGGATAAGACTAGAGGGACTTACCTCTTCTCCACTCTCTTCAAATTTAGGAAGTTGAACAACATCCCCAGTTACTAGGCTCACTTCCCTTCTCCTCATAGGAACCCTGTTCAACTCCTCTCCATCAAACATGTTTGATGTAAGAAGGGCTTCCTCTTGTAATTCCTCACTGATCCCAACTTGAGAAATAGAAATCAAATCTTTTCCTTTCAATTTTTGAGGGTTTCTCTTAGGCATCCACTTTTTACTGAGCTTCTTATTGTTTTTCGTATGACCCACTGAAGAACTTAGAGCTTTAGGATGCAGGGGACATAAGCTCTTATGGTGCCCACCTTTACCACACTCCTAGCAAACTTGGGACTTATTTTCATATTCAACGTTCTAAATTTTTAATAAAAAAATTGACCATAAGCTTTGTAAGAACTATATAGATCTATCAAATGACATTAGTTCAACTCATTAAATTTCTCAACATTCAAGAAGGAGACCAAGGTTTGAATCTTGTCAAAATAATGATGTAATAGCACTATGTGGTGATGATGTAATATAGGTGGAGCTTATTTCAATCCCATGTAACCAATTGAATATATAGAAAGAGAGCCTATGTGGTGATGATGTAATACAGGTGGGGTCGTTTCAATCTCAAATAGTCATTTGAAAAAAATCATAGATATCTATTAAGAATCTATTCATCCTTACGAGATCTATTTACTTCTAATTTAAAATTTATTTTTAAACATAAATTATATCAAAATAATTTTATATATTATTTGTTACAATATAATTTTAACATAAATGATATACTAATTGTTATATATCTTTTATATTTATTGATATTTTATTATATCAACTTTGAATTCTATAAATTCTATTTTCGACTTGGACTATATTTTTATTTTATAAATTTGTATAACATATTCAAATTACATATAATCATTATCAAATAGGATTAGTTCAATCAATTAAATTTCTCAACTTTCAAACTCTCAAGGAGGAACACTAGATTTAAATCTTGCCAAACAAGACATATATAATTCTCGCGTTGTCATAATACCACTGCACAACCACTGCAGTCTCAATGTAATATGGGTGAGACCATTTTAATCCACATAACCAATTAAAAAATATGTATATAAGCATTAATGATTAAAAAATAAAAGTTTCATTAGTAAAAAAAAAATTCAATAGCATATTCTTAATAAGAGAGTGGGTCTTATGGCATTTTTATTAATATTAAGTAGTTCCTTTTTTTAAAGGAAGTTAGTTTCAAGAAAATATGGTGTCATGATGGATGAGCACTTAATCTTATATATTGAAGATATATCTATTGAATAATGGTTTATGATGATGTAACTAAAGGTGAATACCTATAACAAATATGTTAAGAGAGTGGGCCTTATGGAATTTTTATTAATATTAAGTAATTTTTTTTTTTCAAGGAAGTTAGTTTCAAGAAAATCTGGTGTCATGGTGGATGAGCACTTAATCTTATATATTGAAGATATATCTATTGAATAATGATTTATGACGATGATGTAACTAAAGGTGAATACCTATAACAAATATGTTATAAATGTCTTGGGGGACATGATAGTTCACAATAAAACCTTCCAATTAAGAATGCTTTGTCCTCAACTCATAGTGAGCGAAGGTTAAGCTTTAACAAAGGATTTGGAGTCCCATGAAGTTTCTTCATTGGGAAGACCTTTTCACTTAATTAGGTATTCAGTTATGTCTTGAGTATATAATGATCATGTACATGTGTCTAAAATACCTTTAGGTTTATGTATAAGTCAACCTTCCTCCTTAATGATTGGGAGCTCAGTTTGAATTAGATTAAGAAAATCCATTTTTTGTTTTAAGCATGAAGCATGGAAAATATTATGGTTGCAACCTTTGTTTGAGAGTTTAAAAGCATAAGAAATAAGCCTAATATCTTGTCTTGTATGATAAGGACCCAAATATTTAAGGGACAGTAAATTCTTGCCATTGTCCTTAAGAGACATTACTAGTAAGGTTGAAGACACACATAAATCCAATCTTTTTTTTGTAATTCATATTCAAAACAATGAGTAATTACATGTTGCTTCATCTTATTTTTTGCAATTTTTAAGATACTTTTCAAGGTACGTATGATTACATTAGATTTCTCTAGGTAATCACATACAATTGGGACCTTTACTTACTGAATAAAAAGTCATTAGGTCGTACCAATTTGTATCTAAAAAAGATGATGAAGGGAGTCATTTTGGTTAATGTATGGTAAGTGGTATTATATTACTACTGAGCCATAGGTAACCATTTAGCCCATTGTCAAGGTTTGTTTAATAATAAACATCATAACTAAACTTCTTAGCACTTGCAACAATCTATGTTTGCCTATTTTTTTAGGATGGTATGCTTTACAAGATCTCTATTTTTCTACATTGTTCTTGCTAGAAACTACGAGGCAATAATGGATCACGATCATTTATGATTACCTTAGAAAATCCATGAAACTTATAAACATGGTTAATAATTCTTTCTACCACTTAAGACATGGAGGAGATACAATTCATCGAAATAAAATGGAAAATTTTGGTAAGACAATCCACAACCATAAAAAAATCCATCATAACCCTCTAAGATAGGTAGGCCATCAATAAAATCCATGGATATTTTTTCCTATTTTTGTTATGCCATGTTTAACTGTTCTAATAGTTCTAGTAGTTCTCGGTATGTGACATGTTGACTTTTATGTCATATATATTACACTCAACCACATACGTTTGAATATCATTTTACATACCTTCCGAAAAAAAATATTATCAAATAATATAATAAATTATAAAAAAATCAACATATTTTAAATTTGATGAATTATGACCATTTACTTAAATTTCAAGATATATATAAATCTTAATTCAATTTAAATTTATTAACTTCATCTTTACTTAATTAAATTAAAATTTATAAAACTTTGTGAATGTTGTAATCGTGTGTTAGTTAGCAATGTCCTATTCATCATCTAATGGCAATGCCAATGCCACCGCTTCAGACGAGAGGATGTTGTTAGGTTCAGAACTAATAATGAAATTTAAATTCATTCATTTAAACATAGGTCGTTAGATGGGTGAGTGTTATGGGAGGAAGGACGAGAGGTTCATAATGGACACGCTATTGTTATCCAAAATTAGGAAATATTACCGCAAACAAATGTTTTTTAATGTGAAATATAAGAATGTTTTAATATTGTCAATGATTTATTGATATTTGTCACTTTTAACCTGCTTGATTTATATATCCTTAATTCATATGAAAATAACTAATAATATTCATTTTTCAAGCTTCACTTTGGTGAGGATTTTCTACATGGTTGAGGGTGTTCTGCATTGTTGAAGGTTATGGGAATACGGGCATGAAATTTTTTCATAGATACCATGCCCTTTCTACTGAGGGTTTTTTGATTAAAAAATTAGGGTTTTTCTGATTATCAATATGGGTTCGAAGGTCAAGACTGGAATCCAAAATTTTGACCTGCAGGAACGGTTGGATCTGCTCGAACAAGGGTTTAAGTCTAAGCTCGATCTTCTTGAGAAGCATTTTCTAGAGATCTCCCTTCAAGCTTCTGAACAGAAAATTATTATCCATGCACAAACCGAGCGCATTTCCCAGCTAGAAGATATAGTAGCTAAGCTTCAGGACGTTTCTCCTGGCATCAGAGAAGAGATTATCGGACTACGCATCGAACTCAATGCAAGCCACGAGGATCAGAAAAACATGGCTTCTAAATTCAACACTGTTAATATGGAGGATATCGCAAATCTCCGCGCTGAGCTCTCTGCAAATCGAGAAGACCAAAAAAATCTAGCAACCAAGCTAGAGACAACAGGTGCGGAATCATGGGCTCAGATGGTAAAAGGTAATAAATTCAGCAAACCCCCCTCTAGTAGATGCAGTCATTCAAGCTAAGTTTGTTGAGGAACGTCAGAGGCAATTTAAATCATTGAACCTTCGAGTGAGAGGTTTGAAAGATCAAGATCAAGGGGACCCAATGAAAACGACCACTGAATTTTTGCACAACACCTTAAGCCAGAAGGAAATTCTACCAGAAAGGGCATGGTATACACAGGACAACTCTCTGATCATGCGCTTTCGCACCCTGCAGGATAGGCTAGAGGCCCTTAAGTCTAAGAAAACTCTTTTTAATATGATTGATAAGATTTATCTTGATGAAGATTTGACCAGATTGCAGTATGAAGAATTTAAAGACAATAGAAACAGAATGATAGAAGCAAGGAAACAAGGTAAATGGGTTGTTCTCCAAAATGGAAAAGCTTGGATTAGAGATACCCCTCCCATAGGTTGGACCAAGCCTTGGCCAATCCGCTCAACATGACGTCAGGCTCTGAGTCTTCGGACTGAATTATCAATCGTTGTTTGGAATTGTGGTGGTTCTCTCTTCTTTTCCCCAGGTTCAACAGATGATGTGATTCAGAACAGAGATATTATATTCCTCATAGAAACACATGAGACTAGCACAAAGTCGCTCCCCTCATATACAGGCTACTCATGGTTGTCCGCACAAAGACCGAAGACTCAGCATGGTGCTAAGGGTTCAGGAGGTGTTGCTTGTTTGTTCCAGGATCGTCTTGCCTCTTCTATACATTTGGAATGCTCAGATTCTCATGCCAGATTTATGTGGATCTCTCTGGATAGAAATCCACCACTCAGTCGGCTCTATATATCAGTGTGCTATTTTCCTCCAACCTACTCTTCATATGCAATGACATCAGATGGAGATTCACCATATTTAGATCTTTTTCCAAAAATTTCTAAATTCTCCTCCCTCGATGATATTTTGCTAGTGGGTGATTTCAATGCACGTACAAGTACTGCACAATGCTCTATATATGATGTTTCTTCAGATCCACTGTGTCTAAAGGAGCTTGATCACGATAGTTTGGGCATTTCTCGCTGCTCAGCCGATGCGGACACTACCATCACACCCTATGGTAAGCACCTGATTAACCTTGGCGAGTCTCATGATTTAATCATTCTAAATGGCATCAAGCAGTTCCCTCTTTCCAGTAATTTTACATGTTTTCCACATGTTGGTGGAGCTAGTGTAGTTGACTATGTGATGGCTAACCCACCTTTTGCCTTAACCATATCTGATATGTGCATCTCAAGTGTACCTCCTTTAGCAGATCATGCCTTCCTCACCTTTAACCTTCCATTTGTTCCCAAACCTGAACCTGCCCCTCCACCCCCTCCCAAAATAATTACCAAAATCCACTTTAACCACAGTTATGATGATGTGTACACAGAAAAACTTAAAACCTACCTTACCCATATTCACACAATTCAAGATCCCATTGAGAAAGTGAACTATTTTTCTAAAGCATTATGGTTGGCAGTTGTTGAGTCTTTTCCCCATACCACCCGCTCTTTTCATCAGTCCCGTGGCCATTGCCCTCGTAACTCGTGGTTTGACACAGAATGTAAAGCTTTACATAGGCTCACCCGGTCAGTAGGTCGTCTTGATCCCTTGAATTACAAGCTAGCCCAAAACCACTACCGTTCTTTTCTTAGGAAGAAAAAGCGTCAATTCTTATCAAGAAAAAGACAAGAAATTATAGTCATGCTCAAACTTAATCCCAGAAACTTTTGGCGTATTTTTCTACCCAAAAAGAAAACATGTCCCATTTTTGACCCTCACACTTGGTACACCTATGTTGGCTCACTCTATGATATCCCAAACCATGCCCCAATTATCCCCAACCCACGACCATCACATTGTAACTTCTTTACTGATGAAATGATTTTTCATGCTATTCGTAAACTACAGATTGGTAAAGTAGCTGATATTGAAAATTTGAAGGCAAAATTTCTTAATCATAGCCCTAGAGTCTTGGCGGTCCATATTGCCAAACTCTTCAATCATATAGTTACTCATGGGTTCCCACCCTCTTGGTCTTCGAATATCATACATCCCATCCATAAATCCGGAGATCCGCTAAATCCAAACAATTACAGAACTATTATGGTTGGTCATACTCTTGCAAAACTTTTTGCAACAGTTCTTGATGTTTTTATCTCTGATTTTGTTGAGGCTAAGAAACTTCGTGCAAAGGGGTAGGCAGGTTTTAGAAGAAATCATCGTACTTGTGATCACATTCTAACTCTCAGAGCTATCATTGAAGAAGCCAAAGCCAATAAACGCAGGGTCTATTGTTGTTTTGTTGACTACAGGAAAGCATTTGATATTGTTCCCAGATAGTTACTACTTCAGAGGTTGAAGGATCTAGGAATTCCAGAGGAGGTTACTTTGTTGGTTATGACCTTATATGAAAAAGTCACTGGACAGGTTAAAATTGGATCTCTCAGAACAAAAGATGTTCATAGTACTATTGGGGTTAAACAGGGCTGCCCACTTTCACCTACACTCTTTGGATTGTATATTGATGAATTGGAGGTGCTCATTATGGACTCTCTGGCTAAGAGTACAGGTTGCTTACTTTTTGGTAGTGTTATTGCCATTTTGCTATTTGTTGATGACATTATCCTAATGTCACATACAGCAGGAGGACTTCAACAACAGTTGGACATACTTGGCACATACTCTGACTTGCATGGATTAGAAGTTAATCTCCAGAAAACAAAAATCATGACATTCAACCTACCCAAGAAAGATCTCTCTTCTGTTCACATCACATATAAAGGGAAGGTTGTTGAGATTGTCACATCGTACACATACTTGGGAGTTCTTTTCACAGGACCTACCTTCAACTTGATCCCTGCATCTCAAGCAAGGTTAAACAAAGGTTATGCTGCCTTAGCCTCTCTGGATAAGCAATGCTTTCAGCTCCAGTTTCAGGACATCAGTACGAAGATCAGACTCTTCCACACTCTTGTTACCCCTACACTGCTCTATGGTTGTGAAGTTTGGGGCCCTAGCCTCAGACAGTTGGGTTGGTCTCGTATTGAAAGGGTCCTCATCTCAATGTTGTCCAAGTTCATTCATTCCAAAAGAACTGTTCCACATCCCATCATTCTAGCTGAGTTTGGTGCTCGTCCATTGCTTACAACAACAATATTTCTTGTTGTCTCTTTACTGCGTAGATTTCATTGTATGTCGGACATGAGAAGATATCCATATTTAGCACTACAATCCTCAAGACAGTTGGCAAATCAAGGGGTCAAGAATTGTTGGTATGCTCAGACTACTACTCTACTTCAATCTCTTGGCCTAGACATCATGAGACCTCCTCCTACTAAAGCATCAATCAATGCACCATACTCCAATAAGGATATTCGAGATGAGATTTACTCAGCATATATAAAAACTACTTGGACTGATCCAAAGGAACCTCTTTCACCAAAACTGCTCCATTACTCTCACTTTTATCTCCAACTAGAGAATGGATTGATCACTACTCCAAAATATAACTTGATACAGATGTCACACAACCTCAGGTTTCCTCTAGCTCAGCTACGAGTTTGCTCCCACCAGTTGCGTATTGAGACAGATCATCACCTCCCCAGAGATCAGCGTATTTGCAGATTGTGCAGTCTTGATGTGGAATCCGAGGAGCATTTCATTTTCACCTGTCCTGTCTACTACGAGATACGAGGTAGATATTATTGCTTATTCAGAGACACCCATACACTAAAATCTTGGATTAATTATGAAGATCAGAGATGCATTGCCCTTTTCATCCGAGAATTATTCAATCTCAGGAAAGAACTACTTAGTAACAGTTTGCAGAAGATAACAGGATCCCGACTTATCACTTCATTCTTCCAGCCTCCAGAGGCCACGACCAGGAAGCGCCAGGGTGATCACAGAGATACAACAAGATCAACTCATCGTCGACTCCAACAAAGAACATCTACGATGACATCCAACTCTTATATCACTCACTTCTCTTCAGCCTTGAATGTTGGGAGTAATCCTTGATCCACAGATCTTGTATATCATATGTCATTTTGTTTACTATTTTTCTTACTTTATTTTCTCTGGAGCTGCATTAGGCACTCTCGTTGCTTTGTATATGTCTTACTTTACAGTCCTATTGACCTCTTTTGGTCACCGATGGACATTAATACAAATTCAAATTCAAATTCATATAATTTATATTTAATAATATTTTTAAGGTCATCTGTGTTGTAGATAAGTTAAATATGGTAGGGTAATCCAGGTTCCTGATTTAAATCTCCACCCTACCAAATGCACATAAGGTGTTCAAAATACTTTGATAATGCTAGTGTAGTCCAGGCATGACTTCCGGGTGATTTTAACGATATAGAACCCTTTAGTCGTGGTTTCTCAGACCAAGGCGGCCTCACAAAAGTTTTTTTGCTAAATTTAAAAATATATATGTTTTTAAAGTTCTGAATAATTAATAACAAAAATAAATTTTAGAAGAATAGTTGGTTTACATAGTCCTTTAGAAATAAAATTTATGTACTATGATTTCAGAAACTAATAAAAACCAAATGTTATCTAATGATACTTATTTAAATTTAGAAAACAAATAAACACTCAAGCGAGGCTTTCTTCTCATGACTTGAAAAAGGAAAATATTTTTGTTAGGAGTGTAAGGAAAAATAAATAAATAGATAAATACTTTTCTATATTGAAACAAAATTTTGAGACAACTACATATTAAAGTAGAACGAAATATTGTAAGATTGGAAGTTTATTTGTAAGATAACAAAACAAATCTAAAGGTGGATTAAATGTTTTGGGATGTGTAGTGTTTTCAAAATTTATTATTATAAATTTTATTGGCTTATTTTTTTATGTTGGTAAAATTTTATTGAATCAATAAAACCATACAAGAAAAAGAGAATTCCAAAACCATAATCCTTACCAGGGTTAGAAGAAAGAGACCCCCAAAACCATTGAGCACCCGACCAAAAGACACCCAACAAACAACAGCCTCAACCAAGCATATCCATAGCAAGCAAATTAGCAAGATGATGAGAACAATCCAATGGGAGCTAATCCCATTCCCTAACATTTCAGTCTTCCTGAAACTCAGAAGCCCATTTTGCCAAGCAATCAGCCACACTATTCCATTCCCTAGGAATATGAACAAAGGAAATAAACTCCATGTATCGACAATTTTGAATGATATGCCAAGCCACTAATGTCAGTTGCCAATGAACATTAGAAATATTATGAGTCTTCAACAAATTAATAATAATCTAAGATTCGACTCACAGATTATCTTTCGCCATCCCAAAGCATAACCTTTTTCCAAAGAAAAATGAATAGCAAGGGCCTCCATATAATTATTAGTTTGCTTCCCCTTATAATAGGAGAAAATGAAAAGATTTGCACCACTACTATCTCTCCCAACACCACCAATACTTGCATACCTAGGATTCCCTTTGGAAGAGCCATCAGTATTAATCTTAAACACCCCCGAGGTGGAGGATGCCATCTTCCATCTCTCTGCACTTTTTGATTAAGGCCTCTCCTCCCAACCGATAAAGAAAGACGAGGGTCATTCTACACTAAGCCTAGATCTTGCATCATCAAAATATCAGACTGCTCCAAAGGAAGACTGATATGACATTTAGAAGAAACAGTTTCTTGGATCATACCAATAATCCTCTACCAAATCTGATAAACAGTTAACTTTCTACCTTGAAAAATTCTTCGATTTCTTTCAAGCCAAATCTGCCATATAATACATGAGGGTCCAATACTCCACGCAACTTGAAGAAAAAAGTCTTAACAGGAGGTCTTCCTAAAATCCTCTAGAACTCAACAAGAGAAGATGCATGAGAACAAGACTGTTTCCACACCCTCCACCAAAGATGTCAAATTTTCCACGTAAACAAACATTGTAAGAGCAAATGCCCTAAAGATTCGTCACTATTCTCACAAACAAAATGAAGGGCCTTGAAAACCTCTCTTTTGGATATTATCTTAGGTAAGACATTTGTTCCTAGTAGCCAACCACAAATGGAAATTGCATTTGGGACAAGAAAACTTATTTCAAACTTGTTTCCACCAAGGAACCTCCTCATCCCCAAAATGTTGCCTATCTAAAACATGGTAACCAGAAGCCATCGAGAAAACCCCTCTAGGATCTGGACTCCAAGCTAAAACATCATCATCTTGTAAAGAAGAGCACTCCCTAGTAGCCAAAATATGAGCCAACTCTTCTCTATCCTAAACAAAACCACCTACCGACCAATCTCTAGGATATTTCCACTGAACTACCTCCACCTGCCCAACTCTTTTGGCAACTTTATAATCCATCACCCTGTACCAACTAGCAGCCAAGAAACAATTACATAGCTCCTAAAGATGAGGAAACATAGATAAAATTGTAGGGAAACCATCCCAAGAATCATGTTAGAAAAGAGACTTCAATCCTTTGAGGAAAATCCAGAGCAATCCTTGCTTAACAAGAGTCGCCCCCTTCTTAAGGGTGTTCCAAATCAAAGAGACTTTACCAGAAAAATTGTATCTAGATATCTCAGATCCCTCAAACCCATTAAGATACTTAAACAATTTTAGTCCAAGCATGGTCTTGAGAAATGCACCATCTCCAATAAAGCTTGGATTCCAAAGCCTGATCAGAAAGAGAAGTCAAACGAAGACCCAAACCACCATCCTGTTTTGGTCTACAAATAGTCTCCCACTTAACCAAACTCCATTTTGAAGACTCCAAATTTCCAGCCCATTAAATATTCTAGATAAGGATTCAAGCTCATGAATAAAACTAGCAGGAGCGACCTGAATCATGCACCGATAAATACATAACTCTTGAACCACCGACTTAAGAAGCAACACTCTGCCAACAAAATAAATCCACTTAACAGTCCAATGAGATACTTTAACCTGGAATTTATCTAAAATATTATTCCAGATACCTCGAGGCAGAGGGCCCACAGAAAGAGGAATTCCCAAATAAGTTAAAGGAAGAGCTCCAATATGAAACCGAAGAATATAAGCAATTCTGGCCTATATAAGAGGATTAGTATTAAAAAAGAATATGGAGGATTTCCCCTCGTTTATCTTCTGTCCCAAAGCAGCCAAATAAATATCCAGAGATATTCTAAAATTAGTTGCTTCCCTAATAGAGGTAAAACCCATCATAGCAGTATCATCCACAAATTGAAGATAAGAATACGCAGGTAAACTATTACCCCATCGTCAACCATGAATCAACCCCTGACTGACATGCGATTTGAGAAGTCTACCCAAACCCTCAACCATAATATTAAACAAATAAGGAGATAAAGGATCCCCTTACGGAGACCTCTCAAAGCATGAAATAAAGTAGAAGGCTCACCATTGATAAGGCTAGAATTGTATGGAGACATAATATAGCTCATCACCCAACTAACCTAGTTGGAGTCAAAATCAAAAGCAAGGAGAATTTTACTTAAGAAAGGTCATTTAACCCTATCATAAGCCTTAGCCATATCCAATTTTATAAACATAGCTTTTTCTTTAGAAATTCCCATAGAATGAATGGCCTCAGCAAAAATAGCCACACCATCAAGGATTTGTCTACCCGTCACATAACCTTCGTGTTCATCAGAAATAACCTTATTGAGCCAAGGCTTAAGTCTTTCAGCAATAAACTTGGAGATAATTTTGTACACCACATTACATAGTGCAATAAGTATGAAAAGATCCATATAATTGGCTCCTTCCCGCTTAGGAATAAGTACCAAGAAGGTAGAATTCATAGCTTTCAACATCTGTTTAGTTTAGAAAGACTCATGTACAACCGATAGAAGATCCAGTTTGACAATCTCCTAGAATTCTTGGAAAAATTCCACAGGAAAGCCATTATTGGCTTGTTTTTCAAAGTTGACTTTAGTTTTTTGTTTTCTTTTTGAAATTCATTATTATTTATTTAATTTTAATTTATTTTTATTATTTAAAATTTATTATAATTTAGATACGTTTTAGATCAATGTTAAGAGAAATTTCACCAATAGTTTAAGAACTTGTATCATATCCAATTTAAACTTGGAAGACTCTCCCATATAGAATTGCAGCGAGAATGGCCTTTTCACTGTCAAAACTGTCTATTACCTTAATGAGGAAGATAGCACCAGTTGGTTTTCGACTAGCCAAGTCTAGCTCAAAACACCTCACCCCTAAGGTTATCTTTTTCTTTTGGTTGGTTGTTCAAAACAAAATTTTAACCATAAACAATCTCATCCACAAAGGCATGTCTATCCCCAACTGATGCTACCTTTGCAAAACCAATTATGAGTCTGACCAACATCTCTTTCTTGAATGTCTATTTTCTCTAAAGGTCCTTCAAAAGCTCTTCACTACTTTTGAAATAGTTTGGGTTTCCTCCAATACTTTAATGGATCTCCATCTTCAATGGCCCACTGCTTTCATGGGCCATCGTCTTAAATCCCTTTGGGCCTTTTGCCTCCCCCATTTCTTATGGAGCATTTGGTTCGAGAGAAACCATAGAGATTTTTGCAATTCCTTCAAATATGCCCTCTCTTTTAGTGCCCACATCATCTCTATTGCCAAAGATAATGTTCTCCTTATTCCTCAATCTAATTTCTTTGAACCTCCCACAGAATAAAAAATTGTCAGATCATTTTGTTTTCCCATAGGGTCCCCCTCAATCCCCCCTCTCGACAGATCTTAGGTAAGGTGGTCCCCTCCCACGATGGCTGGATCAAACTAAACTTTGATGGAGTTGCTAAGGATAATCTTAGGTGGGTAGGTGCTGGAAAAAATTTTAGAGACAGTCAAGGGTGCATTCTAATTGCTTATGCTAAAAACATAAGCACTCAAACCAACTACTTTTTTGAGGCTAGGGCTCTCTTCAAAGGACTTGCTCTTATTGATGATCTTCCCATGAGAAACATCATCATCGAAGGTGATTCTATGAATATAATCAAATGCCTCAAGGGTGAGCATTCCCCCTCTTGGAGTATCCAAAATTTAATTGATGAATCCAAACTCTTCCTTCAAAAACTTAGTAACTACTCTATCCAACATGTTTACTGAGTAGTCCATCCAATAATTTATGTGTCCCTTTCATCACCAACAACTCGCACCTTTAGGAGCTCCATGATGCGATGAAGGCTTTATCCAAAATGGCCAAAATGACCACCTCCCTCCTTCAACAAGTGAAGGTTATCCTGGATTATTTTAAGCACAACAATGATGGAGAGCAAAAAAAATCGTGCTTCTTCTCCTATACTGGGTGATGATGAATGACCACAGGCACCCCCGTGGTTCATTGTGTCTATATATTTTTATCTTTAGTGCGTTGTTTTATTTGACTGGTTTCCAAGGTCACCCTATTTCATTGGTGACTTCCTCTTTTCCTAGGCTTGAGCCTGCTTTTGTTTGTGGTTTGTATTTTATCCTTTGTGAGATACTCTCTCCTTTATGGGCATCTTTGATGGCCCTTGGTCTCTCATTTTTTGGATTTTACACTTTGTAAATTATTTGGGGTCCCTTTCAAAACCCCTTCCATCAATCTATAAAAAAATAGAATTTTTAATTTTTTTTAATAATATGAATTATTGGTATAGAAGAGTTTAAATATTTTGAGCTGAAAGTATTTGATCCTATGACACAGAAAAAAGGTGTGTATAAGGTTGTATGGGTGTGTGATTGTTTGGGTATGCAAGGTGTGATAATGGGTATTTGATGTAGAACTCTAAATTTAAAGCATTAGAGTATGAGGGTAATGGGATACATAAGGTGTGAGGATGTCAACATATATGGTATATGGAATGTATGTTTAAAGTACAAATGCATTCTCAAAATATAGTTGTCTTATTGTAATATATTATTAAGGTGTATTACACATCTTCAATGTGGGCCTAAATCATAGTTATACATACCTAAATAATGTTAGTGTATAATTCAATTTTTAATTGGTTATATAAGATTGAAACATACCCAATCCATATTACATGATGATTGCTTTACTTTGTTATTTCAACAAACCACATCGTGGTATAATTATAGTAATATTTTAACAATTGCGTGCATATAACCTATTAAGATTTAAATTTTGGTAAAGGTTTTGAAAGTCTATATTTTAAACAATTTTTCTCATGTTAATTGATAAAATTTAGTTTGTCATATAAGGGTTGAAACCATGGGTCCATCTTATTATATATCTATTTAAACTTAATGTATTGACCCTGCAATCAATTATAAATTCATAACTTTAATTTAAAATCTTTAATCAAAAATTTAATTTAGTTACAATGTGTAAATAAACATTTGTAGTTCATTTAGCATTTCATCAATAAAGGGAATAGAGATTCAAATCTTGATTGTAATTTTGTTTAGACTTCTAAAATCAATACATAGCTGATAATATTTGTCTTTCTTATAAACAATATGACTAGTGTTGAGTCCTTAAAGTTTGGCAGTTTATAGGCTCTTTCTTCCCTTTGTTTAATGGATATTTCTTACAACTAGAGTTTTGTTGATGTGGGATTTATATCTTGTTGATTCTATTGGATTTCCATTTCTTGAATCATTGTTAGTTTGAAATGATGTATTTTGACTAGTTTTGAAGATCTTACATTTGTACTTCTAAGCTAGTATGATAATTAGTGATAGGATCAAATCATCCCTAACTTGGAGTTCATATCTTATATTAGGTTTTAATCCATCCACATAACATTGAACTAATTGGTTATCCATTATGTTGATTACTAATATTGATAATGTAGTAGGAGAGATACACCATGCATATAAAAAGAAATAAGAGATAATTACTTTTAATTACAAAAAGTCTTTTACAATAATATGCCCTTCGAGGGCTTATGACATAAAACCCTCGAAGTATGGAATATAACTTTTATATTACACAATATGGTGTTTACACAAAATCCCTCCTGTCTACAATAAAAAAGGATGAAGTATTGATGATGTTGCTTGATGTGCTTGAGCCCTCCTTTAGCTACCTTGAACTTTAAAAACCTGCACACAAAAAAAGAAGAGGATTAATAATATTTTAAGGGCCCACCGTAGTTGCGCCCTCTTTGAAAAATGGATGTAAACAACAAATATCATAAAATGTTTATAGAATAACTTGAAAGTGTAAATAATATCGTGAAATATATAAATTAATACTTGTGTTGCTTGTCTTAAGCTAAGAGTAAAGACTCTTTGCTCTGTTGTTGATGGTCATATCAAAGATTGGTCATGGTCGTCTCAGACGACGGTGATTGTTAACCGTCTCACTAAGGGACAATCAAGATATTTGTGCTTCGAATGCAAATAAAAAATTATGCAGAGATTACAAGGGGTTAAGGCGGATCACTAATGATAGTTTTCTGTTAGGATTAGCTCTTGTAGATGCACGATTCTAAAATTAAGTGGAAAGGGTAGAGAGATTTGGCTCAGTCTCCATGGATGGATGTATGCAGGAGGAGAATGGATGGCTATAGATAGGGCAAGAAGAGATGGTGATAGATAGGGCAAGAATGGATGATGATAGATAAGGTGAGAATGGATGGCAATGAATATCCTAAGAAAATTTTTGAGGAAGTATAAGAGCTCAAAATCCTAATACTGAACCTTGAAAAAACCTAATAATGAACCCTGAAAACCCTAAGATTTTCTCTCTTTCACTTGTTTCTCTCTCTTTTTCTTCCTTCCCTCCATGAAAGGCAACTGAGGGGTATTTATAGAGATTAAGCCAAAGGGAGGAGGTATGACATGGCATTAGGTGGAATTTGAGTGGTAGGGACGAGAAAAATCTGGAACAATCCATGTGGAAGGGGAAAATCTGGAACATTCTATATGCAAGAAAAAAATCTAGAACATTCCATGTACACCCTTCATCATAAATGTCCTTGGGTGGAGAGATTTCTCACCCGTCCAAGACCATAAATGGGCCTAGGGGAAGGAGTCTTTGGAGGGAATAAAAAAAATTAAATTCTTTTTAAATGCATCTTGGATGAAGTGCAAGGAAATTTAAAATTGTCAAAATAACCCACCCAAGACCATAAATAGGCCTAGGGGAAGGGATTTTTGTAGGTAATAAAAAAATTTAATTTTTTTTTATAAACACACCTTGGATGGTGTGCAATGTAATTTAAAATTGTCAAAAATGTAAGGTGGAGGGAATTTAAGGAATTTTTTTTTTTTTTTTAATTTCTTTAAAGGTGGAGGGAAAAGGGTAGGAGGATGAGGGAATTTAATGATGGAAGTTTCTAGGGGATTTTATAGGGTGGTTAATAGGTTTAATCAAGGGGATTTAATTAATAAAATGGGGACTAAATGAGGTTATGAGAATGTTAAGGGAAACTAGGGAGAGAAAAGAGAAATTCATGGGAAATAGAGAGGATTAGAATAATTAAAAAGAGATTAGGAGGGTTTTAGGGGAATTTAAGAAGAATTAGAGGAAATAGAGAGTTAGGAGGAAATTTAAAGAAGATTAGAAGGTATTAGTGAGGGATAGCAGAAATTAAAATAAATTAGAAGCATTATGAGGGATTTAGAAATAAATTAGGTAAGCTAAGGAAGTGTTAAGAAAGTATAGAGGACAATTAAGAGGAATAAAAGAAGAAAGATATATTAGGAGAAATTAAAGAATATTAGGGGAGAATTAGAGGAGATTAGGGAAAATTAGGAGGGATTAAGAGGGAATACAGGTAGTTAGAAGGAATTAGGAGGGATTAGGGGAAGTTAGAAAAGAATTAAGAGAAATTAGAGGAGAGTTAGGATGAATATGAAGGGATTTATATGAATTAAGAGAGGAAGTGGCAAATTTAAAAGTAGTTGGAAGGATGGTTTGGAATGGTTGCAAAATGATATTTTTTGGGTGTATTTAGATAATAACCTAAATTTTAAGGTGTATTCATACATTGAAATTCATTATCCTATCCAAGTCAATTATTTTAAAAAATCATTCCTTGCAAGTCAAATCATTTATTAGAATATACAAGAAAAATTTCATGTTCATGTAAAGCCCTTATGTCTTTTCATGCCATTTGGTATATCATTTTCATGCTATTCCTTCCAAAGGGAGGGATGCTACTTTATTTCACCAGAAATAAATAAGTATTCATAAATTATTATGTCTAATATTTTATGTTATATGTTGAGTCGTCAATGTCATGTCATCCTTCAATACATCCAAGACAAGAAAAATAAATATTATAAATGGTTATAAAAATTTAGGATGTAACACAAGATAATTTTGGTAAAGAAAATGTGAGGCGTTGGAAGCAACCTCCTACACATCTAGTTGGAACCAATTTTGATGCTTGATGACTCCTTTGAACACTTGAGTATCCCAGCTAGCTCAATGCTCACCCTACATGGGGGAACTAAGTTCAATTCGCATAGCCTCTATTTGTGGCTTTTTTGCTTCGGTTTGACGATGAGAGGGTTGCATGACAACTGACATGGAATTCAACTAGCAATATATATATTTGTGTTTTGTGTATATATGTGAGAATGGTCATCCAATTAGATTATGCATAATGGAAACTCATAATTTATTTGCTTCACACAATGACAAACAAGTGCTCATAGGGTGGCATGTCCTTACCTATCATTGCACAACAAGTGGTGCATTCTAGTTTGTTGCATTTTGGATAAGGTTTATTGAATTTATCTTGTTTGCTTAGGGGATTAATTGATTAAAATTTGGGAGGACATAACTTTTGCATATGGAAGCATTGTCCTTTTTTGGATCACATAATTTTTTAAGCTCTTCACATTGGTATTATTAGTTTAAGAATTTGTTATGGTATTGAGGGTGAATTCATGTGAAATAAATCCTATGGTCTATATTCCTTGCCTCAATGAAAAAATTACAATACTTGCTCCACTCAAATGACTAATTTATTGAGAAGAAATAATCTTTGGTATATATTTAAGGATAAATTAATAAAACACCCTGATGAAAAAAATATGCCTCGTAAGAAAGAGGTCCTAGGTCTATTTCTAATATTATTTAAACTTGACATATGTTTTCGTATTAGAAATCAGAGTAATCGCACAAATGTGTGGAACAAGTTACAAGAATTTGGAAAGGTTAAAGTCATAGAGATCAATAGATTAGAGCTAAAACTCTCTTACCTCAAGATATCAAAGTTTGATATCATTAAGGCAAATGTTTTACACTTTAAGGCTTTATAGATAGGTATTACATTTTGAGGATGCAAAAAAAAGATAATGAAGATTGTATCAAGAATGTTTTTACTAATTTATCTTGACCCTTTGAAATTATTAGGCTAGTGATTCATGTTATCCCGATGTATATGAAGGAACACGTTCCTATAACCCTTGATGCTCTCTTTTCTCTTATTTTTCACTTTGAAGTTGCTATCAAGAATTATGGTCTTCCTTCTCAAGTAAAGGCCCATGCAAAGGATTTCCAATTAACAGAGACTAAGGCTCAAAAGCCCAAGAGCAAGTCTAGGTCTTCAAAGAAATTGAATACCTCATGTAGATACCATAAAAAGGAAGGGCATCCTACAAAGAATTGTTTGGTGAGGCTATAAAATATTGAAGCAAATTTTAGGAATATAGGAAACAAGCTTCTAGATGACTAGGGAGATTTGGATGGCTCCTTCGCTTATCAAAGTGAATTGACCCACTATATTTAAGGGAAGGGGAAGATGTTATTATCATTAATGTCCTCTTCTTGGCTCCTTGGTTCAAATTATGGGAGGTGTTAAAAATATTAATTTGACTTGTGGTCAAGGTTAACAATGTATCATGTAATCGAATTTAAAGCCTACATGCAATCATTATATAATGTATTTAACTTTGATTTGTGTAATTAATCTATGGACCTATAGTTTAATCTTGTCATAATCAACCTTTACTAACCCTTTATATTTAATGTAATGTTATCAAAAATTAATTGAATTGTAATTAATTATTAATGATTTAATATTTATACCCTTAAACTAATATATAAATATAATTTTATCTTAATCATTTATATAAAAATTTAAAAATATCTTTTACCTATTATATATTATTAATCTTTCTTTTTACTTTATAAATATTTGAATTAATTTATTTGTTAAAACTAATGACACTTTCTTAGTGATCTCATTTTTTTTATTTGTATAAGTCAAAATATCATACTTTACATATGTTTCATATTTTTTAAAGAAGGTAGATGCCATATTTAAAGCCATCCATTTCTCACTCAAATCAAGGGACAAAATTGTTTTAAACAACCTTTAATCATATTTATTCCTTCTTAGGGCATTTCTTTGGCCAATTATGCAGGTTATATTTTATGCTCTAGTTTAATAAGACTCTTCTTGGGAATGAAGATGACGGAACAAATATTAGAAAGATCTCTTTGGAGATATGCAAGAACGTAATGTTATTTTATAGAAAGTCATTTGACATAAATACTTCATCCATTGTCACTAAATACATAAACTAAATATTCCATGTGATGAACTTTATCCCAATAAAGAATATTATGGGGATAACAAGAAGGATATTCACTCTTGTAACATTTTTTCTTTTCATTCATATTAATAAATACTTATTTTTTTTGTATAATTTATATATATAATTTATTTATGTAGAAGAGTTGGAGAGCAAGTGGGTAGTTAAAATTAAAATTAAGAGGCCCAAGGGTTAAATCTCTCCCTTCACATACTATGAATATACTATGTACATAAAAGATTACAAATTTAAAAAAAAAAACGAACCAAATAATTCATTTTATACCTTACTAACCAATTTTTTTTTTAAATATAATAAATTATTTATATTTATGAATTTAAATTTTTAATAAAAATTTAATAACATACCACTCCCATATCCACCACAAACATTTCCATATATCCTATAAACAATGCTAATTTAAAAAAATATCAGTGGATGTTTTTATTTATTAAAGTGAACGGTTGGTAATCATGTAATCCTTGGCCATGTACCATTCTTTTCAAAACATTATGTCAATTTAAATTTATCAAAAGATAACCCCTTTTGTCGTGATTTCCTTTAAATCCAAGGAACATCTAAAACTCTAGATTTAGAAATAAATTCCACATCCAAGTTTATTTCCTCTACAATTTTTTTAAATTATTTTTTAAAAAACTTCTAAGATTTTTCGTCTGAACAAATTTGCACATGAATCTAATTTAGAGGATAGCCTTTAAAATTACTTACTCCAATTAAAGAATGCTTTGATATGGCCAGGTTTCTAAATTCTTACAAGTTTGTAATATTTAAATATACATAAATAATTTTAAAACTAATTTTAATAGTATTAATTTAATTAATTATATTTTTAATTTAAAAAGTTTAACTTATATTATTATTAAAAAATAAATTATATAAATAAAATATATTAGAAATGAAAACCATTTTAATTTGATATATATATATTTTTTTAATTTAAAATAATATATATTATTTATTATTCAAAATACGATCTAGTCTTAAGATTGAGTATTGAAAGTTAAGCTGATCAATAAAGGATTAACATACACCCACACATGTTACAGTTTTGAAATTAAATCTTAAAAAAAAATCAAAACCCAAACCATTTTACTTTTCCAATCATCTTAACTCCACTATTAAAAAATCTCATATAACCCATTTAAATTTTTAAAAGCTTTTTAAAAACAATGTATAACCCATTTAAATTTTTGAAAACTTTTTAAAAACAATGTTTGTCATCATCTTAGCTCTGCCATGGATTTAAGTTGGGAATGATTTAAAATCTTGTACTTTTTATTACTTTTTAAGTTTGTCTAGATAATGTCAAGACACCTCTGAAATATCCCCAACAAACATTTTAGACAAGGTAGACAAAACAAACTTCTACCTAGAAAAGAATAATAAAAGATTAAGATGTGGGGTTATATCTGTTCGGTAATTTTATTATAATATTATTATACTTTTCTTTATATACAAGAATTTAAGATCTTAGAATTAAATAGTTAGGATGTCAAAAGTGTTTTAGATTGTTTTAGTTGGTACTTAAAAGCCTTTTAGATTGTTTTAGTTGGTTCAGTATAGTGGTTAGGGTTATAAGTTTTCTTTATAAAGATTTAGATTCAAACCACGAAAATATTTAAAAAGGGATTGGTGATTAATAGCAGCTAAGTTCATGGGTATTCATCCTTCCTTGAGCTTTCTGCATTCTTGGATTCGTCAGAACTGGGAGCCCCACGGTGAGTTTTCATTGTGGTTTATTAGTAATGGTTATTTTATTTTCAGCTTCTCAGCTCTGGCCGATAGAAATAAGGCTTTTGAGTTGGAGAAGAAAAACCATGGCCCGATAGGGCTATTTGTTCAACCTTGGAGGGTAGGATTCGATCCTCGTGTTGAACCTATTACTGTCCCAGTGTGGATTTGATTATATGCTCTTCCAATGGAATTCGGGGTGAGCGAGTACGGCAATGATTGGCAATTCGATTGGTAGACATCTGGGTGTTGCCAGAGATACTATTAAAGGGAGCATGGCGGTGTATGCTCGAATATGTGTGGATATGAATCTGAGCTAGCCTTTGCCGGCAGAGTTGGAAATTGAACTGGCAGGTCTTTCCTGGATTCAACAGTTGGACTATGAGGCCCTACCCTTTAGATGTCGGGTTTGCCATAAGCATGGACATTTGGCCCGTTTTTGTCCTCTTAATATGAATGTCAATATGGAGGCCTCCTCAGGAATGGCTAACTTGCCTAAAGAGGATAAGGTTGCTCCCAATAAAGATCCTATTAGCACCAATCAGGGCCAGGAAGCTCAGAGAGAGGGTTTTGAACAGCCCCGAAGAAAAATACGGACAAAGAAAAAGGAGGGAAAGGAGCAATCTCATCTCAAGCCTGCCAATAGGTATGATATTTTTAAGTCATTGGTTGATGAAGAGGATCAATCTATGGAGGGCTTGGAGGGTTCCAAGGAAAGCTCTGTTGTCCCTTGGCAACTCCCCCTCTCATCTTCTCTTGTCATTCAGCAGATAGTTGATCCCTCTGAGGTTTCACAGCCAGTGTGTTCTGGTGCCTTAGTAGTCCATAACCAGGAGCAGACAGTTTCTCAAGATGTTCACATGGGGATAGCAGAGAAAAACAGGGAAAGGCCATCTTTGGGGATAACCCAGATAGAAAAAAGATCAAAAAATAGTAATTCTCAGGGAGCTGGTAGAAGATCCAATAAGGAGCTGCTAGCAACCGAGGAGACAAATTGATCATAGGAGGATTGGTGAGGACAATTGACTCTTATTGCTCCTAGGGTAACCCATGATTATACAATCTTGGAATGTGAGGGGTTTAAACAGTAGAACCCATCAATCTGCTGTTCAAAGATTATTAGAGCATAGCAATACTGATTTTTTGCTTTTACAAGAGACCAAGATGTCTTTGGATCTTATGTCTAAAACAATCAACCGAATTTGGAGGGGTGTTGGTCATATGGATGTGGCTGCCCAAGGTGCCTTAGGGGGGATTGTTACTCTGTGGAACTCTCTGGAATGGTCTGCAATAGAACACCTTGCCTGGAGGGGTGTTCTCACTTCCCTGTTTAGGAATAATGTCTCTGCATAATTCATTCTTGTCACTAACTTTTATGGTTCTCAAACTCTAGAGGGTCAGAGGCGGCAGTGGAAGGCTGTCCATGACATGCGAGCATCAAGGGAAGATATTGACTGGATTATAGCGGGGGACTTTAACGCTAAATTATCTTCTAGAGACCAGGAAGGGGGATCACCTCTTTTGGATCCAGGGGACCGGTTCATGATTGCTCAAGTCCAGGCTTTGCACTTAGTGGACATTAAATGTCCTGGCAATAACTTCACTTGGACTAATAAAAGGCGGGAGCCCCATAGTAGGAAGGTGAAGCTAGATCGCTTTTTGCTTTCAGAGGAGGTGTTTGTAAAATGGAATATCAATTTTTAGATTTTGGCAGGCCCTGTTTCTGATCACTGTCCTATTCTGTTGGAAAGCGGGACTAGGATGGGGATCCATCACAAACCTTTCATATTTGAGAATTTTTGGCTTTAGAAAGAAGAACTTCGGGAGAAAATTCCACAGTGGTGGGAAGAGGGCCACCCAGCTTATGGGAGAGCTATGTTTCGAATCCACAAACAACTTCAATATGTCAAATTTCAGTTGAAGTATTGGAGGCGTTCTAATAAATCTGACTTCTAGACCCAAAGAGCTCCGTTGGTGGCCCGCTGGGATGAGGTCCAAAAATAGTTTAGAGAAGGAGTAATAACTGATCAGCTCAAAGTTGAGGATGATGCCTTACGTTCTGCGGTTGAGGACATTGACAACCAGGAGGAGATCTATTGGAAACAGAGAGCAAGAACTTCCTGGTTATTAGAAGGGGATAGAAATACAAAATTCTTTCATCGAACTGCTTGTGCTCGAAGACAGATGAATAAGATGGAGGCCCTTCAAGATGAGAACGGTCATTCCTTTGATACTCTTCCAGGTATTCATTCCCATGCTATGGATTATTTTTCAAAGCTTTTTAAGGAAAGTGTGGTTCAAGATGTAGAGGCCCAAAATGAAGTTCTTTCTATCATACCTGCTATTATTTCGGAGGATGAAAATCAGGCCCTCCTCAAACCCATTGATAGGGATGAATTGAAAACCATGGTCTTTGGAATGAGCACTGGTAAAACTCCTGGTCCAGATGGCTTCCCAATTGAGTTCTTTTAGGCTTTCTGGGACTGCTTAGAGGAAGATGTAAGGGTTGTTGTTGAAGAATCCAGAGAAAATAAGAGAATGCTTAAAGCTATAAACCACACGTTCATTACCTTGATTCCAAAAGGGGAGGAGGGGGTTCATATTTTAGATTATAGGCCTATTGCCTTATGTAATGTGGTGTACAAAATACTCACAAAGGTAATGGCTGAGCGTCTAAAACCTCTTCTTCACAACATTATCTCCTATGAGCAAGGAGGCTTTGTTGAGGGACGGCAGATTCTGGATGGGGTGGTTGTGGCCCAGGAAGCAATCCATTCAATGCACACTTCTGGTAATAAAGGGATGTTCATTAAATTGGATATGTCAAAGGCTTATGATAGGGTTGAATGGAGCCTCCTAGCTAAAATGATGGTAGCCTTCGGCTTCTCTCAAGGCTGGATTGAGTGGATCATGAGTTGTGTCTCTTCCCCGACTTACTCTGTGCTTATCAAGGGCCTTCCTTCGCAACCTTTTGGAGCTTCTCGGGGTCTGTGCCAAGGGGATCCTTGTTCCCCTTATCTTTTTCTCATTCTAGCTGAAGGTCTTGGCAGACTTTTCTCAAGGAGAAGACAACAAGGCAGATTATTGGGTATTAGGGTGGGGGATGAAGTTGTATCTCACCTGCAGTTTGTGGATGACACTGGTTTGATGGGAGTAGCCAGCATCAGGGAAGCTAGAACGATTAGGGATACTCTTAATGTATATCTCAGGGCTACTCAACAGGTCATTAATGACAAGAAATCCAAAGTGGTCTTTTTTAATTTGGAGCAAAGGCTTCAGAACATAATTTTAGAAATCCTGGGATTCACTAGGACTTCTCTCCTTGTGGTTTATTTGGGTATCCCCTTGCACTTCAAGAGGCTGAAATTAGACACTTGGAGGAATATGCTAGAGTGTATCAAAGACAGAATTAATCACTGGTCTCACAAGTGGTTAAGTTATGGTGGCAGATTAACGTTCTTACAGTCAGTCATTCAAGCCATGCCAATCTACAAATTTTCTATCCTGGCTACCCCACTTACAATATGGAAAGAGTTGGACAGGATGGCTAGGAAGTTTTTGTGGGAAGGAGCTAAAGGAAAAAGAAAGTGGGCCTTAGTGGGTTGGGATAAAGTCACCTAGCCCAAGGTAAAAGGTGGATTGGGACTGAGAGGATCCAAGTTAAATAATCAAGCCTTGCCTGGCAAGTTGTACTGGAGGTGGATTTCCCAACCAACTACCTTATTCAGTAGAATTTTAACGAGTAAATATTTGGGTCAAGTTAACCCCAATGAGGTGGGTCGTTTCCCTCCTGGATGGTACTGGATCCTTAGTGTGGCAGGCTCTCAAGCTAGGATCTCAGGTTATTAAAGATCAGCTATTTTGGAAAGTGGGGAGAGGGGAGAAGGCCCGTTTTTGGACTGATTCTTGGGATCAGTACCCACCCATCATTGTTGAATTCCTCGAGTTACTTCCAATAAAATCTGCCATAGAAATCATGGGTTGGGTCCATATTGAAAGTTATTTCAACACTTCTCATTTGGGGGAGTATAAGTTTAAGAAGTTTAAGAGGTTGGAGGAGTGGCCAATTCCAATCCCCCGGAGTTGGCACCCATATTAACCAAAATCTTGACAGAAAGGTTTCTCATAGGGAGAGACGAGGAGGATGAATTAGCTTGGGGCTATGGGAGCCTTGGTGTTTATACAGTGAAGGACGGATATGACAAGATCCTCCCAGACCCTCCCCCCCATTCTTTTTCGGTTGAGGATTGGAGAAAGATTTGGCACTCTAAGGGCTGGCCGAAAGTAAACTTTTTGGATTGGCAGTTTATGCACAATGGTATTCTCACTTTTGACAATCTCAGATGTAGAGGAATCATCGGCCCTTCTCAATGTGTTTTATGCCACAAGAACGAAGAAACAAGCTGATCACCCGATGTTTGCGTGCCCTTTCACGCGTGAGATTTGGAAGCGTTGGCTCTCTCATTATAAAATCCAGGTTAATGGTGACATGAATCGGACTAATATTTGGGAAATATGGAAGCGGGGTAGATTTACATCCAAAGCTCTTCAAATTGGGTGGGAGCTTGGTTTAAACTTCATTTGGTGGCAAGTGTGGTTGGAGAGAAACGCTAGAATTTTTAGAGAAACCTTTTCCTCGCTAGATGGAGTTTGGTAGGTCATCTGGAGCAAAGTCACAGAAACTGTTGCCGTCTACACTAAAGAGGAAACTCAGGTTGTTCCTGGGCCAATGGAAGAGGGAGTTGACCAACGAGAGGGACAAAATAGAACCAGTTGGAAATCACCCCCAGAAGGCTGGATTAAAATCAATATTGATGGAGCTACAAAGGGCAATCCGGGTAGCGCCTGTATTGGCGTGGTCTCGCGAATCATGAGGGATCGGTGCTTTATTGGGAACTGCGGGGTTTGGGTAGAGCCACAAATAATGAAGCGAAGCCATTGCTATCAAATCTGCCTCTATTTGGGCGGTTACTCAGGGTCACAGGAGGATAATTCTTGAATCTGATTCTCAAATTCTGGTTGGAGCTCTAGACTGCATGAGGAACTTTTCGTTGAACGCTTGGAGGTTAAGGATTCTGGTCTCTCAAATCAAGAAATTATGGAGGGAATTAGATGATGTGATTCCAGTATATGTGAGCAGAGATTTAAACAAAGCGATCGATTTCCTGGCTAAGATGGGTGTTGCGAAAGAGGTAGGGGTGCAGTTGCACAGTGACATGCCTATTGAAGATGAGGTGATTAGGTAGGGCCTTGAAAGATCCTTGAGACAATGATCAATAAAAATGCTAAGTGTGGTTTTTGTCACGATTTCGTGACCTGTTGTGCCATCGCGGCCATTGGCGGTATGCTGTCACGATATCGCGACATGTTGCGTCGTCGTGGCTGTTGGAGAAAAGTTGTCGTGATATCGTGACATGTTACGTTGTCACGACCAATGCGGGAAAGTTGTCGTGATATCATGACATGTTGCGCCATTGCGATCGCCGAGGAAAAGTTGTCACGATATCGCGACATGTTGCGCCGTCGCAGCCGATGTGGGAAAGTTGTCGCGATATCGCGACATGTTGCGCCATCACGGCCGTCGAGGGAAAGTTGTCACGATATCGCGACATGTTGCGCCGTCGTAGCCGCCGAAGAAAAGTTGTCACGATTTCGTGACATGTTGCACCGTCGCGGCCAAGGGAGGAAAGTTGTCACGATTTCATGACATGTTGTGTCATCGTGGCCAAGGGAGGAAAGTTGTCACGATATCATGACATGTTGCACCGTCGCTACCGTCGAGGGAAAGTTGTCACGATTTCGTGACATGTTGCGCCGTCACTGCCGTCGAGGGAAAGTTGTCACGATATCGCGACATGTTGCGCTGGCGCGGCCAAGGGAGGAAAAGAGGTAGGGGTGCAGCTGCACAGTGACATGCCTATTGAAGATGAGGTGATTAGGCAGGGCCTTGAAAGATCCTTGAGACAATGTTCAATAAAAATGCTAAGTGTGGTTTTTGTCACGATTTCGTGACCTATTGCGCCATCGTGGCCATTGGCGGTTAGCTGTCGTGATATCGCGACATATTGCGTCGTCGTGGTTGCTGGTGAAAGGTTGTCGCGATATCGCGACATGTTGCGCTGTCGCGGCCGATGTGGGAAAGTTGTCACGATATCGCAACATGTTGCGTCATTGCGGCCGTCGAGGAAAAGTTGTCGCGATATCGCGACATGTTGCGTCATCACGACCAAAGGAGGAAAGTTGTCGTGATATCACGACATGTTACGCCGTCGCGGCCGCTGGAGGAAAGTTGTCGCGATTTCGCGACGTGTTGCGTCGTTGTGGCTGCTGGTGGATTTTTGTCGCGATATCGTGACATGTTGCTCCGTCGTGGCCAAGGTTGGATTTTTGTCACGATTTCGCGACATGTCGCGATTTCGCGACAGGTTGACTTTTTTGCGGTTAGAGGAGTCTTGTGTCGCGATTTCGTGACTTGTAGCTTTTTCGCGGACAGAGGTGAAGTTGGTGTTTGCTGCGTGTTTTCATGATAAGTTGTTGTAACAGACCTATCAGCTCTCTCAGCTAGCTTGGTTTTGGTTCAAGAGATTTGGATCCTGTGCAAATCTTCCTCTTCTCTTGTAATCATGTGCTTTCATTGTTTTCGGCTGGGATGGGTCTTATCCCAATTGTAACTGATCAATGTTTTAATACAAGTTTTTTTCAATTTTTTCAAAAAAAAAATAGCAGCTAAGTGTTTGCTAGTTGATTGTCCATTGACTTCCTTGTCCAACAAGCTAGGGTTTATAATGACTACGTCCAAGTTTGATTTGATGCCCTAACCGTATAAAAGCTAGGGTTTATAATGACTATGTCCAAGTTTGATTTGGTGCCCTAACCGTATAAGACAAAGATCTTACCAATTCCCCTATGTTTAAAAAAAAATTACTTTAAATTTTTCTAAGATTAGACAAACTTATTATTTACTTAAAAGAAGGATTATAATTAGAGATTTAATACTTTACTTAAAAGAAGAATTTTTTTTTGTGTGAAGGGAACCACTAGTCGTTTCAGAATCATACTATTATTTGGAGTGCACTCAGAGGATTTAGATCAAACTATTACCTTTGCAAACAGGCTACCCCGAGGTTTGAAACTGGGTGTCTTCTTGGTAAATATCTGGCTATTCAAGCACTTACCAATCCACCTAGCCCTCGGGGGCAAAAGAAGGATTATAGTTGTTAGAGATTTAATTTTTAATATATATATTTAAAGTAATACGAAGTACAATTGGTGACACAATTGGGGTCATATTTCTTAGAGGTATAGCACCAAGGGGGTCTTCCTCTCCCTTCTCGTGATCAAATTCATGTCTTTGAGATGAAACGTCAATGACATATCCTTGGGGTAGGGTTATGCATAGCGGCTATTTATTGTTAAATTGGTTAAAATTAGGATTTTTGAATTTTGGAATTGGTTAATATTTGGGACCCTTGACCAGGGTTCATTAGCCAAAAATTTATGAGTGTAATTTTTTTTAGGTCAATTCGCCCTAATTTTATAATAATTTTTCCATTTTAAGTTTAAATTTATGACATTATTCCTAATAATAGTGAACCTTCTACGTGCATTTGGACACTATTTGCTTGGATTTCGAAACTAATTTGTCAAAAAAAAAAATTTGAAAATTTTGAAAAAACTTGTATTAAAACAAAGATCAATTACAATATGGGAACAGACTCTTCCCAGCCGAATTCAAAGAGAACACAAGCTTACAATAGTAGAAGAATATTTGCAATGGAGCCAAATCTCCTGAACCAAAAACTAGCTAGCAGGGGGTCGGCATTGACAGATGGGGGGTCGGCATGGACAGATGGTACAGCTTGTCACGAAATTGCGACACTATTCTTCTCCTTAGGCCGCAAACATGCAACATGTCGCGATATCGCGACACCTTTCCCCTTTGGCCGCGAAAAAGCAACATGTCACGATATCGCGACATTTTCCTCCTTTGGCCGCGAAAATTCAACAAATCGCGATATCGCGACACTTTTCTCCTTTGGTCGCGAAAATTCATCAATTTTTTATAAATACATTTTAGATCCAATCCCTTACACATAACCCTGCCTTGAGGCATCTCTAAAAGAACTTTAATACAAAATTTAAATTTTATATTATTTTTTAAAAATAATTAATAATAAAAAGATTAAAGATATTATCTTGACATATATTAATATATTTAAAAAAAGAATATGAAACTCATTTCATAAAAACAACTTTAATATCCACATGATTCATCTTGCATAATACACCTACATTAATAGAGGACTATCATTGAGATACTTTATAAGCAAACCTTAAAGTCACATTTTCTTGCACCTTAAATCCTTCAATTGAGCACCAAGCTTATATAACTATTACCATCAAAAATTTATTCCAAGAGGAAGATATCATTAAATTTTATTTTGAGATCTTGATAACTTACATGTAAACACCTTGCTAAATAAATAAAATGAATCTCTTCTTAACCTCACAACACTAAGCTTGTTAATAATAATGCATGAACAATTGTATAGCCTCTCAAATCATTCATTAGCCACATTAATAGGTCATCATAAGAACTAATACTGACAAGACCATTATGTCATTTTAAGGTCTCCTTTCTTTACCATGTATGTGAGGTATTGACTTGTATTTTATCTTGGCTTCATAGACATCCCTTCCTCTTATTTGTGTTACCAAGGTTTGTTGTCATTCACCTTGGCTCTAACTAGTACCTTAATTATAATGTATCCTCATGAATTAGATTTACGACCATAAGATTTAAGGTAATCCTTTAAGTGCATTGTAGATGTGTTTTGAAAGGCCATAAGAATCATTGTTTTTGGTACCAAGGGGAGACCTAGGTTCCAATATTACGGGCGTGCCCATGCATAGTCAGTAGTCTGATTTGAATTCTCTGCGTGTTGCGTTAGATTGACAACGGTGATTCCATTCTCTGCATGTCCGAAGGTCCCCATCTCCTATTGTGTGTTGAACCAAACTAACGACGACAGTATGCACCCTATGCGTCCGACGGTCCCCATCTCACGTCGGGTTACCATCAACGAGACGAATGGGTTTGTTGGATGCAGTCGCTGATGGTTGGAACCTTGCCTTGGCAGTTACTACAAATTATGATTGTACCCAATTCACCTATGTACCCAAAAAAAAATCATTTTAGATTCTCCATATGTCTCATCAAACATTTTATATTAAATTCCAAATAGTGATCATCCTTACCATCTTTATTTAATCTTGGAAAAGTTTGGTTACTTTAGAATTAAAGACAATAGTGTTTTGAAAATAACTTTATTATTATTTTTAATTGTTGTAATCTTTAAATGATATTAAAAAAATGTAAATGACTTAACTTTTAAATAACTAAAATGTATAATTTAATTTTAAATTATATGAAATAAAATTGATTGAGCTCAAATGGTTAAATTCATCGATTTTATAAGAGGAAACCTAGGTTTGAATCTTGCCAAAGAATGCATACATAAATGCCTAGCTATGTAATACGAGTTGGACACATTTCAATCCCGCATAACCAATTATATATATAAAAGAGTTACTTCAAAAAATTTAATCTTGAATGTTATTACCCAAAATATATATATATAAAATATGAAAAGTTTGGTTACTAATTAAAGGCAATAGTGTTTTGAAAATAACTTTATTATTATTTTTAATTATTGTAATCTTTAAATAATATTAAAAAATGCAAATGACTTAACTTTTAAATAACTAAAATGTATAATTTAATTTTAAATTATATGAAATAAAATGGATTGAGCTCAAATGGTTAAATTCATCGACTTTAAAGGAGGAAATTTAAGTTTGAATCTTGCCAAAGAATGCACATAAATGCCTAGCTATGTAATACGAGTTGGACACATTTCAATCCCGCGTAACCAATATATATATATATATATATATATATATATATATATATATATATATATATATATAAAAGAGTTACTTAAAAAAGTTAATTTGATTTAGTTGTTACATTATGTAATTATCGAAGTTGTAATATGCTACTACCAACAAGAAAATGAAGTGGGATATAAACATATATTAAACTATCTTATAAAATTCATGATTGTTTATGATATTTTTATTATAAACTAATGGTAGGTTAAAGTTTGTGAAAATAAAGTATAAACATTTTAATTTTAAAATTAATATTAAATATTTATCATACTTTGCATATTGTGTGTGGTCATTCCTATTAAAATAACAAAAGGATTACATTTGTTGTTAATTTAATTAAATAATATATAGCTTTCTTTTCTATCAAACATATTTTTCATCTTCTTTAAATTGTTATGTTTCCTCAATAAATTCTTTGATATGATTCTTATTAAAAGATAGAATCTTCCTTGTTCAATTATTCTAAAAATTAATTTGTCAAGATAACGATCAACACCATGATTGGTTAAATTACCTGTTACCTATATCTTCTTGTATAAACATGTTAATAATTTTAATATATTACCTCCAATAGTAGTTTATGGACATAAAAATATCATCAAATTATTTATCTAATCCTTACATCCAGTATTCTTGATAGCATATAAATAATAATTTATAAATCTTTCTTTTTGAAATATATCTCTATCATTTCTCAATGGCAGTCTTGATTCTTGTAAGAAGTGCTCTAACTTCTACATAATTATTAGTTGAAGTTCCATATGATTTTGTGTAAGGAAAATTATAACTCCCTTAATAAAAAAAAACTCCTTTGCTAGCTTTCCCTAAATTTCCTTTAGAAGCATTGTCAAATTATTTTTAATGAACCCAACTTCTCGATATTTCTCTTTTACCATAAATTGATGTATATCCCTTGCGTTAACTCCATTGTAGCAAATGACCCTTGTATGTATATTTGAATCATGTAAACAAGTGGCTAAAGATTTCTTTTTTCACATTAAGACTTCTCATGAATAGCACCATGCCTATAAATAGATTTTAAAAGAGGCATTAATATGATTTTAAACATCAACAAAGACTTGAATGACAAGCAAGAATAGGGTGGTAAGCAATGTGGTGGTGGAGGGAAAAGAGGTGTGCGGGGGGAGGCAGACGAGGTGTTGGTGTGTAGGAAGGCGATGGATGGTGAGGTGGCCTACAAGGAGGTGGTGTGCGAGGAGGTGGCGTGCAGGGATGTTTTGAGTGGTGTTAGAGTTGTTAAGCCACATGTCCCTTTGGTGCCACCTAGAGATGAGAACCTCCCTCAGGGCCCGCCAAGCCTTTTGTTTTACTTTAACCCAAGTGCTCCTTCCTTTGCAAATTTGGTTGCTTCTTCATCTAAAGCTAAGAAAGTGAAGTCTTGTGTGGGTCTTTTGAACTTCAATCAAAGGAATCCTCGTTGAGTGTTCCACATGAACTGATGTGCTTAAATATGGAATAAAGCCTTCAACCTATTAGAAAAATTTATGGGAACCTGCCCTAATATTGATTTGATTAGGAAATGGGTTGCTCTCAAGTGGTCCCCTAAGGGTCTCATGGAGCTTGTTGCTCTCCCCAAAGGGTTTTTCCTTATAAAACACAATTAGGAGGAATATTATTCGTACATCTTGGAAGGGGTCCATGGTTTTATGGTCGAAGGAGTTTGTTTCGTAGGAAATGGGGAATGGATTTTGACCCTGATTTACAAAAAAAATACATGACCCCCTTATGGATTAGATTCCCTGACCTTCCCTTCCAATTTTGGCATGATAATATCTTGAGAGGGATAGCTAAAATCTTCGGGGATCTAGTTTCGATTAACATTACCACAAGATATAAGTTGAGAATGGTGTATGCTAGGATATGTGTGAACATGGACCTAATAGCTAATCTCTCAAACTTAGTCAAGCTTATCTCAGATTTTGGGATAAAATTCCAGTCAGTGGAATATGAAAACAAACCCTATGTCTACTCTATGTGCAAGAGAGTGGGGCACATAACCAACCGTTGTCCTAATACGATGACCCAACCCAATAAGGTGTCGCAGCCTAAGAAGCAATCATAGGCAAAAAAACCCAATAAGGTGTCATAGCCTAAGAAACAATCCTAGGCAAAAAAAAAAAGGTTTGCAAACCCTTAGGAAAGAAATATCTCAAACCTCAAATAGCTTTGTTCAAGCTTTTGCAGAGCCCCCCATGTGGAAAATGTCCCTCTAAAAGAGAAGCTAGAAGTATTGGTAGACGCAGTTATTCAGGTATGTAATCTGGTGCCCTCCTTTGTTTTGCTCCCTTCCAATCCTTTGGTGGATAATTCATTTGAATGTCTTACCTCGGATCCACAATATTATCTCGAGGAGTTGGATATCTCCGATGAGGCAAATATGGCTTTGCAAGGAGTAAATATGGATACCTCCTTGAATAGGGTATATAGTAGGCTAGAAGATGTTAAGATAGATTTCTAGAACTTATTGGTGGAAACTCCCCCATCTAAGCAAAATAAATCTATAAAATCCTACTAGGATCCCCGTCCAAGGGAAAAAATTGTAATGACAATGGAAAAGGGTCCCTTGAACTTGTCGCAAGAAATCAAAAGAAAGGATTTGTGGATGTGGAATCCAAAAGCAAAGTGAGCGAGCCTTCAAACAAAGAACTAAAAATCAGGGCTACTAAGTCAGATATTACAAATTTAAGTCAAGCGACTTTAAAGCTTGAGACCAAGAGTTGTTCTATGGATTCCCTTAAAATATTTAAAGACACCAAAGTTGATTCCCTATCCAAGATTGGTATTGAAAAATAGAATAGCTCCAAAAATAGGATGGGGGAGATGGAAATTGATGATAGTTCCTGAGAGGACTTCAAACTTCAGGAAAGAAACCAAAAGGAGACCCAAGAAAGTACGTTTGTACTTAGAAGTCAACTCCCTTCCAATGGAGGAGGGCGAAAGAAAAATAACTCTAGGAATCGTAGATGATAATCCTTTATTGGAATGTGAGAGGCCTCAATGACCTTTCAAAATAAAGACTTCTCTCCTCTATAAGAAAGGATTTTTCCCTCCAGATTCTTTTACTTCAAGAAACTAAACTGGATATGAATAATGTTTTTAAAATAAATAAATCCATTTGGAAGGAGTAAAATTGTGCTACAAGTTGTGCATACGGCTTTGCTAGTGGTTTGCTATATCTTTGGGATCCTTCAAGAGTTGAGGGTTTTCTAATTTCCTCCTCCAACAGAAATTATTAATGTCTTATTCTCTTGTAGGCAATCTAAAAGGAGATGGGTCCTATCCAATATTTATGCTCCTAACACTGTCTTTGAAAGAGATGTCTTCTAGTCTCTCCTAGGGAAAATGAGAGGAACTTTCCTAAATGAATGTTGGATGCTTATAGGGGATTTTAACTCACCTCTCAATCCTTTAGACAAAAAAGGAGGTATTCAAGGGTTGTCCAAAGGAATGGAGTACTTATCCAAATTTGTTAATCAGTTTGAGTTGATGGATATCGACTTGTGGGGCAACAAATATACTTGGAGCAACAGGAGACCTAGAAGAAACTTAATCCAAATAAGGTAGGACACATTTTTTTATTTCTAAGGATGGTCTAGATCTATTTGGGAACACCTCTCTTAATTCACTATCCAATATTGGGTCTGGCCATAACCCCCTCATGTTGGAGGTCCTCCTTGATTCTAAAAGGATAAGAAAACCTTTCATATTTGAATCCATATGGTTTCAAAACAATGAGTTTGAGGCTAACATTAGATATTAGTGGTCCAAAAGGTTATCTAGCTCTCTATTAACCCAAATTTTCAAAAAACTTTGCTTTGTGAAAAGTAATTTCAAAACATGGAATAAAACTATTTTTGGCCACCTTTTCTAGCAGAAATAAGAGTTAAAGAGACAACTCAAATATATCAAGGTTAATATGGAATCGAATTTAGGATAGGAGGACCTTAGAGAAAGGGAAAAATTGGTCCTTGCAAAATTTCATTATACACTTGGCAAAGAAGAGTTGTTTTGGAAGTAGAGGTCTAGAGCGTTTTGGTTGAAATATGGGGATAAAAATATAAAAAAAAAATCATGTTACTGCTCTCAAGCATAGAAGTGTTAAAAAAATCAAGGAGGTTCTAAAAGAGGATGGCTCCTTGTTGGTGGATCACAAAGATACTAGGCAAGAAGCAGTGAGCTACTTTGAAAAGCTCTTGGGAACCAGCACCAAAAGGGACCTACAGGCTGAAACAAGATTGTTGGGCAACATTTCCAAGCTTATTTTAGAAGAGACAAGCTCTTTGTTAACTAGACCCTTTGAAGAGGAAGAAATTAAAGTTGTAGTTTTCTCCATGACTAGAGAGAAAGCGCTAGGTCCAGATGGCTTCCTCGCTATTTTTTCAAAAATTTTGGCATATTATTGGAAGGGATGTGGCTAAAGCTATTTTTGAAGTTCAAAACTCTTATTTTATTCCAAGAGACATTAATTCTATGTTTCTACTGCTTATCCTGAAGAGTGTTAGAGCCAAATATCTCAAAGACTTTAGATCTATCAGCCTATGTAATACAATTTACAAAATTATGTCCAACTTCCAAGGTCCTAGCTAATAAAATGAAAGTTATTCTTCCCACTATAATTGATTCTAATAAGGGGGTTTTGTTACAGGGAGGAAAATCTCAGATAGAGTCATCAAAATCCATGATTTAATTTACTCAGTTAATAAGAGTGGAAATTTTAGTATGTTCCTCAAGCTTGATATCGGCAAGGCCTATGATAGGGTTTCCTAGAATTTTTTGGAAAATATTATGACTTAGTTTGGGGTTCATCCCATTTGGATTTCTCTCATTAATAAATGCTTCTCCACTCCCTTTTTCTCTATTATTGTGAATGGGGAATAAAATTTCTAGAGGTCTGATACAAGGAGATCCCTTATCTCCCTCCCTTTTCATCATCCTGGAGAAGGCCCTCGAATGATCCCTCAAAGTTATCATAGGTATTAAAGGCATCAAACTAGCCAACACTCTAGAACCCATCTCCCACCAATAGTTTGCTAATGATATGCTCCTCTCAACTGTCTCATCCATTCCCTAATCTAAATAAATCAAAGACATTCTTATCTATTATGAGTAGGTTGTGGATCAACTCATCAAGTTTTTGAAGAGAAAAATATTTTTCTCAATACACTGCTTGCTAGACAAAAAGCCATTGCCAAAGTTCTTGGTTGTTTCATTGTATACCTTTTATCCACCTACTTATGCCTACCTCTTTTCAAGGGACATATTAATAATGAGTTATGGAACCCTATTTTAAAGAGAATCCAAAACAATTGGTTGGTTGGAAGGGTGCTCTTCTCAACCAGGCTGGTGAAGCTCAATTGGTTAAGTCCACTTTGTAAAACCTTTCAGTTTACTTTTTATATCTATTAAAAATTCCTTCTAAGATTTCCTATAAGTTGGAACAATTTCAAAAATCATTCCTTTGGTCTAGCACAAAGGAGAAAAAGAGGTTCCATCTAGTCTCATGGGAACAAGTGTGTGCTAGGAAAGAAGTTGGGGTCTTAAGGATGAGAAATATGTCTTATTTGAACAAAGCTCTATTGGCCAAGCAATGTTGGAACCTAATCAAGAATGATAATAATGACTGGTCTCATATTCTTAATGTCAAATACTTAAGCAAGAGACATAACTTTCTAAAAGAGTAAAAACTATCATATGATTCAACCTTTTGGAACAACTTGGTTAAATCCAAAAACATTTTGCAAAAGAGAAATAAGTGTAGATTGGATAATGGAGAGAAGATTAATTTTTGGGAATATTTTTGGCTTGATGATTCTCCTCTTTTGGATAACCCTTCCTTCGCCCTCTTGAGACCCAGGATCTCTTAGATTTTGGGACCTAAAGTTGCTAATTTCATTGAAGTTGTTGGGGGTAAAAAAAATGGAAGGACATTTGAACCTTTGTCGTGGCTTAGGAAGAAGAAAATATTCTACATTTGAAGACTCTCTTATTTGGCATGAAGAGGAAAAATGAAGTTTTTTTGTTAAGTCTTCCTACCACGTTGGGACTGAGGAGAATCTTTTTTGGCTCCCTAGTAAGCAAATATGGTATAAAAAGTTGATCCCCAAGATCAAATTCTTCTTTTGGTTGGCCCTCTAGGACAAAATTTTGACCATTGACAACTTAAAAAAAGAGGTTTGATCATTCCCAACCGCTGCTACTTATGTGACCAACATGAAGAATCTACCCTGCACTTATTCTTGAATTGCTCATTCTCTATTTGTCCTTAATTCCCTCTTAAGTTATCTAGGGGTCTGTTGTATCCTTCAGAGGAATATTTTTTCTTTGTTTGAACAATGGTATTTCCCTCCCTTTCTTAGCCATAGATGTTGCACTCTTTGAAAATTAAGTCTCCTGCACTTCCTTTGAGGTGTCTAGAGGGTAGGGCCTTCAAGAATTATTCTAGGGACTCTTAGTCTATGGGAATTAGGATTTTTGAATATATTATTGAGAACATCTCTAACATCTTCTTCCCTAAAGATATTATGATGGAAGCAAGGATTACCAATAAGTTGAGTTTACCAAGGATTGAACAAGAATCCAGCCAGGCTGAATAGAACATACTTAAAACCAAATGGATCCCACCTCTTGTGGGATGGATAAAATTAAACTTTGGCAATGCCTCCAAAGGAAATCTTGGGTTGGTAAGATCTGGAGTTATTATTAGAGGTAACATAAGATCATCTTGGCTTATGTTGAGATCCTTGGAGTTCAATCCAACCACTTTACAAAGGCAAAGACCATGGTCCATGGTATGGTTATGCTTGAATATTTGGAATAAAAGGTCATAATTGAGGGTGACTCCCTAAAAATAATTAATACTCTCAAAGGAATTAGTTCTCCTAGCTAGAACATTGCTAATATTATGGATGAAGTAGGAAGAATTTTGAATTCCTTTAAAAGTGCCCAATGCAATCATATTTACATGGAAGACAACCTAATCTTGGTTGAAGATTCATTTTCTGCAGATCCAATGAAGAGTTTATTTATCAATGGAAGGCTATGGAGGTGGACTTGAAAGGTATTAAACCAACCTCCATGTGTTTGGATGAGGAGATTCAAAAAATTATGGAAAAAGGGGGCCTCCTAACCTTAGTGAAAAATTCAATGGTTTTGATCCAGAACTCTCCCTAGAAATTTCCCATTCCTAGGATAATGGTAAAGTTATTGCAAGGAGAATGGAATTTACCATATTCATTCCAATTATTTTTGTTGTATAAAGTTTTTTTATCGAGGGGAAATGTGAGGATAGGACCAAACACTCCATGGCCAAAGAGTTAAGATTCTTAAGAGGAAGAGGTGAATGCCCTGTTAAGTCCAAGAATGGTTATATTTGTGAATCTCTCAAAGCTCCCTAGAATAGGGTGGCCATGGCAGTGATGGAGTATTTTATTTTGAAAGGGAAAAATAGCATTGTGTGTACCTTTAATTTAGTCTTCTTGAACCACATACGAAGGAATAAGTTGATGAATGTGCCTATGTAAACTGTTAAGCAGGTGAAGTATGGAAAAATCTCCTTTCCCCATCTCCAAGGTTTATTGAAGTTATTGTATGAGAACATCACCAAACATGGTGATAACGTGGGAAAATTGTGCCTCAGGAAGAATGTTGCTGAGATAGGTTTCAAGGAGAGCTACTTTAGCTCTGATAGAAAAAATCCCCTATCCTTTTCTTCAAAATATTTTGATCCTCCCATGGAGAATAGGGAGACTTCCCCCAAAATATTGTTGGTTGGTGGTAAGGACAACTCTCCAATTGCATCGGGGATGAATGTTGAAGGTCGAAAATATACTATAGATTCTCCTTTTGCTGCTACATGCTCAAAACATATTAGATCTAAAAAATTCAAATATGATTTGGACAACAATGTCATCTCTATCTCGGATATGTCTGAAGGGCCTAGATCGAAGAAGAAGTCCAAGTCTAATATTGGTAGTCCTTCTGAGAAAGAAAACTTCTTATGGAACAACCGTGACCTACTAAATACCCATGTGAAAGCGTGTAAAGTCACCATTGATATCTTGGACTCTTTCCAGATTGTTGAATTTGGCTGCTACTTATACGAAGGAAGTCATCTGGATGGTGAATTATCACTTGGACAAAATTTAAAACTCTAAATATTAAGGTTTTTCAGTCCCTTTTTGGTCTATTAGCCTATTGGGCCCTCTCTATGGTCTTCTTGTGGTGTTCCTTTGTGCCTTTCTTTGGGTTGGTTCCTCTTTCTTTTGTAGTTTTGTTGGTTGGCTCGACTCGGTCTGATCTATTTTCTCTTTTTGTTGGCTTGTAATAAGGTTCAAGGACCCTTCCAAAACCCCTTATTTCCATCTAATAAAAATATATATTTAAAATTGGATAAAATTTTGTATTTGTTTTAAAAATTTCTATTATTCATTTCAATCCATATATTCCAACAGATAATTGTAGGACCAATCATCCACAAATACATAATGCTTTAGATTTAGAATAATTAATCCATCATTTTATCATCTCCTTTAATGTTGATATGGCAATATAATATATTCTTTTTTTTAAGTAGCTCTAATAAAATGGACAATGAATTAAATGATCCAATGTTTCTAGATCCTTCTTCCACAAGGTACACCTGAAAGGTCCATGATGTTCTATTCTTTATAGAATCTTACTTATGAGAATTTTGCTTTGAACTACCACCAAAAGGAATGTTAAGGCCTTAGGGAGGACCTTAAATGACAAAAAATTCTTCTAAAGAATTTTTTTGGGAGTAGGGATATGATTTCTTGAGAGTCTTATATCCCAATTTGAACAAGTATCAACAATATTTTGATAGATTCTAAAAAAATTTATCCTTCTAAATAAGAATGAGCACATATAACTCTTTAAGCATATTTTGAAGCTCATCTATTATTTGTTTTAGGTCCTTTTCCAAAACCAAGTTGCTAATATAAATTCATGACCTAGAATTACTACTTAAATCAATATAACATTTGATCTTTGAACCTCTACTAAAAATGCTCAAACCAATGTTTTATCTCAATGACCTAAGTTCGAATCATGGGGAGGGAGGCCCCTTGTTGCTATGCCCTTGGGGAGTGTGACCCCCAGTTATGCCACCCGTTGTACTTCTTATTACTTCAACAAAAAAATAAAAGGATAAGACTTCAACTAACCATTGATCAAATAAAATATTTGTACTGCTATAACAACATCTAATCATTCACACCAACCTTGATCAAAATCAACTTAACCATTTTTTAAAAGAATTTCATGTAGAAAACTATAGAAAACCCAATCATATGCTTTATTCATATGTAATTTAACCAAAATACCTAGCCTTTTCATGTAATGAAGATAAATTGTGGACTCTTGTACAATGATTATATCATCAAGGATTTGTTTGCGATAAATAACATATTCTAGAATCCTTTTCAATCTATTTTCCATAATTTTAAATTTTCATATTTACCATATTACAAATACTTATTAAACAAAAATTAATAAATTATTTAGTCTTATCTTTATTAGGAACTAATGCAATAAAAGTGGTATTGATCTCACTTATTATAGCCTTGTTTTCTCTAGTTTCTTCAACCATAGCCAACATATCACTCTTCAATAAATACCAATTTTTTTAAAGAAAATTGTAGGAAATATATTAGATATAGGTAGAAAGAGAAAGTTGTCTTCTATAGCTCCTCCATAAATATCTTACTTGTGAGGCTTTTGTTTTGTCTTTTCTAATAATAATAGAACGTTTTATGAAAGCTTACACTGATCCCTCTTATCTTTCCCATCTTCTAACATAGTATTTTTGAAATAATTAATTATTTACTTCCTAATATATTTTTCCCTCTATACTTATTACCTTTAGAGCTAAAATATTTTTGATTTGACAAAAAAACAAATATATTTTGATAATAACATAGAAAAATTAAGCTATCTCTCCCTAAATATTTAAATTCAATATGATTATTTCTTTTATAGCATGTTATAATAATCATAAAGTAAATTTGTGCACATGAGAATAAAATAATTTATATTACATTATTTTTTAATATGTTTTTAATTATATTAATTATAAAATATAATACATAAACTTTTCTTTGTCAAATTAAATTAAACCATTCCAAATATTATAACTCTTAAACTCCTTTAAGCCTAAATCACAAAGCGCATATATCCAAAAATAAAGTATTTGGAGGTTATACTTGAAGGCATATTTGACTCACTTACATACTAATAAATTTTATTCATTAAATTAAAAAAATCACCATATGATTTATAAGAATTATATAGATGTATCAAATGACATTAGCTCAATAGGTTAGATTCCTCAACATTCAAGAAGGAGATCAAGGTTTGAATCTTGTCAAAATGATACATGGATAATATCCAATTTTTGTTGTAATATCACTATGTAGTGATGATGTAATAGGGGTGGGGTTCGTTTTAATTCCACGTAGCCAATTGAAAAAAAACAAAAATTATATAGATCTAAACAGAGTCTATCCATCGTTAAGAGATCTATTTACTTATTATTTAAAATTTTTATTTAAGCATAAATTATATCAAAATAATTATATATATTATTTTTTAAAATATAATTTTAATATAAATAACATATTGATTGTTTTATATTTATTGACATTTTGTATCTTCTCAACTTTAAATTTTATTTTAGGTTTGAATTATATTTTAATTTTATAAATTTGTGTAACATATTTAAACATAGTTTTAATGTATTAATTGTATATAATCATTATCAAATAGCATGAGTTTAACCAATCAAATTCTTCAACTTTCAAGGAGGAGAGCTAGGTTCAAATCTTGCCAAATAATACATGTATAATTCTTAGGTTGTCATAATACCACTGTGTGGTCTCAATGTACTATGGGTGGTACCATTTCAATTCGTATAACCAATTAAAAAATATGTATATAAACAACTAAAAATAAAAACTATGATTAAAAAATAAAAGTTTCATAAGTAAAAACTTTTTGTTAGTTTTTGATGCTATATATTAAAGGAAATGCAACCACAAGGACTAAAATAAGCATGCAATATTATATCTATGATAATGGTAATATAATAAGCAAGTAAATAGCATGAGAAACTTCTGAAATAACTCATAAAATAGCCATTAATGAAAGCTCACGAAAATAAGAACTTCATACAAATTATGGAGATCTCAAATGCTCCATGCTTCATACAAGTTCTACATTGTATATACTCTAGTCTATATTATGTTTCTCTATATCTCCCTCTCTCAGTTATCAAAGGCCTATATATAATGAGACATGACTCTTGGCCTTCCATATTCCTATGACTCTTCATCTTCCTATCCTATGGACTCATGTACATGTGGACAACATGCACATTTACATCATTGCACATTCTAATAATACTTGTGCATTTATTACATTGCATAAAGTAAATACTCAAATATTAATCTAAGATAAAATCCTAATCTAAATATGTACCCATGGTGATACATTAACATGTACCAAATAATGTTATATATTCCAACACCCCTGGTAATACATTATTTTGGTATTGAAGATTTTAGTCTTCAATATGGTCTTCATCTTGGTTCTGGAACTTGAGCTCTTCTTTCCTGCTTTCTTTATATTGCTATATGTTTGTATCTTGATCAAGTAAATAATTAGTATCTTCATAAAATGCTATTTTTGCTGAAAGAATTTTAAATTCATGTTCATCTGTAGGTTCTTCCAATTCTTGAATTTTTTGAATCTCTTGAACTAAGTGTCCATTTTTTTCCTTCTCTATGTTGTATTTGAGGATGATTGTATTGATTCTTAGAAGTATATGGATGTTGAAATTTTTGCTTATGTGGATTATATTGATTTTGATATTGTCTTGGTTGGAATGGCCTACTCGATTGGATTCCAAAATTTGTTTGATTTTCTTGATACTGATTTTTTGAATTGAATCTACAATAATGAGTACTATGTCCTTTCTTTCTGCATACTTAACAATATCTATTATTCCTCCCGATCTACCCTTTGAGAATGAAGCAACATTTTCTTGTGGATTTTCTTTTGATACTAGGGCATTGTTAGTCATTTCATATTTTACTAAATTTTCTACCTAATATTCTTGTATTATATTGACTAACTCATCAAATGATGTATCTTTACTTAGAATTTGTAAAGATGTAACTAGTGAAGAACACAAGCTTATACTGAGAGGGGGGTGAACAATATAAGACCATTTTTTACTTTTCTTTCCCAAATAATATTATCCAATATAATCAATGGCAATATCAATAGTAGTAACCAAAGCAATGTACAAATCATCACACACAATAGAGATAACAATTTAACATGGTTCACCCAATGTGGGCTACTCCATAGAGAAAATATTCACTAAAATTATCTCAATAAATCTCTTGGGAATCCTTTCCCTATTACAATATTTATGGATCTTTGTCCAAAGGAGACACCAATCCCCTAATCAAGTTTATGGATCTCTATCCATAGGAGAACTCTTTCTCCTTAGCTCTGGTTGATGATCTTCTAGAAGAACTACTGCCTCCACTTCACTGGCTAATGGATCTCTATCCACTTAATACTCTTGTCCCCACTCAAAATACCTATCCTCACTATCTTGGCTAATGGATCTCTATCCACTAGATACTGTCATCCTCTATAATTTGTCACATCTAAAGCTTGCTCTCAGTTCTATCTCAAATATGTACTAAACACAGTCCTTCGGTATAACACAAATATTCTCAATATCTATCTCTGGTCTAGCACAAACCTGTCCTTAAATTTACACCAAAATCTATCCTCAAATCTGCACTAAACATAGTCCTTCGGTCTAGCACAAATCTATCCTCAATCTTTGTCCTCTAATCTGCACTAAACATAGTCCTTTGATCTAGTACAAATTTATTCTCAATCTCTATCCTCTGATCTACACTAAACACAGTACTTCGGTCTAGCACAAATATGTTCTCAATATCTATCCTCTGATATGCACTAAATACAGTCCTTTGGTCTAGCACAAATCTATCCTCAATATTAGTCCTCAAGCCTTAACACAAAGCTTGATCAATCACAAATCAATTCTACTAGATCTTTCTCAAATCTTAACTCAAGGTTTGAACAAATCAATCAATCAACTATGCTCACAAGTATTCTCAAGGACTTTTCTCAAATATACCTTGTAATATTACACAAAAGCTCACACTAATATGTCCACAAGTCCTCTCTAGAACTTGTCCAATCTGCTCTAAGCTTTCATAAAAGCTCACACAAATATGTCCACAAGTCTTCTCTAAGACTTACCTCAAATCTGCTCAATAAGTTCTCACTAGAACTTGTCCAATCTGCTCAATAATCTCTGTCCTCAAATCTGTTTTGTAAGATTTCACAAAAGCTCACACAAATATGTCCACAAGTCTTCTCTAAGACTTACCTCAAATCTTCTCAACAAGTCCTCACTAGAACTTGTCCAATTTTACAAAAACATATAGAGAATTGTTAGAGACTCAATATGCTTCACATTCATCACAATGCTCAATCACTTTCAATCTCTATTTTTACCACATAAACATATAGATAATTTTTAGAGACTCATTATGCTTCACATTCATCACAATGCTCAATCACTTTCAATCTCTCTTTTTACCACAGAAACATATAGAGAATTTTTAGAGACTCAATATGCTTCACATTCATCACAATGCTCAATCACTTTCAATCTCTCTTTTTACCACAAAAACATATAGAGAATTTTTAGAGACTCAATATGTTTCACATTCACAAACACTCAACCTCTCTCTCAAATCAATTTAGAATATGGAACAATTGTTTCACATAACTTGAACTATCACTTCAACATAACTACTTGACTAGGCTCAATCACAACTCTAATCAACTAATCACTCAATGAAATAATCCTTGCTCACAAACCCTAGTCCAAGCATATGAACACTCACTCACTTATTTCCAACAATGATTATAAAACAATCTCACATAACAATGATACTCATGATCTTTGCAAACCCTAGTTCAAGTTCTTCACTCAACCAATCACTTCAACAACAATGCTTATCAACCAATCTCACATAACAATGATACTCATGATCTTTGCAAACCCTAGTTCAAGTTCTTCACTCAACCAATTACTTCAACAACAATGCTTATAAAACAAGGTTACTCTCCTTAACCTCTATTCTAGAAAACCTTGAAGCATTAATTCAAAATACACTCAACAATGCTTACCAACCAATCCTTTTCACTCAAAATTAGCATTCACAACACTCAACAAACACTTACTAGAAAGATGTGGCCATACTTTTTTGATTTATGGAGAAGTATCTTCACAACCTGTCTCAAAATAGCCAAACCTTCTTGTGCCAATTCAAGTTTACATAACAACAATTTTATCTCAAAAATATTCACAAGGATATTCTTCTTGATTAAAAGGTACAATAAAATTTAATCCAAATTTTACACCTTATAACTCCCTCTAACAAATATCAAGGATATAACACTTTACCACTTAAATTCCCCTTACAAAAATTAAGCACATAAAAATAATTATCAACACCTTATAACTCCCCTTAAAACCTTATATAATAAAATTATTTTAAACTTTAAGGCATAACTTTATTTCTCTGAAAATTCTGGTGCTAACTCAAAAACGGGCATACCTTTGTCTTTTCCCCAAAATGGGGTTCGACAGGTTTTGAAATGCCATCTCCCAACTGCCAAGCGACTTAGCACTTTGGTACCCACCACGTGGCTATAAGCACCCACGAGAAGGAAGGGAAGCTTCCTTACTCTTATCTCCTTCGTATGTTGTCAACGATTTTAAAAAGAAACTTGCACGGATTCGAACCTCTGCCAATCACTGCTTCTTTCACTTTGCTTCTACCACGGTTGCCAACTGCTCTACCCGTGCTTGGTGACCAAGGCACCTTCCTCGGTAGGTGTTGTTTCTTTCACCTGCCACTTGGAACTTTTGAAGCCAATGAAAATCCATCGATGATTTGCACGTTTTTCCTTCGCATACTACACGATTAATTCAAATGCATGTTGGACTTTAGGCTAAGGTGGACTCCCTTTTATACATGCTTTGCCATATAACTCCCACATCGGTGTTCGATGGTCGAATTCGAAAATTCGAATTTCGACTTTAATAACCCATCTTAGGGTTATTAAAATAATCATAAATTAATATATAATTAATATAAAAATTAATTAATAATTAATAATTAATAATATAAAAATTAATTAATAATTAATTTAAATCACTTATAAGTTAAGTAAATTAATTAATAAATTAATTTATAATAAAATTATATTAATTAATTCATAATTAATTTAAACTTACCTGTATAATATTATAAAGAAATATTATAATATTATTTGCTTGGGCTTCTTATTTTCACCTTGGACCTCATCTTGAACTCCTGGAATGGGATTTGATCAACTAAAAACAAACTCTCCTTTTGCACTGATTGGAGAACCTAAAACTGATGTTGCCCACTGAAACTGCCACTCACTGGTGTTGAAAGCTTGACATCAATGACAACTCATCTACTCAAAATGTCCAACAACTAGATGCCTGTAACTTTCTGGAAGTGCTCTTATGATTACTTGATCAAGAAACTTGTCTTCAACTTTTTATCCTAAGGTTAATAATTTTCCTTTTATATCTGCTATTTTCCTTAGAAATAATTTTATACTTTTACCACTATTAATTTTTAGATAATGCAATTGAGTTTGAAGGTTCAACATAGTGGCTTTATTCTTCCCTTCAAATATCTTGGCTAAGGTTTTCCAAACTTCTATAAAAGTTGTTACTTTACTGATGTAGGGTTGTATTTCATCAGTAATTGCAAATGTTATTATCATGAGTGATTTTGCTTCATATTCTTAAAAAGTTTGAATCTCTTTATCATCTGTAGTAGGTTTAGTTTAGTTTACTTCTATAAATGTTTGAATCTCTTTATTAACAATATTCTAAATCTTTTCAACTATCAATATTGCCCTTACTTTAATTTTTCCATGAAGAGTAATTAGGTCCTTTAAGAAGTTGGGATTTTGTAAGAATGAATTTATTTATTGTCATGATGATACTTGTAGACTACCTTATATCTCCCTAGTTTTGAGTATGAGATCAAATTTGATAAGATCTTTTCAATTCTCAAGTTTTGTAGAATACTTTGTGTCTACCAAATATTTTGAATATACTATGGTCTTGATAAAGTACTTAGATTTCTTTTGAGTTGAATTCCTTTTATCTCCCTAATGTTCAACTTCTATTCTTCACCTTATTTCTCCCTATTTGTGAATAGAAAGCTAAAGATAGTTTTGATGCAATTTCAATTGGTAAAATTTTCTATCTTCAATACTCTAAAGTTGGATTCCTTATGTCTCATTAATTTGAGCAAGAGACTAATTCAAAATGTAATTTTCCAACTTTTCAATAGCTCTATGTTTTGCTTCTTTCAATTTTTAATTCTCAATAGTATAATTTCTAAATTTCAATAATTTATTTTGGTGTTGAACTCCTTATATCTCCCTAATTGGAAATTTAGAAAGTATGAATATTTGCAAATTTAATGTTTCAATTTTCTATGTAGAATTCCTTTTTCCTCCAAATAAGTTATTTGCAAATATTTCTTATGCTTGAATAAAGTAATTTCAAATGTTTCTCAATTAAATATTTCTTGCTTCAAAAAGCTTTCAAACCTTTCAATAATGCATCTAAGGTTATAATATATCAATGCAATTCCTTATACCTCCATTTATCTAATTAATCTCCAGCATAAAAGATTAACTAGGTTTGACCTTAGCATTAATGTTCCTTATTTCTCCTTTAACTTTATAAAAATGCAAGCTTAATTAAATAATTCCAAATACCTTCTTGACTTGGGTGTGCATTGAGTATGAAGTCTAATTCTTCTTGACTTCTCTACAACTTGCACTTGAATTAAAGCATTGTTCACTTCTCCATATTCAATGCCTATGACACCTTTCTTACAACATTAAATGCTCTCCTTTTTGGTGCCTTCTATGTTGTTGACTATCTTCCTCATGCTACTGGTCACTCTTCTTCCACTGTGTTGCACTACATTCACTTGCATTACCTTCTTATTGCAAGAATGGTTTGTGAGACTTGTCACTCATGCAAAGAAGATGTTCTCTCTTTCCTTGGAGTTATCTTTTGCACTGTGACACTTGGCAGCATAACTCTTCACCTCCTTGTCCTTCCAAGTGATGGCACTCTCTTCTCTGTAACATTCCTTCACTCCTAACGTGTTGTCTCTCTTCAACGTGGTGTTAACACTCCTTCACTTTTCTCTGCTTGGTAGAGCACTCACTCTTCTTTATGTGGTGCTATTATTTGCTTTGTAATACTCCTTTTACGTGGTGCTATCCTTTGTAATGCTCCTTCTACGTGGTGCTATCCTTTGTAATGCTCCTTCTACATGGCACTATCCTTTGTAACACTTCTATGTAGTGTTATCCTTTGTAATGCTCCTTCATGTGCTATCTCCTCTCTACATGGTGCTATCCTCTACCTTGTAATGCTCCTTTAAGCATTACCTCTTCTCAACGTGGCTCCTTTGTTGATAAGCTCCTTTATAATATTTGTTTGCTCCTTTTTCACTTAGTAATGCTTGATGTTGCACCTTACCTCCTTTGCTATGAATGACACCTCTGCTTTGCATTGATTGATGTTGTTGGTTGGCATTTTCAAGATGGTGTTGTATTTTCTAACCTTCAATGGGTGAATAACCTTGGCTCTTAAATGGATTTACTTATTAATATCGCTTTGGTGACTAGACCTTATTGTTTCATGGCTCTTTGATGCTTGTTGGTTGTTGTACGTAGCTTTAGGGAAACACAAGCTTGTGCCTTTCAATTGCTTTCCCCCTATACTTTCAACCATCACCCTTGCTTTCTTGAAATGGTGGTTTCTCTTCTTGAATGTGGTGGTGGCACCTCTCCTTTTTCCTACTCCTCTGGTGGCTCCTCTTTACCAAGACGTGATAATGGTGGTTTCTCTTCCATGTTGCCTTTTCCTCTTTGGCTACTCTTCTACTACATCTCCTTCTTGGCTCAATGCTTGGTGATATCTTCTATGGTGACTCCAAGCTTCTAGTTTATGCCAAAACTTTTACCTTTTGGATAGTTTATTGTATCCAATATTTGCTATATTGTATTGGCTTGTTTATTTTCCAATAGATAGTAAGAAGTTGATATTTTATTTTCCTTGTATTATATCTAACTTCTCCTTTCTTTTGTGCAGGTTTTAATCCCTTGTAAATGCAATCTACTCCAACCTTGAAGACATAAACTTGAGACCTTTCCTCTTGCTACTTTAAAACCTCAAATGTGGTGCTTTTAAAGACTTAATAATAAGCTAAATAATGAACTTTTATTGCACCAATATTGCATACCTTTTGGTATCCTTTTGTAGCTATATTTCTTGGTGATTAGACTCACCTATTTGCTGCCCCAAGTTTGTAAAATTTGCAGCTCCTATTCCTTATGCTTTGCTGCCCTAAACTTGTCTATCTTGCAACTCTATCTTGCTTTTCAAGAAGCTTCAATTTTCTGAATACTTCTCCTTATCTTGTTGTCCAAGAATGTATAATTTTGCAGCTATAATACTGCCTAATTATCTCTATCTTTGAGCCTTTGGTTTGTTGTTCAAAAAGGCTTTAATTTACAGCTTCCAATGTTGTTTAGAAATCAGCTTCTATGTTGTCCAAAAGTCTGATTTTGTGACTTCAATTCTCCTCCAAATTCGCTCTCTCTAACTCTAAAATTTACAGCTATTAGTGTTGCCTTCTTTTGTTGTCAAGCCTTCCTTCAATTCATTTTTCAAGGGCACTTCGAAATCTACCCAATTCTTCTCCAAATTGCAACTTTAAGCCACCTTCAATTTTCTGCCCTCTTCTCCTTCGCAAATCAACCTTAAAATCCCTTGTGGTTGTCCTTAAAACTATTAAATCTATTGGTTTCTTCTAGCTTCTTTCTCCTTCAATAGCCTTGTAAAATTTTGACTTCAAATTGGACCTATTTTTTGGCCTCCTCAAGAATCTGAATGTCTTGAGATCTTCAAAAAACCTTTCCAAAATTTGGCAAACTTCTTGCCAAATCCTTCTTCCTTTTGGGCTTGTTGTCGGATGGTGATAATTGTCCCAAATCCTTCTTATTAGGAACTTCTCCTTGCTTGCAATATTATCCCTTGGGCTTTCTTCAAATCTTCTTCAATGGCCACTTCAATTTCTTCAATGGGGCTTTTCTAGCCTCCTTTCTCCTTTCAAGTTTGCTTGAGGTCTTCTTCTCTTGGGCCTTCAAATTTTGCAACTCCTCAAGTATTCTTCTCAAAACTTCAATGAGACATTTCCTTGATCTCTCCAATCTTCCAACTATGGAAGTTCTACAATGAGATCTCTTTCTTGGATCTCCAAATTCTATTGCTTCTAAAATCTACAATAGGACCTTTTCTAGTCCTTCTCTATCTTCAATCTTCAATATGAATCTTCAATATTCAATGAGGACTTCCTTCTTGGTTCTCCTCAATATTCAATCTTCTATGAAGATATCTTTCTTGAGTCTCCTCAATATTCTATCTTCAATCTTCAACTTGTTGCTTCAAGTACTGGATCGATTCCAAAGAAGATATTCTTCCTAGCTATTGTAGGAAGCTTCTCAAATTTATTTGAATCAACTCTTCTCTGCAACAAAGTATTAGAAAATGATAATGGAAATTTCTTTAAATCTAAAGATAATGAACTTCACTAGTTGATTTGTCAACCTAGTGGAATCAATGTTGAGTCCTAGTCTTCATGAGTTTTCCTACAACTCTATGGAAAGACTCTAGCCAAAAAGCAATTTCAAAAATTCTGAAAATGAGATTTCCTATCTCCTCTCAATCTCTCTTGTGGCTCTCTCTATCTCCTATCAATCTACCTTGTGCTTTGATACCATTGTTAGCTTTTGATGCTATATATTAAAGGAAATGCAACCACAAGGACTAAAATAAGCATGCAATATTATATCTATGATAATGATAATATAATAAGCAAGTAAATAGCATGAGAAAATTTTGAAATAACTCATAAAATAGCCATTAATGAAAGCTCATGAAAATAGGAACTTCATACAAAATGTGGAGATCTCAAATGCTCCATGCTTCATACAAGTTCTACATTGTATCTACTCTAGTCTATCTTATGCTTCTCTCTATCTCTCTCTCTCTCTCTCTCTCTCTCTCTCCTCTCTCTCTCTCTCACTTATCAAAGGCCTATATATAATGAGACATGACTCTTGGCCTTCCATCTTCCTATGACTCTTCATCTTCCTATCCTATGGACTCATGTACATGTGGACAACATGCACATTTACATCATTGCACATTCTAATAATACTTGTGCATTTATTACATTGCATAAAGTAAATACTCAAGTCCTAATCTAAGACAAACTCCTAATCTAAAGATGTACCCAAGGTGGTACATTAGCATGTACCAAATAATGTAATATATTCCAACACTTTTTTCAATCACATATTCTTGATAAGAGAGTGGGCCTAATGACATTTTTATTAATATTAATTAAATTCTTAATTTTTTAAAAAAGGAGTTAGGTTCAAGTATCACAAGTGGCTTGGGTGTCATGGTAGATGAGCACTCAAACATATGTATTGAAGGTATTTCTATTGAATAATGATTTATGATGATATAAATAAAGGTGAATACATATAATAAATATGTTATATATGCCTTGGGGGGACATGATAGTTCACAAAAAAACCTCCCAATTAAGAATGATTTATCCTCAATGCATAGTGAGCGAAGTATGAGCATTAACAAAGGATTTGGAGTCCCATGAAGCTTCTTAATTGGGAAGAACTTTTCACTTAATTAGATATTTAATGATGTCTTGAGTACATAAGGATCACAAACGTATTTTTAAAATACCTTTAGGTTTATGTGTAAGTAAACCTTCCTCCTTAAATATTGGGAGCCCGGTTTGAATAAGAGTAAGAAAACCCTATTTTTGTTTTGAGAATGAAGCTTGAAAATATTATGGTTGCAACCTTTGTTTGAAAGTTTAAGAGCATAGGCAATGGGATTGATCATTTGTCTTATACAATATTGACCATAATATTTAGGGAACAATAAGTTCTTGTCACTGTCCTTAAGAAACATTGCTAGTAATGTTGAAGACACACATAAATCCAATATTTTTTTTTTAAATTAACATTCAAAACAATGATTATTACATGTTGCTTCATCATATTTTTTATAATTTTTAATTTATTTTTCAATGTACGTACAATTATATTAGATTCGTCTATGTAATCACATACAACTAGGACCTTTACTTGACTAAAAAAAATTCTTTAGGTCATGGGATTCATATCCAGAAAATATGGTGAAGGGAATCATTTTGTTTAATGTATGGTAAGTGGTATTATATCACTACTAAGCCACAGGTAACCATTTACCCCGAGAGTCATAGTAAGTGGTATTATATCACTACTAAGCCATAGGTAACCATTTAGCCCATTGTCAGGGTTTGTTTAATACCAAATGTCATAACTAAACTTCTTAGCGCATGTGGATAATCTATGTTTGCCCCTCAATTTGAGGATGGTATGCTTTGCAAGATCTCTAATTTTTTACATAGTTCTTACTAGAAACTACTAGGCAATAATAATTCACTATCACTAATGATTACCTTAGGAAATCCATGAAACTTATAAATATGGTTAATAAATTTTTCTACCACTTATGTGGAAGTATGTTTCATCGAAATGAAATGGAAAAATGTGGTGAAACAATCCACAACCACAAAAAATCTATCATAACCCTCTAAGATAGATAGGCCATCAACAAAATCCATAGATATTTCTTCCTATTTTTGTTATGCCATGTATAGTGGTTCCAGTAGTCCTCGGTGTGTGACATGCTCGCTCTTATGTCTTCAATATATATTACACTCAACCACATTCTTTTGAATATCCTTTTACATATCCTTCCAAAAGAATGATTATCAAGTAGTATAATAAGTTCTAAAGAAACCAACATGTTCTAAATTTAATAAATCATGACTATCTATAAGAAATTTTAGTATAAACCTAAATTTCAAGATAAATATATATAAATCTTAATTCGGTTTGGGTTTGTTAACTTTGTGTTTATCCAACATACTAAGGTTTATAGAGGTTCCCTAAAAAAAATTATTTGGATGTTGCAGTCGTATGCTAGTTAGCAATGTCATCTTATTCGTCATCTAATTGTAATGCCACCTCTTTAGATGAGGAGGATATTGTTAGGTTTAGAACTACTAAGGAAATTTAAATTCACCCATTAAAATAAAGTTTGTTAGATGGGCAAGTGTTGTGGAAGGAAGGACGATGTTCATAATGGACATGTTGTTGATATCCAAGATTAGCGAAGATTAGCCCAATTAACTTTCTTTATCTAAAGTATAGATATGTCTTATTATTATTAATGATTTCTTATCATTTATCACTTTTAACATACTTGATTTAAATATATATTTTTTAATATGTTATATGTGGCTTCTATTGGGGGCCCTCCCATCAAAATACCAAAATATTACATTTGTTGCAACATACCTTTTTATTAGAGTTTTCATTTCTTGTTTCTCTTAAATATATTCTTCAAGTTCCTTGAAGTGCTATGTTACCACAATCAGCTCCTTGACATCATTTTTTATTAAGATATAAAATCTCACTTAGCCAGTTGCCTTCTATAATTTAAATTTCATTGGGATGAAGATCAACACCATAATTCACTAATTTATTTTTTATTTGATTTCCTTTAAATGTTACCAAAATAATTGTCATTCTATATCTTCATTTCCTCTAAATATTTCAACTTTGGAACAAACCTTTATATACATGATCCTTCAAATTTTGATTCATCTCACCATAACATAACCATCTGAAAAAATTAAAGTCTTGGAGCCACATAGACTAGAAACAAAATGGCTTTGGATGACCATTATTAGGTAACTCACAAGTCAAAAGAATGGGTTTGTGATATGATCCTACTTGCAATAAAATATCTGAAGAGATTGTATACTTTGTTTTCAACCATTTATTGGATAACAAGAATCTATCCAATATTTCTTCTATATGATTTTTACCAATGCATCTATTCTCCCATGTATATTGAAAGCTTGAGGGACTAACATTTCAAAGGTCATTTGAATTGACAAATGAAGCAAAATCTTGCATTGATTTAGACCATCCTAGAATGTCACCTTTTTTTTCCAAAGGAGATAGAATAGTATTAAAATCACCCCCAAGAATCCATAGATCACAATGAATCATCATTGTATTTGATAAAAATATGCTAAGGTCCTTCCAACATCTTTCACGAGGAGTAACTATAGTTGAAGCATATACATTTATAACCCCAACTTTGATGTTTTCCTCTTTCCTACAAAATAATCGAGCAACCAAATTAATTTTTGCTTCTAATATTTGTCCATCCCATTTGCATTTGTCTCATATTATTATAATATCGCTTGAAGATCCTATAGAAGAAACAATCACTTGTCTTCCAAATCTTCTTAAAAGCATCCTTACATTCCTCACTGCTTAATTTTATTTCTTGTATTAAAATAAACTTAGGGCTATAACAACCTATTAATTCCTTAATAACTATTTTTTTAGGGGTTTTATTCATACCCCTAATATTCCATGATGTCAAATTCATCATCAACACTTTTTATTTTTATTAGTAGGCTTAGCCCCACTTCTTGTTAACAAATGATATTTTTATTTGGCTTCCTAGATCAATATCCTTTTGAGTTTTTTTTCTCTTTGCTCCTGCTTTGATGGCCTTCCTCTCCTTCTTCCTTTCCCACCAACACTCTCATCATTATTCTCTTTCTATTTTTTTATATTTTTCAAAATGATACTTATCTTCTAAAGATTTATGTTGCCCTAAAGAGTCGAAAATGCAAGGAATAACCTCATTAGCATTTTTTCTTTATGTTGCCTTGAAAAATTTAAACTGCATAGATGATCCTCCATAGTCATCACTTTCTTTTGTTGGCCTAAAAATCCTACATTTCCATGGATATCCTCCATAATATTTTCTTTAATATATTGCTCTTGAAATCCTAAAGTGCAAGGAATACACTTTGTCTACTTTCATTTTTAATGTAAGGAGAATATTTTATGCTACTTGAGGATAATAAAGGTGATTTACCTAGATTAAGCTTGACCTCCTTCACCTTATTTTCTTTAAAAATCGTCTCCCCATCTTCCTTTGTATTAGAATTTGCTTTCCCCTCTTTATTTGTACCTTTAGCTCCTTTTATATTTGAACTTGCACATTGTACTTCCTCATCCCCCATATCATTTTTTTTCTTCTAATGGTTGATTTGAGTGAACTGTAATGGCCTTTGCCATCTAATGATGTAGAGGGATTTTTCTAGCCACTTTCTTAAGAGTGGAAATTTTTTTATTTGACCTAGCTTCTCCTTTGATATGATCTCCTTGTTTCAAATTGAAGCTACCTTCATACCCAAAAATTGTCATTTCTTCCTCCGTTTTCACTTTGTAGTCTCTTGTCATGTGCCTAGTTTTATGGCATTTATGACATCAAAATGTAATGTTTTCATAATCCACTTGTTGATCCCATTCTCTTGATTCATATTTAATCCTAATCAACTACAGTAAAGGTTTAGAAATATCCATGGCAACACATATTCGAGTGTATACAACATGCCTTCTCTCCTTAGTAGTTGGTCCCTCCAGGATGAATTCACCTAGAGTATTACCAATATTCTTCAAAACCTCCTTATTGGTGAGTATAAGAAAGTCCAAAAAACCTAATCCATACCTAAAGCCTTTTAGTAGTTTATGTGTCCACGAAAAAATTCTTACTCCAGAGTCTAAAATATAATGCATCTTTGTCCCTAAACCATGGGCCTCCATCCATTATTTTATCCCTTATTTCTGAACTAGAGAAAATAATGATGAAAAATCCTTTTGGAAGAAAAATCATGAAGTAATTTTAATTCAATCTCCACTTCCACTTGATCCAATTTTGAATCTCAGAAAAACCTGGCCAATATCCATGAAACTTAAATATTAGCCCTTTGGTTTTAAGAACCATTATATCATGCTCAATCATCTCATCCTTGATAATCACTTTTGGTGTAGAATCTGCTACCTGTATTGAGTTTGCCATAGATTTGATCTTCCTCTTATTGCTAGCTAGCGCATTCATACTTCCAACTTAGCCATTCATACTTTCATTAAGGACTTTCACAAATGAATTTCTTTATATGTTACCTAGATTTTCTTTAAATGAATCCTTTAAATTCTCCTAAGATATGGAACAAGAAGTGGCACTTGTTCCTTGATCACACTTTACTTTCTACTTTTTCTTACTTGCTCAGACTTCCTCCTCACTTCCCATTCATGCTCACACTCACTTTGGTTGCACTCACTTTTGGCTCGTGCTCGTGCTTGTGCTCGCACTCACTTCTAACTGCACTCCTGGCTCGCAATCGCACTCGCTTCCAGTTATACTCTTAGCTCGCACTCGCACTCGTTTCTTGTTGTGATCGCACTCGCACTCGTTTCTTGTTGTGCTCGCACTCGCACTCGCTTATGACTACACTCATTCCTACTTAAATTACATATCTTAATCCATATAAAAATAACTAATAATATTTACAATAATTAATATTTAATAATATTTTTAAATTTCTAATAAATAATAACAAAACTAAATCTAGATGAAATATTTAGGAGAATAGTTGGTTCACATAGAATTCTTTAGAAATAATATTTTTGTGCATATGATTTAATGTTATCTGATGATTCAATTTAAAAATAAATAGGCACTCAAGTGAAGGACTTAAAAAGTGACTATTTTTTTTGTTAGGAAGTGAAAGGCAATAAAATGCTTCTCTAGAGAATTGGTGAAACAAAATTTTAAGGAGACCACTACATATTAAAGTAGAATGAAATAGAACCTTATGTGTCGTAAGATCGATGCTTACTAGTAAGATAACCAAAAAAAATAAAAAATCTAAAGGTGGATTAAATGTTTTGGGGGAATATTTTTTTCAATTTTTTTATTATTAATTTTATTGGTTTGTTTTGATTTTTTTATATGTGAAAATTTATAATTATTTATTTAATTTTAATTTATTTTAATTTAAAATTTTATTATAATTTAAAAATTGAATTTTAAATTAAATGTAATTTTATTGTAGTGGTGGCCATATCTCACTCATCCAGACTCTGATTGAGCTGAAATTTTGAGGGTAGATGCCTGAAAACCCCTAGAACGTCTCCACAAATTTTCATATAATTTGGAGCAACAAATATCCTAGCGCATCCCTATGTGTGAACGAGATATTTGGCAAGCAACTATGTGAGGGTTTCATCTGGGTTGAGTGCAAGTAGCTCTAGAGGTTGGTTTTTAGGGCCTTCGGGCCCTAGCGGCCAATTTTTTTGTGGTTTATGCTCAATATTTTAGCAGGAAATGTTGTAGGGGATCCAATATGGGTTAGAAATTTATCTTTCAATAGATCATACTATGAACTTGAGTGACAACGACTTCCAATTTGCTACACAAAATAAAAGTGAAAACCATACCTTTCCATGGTGTCTAGGGCAAGGATTAAAGAGATCACGAAACAAGTTTCAAGCAGTTGATCAAAAAATGGCTCATATCTCAAGTGAATCTGGTGCTAAGGTGCACCCACAAAATAATTCTACTCGTGAAAACCCCTATCAAGGGTAAAAAATTTGAAGACTCAGCCCCAAAAATGAATTTTAGGGATGCCCTTCATGGTGGACAGACCTCAGCCCAATGCTAATATCAATCTTAGGGCTTCCCATAAACCTCTAAGAATGCCTAAGATTGATCCCAAGAAAACAAAGTCAGGATGTCTTAAAGCAGCTGATGGGACTCCTATTGTTAAGCTTGATATGGGTAACATTCAGACTGGCATTGAAGATTTGGAAAAAAGAGGACTAATTTGTCGGTTCATGGGTTTTCGTTCGAGTCTATCTGCTTTCAAAGTCTGGGCTGCAAAAAGCTGGAAAACTAAAGGTGAGTTACAAATATCTATTTATCCAAATGGTTATTTTCTAATAATGAAGATAGAGAGAAAACTTTTCAAGGGGTCCTTGGTTTTTTGGAAGGGCAGTGGCTTTTCATGAAGCCCTGGCATACTAAATTTAAAGTCGAAGAAGAGATGCCTTCTATAGCTCCCGTGTGGGTTAGACTCTTTGGCCTCCTTATTGAATTTTGGAATCCTACTATTTTTTCTTCAATTGGAAACTCTTTAGGAACTTTTATGATATCTGTTGATTGTACTCAAAATTTTGAACATATTATTTATGCTCGGATTTGTGTTTTAATGGATTTTGACAAACCCCTACCTAAAAATATCACATTACAATTTGGGGAAGACACTTGGGAGCAAGTAGTGGACTATGAGAACATTCCTTTTCGTTGTAGAATTTTCCATGAATATGGTCATTTGGCCAGTGCTTGCCCAAATAAAATTCCTGATCAAAAGAAAGAAGATATAAACTCAAGCAAGTTTCCAAATACCTAAGAAGAAGAACACTCGAAAAAAACTAGTTATGAAGGATCAATCAAAGTCATTTGCTAATATGTTTGAAATCCTTTCCACAAATGATGTCCCAAGTGAGGAAGAGGAAATAATGGAAACTAAAATCTTAGAAACACAATTTAAATATGAAGGGAAGAACTCTGAGACAAACCAACAAATAAAAGGTTTTCAATAGAAAAAAAAAAAGGAGAAAATTTACACAAGAAAAACAATCTTTCAAATGTCAAAACTTCAAATAATGCAGGCCCCAATATAGACTCCGTTGAACCATCTAGTAAAATTTTGGTTGTGTACGAGCATTATTCAAGGTTAGAAGCCATCTCATATTCAATTGAAATAATTCAAGAAATAGGGAAAAAAAATTGAAGATGGATTCTAATCAAAAAGCAGGTCGCAAGACCAATCAATATCATATGGTAAAAGAAGGTGAAAAGCTTGTAGAGGAAGGTAATATTAATGCCCTTCCCAACTTTTTTAGCCCTAGTATTAATGAATATCATCACTTGGAATATTAGAGGACTCAAAGGGAGTCTTTCAAAACAAAATTAAATTAGAAGAATGATTCAGATAAATCATCCACATCTTGTTTTCCTTCAAGAAACAAAGATGTCAATGGAGGATATGGACTCAATTGCCAAGTAAAATTTGGCCAGCTGGAAAAGTGGTTTCCCTCAGTTCCCAAGGGACTTCGGGTGGCATTGCTTGTCTTTGGGACCCAAAAGAGGTAGTTATTCACCATATGGTTGGCAGTTGGGGTTTGTTGGCTATAGCTATTCAAAGTAGACATTCCAACAAGATTATGCTCTGCATTATTGTTTATGCTCCGAATTCTTTGGAGGAAAAAAGAATACAGTGGAAGGATATTACTCATATTATCTCTCATTTTCATAAATCTTGGATCTTGATCGGAGGAGATTTCAATACCATCCTCTCTCTGGATGAGAAAAGGGGGGGAAATAGAAATTTGGACAAAAGCACTGACCTCATGAGTGAATATATTGCAAACCTCCATCTTGTGGATATCCAACCAGATAATGGCCTTATGACTTGGTCTAACAGAAGGCAAGGCTTAGCTTGTATAATGGAGAGATTGGATAGGTTTTTGCTCTCTAAAAATTTCTTAATCCATGGTCACATTCCTAAAGTGAAGACTCTTAATAATGTCTGGTTCGGATCATTGGCCAGTCATGGTGGAAATGTGGAAAACCAATGTGAGTTTCTCTCCTTTTCATTTTCAATTAATGTGGCTTAGAGACATTTCCTTCAGACCTTGTGTGCAACAATGGTGGAAGGAAGGTAAACCTAGGCATGGGACTAAGATGTTATGTTTTGCCAAAAGACTGCAATACATTAAATCCAAAATCAAGACTTGGAACTGGAAAGAGTTTGGGGATGTTCATAAAAAAAAATATGAAGTTATTGCTCATATTGAAAATTTGAATAAGAAAATCCGTTTAGATGGCCTCACAGAGAAGAGAAGTGCAGATGAAATTAAACTCACAACTCAGTTAGAGGAATGGAAAAAAGAGAAGAAATCTTATGGAAGCAAAAATCTAGAATTCAATGGCTCAAAGAAGGAGATCGAAACACAAATTTCTTCCACAAATCTCTTCTAGCTCGAAGATCTCACAACTTTATTTCTTCCTTAAAATTAGATTCTGGAGATGTTTTTTATACTTGGGATGGCATGAACTCTATTTTTGTTGATTACTTTTCCAATATTTTTGCTGCTACTCCTCTTGACTCAGCTTCACAACAAAATGTTCTTCAAGCAATCTCTTCTCTTATCACTTCTGAGGAGAACTCTATTTTGATTGCTCCTATTACTATCAATGAGCTTCAACAAGTAGTTTTTAAAATGCAAAAATGGAAAACCCCGGGTCCTGATGGTTTTCCCATTGAGTTCTACCAAGAGTTCTGGGATATCCTTCATGTTGATTTATTAGAGGTGGTGGAAGAAGCCAGGAAAGCCAAAGAAATTTTGAAGGTTATCAATAAAACTTATATTACTCTTATTCCAAAAGCTCAAGAGGTTGATCATATCTCAGCTTTTAGACCTATTGCTTTATGTAATGTTCTTCTCAAAATCATTACTAAAATCATGGTAGAAAGGTTGAAGCCTCTTTTGCATAAGATTATTTTCCTAGAGCAAGGGGGTTATGTGGAAGGAAGTCAAATAGTAGATGAGATAGTTCTTGCTCAGGAAGCCATCCATTCCATGGATATGCAAAATTCGCCTTCCATGTTCATTCGGTTAGACTTATCCAAAGCTTATGACAGAGTGGATTGGCACTTCCTTATCAAAGTTTTGAGGCAATTTGGTTTCTCTAAGGATTGGATGGATTGGATTATGGGATGTATCTCTTCAGTTTCCTACTTAGTTCTTATCAATGGCAGGCCTTCTTAGTCATTCCCAGCTTCTAGAGGTATTAGGCAAGGTGACCCGCTATCCCCTTATTTATTCATCATTCTTGTTGAATGCTTGGGTAGGACTATAACCAAAAAGAGGGAAAAAAAAACCCTTGAGGGAGTTACCATTGCTCATGGAGCTAGACCTATCTCTCATCTTCAATTTTTGGATGACTCTACTCTTTTAGGTAAAGCTACAGTTAAGGAAGCTTCTAATATTAAGCAAATCATTAGCTGTTTTTCTAAGGCTATCAGAAAATTGATCAATGAAGACAAATCTAAAGTTATTTTCTTTCACTACTCTACTAGACAGGAATCCATGGTCTTGGATAAATTAAGATATAAGAAGACCTCTCTTCCAATCACTTATTTAGGTATTCCCATAAATATTCAAAGGCAGAAAAATAAAGATTGGAATTGGTTGTTGGACAAAGTCAAGAAGAAAATTGGAAAGTGGACCAACAAGTGGCTTTCTTATGGGGGTAGAATCACCTTGGTAAAATCAGTCCTTCAAGCTATTCCTATTTATGTTTCTTCCATTTTGAATATCCCAAATGTTGTTCTTCGAGAATTGGATCAAATCAGTCATCGTTTCCTTTGGAGTGGTACTAAGGAGAAAAGAAAATGGGCCTTGGTGAAATGGGATACTTTATGTCTTCCTAAGAGTGAAGGGGGGTTAGGATTTCGGTCTTCTATTAATAACAACAAAGATTTAGCTACTAAATTATATTGGAGGATGTTGCATAACCCCAATGCTCTTTGGGCCAATAATCTTCGTGCTAAATATGTTGAGAACAAAAGTCCCGAAGACCTTGTTTGCTATCAACTTCCTACCAAAGGTTCTCCCATTTTAGCAGTTCTTAAGACTGGTGAGGATTTGATAAAGAAAAAATTATTTTGGATCATTCATAATGGTCAACAGGCAAATTTTTGGACAGATTCTTGGGATGGTCACAAGCCTTTGATAACTCAGTTTCCCGATTGGAGGCCTTGGATGGAGGAGCTTCACCAAGCTAATTGGATAAAGGTGGCTAATTATTGTCGATACCATACTGGTAATTCAAAGGTTGGTATATATTGGATCCCTATTGAGGACTGGCCTATTCAAATCCCAAAAATGCAAAGACAAGATATCCAAGGCATCCTTCATATGAGATCCCTCTCTTGGTCCCATGAAAAAGATTGTTTTGGATGGAACAACACTACTAAGGGTGAGTATTCAATTGCTCAAGGTTATTTGACCTTATGCCATAATAATCCCAACCATTCTTCTGATATCTTTTCTCGATTGTGGGCTCAAAAGCTCTGGCCTAAGGTGAGGTTCTTTAATTGGCTTTTATTTCATCGTAGGGTGCTTACTGGTGAGCAACTTATGAAGCGTGGTTTTCATGGCCCTTTTAGATGTGAAATGTGTGAAGAGAATGTAGAAAATCTCAACCATATTTTTATTGAGTGTACTTTAGCCTCTGAGATATGGAGGAGAATGGCCACTTTACTTGGCTTACATTGGTCCAATTTTTTTACTTTTGAACAACTTTGGAGGGATTGGCCTAATCAAGAGGGTGTTGATCATTTTATTAGGTAGTTAGTTTGGATGGGTTCTACCATTCTTCTTTGGAATATTTGGAATGAAAGGAACAACCAAATTTTTAATCAAGATAGGAAGGATATTCACTATATTTGGCAAAAGACCATAGCCAACTTAGTTGAATCAGTCCATCAACTCCTTAATCACTCCCAAAACTCCCACCAAAGATGGGATCAAGTGATGCAAATATTGAATATTAAATATTCTAAGGGCAACCAACTTAAAGGGAATGTGAGTATTAGTAAGATGGATAGGACTAGAAATTGGCAACCTCCTCCTAAGGATTTTGGAAAAGTCAATACTGATGGAACCTCTAGAGGGAACCCTGGAAAAGCCAGTGTGGGAGGAATTGGTAGACTTTCAGATGGCTCCCTAGTTTTTACTTTTGCTAATAATTTGGGTATTCTTTCCAATAACCTTGCTGAGGGGTATGGTATCCTCAGGGGCCTTCAGGAGGCTACTAAGGTTGGATGGGAAAAGGTGTTAGTTGAGTCTAACTCTCAACTTATGATTAATCTCTTGAAGACTCCTTCTAAGAATCATAAGGTGGAGGAAGCTCTGAGGCGGGAAGCGATGAACTAGGGTTTTTGAAGCTAAGGAAAATCTAGGGCATCTATTGGGTTTTCGAAGAGATCTCTGGTTACTGTGGATCTGAAGGCAAGATTGCTGCTCCAGGAGGGTCCAATGGGGACTTCTCCGGATCCTCTCCTAGGGAGGAATAGCTCTTATGCAGATATGCTAAAAGATAAATCTCCTTCCAAGACGGACGAAGCTCAAAGATCTGCCTTTAAAATGCTCTTTACGGTCGTGGGAAACAGATCAACAGCGCATCGGGTCAATGGATGCCTGCCACAGTCCGATTCATGGCCCAAGATTGTCATTGAGCCAAGGATGGTCGAAGAAACAGTCTTATACAGAGCCAATCACGATCTGATCTGCAAATTCATGGGTATTCGCCCTACACTAAATTTTTTGCACTCCTGGGTCCGGAAAAACTGGGAGCCTCATGGTGAGTACTCTTTGTGGTTTATTAGCAATGGGTATTTTATTGTTAGTTTTTCTTCTCTGGTCGATAGAAATAGGGCTTTCGAATCAGAGAAGAGGAGTTATGGTCCAGCAGGTTTATTTGTTCAACCCTAGAGAGTGGGATTCGATCCCCGAATTGAACCCACTGCTGTCCCGGTCTGGATCCGTCTGTATGCACTTCCAATGGAGTTTTGGAGTGAGCAAGTTTTGGAGATGATCGGTAATTCCCTTGGAAGACATTTGGGTGTCTCCAAAGATACAATAGAAGGGAACACAACTGTTTACGCAAGAATATGTGTGGAAATGGATCTTAGCCAGCCTCTCCCGGCAGAGGTGGAACTTGAACTTGCAGGACTATCATGGATTCAACAGCTGGATTATGAGGCTCTGCCCTTTAGATGCAGAGTTTGCCACAAACACGGGCATTTGGCCCGATTTTGCCCAAATAATAGTACCACAAAAATGGAGGCTCCTCTAGGAATGTCGAATCTTCCTAAGGAGGGTAAGGCAACAATAAACAAAGAACAAGCCAATACCTCCCAGGTCAATGAAGCTCAGAGAGATGGTTTTGAACAGCCTAAAAGAAGGAAAAGGCAAAAGAAAAAATATGGCAAGGAGCAAACTCACCTCAAACCCGCCAATAGGTATGAAATATTTAAGACACTAGTGGACCAAGAGGAACAATTCATGGAAGGCGTGGATGGTAATAGTGAAAATAATAACATTCACGTTCTTGCTCCTCTTTCTTCTCCCCCCGTCATAGAGCAGGTAATTGACCACAGTGGGTTACCGCAGTCTGAGAGTGTTGGGGCATTGATAGTTCATAACCAAGAGCAGCCAATGATCAAGGATGTCAGCATGGGAATAGCAGAAAAGAACAGAGAAAGGCCAACTTTAGGGATAACTCAGGTGGAAAAGAGGTCAAAGAATGGCAACTCTCAAGGAGTGGGTAGAAAATCAAATAAGGAATTGCTAACAGCTCAAGGAGACAAACTGATCACTGGAGGATCGGTGAGGCCAATAGATTCTTATTGCTCTCAAGGTAACTAATGATAATACAATCATGGAATGTTAGGGGTTTAAATAGTAGAACCCATCAATCTGTTGTTCGCAGACTCTTAGAAAACTGTAGAACAGACTTTTTGCTTATTCAGGAGACAAAAATGTCGTTAGATCTTATGTGTAAAACAGTTAACAAAATTTGGAGGGGTGTTGGTCATATGGATGTGGCTGCCCAAGGGGCCTCAGGGGGGATTGTTACTCTCTGGAACTCTCTTGATTGGACTGCAATAGAACATCTAGCCTGGAGGGGTGTTCTCACATCACACTTTAGGAATAATGTCACAGCTGAACATGTTTTAATCACAAATTTTTATGGGGCTCAAAACCTTGATGGTCAGCGGCTCCAATGGAAAGTTGTGCATAACATGAGAATCTCAAGGGAAGATTTAGACTGGATTATTGCTGGGGACTTTAATGCTAAATTATCCTCTAGAGATCAGGAAGGGGGAACCCCAATTTTGGACCCAGGGGATCGACATATGATTGCTCAAGTCCAGGCTTTACACTTAGTGGATATCAAAGGCCCTGGTACCAACTATACTTGGACTAATAAGAGGAGGGAGCCACATAGCAGGAAGGTAAAGTTAGACCTTTTTTTGGTTTCATAGGAGGCATTTGTAAAATGGAATACAAAATTTCAGATTTTGGAGGGTCCTGTTTCGGATCATTTTCCCATTTTGTTGGAAGGAGGGACTAAGACAGGGCAACATCACAAACCATTTAAATTTGAGAATTTTTGGTTACAAAAAGAGGAACTTCGATTGAAAATTCCTCAGTGGTGGGAAGAGGGCCGCCCAGCCCATGGGACAACAATGTTTAGATTCCACAAACAACTTCATCATGTCAAAGCTCAACTAAAACTGTGGAGGCGAGCTAACAAAACAGACTTCCAGGTCCAAAAAGCTCCTTTGGTGGCCAGATGGGATGAGGTCCAAAGACAATTTAGGGAAGGAACAATTACTGAGCAGCTCAAAGCCGAGGATGATGCCTTGCGTAAAGCGGTTGAGGACATTGACAACCAAGAGGAGACCTTCTGGAAACAGAGAGCAAGATCCACTTGGTTATTAGAAGGTGATAGAAATACCAAATTTTTCCATCGGATTGCATGTGCTAGGAGACAGATGAATAACATGGAAGCCCTTCAAGATGAGAATGGACACTCCTTTGATACTCTTCCAGGTATGCAGTCCCATGCAATGGATTATTTTTCTAAACTTTTTAAGGAAAGTATGGTGCAAGATGAAGAGGCTCAAAATGATGTTCTTGATGCCATACCTTCTGTTATCTCTGAAGAAGAAAATCAGTCCCTTCTCAAACCCATTGAAAGAGAGGAACTGAAGGATGTGGTCTTTGGAATGAGCACCGAAAAAACTCCAGGTCCAGATGGCTTTCCAATTGAGTTTTTTCAGGCCTTTTGGGATATCTTGGAGGAAGATGTAATGGTTGTTATAGAGGAGTCCAGAGGTAATAAAAGAATGCTTAAAGCATTAAATCATACTTTCATCACCTTAATTCCAAAAGGGGAGAAGGGGGTTCATATTTCAGATTATAGACCTATTGCCTTATGCAATGTGATATATAAAATAATCACAAAGGTAATGGTTGAGCGTCTAAAACCTCTTTTACATAACATTATCTCCTCTGAGCAAGGGGGTTTTGTTGAGGGTAGACAGATCCTGGATGGGGTGGTTCTAGCTCAGGAGGCAATCCACTCAATGCAAACTTTTGGTAATAAAGGAATGTTCATAAAATTAGATATGTCAAAGGCCTATGATAGGGTGGAGTGGAGCTTCTTGGCAAAGATGATGGCAGCCTTTGGTTTCTCTCAGGATTGGATAGAATGGGTCATGAGTTGTGTCTCTACTCCGACATACTCAGTGTTAATCAAGGGTCTCCCCTCGCAACCATTTGGAGCCACCCGTGGCCTTCGTCAAGGGGATCCCTGCTCTCCCTATTTGTTTCTCATATTGGCTGAAGGACTAGGTAGACTTTTCTTGAGAAGAAGACAACAAGGTTTGCTAACAGGTATCAAGGTGGGTGAGGAAGTTTTGACTCACCTACAGTTTGTGGATGATACTGGATTGGTGGGAGTTGCCAGCTTCAGGGAAGCAAGAATGATCAGAGATTCTCTTAGTGTCTACCTTAGGGCTACAAACCAAGTCATCAATGATAAAAAATCCAAAGTGGTCTTTTTCAATCTTGATCAGAGGCTTCAGGGCAGAATTTTAGAGATCTTGGGATTCACAAGGACTTCTCTCCCAGTGGTTTACTTGGGGGTCCCTTTGCACTTCAAAAAACTAAAAATAGAGATCTGGAGGAATATTTTGGATTGTATCAAGGATAGAATCAATCATTGGTCTCACAAATGGTTAAGCTATGGGGGTAGATTAACTTTTCTACAGTCAGTCATTCAGGCCATGCCAATTTATAAATTCTCTATCCTGGCTGCCCCGCATTCTATATGGAAAGAGTTGGACAAGATGGCCAAAAAATTTCTATGGGAAGGAGAAAAATGCGAGAGGAAATGGGCCTTAGTTGGTTGGGACAAAGTGACCCAGCCCAAGGTAAAAGGAGGTTTGGGTCTGAGAAGATCTAAGATAAATAATAAAGCTTTGGCTGGAAAGCTCTACTGGAGGTGGATTTCCCAGCCAACTTCCTTATTCAGTAGAATCCTTACCAGTAAATATTTGGGACATGTTAACCCAAATGAGGTGGGTCGTTTCCCTTTGGAGGGTACTGGATCCTTAGTGTGGTAGGCTCTCAAGTTAGGATCTCAGGTTGTAAAAGATCGATTATTTTGGAAAGTGGGGAGAGGGGAGAAGGCACGTTTTTGGTCAGATTCTTGGGATCAATACCCACCTATCATTGTCGAATTTCCTGAATTGCAACCTTTAAAAGCAGCCATTGAAACCAAGGGATGGGTTCAAATTGAAAGTTATTTCACCACTAGTCATCTGGGGGATTACAAGTTTAAGCAGTTTAAGAAGTTGGATGAGTGGCCAATTTCAATCCCTCCGGATTTGGCACCCATCATGACTAAAATCTTGACAGAAAGATTCCTCACAGGTAGAGACGAGGAGGATGAATTAGCTTGGGGCTATGGGAACCTTGGTGTCTACACGGTTAAGGCCGGATATGTCAAGATCCTTCCGGAGCCTCCCCCGCATACTTTTCTGGTTGAGGATTGGAGAAAGATTTGGCATTCCAAAGGGTGGCTGAAAGTTAACTTTTTTCCTGGCAGTTCATGCACAATGGAATTCTCACTTTTGATAATCTCAGATGTAAAGGAATCATCGGCCCTTCCCAATGTGTTTTATGCTACAAGAGCGAGGAAACAGCTGACCACTTGATGTTTGAGTGCTCTTTCACGCGCCAGATCTGGAAGAGATGGTTTTCATGTTTTAAAATTCAAGTTAATAGTGACTTGAACCGAATTAATATCTGGGAAAGATGGAAGAGGGGTAGATTTAAATCTAAAGCTCTTCGTCTTGGTTGGGAGCTTGGATTAAACTTCATTTGGTGGCAAGTGTGGTTGGAGAGAAATGCTAGAATCTTTAGAGAAACTTTTTCTTCGTTAGATGGAGTTTGGCAGGTCATTTGGAGTAAAGTCACTGAAACTGTGGCCGTCTATGATAAAGAGGAAACTCAAGTGGCTATCGGGGCAATGGAAGAAGGACTTGAAGTGCAAGAGGAACAGATCAGAGCTAGTTGGAAACCACCCCCAACAGGTTGGATTAAAATTAATACTGATGGTGCTGCAAAAGGCAACCCGAGTAGAGCTGGAATTGGAGTGGTTTGTCGTAATCATGTTGGAGCAGTGCTTTATTGGGAACTGCAAGGCTTGGGAAGAGCTACAAACAATGAAGCAGAAGCCATAGCTATCAAATCTGCTTCTATTTGGGCAGTTAAACAGGGCCATAGGAGGATAATACTCGAATCAGATTCTCAAATAATGGTCGGAGCTCTAGATTGCATGAGGAACTTTGCCTTGAAAGCCTGGAGGTTGAGAATTCTTGTCAATCAAATTAAGGAACTATGGAGGCAATTAGATGATGTGGTTCCAGTCTACGTGAGTAGAGATTTAAACAAAGCGGCCGACTTCCTGGCTAAGATTGGTGCTGAGAAGGAGGTTGGGGTTCAGTTGCACAGTGACATGGCTACTGAGGACGAGGCGATTAGGCAGGGTCTTGAAAGGTCCCTGAGCTAATGATCAAGGAAAAAGCAAAGGGTGGAATGGTGTCACGATCTCGCGACATGCTGCTGCGTCGCGGCCAAGGGAGGAAAGTTGTCACGATTTCATGACATTTTGTTTCATCGCGGCCAAAGGAGGATAGTTGTCACGATATCATGACATGTTGTTTGGTCATGGTCACTGGAGGAAAGGTGTCATGATATCATGACATTTTGTTTCATCGCAGCCAAGGGAGGATAGTTGTCATGATTTCATGACATGTTGCTTGGTCACGGCCTTGGGAGGAAAGGATAGTTGTCACGATTTCGTGACATGGTGCTTGGTCATGGCCAAGGGAGGAAGGGTGTCACGATATCGTGACATGTTGCTTGGTCGTGGCCAAGGAAGGAAAGGCGTCACGATATCATGACATGTTGCTTGATCGTGGCCAAGGGAGGAAAGATGTCATGATTTCATGACTTGTTGCTTGGTCACGGTCAATGGAGGAAAGATGTCACGATATCGCGACATGTTGCTTGGTCGCGGCCGAAAGAGAGAAAGTGTCACGATATCGTGACATGTTGCTTTGTTGCACTTTTTCCTTCTCGACCGCGACGAAGCAACATGTCGCGATATCGCGACATGTAAAAAGTGTCACGATATCTCGACATGTAAAAAGTGTCACGATATCATGACATGTTGCTTCGTCGTCGAGAAAGAAAAGTGTCACGATATCGCGACATGTAAAAAGTGTCGCGATATCGTGACATGTTGCTTCGTTGCGGTCGAAAGAGAAAAAGTGTCGCGATATCGCGACATGTTGCTTCGTTGACGAAAGAGAAAAAGTGTCATGATATCGCGACATGTTGCTTCGTTGCGACCGAAAGAGAAAAAGTGTCACGATATCGCGACATGTTGCTTTGTCGCGGAGAAAGAAAAAGTGTCGCGATATCGTGACATGTTGCTTCATTGCGGCCGAAAGAGAAAAAGTGTCGCGATATCGCGACATGTTGCTTTGTCGCGGCAGAGAAAGAAAAAGTGTCACGATATCGCGACAGGTTGCTTCGTTGCGGCCGAGAAAGAAAAAGTGTCACGATATCGCGATATGTTGCTTCGTCACGGCAAAAGGTGGAAAAGGTGTCGCGATTTCGTGACATGTTGCAACGCTGCTGCCCAAGGAGAAAAAGTGTCGCGATATCGCGACATGTTGCTTTGTCATGGCCAAAGGACGAAAAAGTGTCGCGATATCGCGACATGTTGCAATGTCACGGACAGAAGAGGAAAAAGTGTCGCGATATCGCGACATGTTGCATTGTCGCGCCCAAAGGAAAAAAGTGTCGCGATATCGCGACATGTTGCATTTTCGTGGCCAAAGGAGAAGAGGGCAAGAGGGTCACGATTTCGCAACAAGTTGCATCTACAGACCAATCTGACCCCCCTGGTTGCTAGTTAATGGTTTAGGAGATTTGGCCCCATTGCAAATCTTCCTTCCTTTTGTAAGCTGGTGTTCTCTTTGATGTCGGATGGGAAATTTCCCTTCCCAATTTGTAATTGATCTTTGTTTTAATACAAGTTTTTTCAAAATTTTCAAAAAAAAAGAATCATAAGGTGGATTGGAGAATAAAAAGAATTATTGAGAAGATTCAGTTAATCTAGATGGGATTTTTGAAAGTTGATTACAATCATGTGGTCGGAGATCAAAACAAGAGTGTTGATGCTTTAGCTAATTGGGCTTTGGACAAAGGTGATCTTATTTGTTATGGCCACCCTCCTATATGGTGGGCTTCTCAAATTAGGGAAGCTCTTCTTTCTATCATTTCTTTGGATGGCTCTAGTTCTGAAGGTACCTAGTTTCTTCTTGTTTTTTTTTTTTTTTTGCTTCTCTTTGGTTCATTCAGTTTTTTTTAGTTCCCTAGCTCATTCTATTCTTTATTTTGTTTCCTCTATTGATTCTTGCCTTAATAGTCTTCTGGTCTAGATAGGTCATTATTATGTTCAATTTTTTTTCTTTTTTATTTTTTGTTTTTAGTTTTTCAAGGTGGGTGGGTTCTTTTGTTTTGTTTTTGTGTTCTTTGTGTTGTTTTTTGTTGTTCATGTGTTTTTGTTGTTTTGTTTTTTTTTTAATGTTTTTTGTTATTGTTCTTGTGTTTTTTTCGTTCTTGTTCTTAGGTTTCTCTTTTTTTGTGTTATTTCATGTTTTTATGTGTGAGTGTTTTCTATGTTTTTTGTTTTTTTTTATTGTCTGTTGTTGGTTGTTTTTTATTTTATTTTATTTTTAATTTTTTAGGTTTTGGTTGTGTTTATTTTTTATGTTTTTTGGGTTATGTCTTTGTAGTTTTCTGTTGTTTTTTTCTTATTTGTGTTTTGTTATGTGGTTCTTGTGTTTTTCTATGTGGTTTGTGTTGTGGTTTATTTTATCTTATTGTGCGTGTTTGGTTGTGATTTTGTTTTTGACACACTCAAGGAGCATGTTTTTTATTTTATTTTATTATTTTTGTTGTTATTTACTTATTTTTAAATTGGTTTTGTGTGTTTGTTTGCTCCTTGAGTATGTCAAAGGTGGTAGGCCAGGTCCGAGTCCTAGGTTTTTTTGGTGGAATGGATACCCCTGCCTCCTTGGGTCTCACCCGAAAGTGGCATCCCTTTTGGGATGTTTTCCACAAATTAAAAAAAAAAGTAAGTTTATTGTAGTGGTAAGGGTTTTGGCCTCTTTTTGAGAGGTTTAAGGTTAAAACCCCATTCAATATGAAGAGACCAAGATCCTTTATAAAAACCTATGTAAACTTATTAAAAAAATTTAAATTTTAAAACTTTTTTTAATTTTTTTTCTTTTTTTGTTATGTACAATCGAACACACATACCCACCCCCTCACACACTCACCCACGCGGTGGTATTTTAAAACGTTTATATATATATATATATGAATTTTGAATTAAAACCATTTGATCCTATGACACAAAGAAAAGAAAAAGGTGTGTATAAAGTTGTATGGGTGTGTGATTGTTTGGGTATGTAAGGTGCATAAATGGTATTTGACATAGAACTCTAAATTTAAGGTATATGAGTCTAAGGGTGATGGAGAACATAAGATGTGAGGGTGTATACATACATGGTACATGGAAAGTATGTTTAAAGTATGTACGCATCATCAAAATATAGTCGTGTTTTGTTGTAATATATCATTAAGGTGTGTTATACATCTTCAATATGGGTCTAAAATCATGGTTTTACATATTTTTTAATTGGTTATATAATATTGAAACATACCTAATACATATTACATGATGATTGCTTTACAATTGTATTTCAACAAACTACATAGTGGTATTACTATAGTAATACTTTAACAATCATGTGCATAAAACTTATTAAGATTAAAATTTTGGTATTTGTTTTTAAAGTTTATATTTTAACCCCTTTAACTCATGTTATTTGATAAACTTTGGTTTTTCATACAAGGGTTGAAACTACATAGTGGTATTATTATAGTAATACTTTAACAATCATGTGCATAAAACTTATTAAGATTAAAATTTTGGTATTTGTTTTTAAAGTTTATATTTTAACCCCTTTAACTCATGCTATTTGATAAACTTTGGTTTGTCATACAAGGGTTGAAACCATATATTCTGCTTATATTATATCTATATAAATTTAATGTATAAACCTTACAATCAATTATAACTTTATAATTTTCATTTGGAAATCTTTAATCAAAGATTTAATTTAGTTACAATGTGTAAGATACAGTTGTAGTTCATCTAACATTTCATCAATAAAGGGAATAGGGAGTCAATTCTTGATTGTAATTTTATGCAAGCCTCTAAAATCAATAGATATGTGACAATATTTATTTTTCTTCTAAACAATGACTAATGTTGAGTCCTTAAAGTTAGGCGGTTTATATAAGCTTTTTTTTCCTTTTGTTCAATTGATATTACTTAGGAAAAGCAAACTTCAATTTTGGCAGCGATGCAAGGAGGAGGAGTAGGAGGTCTAGGGACAAAAAACCCTAGGTGTGGGGCTTCAGATGGTAGAACAATAGGTGTGGCAGGTGGGGGCTCTAGTGAGATAGCAGGGCCCCAGGCGGAGGATGTGGACAAGGAAATTTTGTTGGAACTAGACCCAGGATATTGGACAGATGCGGTCGAATATATCTCTGATGGGGACCAAGAATTTGTGCATCAGGATCAAGAGAAGACCCAGGAAGGAGACAAAGAAATCTGACAACTGGAGACCATCTTATCTTAATGCTCTTCGTGGTAAGTAAAAACTATTCGAATCTTATTTTAATCTAAAACCCGTCAGTGGTAGGTTGGACATCCCTGATACCCTAGCTCAACAGGTGGCTATGGATGGCAGAACGTCTCTTGTGGCAAAATTTATGGGGGTTCGAGCGGACTTGGAAGTCATAAGGAGATGGGCCATCCAAAAATGGCAACCAAAGTCTGGTATGATGATTAAGGCTTTACCCAAGAGTTTTATTTTGGTGATATTTCAATGTGACCAGGACATGGAAAGGATTCTTCAAGGAGGTCCTTGGTTTTTTGGGAAAAGGGGCTTGTATCTGAAGCGTTGGACCCCCAATTTCAACCCCCAGACCTAGGTGTTGGATTTGGCTCCTATTTGGGTTAAGATGTTGGGATTACCTCTACTTTGTTGGAATGAGAAAATATTGGTTGGGATAGCTGCAAATATTGGGGAACTTGTAGCTATCGATCTTGCAACCTTAAGCAGAACAAGACTTATTTCTGCTAGCATGTGTGTGTTGGCGGACTTGAGTAAAGAACTCCCTAAATCTATTATATTGTTGTCTATATATGGCCTTCATACTCAGGACTTTGAATATGAAAATATATCGATTAAGTTTAGTGTTTGTGAGAAGGTAGGGCACTAGGGTATCCACTACCTTTCCAAGAACCAGCCCCCACCCCAAAATACTATTCCACAAACCTATAATAATATCCCTTCCTCGCAGGTTTCCTTTCTTGCCCAGCATGGGCCTCAAGGATGTGGGGCTCGAAATCCTAATATCAAAGACCTCATTCAGCCTAATGTCAGAAAGAGGTAACGTTATAACCCTCCTCAAAAAAATACCTATGTCTTGAAATCCTCTCATAGGGGAGTTGGTCCCTCTGGTGGGAACCCTCAAGTACAACCTACTCCAAAGGTGATGCAACAGGCCCCAAAACCAAATCATAAAGGAAAAAACCACATAGATCAATGCCCTGGAGCAAGTAAGTTTGATTGGGTAATACGAGATACCTATGGAGGCTCAACGAAAGTGGTCCCCTGTACTGTAAAGGAATTTATGGGAATAAATTCCAAGGAGATCAACATCCCAATGGAGAACAGTTTGATGCATTAAATCATCTGAAGGGAGATCATATGGATAGCCAAGAAGTGGAATCTGAGGTAGAGGAGACCCAAGATAAGAATTTAGAGGAGCAAAATTAGAGGAAGGAGTAGGAAACTGATAAGACAAGCAAGGATACTAAAGAGGTAGAGGTGAACCACCAAGATCAATGTACCCCTAAAGCAAGGAAAAAATAACCTACTAATCAAGAAGCTAAGAGCACGGAATCATCTCCACTGTTAGAAAGACTAGTTAACCTAGAGATCTAGGTTGTTACCCCAAATGCCAAGACTGACCCATCCAATATGGTTACCGGAAGCCAAGTGAAACCCAAGGAACCCCCACCTAAAGCGGATGTATGGGGATATGGTTCGGTAGGAAGAGGGAAACCTAGCAATGTTGCCTTAAGGCAGAAAGAAGCAGAGCAAGGAGTGGTTGATGGCACTCAAGCAGTATTACACTTTGGGATGAAGGCTTGGGGATCCAAAGCCCATAAATGAATATTCTATCATGGAATATATGCGAGAGTAATCCTACAAAAATGAGATCTCTGTATGCTCTTAGACAAGAACACAAACCAGATATGATATTACTACAAGAAACTAAAATGGAGGAGAGTAGAGTGATCCCTTTTAAGAATAGGACTTGGCGAGAAGCTGAAGTAGTAGCCTAGGAGGCCTTTGGAACATCAGGAGGGCTATTGATTATGTGGAACAAGAATGTGATTTATAGTAGAGTGATTCTGATGTCTAGTTGGTTTATTTGTTTCCTATGTTTGGATAAAACCACGCAGGAAGAGTGGATCTTAACAAATGTATATGCTCTAGTTAGACATGGACTAAGAAGGGTTCTCTGGGGTCAGCTAGCTGAACTGAGGGAGATAGTCCCTAACTACCTTTGTATTGTGGCAGGGGATTTCAATTACTACCTTAATCCTACAGATAAATTTGGGGGCTCTCAAAGAATAACTACTGATATCTACGAGTTTAGAGATTTTATTGATCAACATGAGCCGATGGATGTGGACCTGCGTAGATTCTCCTATACATGGTCTAAAAAAATACTAAAGGAAAACCAAATTCAGATTAGATTAGATAGGTTTCTTATTTCTTAGGAATGCCTGGAGAGGTTTGAGGACTCTTCATTAACGACACTACCAAGAATCGGGTCTAGCCACAACCCAATTCTATGGGAAACTAGGGAGGACTCTAATAAAAAATACACCAGACCCTTTCGATTTGAACTTATATGGATCCAACATCAAGATCTCAAGGATCTGGTTGCCCAATGGTGAGACAAAAAGTATAATGGTTCGAAACTGGCCCAAGTGGCATGTAAAATGAGGAATGTGAAAGCTAAAATTAAAGAGTGGAACAAAACTTCCTTTGGTAATATTTTTGCAAAAAATGCAGAACTAAAAGACAATACCAATGAACTACAGGAGAAGCTGAAGTCAAATCAGCTTGCAAAAGATCTGAGAAACCAGGAGAGGGAGTTGTTAGCCAAATACCACACGATGCTAGGATTTGAAGAAACCTTCTAGAGGCAGAAATCCAGACTACGTTGGTTGAAGGAGGGTGATAGAAATACAAATTTCTTCCATGTCTCTACTCTTCACCATAGGAGTACTAACAAAATTAAGGATATCAAGATGGCCGATGGGTCTAACACCAAAGATATGGAAGACATAAGGAGGGAAACGATCGAGTTATTTAAATCGTTGCTAGAATATGTAAATCCTACTATTGAAGAAGAGGACTCTCTGTTGGCGGCCATTCCACCCCTTGTCACTAAGAATCTTAATGGATTCTTACTCAACCCTTTTACAGAGGAGGAAATTAGGAAGGCAGTTTTTGACATGGATGGTAACAACTCCCTAGGATCGGATGGCTTCCCCGCTGCTTTCTTTCAAAATTTTTGGGATATCTTTGGTGATGATGTAGTGGAAGCTATAATTGAGGCTCAAAAGGACATAGAAATCCCAGAAGGAGTTAATGCTACATTTTTAGTCCTCATCCCTAAACTAGTGGGAGCAATGGAATTTTCCAGTTTCTTCCCTATCAGTTTATGTAACACTCTAATGAAGATTCTCACGAAAACAATCGCCAATAGGCTGAAGGTTATCCTTCCATTCATCATTGATATGAACCAAGGAGGTTTTGTGAAAGGGCAGCAAATACTGGATGGTATCATCACAATTCATGAAGTTATTCATTCAATGGTGGCTAGTAAGGAAGCAGGTATGTTACTAAAGCTAGACATGAATAAAGCCTACGACCGGGTCTCATGGTGTTTCCTCACCAAGATTTTGGGTAAGTTTGGTTTTTGTCCCTAGTGGATTATGTTGATTTTTAGTTGTATCTCTACCACAATATTTTTTGTCATGGTGAATGGATCACCCTCTGGTTAATTTAAGAGTGAAAGGGGGTTGCGATAAGGAGATCCTTTATCTCCATACTTTTTTATTATTTTAGCAGAAGCATTGGGTAGGAACATTTTAGAAGTTGTGGAAGTAGGTCAATTGGGAGGTTTCAAACCAGCCTCAACAACAGAGCTAGTGTCTCACCAACAATTCATGGATGATACAATCATTGTGTCCAAAGCCTCGGTGCCTCAGGCTAGGAAGCTTAAGAGAATTCTAACCAAGTATGAGACAGAAGCAGGACAACACATAAACTATAAGAAGAGTAGCATCTATTTCTTTAACATACCTGGTGGGAGGGAGGAAAGAATAGCTAACCTCTTTGGATGTGGAAAGGAGATTTTATCGGCGACTTATCTAGGCATGCCTATGTTCGAAGAAAGAATGAAGGCTACATTGTGGAACTTAGTCATTGACAGGATCTCCAAAAATTTAGCAGGGTGGAAGGGCAACCTTCTCAGCTCCATAGGGAAAGCCTTACTAGTTCAAACTACTTTACAGAGCATTCCAATCTATTGCATATCTCTATTTAAAATTCTTGCAAAGGTTTGAGTTACACTAGAGCAAACTCAATGCAACTTCTTGTGGTCAGGTTTGGACGAGAGAAAGAGAATTTCATTGGTAGCATGGAATCAGGTGTGTGAAAGTAAATATCAAGGGGTCCTGGAACTGAAGAGAATGAAATAAATGAACCAAGATCTTATTGGCAAATAGGTTTGGAGATTTTTCAATAATGATCAATTGGGATGGGTAAAACTTCTTAAGGCAAAATATATCAAAAATAATCAGGACTTCTTGAAAGCTAATAATATCCCTAGAGGATCCTATTTTTGGAATTGTTTGCTCAAATGTTGTGAGGTAGTCAGGAAAGGCACCATATGGAGAATTGGTAATGGAATACAAGTGGAATTTTGGCAAGATCCGTGGTTGGAGTAAGACCCTCTGTAAGATAACTTAGACCTTTGGGTCCTCCAACACAAAATTTTAGAGGAAATGGGAGGAAAAGTAGGGGATTTTCTTGTTGTAGCACAGGAAACTTCCTCTTGGAAGAAAATCACAGTTCAAAATCCTTCAGAGCAAGAGAAGGTGGCCCTGACCAAACTCAATGATGCTTTAAGGGTGTTCCCGATCATTCCAGGGGGAGGAAGAGACAAGAAGATTTGGGGTAAAACTACAAGTGGGATCTATTCAATAAAAATTGCCTATAAACTAATCCACTCAGGATTTAATGGTTGGACTCCAACTTCTATTATTTGGTTAAATAATTTAACCCCAAAAATAGTTTTCTTCTTTTGTTTGGCAGTTCAAAATAAGGTTATGAGAACAGATAATCTGCAGAGGAGAGGTTTCCAATTCATCAATCGATGTATCCTGTGTGAGAAAGTGACAGAATTTGTAAGTCATATCTTTCTAACTTGTAAATTTTCTTATGCAGTCTTCCAAATAATTTTGTCCAAATTTCATATAGATTAGGTCCACCCAAATAGCATGTTTGACTTCTACATACAATGTGCTTCCCCCTTTTGGGCAAAACTTTTGACTTGGCTTTGGAAGCTCAGCTTAACCCATTTTTTATGGAGGATATGAAATGAGAGAAATAAGAAAGTTTTTAAAGGATGGAAGAAAGATCCCAGGTTATGTGGTAATAAAATAATCAGAGCTCTGAAAGAAAACTGGAAAACCTTTTACTTCAAAAATGAGACCCTGTCTCCTAGGGAAATGAGGATTTTTCGAAACTGGGGAGAGGAACCTCCAGACCCAGGAATTACAACCAACCCATGGGATGGTATCAAGTGGATACCCCCCACACAAAAGTGGGTTAATTTCAATTTTGGTGGGGCAGCCAAAGGAAATTCGGGGGCTGCAGGAGCAGGAGGAGTTATGAGAAATGAGGAAGGAAAAGTGGTCCTTGCCTTTGCGGAGCCTTTTGGAACTCAAAAAAATAATTTTGCAAAAGTTTGTGCCTGCATGCAAGAAATAAGAATTTCTAGACTAGAGGGTTATAAGAAAGTAATATGTGAAGGGGATTCACTTAATATAATCAAGGCAATTAATGAGTATAAATACCTCAACTGGACCATCTCAGAGCTTATCCTAGAAGCAAATATTCATAAATCCCATTTTGTTAGTGCCCGAATCCAACAAACCTTCAGAGAAGGTAACCAAGCAGTGGATCTAATGGCAAATATTGCACTTCACTGGGGAGATGCAAATTTGGAAGGATAACTTCCCTCAAGAATTACTGGTGTTGGCTTCTAAAGAAGATCTAAGATCAAACATGTTAGAGTAGCAGGAGATGAGATTGGTTGATGATGAGTAATCCAGCAGATAGAATTAGGCAGAGTGTTGGAAATTTGAGTTAATTTGAGGTATTTTATGTTGTCATTGATGTCACATGGATCATTGATGTCACATTGAGTTTTGGTGGCAAAAGCACTTCATAGATAATCATCTATGATATTTTGGAGAGCATGGATATATACAGGGTTTTTATGAAAACCAAGGCAGGAAAAATAAAAGGTTTTATTTAAAACCATGGTGGGCTTATGTGGAAAGGGCTTTTCTTAAAAGCCAAGGTGGAATTTTGTTTCATCGAAAAAGGACCTCCGGTGATGAAGATATTAAAGTTTAAAGTTTAAGTTTAAATTAATGGAGGGCCGACCTATGTGCAATTAATGGAGGTTGGCATAATATATATATGTAAAGGTTTCAATTTATTTTGGAAAGGGGGCATATTATATATCGTCGGAAAGCTTATTTCGAGGGCTATTTGACTAACTTATTTAGAAGGAGAAATAAGGTGTGTGTAAAGAGATATTTCTGATTTTGCAAAGGGGTTCCAAAAGTGAAGTTTGCCTTGTTCTTTTTCAAGAGGATTAATTCTTTCATGAGGTGACAAGGTATGCAATATTGTGATTTATTTTATTTTATGGTATAAGTGGTTTTGGGAGTGAAAAGGTTATGCAATGTTTTGATTTATTTTATTTTATGGTACAAGTGGTTTTAGGAGAGATAAGGAAGTTGTGCAATTAAAGGCCTTGGTGATGATTATTGAAAAGTGGAGTAATGTTGATTATTTTGTGATCTACTAACCCTTGTGAAGATTGGCAAAAGAATTTTGTGATTGTGGCAGATTTACAAAGAGGTTTTTTCATCTTCATAAAAGGTATGGGCACATTCTCCTATTGATTGTTTATGGTGGTTGATTTCTGAAATATCATTGGAGGGAAAAGGATTGTTTGTGGTTTCCTTTTCGAAAGTGGTTGGTTGAATGCTTCAAGGTTTTCTGAATTGAGAGTTGTGTCTAAACCTTGTTTTATAAGCATAGTTGTTGAAGCCCATTGGTTGTGAAAGAACTTGAGTTAGAAAAGAACATGAGTATCATTGTTATGTGAGATTTGTGGTTGAGCATTGTTGGAAACATTTGAGTTGGTTGATACATACTTGGACTAGGGTTGTGTGAGAAAGAGTTGTCCCTTGTGATGATTGGTTGAGTTGAGTTGATTGAGCCTAGTCAAGTGATGTGTGAAGTGATTGTTCAAGTTCTATGAAACAAACTATTCCATCATTCTATGTTGAGTTGAGATTAAGGTTAGAACATATTGAGTCTCTAACAATTCTCTTTATGGTTCTATAAGACTTGAGTTGAGTTGAGGTTGACTTGAATTGAGTTGAGGTTGATTTGAGTTGAGAGTGAGATTAGAACATATTGAGTCTCTAACAATTCTCTTTATGCTTCTATGAGTTGATTTGAGTTGAGTTGAGATTGATTTGGGTTGAGAGTGAGTTTAGAACATATTGAGTCTCTAACAATTCTCTTTATGCTTCTATGAGTTGAGTTGAGATTGATTTGGGTTGAGAGTGAGATTAGAACATATTGAGTCTCTAACAATTCTCTTTATGCTTCTATGAAGTTAATTTGAGTTGAGATTGCCATTCATTGTTGAGTTCATTTTGAGTACTACTTGAGCATGATTGATTGAGCCTTTGAGAAGGCCTTTGGGATAGATTTGAGGACAGATTTGTGGAAATATTTGTAGAGTAGATTTGGGCAAGTTCTTAGTGAGCTTGCTAGAGCATATTTGGGCAAGTTCTTGGTGAGCTTGCTAGAGCAGATTTGGGCAAGTTCTTGGTGAGCTTGCTAGAGCATATTTGGGCAAGTTCTTTGTGAGCTTGCTAGAGCAAAATTGGACAAGTTCTTGGTGAGCTTGCTTAAGCAGATTTGACAAGTTCTATGTGAGCTTGTTAAGTAGGTTTTATGTGAGCCTATTAAGCAGGTTATATGTGAGCCTATTGAGCAGGTTCTTAGTGAGCCTATTGATAGAGCTTTGGAGGTGATAGAGTATAGAGGATAGAGTCTCAGTGGATAGAGATCCAATAACCAGCATAGTTGAAGATAGATCTGAGTGAGGAGTCTTCAAGTGGAGAGAGGTCCACCAGTTAGTGCAATAGAGAGACATAGAGTCTTCTAGAAGATCACATAGCCAGAGCAGAAGGGGAAAGAGTTCTCCTATGGAAGAGATCCATGAACTTGAGATTAGGGGATCAACATCTCCTTTGGATAGAGATCCATAAACATTGTAATTGGGAGTGATTCCCAAAGAGATTGATTGAGAAAGTTTTAGTAAAATATTTTCTTCATGGAGTAGCCCACATTGGGTGAACCACGTAAATTATGGTGTCTCTATTGTGTATGGTTTTTGTGCATTGCTTTGATTACTACTATTGATACTACTATCTTTACACAACATAATATTGAATTGGAAGAAAAAGTAAAAAGTGGTCTTATACTGTTCACCCCCCTCTCAATATAAGCTTGTGTTCTTCAATTGGTATCAGAGCGGGTTCCTTCGAAAAGGCTAACAACTTGAGGGCAGATTCTACAAAGAACACAGATGGCTTCACAGAAAGGATTATCTTCAAATAAGGCTCCATTATTTGATGGTAACAATTATGCTTTCTGGAGCATGAGAATGAAGAACTACTTGATATCACAAGGATATGAGGTATGGCAGATGGTTGAAAAAGAGTATAAGGTTGAAGGTGATCCCGAGGAAGATAAGACTACCAGGAAATTGGTTGAGATCAATGCAAGAGCAATGAATTGTATTTTGAGTGGGCTACATGAGATAGATTTTGCAAAGGTCATGGTATGTACTTCAGCTAATGAGATGTGGACCAAGTTGAGGAATACTTATGAAGGAGATTCCAAGGTAAAGTTGGCAAAACTACAAACTCATAGAAAAATATTTGAGGAATTGAAAATGGAAGATTCTGAAGATATTGCAAAGTTCTTACTTTGAGTTGATGAGATTACTAACACTATGAGAGGCCTAGGTTTTGAGATGAAAGAATCAGAAGTTACTCAAAAGGTTTTGAGATCACTTCCCATGAAATATGATGCAAAGGTTTCAGCAATAGAAGAAACAATGGATATCAACAAGTTAACAATGGAAGAATTGCAAGGTACTCTCACAACTTATGAGATGAGGGTAAGTAAGCATCAAGCTCCAATAAAAGAGATTGCATTCAAGGCTTCAAAAAAAGAGAAAGGGAAAGTTTCAGAAATAGATAGAGTTTTAGAAAATGATGAGGAAGCTAACTTCATCAAAAGGAATAAGGACTCAAGGAATTTCAGAGATATAAGGAAAGTCAGGTGCTACAAGTGTGGTGATCTTGGTCACTATGCATACAAGTGTCCACATGAAGAAATCAATGATGATGAAAAATAGGGTCACAGAAGAAAAGAAGATGGAAAGCATAAGCATGACAAAGATGACAGATTCAAGCAAAACAGGTATGAGAAGAAGAAAATTTTTGTAAGGCAAAGAAATCTTACTACATTGTAGAAGCAAGTGATAGCTCAGATCATAATGATAGAGACAATTCAGATGATGAAAAGGAAGAGCATTTATTCCTAGGAATAGAAGGTGAAAGAGAACAATGTTTTGTGTGTGGTCAAAGAGATCACAGATCAGGATATTGCAATGGTTTCAATGATAGTGAAGATGAGATGACACATCAAGGAAACAGGCATGGTCAAAGAAATCTTGAGAGTTTGTTTGCTATAGAAGATTATAATGATCTTAGTGACAGTGAAGATGAAGAAGGGTTTTTCTATGGAATAAAAGAAGTAGAAGAAGAACATTCACTCCAAACAGAAGAAGTTAAACAAGAGGATAATGTCTCAGTTGATCTAAAGGAAGACTTCAATGTTATCCATGAGCAACTACAAGAGGTTAAGGAGAATCTAAAAGAATTGAGATGTTCCCTACATGAGAAGTTTGATCCATCACATGACTCAAAAGGTCAAGATATTTGTACTAAGAAGGAAACATGTATTTTAGAGGCTATAGAGATGGATGCCAAGTTGCTACTTGACACAAATGAAGAGAAAGAAGAGGAAGATTCCAAAGCACCAAAGGTCCCATATTTCAGGTTTGGGGAATCACACTCAAAAGGAAAGGAAGTTCTAAAATATGAAAGCAAGGAAGCACCTAATATTTGTGAGGAAAGTTCCAAAGTTCCTATGGCTCCAAATATTCAGTTTGGTTCTTGTTTTGAGATAGGTGAATCAAGATCAAAAGGAAAATAAATTCTTGAAGAGAAAAGCAAGGAAGAAACTAAGGAAGAGGTTTTAGATGCTACAAAGAAGGTTCAAGAATGCAATGCACAAGTTGAAGATGATCATAAGGATAATGGTCAAGAAAGGTATGAGGAACCAAGGCATGAACAAAGGGCTTTTCAAGGATATTGTTTTTCTTGTAATGGATTTGGACACAGGGCTATACATTACAGGATCCATGGATCAAAGAAGTTTGATTTTGCTAGAAGAAACTTCAAAGGAAGAAGGTATGATTTTTAGGGACATTGCTTCTCATGTAACAGGATTGGTCATAAAGCTTTTCAGTGCAAAGGAAATGAGCAACATGGTTTTGGTTTTAGAGCTACACAATTCAGAAGTCATGGTCATAATGGTCATGAAAATAGAGCTTCACAATACAGGGTTTCAAGAAAGGAATGGATATGGAAATTACTTCAAGAAAGAATTCAGGACATGGGCACCATCCAAAGGCTACAATATCAAGTGTTTTAATTGCAATAACTTTGGGCATATTGCAAGATGGTGTAGGACTCAATTCCAAATAGGTTCAAGGCAAGAAGGTCAAACAAGTTCAAGACAAGAAGATCAAGTAATTCATCAAGAGAAGGATATCAAAAAAACATGGAAGGAAGTTGATAGAGGAAAGAAACAAAGTAATATGGGAGTAAAGGTACTCCCACCCCAAAATTAATCACCTCAAGAGAGAAGGTGGTGAGGGGGCTAAGCTTAAGAGTCATATATTTTAGCCCCATAGGTGTCCCTTTTGCCATTGATGTCAAAGGGGGAGAGATTTGAGTAAGGGGGAGAGAATTGAGTTAGGGGGAGCAGCCTCCAAAGAGAGTATTGAGTTAGGGGGAGCAGCCTCCATAGAGAGTATTGAGTCGTGGGGAGCAACTTTGATTCTTAGAGATGGTTTTTGCAGTGATTGTGGTGTTTGCATTAGAGGTGTTGCCATCAATGACAAAGGGGGAGATTGTTGGAAATTTGAGTTAATTTGAGGTATTTTATGTTGTCATTGATGTCACATGGATCATTGATGTCACATTGATTTTTGGTGGCAAAAGCACTTCATAGATAATCATCTATGATATTTTGGAGAGCATGGATATATACAAGGTTTTTATGAAAACCAAGGCAGGCAAAATAAAAGGTTTTATTTAAAACCATGGTGGGCTTATGTGGAAAGGGCTTTTCTTAAAATCCAAGGTGGAATTTTGTTTCATCGAAAAAGGACCTCCGATGATGAAGATATTAAAGTTTAAAGTTTAAGTTTAAATTAATGGAGGGCCGACCTATGTGCAATTAATGGAGGTTGGCATATATATATATATATATATATATATGTAAAGGTTTCAATTTATTTTGGAAATGGGGCATATTATATATCATCGGAAATCTTATTTCGAGGGCTATTTGACTAACTTATTTAGAAGGAGAAATAAGGTGTGTGTAAAGAGATATTTCTGATTTTGCAAAGGGGTTCCAAAAGTGAAGTTTGCCTTGTTCTTTTTCAAGAGGATTAATTCTTTCATGAGGTGACAAGGTATGCAATATTGTGATTTATTTTATTTTATGGTATAAGTGGTTTTGGGAGTGAAAAGGTTATGCAATGTTTTGATTTATTTTATTTTATGGTACAAGTGGTTTTAGGAGAGATAAGGAAGTTGTGCAATTAAAGGCCTTGGTGATGATTATTGAAAAGTGGAGTAATGTTGATTATTTTGTGATCTACTAACCCTTGTGAAGATTGGCAAAAGAATTTTGTGATTGTGGCAGATTTACAAAGAGGTTTTTTCATCTTCATAAAAGGTATGGGCACATTCTCCTATTGATTGTTTATGGTGGTTGATTTCTGAAATATCATTGGAGGGAAAAGGATTGTTTGTGGTTTCCTTTTCGAAAGTGGTTGGTTGAATGCTTCAAGGTTTTCTGAATTGAGAGTTGTGTTTAAACCTTGTTTTATAAGCATAGTTGTTGAAGCCCATTGGTTGTGAAAGAACTTGAGTTAGAAAAGAACATGAGTATCATTGTTATGTGAGATTTGTGGTTGAGCATTGTTGGAAACATTTGAGTTGGTTGATACATACTTGGACTAGGGTTGTGTGAGAAAGAGTTGTCCCTTGTGATGATTGGTTGAGTTGAGTTGATTGAGCCTAGTCAAGTGATGTGTGAAGTGATTGTTCAAGTTCTATGAAACAAACTATTCCATCATTCTATGTTGAGTTGAGATTAAGGTTAGAACATATTGAGTCTCTAACAATTCTCTTTATGGTTCTATAAGACTTGAGTTGAGTTGAGGTTGACTTGAATTGAGTTGAGGTTGATTTGAGTTGAGAGTGAGATTAGAACATATTGAGTCTCTAACAATTCTCTTTATGCTTCTATGAGTTGATTTGAGTTGAGTTGAGATTGATTTGGGTTGAGAGTGAGTTTAGAACATATTGAGTCTCTAACAATTCTCTTTATGCTTCTATGAGTTGAGTTGAGATTGATTTGGGTTGAGAGTGAGATTAGAACATATTGAGTCTCTAAAAATTCTCTTTATGCTTCTATGAAGTTAATTTGAGTTGAGATTGCCATTCATTGTTGAGTTCATTTTGAGTACTACTTGAGCATGATTGATTGAGCCTTTGAGAAGGCCTTTGGGATAGATTTGAGGACAATTTTGGGACAAATTTGTGGACAACTTTGTGGAAATATTTGTAGAGCATATTTGGGCAAGTTCTTGGTGAGCTTGCTAGAGCATATTTGGGCAAGTTCTTGGTGAGCTTGCTAGAGCAGATTTGGGCAAGTTCTTGGTGAGCTTGCTAGAGCATATTTGGGCAAGTTCTTGGTGAGCTTGCTAGAGCAGATTTGGGCAAGTTCTTGGTGAGCTTGCTAGAGCAGAATTGGGCAAGTTCTTGGTGAGCTTGCTTGAGCAGATTTGACAAGTTATGTGTGAGCTTGTTAAGTAGGTTCTGTGTGAGCCTATTGTGCAGGTTCTGTGTGAGCCTATTGAGCAGGTTCTTAGTGAGCCTATTGATAGAGCTTTGGAGGTGACAGAGTACAGAGGATAGAGTCTCAGTGGATAGAGATCCAACAGCCAACACAGTTGAAGACAGATCTGAGTGAGGAGTCTTCAAGTGGAGAGAGGTCCACCAGTTAGTGCAGCAGAGAGACAGAGTCTTCTAGAAGATCACATAGCCAGAGCATAAGGGGAAAGAGTTCTCCTATGGAAGAGATCCACGAACTTGAGATTAGGGGATCAACATCTCCTTTGGACAGAGATCCATAAACATTGTAATTGGGAGTGATTCCCAAAGAGATTGATTGAGAAAGTTTTAGTAAAATATTTTCTCCGTGGAGTAGCCCACATTGGGTGAACCACGTAAATTGTGGTGTCTCTATTGTGTATGGTTTTTGTGCATTGCTTTGATTACTGCTATTGATACTGCTATCTTTACACAACATAATATTGAATTGGAAGAAAAAGTAAAAAGTGGTCTTATACTGTTCACCCCCCCTCTCAAGTATAAGCTTGTGTTCTTCACAAAGGGGCAAAAGGTAACCCATTTTCTAGGGCCTAGGAATTGACAAGTGTATGGTACAACAACCTAGTGTTATCTTTAGTAAGCACTAGGTGTTGTCTATTTTTGTTTTATCCTGAATAGTCCAGCGATAAGTATAGGTTGCGAACTCTAAGTATGGCTTAATGTGGGTCTTGGGAAGATCCATTTTATATTTTGATTATACGAGCTTGGAGCTAGAACCAGCCCATTTTGACTATGTAAAAGGTTTGTGGACCTTATAACCACCTCTAACTAATACCAAAAAAAAAATTGATATTACTTACAACTAGGGTTTCATTAATGCAAGGTTTATATCTTGTTGATTCTATTGGATTTTCATTTCTTGAATCATTGTTAGTTTGAAATCATGTATTTTGACTCATTTTTAAGATCTTAAATTTGTACTCTTAAGCTAGCCTAGTAGCTAGTGGTAGGATCAAATCATCCCTAACATGGATTTCATATCTTATATTAGGTTTCAATCCATCCACATAGCATTAAACTAACTGGTTATCCATTATGTTAGTTACTAATGTTGATAATAACCTAAATTTAAAGGTTTATTCATAAATTGACCTTCATTATCTTATCCAAGTCACTTATTTTTTTAAATTATTCTTTGGTAGGTCAAATCATTTATTAGAATCTTCAAGGAATCTTGCACATGTTCATATAATCCCTTATGTCTTTTCATACCATTAGGTATACCAATTTTGTGCTCTTCCTTCCAAATGGAGGGATGCTACTTTAATAACATCCTCATTAGTATTGATAGGATTTAATTTGAGGTATTTTTAATTCTTATACCCATTTGATAGATTCACATAAACTTTTGCTATTAAATATAGGTACATTAATTCAAGCATTTATTTCGAATAGTTTGTTATATGCATTATAACATTGATTTGGTGGTTGTTGAGTATGAACAATTATATTATGAGGCATCTAGCTAGGAACTAGTCCTAATGTTTGTGTACCTAGATAACTTGCCATGTTTGAAACAATGCTTTTAGCATTCAATTATTAGATGTTAGCTTCAATAGACTTGATGTCTTCCTCTGTTTTGTTGATTCTTTTGTCTATTTACTTCATGCTTGATCACATCTCTTGTTTGAATTGATGTATGCCATTTTGTAGATTACCATGCGCTTTTTGTACTTCCTTCTACATATTGATATGCACTTGTTATAGAGACTCCACCAGCACTCATAATAGGTGGTGTTCATCCTTGGAATTTTGATAGGTTATACATACTCTAATAATTATTGTTTCAACCATTTGCTAGCTATAAATTTCTTATTGTATTAATGATGTTAATTTTTTTGAACAAAAACTTGTCTATATTTTATTGTATATTAGCACATGGAAGGAGGAAGGGGAGGGTGTGTACACAACACAAAGTAAAAAACACGGGAGCACACCTATTAATTTGATGAATGTTTATCATGTGAAAGGAATAAAACTGATGGGAAAATTTTTGACATGATGTGAATATCTTCTATTTGATAAAGACTTGCAAAGACAAATTGACCTTGTGAATTAACCAATTCTATCAGCGTGAAAGTATGATTTGATGAATAAGATGGCAGGTGGCACCCAATAAAAGTCAAAGATAAATTATCTGAATGAAAAATAATATAAATAATTATGACAAAAGATAAAATTAATAGTGGCAAAACTTATAAATGACCTCAAAGGCTCTATGAAGGATTTTTTGTGATGGGCAACTTATATTTAGCTAAAATTAATTGGTTTTAGTGTGATTTTGTTATGTGTTATAATTAGTCATGTTGCCAACTAGGCTTACAAGCCAAACAATAGTTCATACAATGTTAATTGTGGATAACCACACAATGAATTCCACAATAGTGAATAATGGTAGAACACAACTAGATTTGGTAGATGATCACTCTAATAACACTTATGGTGGATGAGTACCTAGAGTCTATATTGAATAATAATTGATGATGTTATAGTTGAAGGTAAACATCTATAATAAATATACCATACATACCCTTAGGAAGGGATACAATGGTTCACAAAACTACTCAACCTCAACCCCTTATATAGACTTTACAGTTGGGTCCCAAAAATAGTTTTGACATTGAGCTAACTCTGTAAAGTCCTTCACATAATAGAAGAAAATTAAAATAAGGCATCATAATTAAAAATAAACAAATAATAAGTCCTTATTAATTTCAATATTTTTTTCTATTTAATTTAAACCTATTAAAATTTATTTTGTTTAGGAATCAATAAGTACCTCTGGTGTATGAGAAAGAAAATAACTTTGTGAATTACCTACTGCTTACTTTGAGAATATAATATATATATATATATATATATAGTATTATAACAACTTGATTATTATACATACTTATGTGGCAAGATTTAAACCTAAATCTCTTCCTTAAAGTCAAAGAATTTAATCAAATAAACTAATAACTTAACAACATTTGATAGAATTTATAATTAATATATAATCTTTTATAAACCCATAACCTCATAACTATATATATATATATATATATATATATATATATATATATATATATATATATATATATATATATATATATATATATATATATATATAGGTGTAGTGTATCCTCACTACACTTGAATGGAGTAAGGCCATTTGGCCATTTTTGAAGGTTGGTTCTAGTAAAATACCAAGCTACTCAAGGACTAGATGGAAGTCCAGGCGAAAACCAATTGAACTAGACCCCCAAGGAAGAGCATGCAAGTGTAATCACCCTGATGATAGGACCTGTGTGGTGAGGGCTCAAAGCATAACTGGATTTCCAATAAATTTGTAAGGCACCACAACATACCAGGTAGTTATAGCCAAAAAATAGGTTTGGGCTAAGGATGCCCAACTAGATCAAACAACTGATCACATCCAGCCAATGGTAATAACTAGAACAATGAGATTAAGCAAAAGAGAGATATTACCATAAAGGAATCCAACTGGGCTAGAGGATATAATTGGATTCCAACCAAACTATAGTTATTCCCAAAAAAATTAGGGTTTTTTACCCTTGAAACCCCCACATGGAGGGTCATTGTTCCCCTTACCCCCTAGACATGGTTACTATTGCTACCTCGAATCCCATACATTATGTAAAGGTGTTAATTCTCTAAATGTACAATATTTTCTATTTAAGGAGGTACAACATTTAAGGCACCTTATCTTTAGAGGAGTGGCCACAAATATGAGAACATTAATGACAGAGGATCTCAGTAGTAAATCTTAGGTATGGGCGACACAATCTCATCTTCAAAAAATCCAAGATCGAGCAACCTTGGGATTTCACATCATCATTATGGAGTGCCCTAGGTGGTAATTTTTGAAATGGGGCATTTTGAATAGTTATAGGGAAAAAAGCCTCATGTATCACCTATAAATATGTATCATTCTTCTTATTGTAACAAATATCGAAAGTCATCCATCTCCTAAGGGGTGCTTTCCTTAATTCCCTCTTGTGTCTTAGCCTAGATCGAGCCTTGCATAACCAACTAAGAAGTTTTCAAATTTCTTCTCTCTCTACATGTATGTAACTAAGAGTTCACACTAATAAGAATTTGTGACTACTTACATAATATTTGTTCTAGTTTTGGTGTGGGTGTTATGATTTGTTGTGTGTTCTTAAAGGGACTTATGTTCCTCGTGCACTATCGATTGCTACTTATGTGTTCATTCAATCTAATGTGGCACAAGAGGGTCTTATTATTTTCTTTGGAACATTGCCACCCTTAGATAGACTAGGTAGGCTTTGGTTTCTATAGTTTTACTTTCCTACAATTTACTTTTTTACATCTTTTCCTGCTTCCTTTCCCTTTCCCTTTTTCTCGAAGCAAGCTAGCTATGAGTAGGATTAGCATAGCATTGATAATACAAGACCCAAAGATCACATCCAGAAGCAATAAGACGACCTTGGATAAAAAACCTAGAGGTCATCCAATGATAGTCGTATCCCATGCTCTCCCAAACTTCCTAGGACTAGTGCTCCCCATGCAAGGCATAGTGCACTAGATGCACCCACTCAAAAGGAGGTTGGACGGCTAAAAACCACAATGACATGAGGTCATGGTGCTTGGGGAAATGCAAGGGTTGCATCTGGCCACCAACAATTTAGACTAGCATGCTTGATGGGGATTCAAATTAGAAAATCCATCCCAATAGTTCAAATTGGCATGCACGGTGAGACTTGAATTGGAAAAATCCATCCCTTGATAAAGAAGTTAGACCATGGTTATGGTGAAGGCCACGAGCATCCATTTATTTAAGCACTCTATAGATTCACCTAGCAACTCTACTACTAAAGAGGATCCATAAGAAGTCACCATCCTAAGGTTGAGGTTACAATAGGAACCTCAATATGGCTAGCAATATCTCCCACCTGGTAACTCCACTCTAAAAGGAAGTCACCATTGATATTAGGCAACTCGCAATAAAAAATAAAAAGCTATTGGTGCGAAAAAAATTGCAACACAAGAGTTGCCTAGGAGCCTCTATTTCATAAGGGAAGATATTTTGTGTCCCCATAATTGGAAGAAAAGAAAGAAGTAGGTGATTTCTATGGTCACTAGGGTGGGAGGGCCTCGACGCTGTGCCTAATGGATAGAGACCACCCACCATGTATTATAGTTTATTTTGCTATAGGCATGTATCAATATTTATAAATGAGCCAAATTTTGCAAGGGTGCAAGACCAAGGGATTGCAGCTGATGTGCCCACCTTCATTATCCTTCCCCTCAAAACCCCAAAATTTGGACTTCATGCCCAATGGATAAGGTAGTGGATTTTTGGGTTCCTTGTCCTCATTAAGCTAAGGATCCCCCATGAGTGGCCAAAATTATAGTGAATTCTCATTATGCTTGGGTGGAGTAAGGTCATTCAACCATTTTTTGAGGTTAGTTCTGGTAAAAGACCAAGTTACTCAAGGACCAAATGGAATTCCAAGAAAAATCCAAAAAACTGAACCCCTAGGGAAGATCACACAAGTGTAAATGCCCCAATGACAAGACCCACATGGTCAGGGCTTAAGGCATAACCAGAGTTTTGGTAAAATTGTAAGGTACTGCAACATACTAGGTAGTTAGAACCAGAAAAGAGGTTTGGTCTAGGGACACCTGACTAGATCAAACAACCAATCACATCCAACTAATAATAAAAACTAGAATAACTAGATAAAGCAAAATAAAGAGACTACCATAAAGGACTCCAACCAGGTCAAGGGATATAATCGGATTCCAACCATACTTTAGCTATGCCCCAAAAATTTAGGAGGGCAAAATTTTTCTTTGAGGGCTCCCACCCCCAAAACTCTTGCATGGAGGATCATTGGTCCCAAATACTCCCCTATCGGGGCTGCTACCACTACCTTATACCCCACACATTATGCAAAGATATATACTTCTTGATATGTATAGTCTTTTCTCTATAAGGAGTTACAATATTTAATGCACCTTATATTTAGAGGAACGACCATAGATATGAGAATATTAATGGAATGGGATCTCTATAGCAAATCTCCAACATGGGTGACATAATCTCACCTCTAATAAATCCTAGACCAAGCAACCTTGAGATTACACATCATCATTACGAAGTGCCCTGGGTAGGAATTTTTGAAATGAGGTATTTTTAATATTTGAAGGAAAAAAGGCCTCATGTATTACCTATAAATATGTATCATTCTTCTTATTGTAAAAAATATCGAAAGCCATCCATCTCCTAAGGGGTACTTTCCTTCATTCCCTATTGCATCTCGACCTGGCTTGAGCCTTCTATAGTTGATCAAAATAATTTAAACCTCTTCTCTCTCTACATGGATGTAGCTTAGAGTTCACACTAATAAAAAATTGTGATACTTACAAAATCATTGTCCTATTTCAGCTGTGGGTGTTCTATTTTGTTGCGTTCTTAGAGGAACCTATGTTCATCATGCACTTTCGATCACTACTCATGTGTTCATTCAACTTGTCATGGTGCGAAAGGGTCTTATTATTTTCTTTAGCACATTGCCACCCTTAGATAGGCTATGTAGGCTTTGGTTTTTGTAGTTTTACTTTTCCACAAATTTTTTTGCTTTCTTTCCCTTTCTCTTTTCCTCGAAGCATGTTGGAGTATATTACATTATTTGGTACATGCTAACGTACCCCCATGATAGCTTCATGGTATGTTTGTAAATAATAGATTAGGGTTGATTCATAGTTTAGAGTGTAAGTTATATTTCCCCTTTTAAGTAAATGTGTATGTAGGAAATGCACAAGTGTCATGTAAATTTATAATGTGCAAGAAATACACAAGTGTCATGTGAGTTAGTGTGCAAGTGTAAGTTGAGTCTATATGCACAAGTGTCTTGTATGTATGAGAACAAATATGTAATGTAAAGATATCCACAAGTATCTTATATTAGAGTGTGCAAGTTATAGAAGTGTAAGAGTCATGTATAGGCATGCATATGTTATAGTGTCAAGTGTTCATCAAATATGCAAGTGACAAGTAGATAAGCCAAGATTCATGAGACTTGGCATATGGAAAAATAATAGTCAAGTATCCAAAGAGTCACACTACTATGACTATATTATAGAGATAATGCTCCATAGATGATATATACAACGATCATCAACTACAATTCTTATATCTTGTAAGAGAAAGAAGAGTAATAAATATTGCATACATTTTGAGTAATTAATATTGTAAATTGTATGACATGCTTAGTACATGTTGATTAAGGCTATTTACATTCGTATTATTGCTTATTATTGAATGTTATTTCATATATTATAAGACTTCTTTTACATATTAATTTACTCATATTATTCTACTCTTATTATTATCTTGACCTTATTATATTATGGCTATATTATATTTTATCATCTGATATTTGTGGTAGTATGAAGGCTTAAAAAGACATCAAATCAAGCTAGCTAAGAGTAGGATAAGTGTAGCACTAAGAAGACGAGCGCCAAAGATCACTTCCAAAATCAAGGAGTCGACCTTGGATTAAAAACCCTAGAGTTCATTCGATAGGAGTCATATTTCATTCTCTTCCAAACTTCCTAGGACTGGTGCCCCCATGCAAGGCATAGGGTATTGGACACACTCACTTGGAAGGAGGCCAGAGAGCCAAAAACTACAACTGTGGGAGGTCACTATGCTTAGGGAGGCGCAAAGGTTGCATTTTCCCCCAAAAAAAGGTATAATTATATTATATGCATAATATTTCCATACACCTTACAGGCTTAGTTGTCTGTACAAAATTTAAAAATGATTTTAGATGCGACTGGTAGGTGTAATATCCTTGCCAATGTTGATACAATTCATACTTTAAACTATGAAACAAAAGTATACATAACTTAAGTTTTCAATTTGGATCAATTAATTGTGCTTCCTCAAGATTGATTTTTCACTTCTCTTCAAGTAACTCTTGTTGTAGTTGGGTTCTTTGTTCTCTCTCTGCAACCATAGCATCTTCCTTATGTTGTAACTCTACTAGGGCTTGCTTAATTGCTTCTTTTCCTCCCAATTGCTTTCTCCTATAATTTTGTGTTCTCTCTCTACATTCATGGTATTTTCATTCAGTTGTAACTCTGCTAGGGCTTGCTTATTTACTTCTTTTCCTCCCAATTGCTTTCTCCCATAGTTTTGTTATCATTGCACCCAATGTCGCTCATTTTGGCAACCTTCTCTTCTTTTTTTCTTTGTGATTTTGAGGTGCAAATGGGTTGTATTTATAGCCTCATTGCTAAGTTGTCTACCTTCCTATTGTGCTTCCACCCAATGTGGGAGTAAGTAGTGTAATCAAAGCTCCACCCACTAGACTTAAGAGCCTATAGAGAAATTCACTCATCCTTGGATCACTGTCATAGCATACCGAGTGGCTATCACATGTAGAGTTGGCTACAAAGCACAAAACGTTCCTTGAGCCACACCTATCACCAAGGAGATCCTTTTCCCAAACACTGACCCAAGTCGTTCGCCACTTTAATAACATCCTCATTAGTATTGATAGGATTTAATTTGAGGTATTTTTTAATGCTTATACCCATTTGATAGATTCACATTAACTTTTTCTATTGAATATAAGTACATTAATTCAAGCATTTGTTTCGAATAGTTTGTTATATGCATTATAACATTGATTTGGTGGTAATTGAGTATGAACAATTATATTATGAGGCATCTAGCTAGGATCTAGTCCTGATGTTTTTGTACCTAGATAATTTGTCATGTTTGAAACAATGCTTTTAGCATTCAATGATTAGATGTTAGCTTCAATAGACTTGATATCTTCCTCTATCTTGTTGTTTATTTTGTCTATTTACTTCATGCTTGATCACATCTCTTGTTTGAATTGATGTATGCCATTTTGTAGATTACCATGCACTTATTGTACTTCCTTCTACATATTGATATGCACTTGTTATAGAGACTCCACCAACACTCATAATAGGTGGTGTTCATCCTTGGAATTTTGATATGTTATGCATTACTCTAATAATTATTGTTTCAGTCATTTGCTAGCTATAAACTTCTTATTGTATTACTGATGTTAATTTTTTGAACAAAAACTTATCAATATTTTATTGTATATTAGCACATGGAGGGTGGAAGGGGAGGGGGTGTATATGACATAAAGTAAAAAATGCGGGAGCACACATATATTAATTTAATGAATGTTTATCATGTGAAAGGAATGAAACTGATGGGAAATTTTTTGACACGATGTGAATATCTTCTATTTGATAAAGACATGCAAAGACAAATTGACCTTGTGAATTAACCAATTCTATCAATGTGAAAGTATGATTTGATAAATAATATGGCAGGTGGCACCCAAAAAAAGTCAAAGACAAATTATTCGAATGAAAAACAATATAAATAATTATGACAAAGGATAAAATTAATATTGGCAAAACTTATAAATGACCTCAAAGGCTCTATGAAGGATTTTTTTGTGTTGGGCAACTTATATTTAGCTAAAATTAATTGGTTTTAATGTGATGTTGTCATGTGTTATAGTTATTCATGTTGCCAACTAGGCTTACAAGCAAAACAATAGTTCATACAATGTTAATTGTGGATGACCACACAATGAATTCCACAATAGTGAATAATGGTAGAATGGAACTAGATTTGGTAGATGATCACTCTAATAATGCTTATGGTGGATGAGTACCTAGAGTCTATATTGAATAATGATTGATGATGTTATAGTTGAAGGTAAACACCTAAAAGAAATATACCATACATATTCTTAGGGAGGGATACAATGGTTCACAAAACTACTCAACCTCAACCCCTTATATAGACTTTACAATTGGGTCCCAAAAATAGTTCTGACATTGAGCTAACTCTGTAAAGCCCTTCACATAATAGAAGCATATTAAAATAAGGTATCATAATTATAAATAAACAAATAATAAGTCCTTATTAATTTCAATAATTTTTTCTATTTAATTTAAACCTATTAAAATTTTATTTTGTTTAGGAATCAATAAGTACCTCTGGTGATATGAGAAAGAAAATAACTTTGTGAATTACCTAATACTTACTTTGAGAATATATATATATATATATTTTTTTGTTTAGGAATCAATAAGTACCTTTGGTGATATGAGAAATAAAATAACTTTGTGAATTACCTAATACTTTGAGAATATATATGTTATTAGTATTATAACAACTTGACGATTATGAATACTTGTGTAGCAAGATTCAAACCTCAATCTCTTCATTAAAGTCAAAGAATTTAATCAAATAAACTAATAACGTAACAAAATTTGATAGAATTTATAATTAATAATAATATATAATCTTTTATAAACCCATAACCTCATAACTATATATATAAGGTGTAGTGAATTCTCACTACACTTGGATGGAGTAAGGTCATTTGGCTATTTTTGGAGGTTGGTTTTGGTAAAATATCAAGTTACTCAAGGACTAGATGGAAGTCCAAGCGAAAACCAATTGAACTAGACCCCCAAGGAAGAGCATGAAAGTGCAATCACCCTGATGATAGGACCCGTGTGGTGAGGGCTCAAAGCATAACTGGATTTCCAATAAATTTTTAAGGCACCACAACATACCAAGTAGTTATAGCTAAAAAAGGAGTTTTGTCTGAGGATGCCCAACTAGATCAAACAACTGATCACATCCAGCCAATGGTAATAACCCAAACAATGAGATTAAGCAAAAGAGAGAGATTATCATAAAGGACTCCAACTGGGCTAGGGGATATAATCATATTCCAACCAAACTTTAGTTATGCCCTAAAAATTTAGGGGTTTTCACCCTTGAAACCCCTGCATGGAGGGCCATTGTTCCCCCTATCCCCAAGCCATGGTTTCTATCGCTACCTCAAACCCCATACATTATGTAAAGGTGTATAATTCTCTAAATGTATGATCTTTTCTATGTAAGGAGGTACAACATTGAAGGCACCTTATCTTTAGAGGAGTGGCCATAAATATGAGAACATTAATGGCAGAGGATCTCTGTAGTAAATATTTGGTATGGGCGATACAATCTCATCTTCAATAAATCCAAGATCGAGCAACCTTGGGATTTCACATCATCATTATGGAGTGCACTAGGTTTTGAAATGAGGCATTTTGAATAGTTATGGGAAAAAAGCCTCATGTATCACCTATAAATATGTATCATTCTTCTTATTGTAAAAAATATCGAAAGTCATCCATCTCCTAAGGGGTGCTTTCCTTCATTCCCTCTTGTGTCTTAGCTTGGCTCGAGCCTTGCATAGCCAACTAAGAAGTTTTCGAACCTCTTCTCTCTCTACATGTATGTAACTAAGAGTTCACACTAATAAGAATTTATGACTACTTACGTAATCTTTATCCTAGTTTTGGTGTGGATGTTATGTTTTATTATGTGTTCTTAAGGGGACTTATGTTCCTCATGCACTGTCGATCGCTACTCATGTTTTCATTCAATATAATGTGGCACAAGAGGGTCTTATTATTTTCTTTGGCACATTCCCACCCTTAGATAGACTAGGTAGGCTTTGGTTTCTATAGTTTTACTTTCCTACAATTTACTTTTTCACATCTTTTTCTGCTTCCTTTCCCTTCTCTTTTTCTTAAGGCAAGCTAGATAGGAGTAGGATTAACATAGCATTGATAATAAAATATCCAAATATCACATACAAAATCAAGAATTCGACCTTGGATAAAAACCCTAGAGGCCATCCAACGATAGTCGTGTCCCATGCTCTCCCAAACTTCCTAGGACTAGCGCCCCCCATGTGAGGCATAGTGCACTAGATGCACCCACTCAAAAGGAGGTCGAACGACTAAAAACCACAATGACATGAGGTCATGGTGCTTGGGTAAGCGCAAGGGTTTCATCTGGCCATCAACAATTTAGACTGATATGCCTGATGGGGATTCAAATTGGAAAATCTATCCCAATAGTTCAATTGGCTTGCATGGTGGGACTTGAACTGGAAAAATCCATCCCATGATCAAGAAGTTAGGCCATGGTTATGATGAAGGCCACGAGCATCCATTTATTGAATCATATATTTACCTAGCAACTCTACTGCTAAAGAGGACCCATAAGAAGTCACCATCCTAAGGTTGAGGTTACAATAGGAACCTCAATATGGCTAGCAATATCTCCCACCTGGCAACTTCACTCTAAAAGGAATTCACCATTGGTATTAGGTAACTCGTAATAAGAAAATAAAGAGCTATTGGTACAAAAATAATTACAACACAAGGGTTGTCTAGGAGCCCCTATTTCATAAGGGAAGAGATTTTGTGTCCCCATAACTGGAAGAAAAGAAAGAAGTAGATGATTTCGATGGTCACTAGGGTGGGAGGGCCTCGACTCCATGCTTAATGGATATAGATCACCCACCATGTATTATAGTTTCTTTTTCTATAGGCATGTATCAAAATTTACAAACGAGCCAAATTTTGCAAGGGTGCAAGACCAAGGGATTGCAGCTAATGTGCCCACCTTCATTACCCTTCCTCTCAAAACCCCAAAATTTGGATTTTGTGCCCAATGGATAAGGCAATGGCTTTTTGGGTTTCTTGTCCTCATTAAGCTAAGGATCCCCCATGAGTGGCCAAAATTATAATGAATTCTCACTATGCTTGGGTGGAGTAAGGTCATTCAACCATTTTTGGAGGCTAGTTCTGGTAAAAGACCAAGTTACTCAAGGACCAAATGGAAGTCCAAGCAAAACCCAAACAACTGGACCCCCGAGGAAGAGAACACAAGTGTAAACACCTCGATGACAAGACTTGCATGGTGAGGGCTCAAGGTATAACCAGAGTTTTGGTAAAATTGTAAGACATTGCAACATACTAGGTAGTTAGAACCAGAAAAAAGGGTTGATCTAGGGACACCTGACTAGATCAAACAATCGATCACATCCAACTAGTAATAAAAACCAGAATAACTAGATAAAGCAAAATAAAGAGACTACCATAAAGGACTCCAACCAGGTCAAGGGATATAATCGGATTCCAACCATACTTTATCTATGCCCCAAACATTTAGGAGGGCAAATTTTTTCTTGAGGGTTCCCACCCCCAAAACCCTCGCATGGAGGATTATTGGTCCCAAATACTCCCTTGTCGGGGCTGCTACCACTACCCTAGACCCCACACATTATGCAAAGGTATATAGTTCTTTATATGTATAGTCTTTTCTCTATAAGGAGTTACAACATTTAATGCACCTTATATTTAGAGGAACGACCACAGATATGAGAACATTAATGGAAGGGGATCTCTATAGCAAATCTCCAGCATGGGCAACATGATCTCACCTCCAACAAATCTTGGACCAAACAACCTTGAGATTGCACATCATCATTATAGAGTGCCCTGGGCAAAATTTTTGAAATGAGGTATTTTGAATATTTGAAGAAAAAAGGCCTTACGTATTACCTATAAATATGTATCATTCTTCTTATTGTAAAAATATCAAAAGCCATCCATATCCTAAGGGGTACTTTCCTTCATTCCCTCTTGCATCTCGACCTGGCTTGAGCCTTCTATAGTTGATCAAAAAGTTTTTAAACCTCTTCTCTCTCTGCATTGATGTAGCTTAGATTTCACACTAATAAGAATTTGTGATACTTACAAAATCATTGTTCTAGTTCAGGTGTGGGTGTTCTATTTTATTATGTTCTTGGAGGAACCTATGTTCCTCATGCACTGTCGATCACTAATCATGTGTTCATTCAACTTGTCATGGTGCGAGAGGGTCTTATTATTTTCTTTAGCGCATTGCCACCCTTAGATAGGCTAGGTGGGCTTTGGTTTTTGTAGTTTTACTTTTCCATAGCTTTTCCTGCTTTCTTTCCCTATCTCTTTTCCCCAAAGCATGTTGGAGTATATTACATTATTTGGTACATGCTAACGTACCCCCATGATACCTTTATCATATGTTTGTAAATAATATATTAGGGTTGATTCATAGTTTCGAGTGTAAGTTATATTTCCCCTTTTATGTAAATGTGTATGTGCAGGAAATGCACAAGTGTCATGTAAAGTTATAATGTGTTGGAAATACACAAGTGTCATGTGAGTTAGTGTGCAAGTGTAAGTTGAGTCTATATGCACAAGTGTCTTGTATGTATGAGAACAAATATGTAATGTAAATATGTGCACAAGTATCTTAGATTAGAGTGTGCAAGTTATAGAAGTATAAGAGTCATGTATAGGTGTGCATATGTTATAGTGTCAAGTATTCATCAAGTATGCAAGTGACAAGTAGATAAGCCAAGATTCATGAGACTTGGCATATGAAAAGGAATAGTCAAGTATCCAAAGAGTCACACTACTATGTCTATATCATAGATATAATGCTCCATAGGTGATATATACAACGATCATCAACTACAATTCTTATATCTTGTAAGAGAAAGAAGAGTAGTAAATATTGCATACATTTTGAACAATTAATATTGTAAATTGTATTACATGCTTAGTACTTGTTGATTAAGGATATTTACATTCATATTACTGCTTATTATTGAATATTATTTCATATATTATAAGACTTCTTTTACATATTAATTTGCTTATATTATTCTACTCTTATTATTATCTTGACCTTATTATATTGTGGCTATATTATATTCAATCCTGTGATATTTTTGGTAGTATTAAGGCTTAAAAAACCATCAAAGCAAGCTAGCTAAGAGTAGGATAAGTGTAGCACTAAGAAGACGAGTGTCAAATATCACTTCCAAAAGCAAGGAGTCAACCTTGGATTAAAATCCCTAGAGGTCATCCGATAGGACTCATATCTCATGCTTTCCCAGACTTCCTAGGACTGGTGCCCCCCATGCGAGGCATAGGTTATTGGACACACTCGCTTGGAAGGAGGCTAAAGCACCGAAAACTACAACCGTGGGAGGTCACGATGCTTAGGGAGGCACAAGGGTCACATTTACCCCAAAAAAAAGGTATAATTATAATATATACAAAATGTTTCCATACATATTGCAGGCTTAGTCACCTGTACAAAATTTTAAAATGATTTTAGATGCGACTGGTAGGTGTAAGATCCTTGCCAATGTTGATACAATTCATACTTTAAACTATGAAACAAAAGTATACATAACTTAAGTATTCAATTTGGATCAATTAATTATGCTTCCTCAAAAATGATTTTTTACTTCTCTTCAAGTAACTCTTGTTGCAATTGGGTTCTTTGTTCTCTCTCTGCATCCATAACATCTTCCTTATGTTGTAACTCTACTAGGGCTTGCTTATATGCTTCTTTTCCTCCCATAATTTTGTGCTCTCTCTACATTCATAGTATTTTCCTTCAGTTGTAACTCCGCTAGGGCTTTCTTATTTGCTTCTTTTTCTCCCAACTGCTTTCTCCCATAGTTTTATTATCATTGCCTCAATGTCACTCATTTTGGTAATTTTATCTTCTTTTTTATTTGAGATTTTAAGGTGCAAATGGGTTGTATTTATAGCCTCATTGCTAAGTTGTCTGTCTTCCTATTATGCTCCCATCCAATGTGGGAGTAAGCAGTGTAATCGAAGCTCCACCCATTAGACTCAAGAGCCTATAGAGAAACCCACTCATTGTTGGATCACTGTCATACCATGCCGAGTGGTTATCATGTGTAAAGTTGGCTACAAAGCACAAAAAGATCCTTGAGCCACACCAATTACCAAGGAGATCATTTCCCCAAACATTGACCCAAGTCGTTCGCCACTTGGACTAGAATTTTGCTAAACAAAAATGTTGTCCATGAAAAATAAAATACTAATCCACCTCCACTTCTCATTGTCGTCATTGTGAGTTGAAGTATTAAGAGAACCATGTCACTGCCATGGCTAGAAGTACCATGGTAGTGGTCCATACTACTAACCCTAAGCTTGTAAAAAAAATATAGGCCCTAGCAACAATGGGGCATACAGTGAGGCTAAAAAAACCATGGCCTAATCAACATAGGTTCACGATAATTACAAAAAACTCCCATAATTGTACTTCCCATAGGTCATTGTGTAACCATTAAGAAACTAGAATAGAAGTCGACTACCATACGATAAATCTATCAATGCAACTCCACCCAATGGACTCAAGAGACTATAGAAAAACCCACACATCATTGGATCATTTTTACACCATGTTGAGTGGCCATCACATACATCATCGACTGAAGAGTATAAAAATTTCGTAGGTTGCATCAAGAAGATTCATCCCCTAGACGTCGACATAAATCGTCTACCACTTAGGCCAAAACTCTGCCAAACAAAAATGTCATCCGTGAAAGAAAACAAAAATACTGATCCACCATCATTTCTTCCCATTGCTATCACCATGAGTTAAAGTATTCAAAGAACCATAATTGCTGTATGGTTATGGCTAGAAGTACCATGGTAGTAGCCCATGCTATTAACCCTAAGCTTGCACTTAATACACATAAACCCTAATAAAACTTTCATAAAATATTATTATTATTATTTTTTGGATTTGGTTAGTGTGGGAAACCCCTATGACCGACGTACATGGCTGAAGAGTCTCTTCCCAACCATGACCCCTCCTAAAGTTGAGAGCTATACTTATCAATAGAGAATTTAACACAACCACCACACACCCACCCCCTCACACCCACCACCACACACTCGTACATGTATTAAATTAATTTATTGGAATATTAGAGTGGTATGTTTTTGGGTTTTAATTTAATAGATTGAAGTTCAAATTTCCATATAAAAAAATATTTTTTAAAAACTTGTGTTTTATCCTAAAATTTTATAACGCAAGAGAATATCGTAATAATATGTCTTTTGGCTTTTATGAAAAACACCAAATTCAAACTCCTATAAAAGAAAATAAACCCCTTTCAACATTAATAATATGTCTTTCGCTTTTATCAAAAACATTAATAATATATCTTTTTACTTTTATCAAAAATATTAATGTCTAGTCTTCATGCCATTCCAACTTCTAACATTAGATAGATGTTCTTTTTTAAAAGTCATACGATGATATTTTTATAGAAGTCAATATTTATCTTTAATATTTATAAATATTATTATATAATGTTGATAGACAGTTGCCCTAATGCTTAACATGATGGTTGTTTCTTAAATGGTCTTGTGTTCAAACCCCTTGAATGTGGTTGTTAATATAATGTGTAAACGTTATATAATAATGCATTATATAAGATTTCTATATTAAAAAAAAATATAAAATCATAATACAAGGATTTTATAGAATCGCCCTTAATACTTAACTTTTAAAAGAAAGTTATTGCATTTACAACTCTAAAATATTTGTAAACATTTAATATAATGAGCAATAAAAATAACTTTTAAAAGAAAGTTATTGCATTTACAACTCTAAAATATTTGTAAACATTTAATATAATGAGCAATAAAAATAACTTTTAAAAGAAAGTTATTGCATTTACAACTCTAAAATATTTGTAAACATTTAATATAATGAGCAATAAAAATAAATATATGCAGACCCTTTAAATAAATTTATAAGAACTTGGATTGTGATTATTCTTACCGTTGTATAGAATATATCATAGTAGGATACATAATTGATTGAATATCTTGTTGTTCCTATACTAGTATTAATTAAGTCCACGTAATCATTGTAAACTTATTCTATTACTTACCATGTTACCCCCTGTATACAGCATATCTATCTCATAGTTTCTCACAATTACACTCTTTGTTTTGCATTTATGTCTAAGTCTTAGCTAATTCATCTTAGCAAGTACAATCTTGTAGCTGGATTTTTGGTGTCAGCCTTCGAGCAATGGAGAGAGATGTGTGGCAACAACTAATAGAAATTGGAAACCAATGGAACATTCACTAATCTAAACAAATAGTTTAGATGCCTGTCTGTTTTGTCAATGCCAAGTTTTGTGTGAGTGTGATTTCAGTGGGTGATGTCACCGTCAAAACTGCAATGGGATGATGGATTTGCTGTTCTTCTGGTTGGGTTGTAGGCAAAATAAACCAATCCCCTCCCCTGCCCACCGCTATCTGTCTACAATTTAGATTATAGTCATCAATCAAAATCTGTTGCATGGATAGTCATCAGTCAAAATCTGCATGGGGGAGAAAAGGAAATGGTGAAAATAAGCAAGTTGTTGGAGTTTGCTTGCAATAACTGAAGAGAACTCCATTTATGAGGGAAAGAATCAAGCAAATTAAAGACCAATCAAGCTGAGACAAAATACCAGCATTGATTGATGAATGTAGGAGGGGGTGGGCATTAATGTTGTGGAGTTTTATTTTTTGGACAAAATGGATAGAAGACAACAATGACAATCGTGATGGGTGCCGGAAAAACCTGGAGGAAAATCAAGAAGCCAATGAATGAAGATGGAGATGCGTAGGAGTGAATGAATGCAGGTTGGAGGTGAGTAGATACGTGTGCAAAGTCATCATTTTTGGGTGCTTTTGTCCTGAAAAGATGACTCGAATGGAGACTGCACGCCAAGTGCTGGACAAAATCAGCACAAGACAGTCGTGATGGATGCCGTGAAAGCCTCACAAAAATCAACACAGAGACGGAGGAGGAGAAGAAGAATCTCATCTAGTGTAGGTGGGGGTGTGTTGTTTCTTTCTTGTTCTTCCCCAAATACCCCTTCCCTCTTTTGTCCACTAGCCTTTCCTACCCCGTCCTCCTGGGAAACGCTTGATTCTCTATTTTCTTTTTTTGGGGTCACCTTTTCTTTTTACCCAGAGGAAATTTTGACATACCCACAAAAGATTTTGACATGTGGAGATTGGAATACTGTGTATTCAAGTATGCCTGCTATGGCTGAAGAGGTGGGGAAGACTTGTTTTCGGTTCAGAGATGGTGGGTGGGATTGGATTTCTTTGCTTGTGTTTCTTGTTTCTTTTTTTCCGCTGAAGGGAGGAGGAGATTTGAGAGAAATTGTAACGGTATTGGGGAAATGACAGATGGCAAATGGGTCGTGCATGGTGATGTTCGAAATGATGTTTATTATGGTTGTTCAGACATTATTGCCCAGTTGATGGTTGTGGGTGTTTGACACATGTTTGCATCCAAGGTAAAGGGGAGAGAGAGAGAGGGGGGAAGTGTGTTGAATGGAAGCATGTTGGGATCTGGCTTCTGTTTTTGTTTGTGCTAACACGATTTTTGGGCACGTCTTGTCGTGTAAGATGTTCTCTGCAGTTGTCAGGGGAGTCCCAAAATAGGTTAGGGTCTTACTTTTCTTGTATGTACGTGGTTTCCTATGGGAACCACCACCAACAACGCCCAACCCCACTCTTGTACAGATGCATTTAATTTATTTTTCTTGTTAATGATCTGGATTCTGCCTTATGTTTTTGTGCTGCATGTGGGTTGTTCTAATCTTGCTAACTTGCCTTTTTGCCTCTTTGTGTGTGTGGGTGTTTGTTTGTTGGAGTTCAGAATGGTTATGAGCATTGCAAGCAACTCTACAAGCTTGGAATCAGTGATGAATACAACAGAGAAGTCCAGAGCTTCCCCACATTTGAGCCAGCAACAAGTGCCTTCTGTGTCCACCGAGTCTCAAAATTTGAAAACTCTGGCTGAGGTAAACAGCGATGATGATGGTGGTGTCCACCAGCCTGACATTGCACTAGATTTGAGTTTGGGAATCAGGAGCAGGAGTAGCTTTGATGGGCATGGTGGGTTGGGAGAGGAAATTGATCTGATGAAAAATGGAGAGAATGGACCGCAGGAAGGGTGTGGTGGAAACGGAGGTGGGGAGGCTTCCAAAACGGTGGGTGAAAGCACAGGCTCTGCACAAGGGGGGTCTTCCGAAGCTCGCATTTACCCATGCTTATTCTGTTCTAGGAAGTTCTACAGTTCTCAGGCACTGGGAGGGCACCAAAATGCTCACAAGAAGGAGAGAACTGCTGCGAGGAGAGCTCAGAGATCGCACATGAATATTCAGCAGAGATTTTGCAGTCTGGCTCCTTCACCGCCAATTTTTGCCCCCGACTTTGGTGCGAATTCCAGCCTTTTGAACAGGTCTCTTTGTATAAGGGCTCATTCTGCCACCATTCAAGGGGGAGTAGGAGTGACTCTTGGAGGAGGAGCAGGAGGAGGAGGAGGAGGAGGGGGCAAAGGAATAGATGGGTGGGTTCGCCCCCTTGTTGGAAGTCAAACCAATGTGGGTAGGTATTTTCCTCCTGATCTTTCAGAAAGATTTGATTGCAGAGGAGGAGGAGCTCGCCACTTTGTAAATGGCTTGAACAGAGGCTATGGCTTCCCAGAAGATGAAATGGGTTTTGTTAAATGGCCGGGTAGCTTTAGGCATGCAGTGGAACCAAGAGGAGGAGATGGCTCGGCCTCCGGCTCCTGCCCGGCCTTGGGCCCAGGTTCTTCTCAGAAAAGGTTTAAAGGTGGAGATGCTCAGTTCTCAGATCCTGGTTTGGGTTTGGCATCGGATGATCATAAGCTGGACTTATCCTTGCGATTGTGACCAAAGCCCAATTGCAAATATCAACTTCATTACATGCCATCTTGATGTAATTTCATCTCTTGCTTGATTTAATTTTTCAAGAGAGAAGGGAGAAGGAGAGAGTTGAATTTCATCTCTTGCTGCATGCGTCACCCAAGCAAGTTTCTCTCTAGCCCATGTTTTTGCCTGCTCAATTTTCAAGTCACTGAGCAGCCATCTTGTACATTTTGCTCGAAGGCATAGAGAGACTCATAAAACTGCTTGATTTTTTCCCCTGCAAGCAGTTTCTCTAGGTCGTCGTTTTGCAACAACTCAAATTTGCTAGAACTACTGGTTGCGTTTCTCAGAAATGCTAAGCTTGCTTTTGTTTACTTCAGAGAATAAGCTGCTTAGTACGCTGGATCTATGGACTTGCTTGTAATAAGAGTAGAAAAGCAATTATAGCTTCCATTCGTTTCCCGAGTATATATTGTGTTTTTGCCTATGTATTTTTTCATGAAGGAGAATCTGGGACTTTTAAAAGTTGCAAAATTATGTCTAAGGAGGCCTTCTACTTAAGCTTTGTAGTGTTTTGAATGGTCCCTTTTCAGTATTCAAACTCTTTTTTATTATGCAAAGAAAGCTCGGAAAGATTTTAATGGCTGTCAATATTCTTGGGATACTACTGTTGGGAGAATGGCTTGAGACCCTCTGAATGCATATGTTTCTGAATGATTCATTGTGAATGATAAGTTAGACAAACTATTGGATAAGTCTTTTAATTTAATCCATTTAAATCTTTTTGACTTCTCACTAAGACATTAAAACACTCCATCGTTTCTCTTGACCTTCCCCAAGTATATACATGACCTTGTTCAACAATGATTCTTATTAGTCCAACAGAAGACAAGTACCTGAAGGTTTCAGTTTTTATTCACTATCCATTCTTTGCCAACAATCTCTATTAAATAGAAACACCAAAGGGGACAATTTCATTGTTTATCTATTATTTATTATTTCATTGTTTAAAAGCACCAAATGAGACAATTTTTTAATTCCTGGAAAAGAAAAATCCTTCTGCAAATTCATTGTGTATTTTTACAATTATTCCTTCGGGTTAATTGATTGCAGTAATTAAGAGTGGTCTGGCTACTTATTGTTGTAGAACAGTTGTAATATGTTTTCTTATAAGAGTTTTAAATCGTTTAAAGGTTGAATAGGTATGCATCTTGTCTCCCCGTATACACTGTTGGTTGAGGATTTCCACTGGATTGTGCAAAGAAAATTAACAGTGTAGTGAATGTGTTCAATACCACGTGGCATCTTGTGTCATATGTTGCATCCAATGAATGATCAATATTGGGAGATTCAGATGGGTTATCGGGCTAATAAGTGATGCTGCAACTTTGTTTTTCTGTCACATCCTCTTTGTCTGTAATATCTCCATCTCATCCCAATCTGTCAACTTTTGCACTATTTCCATGAAGACTGTCAATTTATATGACCATTTTCTATCACCTCTTACAGCCATTGCTCAAATATAAGACGGAGGATGTATCGGGTAATGTTTTGTTTCATGTGTTATAGATCATTTTATTTTTAAGAAAAAGATGTTTATCATTTGGCATATATTTCATTTTTTGTTCCTTGTAAATTCAATTTGTGTTTTTTTGGTTTCTCAGTTCAGTCTTGGAATTCTTTTCTTCACAGATTCCCCATTTATCAGAACATATACAGGACTAAAATTTCAGGAGTTGATGTGTTAGCGTTGAGAGAAATTACTTGCAAGGAAGTGTTTGTGAACAATGCATTAGAGCAAGGACACAGGTAAAGAATGATGATTTCCAGTCCTTGGGTGATGAGATTTCTTAGTGTTAAAAAAAATTCATCTACTTTTACTTTTATCCCATGTCCTGCCTTATGTCTGAATTCATGAAGTTTTTATGAAAGTTTATAACCAATCATCTTGTGCTGCAAAGCGTAGTCAAACGTTTTTTTTTTAATTGGTTATATGAGATTGAAACGGGTCCCACCCGCATTACATCATCACCACATAGTGGTATTACAACAAATCTTAAATATTATCCATATATCATTTGTCAAGATTTGAATCTTAGTCTCCTCTTTAATACTGAGGAATCTAACCATTTGAGCTAATGCCACTATTACAACAGATCTTAGATCTTATCCATAGATCATTTGTCAAGATTTGAATCTTGGTCTCCTCCTTAATATTGAGGAATTTAACCATTTGAGCTAATGCCACTTGATAAGCATAGTCAAACATTGAAATCACATGTTAAATTTATATAAATTGTGTGTGTTAAAATGTTACTATTCTGTTTATATTTGTCAGATAATTGTTATTTCATTCACAATGTTGCGGATTTATGATCTTCTGTTTGCATCATTGTCCTTTGGATGACCTTTAACCTTAGCCTTATCTTGGGGGTTGGAATTAACTTAACATGTTCCCAAAAATAAAGGGGGTTTGACGCCAAATGAAATAATGCACCAGGTTGTCAGAATAGATGATGCTTCCAAGTTAGGGGTTTAATTGTGTACCATGGATGTTTCTGCATAGGGAAGAACCTGCAGATATGCATTGTTCATTAGGCGGAGTTCATCTCTTTATTCCCTTAATACAGCTGTAAAATTCCACATATTCTATACCAACAAAAAAAATATAGAAGAAACTCTGCTTTGCATTATAAAAAGGTCAACTTTACCTAGCTTTCTGTAAGATAATATATTAATAATTCAATCTGCTATTTGGAAAATCAATTGGTTATTCAAGTTGTCGAAAACTGGTTTGCTTGCGACATGGTTAAAAGTCTTTAGTGAAGGTTCAAACTAACAGTTTGCTCTTATTGATGGACACTACAATGACTTCATCTTTGATAAAGTTGAATATATTGTGACACTACTATTTAAATTTTTCATAACTGAAGTCTTTGCTTTATTTTAAAGTGAATTACAGTGGTCAGATTTAGTGCAACAAATTGGCTATGGGTTTTACTTTGTAATTCTTGGGAGAGGTCTTTAAATTTCAAATTGGGTGAGAAAATTCTTATATAGACTTACATTCCAGCTCCATAGGTATATATTTGATCTTTTTTGAATGATTTTGTAGTTTGTTTTTTGCTTGAGAAAAAGGGGTTGGACTTGGGTCCCCCACCCTTGATAAATCACAACTCTCTTCTATAAAGCTTGAGAGTTTACAAACATATTCAATTCTCATTTCAATTGAGATACTATAACTAGATACTTACATATTTTTTCACAAAAAGTTTGAATTTTTTATATTCATTTTATGGATCTTCTTCAATTTTTTTTTGTAAATACAAATATTCAACATCATTTTTCTTGACAATTTCCAATCTTGTTCATCCATCCATCCAAGTGAAATCTTGATTGGTGATGGTCTTGATGATGCCAAGCTGTCATTGTGCCACTTGAATATTCATAACTGCTTTGTTGGCTCCATGCTTTTGCTGCTCTGCTTTGATATTTCGAACGGTTGGTCCTATTGTTCCTTGATGTTGCTGCACCCCTTTGAAATCCATAAACATTATGCTTTTTCTGCCAAACACTGCCATACTTGATGCCTTTCTGACTCCATGTAGATCTAACATATTGATGCCTTAAGCCATGCCTCCAATATTGTTGCCGCTTATGTATGCTGCAACCTTTACCTGACATTTTGTTTCCTTTGATTTTTCAACAATTTGTTTTTCATTTTAAATTCTTCTTTACAATCTTCTCTCTTATACCTTTCTTTTGGTGCATCCTTGTGCACTTTTGACAAAACTTCCTTGGACTTTGTTGCTGCTTCTTCCTTGGACTCTATTGTTGTTGCTACTATAAATTCAACTTTTGAATTTTCTAATGATCTTCAACTTGTTCCCTTGTCATAACTGCTTCTTACTTCTCCTTGGATCTTTGCTTCTTAAGATTTTCCTTTTGAATGCAACCATGAACTTGCACATTGTCATCTATATTTTTTCCTTATATTATATCCTCTTTATTCATTTCTTTTAGTTCCCTTTGAAGCCTTTTTATTTCTTCTTCATATCCTTTGATGGTGACCTTCAAACTAGCTATCTTTTTATATGGGTTCCACTGACTCAAGAATGCATGCTCCATTTCATCCTAGGTGAAATTCCTTTCCTTAGGAATATTTGCCCATCAATCATAAGCTTCCTCTTTTAAAACATAGAAAAATTTGCATATCCAAAAATGGTCACTGGAAAATAGAGATCTAAACTTCATCCACCATTCTCGAGCACCAATGTCATCATTTCCAGTGAAAATTGGTAACTCCATGATCTCAACCCAAAAAATTTCAAAAGCAGCTAGGGTTTTGGCAAAAAAAAACTATGGTTTTTCAAAATTTTCTGTTTTTTAATCTCCTCTAATGCTTGTTACCATCGGTCGAACAATTTAAATGCAAAATATTTGACATAAAAAAGGAATGCAGCCGTCTATTACTACTTTGCATTAATCCATTACCAAGCTTCTCGTCCAAAGGGTTCAACGCTGTTGTGCAGACAGCTGCTGCTGTTGCAAAGAAGCTTGGACTGCTTCAATGGCGGTGCGGTTCTACTTGATGGAAGTGATGACAATGCTGGAAAATTATTTTTCCGGTAAGCAATATTTTGTAGTTGAAACTCAAATCGCTTCTCTTTGCCGGTAATCTTCAATTTGCTTCTCTTTGCTAATAATCTTGTCGGTAATCTTCTCTTCCGGTAATCTCCTCTTCTGCAAATCTCCTCTTGCCCAGAGGGTACTTCAAGTCCTTGTAATTTTCTTTTTGACCATTGAATGATTTTGTAGATAATAGAATGCATAAAATCTTATATAAATTAGCAAACATTAAGGGGAATGATTTGGCATTTGATGCACATTTTATTCTTTTCTGTACCAACAGTAAGTGGGATCATAGATGCTGATGCAACAAATGGCTTTTTCAGAATGCTGAATGAAGATCACACGCTCAGATTACATTTGATTCTCATTTTACAAAGCAATAATTAAATGTCTGAAGTGATGGGTAAATCAATAAAAGAGATGGAAGATAAACATGCCTATGTTGTCCATTTTCATGCTGACAAGTGCATGTGGTTTTGAGCATCTTTCATCCTATAATCCTCTTTTTTAACGCTTAATCAAACTTGAATAACTTTTAAGGTCCATCAGCATTGCACATATCAGACTATCCTGTACTTGGGAGGCACTCATGTTGAATCAGAAAGCTCATTGTAGGTTTTGCATCTTATAACTCTTTACTCATCCTCAATAAGTCTTCTCAATAATATAATGTGCTTATTTAACTATCAAAGAAAATATTTTTGTAGGTATAGGACTTTGTTGAAGCCGTTCAACTTGTAATGAGTGATTGAGAGTTTCAGGCATTGGCTTATGCTTATGGCAGCCTGCTCACTCAGAGGATGGGAGAGACCACCTGATATTCAAGGCACCCAGTAACTCAAACGATTTGTTCAATTAATTGAATTCAAGTTGGCTATTAACTGGCTTTTGAACAAGGCATTTGATAACGCAGTTTGTTTTTAATTATGATTCATATTTTTAGTATGTATTGGAATTATCTTCGTTTTGAAGAACTTGTTGATGCATTGCAAGTGGATATCTCAGCCTAAGAGTTGGGACCAGGAGAGAGGTCCCCATATCAATATTATCCATGCAGTGACATTGCTTCATGATTATTGTCTCCTCCTATTATTTGGTAAAGTTGTGATTCTCCAAACTCTCTGTATATTTGAAGTGTGTTGGTGGGATTGTGAGCAATACTTTAGATGGACCATGCTAAGATCAAGTAAATTCCATGGTACATGTGTTAGAAAGGAAAATTCCTTGATGAGTAAATATGTAAAATTGCATTTATGGCGCCCATGGGGTTTAGAGGAAGTGGTGGGGATTGAAGAGTTTCACTCCATAGACCGAGGTTCGAATGCCATGGGTGAACCTTAACATATCAAATAGCATTATCTCAATCGGATAAATTCCTTGACTTTCAAAGAGGAGACCTAGGTTCAAATCTTGCCAAATAATAATGCATAATTGCCAAGATATTGTAATACCACTATGTTGTCATGATGTAATACGGGTGTGGTCCGTTCAATTTGACATAACCAGCTGAAAATAAATAAATTGCATTTATGTCTTTAGTCAGGATTATAATAGAGGCTTAGAAAGGGAAAAAGCCTAAACAGTCATATATTTCATGTTTGTGAAATTTAAAGCATGCATGCTGTTAACTCAGTGCTTAGAATACTTGACTTTTCATCTTACCAGACAGATATAACTTCCTGCTTGATATTGCAATGTCAGCCACTTTTGTAAAGTCTCTCCTCTTGTATTCTCTTTTGCATGGCTGGAGATTTTACTAATTATGTGAATACACTTTCGTGTAAACTTTTCAAGTTCATATGCTACTCTTTGTTTTACTAGTAATATAGTCTGAAGTTTTCATTAAACCTGTTCTCCTGAGTTACTGGATATCTTGGCTTGTGTTTCACTGTTCAAACAATCATTTTATGTTTAAGCTTCTTTTCTGTTCAATATTTTCACTCTTATTGAGTATTCTAACGGTGGAAATTTATGTCTTCTAGGTTAAGGGTAGGACATGTCTAATTTAATTACTTATATTATAAAATAAACTGCAGAAGACAGAATTTTGACAACTACTTTGATAATATGATGCTTTTAAGCTTTCTGCAGAAGACGGAAGTTTGACAACTACTTTGATATATGATGCTTTTAAGTTTTCTTTCTTGAGGATTTTTGAAGTGACTTTTTTGCATGCTAACATGGTGCATGAACATTGTGACAGTGTGCAAGTGAGAAATCTTACTACTTGTGGTCATTTGTTTTAATGTTTTTTGATTGTAAGCTTAGAATGTACAGGGATTATACAATATACCTTTGCTTGTCATTTTTTTTCGTATTGTTTAAAGAGAAGAAGTTTTATATTGATAAATTCTATGCAGCCATGCAATAGTGTGTGGAACTGTCATGGTTATAACTTATAAACTTACCAAGTACAATCCTTGTACAATAGATCGTCTCTCTTCATTCTCTTTTTGTATTGGTTAGAGTATTAGCTTTATTGATAGAATCCTTTGCAATAATAGTATGTGGACCTGTATTAATTCCATAAAGAGTTTTAATATTAAGTTCTATTTTATCTTTTTGTTAGGTAGAATGGAGATAGTTTCCCTAGGAAACTTTCTATCCACATCTGAGGCATCCTAATGAAGCATATTGACCTGGAGAATCAACAAGATATGTATGACTATGGGTTGCATCTGGTTTCAAAACTTGTTATAAAATACAAAAGATCTTCCATCATATGGCTAAAATTTGACCATGCAACTTAACCTTTAACCCTTAAGTGTCTCAAGGTTTAAACATGTCTGGCTATTTATATTTGTATCCGGGTAACATGCGCTAGGTCTAACCTTTTGGGTTTGTCTATCTTTTTCTCATTCTTTTTGACTGTTTTTTTAGCACCTTCTCTCTTTGTTTTTGAGGGGTTTCTTTCTTTTACCTTTCTACTTTAATATTGCAGTACATTCAAATATCATTGACCCTCTGTGGTCATTTGTTCACATTAATATAATTTTATTTCATTTCAATCAAGTTTCTCCTGCTGATATTTGTTTCGCAAATCTTTACTTCATGAGCTCAAGGATGGTATATTTCTACTTTAAATTTTTCCCACACAGTATTCAATGACTTCTGGTCAGGTATGAGGACGACAGGCTCAAATCCTTAAGCAATGCATCCATTAATACCATCTGGTGCATCCGTTTATATCTGGATAATAAACTTTTTAAGTTCAAGCCAAATTAAGACCTTCAAGTTTAAAACAGCTAAAGAGAGAAATGCTGGTACTATGTCTAAAGAAAAGAGGGTCTATTATCATTCAGGAAATAAATCTCTCCAAGATTGATATGAATCATCAGTCTGTTGACTTTCTTGAAATACTAGGAATTAAACTTAACCCACATGTTCCAGATGTCTCAGTCATGTACTCAATATTTTTGTGTCAGAATATGGTAGTCTCAATATCCATCTTATACTTCCTAACGGTGCATGTGGTACCCAGTTGATCTGCAATCTTTGCAAGGGACTCATCAAACAGATCTTTAATGAATGAAAATTGGGTTAGTTTTACTGTACACTACCTGCTTACTGCACATACACTTCCACGAGCATGTTAAAACAAGCACATACACTCTTTTACTGCTGAACACTGCTAAAACATGGCATGATGTGTTCTAAAAAACATTTATACTATTTGACACTGCATCTGGGTGGGAAACCCTTCTGAATTAAAAACTCCGTGAAAATAGTGTTTCTATCTTGTATTGTGCAAGAAAAAGGAGGTACAAAATTAGTCTGTAGCTGATATATTAGCATATGGCTCTTAAGAGTTATTTTGCCTTTTCTCCCTGATTGCTTCCTCCTCTAGCGTTTCTCTTTCTCCAGCATCTATTTATGGATTCCCCAATGGCTTTTCATTCTCCAAATGGAGATGAAAAGCGAAGGGAGGGCCCTGCTGAGTTCGGCTTTATTTATTTTCTGTTTTCTCCTTATGTTCAATTTTTTTAAACAAGAACTATTTTATCTTATTTGGAGAACAGATATTTTGTCCCTTTTGAAAATTGAAAATATGTCTTAAAAATAAACAAATTATTTTGTCTCATCTGTATACAGAATATTTTGTCATATTTGTAATCAGCAAGCATGATCCATCTGGATCACGGGTAATACCTGTTTCCACCTTGGGAGGCAACTAAGAGGGTCATTTATTCTGGCATGACTCAGTACTGGAATAATCTTGTGACTTGTCAATGCCAGAAGACATATTGCAGTGTTTATTTTCTCTGACAAACGACACAAGCGCCGTATTCAGCTCAGATCCGCTCAGGTTAGTTTTGATGGCCAAGAATCTTGTGGATGACTAACCAACTAAGGGATCACAACTTGAAAGACAGGCATGACTTACATATGGCTTGTTGTATTGCCCTGGTTTTGAGATCCTTAGATACATACATGTATTTAAATGCCATGTGAGGTGATTTTGCATTGGAATATAGAGGAAAAACATATGCTAGGGCATGCTGTGTTGACCAAGGTGGAAAAATATTTTGAAAAGGATTATGCATATGATATATTACAAACTGAAAACAAAATATAGCAAATTGAGGAAAATCCGAAGGACTAGTTAAAAGTTCAATGGGGATTTTAGTGTAATATAGGTTTATGTATTCCAAATAAAGAGAGCAGAAAGTAACAAGATAGCAATGTATAACGAAATACATATTTCACAATTATAATATATCAGAACAGCAAAGGTGTCTCATCACTTTCTCAAAATAGTACATGACAAAACAGTCATATGACAGCAACAATGTACAATCCTATGTTACTAGAAACGCAACATCATAGCTTCGTTCCATGTTTTTTAAATGCCTGCAACAGATTTGCAACGTGAACTGCCATTGCCAACAAAGTATTTCTTTGCTTTACGTGAACTGCCATTGCCAACGAAATATTTCTTTGCTTTACCTTTTGCAACGCTTTCACTGCATTTCAACATTTGTTGTGGCTTGTTTCTAGTTGTTTCTACGGCCTGAGAGACAAGACCAGGCATGTCCATGTCACCACACATGTACCTGCCTCGAGGCTTGTGCTAGTCGTTGAGGGGAATTGTGGAAATTGTGAATTGGGTTTGTCAATATTTTAATAATATTTTCTCATAGAAAATCCAGATCAGGTTGTTAGTTTCATTTATGACCTTCTCTTCAGAGCCTGTTTTAAAGCAGGGTGCTAGTTCAATGGTGAACTTCACTTTAGAGGCCATCCTTACTCTAGAAATGAAGTCAAAGTAATTAAGAAAAACCATGGTTAACTAGTGTCAAACCCACAAAAAAGTAGGAACGTAGTAATTTTATTAATGATTCACATTATGTTAGGATCCTCAATCCTAACATTATTAGTTAGTATTATTAATCATTTAATTATTATATTATTAACTTATAAAGTGAACCATCACAACCCTTCATAATGTGAACCATCACGTCTCTTCATACGTGAACCATCATGTCTCTTCACCAACGTAGCTTTAGGGTAGATATATATATTAGGTTGGCCATCCATATCAAATCATCCAAGAAGAAGAAGAAGAATAAGAATATAGATTCTAAAGGAGGGAGCCCCCTATAGTGGCAAAGCGATTACAAGGGAGCCCCCTTTGAGTGGCCTGCGATTACATTTACATTAATTTGTTAATAATTTTATAGTAAGACCTTGGGGTCTTACCACATTATTTAAAAAAAAAAATTATATTATTTATTATAGTACAGGGATTACAAGGCTGGAAGGCATGTAGAGAGCAAACTAATTATCAGGCTCTTCTACAGCCATCAAAACACCTTGGAAATATCTTACTAACTTCGAATAGTCCATACTGATCATATAGAGCCCTATCCTAGACAATACTGAATCGTGAATGGCATATACTCTTACTGCGCTTAGTTGATCAATTTTTACTTTTTAGTATAACCGAGAATATTCATTTACTACTAAGGCCAAACCAAGGATGTTCATTTAGCGCCATAGGCCACTTTAGTGGAGGTAGTGCTACATGTTGGTGTTGGCCACGGGTCCGCCACCTGGGAAGGACTTGGTATATCAATGCGCCCTAGACCCGCAAACCAACATTGAAAGGCCGGGAGGAAGGGATGCCCCCCGTGCCAATCTCCGGAGAAGGCCGACTCCTTTCCTAACCTACTTGGGGGTTTTTAGATAAGAGTGCAGGAAAGAGATTAAAAAGGTGGAGGGAACTGGAAAGAGATGTAAATATCACGTGTTTCGGGTGGGGGAAGAACAAGCAGCACGATCGCAAATTTGCATCCGAACCAACAACCATCAAAACAAAGCATGTAACAGAAATTGCAACTGCGATCCTATCCTATGTATCCTTCTGTTTTGTATTCTAGATCCAAATAATCACCAATGCTCGAATCCAGGATTCAGAATTCAAACAGACAGAAATATAAATGGACATGAAGCAGAAATACTAGCAGAAGGCAACATAAAAGACAGAGACAAGAAGCAGAGCCAAGGATGCTTTGAGTTAAGTAGAAGGTGGTCCGTCACAGCAGAGTCCTCTAGCAATATGTTTCCCCCCGATTACAATAGAATGAACTGCTATTTATAGCAGAGTTTTCCCCCCGATTACAATCTGGGCACAGATACCCAAACCTGCCAATAGCTGCAAAAAGCGGCCATATTTGATCCTTGTCGGCCGTCTCTGTATTTGCATCAAGTTTTTCCTTGATTCTGGTACGACTTCTGACAGATTTGGCGACTGGAAGGGGATGGCCCATTAATGCGGTGGGTGCAGCGGTATTTTGCCTTAAATGCCCGCTACTGTTTGTCTTCAATGGTCACCCACTATGCCGTTTAAGTATGGCTTTGGCTGTACTTCAATGGGCCCTGATCCCGAAAAATCTTGACTTTTCTCCTTCGGGGAAGTTAGCTGCTTAGCTGGAAAGATTTGGGCGGGAAACAACATTAAAATGCTCAAAAAGAAACATCGCTGTCTTGGAGCTACCTGGCTGCCAAAATCTTCAACATTTTCATAAGTGTCAAAATGCTGCCCTGAAGCGCTCCAGATAGGTGGATTTGCCCTCTAGCGCTGCCAGACAACAACGCTTTAGGGCGCTTTTCATTCCTTAACCAAAACTGACCTTTTTTCACTTTTTGTACTAAGTGTTCAAGAAACACCCCAAAGCGCTCTACCTTAGCCATTTTGCCCTGGAGCGCTCCAAACTGCAGCGCTTTAGGGCTCATTTTATACTTAGGAACTTTGGGCTCTTTTGCTTTTTCTTTGGCAGCACCAAAACTGCCCCAAAGCGCTCCGGAAAGGGAAATCTGCCCTGAAACGCTCGAGACTGCAGCAATTTGGGGCAATTTTCCATACTTGGAATATTTTCGGCCATTTTTCACCTTTTTTCACCCAACTGCCCAAAATTTGCTCCAAAGCGCCCTAGGCTGGCAAAATCGCCCCAAAGCGCTCCAAGGAACAGCAATTTGGGGAGGATTTTTGTACTTAGCCAAAAAATGCATTAATTTTTTAACTTTTCAAAATTTGCTCTAAAGCGCCCAAAATTGGCAGATTTGCTTCAAGTCACTGCCTAGCTGCTGCGATTTAGGGCCAAATCCGGAAGAAGGAAGAAGGAGATGACAGAATTTTCAGAATTTTTCAAAATTTCACACCCCTTGCAAAATGTGGCAATAGTTGGCTGGGTGCTACATGCACCACAGTTGCAAGATTCTAGTTTGAAGCGTGGCCCCCATATTTGTCATTCTATCCACCTCCACATTGTACTTCCTTTTGATGTGCTAGAATTCCACCTGAGAGAAAAGGTTAACCATTTTGTTGATACATTTGGCAGAATAAGCAATGCCTACTAATTTAAATTGGGCCTTTGTGATAGCGTTGACATTGAGCTGGGCTAAAACCTTCAATTCGTCAATCCCCTTGTTTTGGCCAGAGAAAGCCCCATTTTTAGAGCTTGGATTTTTGCATTATTGTTTGCACTGATGCCAAGACTGACTGCATATCTCAAGTGAGGCTTTTTATCGAAGAGAATAATTCCTCTTCCGCCAGCCGGTGTTGGTTTCCCTTTGAGGCCTCGCCAAAGAAAAGGGTGTGGCTAGTGCTGAGGAGAGGGGGAACATCCTTCTTTTGATTTCTTTCTTGGATGGTTGATCCCTAAAAATGGGAGCATTTTGAGCCTTCTAAATCCCCCAGAATAGGTATCGAGGAGCAAGAAGTTTGGTAGGTGTAGGCCAACTAGTTTCTTTTTTTACCCCTTCGATAGATGATGATTTATCCATTGTTGCTTGAAAGAAAGGTAGAGGCAGCAGTTCAAGGAGCAGTATTACTCAAGAGAGATTGCCATACTTCTCTAGCATACACACATTGTATGAAAAGATGATCTCTACTTTCTTCATTTCTTCATCTGCCTTACAAAGGATACAACAATTTGGACCCACAATGCCTCTTTTCCTCAGGTTGTCAAAAGTGAGCTGCTGGTTTTGCATCACTATCCAATAGAAGAAATTGACTTTAGGAATTGCATCCTTGTGCCAAATATGTTTCCATCTGGGTATAGTTGGAAAGTTACCTATGAGAATCTTGTACCCCTTGCTAACTGAATAGGTCCTTGAGCCATTAATGTTACCCCATATGAGTTTGTCAACGCTATTGGGATCCAAAGGGAGCCTTCCCTCCATAGGAGATATGAAGGAGAGTCAGTCATCATTCAAATCCCAAGGAATGTTTACCTCCTGCCTAGACTTGATGCTAGGAATATTCTGAAAGTCAACCACTTGATTGAGAAAACATATGCTTCCTTTTTGGAGCTAGTCTTTTAGGCGGTCAGAATTTTGTGGCTGTCCTAAGATTTTATTTGCAAAGAGTTGAATTTTGTCATCATTTTTTGCCATCATTTCTCGGCATCCAAGATAGCTAGTTAGAAATTAACACCATGGCCCTTTCCAGGTTTCTCCATATTTGAGTTTTCTTCACTAAGGGTTTGCATTCGAGATAGCCATTTGACATGTAATTGTTGTATTTGTGGTATAGGAAGGAAGCCCACCATTTGTCTTTGTTAGAGATCATTCTCCAGATGAGTTTAGCTGCCAAGGCCATTTGGTGGTCATGCAAACACCTCAAGCCAAGCCCCCCTTCCTTTTTGCTCTTAGTTATTTGCTCCCACTTGACAAGGTGGAATTTCCTTTTGGCATCATGTTTTCCCCCTTCCCACATAAATTTCTTGATGAGCTACTCCATCCTGTTCATAACGCTCTTGGGCACATTGATAATGCTCATTTGGTAGATGGGGAGGGCTGAGAGCACAGAGTTTATAAGCAGAACCTATGCAAGAGGGGTTAACCATATATTGGCCCAAGCATTTATCTTGGCCTTCATTTTACACAGGATCTTTTCCCAGTGCTGAGTTTTGGGAAGATTAAAAGAGATAGGCACTCCTAGGTAAAAGAAGGATTGATCTGGACTTATCTTGTAACCCAAAATTCTAGAGATTTTCGCAGCTTCCTTGAGATGGGAATGGGATAAATAAATAACAAATTTGTTATTATTCACCATGCAACCTGTTGCAGTAGAGTAAACTTTAAGAACTGAGGAAAACCTCTGGGCAATTTGAGGTGAAGCTCTTCCCAAAAGAATGGTGTCATCTACAAACTGGGTGTGGTTTAGTTCCTTTCCACCTTGGAAGGTGGGTATCCCAAGGAGAATCTTTTGTTGTCTTTTGTGCTCCAAGGTTTGGCCAAGAAGCTCTGCTAAGATGATATACAAATAGGGTGAGAGGGGACACCCTTGCCTTAGACCCCTAGAGAGTCTAAAAGGTTTTGTTGGGCTGCCATTGACCAGAGGGGCAATCTAGGGGTAGTTGATGCATTCCTTTATCCATCCCACCATATTTTCATCAAGTCCCAGCTTGCAAAGGGTGCCATAGATTGCATTGTGGTTTAGCCTATCAAAAGCATTTGCCATATCCAATTTGATGGCCATGACCTTTTTGTTGGCCTGCTTATTAGATTGGATGGCTTCCTAGGTGAGGATGATTCCTTCCAAAATATTTCTACTTGGAACAAAGCCAGTTTGCTCTTCTGAAACTAGAGATGGAATAAGCTTTTCAAGCCTCTTGGAGATTATTTTGGTAACTATTTTGTAGGAAGTATTGCATAGCAAGATAGGCCTATATCTACCTATACTCACTACTTGTGCTTCTTTTGGAATCAAGGCTAGAAAGGAAGAGTTAATCCCCCCATGGAGTCTATGATGTTGTCTAGAGTCTTCCACCATTACTAAAAGATCATTTTTTATGACCTCCCAAAAATCCTAGTAAAAATTTACATTAAAACTGTCTGGGTCATTGGCTTTATCTCTTCTCATGCTAAAGACAATTGTTTTCAGCTCCTCCATTGTCATGATTTTGTAGCAGTCTTTATTTTGTTCCTAGAAAACAATTTGAGGAATATTCACCAAGAGTTCATTTAATGCCTCTTCTTGGTTCACATTTTCCTCCTGATATAGCTGCATAAAATGATTAAAAACATGTTCTTTAATGTCTTTCACTGATTCAAAGATCTATCTATTAGTAGTTTGGAGCTTTGTTATGGTATTGAAATTTCTTCTTTGTTGGGTTTTCCTATAGAAGAATTTAGTGTTTCTGTCTCCTGCGGAAAGCCAGAGCATTCTAGATTTCAGCTGCCATGTGATTTCTTCTTTGTGTAGAAGATTAAGCAGTTGGCTAGAAAACTGTTGTTGCTATATGAAGAGATTTTCATGTAGGCCCTCTTCTTCTATTTTACTTTGAACTACCTCAAGTTGGAGCTTAAGGTCAGGAATACTTTGTGTTTTGTTATGGGACTGGAGCCATCTTTGTATACATGCCCTTGTGTGTTGGATTCTTTTAACCCATTGTTGTCCAGGAAAAGGGTGAGTGTGCTCCTGCCAGGCTTGACTGACTATTTGAACAAATCCTTCCTCCTTACACCAAATGGAGGAATATTTGAAAGGAATAGGACCCTAGTTGATTTTCTACTTTAAGGACAGACTTATGGGCTTGTGATCAGAAGTGAGGTTTGGAAGAATTTCCGAGTGAGGGAGTGGAAACAATTCCAAAAACCTCTCGGAGATTAAAAACCTGTCTAATCTAGCTGCTATAAAAGCAAAGCCAACTCTCTTATTAGACCAGGTGTATTTCCCTCTCCTAGGCTTAATGTCTTCTAGATCATAGTTGTTCATAATGTCCTCCATAGCTTCCCAATCACTATCTCAAATAGGAAGACCCCCTTTCTTTTTAGATTGACTTAGCACAAGGTTGAGGTCCCCTCCAAGAACCCAATTTGTTGGGGGGTGTTGACTGGCATTTTCATATATGGAGGCCCAACATGCTCTTTTATCCAGGAAATGATTTGGAGAATACACATTAGTGATAGTGATCAACAAATCAGAGGACTTTTCTCTTAGTGTGGTTTTGATCCAATTAGCATTCAAAAACTGGTCTTCTAGGGTGAGATTGGTGGACCAGTTAGTAATGATCCCTCTTGAAGGTCCACTAGATGGGATAGCGATACATTCACAAGAGGGCCAAAATTTTTTAACTATACTCATAACATCTAAACTTGCCGATTTAGTTTCTTGTATTAGAAAAATATTTGGTTTTCTATTTTGCAAGAGGTCCTTGAGACAATTTTTTTTCGTCTCGTAAACCTCTTATATTCCATGAAAGAATAACATTTTTTACCTGATTTTGTTTTGGCTTATAGGGCTGATTCAATGGTGGCCTATGTGCTAGCCGCTATGTTTTCCTCTGCCTCCTTTGCTCGCACCTCCATATTCTTTTTCCTGCCTTTAGTGGGCTGAGTTTTTTGACTTGAAGAGGGGAGAGAAGGGGGTTCCATCTCTTCTAATGTTTGCTCATTGCTTGGGATAGGAATGCTTCGCATCTCTGGTTGTATGGGAGGAACATCCTCTTCTTATTTTCATGCATTCTCCTACGGGGTGAGTTCTTCTTCCGGTTCACTGTTTGCTTCTTCTTCCTCAACTGCTTTTTTTATGGCGTTGGCTTTTGGGCATTTCTGTTTTTCCTTCGCCGAGCTGGTTGGAATCCTTCATTGGGACTCTATATTGAGTGACGGTTTCCCTTTTGTTTCTTGGGCAATCTCTTAGGAAATGGCCATGTTCGTGGCATAAGTTGCATTTGAATGGAATCTGTTCATAGTCAAGTTTAATATTAGTTCTCCCATCCTCAAGTTGATAGCTTTAGGGAGCCCTTTGATGAGGTCCACTTCCATGCAAATATGGACAATAGAAAAATTTCTTTCTTTGGGTGCAGCCCACATTTTATAGGTCCCGATTGTGTTTCCAATGGTCTGGAATGCATCTTCATGCCACAGGTACAAGGGCAAAAAGGCGAGATGGACCCATATTGGCACCTTGGATGAAGTTTCTTTGAGAGGATCAAAATTAGGGTTCCAATTGTTTAGATAGAGGCTGCATGGGCCAAGGAACTAGGGGCCACTTCTAAAAATCAGATCCTTGTCCTCTTTGTCGATGAAGGAGGCAATGAAAAACCCCCTACCACACATAGATATTTCAATGTCACTAGAGATTTTTGACTTCCATTCTTTATCCACCCACTGATCCAACATTTTGGATGATGGCCATGCTCTAGAGAACTTGCCCACTAGTGCATGCTCTGAGAGATCCACCAGTCTTTCATCAATATGTTCACGGGGGATATCCACAGTGGGAACTTCATCCCATCTTTTGACAATGCGGAGATCCGTTCTTTCCTTGACAGACTTGTTGTTTACCACATCTATAACAATCTTTGCAACAAAGTATTCATTTCTTCATGGGAACGAGACCTAAAAGCCTTGTCTCGGTAGGAGGGAGGAACCATGGAAGGATCGGGTGCTAAGAGGAAGGGGGCATCGACAACAACAATGAAGCGTTCGCAGCCCTAGCTCAAGTATTCAGTCATTATGATTTTCACGAAGTCTATGAGACCTTGAGTTTGAAGCATAATTTTTAAAAGGTAAAGTAGTTTTTAGTATTCACAAGGTCATATGCTATATGAGACGGATATTGTTTACCTAATATATGATTATCCCTAACCATACTCTAGTTACTAAAGCATGGCGTACAACCCTACCCCCCACAAGATTTGCTCCATGAGATCCAGAAGGATGTTAGTCTCCAGTACACCAAATGCACATGGATATCTCCTGTTGCCCCTCTTTCCCCCAAGCCGTCTTTCTACCATGTGCACTTCTTACAGATATAGGAGGGCAGAATAGTTCCTCCACAATACCTTCAGCAGCACACAATGCATTGTCTTCGGATCACTTTTGGGCAACTTAGGGTGTGTTCTCACCAACTCCGGATTGAGTTAGATCACCATATTTTGACGGAGGAATGGATTTGCTTGTTCTGCTCCTTGGGTGAAGTTGAAACCCTTTATCACTTTATTTTTTGTTGTCCCATTCATTATGAGATTCGGGATAGATTCCATTGCCTTTTCAGGGACAACTCTCGATCTGTTTCTACCTTCTCTAGATACCCGGACTAGTGGTGTCTTGCACTCTTTCTTAGGGAGATAACTCAGCTTCGACGACATAAAAGTTCTCTTCTAGATGTATCTCACCCTCCTCAACATCGACTCATCACAACATACTTCACCAGCTCCGATGGACCAGGTGACTCCGATCGGAAACACCCCACATCATCCAGGTGACTCCGATCGGAAACGCCCCACATCATCCAGTTCAGACGGAAGTAGGGTCACTAGACAACACACCCATAGTTTGTCAGGGTTCCGAACTAGCAATGGACAGAGACATATCATGGACTTCTTCAACTCCAGTACTTCGGCCTTGACTGTTAGGAGAGATTAGTTTTTGGGGGGTTCTTGGAGCTTGCCTCTCTTGGGTTGCTCCCTCTCCCCTTCTCTCTCTTCGTTTTTCTTGGCGTGCACTCCTTTCTTTTTGACTGTAGCCCTCCCCCCCTCTGCTCTCCCTTTTCTTTTCCCTTTCTCTTTGGCCCGGCTGTCGGGTTTCGTCTTGTATTTATCTTAGTTATTTTCTTTGTTGGGATTTTTAGCCTGCTAGTTGGCAATTGTTATTGTCCTTCTTATAGTCCCTTGGGTCTTATTTTGGCCCACCACAGACATTAATAATATTTCATTTCATTTCAAAGTCTCCACCGTTAGGCTACTCAAGTTGTACTATGATTCAGATTATTATTTTTTGATAAGTTGGAAGGAGTTTTGAAAGGGTCCCCGAACCTTTTACATCACAACCACAAAGAAAGATAACAGAAGCACAGAACAAAGCCAATCTGAGAACCATCCAAGTTCAACCTTAGAAAGGGATACTGGATGAAGAACTCAAGAGAAACAAAAGAGAAGACAACTACATAACAAATAACAACTGAAAAAGCCAACAAGGGCAACAGGGTTGCAACACAAACCTGCTAAACATCATTCTTTCCAATCATCCCAGTCTGTTCAAAGGAGGACCTTGGCAAAATAAAATAAAAATACAGATTAAAAGGTTTCCCAAGAACAAACCTTTTTCCACTGCACTTGATAATAGGAACAAGAACTAGCAGATGGAAGAGACAAACTCTCTGCTTCGAGAGGCCATTAAGACCTCTTATATTTCATGAAACAATTTTCATTTGCGGAGTTTGGGATGGGGCTTCTTCCCCCCTCCAAAGGAATTTTTTAGGTAGTCTCTAAGAGGGATCTCGTCTAAGTTTTCTTGAATCTTTTCTCCAAAGCCTAACCTCAGGGTGGTCTAAACACCATTTGCAATTTCCTCCTCCGTTTCCTTTTTCCTATTTTCCTGATTGGATGGTCTTCCCACCTTATGCTCCACCCCCACATCAAGATTACCTTTTTTCTGTTTTCTTGTCTTTGGCCCCATGTTGGGAGACAAGAGTTCCTTTTTGGAAACATTGCCTGAAGATTTGAATAGACCCTCTGGGGATAGAGTCTTCAAGCCCTCCTTTTCTACAGGACTAGCTGTCAGGACAACCTCACCACTTGCCCTAACTTGAGAAAACACCTGATTTGTTGATAGCTCTTTAAGAGCTTCTAACGAGTCGAATTTTGAATTCTTAAGAGGAGAAACGGAAGAGGTACTAGCAGAGCAAAGATTTACCTGGGCCTTAAGCGTCGACACCACATCTTCTGTCGAAGAAACTATAGCCACCTGGTTGGGAGCTAGATGTTTCTGCACTTTCGAAATTAAAGTATTTTGGTCTCCTAGTTGTATCTGCACCTCAGATTCCAGTAGATGCTCTGCTTCCAGAGGGGTTGCAAGCTCATCCTGAGAAGTTTTATGGGGTTTGAGATGACTCTAGCCTGGGATTACTTCTACCTCAAAGCAAGATTTTTCAACAAGCTTCGTACCAAAAAATTTTGGTTCAAGACGAACCACATCCGAAGAGGATGGATCCCTAGCCTCCTTCTGTTGCCAAACTTTCTTGTTGGGGCAGAACCCAAAAGAATGACCCAAACACTTACAAGATGAGTAGAATGGGGGTTTGTTTTCATACTCGATTGCTTGAATCCAAGACCCAAGATCAGACACCAACTCAATGGAGTTTGGAAGCTCGACTTCCAAATTCACATTTATGCACATTCTCGCGTAGATCATTCTTGATTGGTTCTTGGTAGCAGAGTCTATTGTGATCAACTCCCCAATTCCTCTAGCAATACTGAGCAGAATGTCTTCATGCCAAAACTGAAATGGTAGCCCCAGGAGGTTAACCCAAAGTGGTGCCGTATTGAAGCTTTGGGTGCTAGGGTTAAAATCGGGGCCCCATTTTAGTAGGAAGAGGCCTCTTCTACCATAGAACCAAGGGCCTCCCCACAAAATCCTTTCCATATCCTCTTCACAGCTAAGCTTGGCCAAGAAGAAACCCTTGGGGAGGGCAACAATTTCCAAATGCCCTTGTGGTTTCCATTTCATCAAAGCCCAACGCCGAATGGAATCCATATCAGGTCGGGGACCCAAAAATTTTCCAACTAGGTTGCATGCCCCCCTTTCCAAGGACATATTCAGAAGATCCAATCCAAGGGAACATAGAGATTACCCTTCTCCGGCTTGAGGTTGAAAAGGCATGAGATGGCTTTCTTGGACTGCTCCTTCCTCACAATGTCTACCCAAGAACATGCACCCGAGTCAAAGGGGACAAAAGGGTCTACATTCCCAAGGCGTGCCAGCTTTTGCAATCCCACCACACCACCGATTCTCGCTCCAGATGAAAAATCACCACGCCCAACCTGCCAACGCTTCCGCCACTGCTTATTTCCTTCACCAGATCTGGCATGAATGAAGCCCACAAACAACAGATCTGCACCTGTTCACTCCATAACTGCTCTTGTTGCTGCAGTTTTCCACCAGATCTACTCCTGATGCTGCAGATTTACACCAGATCTGCACTTGTTGAAAGTTTGGTTTAGGGTGGGCACCAAAGAAACCCTTAGACCCCCGGCCAAAATTTTAGGTTAGAAAGAAACCTCCAGAGCCACTCTTTGGTTATTTGATTATTACTATGATTCACATTATTAGGTAATATGTAAAATAGTATTTTAGCCTAAATCATAGGCCATCAAATTTGATCACTGGTAAGAGTATCAATTCCATTTTTAAAAATTAAATTAAAAGTACCTGAAAATGATTCTAGATTTTCACAAACAAGAGAGGTTCATAATCTAATTAAGGCTCGAACCTTGGCCTTCTTGGCAACATTGCCTCATCGTTGTTGCTGAACCTTGGCCTTCTTGGCAACATCGCCTTGTCTTTGTTGCTAAACCAGGCGTACTGGACATTGGTTGACATGTTGGATACCATATTGATTTGTGTTTTGATAAAGCAACTGGTTCTTAAACGAGTTCAGATTTAATCAATCTATCTATAATTATTTATTTATATGACATTTTTTTATTTTACATAATTTTTTTCATATATATATATATTCATAGTTTTGAAAATCCGTTTCTTACCCTCAACCTTTGTTGGTCCCGTTTCTTGTTACGTTATTATTGCTGTTGTTTTTCTTGTTTCTCATTTCTGGCAACATAGGTACAATCTATCTATTAACAACACAACACAAACATGAACATCTACACCTTTATGCTTGAATGCCTCAAGACTGGCCTGGGGGTGAATCTATACAACGGAGTGACAGGGAAGCAGTTACAACTACTTAATGGCCATACACCCCAACATGCAACTACATACATGAAAATTTTAAATTACCCCTGCACTCTGTGTGTATTATAATGCAAGTGTGTTGTGCACAATGTGACAAACCTGTGACATGCGCAACAAAACGGTGAACTTCAATAATGTACAAAAACAAATGATTAATGGACAACTCAATTGGTTGGTGCCTGAGCTGGTACCATTTTAGTTTGGCCACCTACATTTAGAGGAGGAGTTCGGGAATAGGATGCTTGCTACTTGTTCTTCATGCTGCATGTAAATTTGAAATTGAATATGACCAGTAACCCCACTTTTTAGCAATTTCTATCATTTTAAAACACCAATGAACTACATTCTTTGCTATTAGAGATCCTAAAGTAAAAGGCCTAATAACATAGCAATTTGCATACTTGATACTCTTTTAATATGTACCAATTGTCATTGTTCACATTCTTAGTGAATTCCAAGCAACTTCATTCTTAGTGAATTCCAAGCAACTTATTTTTTAGTGAATTCCAAGTAACTTCAATTCCAGGTAACTTTGAACTTTTCCTGCATGTGGCACTCAAAAAAAGTCAAATAAATCTTGTAAAACACATCAGGAAAACTCAACAATTATATGTTACATTGCAGATTCGAAAACATCAAATTTGAAAATGAAATTGAGCAGAATCTGTTTCCAAAAATGGCTATGGTATCACTCTTGTGTTCTAGATTTGGAAATTCGAAAGCTGATTTGGGAACTTATGCACAATCTGGTCTGAAAATTTTGGAAATTTTAATTCAGGCAAGTTCTGATCTGAAATCAGGAAGCTGAAAAATTCAATTGGAAACGTGAAATTTCTGAAATTTTCTTCCTTTTAAAATTATAAACTAAAAAACCCAAAAACTTAGCCATCTAGCCATGCCAAAGTCTGGTTAGAAACTACTAAAGCAAAATATTTAAATCGCAAAAAGAACTGACATAAGATATTCTTGAGGATTCTTAATGTACTTCTAAAAACCTTGAAAAGACAACATAACATCATTATTTTTGGAATATACAATAGCTAAAAGAAACTTTCCTGAGAAGATGTGAGTGCCAATGTAGTGCCAAATCCAAAGGCAATGGGGATGCTACCTCGGCCAAAACACAGCTTCAACCTAAGCAAGCAACTTCTTTTTCTCTAAAGATGTTCTCCTCTAATAGTTGCATTCTTATTATCAGTATTTCCTATTTCCCATTTTAGCTTTTTTTGTGGGGTGTGTGGGACATTTCGCTTACATTGAAAAATTACATGTAGTGAAATGGGCCCCACAAACCACATACGTAGCAAAATTCCGAATGAACTAAACCATACAACAAGGTGGGTTGGGCCCAACCATCTAATATTTTCATAGAATAAGAAAAAGGTTCATAACAGTCCTCCCTTTGTGGAAAGCTTTGTCCAGAAGGCTTGAAGACCAAATATAAGCTCTTCTATGTTGGTTCTTCTTCATGCATAGCATATCATATCTCAGTGTGATGTGCTAAATTTGATATCGTCTATGTTGTTTTTGGCTGCTGCCTTCAGATTGAATTAAGTAAATATGTAACTTTCTTATAGAGATCATTATGGGCAGTAGCATTATATCTCTCCCATGTGTGGAATGCCTTCTTGCAAGAGTATTGGAGGATTGCTGGACATATGTGATAGAGAGTCCACTGCATGTTGCTTGATATCTTCATGATGTTGTGCATATCCATTGTGTTCATGTGTATCCTCATCAAAATGTTACTCACTCCTCTTCTTCATGAAGATCCTCATTTCACATGACTTGTGGGTATTTCACATCTTGATAAAGACTTTCATCCCATACCACTTGTAGTGCTTCTTTATCATGATAGGGAATCTTCACCAATGTTTTCATATGGACAAAATTATCTCCTTCAATGACTCCCTCAATTAGTTCCTTAAGTTCCAACAACTTTATATATATATATATGTTTCATAGAGCTCAACATACCCTGGACAGGATAAGTCTTCAATGGCTTCAAGAGATTCTTTATTGCAAGTATACCGTAAGCCTGAGTATTCATTAGTAAAGGCTAATAGATACTCTACTTCTCTTAAATATTTTGACACTGTTAGGGCTTCTCCATGAGGCCAAGAAAGAGGTTCTGATACCACTGTTGCATTCCATATCTGAAAATGTGAAGTTTGAAACCGAAAATGAGCAGAATTTGTCCTAAAATTCAACTGAGGTACTGTTGTTGCTTTTTAGACTGGAAACTTGAAAATTGTATCAGGAACTTATGCACAATCTGATCTGAAATCTGGAAGTGGTAAATTCAACTCTGAATGTCATATATATATATATATATATAAGCCCTAAAAATATGGCAGTCTAGCCATGCCAGAATCTAAAACTGATGCAAACTATTAACGAAGAATATTAAAACTGTAAAAAGAACTGACACATGATATTTTTGAGGATTTTGATAACTTAAGTTTTTTAAAAAACCCTATAAAGACAACATAACATTGCCATTATTTGGAAAATAGCTGACATGCTACATGAAGTAGCTAAAAGAAACTTTCCAAAGAAGGTATGAATGCAAACTCAGGCTACTGCCTTGGCCAAAACACAGCTTCAACTTGTGCACAAGAACTTTCTTCTCCCTAGAACTATCCCCTGGTTTGGGCTTTTGGTTAAGGATTGATACCAACAAAGTTATGAGTTCGATCTAATAGTTGCAACCTAATTATAAGCATTTCCCACTTTTTGCTTTTTATTTTAATTTTAATTCTGGGTGTGTGTGGAATTATTAGATTCCATTGAAAAAGTGGATGTTGTGACGAAAACAAATGGGGTCCTGCAAACCATAGGGATAAAAATATCGTGGACTAAACAATACAAAAGGCTGGTTGGGCCCAACTATCTAATGTTTTCATAGAATAAGAAAAAGGTTCAACTTACCATAAATAAAATAGCTGAAATTTTATAAAATTATCAGAACATTAATTAAATGGACACCTGATAACATCTATCATCAACATGTAGGTAACCTAGTAACTATTAAGTACTGCTATGTACACATAAAATTTACAAATTTTAATTCTATTTTTTGCAAATATGGTCTTTACATGGGAGTCTATACTTTGCACTTTAGAGTGTACCAAAACAAAAATGTATAAAGTATGGAGTCCACAGTCTACTATTGGTAGATCCTAATACTCATTACTGATTGGGATGCGACTATAAGTCCTTCTTAGGTCTTGCTCTTGCTCTAATGCCTTTCCTATCTAACTAATATTATAATGTTTGATGCTCCACTATAGTTATCCATTCTGACGTTGGATTGATCTTGGCGTTGATGCCTAATGATATGAACTACTCAGTACATGATAACAAACAATACTTAAAATTACTATGAAAAAATTAGATATCAAATACCTTACGTTCCATTAAAACCAAAAATCCTCCTTCCATGCACCCAGACTGTAATGAAAATTATAGGAAATGAAATCATAGTTAAGGATTCAAAATCCAGCTCTATGATTAAAACTTTACAATTCATGTTTGATTTGTTGCAATAGTATATGCAAATAGTCCCCTTTGACACTTGTACATTTGCTGCTGCCAAACAACTAATTTTGGAAATTGTGGGCTGGGGCATAATTTCTCAATGCAATCCAGGAAAACCTCAACTCAGCTAATAGTGGGTCACAAAAGAGAGGTGACTTTATGCGGCCCAGCAAAACGCAAGGGACTATATATGATTAACCTATCTCTGTGGTCATTGACGTGCATTGGCCTTCTCATCTCATAGGTCTATTTAATGGTCTCCTTGATTATATGTATTGCCTTATATATAACTCATTGGGAGTTTGTCGCCATCCATTATCAATATCTATACTAATGGCTTTAAAACTTGTAAAACCTCTTGAGCATTCGTCTTGAAAGACTGAAGAAAAATAAGGATTACTACCTTTGTGCCATGAGTGAACCTGTGATTTTTAATTTGGTCCATTCATTAGAGAAAAAATTTCTTTGTTAAGTTCGTCTTTTGTTTGGAAAGGCATTGTAAGGAGATAAAACTGGTGGCAAATCTGGTAGTAGTTGGTGAAGCAAAATTGTTATCATCTGTTAATTGTCATCAATATGAGAACCTTTGTCTTATTGTAGGTCTATTGAATTATGCTTTTTGCCAAGGTAAACAAACTTGACACAATAAATTTTTATATACCTTCTAGAATCTTGTCTATGCAAAGTTGCATAAAGAAATCCAATCGGTGCATTTCTTTTGGAGTTTACTAGCTGCTACATAGACTGCAGCATTGTTACTGAAAGATTGCTGAACTTCCTTCTGTCCAACCATTGCCACAGCTGTCTCCACCATCTTACAATGTATCTCTCATTTTTTATTTGGTTGGATGCAAAGCATTGTGCACTTAGAACACAAGATGAGAAAATTTAGCAACATTTGGTTTCTTCCATCTATCTTCCCATTTGACACGATAGTGCAACTAGATTATATGGCCAATGAACACAAATATTCAAGAAAGATTTTTGTCACTTCTTTAGATGCTGCTTGTAAAATTTCAATCATAAGGGCTTTGGTTATGCACCCTATGAATCTAGGGAGAGCTATATTAAAAAAATAATGCCAATTACCCTGCCAATAAGGGGATATATCAGCATTGAAAGGTAGGTCTGAATAAAACCAAATAGTACCTATGACTTGCCTACCTTGTGCATTGGCATGTTTTCTACATAGTGTGGAGGTTAGGATTCAAGAGTAGTATTGAACAGAGAAAACTCATTTACATCACTATCACTGGTATTAGTAGAATGGCAAGCAGAAGATATGGAGCAACAGGCATCATGATGCTGTCTTCTTCTTAAATTGATGTAGCAGATGTGGAAGAAGGCCTTGAACCAAAACAGGAATTTAATTTAATTTCTTTATTTTGCTCTGTTTTGCTGGCTTTATTTTCTCTGAAAGACAACAATACGATATTGTTATATCTATTGGGCATTTCTTATGATGTTTGATATCATAGCCAGGTATTAGGCAAGATGGTATTTAAATCTATTTAGGCTTCTATTTGAGTCTATCCCACAAAAATCTGTTTCACATTGTTCCCAAAGCTTTTGCAGTAGTTCCAGCCAAAATCCCTTTCCATTGGTATATTTCAATTTCATGCAGTTTGAAAAAACATACCAGGGTTTTGTTTAAATAATAGCAAAGAAATTTCCCAAAAGAGAATTCTGAAACTTATGTTGAAATTTAGAATTTCTACTTGTAATGTCTAAGTTTTGGGAATTCTTGTTGGCTACCTGTAGGTGTGGCCCTAGCCAGCTCTTTTGTACCTTCAAGATAAAAAAATATGTTCCTTATACACTTTAGACTGATACCCCTCTCAGTGGAGTAACCTGCTGTCAGACCTGTGAATTTTTCTGGCCTTGTAGGGTATAAGTTTTTCATTGACTTGCCAAGTTATTCCAAGTTTCAACCCAATCTTTAGAATCATAGACTAGGTTGGAGAATAGGGTGAATCAGCTTATTTTAGGGGCTAGTGGAAAGAACTTGCTGTGTCTTGGGACCATAGTTATCAGGTTTGGCCAAAGTTGGTCCCCCAGGTTCGTTCTGAACTGGACATTTTGGGCCTACCAAACTGTTTGAAGTTTGGTTTGGCCTACTTTTTTAATACCTTAAAATTGCAAAAAACTTAAGTTTTACTGTGGCGGCCATAAAAGCTGGACAGCCTGCCCGGATTCGTGGCGGCTACTGATTCCACCATGTAATTAAAAAAAAAAAGATAGGTGTAGTTTAAAAAAAAAAAAAAAAACTTCTGTTTAAAAATGGCAAAAACTAAAGATATAAGTGCATAGAAACTAAAGAACCATAAATGATTGATAAAAACCATTGGAAATTACTCAGTCAACACTGTGAAGTGAGACAACACTGTGAGGTAAGACAGCATTGAGGGAGGGAGGTGCAAATGCCACTGAGCTGAGCCACCTTTTATGTATATGTTTCATGTTATGAAATTACTTTTGCATATTTTTACATTTCATACATATATATTCCAAATTAAACTAAATCCTTTCAGAAAACTGAATCTAAGAACTTTTTCTCCTTCTTACCAAAATTTTCTATATCTGGTAACCTTTGTAATAATATTCTACAAATTTAATTCACAATTTTTTTTTTTGCCAAAACTTGAAATCTAATTGGATAAAATTTGATTAAAATTGTTGAAAAGCATTGGTTTCTGGAAAAACTTATGTAAACATGAGATGTAGGAAAATTTGACATCATGTTATGTGTAACTCATGAGGGCATAAGCATCAAATGGCATTAGCTCAACCTGTTATATTCCTCAACTTTCAAGGAGGAGACCTAGGTTCGAATTTTGTCAGGCGATACATGCATAATTGCCAAGCCATTGCAATACCACTATGTGGTCATGATATAATATAGGTGGGCCCATTTCAATCTCATATAACCCTCATGAGGGCATAAGCTGGACATGTTTACACATACATATAAATTTGCATGGAGTTTTTTGGATTTGTTTTTGTTTAATTCTATGAAATTAATAACATATTTGCATGTTTTTAACAACTTGGACTTCATGCCGAACTTTATCAAAAATTTTGTGTCGAATTTCTTCCAAACTTTAAGTTTGCCAAACTTGAATTTGAACAAACCTTGTAACTAAGCTGTTAACTATGCCTGGCCTTATGAGCACCTTTGTATTCCCTACTCTTTAATCCATGGTACGCTACATTTTGAACGTTACAAATTTAAAGGATTTTTTTTCTTGGTCACATAATTTAAAGGGGTTATTGTGTTCTAGTTATCAATCCCTAAATTCAGTTCTTCAAATCAAATCAATGCATTGTTTGGGTTAACTTTCTAGCTTTGGATTAGAATTCTTTTGAGGCTTCTTAATTGCTTGGGTGCCATATTATTAATTATTGGAGTTTTTAAATGAATTGTAATCTTGAATCATATCTTATGTGGATGCTAAGTGCTGGTCAAAGGACATTATTGGGAAAGTGATGCCAAACTACTACCAGGCTCCGCTCCCATGGAGAGGAGTGGAGAACCTGGTCTTAGTTCCAGTTCTGTTAATTAGATTACTGGCTTGGCGGCTGCTGAATGGCAGACTGGTTTGTTGGGAGAGTACTGGTTTGGCCAAAAGTTTTGAAGCTCTATTTTGTTTGTTGAGTAGAAGATTGGTCTAGCTAATGGAACTGCAGCACTTGGGCTGGGTGGAAGGGTGGATCAGTTGAAGGAATTGCAACAACAAACAGTGCTTTGGGGCGGACGGCTGGACTGGTGAGTGCCGAATGCTGGGATCCGTTATCTGATGCGTGAGTTGTAGATCCTTGCATCAGATGTATGTACTCCATTCCTTTAGTGGACCTTCGTGGTCTTGATGGTCCTTTGGTGGACCTTCGTGGTCTTGGTGATCCTTTTCAGCATTCAAGGGGAAGTGGATATCTTAAATGTCGATCTGGTTTTTTGGATGCTGGGATGTTGCTTGTGAGAAGCAAATAGTTTTGTTTTAGCCATCGAAGGAAGGTTGCTTCTTTTTGAGCACAAAATTAAATCTTTAATCATTTGTGCTCTTGTTTTTTTGAAGGTTCTAGGAACCTTTCTGATTCCCGTGGTCCTGCCAGAAAAATGAAAAATGTAAAAGGTAAGGACCTGCTTTATTTTAAGGTTCTGGGTTCCTTTCAAAACCTTGTTGAAGGTTTTGGGTCCCTTTCAAAACCTTGCGGGCCTCCTAGGAAAATGGATAAATGTTGAATGCTGGACCAAGTGTAAAAAGGTTCTAGTTCCTTTCAAAACCCTGCAAAGGTTCTGGGTTCCTCTCAAAATCTTGCGGTCCTAATAGGAAAATAGATAAATGATGAATGCTGGACAAAAGGTTCTAGGTCCCTTTTAAAACCCTGCAAAGGTTCTGGGTTCCTCTCAAAACCTTGCGGTCCTACTAGAAAAATGGAAAATGAAAAATAATGGGACCAGTTCTGTTTAAGGTTCAGGGTTCCTTTCAAAACCCTTTGTTTGGATTCATCTCTCGGGTAGGTATTTCAGAAGATTTTTCTTTGTGCACCTATCTTTTTCTCTGCCTCCTATCTTGAGCAGGAAAGTTCCTTGGTCAGTGTCTGTTAAATCCAAATCATTTGTTCTGGCTGTTTCATCCCGTTCCTTGGTTGCTGTCTATTGCTAGTTGGTTGTGGGATGCAGGAAGGACGGTCTCCTTTGTTGGTCTTCCCGTTGAGCGGGAATTGTTGCATTTCAAAATATTAGGCGGGAAGTCCATTTTTTGGTCTCCTGGAGCACTTGGAAACTTAACACTCTTTTCTTCTTCTTTAATACCTCCTCTTCTTCTTTTTTGGTGATTAGATTCAAATTTGATTTTAAACTCGCGGGTTTGCTGGACCCGAGTTTTTATTCATTTTTAATTGGTTTTATTAGGCGGGAAGGCCTAATTTGAATTCCCCTTTTTGAGTGTCCCTGGGAACCCATCGGCTAATTCTTTGCTGGACGCTCAGTTTCAAATTTGAATATCTTTCAAGTGGGATTATAGAATCCACTTGATCTGAATTGCTAATATCTTTTGTTTGATGCTAGATCGACTCTGTTTTTCTTTAGTGCTCACTGAATATTTTTGTCTTTAGGTTTGGGGACCCTTATAAAACCCCTTTGTAAAAGGGTTGGGGAACCTTTCAAAACCCCTTCGTTTACCAAATAAAAAAGAGGACATTACTGGGAATATTATGATGTTAGATAATGAAATAACATTAATGGCTAGTGGACTGACTTCAAGCATGTTACTTGTAAGCTCTTCATTGAAATCAACAACAATATCTTGATATTTCCTTGTCAACAACATTCTTTACGTAAATAATTTAAAGGGTTTATTGTGTGCTAGTTATCAATCCCTAAATTTAATTATTCAAATCAATGCATTGTTTGGGTTAACTTTCAAGCATTTGATTAGAATTCTTTTTAGGCTTCTTAATTGCTTGGGTGCCATATTATTAATTATTGTGGTAATAAAATGAGCATTAATCTTGAATCATATCTTATCTGGATGCTAAGTGCTGATCAAAGGACATCACGGGGAATACTATGGTGCTAGATAATGAAATAACATTAATGGCTAGTGGACTGACTTCAAGCATGTTGTTTGTAAGCTCTTCATTGAAATCAACAACAATGTCTTGATATTTCCTCTTGTCAACAACATTTTTTATGGAAAGAATTTAAAGGGTTTATTGTATTCTAGTTATCAATTCCTAAATTCAGTTCTTCGAATCAATGCATTGTTTAGGTTAACTTTCGAGAATTTTTTTTTTGTTGAGTAATACTTTGTATACACATCCACCATGGGGATTGAACCCGGGTCACATCACCGATAACGCAAGTGGCGTCCTTGCTAGTAGACCACACTCACGGGATAACTTTTGAGCATTTGATTATAATTCTTTTTAGGCTTCTTAATTGCTTGAGTGCCACATTATAATTATTGTAGTATGAAAATGAACATTAATCTTGAATCATATCTTATGTGGATGCTAAGCAGTGGTCAAAGGACATTATTGGGAATACTATGGTGCTAGATAATGAAATAACGTTAAAGGCTAGTGGATTGACTTCAAGCATGTTGCTTGTAAACTCTTCATTGAAATCAACAACAATGTCTTGATATTTCCTCTTGTCAATAACATTTGTTATGGAAAGAATGGTAGGCACGAATGCATCCAAATCATGCTTCAAAATATCAATACAATGAGCCAAAAAGAATTTTAATCTGATGGTTGTTGCAAATTACAGTACTCTTGCCAAGTGGCCAAGTATTTAAGATTTTGACTTGGATCTCCAAGAAAACAACTTACCAAGTGATCTAGAGTTTGACTTGGATCTCCAAGCAAACAACTTGCCAAGTGGCCAAGTATTTTGGATTTTAACTTGGATCTCCAAGAAAACAAGAAAAGGTAAAGCAAAGGTGATTGTTTTAAGTTGCAGCTAAGCCAACATGCTTTTTGGGCATACGAGACCTTGTGCAAAGAGGGAGAGTTTTCATTGTACCTTATATTATTAGTTCAATTATGTACCTTTGTTGGTTTTATCCCTTTGATCAAACTTAGTAAATTTAGTCTTGTCAATTTATCTAAGCCCAAGGTATTTAGGTCATAGCCAAGCCAACATGTTTTTTTGGGCATATGAGATTCCATGCCATAAGCAAAGGGAAAGTTTTCACTTAACTTTATGTTATTATTATTAGTTTAATAGTGTGCCTATTTGGGTGGGACCCATTGACCAAGCTCATGATAAATGATGAGTCTTGTCAATCCCTCTAAGCTTGAGGTAGTGGTTAGTGTTGCTTGGAATTGGTTTTGAAGTTGAAATCAAAACCAACAATGGCATGGCATAATTAGCCTGAATAGAGTGGTTGGTGATGGCATTTAGTCAACCTTAATGCTTTTTGAGTCATTCTCAAATTTGGGTCATGTGATTGTGATTGTTCTACACTTTGCATTGAAGCTTGTTTTCCCCCCTATTCAACTGGTTTCAATATTTTTGATTATTTGAAGATAAATGTTGAACATTTTAGTTTGCATTTTCTCTTCATTCAAATCTGCAAAGGCCTGAGAAGAATTAAGTGTGGTCATTTTGATTAATCAATCCTCTTATGGGACCCTTTATATTCCTCATAGGAGTCTTTTCAGGAACAACTTTCCTTCTCTTTAGCCTTATGACCTTCTCTATGTGATTGTGAGTTGTTTTCTTGTTTGTTGACATTAAATTGTTCTACTGCTTGAGTTGGATCTATGTTCTGGTTTTGTAGGCATGTTCAAACGAAGTGGCCATACGTAGCACTTTATGCATTTCATTGTCCAATGACTATACCTAGTTGGAGTCCATCAACTAAAGTGTGGTTGAAGTTGGAGGTGGTTTATCTAAATGTTAGTCTATCGAGATCCTTTTATATTTTACATTGAAATTGTTGGATATGATTTAAAAGGGCATCAAATAGGTTCTCAATTTGTTCAAAAGCTAATTTATGCCATAATTGTAGGAGATCAAATAGGTGGACATGACGCCTCCTTAGGTGCCATATTAATGAGTTAACAAGTTCATTTTGTTTGTACATAAGTGCTTTTAATGTTTTGATCAAGGTGTTATTATGAGTGTTGATCAAGTATTGTTTCAAATTGTCATTTTGTACACGTCACAAGTGTTGTGATCATAATAAAACAATGCATTGTGCCTATGTAAATAGTTTGTAGCTTAGTATGTAGTTACATATGGAGGGTGATGGTTGGTAGTTGTAACTGTCCACCCCCCTTTCATGTTGTATATGTTATATACGAGAGAAGCTGAATGGTATCATCAAAGCATGTTAGGGTTGGATCGTTACATTCTTGAATTGTCGTTATATGTTGTATTGTCGTTATGTTGGAGGTCTCAATATATTGCATATCATGAAGAGAAGGTGTGCATATGCTAGATGTGAAGATGGTGAACGCACAAAGTGCGCAGAGGTGCAATAATGTTAAGAGCCTCTTTCAAAAGATGAAGTGTAGAAGGTGGATCTTCTATAAAGACTGTCCTTGAACAAAGAAACTTGGGTACTCTTTGGGTGACAGGAGTTGTAACCCTAGAGATTCAACGTGTGTGGTCCCTTAGGAGGAGGGAAGTGAGAATTTTTTGGAGACATAATTGTTGATTTTTGAAGAAGATGCAACATGGTGAATGAGTGAAGCACCAAAATGTTCACGTAGACATGGAAGTTGCATGTAGTGAGGACGAGCCAACACAAAGTTCTCAACATAATGCATATCATGAAGATGAAAAACATGTAAATGTTAGATGTGAAGATAACGAACATATGAAGCACACATAGTGGCACAAAAAGTCAAGGGCCACTTTTGCAAGTGGAAGTGTAGAAGGTGGACCTTCTACAAAGCCTATCCTTGGATGAAGATACTTGGATACCCTTAGGGTGATGGGAGTTGTAACCTTGGAGACTTAACATGTAGACCCCTTGGGATGAGGGAACTAAGAATTTGCTGGAGATACTCTTGTTGATGGATGAAGAAGACAAAGACGATGGTCTTATAGTAGAAGATTGTGCCATAGAAAGAGGTCATCTAGGCAGACAGAGTATTGAGGACGAGTGTTGAAGATATAGAAGGTCATGACATCGAAGAGTGAACATACAAAGTGTGTTAAGAGGAGTAAAAAATTTAAGAGCCCCTTTCACAAGCGAAAGAAAGTGTAGAATGTGAAACTTCTACAAACCATGTCCTTGGACGAAGACACTTGGATATTCTTTGGGTTATAGGAATTTTAATCTTGGATATTCAACACACGTGGACCCCTTGGGACAAGGAAAGTGAGAATTTGTTGGAGATGCTTTTGTTGATGGCTAAAGAAGACATAGATGATAGCGGTCTTATAGAAAAAAATTGTGTAATAGAAAGAGGTTAGGTAGGTGGAGAGAGTACTGATGATAAGAGTGATGATGATGTAGAAAGTGGACATTGAAGGTGGTGACATTGATGAAGGTAACGAAGGTGTTGACAATAGATTCGATGACAAACGTCATGTCAACAAGAGAGGTGCTCATAGAGATTGTAAAAATAATTAAGAAGGAGATCAAGAAGAGACATCAATACAAACATAAGGAGTGTGGGAGGGAGAGTCTAGAGGTATATGAGACAAAAGATCATCACAATGACTACTATTGAGGAGTGTGTCTATGAGTGGGTGGACCTGTGAGACTTGACTAGAGGCTATATAAATTTATTTATGAAGATGATCATGAACCATAAGTACAAGTATTCAAACCAAGATTCAGTTGGACATTGGCAACAAGTAAATCGGCGAGTTAACCAACTTCAAGTCAACTAAGAATGCGATAGCCAATTGTCATGGTTGTTGCTATAGGCAAATAGAAGTGCACCAAGATTCTTAGAGATGGGAAGGAGGATATTGCCAGACACTTGTGTGACAATATAGGAATTGAATTAGAGAAGAGATAAAGTTATATGGTTGGAATTATTTCTATCCATGATGTGAGGAATAGTAATGGATTGAAATTTGAAACATGAAAACTTTTTTACCTCATGGGTTGATTTGAAGAGGGAATTTAAAGAGTTTAGACCACTTCTTGATGACACAAAGTTCATTGGGAACATCTACTTTGTAATGGTGTGTGGCAAGTGAGGCACCTAGACAAGTGGGACCATTTCATGTAACCGTTATCAAGAATGTAACTCATGTTTGGTAAAAGATTCTAGCTCAAGTGGAACTTTGCATGTAAGCCAACTCTTGAGCATTAGGTTAGGGTTGCATGAAGTGTATCTTTAAAGACAAAGACCCATAAATGAATATATTTTTGCAAATTAATGAAAGTATTGAAAAAGGTTGTTGCCTAGAAGAGGCCTATGATTATGTGTTGTTTTGTGAGATTGTTATAATTTTGCATTTATATTTTATATTGCAATATTCTATTCTTTCATGAAATTCTATTTTTATTGCAATATTTATGTGAATGAGTTTGTTTTATGAGAAGGTTCTTAACAAATGGTATCATAGCACTTTCCAGGGCTGATTTTCACTACAACTACGATAATTCTTGTCCTTTCATTTTGATTGTTAGATATAAATTTCCTATATTTTCAATTTTCATCTTGTTTCCTTACTAAAATAGAAACGAAAAAATAGAATATTTTTTTTGCATTAGTTTATTAGATTAGAAACCCTGTGCCAAGGTTTTTAAAAAAATCATGGAGGAGCTGTCATTATTGGCTAAGCTATATTGCATGTAAAGCGTCTAGTGAAGTGAGGAGCGATCAGGATTCAATACCTAGGCCTCAACCAATACTCATCTATGGAATTGAGCTCCCATGTATCTTTGGGTATATCAAGAGACCCCCTAGGATTAGAAGAAACCTTTAGCCCTAGAAATATTTTTGGCCTTGTATTATCCATAGTACACCAAATACAACATCCAAAAAGATCACCCTCATGTACTATCAAAGAGGTAGGTAGTGTGGTCAAGGGTATGCATGGAATCCTCCTTGAGTAGTGGCCTAAAATATTGCTCAGAGCACAATCGTTCATCACAACAATATAACAAAGGGCCGACTTAGAGTACCATGTTCTGTTGAATGTTAAACTTGCAAAAAATACTATTTTGTTGAATGTTAAACCTGCAACCAAAAATACCATTGCAAAAACTGAGCATATAGAGGGGACTTCCCTATCCCAAAATTACTACATGAAATAGATAAAAGAATTTGGAGGAACATAATAGTCAAGATAGAGTTTACTAGTATTAGTAATGGTCAAGTATAAATTTATTCAGAGTCAGTAGTAGTTAGAACAAAGTTATCAGTTGCCAGTGTTAGTAATAGTTGTCAGTGACATTCAAAATTCACAATAGACAGGGAGTTTTCAATGATAGAGTTAGACTAGACAGTTGTTAGAACAATGATTTATAGTGTCAATAATAGATAATGTAGTCTCATAAGGGGTTGTTCGATAAGAACTCATTTTTTTGAGTGAACCAAGCCTCTAGGAGAAAAAATAACAACACTTGAAGACAAGATTTATCTTGTAAATTGATATATGAAGTCTACTGTGCCCAAAATAGTGTTGTGATATATAGCTCATTGTGATTGTCTTGTCGAGCTGATCAGTTTGGTATATAGCCTCCATGTAGTTTTTTTGGGGTGTAAAAAAACATCATTTTGCGACCTAGTCCATTACGATTGTCTTTTCAAGCTGATCATTTTGATATATAGTACCCAAATACTTTTTTTGGATCCTTACTAAAAAAAAGTAACCCTTGGAATAATACTTCTATTTTTAGTAAGTTAGTAGAAGTGGTTTAAATCATACCAAAATTGTCATGACCTTCCTTGATAGGACCATCATTAAAATTGCAATATGTGGGATTTATTGTTTTGATGCCTAGCATAATTTATATTATGGATATGCAAAAGTATTTATAACAATGATTATGTTGTACGAACATGGTATCATTGTTTTATTGTGGGTTTTGTAGGATATTTATGCTGGTAGGTGGAAGAAAATATCGACCACCAAGAAAAGACCCACCTAGGAGGGTATTAGTAAAAAAGAGATTTTACTAATGCCTAGGTGGACAAAACCAAGCTAACTATTTTAAAAAATCAATTATGGTACATGCATTCAATTTAATTAATTTTAGGAATTATTGATATCATTCCATGCATGCATTAGTTTAATTAAAGAGACTCACATGATGGATTGTTAATGCTTCATTTTTAGAAATATGAATAGTATTGAATTGAATTAATAGTTTGGAAGATTAATTAATGGGAGAAATTATATTTTCTTTAAATAGAATTATCGTGGAAATATAATTAATTTATTTGAAAGTTATTAATTTATAGATAGATAGGTATTAACGTGAAACAAAATTCCAATCATGGAATATGCCACTACACTATAAGAGCATAACTAAAAAGGGAATAATATTTATAAGAGCATGAGATTTATTATTTTTAATATAAATCCCCCTCCCTATTGACTTTCAAAGGTAGCATGAAATAAAATATAGAAAAATGGGTTGGGAGATTCATAAAAGGAGGCAACCATATCCATGTGAGGTTGGAGGAAGGTGGTGGGATTTAATGAGGAGAAACATGTGGATGAGGGTTCTTGGGATGGGCGGATGAGAAGCTGGTTAAAAAAAAGAGTTTTTTAGAGGAGAGAGTTTGGAGGGCTAAGGAGGCTTTGGATTTTGAGAGAGGGAAGAGACATATTAAAGAAGAAGGGAGCTCACGTTGGTTTTTAGGTTGGATATCATGTTTCCTTTCCTTGCAATGCTCTTTGATGTTTATATATATGTTTAGTCGCACAAGTTTTTTGTATGAACTGTGTAGTTCTTGTTTAGGGCCCTACCCCTCTGCATGGGCATGCTATTTTGGATGTCTTCGCTTCCTTAGATGTCTTGTTATATCAACTTGTTATTTTGTAATGCTGCCTCTTCCTGTGTACATTGAACCTACGATTATAACCCGTGTTGATGCATCACTGGGGATTGGTTGTTGTAGACACCTCTCAATATATTTTTCCATGTGGTAACCTTGTTTAAAATCATTCTCATGTTGCCTGGGTATCACCTTCGATGTTCGATCAACATCTAGCTAGGAATAACATGTTCTATCTATCCGCCTATGTTGGTGGAGCACGATCTGTTCAGTCGTTTAAACCTTGGATTTTATTTTCTCACCCACAATTTTTATGATTGAGCCTATTGTTTTACCTTGGTTCATGATGAAGGGAGGACCAATTTTATTTATTTTTCATCACCTTTGAGAATGCCCCCAGAGGGAATCCTTATTCTTCTCCACCATTGTATTAACCCTTTTTCCTAAGGTTTATCCTTACAATGGGGGTTAATTTTTACCCCCATCACCCTCGTGCCACCAACACGCACCATCGCATGGTGCGTCTATGCTTAGGAGGGCCCAGATAGGGGGAAATCCTTTCTAGCTTTCCCCTCCTAATATCCCACATGCGAGATACCATGGGTATTCTCACACCTTAATAGGGTGAGGGTCCCCGTAGATAATCAACCATGGTGGTGGTCAAGAGCTAGTCCATGCAGAGCAATCCAATGCCAATAAAAGGTATTTTTTTCCTTACCACATGGTTTCCTGGCTGATGCTTCCTCATTGATTGACTTTGGTCTATGCTATGTGGTTGCTATGAGTTTGGTGGGTCATCTGTTGTATGCTTGTTAAGCGGATTAAAACACCTCTTAATTCCCTATATATGAGCCTAATTATCCCACATACATTGTATGGTGGGGGTTAGAGGAATTTAAGAAGGCCTGAGCATGCATAGTTTGTTAGCCAAGTGACTAAGCACTTGGCTATAGACCACTTGACCCACTTGTACCCTATTGCATGTCGTGGGTTGCTTGGATGACTTGTGGATTTTTGGTTGACACATGTGTTTTGTTATTGGTGTGATTTTTTGTGTGTGGCCTATTGACTATGGATTCTAAGGGGTGGTCTGTATTGATTTGCAGACCCACTTTAGCTGTTAAAAGCCCTCTTTTTGTGTGGGTCAATCTGGTCACCTTTGGTCGACCCCTTCCTATCCGTTGATGGCAGATCCGCCTTACTTATTGAAAAAAATCTCTTTGGTATATCTCTTAAAATTAATATTGAGATGTACTAAGGATATGATATTTCATCTTGAGGTAAATTACAATTGAAATGTACTAAGGATGTTATATTTCATGATTGAGGTAAATTATGATTGAAATGTACTAAGATGTTATATTTCATGTTGAGGTAAATTATGATTGAAATGTACTAAGGATGTTATATTTCATGTTGAGGTAAATCATGATTGAAATGTACTAAGGATGTTATATTTCATGTTGAGATAAATTATGATCGAAATGTACTAAGGATGTTGTATTTCATGTTGAGGTAAATTATGATTGAAATGTATTAAGGTTAAGATATTACAATGATGTTTTGAAATGTATTATGGTTAAGATAAATTATGTTTAAAAATGTATTAAGGATGATATATTTCATATTGGGATTCTTTTGGGGAGGATTATGGGGATCCTCTTTAAATAGTCTTGTTAGGTGTTATTTTATAGCAGATGGATACTTAAGGTTTTTATAATAAGTTAATATTTAGAATGTTTATTTTCAAAGGGAGAAAATCAACATATGAAGAATGAATGTGGCATTCATTCGAGGAAATTATGGGTTTATCTACCAAATTTTGTAATATGAATTAAAAGAACAATTCATGCTTTTAGGGACTGTAGATGCGAAATTGAACAACACCAAACAATAAACTTAAATAAATGAACAAATAAAGCAGAATAAACACAAATGATTGCACAAAAATAAACTTTTATTCTTATTGTTGGGTGGATCTCTGATATTACAACCAAGTATACCCCAAATGGGGGTTTACAATGCTTTATTATCCACTAAAATGATTTTAATATGCCAAGGTTATCCGAAACCCTAGCTAACAAATAAAGGGTGGTGTTTTCACGCTTGACTTGATCTCAACAGTAAGGTGAGTGGGCTTTAGATATCCATAGGTTGGACCACTCAAGTGCTTCAACAACTTCTAATGAACTTGATACCTAAACCTGCAAATAGTAAACAACAACAAAAGGTCAGTAATATCTACAAGGGCTCCACTATGTGAGGCCCTTAATAAGAAAGCTACTAACCCTAATTGCAAAAATAAAGCTATAAACATATCTAAAGAATAAACAATAAACACAATAGATAAATTACCTTGTCACATTAATTCGTTGATCTTTGTTCTTCATCATTGTTGTAGGATTTGGTGCACAAATGCTCTAGAGATGCCAGAGGGATTGTTGGACTGCAAAACTAGGGCTGTGAACACCCGCAGGTGCTCGAAGATGGTAGGAGGTTCCCAAAGGCATTTGGTGATGGAAGTAAGGTGCCTAGAGGTGCTCGATGATGGCCGAAGGTGCCCAAAGGTGCTCGGTAGTTATAGGAGACGCCTAGAGGTGCTTGAAGGATTGGAGCAGAGTCTACAGAAGCATATTTGGTTCATGCAAGGTGGATGACGATGGATGCAGAAGTGACAACAAGCAAGAGTGAACGTGAGGATGCGTGGATGCCTGAGGACTTAGGGATTTCAAAAACTTAGGGAACTCAAGACCTAGAAAACTCAGGGCTTGGAACTCTTGAAACTTAGGGGATTCGAGGGTTGAGTCATCAAAATGACTCCTCTTTATAATCACTCCTAGGGCACATTAGGTTTTCAATGACACAATTTGTGTGGTCAAGATTAAAACATGACGAAGGGTGGAGATTAAATCTGGGTAGGTGGCATGGATTAATGCGGGTGAATGGTTGGGATTAAATCATGATGGATGGTTGGGATTATTTCATATAAATATACATATATTTATTAAATAAATATATATAAATAAAACATATAAAATATTATTATTTAAATATATATCTATATATATTATGGGTAAATGTGGCAGGAAACCATAGATGGATGAGAATCACAATGTATTTGGAGAAACAAAGCATCACTATGTCTTTAGAGGACCAAAGCATTTACCTATGTATAATCTTATACCAAAAAAGTAGATCTGAATAGAAATAGAGAATCAAAGAGTTTAACAGAAAGAGAGAAAAGAAGGGACAACATGTAGAACATGGTAAAATAGAGAAAAACATGGGAAAAGAGCAATGATCGTTCGAATGCAGAATAGGGTTCAGATATTGGTCTGGTGTAGAACAAGATTAAAAAATAATTAGAGATACATGTCAAAAAATATTATATTATAGTACAAAATGGACTAGAAATAGAGAATCACAATATCTTCAAAGAAACAAAGCATCACAATGTCTTTAAAGAACCAAAGCATTCACCTATTTATTATATTATAATAGAAAATCAAATCTGAATAGAAAAAGAGAATCAAAGAGTTTTAATAGAAAGAGAAAATATTTGACAACATGCATAATATGGTAAAATAGAAAAAAATATGGCAAACAGAGCAGTGACAGAGAACCCAGTGTAGAACGCGGTTCGACAGTCCATCCGAAAGTAGAACATGGTCTAGAAATTGGCATGGTGCAGAACAGGGTTCAAAAATCGACATGGTGTAGAAAAAGGTCCAAAAATCATCTTGGTGCAGAACAAGGTTTGGAAATCGACCTGGTGTAGAACAAGGTCCAAAAAATAGCTTGGTACAGAAAAAGGTTAAAAAATTGACCTTGTGTAGAATAGGGTCCAGTATTGTTCAGGACAAAATCCGACCTGGTGTAGAATAGGGTCTGGATATCAGCCTGGTGCATAACAAGGTCCGAACTTCGACCTCATGCAAAAAAAGGTCCAAAAATCAACTTGGTGCAAAATATGGTCCAGTCTATCACAAAATAGGGTCCGGTCTTATCTGGTCCTGAACAAGGTCTGATCTTGTGCAGAACAAGCTTTGACTAGGTACAAAATAAGGTCCAATTTGTCGTAGAATAGGGTACGATCTTATATGGTCCTTAACATGGTCTTATCTATCACAAAAATGGGTCTTGTCTAGTGCAGAACAGGGTATGGTATTGTCTGGTGCTGAACAAGATCTGATCTAGTGTAGAAATGGGTCTGGTCTGGTGTAGAACTGGGTCGGGATATCCGTCTAGTGTAGAAATGGGTTCGAAAATGAAAAAGTATCATTGGGGTATTAATTATATATAGTGGTATACTTGGCAAATTGGACGGGATAATTTAGAAATTTTAAAATTTTATGGCAAAAATGGTCATCTATTTAGGTGGGATTGCTAGTAATTTTTTAAAAATATCCGTGATACTATTATCAACGCACGACGAACCAACACATAAAATTTTTGTCTCAATTTTTTTGGCGAAATGGCTGACGTTCGAGTCCCCCAAATTCATAAATTTGAATTTTTTAAAATGTAAATATTCACCCAATTGGTGAATATTCACCGTTGTGCATAACCCTAAATCTTGTTTCTTGCCATCATACTATTTTGTCTCAAGTTGCGACCTTAAGAGGAAATGTCAAAATTAGAGCTAATAAATGAGAAAGTGGATCATCACTAGAGTGACACATGTCAACATTCTCATCAGAGACCTCAAGGCATAACCTCCATGTCAAATTTGAATGGGCCTACACAAAGGTGTTAGTATTTCTATGCATTTGAAATGTGAAAGGTACAAATAAAATCTCCCTATTTACCATTTTCATGGATTGCCATCAAAATATCAAAGGATCATTGTTAGCTAGTGCACAAGAAGATAAAATTTTACTTTAAAACTCTCGAGTTCAAATCTCCTTGAATTTAAAAAATAAAAAATAAAATGCCTTCAACTTCCTTAATTATTTATTTAGAGAAATAATAAAGAGAAAGCAAAATATTTTTGGTTCTTGTTTAAAGTTTAATTAGGGAGATATAAGGTGATATATAAAGAACACTTTTTTAACAATATTTTATTACTTTCTTGAAAAAAAGAAGAATGGTTTTTTCTTGTTGAAAGGGAGTGATACTTTTTGAATAAGAAGCAAAAGAAACAACAATCATTTTCGTATGGAGTTATAAGGTGTATCATGAAAAAAATTGTTACACATGAAAGCACCTTCGTACATTTATTCAAAAATATTCAAGCATTAATATATTTCCTATACAAAGGTACATTATTGGGGTAACTGACACCTTTACTTGCATTGTATTCATTACTTAAAAATAACCAAACTTTTATGAAACCTAAAGGTTTGAAGCAACATAACATGGAAATGCAAGCTAAAAATATAGAAGGTCAATATCTTTATGAAAAAGGAGAATTTGTAAGACTTAAGTCCTTCTTACAATCAATTATCAAACAAGCTTATACTGGTGAAGAATGCTTTGAAAATTGTTGGAGTTTATTACATTATTTGGCACCTTGCAAATACATTGCAAGAACCTTGTAAATATTTTGTAAATATGTGATGTGAAAAGAGTATTGTAAATATTAGTCATTTATATTTTGTTGTCATTAGAGGTTTGTCATTATTAGGGAGTTAATAAATATATTTCTTCTATGAGAAATATGAAGAGTCATATCTCTTGGATGTTTGAGGAGATGAATAGTTAGTTGAAGTTGAAATCTCAAGAGTCTTTGTAAAGCCTATTTGTAGAGAGGTCATGTGATGTGGAAGGTAGAACAATGTAAAATATTATAGTACTTAATTTGTACTAGAATAAGTTGTTCATCATCAAATAAATATAGTAAGATTGTTACTTGTGAATATCATTTTGATATATATTGTGTGTGAAAATTGTTAATCAAATATTGTTGAAATTGTTTATATGCTAACAATGGTATCAAAGCCACATTGGGAATGATTGGTGAGAAATACATAGTAGTGCCAAAAAGAAAGCACCACAATAAATAGAAACCCAAGTAGGTGATAGACATCATTGGAAGAAGTTGCATTCATGAGAAAAACACAGAGAGCAAGAACCTAAGCAGTTGATAAATACCATTGGAAGAAGCTACAGTTGTAAACAAAATACTTTTGAGTTATATTGTTGTTTAGAGATCAACTTTGAAATAAGCACCCAACTTCAAGTTCATTTAGTTGAATAGAGAACTAGAAATTGTAGGAGGATAGACAAAGAATAGAAAACATTACTTTGTTAATAGTAGAAAGAAAAAAATAATAAGCTTGAAGAACATAACTTGTAAAAATAAAGAATATAAGAGCAATGGTAAAAAGAATAAATAAGTTATATTAGGAGAAGTGTCCATTGAAATCACCGGGAAGGAGGAAATTTCACTAAAGCAATTTGTAGGAAGACCTGAATAAGGGAGAAAACCATATTGAATAAGAATTGCATAAAGGCATGGCCACGAAGAAAAACTTGCTGAATAAGAATTACAGGAAGGTCTAATAAGGGAGGAAACCCTTCTAGATTAAATAATTCATAGGGAGAAGAAGCCATGGTTAAGAGAAGTTAAGGTTGAAGGAATCCAAGTTAAAAAAAAAAGTTAAGGTTGAAGGAAGCCAAGTTGAGAGAAGTTAATATTGAAAAAAAATCTAAGTTTAGAAAAAGAGCCATAAGAACCATATTGTGACCATATTGGTGAGGAAAAAATTACAAGGAATCCAAAAAAGGAAGCAAAGGTGAATTACCCTGGTGAGAGCACCACAGTGAGAGCAACATGATAAAATTGCCACGTTGAGAGAGTAAAATGGAAGTAGAACCTTGAAGCTATGAGCTGATATCCTTAAGTGTCCAGGTTGAGGCCTACACTAAAGCCATATTGTAAACATTAAATTTGGGCTAGAGAAACTAGAGAGGCAAGCAGAAGGTGAGAGAGTTGATCATAGCTTCCTTACCTGAACCATGGTATACTAACATCTTTAACTTCCTTAAGGATGATTTGATGCCTAATTTTTTAGATTACAATCAACATTATCTTTTGCACAAAAGAGCATGTTGACTCATTATTAGCAGCAAGAATATGTACCTAGGTGAGCCTTGTAATGCTCATAACATGAAAAGTGTAAGTTAATTACACATATTTCAAAGTTATTTGGTTTTGGAAAAATAAAATTTTTAATGTGCATATATTCATTTCCAGTTAAAAAGCATTTTGGTGGAGTGTTAAATATTAAAAGGAACTTTTGGAAGAAATTTGACATATGAAAAATATGAAGGGAATCTGATATTTGAAAGGGAATATTAAAATAAGTGTGTTACTAGAAGAAGATAATTAAGCAAGAGGGAGCAAGGTAAGGTATCATGTAATTTTAGGAATAAAAAATGGGAGTAACAATCAATAGGAGGAATCCAAATATTTACAAGTAAACAAAATGGTATTGACAACAATATTGAGTTATTTTGATAAGAATAAAATTTAAACTTTTAGAATCATATTAAAATTTATGCAATTCATGAATTTGAGATATTGATGGCCAAATTGGAGGAATGAGAAAGAAATAATGTGATAAGAAAAAATCTAGTCAAAGAAGAGAAAGAAGAAGACAATGTAACAAAAAATAGCCTTAAAAACAAAGATAGAAAATATCTTTGAAGATGAAAAAGGATAAAATGATTGAATTAGATACAATATCTTTAATATGTAAGGTTGGTATGCAAGTATAAAGGATGTGCATGCAACAATTATAATTCTTGATAATGACACATCATTATTTTATGTTTAATATGGACATGGAGGTAAAATTGAGATCAAATTTTATGTCAAGTATCTACACCAAGTTGTAAAAGGAAAAAATCATCAAAAGTATGATATATTGGAAATCCTTTAGACTACATTCTTCAAGATGGATGATATGATGCATGGAGAGAAAGGGGGGAAGAGTTATTTGAATTAGAAGATAAACAAGGTAAAATTAAAGGGTTGTTGGATGGGATTATGCAATCTCCAATAATTGAATTGAATATATTAGATATTAAAGAATGTGATTTAAATTTTGGACAAGGATCCCATAAAAAAAAATTTAGACCAACCTCTAGAAGCACAACATGTGTTGTAGTTATACAAAATAATAGACTCATTGTGGCAAATGGTAGGTATTCTTGTTGTGTCCTTTCAAGGAAGGGTTGGGTATATAATGTTTCAAGAGATCATAAACAAAACCTTGGGATTGAAAAGGAGAGAATTATTCAAGCTAGAGGTTTTATTCATGTTAGACATGTGAATGGAAGCTTGAATTTGGCAAGGGCTATTGGAGATATGGAGTTGAAGTAGAATAAAAGTATATCTCCTAAGAATTAAATTATGATTACCTTTATAGATATAAATATTGTGGAACTTTTTGAAGATGATGAGTTCATTGTATTAGCCTATGAAGGAATTTGGGATGTCATGACTAGCCAAAAAACAATTGAATTCATACATTAACATATTGTAGACACCTAAAACGCATCATGTCGAGGCGACTACTCATATGGGACATGCTAACAAACCACATGAATGATCTTGGGCAAATCCAAGGTGAAATAGTTGTTTTAACCACTCAATTTGGGTAGAGTTGCTTACCTCAGTCTTAGCCGCGTTGACACCAGTGACTAATAGAGCTAGCTGCGCCTCAGAGCCATGACTAACATCAAAGTAATTTTAGACCCAAAATCGGTTACAACGGCCTGGGCAATGAATCCAAACGACTTTTGGGTGGGGAAGCCTCTAAAAATTTCCCTCCAACTGCTTCAAATGCAGGTTTCTTGTTCTTGGCTTCTCCATGAATCTAGAGCAAGGCCTTCATTGTGCTATAATACCCCCCTCCAAATTGGGGAGAAATCTAAAGAAAGTTTGTATTTTAACGCAGTGAAGCTCTACCAAATTGTTGACTCAATTGTAACCTTTGGAGAGAACTAATTTACCAATCATGAATGCATTCGAAGCAATGGAGGTGTCAAAGGGCTAAAGAGATAAATAATCCATAATTGAGCCTCTTCCACTATCAATCTAGTGAATTCAATTGCCAAATACATAAGAGGACACTGAGGCGACCCTTGACCATCAACTAACGAGGAGAATTGGATATCCATGGTTACGGATGGGGATCATGGTGGCAACCTCGCAAAATTTATGCTAAACTGATGGATTTTTGATTTTCTTGATTGCAGGTGTCAGTCGTGCTTGACAAATGTCATGCATAGTCTTTGCAATGCTTGATAGCTGTGGAAAGTAGCAAAGTAGAGAAAATAGGCATAATCAAACTGCCTCTCCATCAGATGAGGAAAACAAGTAACCCTGGTCATATGTAATTTTATACTTTTTGTTCTTTAATGTTGTAGGTAATTAGCAAACATAGGAAAATAGTAAGGGCTGAATTTTTTCAAAAAATCCATGTTGATTTTCAGCTATGCCTGATAGCCACTGCTAGCTCTGTTAGCTACGTCTGTCACCTACGACTAGTTTCTTGGCCTGCGGCTCTGTCCCGCGACCAACACTGTTACCTACAGGTCTAAACTGTGGTTAATAGTCAGAGTCTGTCTAATTAATTTGCTTGATGTGTCCTAATCAGAGGTCGATTAGGATATTTAATTGCATATTTGAAACAACATGTAGATTAGAGTTAGATGCATATTTTATGAATATCAAACATATTTTTATAGGCATTTAGGAAAAGAGCATTGTGTGCTGGGTGATGCACTTTTATTTTATGCAAATTTAAAATGAACCTCACACACCACGTACTATCTAAATTCTAGTGAGGTGGAAGTCATATCCATTCACTAGTAGGGTTCAACAACAGTGGCAGTTATTTCCATCCCTTGGCCCAACTCCCTCGATCCTTATTACTAGACCAATATCGGATCCGAGAACCGTCATAGACCGTGGAAAATCTGCACGTATCTCTCTTCGAAGAGGTATATCGCTGACTGTAGGTGAACTAGATGAGGATCAGGAGGACCTATGATCCTTGACCATGTGTGGACTTCATTACCACACATTATAGGTTGGCTTACGTGATCGTTACTTTCATTACCGATTGTCAAGCTATGAGTATATAGGTGAAAGCCTTAAATTATTGAGTATATCATCAACATTTTCAAACACAATGAGAGTAGTTTAGAGTTTTCAAAAAAATTCAAACACATCAAACCAGTTAGGGCTCATAAAAAAAAATTTAAAAGAGATAATCATCATTGTTTGCTTTGTGTGCTTTAAAATTTACATATGAGATAATATAATAACATGGTTAGAACACGAAGAGGCTGATCCTAGCACAGAGCTGAGGTCGAAGTTGAAGCTCCATCCAATGCACAATAAAATACAGAGAAACCTCAATCACAAGATCCTCTCGAACAATGTTCGACAAGCATTAGAGGGGATAAATCTATGCATGGGGATTCTATTAAGAATACCCCACTTAGAGGAAGCAATGCACATGCCTCACGAGATAGATCCGAGTATGAAAGATCCCAACATGGGTACTTCATGCATGAAAGCATTTATCATGATCGTACACCTTGCAGATCCACTGGATTCATTTAGGAGTACATCATCGAGGAAGGAACGATGAATATATTGGTTCCCATATATACTCAAGATAAGGGTGGTTCAAGGCCCCCGTTAGTTTAAAATAGACAAGTAGAAAATTCACCCATTCAAGGGTAGGAAGAGAGGGCTACTTCAAAGCATAGGCCCACAATAACTCCAAATAACAATGAACCTAGTAAGTTCACATTTGACATGTCTAAGGTTGGAGTCAATGGTACGCCACCACATGAGCCATGGTTCACTAGGCAATTGGATGGTCTAGACATAGTATTAGGGTAGCAAGGGTATAAGCCCTCAGTTGCACATTCTCATTCTGTGAGTTCTCATAGTGGGAGCACACGTCGGACCATTAGAGAGCCTGGAGAATGCTCTAAGCATCCTTGTATTATACTTACCCCATCGTTCCATGAGGTCATAGAGCACAAGAAACATCAAAATGTGAATGCCATCTACATAGAAAAGGGCAAGAGCATGGAAAACAAGTATATCAGAGGTCATACCGATAAAGCTACTAGAACAAAACAAGTATACCAAAGACCACACACAACGGATCTCATAGATCGATCGCAGATACTGGTGTCAAAACAACGATAGAAAATTCTCCAAGATCAATTGAAGGATGTCTGTACAAAGCATGAGTGCCTTGAAAACAAGGATACTTAGAGACAGAGATTGCATAGGCAACACATTTTAGAGCAATGAATGTATAAAAAATGCATCCTTGATCAAAAGGAGTATGTTGAGCGAGAGGATTGATTAGCATGGGCCAATTTACCCCCTCGTAGTGAGTACAAAGAGCGCATCCATAGACAAGCTACTTTGCACCCTGAACACATTGAGAACCGTACTCACCACACGACCCAAAATGAGATGCAACACCAAGCGTTGGAACATCATGGACGTACATAGTATGAAGAAGTTACAAGAGATGATCAAGAACAAGAGTATCCTAAGATCTCCCAAGTCTAAGTGGAATATGAGCCTAGTCCTCCACCTCGACTGAAGAATAATTTACCTTCAAAGGCTCCCTAACAACCTCTCAGAGAAGAGGAAACTCTATCTTCGAAGGCCTATCAGGCCTTGGAAGACAAGGTTTGAGCTATAGAGAAACAAGGGATGGTTTATCAAAAACCAACATTAAGCAAGTTTCACAATGAACCTTTATACCCCTCAGTGCCCATTCCAGCCTATCCCGAGTATTTTGAGATGCCAAAGTTGGAGAAGTTTCAAGGTGAGGAAGACACTCAGGAATATGTTACGAGCTTTATGGACATGTGCTTTCAGATTGAAAGCAATGACGCTTTGTTGCTGAGAACATTCATCACATTTATTTTAGGCCTTGCTCGAGAGTGGTTTAATCAACTTAAGAGGCACAACATAACCAACTTCGAATAGTTGGCTAATGCATTTCTTGAACACTTCTCCTTCGGTGTCAAGAAGAAGGCTAACCAATCCGATCTGGCTGCTTTATTGCAACATGATGACGAGCCGATCATGGATTATGATAAAATATGGAGAAAGATAATTCCAAAGTTGCCATTTTTCATTCTGACCATCAAACTAACTCGGATGTTCACCAAGAGTTATGCGAAGCATATCTCGTTACTGTTGTAGTTGCAACAATACCAAACATTCGAGGAGGCCTTGGCGCAAGCCAAGGTAATAGATGACATCAAGTTATAGGAGGGTAACTTGAAACTCAGGAACAAGAAGAAATAGAACAAAAAGAACACCCATAATCAAAAGAAATAGGCCAAGCTGAACCATGTCAACCAAGTGGTGTTAAACCTACAAAAAGGGGATAAGGAGCAAAAATAGAATTATAAAGCCCAACCTCCTCCTATGCGATATGAGCAAAACAATAATAACAAGAAGGGTAAGAATAAAGAACAACGTCCACCTCACCAATTCACACCTTTTTTGAAATTACTAACATTGATATTCCATCAACTGTGCGAGGCCAAGGCCATAAACTTACTAGAAATCAAATTGATAGATCCTAATCAACCCAAGCCAAAGGGGTATAGGGATGATATGTACTATGCTTTCCATAGGGTGAAAGGACACGACATCAAAGTATGTTGGAGTTTCAAAAATTTAGTACATAACATGACCAAAAGAGGTGAGCTAACTGTGGACAACCCTCAGGCTCCAAAAAACCAAAATATGGGGATCTTCAAGAACCCCTTACCAAATCATGAGCCATCGAGGAACAATGTCGGTCATGTGAATCAAATATGGGTTGAACTGCTAACTCAAGGATTCATTGGCATGGTTTATGTTGTCACGAGACAAGGGAGGTATGAATGACCAGATCCATGTCTAGCTCCCATTAGAGTGCATGTTACACCTCAGCAAAGGATAGCACAGAATATTCTAGGCCCATTAACAAGACCAATAGTGACCATTAGGAGTAGGCTAGTTCAAAGCCTACAGACAAATCCAACAAAGTTGTCAATCTATGAACTAATTCAACAGTATCCTAAGCATAGGGAGACACTCATTTATATTCTAAGATCAATCAATGTTCAGTCCTAAGACCCGAAAGCATTTACGAACTTCATGGTACATGTGCAGCAGTGCAGTGAACCGGTCATCCAATTCAGTGATCATGAGATTAAGACGATCTCCACTACTATAGCGGACCCGCCTCTACATATCATTGCATGTGTTAATCACACACCTTTCAAACGGGTTTTTATTGATACAGGGTCATCAATCAACATAATTACAACCAAGGCATTAATGTATCTAAAGTTTTTGAAGTCACACATTGTACCTTCCATTTTTACCTTGAGAGAATTCAATGATGCGCTATGCTAAACGGTAGGTATCATAGTTCTTCCAATTTAGGTTGGACTAAAGACCATCCCTGTGATGTGTCATGTGATCGAAGACACCATGTAGTATAACATCCTCTTAGGGAGGCCTTAGATTAGAGAAATGTGTTGCGTTCCCTTGATCTTACATCAGTGTATCAAATATATACACAAGGGACAAGTTCACATGGTACCTTTGGACGAAGAGCCATTCAAATACGTGAACTTAGCATATTTATTGAGGTATTTCATTCTCCCTTAAATGCATCTAGATATACGACTGATTTTGCATATTATACATACAGAAGGTAAACCCAAAGGAGTGTGTGCGGGACCTTCCATGGTAGCATCGTAGTTATCAGAGCACACTACAACAACTTCACTAAACCTATGGTATCTAAATTGCCTAGGAATGACAAGAAACTTAAGGCAATTATGGGCGACAAAGAGTCAAAGTAAAAGCCCAAGGAAGCAACTATAGAGGGTCCCACTCCCATGGACAAAGGGGATGCTCAAAATCAAGTCGAGGAGACACCTTAGCCTACCTCGCCTGCATCTTCACCAGGGTCATCTACACCGTAGGTGACCATACATTTGGCTAACCTCGAATTAGCAGAGTATATTGTGCATAACATGACGTTCATGCCATTTATCGAGACTGCACAAGACATGAGCTGACATCAAGCCCATCACTTTCCTGTGGGAATGGTGGTACCACTAGGGGTGCCATCCAAACAAACAAACTTCATTTATGGAGGGCTAGAACAATTGGCAAATTGCACACCCATAAATGAGGATGATGATGAACCATTCATGGCGAATGTTCATTATCTATCTAACCCTGAATTTGCCTTACGCTACTTCGATCATTACCATTGGCATGGTTATGGCTTGGGCTTATTTGAGCAGGGGCATAGAGTTCCCATCGAACCACAATATCAGCTACCAATTGATAGGTTTAGTTTAGGCTATCGTATTCAAGGATGACATGAGCTCCTAGCAGCATATTTAGATCATATGAACCTCGCTTTGGGGGATGATGTGGATTGGAATCCATATCACCCTAACCCTTATTATCTATAAGGGGTAATAGGCTGGTAACCTATGTATCAGAAGCACCACCAGAGATCTATCATGATCACATTGTGGTAGAGGCAGATCAAGGAGACAATCCAAGAGTTGACTTGGATACTAAAATCCATGAAGTTACCGACTATACTGGTATGCAGATCCAGAATCTAGGTATAGAAATTGACACTAAATCAGAAGTTACTTCTGAGGACATGCAAGCAGTGTCCATTGTTGAAAGCGATGGACCAAATTATGATTATGTAATAGATGACAATGATATCCTCACACGATGAATATTATGAGGATGAAACTGAAGTGGCCTACTTAGGCCCTCTAAATTTGCATCATCTGTTACCTGTGGAACAAAAGGGTGAGACTGAAGAATACTTCATGGTCGATAGTGATTATGAGGATGACACAGAGTGGGCCTATTTGGGGCCCCATCTTGCTAATTTTCCAATTCCTATATGCAGGGGCGAAGGTCTCATATATGATAATGATGACGAAGATGAGACCGAGAGAGCTTATCTCATGCCTCAATATTTGCAACATCATCATGAGCCGATTGACATCGATGAGATGTATTGACGAGTCTATCCTGGCTCGTGCCTTAGGGGAAGATCACCTAATTTAGATATGATTTATCATATAGTATTCCCTGATCCACTGACGTACATGGAGCTCCTTGAGCCCAATGATTCTATTTTTGAGTCTATTCATAAAATGGATCCAGAGATCCCCATACCTCTAGAACCACATCTTAGGGATGGAATTTATATCAATGTAGAGTCACACACACATGGTATTGGAGACCTAGCCCATTCCATCAATATTTTCTCCATTGATTTGACCACTCCACTTCGCAATCTAGCCGACCCCTCCAAACCACAGTGTTTGAATGTAGATGCTATTGATTGAGATCGCACTGACTCACCACTAGAGCCTAAATATTTCTTCCCTAAAAAATAAATGCTACAACCTTTTCATTTCACGTTAGGCTGTGCACATGATGTTTATCATGCTGAGGGAAAATTCAATGTAGGAAATTTTAACCTAGCTAATGACGTCCACTTGATTCCTATGCCTCACCAGCTTGAGGACGGATCACACATGTTATTAGAGGAAACCTTTGATGTGGATATTAGTAATGCTACTACTAATCCTAATAAGGTCAAGTTCGAAGAGAGTCTATCTCTTGATGAGCATGCTATACTCATCCCTCTACTAAAAGAGAGACCTGATATTTTTGCTTGGACATACAAGGATATGCCTGGTCTAGATATGAAATTGGTTACTCATAACCTTTTTTTAGACCCTGCTAAGAAACCTATCAAGCAGAAGCTCAGGAAGATGCAACCAACAATTGTTTTGATGGTTAAGGACGAGTTGCATAAGCTATTGGATGTAGAGTTCATTATCTCCATTGACTATCCAAAATGGATATCAAACATGGTACCTATAGGAAAACCTAATGGAAGGATCTGTATTTGGACAAATTTTAGATACCTCCATAAGGCAACACCAAAGGATTCATTTATGTTGCCAAACATAGATGCTCTTGTAGACGTAACTATGGGTCATGATATGCTCTCCCTTATGGATGATTTTTTTGGTTATAATAAAATTTGAATCAAAGCCAAAGACCATCATAAAATCGCATTTACAACACCATGGGGAACATTTTGTTATAAATTTATGCCATTTGGCCTTAAAAATGCTGGTGCTACATATCAACGAGCCATGAGATATATTTTTGATGACTACATGCATAATATCTTGGAAGATTATATCGATGACTTATTGGCAAAGTCATTGCTGCATTATGAGCATGCAAAGGTCCTAAGGAAGGTCTTAGATCTCCTGATAGAGCATAATGTCAGGCTGAATCCCAAGAAATATGTTTTTAGCGTAACTTCAGGAAAGCTCTTAGGATTAATCATTTCAAAATGAGGCATCGAATTTGATCCAGCGAAGGTCAAGGCCATTTTAGAGATGCGTCCTCCCATAAATATCAAAGAGTTAAGAAGCCTTTAGGGTAAAGTAGCATCCATAAAGTGATTCATCGCATAATTATTGGATAAATATCGACCCATGAATCGACTGCTACACGAGGGAGTCCCATTCAATTAGGATAAGGATTTTCAAGTGACCTTTGCTAAAATCAAGAAATACCTGGAAACACCACTAGTGCTAGCTCCATCAAGACCAAATGTGCTATTTTTGCATTATATATCAGCGACTGACTTTGCATTGAGAACTATGTTAGCCCAAAAGAACATGCAAGGCAAAGAGTAGGCTATATATTATATCAATCGTACCTTGGTGAGTTATGAGATCGAATATGCGTATGTGGAGAAGTTGTGTTTAGTAGTGGTGTTCGCAAGGAAGTTCTGTCATTATATGCTAAGTCATATGACGTACATGATATCCAAACAAAATACTTTGTAGTATATGATGAACAAGACATATCATAATACACATACTACAAAGTGGAACTGGCTGAGGTACCTCTCAAGAATAGTAGGCCTCTCACCATAGAGCTTCCTGATGATGTAGTCTTCACATTATCAAAAGCACCCGAACTCGAAGAACCAGATAACAAAGTTGATATGACTTGTTATTTGATGGTTTGAAGTGTGAGTAAGGGGGTGGTGCAGGAATTGTCTTTTTCATGCCACAAGGTGCTCCAATACCCTTGTCATTTAAGCTATACTTTCCTTGTACCAACAACAATGATGAATATGAAGCCCTAATCCTGGGCCTCCAAAAATCTATCACCATGAATATTAAATGATTAAATATCTTTGGTGATTCCCTTATCATAGTAAATCAAGTGAAGGGACTTTTTTAATGTAGGTGTCCCATCTTGTAAGCTTACAAGGATCTTGCTGATACATATCTAGCCCAGTTAGAATGGTATGACATCGAGGCAATCCCTCTTTCGTCGAAAAAATTTGTAGACACTATGGTGTATTTGGGATCCTTAATCCCTCAAAATATATCTACTTACTTTACTACCATTCATGTAAATATGCTATCGCATGCAATGATGCAACGTGCAACTTTTGAAAACAAGTAATTAGTCAACATGATTCATGTAGAACCAAACCATGAATGGTTCTATAAAGCCAAATACTTTCTCAAGAAGGTATCTTGGGGGTCTTTGACCTCGTAGGGTCCTACAGGGAATGGCACCAGCATTCACCACAAGGTTGTGTCCCAGTATGCATTTGCACATAGTAAAATGCTAGGGAAACAAGTTGTCTTGACAGTTGAGGCAGAAGCTTATCAGTATTAAATGTCATAATTACATGACTTCCTCAAGCTTGGTTTAATCCAGTAGGGATTATCGCATACCATGAAGTGCACATTCAAAAAAAAGTGACAAAGTATGTCTTGCTAGGAGATATATTGTACTATAGAAGCTACGATGGAGTTCTCCTTTGTTGTCTTAAGCCCTAAGAATCAACTTAGGCAATTTTACAAGCTCACGATGGTAAATGCGGTGGCCTTTTTAACGACATGGCCATTGTCAAGTGCATCCTTTGAATGGGTTATTATTGACCCACGATGGAGAAGGATTGCACTGCGTATGTCAAGAAATGCATCAAATGTCAGCATCATGCTAATATTATGCACTTGCCATCGTAGGCCTTGCAGCCCATTCAAGTGGCTTGTCCATTTGCTTAGTGGTGTTTAGATCTAATTGGTAAGATCTATCCTTCGTCATCGGGCTGAAATACGTTTATCATAACAACTACTGAGTATTTTACAAAGTGGGTGGAAGCCATTCCCTTAACAATTACAACTAGAGCACATATTACAGAGTTTATACTTCACAATATCATTAGTCATTTTGGGATACCATCCAAGATAATATCGGATAATGGAACATCATTTAAGAATAAAATTGTGAAGGCTTTAACATCTAAGTACAATATACAACACAGTTTTGTGACTCCATATTATCTGTAGGCAAACGGGCAAGCTAAGGCTTCAAACAAGATAGTGGTAGCTATCTTGAAAAATACGGTATAAGAAAACCACAAATATTGGCACATCCAACTGCCCCTTGTGTTATGGGCTTATAGGACTAGCATTCATATACCCACTGAGGCAACTCCGTTTTCACTAGTATATGGCATTGAGGCCATTATGCCCCTAGAGTTGGAAATTCCAACGCTGCGCATTGCATTGAAAGAGTTCATCGATGATGACATGGTGTAACAAGCTCACCTTGATCAATTGATGCTTCTTGATGAAGGTCATGTGAATGCCCTTAAGCACCTCCGCATTTCCCAAGAGCGCTTAAAATGAGCTTACAATAGTAAAGTCCACTTGAGAGACTTTAAGGTTGGTGATCTTGTGCTGAAAGAGAACCAACATAACTCAAACCTGTATTTGCACTTACGAGATAAATTTACGGCTAACTAGTTAGGTCCTTACATCATCTCAGAGCAGATTGAACCTAGAACATATTTCTTGACATCACTTGAAGATGTTGAAGAGCCTGAACCTCTCAACATCCTTCATCTTAAAGTGTTCCACACATATTAATTCAAAAACCTAAAAATATGAAAAATTTCAAAATACATAAAAAATTAAAAAGCAATAAAATCTAAAAAAATTGCATTGCATTTGTATCATGCATTTTCATTTTGCACATGCATTTCATGTAATGGCATTGCATTAGATATTTCCATCCGTCGCACTTGCATTAGGATAGGTTGTGTTTGCAATCTTACCAATGACACCACGTTTGTATTTCAATCATGCATATATGTATTGTCATAATCATTCATCACCCTTGTGAGTAATTGTGTTTCTCAACACAACCCCTCATGTTGCTATGACAAATATAATAGGGTTTTTCGGTCACTCAGCCATATCTAGTGGTCATCTCAAGAGTTTGAAGAAATCTTGATTTAATTTTGAGGATGAGGTCTAGTTGTGATAGCACTTAGCATATTAGAATCCCATCACTAATCAAAAAACTAAACAAATCCTAATTAGGATAAGAGGAAGATGAAAAATGCGAAGTTGCCCTAGTCACCGTAAGCGAAAGGTTTTATTACTTTCTCATCTGTGAGGAGAAATGGTCTAGAGTAGAGGTCATTGGAAAAAGAACAAGTTTACCCCTTACCTGAAGAGATACCTTGGTTACATCAAAAGGAGCAAAATCCTAGAGTCAAATCCTATCCCTTGCTCTTTAAAAAAAAAAGAGTTATTACAAAATAAACAGTTATTTTCATCACTATTTATGAGCAAGTATCCCAATAAATTGAAGAAAATAAGGGGGTGAATTTGAATCCCTAGAATGATCAACACTCAAAGCCATGGAGTGCTCTACAATACAGTAATGGGCTAAATGAATCCTGCCTGACATTGGGGTATGTCTAGCAAATCACAGATGAGCTAGCTTTAGGTGCATTGTATTGCCTAGTAGTCTAGTCCAACTGAAATCCAAACCTAGGATCAGGTGAGCATGGGGTGATCCTAATTATAGTAATGGGCTGAATGAATCCCACATGGCAATGAGGCAAGTCTTGTGTTTCATAAAAAATAATCATTTGTACACACAGGGGTAATAAATAGTTGGGTATGTCCTAGTGAAAGCTTTATCTTTTAGAAGTATAGTATAGTTAGTCTACAACTTTTGATAAGTCAACTAGGGTGTTTGAGTCTCATGGAAAACCTTAAAAATTCCCAAATAGCAACAACCATATAAAATCAATCAATTATCAATTTTATCTTATGAGAGTTCGTTTGTTAACGAATGTTCATAACATAGGTTAGATACCAGATGGATATCAGTAATGATATTTACACGACCACTAACTATATTGTGCATATTCTATTAACTTACAAAAGCTTACATTTCATTGCACATATGGATGTTTAATTGATTAATTCTTATGATAAGATATATCAATTACAGTCCATGATTGTTATACATTGTGGTGTCATCTATCAGATTGTCAAGCTCATATTGCATTCATACATTATGTTTTAAGTGTTTAAAAAATACAAGTTCATTTACATTAGAACATCATCATGTAAATAACACATTACATACATTGTATTCATTATAGTACAACATCAAAAATTAAATGCATACAAGTATAGTAAATTAAACATGCATTTAACAATAAATAGTGCATCCATATGCATACATTATAGTAGTCCATCTACATATCTAGATCATAATATATAGTCATACATCCATCCTCTAACTAGTGCATGTCATCCATACATCACATATATAGAATCAAATCAATATAACTTATAAGTATTGCATCCATATGCATCTCATAAACATAATATAAATAAATCTACACACGTAATGAGTCATAAATAAATGTCTGATCATATATATATATACATATATATGTGTGTGTATCAAAAAAATAGAGTACATGAGGCATATGTTCAAAATACATATAGGTTACAACTATGTATATCCTCGACCTTGCACTCAAAAATGGTACAAATATTTGATTAAATCTGTACTAGGCAATGGCTGTGCCTTCAGTCTTCGAGTCTCCTCTGCCTGTGCCACCCTACTTGTGAGTCCGTCTAGATCTGGAATCGATAGATATCTCTAACCTATGAGTCCTATAACTGGACCATAATGAGTACCCTGTCTCTTGAGTCCTAATCTACTGGCTCCCTACAACGGTGGCCCTCTCTAGAATCTCACCCTCGAGCAACTCGATCTCTCCCTCCAAGTGAGAGATATGACCAGCATCTGATGCTCGCTCGTCGAGGTGACACTGAAACATGGCCTATAGCCTCCTAATCTCTGCATCTAGATCCAAACCGATGTATCCTTGTACAGTTGGAGCTACTAGAGTGGCCTATAGAGTCGAGGGCTCCCCTCATGCACCAATCGCCTGATCCCTCTCATGATTCATAAGTTGTAGTTGAGATCATGCTAGATCTCACTCGAGGGTCATCTTCTCCAGGGCTATAGTGGCACTATCAATCCACGCTTGGTGAAGGATCCTCTCCTTCTCATTGCTCCATCACTGATCTTGTCCTTATTTCGACTGGGTCTGTGTTGCGCTTAGCTGTGCCTGTAAAGTAGCCATGGTGGTATCCCTCTATAGGATCTACATTTGAAGGGTCCCCACCTGTATCTATAAGTTGGCCATTTATGCTCAAAGCTGTGTAGCCTCATCATCATGCTCCTTATCCTCCTCCTCAACTTGGGGCACATCCTCAATAGTTGCACCCTCTTACCATATACCCTCAATCCATTGGTGAACCCTGTGTCCACGAGGACCTATTCCCTCTGGATGCACCTCACCTAACTCTGCTCTTGAGGCTTTGTCTCCGTCCCTACCGAGTGGACCACCACCTCGTCAGATCACAGGAGTCCACTAGGTATCATAGTTTGTAGTGGTTCCCATGTTTGCTAGCCCTGAGTCATAACAATCATCATCCTCATCACCCAAGGGGTGACCTGTGGCCATGCTAGATATCTCTCTAGAGTCAAGCGATGGTAGAGAGTAGGCACAGGTGGAACATCCTGGCAGATACTAAACTACCTTAGGAAGTGCAAGAAGTGGAAAAACTCATGCATGTTGGGCTTATGCTCGATAAGACACCTATATCATCTGGTAAACCTTACGTAATTGTCTACCTCTAGCCATGTAGGACAATCCATAGTACCTACCCAGTTTGCAGTCATGAGATCTGATCAATGTAGTAATCTAGATATCCTATCCGAATCATTCTCTAGAACCCCTCAGCCTCTCTGGGCCAGCAAGAAACATAACACTGTGACGCCTCCACGATGTTACCAATATAATGTGGAAATCCTTGGATGATCGATGGTGATATGGTGCCACACCCATAACTATAGAAGCATGTTGCAAGTGACTCCAACGTAGCCCCGCTGTGTAATCCTATACAACTCATCATAAAGCTGGGCTAGGAGGGCGCTATCCCATGTTAGAATCATCAAGTGCTCTGTAGTGCTGTCAAGAAGATACTGCATCCTAGAGATGAGGTTCTAGGGGAACCTCACTCCTAATGTGTCTGGCAGGAGGATGTGGATGCATAGAAACATCAATATGGCTTATCTCTTTGAGAAGATGCATGCCCTGTACTAGTGCTTAATGGGCACACCCCCATGGTCAATGTCCTCCAGTGTCACATCATTCTGATTGGTAAAGATCCAATGGAAAACTATAGTCTTCACCATAGTAGGCGAAGAGGTGTTGGCCTCACCATCAATGGGGATGCGAAAGATGCGGTAGAAATCCTCCAAGGTGACCGCGATCTCTCCGATCGATAGGTGAAAAATATTGGTCCGTGCATCCCAACGATGGGCCAAAGCAGTCAAGTAGTCATGATCATGCTTAATGGACGGGAGACGGATGATGTAGCCAAGCCCTGTAGAGCTCAAACTCCCTTGCTCAAAGGTCAGCTAGAAGAGCACATAATAATAAACATAAAATCAACCAAAAACATCAAAAAATGAACCTAAAAAGTCAAATAAATTCAAAAATATTAAAAAAATATATAAAACATTTATAAATGCATGCAACACATTCATAAGAATTAAAATTGCACTTCAAAACACTCAAAAAATTCAAAAAATTAATAAACCAGTTAAAAATTAAAAAAAAATGAAAAAATTGAAAACTTTGCCTAATGTTGCTCAGCCACGACTGAGACCCGTGGTTAGTGGAAAAGGCCAAATTTTTGACCGTTGGAATTTGAATCCTACCACTACTGATAGCCACGACCCCCAATTTTCCAATTGGGAGCTGCGTCTGCCACCCATGGCTAAGAGAAGTGCCCATTTCGAGGTCACTTATCATCTCGAGCAACCCAAAAAAAATTAAATTTCCACCCACTAAGCTAACCTAGACTAATCCTAACTAGGGTGAGGTTCATTACCAACAATTTAATTTGGTTCATTTAACCCATTTCTTAAAGAGGTTCAGTTTTAAGTTGGTAATCGAATGATTGGTTTGCGATGCTACCTTCGTGGCATTGGCTCTACCACTAGTAGACGCCTCTATTTGGTCAGCCATGGGTGTGAGTGTTCAGTTCGACAACGTTTTGGGTCAAAAGTTTAATCTCACCTCTTAGAGCTCTCCTAATAACGATAGAAAATTGGAAAATAATGAATTGAAAATGATAGAATTTTCTTTTATATTTTTGATTTTGCTCTCGACCACGACTGGTAACCGCGGGAGCAAAATTAGAGTTTTCTGACCGCGTATCGGAGTCGCGACTAAGAGAATTACAAAATTTGGTTGTGCCTGACAAATGTGGCTAGCAGACAACAATAAATATCCTTAAAATTCAACCATGAGGGGCTTCAAAATGCAAAATTAAAAATATCAAATGGGCCAATACCCACAATACTGTCAAAAATAACAAAAAATTTAAATAATTCAAAATTTCAAATGTGCCTCGTATCTAGATATTTACCCTATACACTTGGCGGTTGTAGCGACTTGCGATCTATGCAATATGAAAATATGAGTAAATTACCATAAGGCCATTTGGGTTAAGTCAGTCATCGTGGAATTGATAGGCTTCACTTCAATCCCTAAGAAGACTTAGATGACTAGACTGCTATAGAGGAATGAGGTATTCATCTCAATTATTCTATGACATTTTAAGTAGATCATCGAACATTATATTCACCATAAACCTAATTGGACTTGTTATCATATTGATTCCCTAAGAAGGCCACAACAGTCAGACTGCTCCACGGGATAGAGATGTACAATTACTATTAACAGTTGCAATCATAGCTGAATTAAGCCTTGCCAAGTATCTCAAAGTGCTAAAATCTTAAATTGTTCAAATCACTCATTATGGTCAAGCAACTCGTTGCTTCAATTAATTGTCCTACTCTCATCAACTTGTCACTTGAGGGGTAGTCATTATATCAATTATCATAATCAAATTCAATAGGAGATCACTTGATCTTATCAAATTGCATTCATCTTATGAATAATTACCAAAGACTATCATAAGCTTACCCTTTATTGGGGCAAAAAACAACTATGACAGTTAAGTTAGTAGCTCTCCTCCTTTCGGATCTATATGGCACATAAGCCTATAGTAGAACTGAAGCTACCTGATCACCACCAAAGCTTGCAAAATATTTTTCAAATTTAAGCCTTCTCTTAGTTGGAAGCAATGATTCTAAGATGTGTATCCCTTGGAAGGAATGGACATCTAATGTTGATCAGATCAATGATCATCATTCAACCTACGACATCATTTTAAGAGGTCTATTTTTGCTCAGTGTTGTTCATTATCACAATGCATCTCAAAATGGGCATTTGTAGACACCTAAAATGCATTATGTCAAGGCGACTACTCATATGGGACATGCTAACAGACCATATGAATGATCTTGGATAGTTGCAAGGTGAACTAGTGTTTTTAACCACTCAATTTGGGTAGAGTTGCTTAACTCGGCCTTAGCCACGACTGACACCAATGGTTAACAGAGCTAGCTATGCCTCAAAGTCATGGCTAGCATCAAAGCAATTTTAGACCTAGAATCGGTACAATAGCTTGGGCGATGAATCCAAATGGCTTTTGGATGGGGAAGCCTCTATAACTTTCCCTCCAAATGCTTCAACTACAGGTTTCTTGTTCTTGGCTTCTCAATGAAGCTAGAGCAAGGTCTTTATTGTGCTATAAGACCCTCCTCCAAATTGGGGAGAAGTCTAGAGAAAGTTTGCATTTGAACGCAATGAAGCTCTACCAAATTGTTGACTCAAATGCAACCTTTGGAGAGAACTAATTTTCCAATCATGAATGCATTCGAAGCAATGGAGGTGTTAAAGAGCTAAAGAGATAAACAATCCATAATTGAGCCTCTTCCACCACAAATCTAGTGAATTCAACAACCAAATCCATAAGAGGACACTGAGGTGACCCTTGACCATCAATTCAATGAGAAGAATTGTAGATCCAAGCCCAGATTTGGAGAGCAAAATGGTTTTCACCTTAGTTGCGGCTAACAGTGCCAATTGTGCCTCAGACCCACGATGAAGGTTTGATATCTTTTTTTTCCTGTTTTAGCCATAGATTTACAATTTTATTCTTTCGTTCTGATAGATTAACCATAGCTTAATCTCATTTGACACCTTTGCATGGTTAAATTAGAGATTTAGGGTAGATTTCCTTCATTTCTTAGCATTTTAGCAATTAGACTAGTTGTTGCTATTTCCATGCATTTTGAAGTTACTAATGCTTAATTAGGGTGATTCATAGCTAGATCTTTGCTTCCTTTACACGTTTTATTACAATTCCATAATTTATTGCATAGATTGATAGTTTTATAAGCTTTCTTGATTTTATGACATGATGTGTGCAATATTATTTCAAAGCCTCATCAAGAGAGGTATCCTTTGCTTTTAATCATTTCTTGTTGTTTCTTGAACGTAGGGTTTTCAAGACTCCATCTTCAAAGTATTCAAGGAAACAAATACCTCTTCCAAGGAGAGAAGAAGGTCACCATAGATCTTGAGCAGTTCGTGTCCATTTGGAGAGTCTACGGATTATACCAACCTCATTGTGGGGCTCAAATGATTGTATCACAAATTTGGTATCCCTAAGAGGGACAAAATTGTAATCAATTAGCATCAATTTAATACAAAGAAATCCTTATTTATTGTCAAATTTGTATCTCATGTGATTTTATGCTTTAAATATTTATCAATTGGTACAATAGCTTAGGTATATGCTTTCCCCATGGTTACACATATTAAATCAGAGAATAATCTCTTAGAAATTTGTGAAAAATTTCTTGGCAAATATCTTGCTCCAAGTACATCCTTTTGATAAGGTTGTGACAACATGACCATTCTCATAATGTAGCTCAATAATAGGACTAGAAATAGTGTAGATGACAATATGATTGGAAATAGGTCTGAAGGTGGATATCATGACAATATGACTAGAAATGGATGTGAGGAATGATATTTTTGGCTTGACAAATAATTTGTTGAAAATTTTATAGCATTTGTGTACATAGCTAAAATATTTTATCAACATTGGTGTCAACCTATACCTTACTTGAGACCCGTTCCAAAACCAAAGGTTGGTGTTTATACCAAATAATGTAATATGGGGGTTATTGGAGTTTATAACATTATTTAGTACCTTGCAAATACATTGCAAGAACCTTGTATATGTTTTGTAAATATGTAGTGTACAAATATTCTTATAAGTATTAGTCATTTAGATTTTGTCATCATTAGAGGTTTCTCATTATTAGGGAGTCAATGAATATATTTATTCTATGAGAAATATGAAGAGTCATATCTCCCAAATGTTCAAGGAGATAAAGAGTTAGTTGATATTGAAATGTCAAGAGTCTTTATAAAATCTATTTATGAAGAGGTCATTTAATATGGAAGGTGGAACAATGTGAAATTTTATAGTACTTAATTTGTACTGGAATAGGTTGTTCATCATCAAATAAATATAGTGAGATTGTTACTTGTGAATATCATTTTGATATATATTGTGTGTGAAATTTGTTAATCAAATATTGTTAAAATTGTTTATGTATTAACAAAAATGATGTTCCATTACTTATTAAAGTTGTGGATATATTATACATGGCATTGGTTAAGATAAAGCATAAAAGGTCATAGGAAGAGTTGAAGAGCCAACCTATAATGAAAAATGTGTAATGGTCCTCCTCAAAGACACCTTATATGATATTGCTATGATATGATATTGCTATTAATGAATGTCTGTGATATCTATTGTTTTGATTGATGGACATATGTGATATTGTTGATTATAATTTATGAATATCTCTTTTAGAATATCATGTTTTATTATTCTAGGGATTTGGTACTGTTGATGGGTTTTTGATCTTATGGGTATAGGTTCCCAAGAGATGAAATGGGAAATGACGACGATGGTGTATTCACATGTTTAAGGGTGAAAAAGTCTTATCGAACGATACACTCACTAGTGGTTCATTTGCATTTATATAGATGCATTATCAATGTGTGTTTGCATTTTGAATATATATGTTTGATATGTGTTATGAATTTTATTCCTACCTGATTGAAATTATTTGATGTTTGAAAGTATTGTAATTCATATTACTAATTTTTAGATTAATGTGTTGAATATCTACATAATGGGTGTAGTTTAAAATAATAATTTTGATACACTATCTTGGATAACTCCTTTAAATAGTTGGAATTTTCCCCTAGATGACAACCATTATAACCAAATATGAAAATGAAAACTCTATCGAATAGAGATATCCTCTTACTACACGCAAACATACTCTAAAATTAACCTTTATTCCCTAGATTTATCATTCATATGTTAACCAGGTAATGGCAATTGTGTACTGTGAATGCTACTATTGATTTAACTCACATGTGTATTGCGTTATGGTTGCTTGTTTCAACTAATGTAACTAAAGCCATATTATTCCAATAGTAATATTTATTACATAATCATTTATATGAAGAAATGTTATGTTGTAAACCTAGAATATATATAAATTACTTTCAATGTTCATGACAGTACTCTATTTTTGATAAATCAAATCATCATGGGTAATTCTGCAAATATTATTGATTCTATGTAAATATTAAGTGTTGAATATGAAATGAAGTGGTTCACTACAACCGATAGCAAACTAATGTTCTATTTACATAAGGTTGAGATCCATTCAATATAGTTAAACCTTCCCTTATTTATAGTGCTCATTCATAAATAAAAATGCTGACTTATGATTCCCTTGAGTGAATATGTGATTCATTGAAAAATCCTTGCAGGATATGTTATACTAAAACCTCTTATTTGTGTTTGATTCATACTTTTTGATTTGCACTATTGTCAATTTAGTAATAAAACCATAAAATAAATATGATCCTTGTATACTGTAGAAAATATCATTATGAAGTGCACTAATGAAAATATTTCTAATTTAATATTACATAGATATACTGCCAACACCCATGTACCTTGTGAAACACACAACCTATTATTACTATTAATTATTACAGTGCTACAAATTATTTCTCCCGTGTTCTTGGCTTGCGGGAGGAAATGATGATATTCATAGTATTTAAGGAGCCTTAAAATTCTACTTTTTGCTTGGTATGTGTTCAATTAATTAGACATGTGAATATTTATTTTGTGATGGTCTTTATTGGTATAAGTTAGTGCCTTTCAAGTTAAACCAAGTTAATAAAAATTAGAAACAGATACGTTTATGATTGGATCCCTCAAATAGAAAGGAAAATGATTAAATTAGTTGGAAGGCACAATATTCCTTGCTTTGAGATTCTCCATGAATACCCATACCTTTCTCAATACTAGTATTAATAGCTTGGATAGCATAATACTATCCTTGTTTTATCTTCTAGATATATTTTTAAGTTTGAATCACGAAGTATATGAATTTGAATTAACTTGGATGCTCAAGTAATTTGGAAGATATCAAGTAAAATTAAACAAAGTTACTTTAATATAATGCTTAAGTTGAAGAACACAAGCTTATACTGAGAGGGGGGTGAACAGTATAAGACCACTTTTTACTTTTTCTTTCCCAATCAATATTATGCAATGTAAAGATAGCAATATCAATAGCAGTAATCAAAGCAATGCACAAATCACCACACACAATAGAGACACCACAATTTACATGGTTCACCCAATGTGGGCTACTCCACGAAGAAAATATTTCACTAAAATTTTCTCAATCAATCTCTTGGGAATCCTTTCCCTATTACAATGTTTATGGACCTCTGTCCAATGGAGATACCAATCCCCTAAATCAAGTTCGTGGATCTCTATCCATAGGAGAACTCCTTCTCCTCTGCTCTGGATGGTGATCCTCTAGAAGACTACTACCTCCACTACATTGGCTTGTGGATCTCTCTCCACTGAAGACTCTTATCCCCACTCAGAAGACCTATCCTCACTACCCTAGCTAATGGATCTCTATCCACTGGAGACTACTATCCTCTCTACTCTATCACCTCCAAAGCTCTATCTCAAATCTGCACTAAACACAATCCTTCGATCTAGCATAAATATGCTCAATCTCTATCTCTAGTCTGGCATAAATTTATCCTCAAATCTACACCAAACTCTACTCTCAAATCTTCACTAAACAAGTCCTAGCACAAATATATCCTCGATCTTTCCTCAACCTAACTCAACTCAATATCTACCTAAACCTTATCAAATTTAAAAAAATCTCTCAAGTCTTCTCAAATACTTATCTCAAATTTAACTCCACAAAACTCACATATTATCCACAAGTCCACATAGAACTTGCTCAAATATACTCAACAAGTCCACATAAACTTGTCCAATATACTCAACAAGTCCACATAAAACTTGCTCAAATCTGCTCAACAAGTCCACCTAGAACTTGCTCAAATATGACTCAATAAGTCCACATAGAACTTGCTCCAATCTGCTCAACAAGTCCCCACAGAACTTGCTCCAATCTACTCAACAAGTCCACACACTTCTCAAATATTCAACAAGTCCACATAAAACTTGCTCAAATCTACTCAATAAGTCCACACAGAACTTGTCCAATCTCATAGAAACATAAAGAGAATTTTTAGAGACTCAATATGTTCTATACTAATCACAATGCTCAATTAATTTCAATCACTCTCTTAGAAACATAAGGAGAATTTTTAGAGACTCAATATGCTTCAAATTCAACTCAATGCTCAATCACTTTCTCAACTCAATTTAGAATATAGAATAGTTTGTTTTATGGAACTTGAACAATCACTTCACACATCCACTTGACTAGGCTCAACCAACTCTACTCAACCAATCACTCAATGAACTAATCCTTGCTTACAAACCCTAGTCCAAGTATATCAACTCAAAATATTTCCAACAATGCTCAACAACAAATCTCACATAACAATGATACTCATGTTCTTTTCAAACCCTAGTTCAAGTTCTTCACTCAATAACTCACTTCAACAACAATGCTTATAAAACAACTCTCACATAACAATGATACTCAAACCCTAGTTCAAGTTCTTCACTCAACCAATGGCTTCAACAACAATGCTTATCAAACAAGGTTTTAACAACAATTCTTTATTCTAGAAAACCTTGAAGCATTCACTCAACACACTCAATAGGAAACCCTAATCAAGTCCTTTTCACTCCAAACTTATTTTCTAGAAAACCAATCAATCAACTCAACTATGGAAGAATGTGCTCATACCTTTTCCTTGATGATGAAGTGCTCTCATAAATCTGTCACAACCACAAACACTTCTATGCCAAGCTCAAAGAGGTTAGAAGATAAATCTTTCTCACAATGTAATGTAAAAACTCAATTACACCTTATCACTCCTCCTTTCAAAACAACCATCAACATACATAAAATATTTTCCAAATAACACCTTATAATCTCCCAATTAAAAATAAATTCAACATCCACCAAAATTAACTCAAAACCTCTTTAAATCAAATTTTAATGGCAAGAAGAACTTTGGCAAAAATCAAATCCACTCCAATAACATAAATCAATTATCAATCAAATAACCTTTCATAAACCCTTATAACTCCAAATAACATAAATCAATTATCAATCAAACAATCTTCCATAAACCTTATAACTCCAAAATCAATTATCAATCAAACAATATTCAATAAACCCTTATAACTCCAAATAACATAAATCAATTATCAATCAAACAATCTTCCATAAACCCTTATAACTCCAAATAGCACTTTATAGAAAACCTTAGGCAAATAAAATTTTAATTAAAAAATACCTTTGCCACTAGTGGGATTCGAACCCACAATCTCTGCCTCCATGAGCGCTCTAGCCATGGGCTTGACCACCGTGTGTGCTAGACGCATGTTTGAGATCTTAGGAGCACTTCGTGCTCTTTCTCCTAAGTTGGCGCTCAAAATGAGCGCATCCCAAAAACTTTCCCCTTGGCGCTCAAGACAAACACGCCAACTCCACGTGAATCGATCGTGGATACTTCCACTCCCAACGCTCTTACAAAATGCGTGCTGCCAATGGACCACCATGTCCTATGGGAGTGAGGCCTTCTCCTCCCTTTTCGTCTTTTTCCCTGGCGCTAAAAACAACACGAGTTCGTCTTCTTCCTCAACAATCGCACGAATTATTTTTCTCTTTGGTCGCATAAAATAATCGAAGAAGGGTAAGTTCTAATGTCCTTTGGCATGGTATTTATACATGATTTTCCCTTTTTCCATAGACATCGACGCTCCACTAAGATGACGTCGATGCTCCTTTTTAAAACCTTTTATAATTTATAAATTATTTAAATTCTAAAAGAATTTAAATTTTATAAATTATATTTATAAACCTTTGACTTTAATAAAAATTAAAGCCTTCCTTGGGATGAAATTTAAACCTTTAACTTGTACTCCACTGACTTGATGAAGATTATTCTGCCACCATGGTTTTAATAAAAACCTTAATAAAACAATATTTTGACAACTTTTTCTTCAACTCTTTGCATTGTTCCTGGTGACAGTAATTGTGTACTCCATGGTATTAATGATAGCTTCATGTGTTCACTTTGACATCAATGACAACTTCTCACCTTGACATCAATGACAACTAAATGAGCTCAAAATGTCCAACAATCTCCCCCTTTGTCATTGATGGCAACCCAAATTATTTTTACTGAAAACTTGACCTTTCCTTTGTTCTGCTCCCCCTGGGACATTGCTCCCCTGGCTCAATGCTCTCTCAAATACCAAATCTCTCCCCCTTACTCAAATCTCTCCCCCTTTGACATCAATGGCAAAGGGTCACCTTTGGGGCTTGGGGCTAAGAATGAGCCTCTTAGCTTAGCCCCTCCCCCACCTTCTCTTGAGGTGGTTAATTATGGGGTGGGAGTATTTCTACTCCCAGAAAGCATTATTCTTTACCTTTATCCTCTTTTCTTCTTATCTGATCCTTCTGATTCCTCTGACTATTTCTTTCCATGTTCCTATTCCATGTCTACATTCCTGTTCATATCCATGTTCCTGTTCTTTTCCTGTTCATATCCATGTTCCTATTCTTGTTCCTATTCTTGCTTGATTCTGGAATGTCTGCTCTACACCACTTTGTTGTGTGACCATCATTATTGCACTTATAACACTTAATGTTATTATTCCTTGGAGGTGCAAATATCTTAGGATTTCTCCTAGTGAAGCCATATCCTCTTCTATCATGAACTCTACAATTCATTGCCTTGTGACCAAACTGATTACATGAGTAGAAATACCCATGGAAAAGTTATATGTTCCCATATTCCTATCTTTCATGTGTCCTGCACTATGAAGCCATATGCCCAAACCTGTGACATGAAAAACATCTTCCATTGAAGTTTCCTTGTCTTGACCTCATTGGTCTCTTAGTCTCTCTTGACCTATTCTGATTGTTGTTCCATCTGTATCTTCTTTGTGCATTGTTCTTGTTCTTGTTGAACTCTCTATTGTCCAACTCATCCTCAGATGTCTCACTCTCTTTTACACTGTCTTCTTCTAAAATATCTTCATCTGAAGTTTCTTCTCCTCCAAAACTTGAGGTTGACTCTCCTTCCCATTTCTTTTGAACCTGTTCAAATCCAAGACCTATTTTGCTTGATGTAGGCTTTTGTATCTTGATGAACTTATCCAAGTTCTTTGAGATATTTTTGAACCCTTTTAGCTTGACCTTGGAGTCTTCTAAATCTTCTCTTAGTAGTGCCACTTCTTGTGTTAACTTTTCACATTCTAAGATCTTTTCTTCTAACTTATCCTTGAACCTTTTTGCCTTAGCCTTTGATTTTTCTAAATCCTCTATAAGCAATCTTCTCTCTTCATCACATTCTTGAAACTAAATTTCAAGTTTAGAATGTTGCTTTCTTACCTTCTTTACTATTTCAAGAGCATAAATAAGTTCTCCCTTGAGATCATATCCATCCTTTCTCTGAATATTCCTCTATTTGTTTACCTTTGTCCACATCTTTATTCTCTATTGGCTTATCTTCTATAGGATCATCTTCTCCTTCTTCTAGTACCATTAGAATATTCTCTTCTGGTCCTTCAAGTGTATCTTCATATTCATCATCACTAAAACTATAACCATCCCTTGTACAATCATCTTCAAGATGTCCAAAGTTACCACATCTAAAACACTTGAGAATTACTGGAGTCATTTTCTTAACTTGTTCTTTTTCTTCAATCATAAATAGGACTTCATCTCTATCATTATCTGAAAAACTAGCATCACTATCACTTGAGTACTTACTTGCATTATCCGCATAGTAGCTCCTCTTTTGTCTTTGAAAGAACTTCTTTCCTTGTCTGCTTTGTCCATCCTTACTTTTCTTTTGGTGCCTATATCTTTCTGATTCCCTATTCTTATGATCCTATTTTTCTTCACCATTGTTATTCTTAGCTTCTTGACAATCTGTTGCAAAATATCCATACTTTCCACAATTGAAACATTTAACAGATCTTGTATCTCTAGATCTTCTTGAATCCTTATTCCTTCTACCATAATTTTCTTCTTCATCACTGGATGACTCATTGCTTGATTTTGACTTCTTACCCTTTATCTTCTTGATTGCTTTGAATGCTACTTCCTTTTGGGAATAGGATATTTTGTTCTTATCTCAAATGTTGTAAGAATACCAAGCAACATATCTCTTGTCAAAGTATCACCATCCATTGACACTTCTATAGCAGAAACCTTTTCATTGAATCTCTTTGGAAGAGTTCTTAAGACTTTATCACAAACATCTGATTCATCAATCTTCATTCCAAGTCCTTGCATAGCATTAACAACCTCATCAATTCGAAGTAGATAAGTACTAATGTTTTCCTCATCCTTCATTCTTAACTCTTCAAATTGTCCTTTGAGATTTTGCATCTTTTCTTTCTTGACACATTTATCTCCTTCATATATATTTTGTAATTTATCCCACATTTCTTTTGTAGTTTGACAATGCATAACTTTCATAGACTCTGTTCTATGCAAACCTCTCAAAAGTGCATTCATTGCTTTTGAATTGTAATGTTGTAGGAGCTTACCTTCCTTATCTGTAGGAGGATTAATTAAGGGATCATATCCAAATTCAACTGCTTCCCAAATTTCATTGCCAAGTGCCATCGGGTAGATCTTCATTCTCATACTCCAATATATATAGTCACTTCCATCAAATACTGGTGCTGAATTATCTGAGGACACATTCTTAGAATCCATTGTGTTCTTGTTAGCTTTTCCTTCAAGTTGTTAAACTCTTCTGAAGGAACCCGCTCTGATACCAATTGAAGAACACAAGCTTATACTGAGAGGGGGGTGAACAGTATAAGACCACTTTTTACTTTTTCTTTCCCAATCAATATTATGCAATGTAAAGATAGCAATATCAATAGCAGTAATCAAAGCAATGCATAAATCACCACACACAATAGAGACACCACAATTTACGTGGTTCACCCAATGTGGGCTACTCCACGGAGAAAATATTTCACTAAAATTTTCTCAATCAATCTCTTGGGAATCCTTTCCCTATTACAATGTTTATGGACCTCTATCCAATGGAGATACCAATCCCCTAAATCAAGTTCATGGATCTCTATCCATAAGAGAACTCCTTCTCCTCTGCTCTGGTTGGTGATCCTCTAGAAGACTACTACCTCCACTGCATTGGCTTGTGGATCTCTCTCCACTGAAGACTCTTATCCCCACTCAGAAGACCTATCCTCACTACCCTAGCTAATGGATCTCTATCCACTAGAGACTACTATCCTCTCTACTCTATCACCTCCAAAGCTCTATCTCAAATCTGTACTAAACATAGTCCTTTGGTCTAGCACAAATCTACTCAATCTCTATCTCTAGTCTGGCACAAACTTATCCTCAAATATTAACTAAACATAGTCCTTTGATCTAGCACAAATATATCCTCAATATCAATCCTCAAGCCTTAACTCAAAGCTTGAATCAACTCTACTAGATCTACCCTAAAGTTTATCTCAAGGTTTGAACAAATCAATCAACTCTACTCTCAAGTATTCTCAAAGACTTATCTCAAATCTACTCTTTAATTCCACAAAACTCACATCATATCCACAAGTCCTCTCTAGAACTTGCTCAAATATGCTCAACAAGTCCACACAGAACTTGCTCAAATCTTCTCAACAAGTCCACACAGAACTTGCTCAAATCTGCTCAACAAGTCCACATAGAACTTGCTCCAATCTGCTCAACAAGTCCACATAGAACTTGCTCAAATATGCTCAACAAGTCCACACAGAACTTGCTCAAATCTACTCAACAAGTCCACATAGAACTTGCTCAAATCTGCTCAACAAGTCCACACAGAACTTGTCCAATCTCATAGAAACATAAAGAGAATTTTTAGAGACTCAATATGTTCTATACTAATCACAATTCTCAATTACTTTCAATCACTCTCTTAGAAACATAAGGAGAATTGTTAGAGACTCAATATGCTTCAAATTCAACTCAATGCTCAATCACTTTCTCAACTCAATTCAGAATATAGAATAGTTTGTTTTATGGAACTTGAACAATCACTTCACACATCCACTTGACTAGGCTCAACCAACTCTACTCAACCAATCACTCAATGAACTAATCCTTGCTTACAAACCCTAGTCCAAGTATATCAACTCAAAATATTTCCAACAATGCTCAACAACAAATCTCACATAACAATGATACTCATGTTCTTTTCAAACCCTAGTTCAAGTTCTTCACTCAATAACTCACTTCAACAACAATGCTTATAAAACAACTCTCACATAACAATGATACCTCAAACCCTAGTTCAAGTTTTTCACACAACCAATGGCTTCAACAACAATGCTTATCAAACAAGGTTTTAACAACAATTCTTTATTCCAGAAAACCTTGAAGCATTCACTCAACACACTCAATAGGAAACCCTAATCAAGTCCTTTTCACTCCAAACTTATTTTCTAGAAAACCAATCAATCAACTCAACTATGGAATAATGTGCTCATACCTTTTCCTTGATGATGAAGTGCTCTCATAAATCTGTCACAACCACAAACACTTCTATGCCAAGCTCAAAGAGGTTAGAAGATAAATATTTCTCACAATGTAATGTAAAAACTCAATTACACCTTATCACTCCTCCTTTCAAAACAACCATCAACATACATAAAATATTTTCCAAATAACACCTTATAATCTCCCAATTAAAAATAAATTCAACATCCACCAAAATTAACTCAAAACCTCTTTAAATCAAATTTTAATGGCAAGAAGAACTTTGGAAAAAATCAAATCCACTCCAATAACATAAATCAATTATCAATCAAATAACCTTTCATAAACCCTTATAACTCCAAATAACATAAATCAATTATCAATCAAACAATCTTCCATAAACCCTTATAACTCCAAATAACATAAATCAATTATCAATCAAACAATCTTCCATAAACCCTTATAACTCCAAATAACATAAATCAATTATCAATCAAACAATCTTCCATAAACCCTTATAACTCCAAATAGCACTTTATAGAAAACCTTAGGCAAATAAAATTTTAATTAAAAAATACCTTTGCCACTAGTGGGATTCGAACCCACAATCTCTGCCTCCGTGAGCGCTCTAGCCATGGGCTTGACCACCATGTGCGCTAGATGCACATTTGAGAGCTTAGGAGCACTTCGTGCTCTTTCTCCTAAGCTGGCGCTCAAAATGAGTGCATCCCAAAAACTTTCCCCTTGGCGCTCAAGACAAACACGCCAACTCCACGTGAATCGATCGTGGATACTTCCACTCCCAACGCTCTTATGAAACATGCACTACCAATGGACCACCGTGTCCTATGGGAGTGAGGCCTTCTCCTCCCTTTTCATCTTTTTCCCTGGTGCTAAAAACAACACGAGTTCATCTTCTTCCTCAACAATCACACGAATTATTTTTCTCTTTGGTCGCATAAAATAATCGAAGAAGGGTAAGTTCTAATGTCCTTTGGCATGGTATTTATACATGATTTTCCCTTTTGCCATAGACGTCGGCGCTCCTTTAAGATGACGTCGGTGCTCCTTTTTAAAACCTTTTATAATTTATAAATTATTTAAATTCTAAAAGAATTTAAATTTTATAAATTATATTTATAAACCTTTGACTTTAATAAAAATTAAAGCCTTCCTTGGGATGAAATTTAAACCTTTAACTTGTACTCCACTGACTTGATGAAGATTATTCTACCACCATGGTTTTAATAAAAACCTTAATAAAACAATATTTTGACAACTTTTTCTTCAACTCTTTGCATTGTTCCTGGTGACAATAATGGTGTACTCCATGGTATTAATGATAGCTTCATGTGTTCACTTTGGCATCAATGACAACTTCTCACCTTGACATCAATGACAACTAAATGAGCTCAAAATATCCAACATAAGTATTTTAGAATTTATTAAGTAAATTGTGAATATAAAGAGTAATTTTAGATATGAAATTATATGAACTTAGAAATTTAATTATTTTTGAATATATTGAGTGAATTTGTGAGTATATGAAATATCGAATTTGTATTAACTTAGATGTTTTATTATTTTAGATTTTTTTAAAATATTTTAAATATTGGAATTTCAAGAATTAGAATTAACTAAAATGTTTAATTATCTTGGAATACATTTTGAGTATTTTAAATGAATTGTAAGTATTAGGATTAACCTAGATGTTTAATTAATTTGGAATGTAATGGGTAAGCTTTGAATATGATGAAGGAATCTTTACCTTAATCAAATGGTCTTCTTTAATATAGAAGCTATTTAGCTTATTATATAAACTCTTATTATTTATATGTGTCTCCTTCATAAAGGTTTGCATATATGCACGTCTCTAAAGGTCTATCTTTCCTATAAGGGAATTTATTGATATAATACCACAAACATAGCATCATCGATTTTTCCTTATCCGTACTAGTACCTACTCTAGGTCCAGGCTCTTTTATTTGAGGGAACTTGGAATTTTTGTTGTTGCTTGCCTTCTTTGTACATCTTATTCTTAACTCATGCTTGTTCCTTTTCTTGATCTGTTTGTCTCTTTTATCATTTTATTCCATAAAAAGTTTTATGATCTCTTGCTTAATCCCCATTCTATCCATTTGTAACTTTATTAATGATGTTATCTGGTCCATATGATGTTGGAATAATTTCATATTTGATGCAAGATCCTCCATATTCCCTTTGAGTAAAACTATATCAGGTTTAAAGATTTTGTAATTAAGAGATAGGGTTTAGATTTTATCTATAGAAGATCTTGGGTCTCTTTACCTAGGAATATTATAACCTAGGATATGATACCAACTATAACAACCCAACCAAACACACATTGGTTGTAATATTATAACACACTTAAAGGTTGGTCAAACTAGGAAGGTAGCTGATAGGGGTAAATATTTTTCGTTTTCAAAATTTAGTTTTACACCCTTTTTGTATCAGTACATAACATGACAAGCCACTTTTTGGAATTTGACCACTAAAAATGACCTCCCAAGTGAACGAGACTGATAGGATCTTGTAGAAAATCCATCTAGTGATTCTATCCATGTCACCCACTCTGGTACCTCCAGAATCATGATGTGGGTTATCCCTAGGGCCCATAACACCTAGAGGGGGATGCGTAACTTCCATCCTTATGGTTTAATGGTAACTCTTGGATAGTATAACTCCCTAAACTAATTTCATAGGTTATCAAACATGTAAGGGGTTTAGCATAATTGTTGTGACGCTTAATTGGAGATCATGATCCACAATGAGAAATTAAGGATTATGCCATTCCATAACTCTTCATCATGGATAAAATGAAGGTTTTACAAATACAGAGGTATATCCCATTCCATACCACTAAGGAGTCTTATCAGAGTTTTAAATCTCCCATAAAGATCCTTCATTTGTCAACCCCTTCAAATTACACCACACTGCTCGTGCAACGACCTAGAGGAGACATCCCAAACCGCCCCTCATTACTTGTTCTGATCTATCAAAAAGTGACCGTTATTGAATCACATTGAATGCATACTCACATTTCCATGGTAAGGGTGACTTGGTTTGTTTTATACATCCTCTCGATGGATTAGTGAGTTAGTGTAGAGAGAGATAGATTTCTATATTTTAGAAATTCCAATACACTACCTTTGGTCTAATCTAATCATTTTAACAACACTCAAGGTAAAAAATTGATTTAAACTTAAGCCACATTCTATTATTAATAAAATAATATATACCCATTATCACATAAATCTTTCCATGGTAAAAAAATAATGTTAATATATTTTTCTTTAAAACTGAGGTTAAGAATTCACAGTGGTTACCACATTGTAATCACCGCATCGTAATCAATGGGTTGGGATGTCTTAATTTTCTCATCAGCTTTTTTGATGATCATGAGTAAGGTAGGTTTACATCCCAACCATTGTTATGGTTTCATGTACAAACCCTACATGATAGAGTTTCTCTAAGCTCTTTAGATTTCGAGGTCAATAAAGGAGACGCACATATATACAAACCTTTATGAAGGAGAAACACATATATACAAACTTTTATGAAGGATATGTGTGTCTCCTTAATAAATATTTATATTGTTATACTTTAAAAGGTAAGTTATATTTTATATTTTAGAAAGCAACAAATAGTTTTATTTCTTTAGCCAAGGATATACTAGTAAGACTAGGACTTTTGGCCAACAGGTAGAGAGTTGAGTCTAGGGAGACCTTTTCCTATTAACCAGTTTGATGCCTGCATATCCCTACCTAATAGAAGAACTAAGTGGCATCTGTATGAATCCCCCTTACATCCTTGGAATGGATTGGTTAAGGAGAGCACAAAGGCCCAAAGGTGGGTAGATTTTTTAAAAGGACCCAATCAATGGACAAGGATCCACTATAATAGGGGTAAATTTTCACATATATTAACCCGAAGGTAATTAAAAGACATGAGAAAGTCACATGATCAAGAAATACCCGATATTTTTAGTTAACCCACAAAAGGAAGAACATGATCGGATATACTAGGAATACTAGAAAGATGTTTAGGAAGACTAAACTCAATGATAAGGATATTTCCTATGATGGAGAGAAGAGCATGCTTACCATTGAATTGGATAAAATGAAAGATATTTTAAGGAAATATTGATAGCTACCCTAGTTTTTGAAATTTCTTGATCATTTGGAAAACTTACAATTGTATGAACACATCTACTAAAGGATTTGATGAAACTCTGACTCAGAGTAGAGCAATCATGGTTACAAGACTCAAACATTTAAAGATCATTTTATACCATGATTCTAGATGCACTAAGTCCAAGCAGGTGATATAGATAGAATCATTAATGGCACCTAGAGCAATTATGAATACTTGAAGGGAATCACCAATAGAGTGCTCTATGGTGAGACAGAGTCTTCGTAAGGGTGAAAATTAAGAATAAAGTATGAAAATTAACTAGGAAGGTTACCCCATAAGAATAAATGGGAGGCTATCCTACAAGAGTAATTCATCTATCTGGGAATAATTCAAAGGATCGAGTAATGATCATATCGGATACTATAAGGGAAATAGAGGAATAATTGAGAATGAATCATTAATGGCTCAAAGGTACCATGAACCAACAAAAAGAGCTATGTTGATTTGAAAAAGACCAATGAGGGAATTCTCTATGGGAGACACATTCTTCTTAAGGAAGAGATATAACTTGTTCCAGATATGCTAAACATAACCAATTCCATGGCCTATTAACTTGCCTTGTTAATATTCATATTTTTGTGATGGAGATATATTTGATTTAGACTTGTGATTGAGATATATTCAGTATGAAGATAATAGATCTCTAGAAATAACTAGATTCTAATATTTATGTTAGTGGGTTGGAGTAGGATCCAGTGAAGTTTTTCTTGTAATTGTACTACTAAAAGAGTAGATAAATTTTTTATTTTTTCTCAAGTAGATACATATGTATGTATTTATTGTTAAACCTAAATATAGGGTCTGTGTTTAATCTTAGGGGGAGAGAATGTAAAGGTCCTCATCAAAAACACCTTATATGATATTGCTATTGATGAATGACTGTGATATCTATTGTTTTGACTAATGGACATTTGTGATATTGTTGATTATAATTTATGAATATATTTTTAGAACATCATGCTTTATTATTATTGGGATATGGTACTGCTAATGGATTTTTGATCTTGCAGGTACAGGTTCCCAAGAGATGAAATGGAAAATAACGATGGTGGTGTATTCACATGTTTAAGGTTGAAAATGCCTTATCGAGTGATACACTCATCAATGGTTCATTTGCATTTGCATTTGAATTCATATAGATGCATTATAAATGTGTGTTTGCATATTGAATGTGTGTTTACATATTGAATATATGTTTGAGATGTTTTATGAATTTCATTTCTATTTAATTGAAATTATTCAATGTTTGAAAGTACTATAATTTGTCTGACTAATTTGTATATTAATTTGTTGAATATATGCGTAGTGGGTGTAGTTTACAATAATAAGTCTGATACACTATCCTAGATAACTCTTTTAAATAGTTGGAATTCTCCCTCAGATGACAACCATTATAACCAAATCTGACAATGAAAACTTTGCCGAATAAGATATCCTCTTAGTGTAAGCAGACATACTCCAAAATTAATCTTTATTCCCTAGTTTTGTCATTCATATGTTAACTAGGTAATGGTATTTATATATTACGAATGTTATCGTTGATTTAACTCACCTATGCATTGCGTTATGGCTGCCTGTTTCAACCTATGTAACTGAAGTCGTATTATTCCAATAGCAATATTTATTACATAATCATTGATATGAAGAAATGTAACATTGTAAAACTGGAATAAATATATTACTTTCAATGTTCAAGATAGTACTCCATTTTTTATAAATCAGATCATCATGGGTGATTATGCCAATATTATTGAATCTATGTAATTATTAAGTGTTGAATCTGAGATGAAGTGGTTTACTATAACTGGTAGTAAACTAATGCTCTATTTACAGAAGGTTGAGACATTCAAGATAGTTAAACCTTTCCTCATTTATAGTGTTGATTCATAAATAAAATGGTTGACTTATGACTCCCTCGAGTAAATATGTGATTCACTAAAAATCCCTACAAGATACATTATACTAAAACCTCTGATTTATGTTTGATTTATACTTTTTAAATTTGCACTATTGCCAGTTCAGTAATAAAACCATGAAATAAATAAGAGCCTTGTATATTGTAGAAAGCGTCATTATGAAGTGCACTAATGAAAATATTTCTAATTTAATATTGCATAGATATATTGCCTACATCCATGTTCCTTGTGAAACACACAATCTATTAGTAGTATTAATTAAGACAATGCTACAAACGTATTTCCCCTATGTTCTTGGCCTATGATAGGAAATGATGATATTCATAGTATTTAAGGAGCCTTAAAATTCTACTTTTTGCTTGGTATGTGTTCAATTAATTAGGCACTTGAATATTTGTTTTGTGATGGCCTTTATTGGTATAAGTTAGCTTCTTTCAGGTTAAACCAAGTTAATAAAAATCAGAAATAGATACGTTTATGATTGGATCCCTCGAGTAAAAAGGTAAATGATTAAATTAGTTGGAAGGCATAATGTTCCTTGCTTTGATATTCTCCAAAATTACAATGAATACCCATACATTTCTCAAAACTAGTATTTAATAGCTTTAATAGAATAACACTATCCTTGTTTTGTCTTCTAACTAGCTTTTTAAGTTTGAATCGAGAAGTATATGAATTTGAATTAACTTGGATGCTCAAGTAATTTGGAAGATATCGAGTAAAAATATACAAAGTTACTTTAATCAGATGCTTAAGTATTTTGAAATTTATTAATTAAATTGTGAATATAAAGAGTAATTTTAGATATGAAATTATGTGAACGTAGAAGTTTAATTATTTTGGAATATATTGAGTGAATTTGTGAGTATATAAAATATAGAATTTGGATTAACTTAGATGTTTTATTATTTGAGATTATTTTTGAATATTTTAAATATTGGAATTTCAAGAATTAGGATTAACTAAAATGTTTAATTGTCTTGGAATATATTTTGAATATTTTGAACATTAGAATTATAAGTATTAGGATTAACCTAGATATTTAATTAATTTGGAATGTAATGAGTAAGTTTTGAATATCATGAAGGAAGTTTTGTCTTAACCAAACAATCTTCTTTAATATATAAGTTATTTATCCTATTCTATAAACTCTTATTGTTTATATGTGTGTCCCCTTCACAAAGGCTAATTAGATTGTATTTATATTAAACCTCAAAATCTAAAGAACTTAGAGAAACTCTATCATGTAGGGTTTGTACATGAAACCATAACAATGGTTGGGATGTAAACCTACCTTACCCATGGTCATAAACAAAGTTGATGAGGAAATTAAGACATCCCAACCCGGTGATTACGATGTGGTGATTACAATGTGGTAATCATTGTGAATTCTTAACCTTGGTTTTAAAGAGAAAATATATTAACATTATATTTTACCATGGAAAGGTTTATGTGATAATGGGTATGTATATATATATATATATATATATATATATATATATATATATATATATATATATATATATATATATATTATTTTAATTAATAATAGAATTTGGCTTAAGTTCAAATCAATGTTTTACCTTGTGTGTTGTTAAAACAACTAGATTAGACCAAAGGTAGTGTATTGGAATTTCTAAGATATAGGAATGTATATCTTTCTACACTAACTAACTAATCCATCAGGAGGATGGAAAAAACAAACCAAGTCACCCCTACCATTGGAAATGCGAGTATAAATTCAAAGTGATTCGGGAATGACCGCTTTCTGATAAATCAGAACAAGTAACAAGGGACGGTATGTGATATCTCCTCTAGGTCATTGCACGAGCCATATAGTGGTGGACCTTGAAGAGGTTGACAAATAAGGGATATTTATGGGAGATTTGAAACTCCAACATAAGACTCCTTAGTGGTATGGAATGGGATGTACCTATGTATTTACAAAATATTCATGTTATCCACGATGAAGAGCCAGGGAATGGCATAATCATTAATTATCAATGGTGGATCATGGTCTCCAATTAAGAATTGCAGTAATTACACTAAACCCCTTACATGTTTGGTAACCTATGGAATTAGTTTAGGGTGTTATAATATCCAATATTTACCATTAAACATGTAAGGATGAGAGTTATATGTCCTCCTCTAGGTGTTATGGGCCCTAGGAGATAACCCACATCGTGATTCTGGAGGTACTAGTTCAGTGGGTGACATGGATAGAACCACTAAATGATACTTTTCTATGGGATAAAACTAGTCTCATCCACTTGGGAGGTCATTTGCAATGGTCAAATTTCCAAAGTGGCTTGTCATGCTACGTACTTGTTGGTAGTTTTACCACACTAAATTTTGATTGTAAAAATTTGAAGAATATCATATGAATGATGCAGTTGTTTTAATTTTACTATTTTGATGTAATATTTTTGTTTCCTTCCTTGGGTGATTTTATTAAATAAAGAAGGTTGATTTTTTCCCTCGAAATACATGGTAAATTTTGCCAGTAAAAATTCATGAACAATGTGGGTAAAATAGAAAAGGGAGAAATGTATGGCAAGGAATGTTTTAGGATCAAAGGATTGATGAAAAATGGATCAAGGCTTCAACAATTATTATTAATAGGGAAAGGACCAATGAAAGATAAGTGCAGGATGTTTTTACCCTAGGGAGGGGCGAAAATAATTTTTCCCCTTCTTTTGGGGTGAAAATGCCATGTTAAGCAAATTCTGTATAAGTGAGAAAAAGACAAGATTTTACAAAGTGTAAAAAGGGTGAAAATAATGGATAAAAACTAGTCAAAGTTAAAGGCACCCCTAGAAGAGGGTGAAAATCATTTTTACCCTTATTTAGGGTAAATTTCCAATCGAAGACATTCTGGGGCGAAAATTAAGTGAAACGCATGCTTGGTGAAGTCAAAGTCAAAGTCGCCCTTGGGAAGGGGCAAAAATAATTTTCACCCTTATTCAGGATGAAATCCAAATTTAGGATGTTTTTTAGAGTACCAGTGATGAAGTGACATCATTCCAGTGAAGGTTGCTCTAGTCAAAGTCAAAGCAATTTAATGAAGGCGTTTACCAATGTAGTTTTACCCCATTTTGGGTAGAAACAATAATTTCACCGAGGTTGGAATGAAAATCCTCAAATAGCATATTTATGCTCCAGTTAAAGTCAAAGTCACCCCTAGGGTGGGGTGAAAATCATTTTTACCCCTCTTGGAGGTGAAATTAATTATTTTCACCCAATAGAAGTCGTTTCCATCCAATTTTTAGGAAAAATTCCTTATTTTTTTGGTAAAATTACTCAGGAGGAGAGCAAAAGCATGTTGATGGGTAAAAAAACCAAATTCCCTGGGTAAAATCGATTCTTACCCCTTATTTTTGGTAACACTTTCTTTCAAGGCGTCACTGTTGCTAATATATTTCAGGAAAGAACAAAGACTAGTGGAATTCAATTCTTGGAGAAATAAAATTAATGTTTCCTCAAATCCTGTTGAAGAGATACCAAGGTTAAATGCTACATCCCAGATTTTTGTGCCATCCTATTTATTTTTGAGGTGCCCTCCATTGATTTTTTTCTTCTTGAAACTAAGTTAATGTTCATTGGGTCTCCACTAGTGAGGATAAGATTCTGAGGCATAAGGTGATGGAATGGTGTTCAAAATTTAATGTCCAAACTCTTGTTTATTGCATGATATTGCTGAGTTTTGATGCATCGACGCCTGGAACTTTTTCTAATCATCCATCTCTACTGATTTCCCAAGCACATTCCATGAAAACCAGATAGTCACTTCTTAAAGAATGTTCTTATTTTAGCATTGCCATTACTAAGGAGAGAATTACTCTAGCTGGTCTTTGACTAACCGATATTTTGTTTTAATTCACATTTAATTTCAGAGGCGAAATCCTCTATAAATACTAAATATTTCAATGTAATGAAGGAGGTTACACCAGCATTTTTTATCATGGCATTTTTTGTCATGGCATGTTGATATGTTACACCAGCATTTTCCAACTCGAAGGGCATAACTTTGTAACAAAATGTTCCCCAAGGAGTAGTGAATTTTGTTTTGGCTTAATCTTCTAATGCTATGCAAATTTGGTGGTAGTAAAAAATCCATCCATTAAGGATAATATTCCATAACCAACAAATAAATTAATTATCGTCTCAATGTTTGGCAAAGGAAAATCATCCTTAGGATAGGCTTTGTTAATGTCTCAAAATTTTGTGCATACTCACATGATACCTTCTTTATTAGAAATTGGTACTATGTTCGAGATCCAATTGAAATAATAATAGCTTTAATGAACTTGACTTCCAAAAGCTTTTGGAGTTCCTCTTTGACTAGCAAAGCAACTTTTGGGTGCATATTTCATAATTTTTGTTTCATTGGCTTAGCATCAGGCTTGACTACTAAGTGATGTACTACCAAAGATGGATCCAATCTAAGCATGTCCATGTAAGACCATGCAAAGATATCCTAGTACTCAGTTAAGATCTTCGTATACTCATATTTTTATTCCAAAGTTAGGATATTTCCTCACTTTATCATTCATGGATTATCACTCGATTCTATGTTTACATCTATGGCTTCTTCAATGAATATGTTGGATTCATCTTCATAATGTGGAGGGGTGGGTATAACCCCTAGAATTTACAACTTATCAATCTCTAAATTTTTTACTCCATGATAAATGATTGTGAGGGATGTGGATCCAAAGAAATAATTCCTTCAATAGGGATATCACCAGGAAAACACATGTCATTTTTTTATCCCTAAGAGGAGAGTGAGGTAAAATTTACATCTCACAATAATTTTTGTGTAATGTTGATACAATATTAGCCATTGAGTGAGATGGGGCATCTTTATCTTCATACACTGAAGATGGTTTGTGCTCATTATTGAAACTATCATAGGGTCTTGTATAATATCTTCAAGAGGTTTGATATTGATGGTATTTATTTGTGCATATTGTGAAAAGAGATCAAAAATAGGTAAAAGGGAGAGGCTCAACTTTCTCATCTTCATTCCAATCTAGACCTATTCTTGAAGTTTCTTCTATTGGTGGTTCGAATGAGGATAATAGTGTGTCATCATCATCAATTTTATAGGAATAATCAGACATGAATTTATCATGATTATGAAAATACCCCAATCCACAACTTTCAGACCATATTTTGATTTTTAAAGGCTATTTGGTTCCTTGTCCTCGAAGTCCTAGAACTTTTTCTATATAGCCAAAATTACAAAGGATTTTTTTGGGGATAGGGTAAAGGTTGGAAAGAAAACATGAGGTATACCTCTACTCTATCAACTAAGGATTAGTCCCATGTATCCTTTCCTCGCCCATCATTCCTATAGATATGAAAGTGTAAATTCTTATTTGTATGATTGTTCATCACCTAGAAGGTAATCCAAAAATATGAGGTGACAAATGTAACCTAACCAAGTCTAAGGCTAACAACTCATAATATTGATCATTAAGGTTTATGTTGTGTATATATTCTATCTTTTATTTTCTCTTTATGATAACCTAATTACTGGTTCCTTCTTCTTCTTGGATGTTTATCTCCTTAGGTAGATTGAACCTTAAGGTATCATCAATGAAAAGATGAGAAGAATTCAACAAAGGACAAAGTCAAGCTTTTAGGTTTTCTGACTGGATGTTCTAGAAATAGGTGAAAGGATCATGGTTAGCTACTATGCTATATAACTTACCTTGATATTCAAACTTGACACATTGATGATAAGTTGAGGGAACAACTTGTATCGCATGGTCCTAGCTCACCCTAAGAGGAGGTTATAGTTTATCTCTCATGATAACACATAAAATAGTGTATTCAAAACATGAGGTCCTACTTTTACTAGCAAGACTATGGTCCCTACAACTTCCCATTCTTCCTCATCAATAGCTTTTATGACAATATTTGATTTTTCAATTTATTGCTTGTTGAGTCCTATTTTATAAATAGATCTAAGACTACAAAAATTGATTAATGATGCATTATCAATGATAACCCTTTTTATGGATTGCTCATTGATATTGCAAGTGATATACAAGGGTATCTCTCCAAGCATAGAGGTAGGTGGAATGTCATCCTTGAAGAAGGATATAGTTGCATGGTTCACACTAAGTGACCCCACCATATTAGCCAAATCATTAGGAGTGATATTTTTAGGCACTATTTGTTCACTTAAAAGCTTAAAAAAATTCTCTCTATGACTTGGAGAGGTTTGCAACAACTCAAGTATGGAGATCTTAGTTAGTGTGTCCTCTAATTGTTGTTGAAGGTTAAAAGGTTTTTTTCTTGTGGTTTTAGAACCAAAGGTGGTTCCTTAGGAGCATTCACATGTCTTGACCACAAAATTAAGGGGGGTTAGGAGGTGGTTCAAAAGCTTGACCCTTCTCCCTTGCTTGTTTCCTGGTCATGGTGCAATTATGAATCATCCCTACCATATCCTAATCTAGTGGAGGAACATTCTTGATGCACCTTTTCGAAGCCATAACTTGTGAACCATATGCCCGTTGGCATTGAAATTTAACAGGTGGTTTTGTGTGTGTTCTACATCAGGCGAATCTTTTATTGGCCTGAATCTCCAAAAAAAGTGTTTTCGGGACCTAACTCCTCCATCTAGTGTCCCAAAATTAGCTTTTAGAATAGGTTCCTAGGTTTTTGGGTTTTTTTGGTTGTTAGAAGTTTATTATCTTTTGTTATTCCGTAATTTGAGACCTAATATTTTAAATTAGGGTTTTGTATTGTAAGAGGGATGTGTGCACTGAATTTGGGCACAATCCGACTCATTTCTATTTTTAGAAGTTTTTAGAAAGAAGATCTATTTTTAGCAGTTTTAGAAAAAAACGTTTTTAGGGTTTCTTTGGTTTTCGGTTGCTATATGATGGATTGTAATATTTTTTAGAAGGGGTGTGAATTCAGGAATGAGAAGAATATCACTTTACAATTTTCTTCCATTATTGCATTTGTGTTGTGTGATTGGATTCCATTTTGTTGGTCTCTTGTAGCTAAGTTTACACCAATTCTTGTACTACTCTTGGTTGATAGTATTTTATCCATGTTTAGGTGGGAGGTCTTGGAATATCCCCAAATCTTGGTTAGAAGATGTTGCTTATTCAGGACCATCGACCACTAGATGACCTTGGTCAACAAGGTCTTGTACCACATTCTTGAGAGTGATACACTTATTCATGTTGTTGTCATTAGTGTAATGAAAGGCACATTGCTATTCAATCTTGAACTAAGAGAGATTTTCCCTTTTAGGGTCATGCTATCTTATAGCGGTAGCTCTATCATATCTACATCTAATAATTATGTCAATATGATAGATAAATATTGGTTTAACATAGTAAACTTCCTAGGAGGATATTTTTGGAGATTTAGCTAAGACTAACTTGCTTAATGCTATTATAGTATTGAAATATCTTGTTTTAGTGTTAGTGTTGGGTTGAGAGTCAATTAGACCATCACCCACAACATGTTTATTCTTATACTGCCTTTGGCATTGGAAGAATGTGGATTCTCTTCTTATTTCTTGATTTTCAGTTGCCCTCTTCATTGAAGAGCAACTTCCATTTGTTTTGTGATATCAATCATATCATCAAAGGATACAACATGCATCATCTCTAAAGGATATAAAAAATTCTCCTCTAAATTTCATATGAATATATGTAATAATTCCTTAGGTGGCAGAGCAAAAGGTATTTTTCTAACTAGATTTTTCTACCTAGGTAATAATTCACTAATAGATTCATTCTTCCCTTCTTTAAGTTGACACAAATCATCAACTATATACTTTTTTACAATATAAGCAACAAAATGTTGAATGAACATTTTGGATCAATAAAAAAGTTCTTGATCAAGTGATGGGGTGGTTGATTAAACCATTCTAATGCCTCACCACCAAGACTCATAGGAAAGAGCTCTAGCAATAGCATTTTTCATACTTGATGTCATGGCCTGCTACCCTAAATATTTGAAGGTGTTCTATAGGATCACCATCTCCCTTATATAATTGAAACTATGGTAACACAAAGGTTGAAGGATAAGGTCTATTTGTTAAACTAGGATCTATAGGTTCATTACAATAGTCCTTGTAAGAATACTTCTTAGGCACACCTCCTTGAATAGAGGCTAACTATTGTTTGAATTCTAAGTTTTCTTTTGCTAATTGTTCTAACCTAGCATTGACATCCTAAAATCTAGGATAATGCATTGATGATACTATAGACTAAGATTTGGGGTTAATTGGAGGGTAATATTAAGTATCTTGATGGGATAATAAATAGGGTATTTTTGGGTTACTAATTATGGTATTACCTTGAAAATACATGTTAGTAGGAGGAAATTTAGTAAAATAGAGGGTTAACTAGTACATACATGCTATAGAATGGGTTAGAAACAACCGTATTCAAAGCATGAGGTATGCTAGGAAGAACATCTACATGTTGGACTTGTGGATAGCTTAGGTGTGGAGAAACTAGAGGGTTTAACTTGAGTGGCTCTATGTTGGGAGGTATAGATCCTAAATTCCTTGAAGAAGATAGGATACTTGGTAATCTCCTTCCTAAATTTGTGGTGACAATCAAGTCTCACTATTGAGCACTCATGAAGTTTGATCTAGATTGATGTGAAAGTCTTAGAAGAGGTTCTTATATGATGGAATGAAGCCTTTCTTCTAATTTAAAGGTGGCTTCCATGGTTTAATTGTTTCCTCATAGGAAATCAACAGTATTTTCCATGGATATAAATACTACCTTTCCATATTCATTGTAAACAAGAGAAAGAGTCTCAAAAGGAGGAGCTTCTTCCTCTTCTTCCTCATAGAGTTTTTGATCAAAGGTTGCTCCTCTAGAAGTTCAGATGAAGCCCTTAGATTTTGTACCATTTGTCATGCAACATTCTAAGTGACATAGGGAGGCTTGGGCATGATAAATAAGGAGTTCAATTGTACTTATAGCAAAGAAGAAGAAGTTTGATATCCTTATATCACCTTGAAAAACAACCCTCCTTGTGACTTCACTAGTCCACCATAATATACTAGCCAAGAAGGATTTATCCCCAAGGTTTGTACATCGGTTTGCTCAAGGGGTCATTAACCTTCCCCTAGTAGGACTAATAATTGGTTATATTATTATTATTTGGATTTAATCTAATTTATATAAGTAAATAAGATTAAATTTTTTGATGAAAGTGCAATAATTTTTATATTGATTAAGGAAATAGGTGTTAAAAACAAAGTATTTTTATAGGGGACCCAAGTGATATGTTCACATTGGGTTCATCAAAGATGTGGGATGCCAAAAATGTCACACCCATCTTGGGAGCATCAGCCCTTGGGGGTGCATTTTTTATTTCTTGGCCTCATCCACACTTGCGTGGGAGAGCATTACTGCAAACCCGACATTTTTTTGATGACTATGTTTTGCATGCAATACTATCTTTTGTGGGAGAGATTCAGGTTCACCAAGGGATTTATAGATTCCCTAATCTTATTTGATGTGTTCAATTTTGACAAGCACCTAAGTTTTGGTAGTATATCCTATGATCTAATATGTAGGATGAGAGTGCAATTCAAATATGAAAACAACAATGCAAAAGATAAAGTATTTATCCTGTATGCAATTTTACTTTTGATGATTTAATATCTATTTTATGAAAGAAATTTTATTTTTATTTTTCTTTGCTAATTAAGACAAGGGTGCAAGGAGTAAATTACATAAATTTTCCTAATTCAATAATTACATTTTATTACACTTTTGAATGCCTAGGAAAGCACGAAAATGTGTTATCTAGACTATGGGTTCATTTTTATTAAAAAATATTTATTTTATGAATTAAAAACTGGAGGATCAATAAAACCAACCTATTTCAATGTCTAAAGTGAATATGCTATCTGGATTTGAATATGATCCCTATATGAATACATTGACTATAACTCTTTCAACTAGCATATTCATTCAAACTTATAGAATAGACAAAAAAATATATAATTATGATTTGGGGGCTTGGATAATAGCTAGAAGATCATTTCTTCTTGGTTTACATAATCAGATCCTCTATTTATGCAAAAATTAAAGTGTATTACCTTATATATGAATGCAAAAATACATGTAGTGAATACACCAACTAGAACTGTTGCAGTTAGCAGATTTTATATTATGACTAAACTAGATGGATGATAATGTATGCTGAGAAATAAAGACCTATTTATAAAAGGGATGCAAATGAATAGGTTTTATTAGACTAGATGCTAGGGTGATAGGGAATCTAATGATTATTAGAGTTATGGTGAATATATCAGCTAATACAAGTTTGGTTGATAAATGTTTTGTAGGTACTAGGAAATAGGAGATGACTAATTTTGTTGATATGACTACATGGAAGTTTGGTGTGAATACACTACTTGAGATAGGTTTACTTAGTGGATTTTCTTTGGGTCCTAGAGAATAGAGGATGGTCACTTTTGTCAAAATGAGCACATGGAAGCTTTGTGTGACTATTGGTTTCTTCTCCTTGGTTGATACTTATTTCCTTAGGTGGATAGACCTTAAGGTATCATCTATAAAAGGATGAGAAGCATTCAATGAAGGGTACAACTGAGCCTTTGGGATTTTTGACTAGATGTTATGATAATAAGCAAAAGGATCTCTATCGACCACTATGTTATAGAACTTACCCTTATATTCAAATCTCATGGATGCAAGGTTGGTCAAAAAAGAGATTATAGTTTAGATCAAAGGGTAATACATAAAACATGTTTAAAATGCGAGTCCCTACTTTTATCAAAAGAACTATAGTTCCAGAAACTTCTTGCTCTTCATTATCATAAGCCTTTATTATAATGTTTGATTTCTCTAATTCTTTCTTGTTGATCCCTATTCTATGGATAAATTTAAGACTACAAACATTGATTATTGAACAATTATGGATGGACACCCTTTTAATGCATTGTTCACTAACATTGCAAGTGATATTCAAAGGGATTTCTCCTATCTATTAGGAACCTTCTAATAAAAATAAGCACATTCATATAAATACTGCAGTAAAAGTGAAAAATCATGAAAGAATAGAATATTGCAATATGAAATGTAAATGTAGAAATATATTAATCTCACAAAACATAATAGAGAATCATGAGCCTCTTCAAGGGGGAAACCTTCTTAAATACTTTCAATCAATATGCAAAATGATACATTATTTCTACCGCTTGCATTTTTAAAAACTTCATCACACTACCTAACGCTCAAGGTTGACTTACATGCAAAATACCACCCGAGCTAGAATCTTCTACCAAACAAAATAGTTACATTCTTGATAATAGTTACATAAAATGGTACCATTTGTCTAGGTGCTTCTAGTGCCACAAACTATTAGTTAATATCATTATAAAACATTATAATGGGGGTCCCCACTTTAACAAAGGGATTATTATATAATAGTGTTAGGATGGAGTCCTAACATACCCTTCCCCTTCAAAAAGCTTTGTCCTCAAAGCTGAAGGTAAGGAAACTACTACTAAAATTGTTGAAAAGGCTCCCAAGTGGTATCTTCAGGTTGTAATCCTTACCATTGGATAAAAAAATCAATTATGATACAGTGGCAAAGGGTATGTAATATCCTATCCAAAATGCATTTAGGCTCAAGAATGATGGATCCTTCTTCATCCAACTATGGTTGTATGGACTGTACTTGGACCTTGTTGCTAACAACCTTATTGAGAGAGGATACATGAAATACTGGGTGAATTCTGGAAGTGGCCAAAAAGGCCAGTTTATATGTTGCTAACCCAATCCATTGTAAAACATGGTAAGGATCATAGTATTTGGTGAGAAGTTTTTGACATCTACAAAGCTAGAGATATGACTATTTGTAGATATATATGTGAAGAAAAACCATATCCCTAAATTAAAAGCTACACTTAGAGTGATGTTGATCAACTTGGTGTATTCTATTCTAAGCCAAGTCGAGATTGACCTTAAGTTGTAAAAGAAGGGAAGCATGTTATATGAGAGTGGAATACACAACTTGAACCCTAGAGCTTCCTAGAATGTAAGAGGAGGGTGTTGGTGGAAGATGACCATATACTGCTTTAAATGGGAAAACCTTACTAGCAGTATGATATGACATGTTATATCACCATTCTGTCAAAGGAAGTCATTTTGCCCATTGTGTAGGATATTCTAAGGTGAAGCAATGAAGGTATGTCTCCAAGAAATTATTTATAATTTCAATTTGGCCATCAATTTGAGGGTGATAAGCCAAACTTAGTTTGAGCTAAGTTCCTCGCAACTTGAATAGTTCTTGTCAAAAATGATTGGTAAAAGTAGGGTCCCTATAGAAGACAATTGATTTAGGTATTCCACGGAGATCAAATATGGAGTCTAAGAATATTTGGACAATGACAAAGGTAATATCAGGATGGGACAAGGAACATAAATGAGCATACTACATGAGATGATCCACTACCACTAGAATATCAAATTTTCATCTTGGTCTAGGTAACCTTTCAAATGAAATCCATAGAGATATTTGCCTATACTTGTTTGATAATTGGTAAGGGCTAAAGGTTTCTAGGGGAACACACATCTTCTCCTTTCATGTTCTAGCACCTATCATACTATGCCATAACATTTTGGATATCCCTTTTCATCCCCCTTAAGAAAAAAGTATGCTTGGTTCTTTCATAAGTTTTGAGAAATCCTACATGCCCAGTTGTTGGTGATGCATGCATTTCCTGTAGGATGAGGTCCCTTATTTGTGAATCTTAGGGAATTACAATTTGATCATGATATCATATATCTTGACCATCCCAAGTATAGCTAGGGCATGAGTTAGGGTCTATTTGGAATTTGTTGACCAAAGTTTGCAAATAGGAGTCCTTGGTTAGTTCTTCCCTAAGATGATGGATCCATTGCAAAAGTGGTGTAGATATAACATGTAGTATTTTTTTCTCTTCATATTATCAAGATAAGGCATAAACCACCATATTCTCCTTGCCTTTCTTATAGGTTATTTCATAGTCATAGCCTAACAATTTAGAAACTTGTCTTTATTTCTTTGGTGTGGCCACCCTTTATTCCAAGAAATATTTGAGACTTTGATGATCAATCCTGATGGAAAAGTGTTGCCCAATGAGATATGAATACCAATGATTAACAACATGTAAAATGGAAAGCATCTCCTTTTCATAAGTAGACTTACCCAAAATTTGGCCAAAGAGTGCTTTATTGGTGAAGGTCAATGGTCTTACTTCTTGCATCAAAACCACCACGATACCATTTCTAGGTGCATTACTTTCAATTAAAAAAGGTTTAGAGAAATCATGCAATGCTAACATGGGGGTGGTGGCCATAGCTTACTTCAACTCTTCAAAAACCTTCTTTGCTAGTTTTGACCACATAAAATAATTCTTCCTCAACATGGTTGTCAAGGGAGCTATTATCTTCCCATAATTCTTCATAAATTTTTGATAATATACAGTTAATCCCAAAAATATATGAATTTGGTTTCAGATTCAATGCTTAGGTCGATCTTGAACAACTTGAATCTTTTTGGGGTCAATTTGAACTCCATATTTTGTTACAATATGACCCAAATATTCAACTTCTTGTAAACCAAAATAACACTTGGACCTCTTGGCATAAAGTTGAATTTTAGAAAAATGTTATAGTATTTGATCTAGATGCTAGAGATGCTCCTCCCATGAATAACTATAAATCAATGTATCATCAAATAAGACTAGAATAAATTTACCTAGGAAAGGTCAAAAAATGGAATTCATTAAACTCTTAAAAATGGAAGGTGCATTGGTCAATACAAATGGCATAACCAAGAATTCATAGTGCCCTTCATGAGTTTTAAAAACTATTTTAGGAATGTCCTCATCCTTGATTCCAATCTGATGATATCTTGACCGCAAATACAACTTTAAAAAGTATTGGGACTATTGTGGAGTTTTACCGCTTACCCTTAAAATATCTGTCACGTCATGGGAGACTCTTAAAATCACAACCAGCACTATGGATTCTGGCTGATCCACCTCATTAACCTAGTAATAGACTACCTTAAACAACTCTAAACCGACCAGGTTGGGTAAGGAAACCCCAAACAGTGGGTTCTTTGACTAATGCTTCATAATGCACATGCCCACTATGCCAAACAAAATATTATTTAGTTATTTTGATAATTTTAGGTGACCAAACCTATTAATATGAGTGCTCATAAAGCCCAGAACGGTGCCTTATCCATTACAGAGTCGTAGCAATTTGATATTTTATGACCAAAGTAGAGAAAGAAAGGGGGAACTAGTTTGTTTTAATTCATTCGAATAACGTAATGCAAGAAAATGATTAAAATAGTGACAAAAAGCGTCATCCATAGGTTTTTATTGCAAGAACACATGAATGAGCATTACACAAACCATAAAACATAGAAGATAAACCAAGAATCAAGTTGGAATTTGTATTAATATAAGGAGATTACATAAAATAGGCCCAACAAGGTGCTTGGGTCCTGTATGTCAATGATTTACAATAAACCCCCATTCAAATAACGTAACAAAGGGGCTACTCCTCTCCATCCTAATTGTAGTGACGTAAGAGTCTCCAACTCAATGCATTCCACAGGAAATGATCATAGCGAACAACGCTCCCTGGTAATCCCTATATATGGTAGAAAGAAAGACGATAAGCAACACAGACAAGAAGCACAAGGAGAAAATATGACTAAAACAACAGATAAAGCTAAACCTATCTTTTCTCTCTTAGAGGTTCAATAAGAAAAATGTAGTTGCAATGCCCCCCCTTATATAGTATAGGTTGTTCGAGCGAGGCTGTAACCATTTGATCCAGCTGGATCAATCTCACTCCCTCCAAAAGTAGGGCGTAATAAAAAATGGGCACGTAGCCCACACCTTCTGTCTATGCAGGTTATGTATGTGACTGTGTATCATCTTCTCTGCTACCCTGGGTAGACGGTTGTGCTACACTCGGCTCGTGTGCTCTAACTAGTGAACTGGGCCCCACTTCTTGTTCATTCTCCTTTTGATTCTACCAACCTTTCCATCCTCGATGCAACAATAAAACATAGCTCACAGATGCTACCAATAGTACCATGTTTCTCACATATAGGTAAGTATATGTATACAAAAAATATATATTTGCTTTATTTCAATACTCGTCTATGGAGGGTTACTACATGTGTTTAATTTTCGCTAGGAGAATCTTAAAACATGGGGTGCACAACTTTAAAATGGGACACACAAACTTGTGCACCCATCAAGACCTTGGTGTGCTCCATAAGAAAATGAGACACACAAAATTACCATGGGGTGCACTAGTTTAACATGGGGTGCACAACCTCGCGCACCTCTCAGGATTTTGTGCACTCCAAAATTAGGGTAAAAATAAAAGTTGTCAAAATTCAAATAAATTTTATAGGTATCTAAAGGGGCCAAATGGGTATCCAAATCAGTTGATATCATCAAAAAAATCCTCATGGTTTGTGAGATATGGCCCTCTGAAGTTGTACGTAAACTACGCGCGCATCAATGGGGCACACGAACTTGTGCGCCCCTCAAGACCTTGGTGCATTCCATAGGAAAATGAGGCACATGAAATTACCATGGGGCACACAACCTCGCGCACCCCTTGTGATTTCACGCGCTCCAAAATTAGAACAAAAATCAAAGTTTTTGGAATTCGATGAAACTTTGTAGGTGTCTAAACGGGCTAAATGGGTACTCAAATCAGTTTAAATAATAAAAAAATTCCTCCCTGTTTGTGAGATATTGCCCTTCAAATTTGGATGTAAATGTGCACGTGCGTTAATGGGGTGCACAACTTTAAAATGGGGTGCATGAACTCATGCGCCCTTCAAGAAATTTGTGCACTCTTCAAGATCTTTGTGCGCTCTATATGATATTCTCAAAATTCAGTCCCATTGTGAAGATTAGATCAAGCTTTTTCCCTAGTTTTTAGATTAGCTCAAATGGAGTCTTCGAGCTCAAGTTATTGCCATATCAATTTACATCCAAATGCAGGGAAAAAGTGACGAGATTGGAGCAGTTCTGAAATGGAGTTCAATTAATTTAGCCTTTGACAATATTTAAAAATGCTCAATCCAAAACATTGCCACTAGACCTCGGCCTTCAAGATACAAATCTCAACACTTTTGCAAGCCAAAAATTTAGATTAAACCCAAGCCTTAATTTTTTGAAATCATCAAAAATTGGGCCTTGCACCCTAAGCTCACCTAGACATCAATTCAATGAAAATTTTCAAAAATGATGGGGTGAAAACTAAGTTGTGACAATGGGGTACAACAGGGCCCCATACAACTCATCTAGCAATTCATCAATTACTGGAATAGGTAATTTATATTTAATAGTGATTTTATTAAGGTGCCTATAATCCACACACAAGAGCCAATACCCTTTAATTTTTTGTACCAGCAACACCAGAGAAGAATATGGAGTAATGCTTAGGACGAATAACCCCTACAACATGAAGTTCCTATATCATTTTCTCAATTTCTAATTTTTGAGCAATACCGATAGGGGAAAACATTTGGAGGAAGACTACTAGGAAGAAGTTGAATCACATGGTCATGAGATAATGAGGAGGTAGTCCTTTGGGTTCCTCAAAAACTTGAGCATATCTTTGCAATAAAACCCACAATGCCTTTGTATGGTCCTTATCCCTTTCCTTAGAAGATTCTATAGAAAATAATTGAGCCACAACCCCATGAGAGGATTTTTTAACTAATTTTCCATATTATGGATTGAAATAAATTGAGTATCCCTAGCATTAATGCCTTGTAATATGTATTATGTTCTTTGTTGGTTAAATTTTATACACAACTTAGACAATTCCCATAAAACTAGACCTAACATCTGCATCCATTGTTCCTCCAAAACTATATCACATCCACCAAGTGGTAAGGAAAACATATCTACCTTCTCTTATTTGTATTTTAAAATTACAAAACTTATCTTTACATGGTAGGGTGCCTCCATTGGCAATCATGACTTCAAAGTAATCATAAGTAGTAATGTAAAAATTTCTCAGTTTGACCACATGTGGATCAATAAAGTTATATGGATCAACTTTTGATTCATCTATTTGTTCCTTAACATGTTCCCTTGACATAATTGATTCTTATTTCTCCTTGGATCCTTGCTCTTAAAGCTGATAAATATTCTACAATGTTATCTTCTTTTTCCTATACCATAACTTCATGAACTTCTTTTACACATTAATATTAACAATACCTAAAGAATTGAACTAGGGATAACCAATAATATTATCCACATCATCCATCTCAATAACATGAAAATATAAATGTAACACATCTTTATCCATTGTGATCTTTAAATATTTAAAAATATAAAAATTTCACCCTTCAGTTATATGTCCTTATTTTTAGTTTCTTAAATCGACAACATCTTAGCCAAAGTAATATTAACAAAATTACAACTAATTATAGGGTTTATGGAAATAATAATAATCTTCTTCTAAATGCAATAATGAAACTATAAAATAGAATTTTTAGATTCAAACAAATCCTTTTGATCACTCTTTGGATTATCTAACACCAAAGATGTGATTCCCTTCGCCTGCACATTGTCAACCTTATTTTTTTCTTCCTTCTCTTCTTTAATCCCCTTCATTTCTTCTTTAAGTCCTATGATAGCATCCTTCATCCTGGATATCCTTTTATCTTTACTTTTTAGTTCCCATTTACTACAAAATGCTTGCTCTAATTCTTCCCAAGTCTAGTTATAATTATAGGTTATAGCAAAACAATGACACCAAAACAAAAATTCTCTATATAAATAACCATACAATACATGCGTAAATAATTATTACAACCACTCTCTAACTTCAATATCCTCTCTTCTAGAAAAAGGTATAGTACTTTTTGATGTCCATGAGGCCTAGGTCATATGAGACAACCCTCATGGAGGATGTTGCTTACCTAATATATGGTTATCCAACCATAATCTAGATACCAAAGAATTGTGTATGACTCTAAACCCCATAGGATTAAAACCTTAGATCTCCATTTGTAGTTCTAAAGTCTTCATTGTTAGGCCACTTACATTCTAGAAAAAAGATAATGCTGACTAGGGTTTTACAAAAATATATCTCTCTCCACTATTTTTAAGGTAAAATTCCACATAGACAATTAGACCCAAAATAAATTTCCTTCAAACCCAACAAAAATAGATGATTTGCTTACTACAACTAACAAATATCTCAAGTTTGTTTTCTAGAAAAAAATATGATTTTCAAATTTTCATTATCCCTATTCTAGATAATTGATTTCATAGGGTTATATCTTCCTCAATACTACTTTTTTTCCTTCATATGAACACTCTTTTTTAATATCTTAAAAATTTGAACAAAAGGGTGCAAAAATCATCTAAATCAGACAACTTTATTCAAACATATGGCTCCCAAAAAATGAGTTTTTTTGGCAAAAAAAGTTGCCAAAATTCTACAATTCATGAAAAACAATCCCTACTTTGTGATAATCATTGGTTTAATACCATTTTTTATAAAAATTTAATTCTCATAAATATAAAACATTAACCATTATGCAAATATATCAAATCATTCATCCACAAATATAATCCACACAAATGAGACATAAATATAGATAATACCCTTAGGGTAGGATAAACCAATAACACTCATTAAGGAAGGAATAACTCTACAAGATCTTCCAAGATGAGAGCACCACTTAGAGAGGAGAAAGTCTCATAGACCACTTTGTGGGTAAAGATGATTACAGGTAACACTTGATATGAGTGATAACTATTACAGTGACAATATCCCTTATTTATATACCTATCTTCTAATTCTACTTTGGAGATGGTATAACCCTAATCTTAGACAACTCCTAAACCCTTATGCCACTTATTATTATAATATATTATTATTAATACAATCAACCTTGGGTTATGTGTGGCCCAATACCAACTATCAATAATACTCATCCACAATATAATATAAAAAATCTATATACCTATCTGTAGGTACCATAGCATTCCACCCTCCTTATAAATATTTCATCATTGAAAATGAGAAGAACTAAATAATATGATCTTCTATGAAATGTTGAAAATGGTATGAATCTTGATCATCCATCCATCTAAGTGAAATCTTGAGTGGTTGTGGTCTTCCATGATTTCAAGTTACCATTATGCCATTTGAGTATCCATAAATGATTCTGGGTTACATGCTTCTGTTGCTCTACTCTAGTGTTTAGAATAATTGCTCCTATGGTTCCATGATGTTGTTGCACCACTTTGAAATCTAAAATTACTATATTTTTTGCTAAACTCTACCATAATTGATGCTTTTATGAATCCATATAAGTCCATAATAATATATATACCCTAATCCATACCTCCAAGATTATTATTGTGGATGGTGGTGTGGGTGGCAATATGCTGCAACCTTAACTTGACATTTTTTCCTTTGAATATTCAACATTTTGTTTCATTATTTTAAAGCATTTCTCATGCTCTTCTCTCATATACCCTTATTTTCATTCATCCTTGTGATATTCTAACAAAGGTTCCTTAGAATTTGTTGTTGCCTCTATTGTAGACTCAAATTTTGATCCCTCTATTGGTTCCTTAGCTTGTTCCCTTGTCATTATTGGTTTTTGTTTCTCCTTGGATCCTTTCTCCTTAAGCTAAGATTATAGTATTATATTATTTTTTCTATACCCTAACTTTATGAAATTCTTTTGAATTTTAATATTAGCAGTCCCAAAGAATCCAACCAAGGATAAACAAGAAAAATATCCATTACATCCATCTCAATAGCATAAAATATGAATGTAAAACATATTTATCCATGTTGATGTTTAAATATTCAAAAATCTAAACATTTTCACTCAAGTTGTATGTTCTTAATTTTTGCTCCCTGAAATTCCAACTTCTTAGCCAAAGTGATATTAATAAAATTATAACTACTAGTAGGGTTCATGAAAATAGTAATCTATTCATTTTGAATGTAATTATGAATGTAAAAGTGAATTTTTAGATTCGAACAAATCCTTTTGATTGCTCTTTGGCTTATCTAACACCAAAGATGTGGTTCCCTTAGCCTACACATTGTCAACCTCATTTTTTTTCTCTTTCTTGAGACCTATCATTTCTTATTCAAATCCTATGATAGTATACTTCAAACAAGATATCTCTTTATCCATGCTTTTTAGTTCCCATTTACTTAAAAATTCTTGTTCTACTTCTTTCTAAGTCTGGTTGTAACTATGGGCCCTAGTAAAACTATGATAGAAACAAAGTTTTCCCACGTAAATAACCATAAAATATGTATATCAAAAATAATTTCAACCTCTCTCTGACATTAATATTCTCTCTTATAGAAAAATGGATTAACTCCACGAGCTCACACCATAATAAGAAAAGACAATGCAAACTAAGGTTTTACAAAAATATATATCTCCCAACTAATTTGAAGCTAAAATTCCACATAAATAAATAGACCTAAAATAAATCTCCTTCAAACACAACAATAACAACAATAAATAATTTTCTTACCCCAACTAGTAGATATCTCAAATTTTAGTTTCTAGAAAATACATGATTTCAAATAATGACATTGCTCTTATCCTAGATATTTGACTTCATAGGGTTGTATCTCCCTCAATACTACTTGAATTCCTTCATATGACCACTCATTTGGAAGTCTTCAAATTTAAAAAAAAATGGTGCAAGAAACATTTGTATTAGAAAAATTTATGCAAAGATATGGCTCCTAAAAATAAGATATTTTTTGGTAAAAAAAACATCCCAAATTTTACAATCCATAAAAAATAATCTCCACTTTACCAAAATCATTGCTTTAATACCACTTGTTATAAAAAATCAATTCTCATAAATATATATCATTCACCATTATGCAAAAATATCAAATCATTCATCCATAAATAATATTCCATAGATATAATCCACACAAATGAGACATAGATATAGATAATACCCTTAGGGTAGAGTTAAACTAATAATAATCCTTAAAAAAGAATAACACTAAAAGATATCCCAAGATGATAGCACCACTTAGAGAGGGAAAAGTCTCATAAGTCACTTTATGGGTAAATATAATTACAAGTCACACTTGATATGAGTGATTATTATAAAAATATCTCTTCTTTATAAACCCATATTATAATGCTACTTTGGAAAGGGTATAACCCTAACCCTAGCCAACTCCTAAACCCTTATCCCACTCATTATTATAATATATTATTATTAATACAATCAACCTTGGGTTATATGTGGCCCATACCAACTATCAATAATACCATATACAATATAATACAAAAACCCTATATACCTATCCCTAGGTACCGTAGCATTCCAATCTCCTTACAAATGTTTTATCCTCGAAACATGAGAAGAAACTAAATATTCTGATCTAAGAAATGTTGACAACTAGTACTAATTTTGATCATCTATCCATCCAAGTAAAATATTGAGTGGTTATGACCTTCCATGATGCTAGATTACCATTTTTCCACTTAAATATCCATAACTACTTCATTGGTTATATGCTTTTGTTGTTCTACTCTAATGTTTAGAATGATTACTCTTGTGATTCCATGAAGTTGTTGCACCACTTTGAAGTCTAAAATTATTATGTTTTTTCCAAATACTACCATACTTGATGCCTTTTTGACTCCATCTATGTCCATAATAAAATTGATGCCCTAAGCCATACCTCCAAGATTTTTGCCTCTCATGGTGTTGTAGGTGGTGATATGATACAACCTTAATATGATGTTTTATTTCCTTTGACTCTTCAACATTTTGTTCTACTATTTCAAATTCTTGTTTATGGTCTTGTTTCATGTAACCTTATTTTGGTGCATCCTTGTGCTCTTCTAAAAATGCTTCCTTAGAATTTGTTGCTCTAACTTCCTTGGAATTTTTTGTTGTCTCTACTATAGATGCATCTTTTGATTCCTTTTTTGGTTCCTTAACTTGTTCCCTTGCCATAATTGGTTCTTGTTTCTCCTTGGATCCTTGCTTTTTAAGCTGAGAAATATCTTGCATTGTTATTTTTGGGTAAGCAAATAATACACTCCAACCTACTTGGAACAAATCATGTTCCCTCTTACAAGGTAATTAGTTTTTCCCAAAAGTTTATGTGTGACCAGGTCTTGGAGAACATGGATAACTTAGAGGTCAATGATGGTTATTCCTTTAAGGGGCCTTGCTAGTGTAGATATAAGAGATATTTTTCTCATATAAAATTCTAACTCTTAACACATAATTGTCCAAATAATAACTTTATTTCCTTTATATTATAAAAATATGCAAATTAGCAATTATTAAATTACAAATAAATTCCAATCCCTCGGGACCCATAGTACCTATGGGTGTGTCGCATCAGCATAGCAAAATACGTAAAATGTTTACCTGATGCAACTGGAGGTTACAGTAGTGACAAGAAGTGATATTCAAACCCATGAAGAGGCGTAGAATATTATAAAGAATTATCGATTCCTCTAGTATAATAAAAAAAATTACAAACAAATGAATTTTAAACTTATGAATCTAAAAGTAAGTTTGTTACAAACTAAAAAGAACTAATATAATTTTGATTTAAACAGATTTAAAAAAATATATATATATATATTAAGGGTAAGAGAAAGAAATAAAAGCAAACCTATATTGTCTTGAATCTAATTTTGATTTTGTAAAGTGGTAAATTTGACTCAAAACTAGTCTTGACCTTACCAATATTCACACAATTTGAATCCCAAGAAAATACAATCATCAAAGGAAAAGAATGCAAACTATGAAGTGAATTGCATGCAACCACCATTAACATGCACAAATTGGACAAAAAACTTCAAAGCCTTTTATTTTCAAAGATATATCATGATGCACATTTAGATTTATCTCACTTTGATGAATTGAAAGAGAATGAACTCAAGAAAGCTCAAACTTAGTTTAGAAAACTATCCAAAAAAATAAAGAACTAAGAAAAGAAACGAAATTTTAAAACATGGTCCAATTTAACAGTTTATGTGGGGACAGTATCCAACCCTTAAAACTATATAGAAGTTTGTTATTTATACAATATTTAGGCCCCTCACACAATCTTTTGGCATATTAAATTCAAAATGTTGTTCTCCAACCAACTCATGCTACTCTCTTATTGGGGTTATTTAAAGGCCACCACACTCCTACTCAAATATGACATGTTAAATTCAAGATTTCATTTTCCAACCAACTCGTGTTGCACTCTCCCTAGGGTTACCTTGAACATACCTCATTAAAATGCAACCCCTATAGAATCCAAGTTGGTCGAATTTGGTTGGTCAAATCTGGTTGGTCTTAAGTGGTTTAACTCTAAAGCTATTAATTCTAGCAAGTGCATTGGGTATTAAATCTACCATGTACCATTATTTTTTACTCTGTAACTACTTGGATGTCATTAATGTCATCACCTCCACTATCTCTTGAGTCCTAAGCTTGCCAAACAACATTAATGAAGTTTTGCAACTTGATGAATTCACCGAGATTCTCCTCATCAATTCATCTTCCAATAAATCTTACCTTCATTGTGATCTCCTTTAGATTATAAACGTGATAACATATAATAAAAATCATCATATGAAAATTTTCATAAGATAATATTAAAAAAATTGCAGAAGTAAATGTCAATAAATGAAATAAGAGTAATAAATACCATAATTTTTATGTGGAAAACAATGAAGCACTATGAAAAATGAATTGTTGTGGATGAACGAATCATCAAATATTTTAGATGAGAGTAAAAATGTGGGTCCCTAGTTCATGTGGATTGGGACTTGTTGTGAAAGCAACAATAGTTATCTTCTTTTCCCTATACTATAACTTCATGAACTTATTTTACACATTAATGGTAACAATACCCATTGAATTCAACAAAGGATAACCAATAATAATATCCACATCATCCATATTAATAACATGAAAATCTAAATGTAGAACATATTTATCCATGATGTTCTTCAAATATTTAAAATTTTAAACGTTCACACCCTCAAGTTGTATGTCCTTAATTTTGTTTCCTAAGCCTACAACCTCTTAGCCAAAGTAATATTAATGAAATAATAATAATTTATAGGGTTGATGCAAATAATAAACTTTTCCTTTTGAATGTAATCGTGAACCTACAAAATGATATTCTCACAATGACACTGAGAGGGGGGGGTGAATCAGTGTAGCTATTTAAATTCAAATCTACAACTCTTAAAGCTGAAGCAAAGAGAACTTAAAAGCAGGTAAAGCAATTATCACAAGAGAGCACACCACAACACACAATGTAACGAGGTTCACCAATTTGGCTACTCCTCAAGAATGACTCGCTTGGACTACGGTCCAAATCCAGCCTTTGCAAAACACCAATTTTACAATCCATTTACCAGAACCCACTGGAAGGAGCACCAACCCCTGATTTATCTCGCACCAACAGAAAGGAGCACCAACCCCTATCCAAGCACCAACTTGGATCATAGTTTTGAAAGCTATATCAATGACATAAAAATGCCTTCACTTTTACAAGACCCTGACTGGTCTATAATTTATCAAAACATAGTAAACACTTATTGCTCTGCTTGTCGCTCTCTTACAACACTCTTCTAACCCTCTTTCGGCAGCACTTTCACACATTCAGCGACAACTTAATTCTCCACGCAACTGCCCTTTTATAACAATATTTTCATCTTGAAACACCTGTTCTTCCGTGACTTCCATAATCCTGCATGCACCCTATTAATAGACACTTCGAAAGTAACTCCTTTATCACATAGTAATTTGTACATGCATTCTATTAATAGCTCTGTTTCTTGTGTGGAACTTTCAGTATAACTGTCGCTCGACGGTTACACTGCTTTACGGGCCCTGTAACTGCCATTCTGTCTTTAATGCACTGTGCTTATTTTAGCTTGCATGATTTCTATCTCAGAACTGCCCTTGTAACTGTCGCACTAACTTCAGTTGACTCTTCTTATAATGGCTGCATGATTTTCCTCTACAACTGCCCCTGTAACTGTCGTTCTACTTCAGTTAACTATCCGTAATCGTGTTGTTGCGACCTGTCACGAAATCGTGACACTTCTGTCTCTTTGTACTCTTCTCACCTTTTACCCATGAAAACATGACATGTCATGATATCGCGACATTTTTTGCCTCCTTGTCCACTTCTTGGCTTGCACCCATGAAAACATGACATGTCACGAAATCGCGACACTTTTCGCTTCCTTGCACTCTTCTTGGCTTGCACCCGCGAAAACATGACATGTCACGAAATCGTGACACTTTTCGCTTCCTTGCACTCTTCTTGGCTTGCACCTGAAAACATGACATGTCACGAAATCGTGACACTTTTTGCTTCCGTACACTCTTCTCGGCTTGTCCCAGCGAAAACATGACATGTCACGAAATCGTGACACTTTCGCTGCCTTGTGCCTTTCTCTGCTTTTAGCCCCGAAAACGGAACATGTCACGAAATCGTGACACTTTCGCTGCCTTGTGCTTTTCTCTGCCTTTCACCCGTGAAAACACATGTCACGAAATCGTGACACATTCACCTCCGTACACTCTCTCTCCTCTTCGGGTCACGAAAACCCGACATGTCACGAAATCGTGACACTTTTCCTTGCAAGCTCTTTCTCTCAAACATGTCACGAAATCGTGACACATTTTCGTCCGTACTGTCTCTCTTGCAAATTGTCACGAAATCGTGACACTTTTCTTTGCGAGCTCTTTCTCTCGAACCTGTCACGAAATCGTGACACATTTTCGTCCGTACTGTCTCTCTTGCAAATTGTCGCGAAATCGTGACACTTTTCTTTGCGAGCTCCTTCTCTCAAACATGTCGCGAAATCTGACAGTTTTTCTTTGCCTGCGCCTTCTCTTCGAACATGTCATGAAATCATGATAGTTTTCTTTGCTTGTCCTTCTCCCCAACATGTCACGAAATCGTGGAGATTTTCTTTGCTTGCGCCTTCTCCCCGAACATGTCGCAAAATTATGACAGTTTTCTTTGCTTGCACCTTCTTTCCGAATATGTCGTGAAATCGTGATAGTTTTCCTTGTGCTTTCTCTTTCATCCAACATGTCATGAAATCGTAGTTTTCCTTGCGCTAATCTCTCTTCAACATTTTGCAATTTTCCTTATGCTTTCTCTTTCATCCAACATGTCATGAAATCATGATAGTTTTCCTTGCGCTTTCTCTCTCTTCGAACATGTCACGAAATCGTGATAATTTTCCTTGTGCTTTCTCTTTCGTCCAACATGTCGTGAAATCGCGACAGTTTTCCTTACGCTTTCTCTCTCTTCAATGTGTTTTTTGCATTTTCTCTCTCCTTCGATATGTCGCGAAATCATGACAGTTTTGCCAGCATTTTCTCTCTCCTTCGATATGTCACGAAATCGTGACAATTTTGCCAGCATTTTCTCTCTCCTCCGATATGTCACGAAATCGTGACAGTTTTGCCAGCATTTTCTCTCTCCTTCGATATGTCGCGAAATCGCGATAGTTTTTCTTTCCGACCAAACATGTCGCGATATCGTGACAGTTTTCTTACTTGTCTTTTTCTTGGATCTTTTGAATATGGGCCACTTCTGTCTTCTTGGATATTCACTGTACATGCTTTGACTGACCTCTGAACTCTTGTCCACTACATCAACTGATCTATCTGTCTGTGTTGACAACAATGACAATACTATTTCTGCACCTTGCTCAACAATCTCCCCCTTTGGAATTGTTGGCAACACATGTGCAATTTCTTGTAATTCTTCTCCCCCTTTGACAATAATACCAAAGGGTTGTTGCAGACTCCCCCTGAGTCTATGCACAACATTCTCAGACAAACATTGTTATAGTTAGCAAAAATCATGAATATGAGCAAAACTATAAACACAGACATAAATGCTCCCCCTGAGAATGTGGTCCCGATTGCTAGTCAATTCTTGGGAAACGTGACCACTCCCAACTTACTCCGAAGGTACTCAAAAACTTCTTTGGGCAACGGTTTTGTGAAGATGTCCGCTACTTGCTCTGTAGTTGGAACAAAATCCAATTTAACCTCACCTTCCGCAACTTTATCCTTCAAAAAGTGATACCGGATTGCAATATGTTTGGTTCGAGAATGCATAACCGGATTCTTCGAGATGTTAATAGCACTGGTGTTATCACATTTAACTGAAATTGGCTCTTTGAAGTGAATACCAAGATCTTTCAGGGTTTGTCTCATCCATAATATCTGCGTACAACACGTTGTTGCTGCAATGTATTCTCGCCTCTGCTATGGATAGAGAGACCGATTCTTGTTTCTTGTTGTGCCATGCTACCAACTGTCTCCAAGATAAAATGCTCCTCCACCGGTACTCTTCTCGTCATCTATACATCCCGCCCAATCTGCATCCGAATATGCAATAAGAGTGAAGTCCTTACCTTTTGGATACCATAATCCATACTCCATAGTACCCTTGAGATACCGAAGAATCCTCTTCACAACTGTCACATGAGTCTCTTTGGGACTAGCTTGAAATCTTGCTACCATGCAAACTGCCTGCAAGATATCTGGTCTGGTGGTTGTTAAATACAGCAGGCTCCCAATCATAGATCTGTACATGGTTTGATCAACATCTGGAGATTTGTCATCCTTGCTCAACTTGCAACCTGTCGTCATGGGAGTGCTAACTAGTTTACTATCCTCCATTGTGAACTTTTTCAGCATTTCTTTCACATATTTAACTTGAGAGATAAAAATGCCCTTTTCATTTTGATTGACTTGCAGTCCGAGGAAATAAGAAAGTTCACCAATCATAGACATCTCAAATTCTTTCTTCATTTTATTTGCTATGTCTCTACAAGACTTATCATTGTTGTTGCCAAAAATGATATCATCTACATAAACAACAAGGACAATAAGATGGCCATTCTCTATTTTGACATACAGATTGTTGTCCACCATACCTTTCTTGAACCCCTGTTGAATAAGATAGTTATCCAACCTTGCATACCATGCTCCGGGTGCCTGTTTCAAGCCATACAAAGCTTTCTTCAACTTGCAAACAAAGTTGGGATTATCACCGAGTTGGAAACCATCCGGCTGCTCAATATAAACTTCTTCAAGTTTTCCATTCAAAAATGCTGATTTCACATCCATCTGATAAACTTTGAAATTCTTGTGTATAGCTAAAGCCGGAAACATTCTGATTGCCTCAAGTCTAGCCACTGGTCCAAAGGTTTCTTCAAAATCAATACCTTCAACTTGAGCATAGCCTTTATAGACCAATCTTGCCTTATTTCTGACAAACTGTCCGTCTTCGTTCAACTTGTTTTGAAAAATCCATTTAGTACTGATTATGTTTTTATTTGTAGTGCCTTGGTACTAACTCCCAGTGTTTTGTTTTTCTCAATCTGATCTAGTTCTTCATTTATTGCCTTCATCCAACTTTCATCTCGTGCTTGCTTCAAGCAACATTTTTGGGCTCAATGCTGGATAATAGAGAGTAGTTCCTTACTACTGTTCTCCTTGTCTGAATACCAACTGTGGGGTCCCCAATAATTTGCTCTCCGGGATGATTTTTTTGCCAGTTGTTTGTTTTGAATTTCTTGTTTTCTTCTACTTCTGATCAATACTTAAATCATCTGGGTCAATTTCCTTATTCTCTTCTGTTTCCTTTTCTTCATCTCCTTCAATAACTTCTTCATAAATAGGGTAGTTTTCTTCATAGCTAATTTCTCGTTCCCTACCTTCATCAACCTTAACATCGGCACTCTCCACAATTTTCTTCAGCCTTTTGTTATAGCATGTGTAGGCTTTGCTTTTTGTCGAATAGCCAAGAAAAATTCCTTCATCAGCTCTATCTTCAAACTTACCAAGATTATCTTCAGTTCTTTTGATGTAGCACTTGCTGCCAAAGACTTTGAAGTATCTTGTTGTTGCCTTTTTGCCGAACCATAGCTCATAAGGAGTTTTGCTTTCATGTGTCCTCAACATGCACCTGTTTTGGATGTAAACCATAGTATGAACTACCTCTTTCTAGAATCTATCTGCTATTTTGTTCTCTATCAACATTGTCCGTGCCATTTCCTGCACTGTCCTATTTTTTCTTTCAACAACACCATTCTTCTGAGGTGTCCTTGCTGCTAAAAATTGTCTTCTGATCCCATATTTTTGACAGTACTCTGCAAACTCCTTTGAGATAAACTCTCCTCCTCTATCTCGATCTTAAGCATTTAATTCTTTTTCCTGTTTGATTCTCAACCTGGTGTTTGAAAGTCTTGAACATTTCAAAGGCATCCGATTTAAGCTTTAAAAATAGTACCCATGTCATCCTGGAATAGTCATCTATGCACAGCATAAAGTATTTGTCACCATTTATGCTTTGTGTTCTCATGGGTCCACATAAGTCAGTATGAATTAGCTCTAAAGGTTTGCTGGTGAAGTATTCCTTTGATTTAAATGTGGATCTAGTTTGCTTCCCCTTTTGGCATGAAGCACAGATGCTATTTAATGGTTTGCCAATGGTGGGTATATCTCTTACTGCCCTTTTTGAACTTATTTTTACCAGATTGTCAAAGCTAATATGACCAAGCCTCTTGTGCCACAACCAATTTTCATCTTCTCGTCCAATCAAACATGCTCCTTCCGAAGTCTCCGAGAGAGTATATAGATTTCCAGAAGTCCTCGATCCTGTAGCTATCAGCTTCCCACTGTGTGCTTTTTTGACTTCACGCACTCGCTTCTTAAAGATGACTTCATGACCTCTGTCACAGATTTGACTTACGCTCAGTAAGTTGTGCTTCAAACCAATCACAAATAGAACTTCTTTGGAATTGATCTTTCCATCACTTATCTTGACTGATCCTTTGCCAACTATCTTGGCTCCATCATTATTTCCAAACTTTACAGAGCCCCCTTCATATTTTTGTAACTTTTCAAATTTTTGTTTATCTCCTGTCATGTGACTGGAGCATCCACTATCCAATATCCATGGTGCAGATTTGTTCTGTGCTTTGAATGTTGTCTGTACAATCAAGGATTCCTTTTCTTCCTTGGTTCGCTCCTTTTCTTTCCACTCTGGTTTGACTACAGTTTTGGTCACTTGTTTAGACTTTTCTTTGTCATTAGCCTGTGCATGTTTTTTTGGGAATTTTTTGTTTTGCCTTAAACTGTTTGGTTGAGATCTTCTTCCTTGATATTTATTTGTTGCATATGTGCTTCTACTATTTCTTGCAATGTGTCCAAAGTTATGACAGTTATAGCATTCTACTGCATAATCCATCAAGGGTGAAAAGACATTTCTACTGGTGAAATTTCTTTGTCCTATATTATAAATGCAGTCTAAAATCTTATGACCATAAGCATTGCATTTAAAACAATAACTAGAAAAGGATTGATTGAACCTGGGAGTTGGTCTTTGCCATTTTGTAGTAGGAGCCACAAATTTTCTTCTCCTTTGATGTGTGACGTTTGTGAATCCCTCATTGTCAGCACTCTTCTCGTGCCTCGCATTGTTGCTTTCTTTTGCATGATTCTTTTTTCCTTGATCAACCTTGATCTTATCTTCTTTCTTTACTGGTTCTACAGTTATGGCCTTTGATCCACTTGACGATTCTCCTTCGACAAAGCCCAAGCCAAATTTGATGCCTGTAGTCCTCTGACTATTTATAATCTTTTCAAGCTTCGTAGAACTTCCTTCAAGTTTGTGATAGCAACTCAATTTTTGATTCTTTTCTTCTAGCCGCATTCTTAAGACAACAATCTCTTCTTCCAGTTTGTTGCACTCATCTATTTTCATGGTTAATTGTACTTTGAGTTCTTCAGACATTTTCTTAAATTCTTCTCGTCTGTACTTTCAAACTGTTTATTATGTCATTCGCATCCTCAAGCTTTCTTGAGACCTTTTTATTCTTTTTCCTTTCTGTACTCAACTCTTTAAGTGCAAGAACCAACTCTCCTTCCAGATATACTTCAGCCTCATCCTTAATGTTTTTATCACCTTCCTATTTTTCTTCTGTTTTTTCTTCTTCAAATGCCATGAACAGAGCTTCACCTGTTTCTTCTTCAGAATCCTCACCTGAGCTATCTTCAGAAGAGCTGACATTCTTGGATATGAAACTTTTCTTTTTGAAGTTGCTTTTTCTAAAATTTGGTTTCTTCTTCCAGTCACTTCTTTCTTGGTGTGACCCTTCATCACTTTTGGTTTTCTCATTCATTGGACACTTAGCTGCAAAGTGACCGACGCCTCCACAATTGAAGCACTTAAACGGTAACTTTCCTCTATATTTTCCTTTTCCCTTTATAAGTTTTCGAACAAAGTTAGCTTTCGTTTCATCCGATGTCTCTTCATCCTCAGATTCTTGTTCAGCTTTTATATTTTTGTGTGCTTTAAAAGCAGCTTCTCTGTCTATGGGCTTAGTTTGTCCTATTCTCATTTCGTATGCAGTCAAAGAACCATGCATCTCGTCCATGCTAAAATTATTTAGATCTTTAGCTTCTTCTATTGCAGAAACTTTAGAATTAAATCTTTTGTGAAGAGTTCTAAGTACCTTTTTCACGATGATCGCATCTTCGATTTCTTCGTCGAGTCCTCTGATCGCATTAATGATTCCATTGACTCTCAGCATATAGGCCTCTATGTTCTCATCGTCATTCATTTTTAATGCTTCGAACCAAGCTCGATGCGTTTGTAGCTTGGCTTCCTTGATCTTGCTGTCTCCTTCATGAATGCTCTTCATTTGTCCCACATGTCTTTTGCCATTTTATAGCTCATGATCCTTATCAGTTCACTGTCTACTAGCCCACACATTATGGCATTCTTTGCTTTGGAGTTATTCTCAAACTTTTTCTTCTCGGCAGTATCTGTTGGAGGAGTAGCGGGTATTGTGTATCCACTTTCTACTGACTCCCAAATGTCGTATCCCAACGCACACAGATATGTCTGCATCCTGAGTCTCCAGAATGAGTAATTAGTTCCGTCGAACAAAGGAGCTTTGTTTGATGAGAATCCTTCACCACCTCGCCATTGTGTTTCTTCCAAGATCACCTTAGCTGATTAAGCTTGTTTAGGAACCTTGCTCCGATACCAATTGATATTCTCACAATGACACTGAGAGGGGGTGAATCAGTGTAGCTATTTAAATTCAAATCTACAACTCTTAAAGCTGAAGCAAAGAGAACTTAAAAGCAGGTAAAGCAATTATCACAAGAGAGCACACCACAACACACAATGTAACGAGGTTCACCAATTTGGCTACTCCTCAAGAATGACTGCTTGGACTACGGTCCAAATCCAGCCTTTGCAAAACACCAATTTTACAATCCATTTACCAACACCCACTGGAAGGAGCACCAACCCCTGATTTATCTGCACCAACAGAAAGGAGCACCAACCCCTATCCAAGCACCAACTTGGATCATAGTTTTGAAAGCTATATCAATGACATAAAAATGCCTTCACTTTTACAAGACCCTGACTGGTCTATAATTTATCAAAACATAGTAAACACTTATGGCTCTGCTTGTCGCTCTCTTACAGCACTCTTCTAACCCTCTTTCGGTAGCACTTTCACACATTCAACGACAACTTAATTCTCCACGCAACTACCCTTTTATAACAATATTTTCATCTTGAAACACCTGTTCTTCTGTGACTTCCATAATCCTGCATGCACCCTATTAATAGACACTTCTGAAAGTAACTCCTTTATCACACAGTAACGAAATCGTGACACTTCTGTCTCTTTGTACTCTTCTCACATTTTACCCATGAAAACATGACATGTCATGATATCACGACATTTTTTGCCTCCTTGTCCACTTCTTGGCTTGCACCCGTGAAAACATGACATGTCACGAAATCGTGACACTTTTCGCTTCCTTGCACTCTTCTTGGCTTGCACCCGTGAAAACATGACATGTCGCGAAATCGTGACACTTTTCGCTTCCTTGCACTCTTCTTGGCTTGCACCCGTGAAAACATGACATGTCACGAAATCGTGACACTTTTTGCTTCCGTACACTCTTCTCGGCTTGTCCCAGCGAAAACATGACATGTCGTGAAATCGTGACACTTTTGTTGCCTTGTGCCTTTCTCTGCTTTTAGCCCACGAAAATGGAACATGTCACGAAATCGTGACACTTTCGCTGCCTTGTGCTTTTCTCTGCCTTTCACCCGTGAAAACACATGTCACGAAATCGTGACACATTCACCTCCGTACACTCTCTCTCCTCTTCGGGTCGCGAAAACCCGACATGTCGCGAAATCGTGACACTTTTCCTTGCAAGCTCTTTCTCTCAAACATGTCACGAAATCGTGACACATTTTTGTCCGTACTGTCTCTCTTGCAAATTGTCACGAAATCACGACACTTTTCTTTGCGAGCTCTTTCTCTTGAACCTATCATGAAATCGTGACACATTTTCGTCCGTACTGTCTCTCTTGCAAATTGTCGTGAAATCGTGACACTTTTCTTTGCGAGCTCCTTCTCCCCGAACATGTCACGAAATCGTGACAGTTTTCTTTGCTTGTGCCTTCTCCCCGAACATGTCACGAAATCATGATAGTTTTCTTTGCTTGCGCCTTCTCCCCGAACATGTCACAAAATCATGACAGTTTTCTTTGCTTGCGCCTTCTCCTCGAACATGTCACGAAATCTTTTTCTTTCTTTCCTTCTCCCCTTCTCTCCTCCCTCCCCAATCATGACAGTTTTCCTTGCGCTTTCTCTTTCGTCCAACATGTCACAAAATCATGATAGTTTTCCTTATGCTTTCTCTCTCTTCGAACATGTCACGAAATCGTGACAGTTTTCCTTGCGCTTTCTCTTTCGTCCAACATGTCACGAAATCATGACAGTTTTCCTTGCGCTTTCTCTCTCTTCGAACATGTCGCAAAATCATGACAGTTTTCCTTGTGCTTTCTCTTTCGTCCAACATGTCACAAAATCATGACAGTTTTCCTTGCACTTTCTCTCTCTTCGAACATGTCACGAAATCACGATAGTTTTGCCAGCATTTTCTCTCTCCTTCGATATGTCACGAAATCACGACAGTTTTGCCAACATTTTCTCTCTCCTTCGATATGTCACGAAATCGTGACAGTTTTGCCAACATTTTCTCTCTCCTTCGATATGTCACGAAATCGCGACAGTTTTGCCAGCATTTTCTCTCTCCTCTGATATGTCGCGAAATCGCGACAGTTTTTCTTTTCGACCAAACATGTCGCGATATCGCGACAGTTTTCTTACTTGTCTTTTTCTTGGATCTTTTGAATATGGGCCACTTCTGTCTTCTTGGATATTCACTGTACATGCTCTGACTGACCTCTGAACTCTTGTCCACCGCATCAATTGATCTATCTGTCTGTGTTGACAACAATGACAATACTGTTTATGCACCTTGCTCAACACAAAAATATATTTTTTAGATTCAAACAAATACTTTTGATTGCTCTTTAGATTATCTGACACCAAAGGCATGGTTCCCTCAACTTGCACATTGTCAACCCTATTTTTTCTTCTTTCCCTTCCTTAAGCTACTTCAATTATTATTTAAGTCCTATGATATTATCCTTCATCCTAAACATATTTTTATCCTTCTGTTTTAGTTCCTAGCTACTCAAAAATGCTTGCTACACTTCTTCCCAAGTCTAGTTATAATTATGGATCATAGCAAAACAATGATACCAACACAAATTTTTCCATGTAAATAACCATATTATACATGATTAAATAATTAATATAACCAAAAATATGTTTTTTTATGTCGAACAGATGTTACATATGTGGTGCTGATGAGGAACAGACAAGCTATGTATTCTTTCAATGTTTGTTCTCTATGGAAGTTCTTAACTTTATTTTTATTTTTTTAGAGATTGAGTTGGGTGGTGGCAAGTTTGTTTGTTGATGTTTGTGCTTAAATTGGCATCTAATTTTTACTCTCAAAGGTTGAAATATTTTTTGAACTTCTATTTGTCGCATCTTTTCTAGCAAGTGTGGAAGGAGAGGAATAGTAGAATTTTTAAAAACTTCAAAAGAGAACCTACCTTTTTTATGCTAGAGCCTTGGCTTCCACCCTGGAGAATGTATCCTCTCTAGCTTTAGAGGAGAGAAAATTTGAGGAGGTTGAGCATGAAAGTAAAATTGGCTTTCAACAGAGCAATAGGGTTGTTGGTCTTCTTGGTCCTAATCCCTGAACCCTTGTGAAGTGGAAACCTCCTTCTCTAAGCTAGGTTAAACTAAACTTTGATGGAGCTTGAAAGGGTAATATTGGTAATGTTGACACTAGTGGGGTGCTTAGGGATGATAGATGTGGGATTCTACTGGAATATGATGAATTCTTAGATATCCAAAATTGCCATGTTGTAGAGGCTAGAGCTCTTAAACAAGGTCTCATGCTTATGGAGAAGATAGGGTACCAAAAATTATGCATTAAAGGAGACTTGCTTAATATTATAAATTGGTCAAAGGTTATTCAATTATTTATTGGAAAATTGAGGCTATGATTATGGAATCTAGGTGGATTCTTCAGGCTAGAGAGGATAGGGAGATAAAGCATATCTTTAGAGAAGAAAACTGCTATATTGACATTATGGCAAACCTAGGTATAAATCTCAATGGTCTATCTATTTGGAGAGATATTTTTCCAAAAGGTCTTATTCAATTGTATTTAGTGATGCATGCTTCTTTATGCTCTATAAGATTTTATTATTTATGAAGAAAGGTTTTATGCATAGTTGTGTGGAAGTGTTGGTTGGTTGGGGGCTCACCAATTTTATTTTAATTTTATTTCTTGTATCAAGTTGTAGTTAGTTCACTTGGTGATGGGTGGCAAATTGTAGTACTTTATAGTTGTTCATGTCCCTATATTTCTGATCTTAGGCCAAGTTTTGCAAGGCTTATCCTATTGTAAAATTTTTGGGGACCCTTTCAAAACCCCTTCTATATCTAATCAAAAAAATAATAATGACTTTACTCTTTGACATCAATATCCTCTCTTCTAGAAAATGAGATTAACTCCATGAGCCCACACCCTAATAAGAATAGATAATGCAAACTAGTATTTTACATAAATATATTTCTCCACTAATTTGAAGATAAAATTCCACACAAACAACTAGACCCAAAATAAATCTACTTCAAATACAATAACAATAAATTATTTTCTTACCACAAATGGCATATATCTCAACATTTATTTTCTTAAAAAATATGATTTGAAAAACATCATTGCCCCTATTCTAGATAACTTATAGCTCCCTTAATACTATTTGGATCCCTTCATGTGATCACTCATTTTGAAGCTCTTAAAATTTTTAACAAAATGATGCAAGTATCTCTAAATCGGATAACTTTGTGTAAAAATTAGATGTTTTTCAGCAAAATCTTAGCCCAAAATTTGTGATCCACAAAAAACAATCTCTACTTTGTTATAATTGTTCTTCTAATATAACTTATTATAAAACTTTAATTGTCATATATACAAATCATTCACAATTGTGCAAAAATATTAAATCATTGAGACATAGATATAGATAATACCCTTAGGTTAGGGCAACACCAATAATACTCTTTAAGGAAGGAAAAACTCCTCAAGATCTCCTAAGAAGGCAGCATCACTTAGAGAGGGTAAAGTATCACAAGCCATTTTATGTGTAAAGATGATTACAAGTAACACTTGATATGAGTGATAACATCCCTTCTTTATACACCCATCTTCCAATGCTACATTAGAGAGGGTATATCCTTAACCATATTCAACTCCTAAACCCTTATCTCACTCATTATTATAATATATTATTATTAATACATTCAACCTTAGGTTATGTGTGGCTCATGAAAACTATTAATAATACACATATACACTATAATATCATAATATTATATACCTGTCCCTAGGTACCATTGCATTCCAGCCTCACAAATATTTCATGCTTGAAATACAAGAATCTAAATAATACGATCTTCTAAGCAATGTTGACAATTGGTATGAATCTTGATCATACATATATCCAAGTGAATTCTTGAGTGATTTTGGTCTTCCATGATGTCAAATTGCCATTGTTCCACTTGAATATCCATAATTGCTTCCTTGGTTACATTCTTTTACTATTCTACTCTAGTGTTTAGAATGATTGTTTCTATGGTTCCATGATGTTGTTGCACCACTTTGAATTCTAAAATTACTATGTTTTTTCAACTTTACCACACTTGATGCTTTTTTTACTCCATCTAGGTCAATAGTAATATTTATGTGCTAAGCCATACCTCCAAGATTGTTATTGCTCATGGTGATGTGTGTGGAAATACAATATAACCTTAACCTGATGTTTTCTTTCCTTTGACTCTTCAAATTTGTTTTATTTTTTTTAAATATTGCTCATGCTCTTCTCTCATATACCCTTATTTTGGTGATTTCTTATGCTCTTCTAACAAATATTCCTTAGAATTTGGTGTTGCCTTTGTTGTATACTTGACTTTTAATTCCTATGTTGGTTCCTTAATGTGTTCCCTTGCCAAAATTATTTTTTGTTTCTCCTTGGATCCTTTATTTCTAAGCTAAGAAATATATTTTTGTTTTATCTTTTTTTTTTTGTCTACCATAACTTCATGGATTTCTTTTGCACATTAATGTTAACAGTATCCAAATATTCCAACCAAGGATAACCAAAAAAAATATCCACACCATCCATCTCAATAGCATAAAAATATGAATCTAAAAAATATTCATCCATGGTGATCTTCAAATCTTCAAAAATCTAAATATTTTCATCCTCAAGTTGTATGTCCTTAATTTTTGTTGCCTAAATTTGCAACCTCTTAGCCAAAGTAATATTAATGAAATTACTCTCCAGGTGGCAAGTAATGTGTAAATTTCACAAGGCAACTGTCACCCGTGAACCTAGGTGGCAAGGAATAGAAAATAAAACTACTAATTTCTAGCATAGTGGAAGTGGTTGCTTCAATAGGCTCACATATTGAACCTTGTCGAGCCAAATATTGTAATCTTGGTTGGGCTTTTGGTAGTTGTTTTTTGTTTCCTTTTGGGTACTGTTGCTATAGTTTGGACCCTTATTCCTTTTTGTTTTTGTTTGTGCCTTCTTTCTAGTTTAAATTTGGTTGTTTCATTCCCCTCTAGGGTTGTTTGTTTTCAGTTCAGTTAGTTCACTTCTAGCTAGTTGTCTTTGTTGCATTTGTGTAAAAGGTTTTGGGACCTTTCAAAACCCTTTTATCAACCAATCAAAAAATATATAATGAAATTATAATTGCTATTAGGGTTCATGGAAATGATAACATTTTTTCTTCTAAATGCAATCTTGAACCTAAAAAATATAATTTTTAGATTCAAACAAATCCCTCTTGTTACTCTTTGTCTTATCTAACACCAAAGGTATGGTTCCTATAGCCTGCACACTATCAACCTCTTTTTTCTTTCTCTTTCTTAAGCCCCTTCATTTATTTTTCAAATCCTGTAATAGTATTTTTTAACCTGGATATATTTTTATCCTTGCTATTTATTACCCATTTACTAAAATATGCTTCTATGCCTTCCCAATTCTAGTTATAATTACTAGTCATAGCAAAACTATGATACCAAAACAAATCTTCTTCATGTAAATAACCATAAAATACATGCATAAACTTGGTCTCCCTATGTACTTCTGGTGCTTTGATGTGCTCAAGGGTATTGTGTGGGGCATTGAGGAGCTTATATCGGTGGATGACCCAACTTTGGTGAAATCAAGGATGAACTACGCAAGGATGTGTGTCATGGCCAATATTGAGGTGGATCTACCAGATTCAATAGAGCTTAATTTAGAATTGGGATCCTGGAAACAACCTCTAGAATATGAGAACATACCACATCTGTGTAGCCACTGTGGGAGTAGGGACCATGTGCAAAATTTGTGCTCATCCTTCAAAAATTGGGTAGTAACTCAGAAGAAGAAAAATGGCTCTGCTTTTACTGCTCAAAAATCCATTGGAGCTGCTAGGAGTAGTGGTACTCCTAGCCCCAGAACTCAGGGAGAGTTAAGCTTCTCAAAACAAGGGTGTAAATTTTGGGTTGTTAAGAATCAACTTCTTTCAACCCCAAGAGCTAACTTCTCCCCTGCCCTGGCTAGTGGTAAATATCAATATGTTATGTCTCCTTTAGGTGAGGGAGTTTGGCCTGATACAAGTACTAAGACTGAGTCCTTGGATGGGGAGGTTAAAGGGACCCAATAACGGTTGACTATGGAAACTCCCTTGGCCTTAGTGTATTTTTCTAATGATTCTTTGGCTTCAGATGGTGTCCTAGTGAAGTCCTCTGCTATTCCAGATCCTCTTCAATTGGGTCAGAATTATCTTCTTCCCTATCCAGGTGATATGGCGATTGTCCTGCATGAAAGCCCTTTAAATAGGGTCTGTATGAATGCATCTGCACCAAAGGAGGTTTTTGTGCCCACACTATCTTTGTTCAGGAGATGTTTGGACCTTTCTATGGAGGAGGTAATTCCTAATGGTATGGTTTTATTCAATTATTTTGAAAATCTTAATTTGAATGAACCAGTCCTGCAAGATTTGTTGTTAGCTTCAGGTAAAAAAACTTTACCTCATAATCCTCTCAAGTATGGCTCCTTTGGCCCTAAAATAAGGAGCTATCTCAAAATATTGGACATGGGAGTAGAGAGAAAGGTTAGTAAACCCTCGAATTCTTCTCAAAGAAAAAGGATATTGAGTTTGATATTGCCAATGGATCTCAAACCTAGCTCAAGTTTGATTCTAGGGCAGAATCAGGGGAAAGCAATTAAAAATGGAGGCTTTCACCCGTCCTTATCAACCGTTTTTGGCTGATAAAAAACCCAAATCCCGCAAATGAAGTTTTTATGCTAGAACATAAGAGGATTGAATGGTCCCCCAAAAAGGTGGATTTTATCTTCTCTTAGGAAGGATTTGTCTCCGGATATCATCTTCATTCAAGAATCCAAAACTAAGAGCAACAATTTTTACTGTGTGCATAATTCTGTTTGGAATGAGATGGGTTTTATAGTGAGTTCTACCACTGGGGCCTCTGGTGGTCTTTGCTATTTTTGGGACAAAAATAAATTTGATAGCTTTGTAATTTCTTCCTCTGATCGTATTATCAATTTTCTATTCTTTTGCAAAAATACTAACCTAATATGGGTTATGACCAATGTATATGCCCCTAATTCTAGTCAAAGCATGAAAGCCCTTTGGTCATCCCTCCTTCAGATGAGTGAGTGCTTTGGCAGGCAATTTTAATACTCCGCTATTCCTATCTGATAAAAAAGGTGGTAATGAGCCCTGTGAAAGGAGTATGGAGGATTTTTTTTATTTTATCAGTAATAGTGAGATGATGGATTTAGATATTTAAGGAGCTAAGTTTACGTGGAGCAATCACTACATAGAAAATCAACTGATTCTTTCTATATTAGATATGATTATTTTATCTAAGCAAACTTTACCTCTATTTTGTGATGCTTTTTTCTTTGCTTTATCGAAGGTGGGCTCTGGCCATAGCCCTTTGTGGTTAGAATACTCCCATAAGGGCATGTTATTCCTAATACCCTTCCATTTTGAGGCTATGTGGTGTTCACATGCTGATATCAAACAAAAAATCATGGAATGGTGGTCTTCTGAGGTTCTTGGTGTGGGGATGCAGCGTGTGGCTCTTAAACTCAAGATTATAAAAGAAAAGCTTAAATCTTGGAATAAACATGTTTTTGGAAATATTTTTCAAAGAAAACAAGATTTAAAAAGTCAGTTATTGGATATGCAAGCTGAAATTGAAGAAAAGGGCTTCTCAAGCAAGCTAATAAATAAGGAAAAACGGGTCTTATCCAATCCCCATAACACTTTGGACCAAGAAGAAATCCTATGGAATCAGAAGTCCCAGGCCTTATGGCTGAAGAAAGGTGATAGAAACACAAAAAAAATTCACGTTTCTACTTTAAGACATAGAAGTGCCAACCATATCTAGGAAATTGTCAAGGAGGATGGGTCCAAATTATCAGATATCCAAGAGATTTGGAATGAAGCTATTTATTTTTTTAGCTCTCTATTAGGTTTAAATATGCAAGGGATGTGGAGGTAGAAAAATTCTTGCTACAATCAATTCCTTGAGTTATGACACCTGGCATGAAAAATTTTCTTGAAGCTCCCTTCTAGGATTTAAAAATTAAAGAAGTTGTATTTGCAATGGGTTCTTTGCAAGCTCTAGGTCTAGATGGATTTCCTCCATTGTTCTTTTAGTGATTTTAGCACATAGTGGGGGGTGACATTTGTGAGGCTGTCAGATATTCCCAGTGCTCTAAATATCTTCCCTATGGAGTGAATGCTACTTTTTTGGATTTAATACCAAAGTCTACCAAGGCTATCAGCTTCAAATACTTTAGGCCAATCAATATTTGCAATACACTTTATAAAATTCTATCCAAATCAATGACTAACCGCCTGAAGAAGTTTATGCCCAAGTTAATTGATAAAGCTCAATCTGGTTTTGTTCTGGGTAGATAGATTCTAGATGGTGTTATCATGGTTCATGAAACACTACATTCCACTTAGAAGAGTGATAGAGCAGGTATGTTTTTAAAATTAGATATGAATAAGGCTTACGACCATGTTTCATGGGATTTTCTATTTGCAGTGCTTGCCAAATTTGGTTTCAACCACTGTTGGATTGAGCTCATCAAAACATGCATCACTTTGGCTAAATTTTTTGTTCTCATTAATGGTGCTCCAGCTAGATTTTTTCTGAACCTTAGGGGTTTGAGATAGGGTGATCCAATCTCCCCATATTTGTTTATCCTTATGGCTGAAGCGTTGGGAAGAAATTTTATCCATAGCCCTATTATCAAAGGTATTAATCCTACTCTAGTGGTTGATCCATTGTCCCACCATCAGTTTGTAGGTGATACCTTCCTTTCACTTCTTGCTTCGATGGAGCAGGCTCAAGAGATGAAAGCCATATTATCTGCTTATGAAAGGGTGGTTGGGTAGAAATTAATTTATTGAAGAGCCTTCTATTTTTCTTGAACACCCTAGAGTTCTGACAGAAGAAAATTACTGATATTCTTAAATGCAAGATAGCTTCCCTCCCTAACTCCTACTTGGGCCTACCTTTGTTCATTGGTCATATGAAAAATAATCTTTGGGACCTGATTGTAGAAATATTGCAGCATCACTTGGCCAGCTAGAAAGGCAATCTCTTAAGTCAGGCTGGGAAAATTCTACTGGTGAAAATGGTGTTGCAAAGTATTCTGGTTTACTTTATGTCTCTATTCAAACTGCTTGCAAAAGTCCTATCTAAATTGGAAAAAAAAATTAAAAAAATTCTTATGGATAGGCCCTCAAGACCACAAAAAGTTATTTGGTTTCTTGGGATCAAGCTTGTGTGAAGAAAAATAATGGAGATCTTGGGCTACAGAATATCGAGTTAATGAATGAAGTGTTGATTCTCAAACAGGGTTGGAAGGTGCTTAGGAATCAGGGGCCTGATTGGATCAAGATCATAAAAGAGAAGTATATTTTGCATAATGGAAATTTGTTGGCTGAGAACGTTATACAGGAAGATTCTATGTTCTGGCAGAGCTTGAGAAAACTTAGAACGAAGCTGCTCCTAGGTGCAAGGTGGATGGTGGGAAATGGCTCTATCATTAATTTTTGGGAGGACACCTGGCTTCTTGATAGCCCACTTATCCTCAATATAGCTCTAGCCCCTGTTGTTTCTCTTACTCGTAGACTGGGTTGGTCCAAAGTTGAAGATTTCATTGAGTGGGAAGGGAACAAGAGGTGCTAGAAACAAATTTCTCAAAGAGTATTTGAAAATAAGGAGGAAGCATTAGCCTGAGGGACCATTTATAATTGTCTTAGACTCTATAGTCTTGTAAGCTAGAAGATGGAGGACTCTCTCATTTGGAAATCTGAAATTTAAGGTTGTTAATTGTTAGATTAGCCTACCATATTTTTGATGCAGATCCTCAGTGCTATTTTTTACCCAAAAAATTTTGGCTTAAAAACCTGACTCTGAAAGTAAATATTTTTTATTGGTTGGCTATTCAAAATAAATGTTTAACAGTAGAAAATATTTGCAAGAGGGGGATGAATCCAATCAATAGATTCTACCTGTGTGAAGCTTCAGATAAAACTTATCAGCATATTTTTTCCAGTGTTCCTTCTCGATTTTAGTAGTTTCTTAGGTGTTGTCCACTATGGATGTCAGTTGGTTTTTACCAAACACTATCTTTGATATGTGCCTATAGTGGAATTCTCCTTTCAAGTTCCCTCGGTTGGAAAAACTTTGGTCTTTCTTAATCCCACATTTGTTTTGGAGCATCTAGTGGGAATGCAATCAAAGAGATTTCAAGAATTTAAGGCATGATCCAGATCAAGTTTCTTCAAGAGCTCTTGGAGCTACTGTGGAGAATGTGTCTAATTGTTTCTCAAATCTCAAAGCAGGTTATTTAGATGAAAGCCTTGTGGAGGCTAAAATTAGCTTTCTAGCTTCTTGTAAGTCGTCTAAACTACCTACTACCTTAGTGCGCTTAACCACCTGATGGTTCCCTCATCCTGAGGGCTGGATAAAATTGAATTTTCATGGTGCCTCAAAGGAAATCCAGGCCCTATGGCTGCTGGTGGGGTGATTAGAAATTCTAAGGATGATATGATTGGTGCATACATAGAGAATATTTCTATCCAAACCTCTCATTTTGCTGAAGCTAGGGGTCTCCTTCAAGGGCTACTATTGGTAGAAACACTTAAATATCATAAAATCATTGTAGAAGGGGACTCTTTAAATCTAGTAAATATTTCCAATTCTATTAGCAAACCTTATTAGAGTATTTCAAATATTCTAGCAGAGGTGTTTAGAATTTTGAAATCAAGAGAGGAGTTTAAATTTTAGCATATTTATTGGGAAGGCAATAAGGTGGCAGATTATATGGCCAACTTGGATCTTTCTCAACAAGACCTAAGGGTCTGGTTGGATAATTTCCCCCAAGACCTTGAATCTCTTATTTTTGATGATCACGGTTAGTTGTTGGTTGTGTGTGAGGCTTGGTATGGGAGTTCACTCCGTGGACTCTTTACTGGATGTTTTATTTTATGCTTGATTGGGTGGGTTATCTTAATTGGTTATCTTCACAAGTCCCCTAACATTTTTTAGTTGACTATCATCAGTTGGGCAAAATTGTGTGGATGTTGGTCATAATTTTCTTGGCCTCAGTCCCGATGGTGTCCTCATTGTTTTTATTCTAGTTTTTTTAGAGCTCCTAATTTCTTAGAATTTTTTTCCAAATTAAGCGCTTTGTTTTTTGGAAATTAGATTGTCATCAGAAGCCATGGATGGTTGTCCCATTTTCTAGATTTACTTCTCCCATGGTGGCTTTGGTGAGAAGTTCCTTTCCACATTTAATTTTATATTTTATATTTTAGGTGGGAGTGCTATCTTTTTTGGATCTACAGGATCTGACTATCTTGGATGCTATATCAATCTTTATTGGATGCTGAATTAGTTGGATGTTGAATCAGTTTTCCCTTAGAGATGTAATCCCATTTGTGATATTTTTTGGTGTGTTTTGAATATATTTTTCGTTTGTAAAGGTTGGGGGATCCTCCAAAAACCCTTATGTAAAAGGTTTGGGGACCCTTCCAAAACCCCTTCTTATACCAAATCAAAGAATATATTTTGAAAATTTCACTATTCATGCATGAAAATTATGATTCAATTTTTAAATGAGTGAAAAGAAACTTTTTTATTTAATATATATATATAGGGAGGGGAATCAATAAATCATTTTTTTCTAGTGTAAAATTTAACATTGAAATATATAATATTTAATAGTTTAATAGGAAATGAGTAAGAGTTCATTTTTACGTTTTTTTGGAGAAGGCTAAAAAAATAAGGATTCTTACGAGGAAAAACTAGATAGTAAACAAATAAATACAAAATAATATTTAATAATTTCACAAGATATGAGCAAAAAGTGGTTTTAAGATCTTTGAAGAAAGCTAAAAAATAAAATTTCTCATAAGGAAAAACTAACAGTTAAGAAAGAAAGTCATTTATGAAATCTTTGGAGAAGTTTAAAGAATTTTTCCCACAAGAAAACTAGGTAGTGGCTTGTCACTAGGAATTTAATAGAATATATGCAAAGCTTAAATATATAAGCTTGTTATATAATTGTTTATTTATTATTATAATTTTTTTTATAATTTTGATATAAATCATTTTGTCAAATTGTTTTACATATTAAAATATTTTTAAATTCTTATTGCGCATATATTTTTCAAATTAAATACATCATGTTCAAGTCAAATGAAATGTTAAAATATCACCTTAATAAAAAGTGTTGGAATATTTTATATTTTTTTAATAAGTTATATGTGGCTTCTATATGGGCCACTTCCATCAAAATACCAAAATATTACATCTGCTACAACATACATTTTTATCATAATTTTTCATTTTTTTCTTAAATATGTTCTTCAACTTCCTTGAAGTGCTATGTTACCACAATTAGCTCAGGACATCATTTTTATTATCACTTGGCCAATTGTCTTCTAAAATTTGAATTTCATTGGGATAAAGATCAACACTGCAATTTGCTAATACTTTATCTGCTACCTGATTTCCTTCTCTATAAACATGCTCACACTTCTAACAGATTGCCTTTAGTAACAAAAGATGAACTTTAGAAATAATATTATTTTTTATTCAATTTCCACATCCATTTTTATTTCTAGCATTGATAATAATTTGTGAATCCCCCTCAATTGAAATATATTTCCATTCTTTTTCTACCACAATTTTAATCCCCGTAAGAACTGCCCTAGCCTAGTTGAAGTTCCATATAATTCTAAATAAGTGGAGAATTTTTCCTTCACTATTTATAAAAAAACCACCTCCACCTACTTTTCCTAGTTTTACTTTAAAAGCACCATCAAAATTAATTTTGATAAACCCAATTTCAAGAAATTTTTATTTTATCATAGATCGAAGTAGATCCTTTGTTTTAATTCCATTATCGTAGATGACTCTTCGATGTATGTTCAAATATTGTAATGTTTCATCTTAAAATAATTGAGTTTTATAATTTTTTCCTATCATAAATATGTTTTTAAAAAATATTATTCATTGTTTATAGCGAGGTCAAAACAACTCACTTTTGATCAAGCACCTATCACACAGTGTCTTAGACTTAAATTTTAACATTCTCGATGAAATACAACCCATCTCAATAGTTCAAGATAAACATAGCACTTGTCATTTTCATTATATTATAATTTTAAATGATAAAATGCAATTAAAAATCTAGTATTATGGTGAAAACATCATTTGTCTCAGAGGATTTGATGATTATAACTCTGAAAAAGGAAAACACTTCTGATGTTGTTGAGTTAGAAGTTTCAAAGCCTTAAGGGAATTGATCATTGTAAAAGATCTATTAGCATGGGGCTAGTTTTCAAGGAAACTAAACTAAGATTCAAGAGCTTAATAAAGAAAGTTGCGGCTTGAATGAAGACTAGGTGGAAACTTCCGAAGATCTCGGGAAAGTGGAATTGAAGCAGCGCAAAATTGGAAATCTGATCTGAAGCCAATAGAGAGTTGATTAAAGCTATTGAATATAATAAATAAATCAAATGGACTAACTTTAAGTAATAACAAATCCCCATGGGATAGAGTTATATCAAAATTATTGTATCTAAGTATGCAACATGCTCCTTTTTAGTCCAAATGTAAAATGTTTAAGGCCCTTCCAAAATCCCTTCATTTACCATAATAATAAAAAAGAAGCATCATTTTTAACCATGATAGTCAAAATATCACATGCTTCTAGAGATTTTTCTTTCTAAAATTTTCATATAATATTAATAATTACATGAGATGGTCAAAGATTACATGCTTTTAAGGATTTTCCTTTTAAAATTTCCCTACAATTACATAAGACTTCTAAAAGTACCTTTGAGTATCTAATATTTCTAGAGATTTTATTATTTATAACATATCTTCTACTTGATGAAGACCATTTACCATAATAATGACACTTTTATTTTTACTTTTTACCATGACCTGTCCCTATCACAATATTCTTTTTATAGTACTTCTATATAAACATTTTGTTATAATATTGACATTTAACGATTGTTGCAACCTTCTTGATGAAGATACCACACCATAAGCATCCAAAGCAAGTTATCAAGTTATAATATTTTCTAACAAGCCATCCCACAATATATTCTACATGCTCCTTATACTACTACACATGCAAATATTAAGTGAAATACAATTTTATGAACACAAAACTCAAATTCAAATCACAATTCAAAATAATGTCTTATCATCACTTATGACTTATGATTTAGATGTAAAGAAAAAACTTAGAACCCTCTCTTACCCTCAATTACAATCTAGATGAAAAGAGAAAATTAATGCAACCATGTCTTTCTTGTTTAAAGCCAATATAACTAATTAAAAAATCATCTTCAACCATGCTACGCACTCATATTCTAAAAAATTATACTTGGATCAAGGACCATCAATCAAAGATAACTAATATGTATAAAAATAAAATGTAAATAAAAGTATAGTATTATGTTGGAGAATACCACTTTTAACCATAACTAATAGTAAATGAAATACAATTTTATACGCAAATTTTATTTAAAATATGTTTGATAAAAAGAAAAAACAACCAAATTTTAATGACAACTTAGAACAATAGCTTGCCCTCAATTGCAATCTAGATGAAAAGTGAAAAATTAATGCAACCATGTCTTGCTTGTTTGAAGCAAATATAATTGATAAAAATAATTTTCAACCATATCAAGCACTCATATTCTAATTTTTTTTTGCTATTTATAAATGAAAATTAAAATTCAATTTTTGGATAAGCAGAATGAAAAGTTGACACTTTGATTTAAACAAAGTAATAGTTAACAGATGCATATTATGAATGACAATAAAATACATCATCATATCCCTTTGTTTTAGAGTTTAACATTAAAACATATAATAATATTTAACAATTTAATAGGATATGAGTAAAGAGAATGATAATAAAATAAATCATTATATCCCTCTGGTTTAGAGTTTAAAATTAAAACATATAATTTACTAGGATATGATTAAGGAGAATGACAATAAAATAAATCATTATATCCCTTTAATTTAGAGTTTAACATTAAAACATATAATAATATTTAACAATTTAATAGGATATGAGTAAGGAGATTTTTTTTAAATATTTATAGAAGCCTAAAGAATGAAGGAAACCATTTTTCTCCTCTACAAATGTAAAAGGTTTGAGGCCCTTCCAAAACCCCTTCATTTACCATAATAATAATAAAGAAGCATCATTTTTAACCATGATAGTCAAAATATCACATGCTTCTAGAGATTTTTCTTTCTAAAATTTTCATATGATATATATATATATATTTTTTTGTGGTGGCCACAAGGGGAATTTTCATATGATATTAATAATTACATGAGATGGTCAAATATTACATGCTTTTAAGGAATTTCATTTTAAAATTTCCCTACAATTACATAAGACTTCTAAAACTACCTTTGAATATCTAATATTTCTGGAGATTTTATTATTTATAACATATCTTCTACTTGATGAAGACCATTTACCATGATAATGACACTTTTATTTTTACTTTTTACCATGACCTGTCCCTATCACAATATTCTTTTTATAGTCCTTCTATATAAACATTTTGTTATAATATTGATATTTAACGATTGTTGCAACCTTCTTGATGAAGATACCACACCATAAGCATCCAAAGAAAGTTATCAAGTTATAATCTTCTCTAACAAGCCATCCCACAATATATTCTACATGCTCCTTATACTACTACACATGCAAATATTAAGTGAAATACAATTTTATGAACACAAAACTCAAATTCAAATCACAATTCAAAATAATGTCTTATCATCACTTATGACTTATGATTTAAATGTAAAGAAAAAACTTAGAACCCTATCTTACCCTCAATTACAATGTAGATGAAAAGAGAAAATTAATGCAACCATGTCTTTCTTGTTTAAAGCCAATATAACTAATTAAAAAATTATCTTCAACCATGCTACGCACTCATATTCTAAAAAATTATACTTGGATCAAGGACCATCAATCAAAGATAACTGATATGTATAAAAATAAAATGTAAATAAAAATATAGTATTATGTTGGAGAATACCACTTTTAACCATAACTAATAGTAAATGAAATACAATTTTATAAGCAAATTTTATTTAAAATATGTTTGATAAAAAGAAAAAACAACCAAATTTGAATGACAACTTAGAACAATAGCTTGCCCTCAATTGCAATCTAGATGAAAAGTGAAAAATTAATGCAACCATGTCTTGCTTGTTTGAAGCAAATATAATTGATAAAAATAATTTTCAACCATATCAAGCACTCATATTCTAATTTTTTTTTGCTATTTATAGATGAAAATTAAAATTCAATTTTTGGATAAGCATAATGAAAATTTGACACTTTGATTCAAACAAAGTAATAGTTAACAGATGCATATTATGAATGACAATAAAATACATCATCATATCCCTTTGTTTTAGAGATTAACATTAAAACATATAATAATATTTAACAATTTAATAGGATATGAGTAAAGAGAATGATAATAAAATAAATCATTATATCCCTCTGGTTTAGAGTTTAAAATTAAAACATATAATTTACTAGGATATGAGTAAGGAGAATGACAATAAAATAAATCATTATATCCCTTTAGTTTAGAGTTTAACATTAAAACATATAATAATATTTAACAATTTAATAGGATATGAGTAAGGAGATTTTTTTTAAATATTTAGAGAAGCCTAAAGAATGAAGGATTCCATGAGGAAAACCTATAGGTAGTAAAGAAAGAAATAAATTTATTTATAAAATCTCTTATTGTAATTAAGGATGATTTGGAGAAGAAAAGACAAATCTATGGTAATCCTTATCCATATTGAAATCATTTTGTCAAATTGTTTTACATATTAAAATATTTTTAAATTCTTATTGCGCATATATTTTTCAAATTAAATACATCATGTTCAAGTCAAATCAAATGTTAAAATATCACCTTAATAAAAAGTGTTGGAATATTTTATATTTTTTTAATAAGTTATATGTGGCTTTTATATGGGCCACTTCCATCAAAATACCAAAATATTACATCTGCTACAACATACATTTTTATCATAATTTTTCATTTTTTTCTTAAATATGTTCTTCAACTTCCTTGAAGTGCTATGTTACCACAATTAGCTCAGGACATCATTTTTATTATCACTTGGCCAATTGTCTTCTAAAATTTGAATTTCATTGGGATAAAGATCAACACTGCAATTTGCTAATACTTTATCTGCTACCTGATTTCCTTCTCTATAAACATGCTCACACTTCTAACAGATTGCCTTTAGTAACAAAATATGAACTTTAGAAATAATCTTATTTTTTATTCAATTTCCACATCCATTTTTATTTCTAGCATTGATAATAATTTGTGAATCCCCCTCAATTGAAATATATTTCCATTCTTTTTCTACCACAATTTTAATCCCCGTAAGAACTGCCCTAGCCTAGTTGAAGTTCCATATAATTCTAAATAAGTGGAGAATTTTTCCTTCACTATTTATGAAAAAACCACCTCCACCTACTTTTCCTAGTTTTACTTTAAAAGCACCATCAAAATTAATTTTGATAAACCCAATTTCTAGAAATTTTTATTTTATCATAGATCGAAGTAGATCCTTTGTTTTAATTCCATTATCGTAGATGACTCTTCCATGTATGTTCAAATATTATAATGTTTCGTCTTAAAATAATTGAGTTTTACAAGTTTTTCCTATCATAAATATGTTTTTAAAAAATATTATTCATTGTTTATAGCGAGGTCAAAACAACTCACTTTTGATCAAGCACCTATCACACAGTGTCTTAGACTTAAATTTTAACATTCTCGATGAAATACAACCCATCTCAATAGTTCAAGATAAACATAGCACTTGTCATTTTCATTCTATTATATTTTTAAATGATAAAATGCAATTAAAAATCTAGTATTATGGTGAAAACATCATTTGTCTCAGAGGATTTGATGATTATAACTCTGAAAAAGGAAAACACTTTTGATGTTGTTGAGTTAGAAGTTTCAAAGCCTTAAGGGAATTGATCATTGTAAAAGATCTATTAGCATGGGGCTAGTTTTCAAGGAAACTAAACTAAGATTCAAGAGCTTAATAAAGATAGTTGCAGTTTGAATGAATACTAGGCAGATGCTTCCGAAGATCTCAGGAAAGTGGAATTGAAGCAGCGCAAAATTAGAAATCTGATCTGAAGCCAATAGAGAGTTGATTAAAGCTATTGAATATAATAAATAAATCAAATGGACTAACTTTAAGTAATAACAAATCCCCATGGGATAGAGTTAAATCAAAATTATTGTATCTAAGTATGCAACATGCTCCTTTTTAGTCCAAATGTAAAAGGTTTGAGGCCCTTCCAAAATCCCTTCATTTACCATAATAATATAAAAGAAGCATCATTTTTAACCATGATAGTCAAAATATCACATGCTGCTAGAGATTTTTCTATCTAAAATTTTCATATAATACTAATAATTACATGATATGGTCAAAGATTACATGCTTTTAAGGATTTTCCTTTTAAAATTTCCCTACAATTACATAAGACTTCTAAAACTACCTTTGAATATCTAATATTTTTAGAGATTTTATTATTTATAACATATCTTCTACTTGATGAAGACCATTTACCACGATAATGACACTTTTATTTTTACTTTTTACCATGACCTGTCCCTATCACAATATTCTTTTTATAGTCCTTCTATATAAACATTTTGTTATAATATTGATATATAACGATTGTTGCAACCTTCTTGATGAAGATACCACACCATAAGCATCCAAAGCAAGTTATCAAGTTATAATCTTTTCTAACAAGCCATCCCACAATATATTCTACATGCTCCTTATACTACTACACATGCAAATATTAAGTGAAATACAATTTTATGAACACAAAACTTAAATTCAAATCACAATTCAAAATAATGTCTTGTCATCACTTATGACTTATGATTTAGATGTAAAGAAAAAACTTAGAACCCTATCTTACCCTCAATTACAATGTAGATAAAAAGAGAAAATTAATGCAACCATGTCTTTCTTGTTTAAAGCCAATATAACTAATTAAAAAGTCATCTTCAACCATGCTACGCACTCATATTCTAAAAAATTATACTTGGATCAAGGACCATCAATCAAAGATAACTGATATGTATAGAAATAAAATGTAAATAAAAATATAGTATTATGTTGGAGAATACCACTTTTAACCATAACTAATAGTAAATGAAATACAATTTTATAAGCAAATTTTATTTAAAATACGTTTGATAAAAAGAAAAAACAACCAAATTTTAATGACAACTTAGAACAATAGCTTGCCCTCAATTGCAATCTAGATGAAAAGTGAAAAATTAATGCAACCATGTCTTACTTGTTTGAAGCAAATATAATTGATAAAAATAAATTTCAACCATATCAAGCACTCATATTCTAATTTTTTTTTGCTATTTATAGATGAAAATTAAAATTCAATTTTTGGATAAGTAGAATGAAAAGTTGACACTTTGATTTAAACAAAGTAATAGTTAACAGATACATATTATGAATGACAATAAAATACATCATCATATCTCTTTTTTTTAGAGTTTAACATTAAAACATATAATAATATTTAACAATTTAATAGGATATGAATAAAGAGAATGATAATAAAATAAATCATTACATCCCTCTAGTTTAGAGTTTAAAATTAAAACATATAATTTACTAGGATATGAGTAAGGAGAATGACAATAAAATAAATCATTATATCCCTTTAGTTTAGAGTTTAACATTAAAACATATAATAATATTTAATAATTTAATAGGATATGAGTAAGGAGATATTTTTTAAATATTTAGAGAATCCTAAAGAATGAAGGATTTTATGAGGAAAACCTAGGTAGTAAAGAAAGAAAGAAATTTGTTTATAAAATCTCTTATTGTAATTAAGGATGCTTTGGAGAAGAAAAAACAAATCTATGGTAATCCTTATCCATGTGAAAAGATATATATATATATATATATATATAGGGATAGAAGGGGTTTTAGGATCCCCAAACTTGTACATTAGGTTGTAAACATATTTTCAATAGACCCAACAACTTGTTCAAAAGGAAACAAAAAACATCAGTTGAACCATAAGATTATGCAAGACAAAACTAAGACAACACACTAACGACCAACTAAAATTAAAACACTACCACAAAACCAAACCAACCAAAGATAGAAACACCATAAATATAGAATTACTACACATAATCCAAAGCAACTGTAGAAAGTCCAGTGCCTCCTTGGACCCAATGGATCTCAACTTACTATGAGTGTCTTCAAGGAAAGTCCCTACTGCGAGAGGACCTTTGTATGAACTTAGCTACTTGCATCACTATGATAAAATATTTGGATTGGACCATCTAACCTATTCTCAACCTCCCGCTCTAACAAGAAAGAAGGAAAATAAACATAATAGTCATCCATCAAAGAGGAAACAAGTCATGGTCCCAAGAAATCAACTCTACCTTCTCCATAGCTTCACTCGAGCCTAAAGCAATAATATTTTTGCCTACGGGTTGACCTCTTTTCTCAATGCTTGTATTATTTTATGCTTAGAGCGGGCATTGAGACCCCTCACATTTCAAGAGATAACCTTCACTTTTTAGGTTTAGATATTCTTCCACTCATTTAGATCCAAAACTGATTAGGTGCCATTAGCAATTTCTACAACTACTTTTCTCAATTTGATCTCTTGATAAGTGGGTCTCCCATGTTTGGATTCATATTCTACATCTATCAACCCTTTTTTTTTATTCCTAGCAACTCTGCTAAGAGTAGCATATGTTTTGTCCTTCTTTTTTCTAGCATCAAACAAGATTATCTTCATATCACCACCCAAGGGGGATTTTAATACCATTTTTTTTATTTAAGTCATAATAAATCTCTAAAGAAACTAGGCATTTATATAATTTAGTCACCTCTTTATGGATTTTGATATATACATCAATAGGATTATCTAACTCATCCCTTAGATACGCAAAGAAATTTTCTTGAGGAATATCATTCTGGAGATTAAAAGGGTTTGAAGCGAGAAGACTTACCTGAGCAAATTTTTTGAAGATATCTCCCTCCTCTATTATCTTAGGCTCTGAAACTTCAAGTGGAAATTCCTAGGTTTTAGTCTAGCTCAAAATATTCTCCTTTGAAGAGTCTGCCTCTACCATATGATTATTTTTTGGTTGAAAGACTCCTTTTGTTTCCACACTCAACACAAAGTACTTTCCTTATTTTTGTTAGTGCAATACTTTATTGAGTGCCCTATTTTTTCTATATATTACAAAAGAGAGATCTATTCTCATATTCAATCTCTTGTGTCCAGTTCCCCAAATCTAAGATAAGTTCAATAGAACTAGGAAGCTCCAACTCCAAATCAACATTCACGCACATCCTTGCATGGATCAGCCTTGACTTGGCTCTCATTGTTGGGTTGATGGTAACTAAGTCCCCTATCTCTTTTGTAATACCCAAAAGAATCTCCTCATGCCAAAACTAAAAAAGTAAGCCTAGAAATACTACCCATATTGAAGCCTTATGGATGCTCTAAGTATTTGGATTAAAATATGATCTCCATTTCCATAAAAAGAGGCCTCGTTGCCTAAAAAAACCATGGACCTCCCTAGAGGATATGATTAGCATCTTCATAGTTCAGTTTTATCATGAAAAGCCCTTCAAGTAACACAACTATCCCCATATACCCCTGTAGATGCCACTTCAAGAACACCCATTTTTGAATGGTATCCAAATTGAGACAAGCACTCATAAACTTCTCAACCAGATTCCTAACACCATGAACCATCATTAAGGCCATGAGTTTGAACATGATTATGAGTTTTCCTTGTTCAAGGTAAATATCAAACTAAAAATCCACACCCTTTAGTTTTCCTTTCACAATATTCAACCATGATCGTGCTCTCAGGTCAAAAGGCTTTTGTAGAACCTTTAGGGCCTATTGTCCACCTGGCACCATTGAAATACTGACCCCATGGTCTTGCCTTGGGCCCTACAAACCCTAGTTTCCAACACTAGTCTCCTCATCACCTTCCTCCAATATTTTCTTTGTCATAATAGTGTGTGGTTGATCTACCACTATCGTCACCTCAAAAACTTATGGTTAATCCATCACCGCTACCTCAACAACTTGTGGTTGCATCGTAGTTGTCGTCTTAGTAGCCTCTTTGCCACTATTCACCATTCTTGGGGCCTGCTATGGGCCTGTCAAAAGATCCAACCCTATATCAAACCCTAGGGCCTACAAACCTTGGTTTGTGTTGCCTACCAAAAAACTAGGGCTTGCAAACCCTTTTTTGTATCGCATCCTTGCTGCTTCTTGCCATTCGTAGGGCATTGTTCAAAAAATTGCGGTGATGATTATCACAATGTTGGTCAAGATACTTCTCTAAAATAAATATTTTTTAGCATAAACCACACTGTCATTTAGGAACATGTACATGATCTTCCCCCTTGTTATTTCTTACCATTAGATTCAAAAGCCCAAAGAGGCTACAACAACATAGTAGGCAAGGAGGACTCAAGCCCAACAATGATAAAATATATCAATTTATCATGCGAAAGGATGTTTGACTAGAAATAATTATCAAGGATAGGATTATCAGTTATGATATAAAGGTTCTTAAAAGCAAAGGGTTGATATATAAGAGTAATAAATATTGATCAATAGTTTTGGATATTAAAAAAATAGATTAAATGAAAGTAGGGATTGAATTTAGATTATCTTGTGATTTTCATTTCAAAAGGAATTTCTTTTCTCATCCTCTTTTCCAATTTAAGAGTTAGAGATAAAAACAATTAGTGACAACCAATGGTTTAAAGATAAATATCACTTGTATTGAAGACCATGAAGTGAGAATTTTTGTAACAACCCCAAAAATAAGAAACAAGAAAATACACTGAAAAAGAGAAAGTTTTTTTGAATAAGGAGAGGGATTCATAAGCCCCTAACCAACCTTAGATTAACTTAATGTTTAACAAATCCCCTAATTTTCTCAAGAACTACACCTCACAAGATTTTCCTCACGCAAGTCCATCTATGTAGGCATATCTCATGTTATGCACATAAGTCCATCCATCTCATCAATCCTCGATGAGCTAGACTTATCACCTTCAATCATTAGAATGTGTACATGCATCTCCATACTCTACATAAGTCATTATGCATAGGTATGCTATGTGTACTACGAGTTAAGCTATCAATCTTGTCTTTCGACAAGCTATCTTAACTTAGGTACGGTCTTTCATAAACCTAGTTACCATTCTCCGTAAGGGGCCATAATCCCTTAGGTCCACTATGTTTACCCTAAGGGGGTCTCAAGCCCTTAGGTTATCCTCTAAGTTCACCCTAGAACTTACTACTAAATTTTTTAAAAGGCTATTCAATCATGAAAATAAAAGATATATCTAGATACTAAATCTAACAAAATATAACTCATCAAACATGCAAAGGATAACTAGAAACATAGAGAAATATTTAAATAATAGACATGAACTAGAAAATATTTAGATACATTCATAATGAATCAAATAGAATAAAAATGTGCATCTACCATATTGATCAATTATTACATAAGCATGTATGGTAAAACCTCCATACCCTTAAACAATACATTACATCAATTTTATCAAGAAAATTTCCCCATAAATCTAGTCTATTTGTGCATAAGTAAACAAGATGTAAGTAGAGAGCAAACTTGTGCATTAGTCCATCTGTAACTTTGGTCCTCTCGCTCTTCCATCGATCATTTGAGGATAGTAAGGGATCAGGGAACTCATAGTTCAAGATAGGCATGCCTCTAAATGCATTTACTCATTTCATTGCCAAATTGCAACTATACAATCAAATCAAGCAATCTAACTATCTAATGCATAGTTTATATCATAGAAACTACTCTTTCTATTTCCCCTCTCATCATCCTATGAGATTCTTTCAACAATGCATCTAGATTATAGACTTCACTTATAATAAATTACTCAACCCTTATTCAACAATTAAAGTCCCATACCCTTAATTGCCAAACAATCTAAGTTCCTTCAATCAAAAAATAATCGTTTCTCTTTGTTCTATAAATTAAGTCTCATACCCTTCCTTCACAAACAATCTAGTCTCATTTTTATTTATTGAATCAAAGACTACTTTGATCCATAAATAAAAAATTTCCTTTCAATTCATAAATTAAAGACCCATACCTTTAATTTACAAAACAAACTAATTTCATTTTTATTTATTAAATTAAATTCAACTACTTTAATCCATAAATAAATATTTTCCTTTCATTTCATAAATTAAATATCTATACCCTTAATTTACAAAACAAACTAATTTCATATTTATTTATTAAATTAAAGTCAACTACTTTAATCCATAAATAAATATTTTCCTTTCATTTCATAAATTAAAGACCCATACCCTTAATTTACTAATTTCATATTTATTTATTAAATTAAAGTCAACTACTTTAATCCATAAATAAACCTTTTCCTTTCATTTCATAAATCATTCCTTCATAAATAAAGTTCTCTAACTCTACTTAATAAATAATTCATAAATCATTCCTTCATAAATAAAGTTCTCTAACTCTACTTAATAAATAATTCATAAATCATTCCTTCATAAATAAAGTTCTCTAACTCTACTTAATAAATAATTCATAAATCATTCCTTCATAAATAAAGTTCTCTAACTCTATTTAATAAAAAAATCATAAATAATTCCTTCATAAATAAAGTTCTCTAACTCTACGTAATAAACAATTCATAAATCATTCCTACTTAAATAATGCTCTCTAACTCTATTTAATAAATAATTCATAAATCATTTCATTAAGTAATCAAAGCTTTAAAACATTAGAGAAGACTCTATCTTAATTAAAGTTCATCAAAGACCCAAGGATACACTAACAGGCTTGACATCAAACACGACGTGCTCTTAGTCATGCAATTCATCGCATAAATGAATGACCTCACTAGTCCAAGGTTAACCACACCTTCGCGATCCAAGCTATTGTAGGAGAAGAGAGGGGTTATCTACTGCTACGAACATCGTGTCCTTGCCAAAGAGTAACTTTGACATCTGGTTCGTAGGCCTAAGGAGATGGAGGATAGTGGGGAAGAAAGATGCCCCTCAACTCTTATAAACTCTCCCTAATGGATACCCAACCACAAAAATGCAAACAACAATATGGTAAAGCTCTCAGCAGCTTGGGTGACAGACCTGAATTTCAAACAACAAATAAGGCTAGCAAGACGTGACTTACTAATTGGGTAGAACTCGGCTCCCCTCCTACATTGGGAGTCCTCCATAGTCAAAAAATAATGATAGCCTCTAGTGAAATAAAGACAACATACCATGATATCTGAAGCTAAGCCATGACGACAGTATTGCAGGAGAAGCACAAGGAACAAAAAAGAAGGATTTTAATGGAATAGAAACTCATCTTCCCACAACCAAAGAACTGGCAATGATAACCCAATTAAAACCATATAGAACAAATAACCAAGCTATTAACACAAAGGTGACAGTGTTTAAAACCTAACCTGGTTTATTGTCGCTTCCTTTGAGGTGGATTAGGCAATGTTGTTGATGGCGGACGGGAAAATCGCATGTACTCAAACCCAACTTTTCATTCAAAAATCTGAAAACATTTACAGAAACAGCCCGTAGGCTTTACAATAACCAGCGCTCGGCTTGGTTTTCACTATCACACTCTGCGTGCGATCTTCCTAATCCACCACCAATTCTATTACAATGCTTGGGTTTTTATAGAGGCCCCGACCCTCTGAGCCATTAATGACCCTTCGAAAGAACACATCATCAAAAACCTGCAAAGTCGGCTTCCTCCGTCGAGTCTTCAATTTCTTTCCATAAATGGGCAACTGCCCCGATCCGCCATGAAAGCATGCATTTAAAAATACCCTTGGCCTGCAACCGCCGTTTGTCAGACTGTTCTTCTAAATTGCTGTCTCATCCATATTGCTCATGACCTGCAACTGTAGCTTTGTCAAAATTTTCATCTATGACTGTTGCCTTTTTTTTCATGCGCATGGTCGTCCGAGTGTTTATTTCCCATTTGTTTTCTTCTAGCCGCGATATCGTGACATGTCGTGATATCGTGACCATTCCGCCTTTGAACCCTCTGTCTTGATTTATATCACGATATCATGACGTCGTGATGTCATGACCATTCCGCCTCCGAGCCCTCTATCTTGATTTATGTCGTGATATCGCGACGTCACAATATCGCGACGTCGCGATGTCGCGACCATTATGCCTCCGAGCCCTCTGTCATGATTTATGTTGTGATATCGCGACGTCGTGATGTCATGACCATTTCGCCTTTGAGCCCTCTGTCTTGATTTATGTCGCGATATCGTGACATCGCGACCATTTCGCCTTCGAGCCCTCTACCTTGATTTATGTCACAATATCACGACGTCGCAATATCGCGACGTCACGATGTCGCGATGTCCGAGCCCTCTGTCTTGATTTATGTCGCGATATCGCGATGTCACGATATCACGACCGACTTCTTCCTTGTAAAAATAAAAGAAGAAGATGAAACACTTAGAAAAAATTGGTTGATGCAATATTGCCTTGCTGCCGCCAGATGCTCTTGCATCAGTTGTCCTAGCATGTACTTTTTGGATCTCTCCTCTTCTCTATCACTTTTCTCTGCCTTCACCTAGTTTTTTCTCAAATCGTCGTCTCCTCTTCACTGTGTAGCTCTCCTCTATCTTTAAAAAAAATAGTAATCCCCCTTCTTCCTACTATCTTCTTCGTTCCAGCACCCCTCATAACTTCTCCAGCTACCATCACGTGGTGGTCGATGGAGGAAAAAATTATTTAAATTGTTTGAATTGCTCCATCATAAATGGCACCCAACATTCTAACGTTGGTAGGTGCATCTCTTATCAACTCGAATGCCCACTTGGAGTGCATTCTAATTCCAAATATATTTTGTTGGGTCAATAAGGAGTATTATTTTAGTAATATTTTATTAAATTTATATTTTAAAAGAGGTTTTCTTACTATTATATAATCAATAGTTATACATGAAGTTCTAATTTAATTCAAATATTTATTAAAAATGAGGCTCAATTGTCATTTAAAAAAAAAAACCAAAATTATATTAAATCAAGATTTTCTTTATCAAATAAAGTCAAACTAACTTTTACTTTAAAACAAAATTCTTTTATCATTAAAATAAACTAAATTTATTTTGCAATGAAATTCTTTTATCATTAAAATAAACTAAATTTATTTTGCAATGAAATTATTTTATCATTAAAATAAAGACTTGCTATATGAATTCTCAAACATTTAGGGATTCTTTTGTTTGAGCATAACATCATACCAAACATATTCAAGTATCACAAGGTGTTTCAAGATGATCAAATTATGCATGTTTTTATTTTCCAAATCACAATTGCAGATAGTGATGAAGTAAAAGACAATCAACATATGCAACAGGAAAAGAGGGAGTCTTTCCATCAACCTAGTCACTTGTCTCAGCCTCTAGAATTTATGATAGCTACTAGGCTATCATTCTGTGGCTCAAGACGACTAGCCTTTGAAAATTATCCCTAACTAGTAATGCATGCCTATATGAAGGTATCCATCTATGTTACCCCCGAGTTGTCTTATCATCACTTTCCCAACCTCAAGTACCCTCGCCTTTGGTGGATGACTCAACTTCTTCCACCTACAAGCATACCTGATCCTACACATTGGCAACTTGTTAGCAATATCATATTCTTCAATATCAACTATCATCGCACAAAAGCTCAATTGCACAAAACTAAGTATTAAAACTTCCTCAATTAATACATTGTTTTCCCATACCACAAAGTCCTTTAGGGAGGGTCATGACATCCTCCCCCACTAGGACTAAACACCATCCTAGGTGTTTCTAGTTTTACACAACCACAACAACAAACAAAATCAAATTATTACATTTATAAGTTTTCAAACAGGAAAGGAAAATGTTTTTTCATATCCACCACTTTATCCCAAGTGACATTCCTTTTAGAGAAATGGTCCCACTAGATCTTACATTGCTCAAGAGTCTGATTTCACATAGTCTTAGAATGGAACTTGAGAATCTATACTGACATTACTTCAATTACCTCTAGATTTGCCATCTGTAAATTAGAAACATCCCACACATGTTTAGGGTCAGCAATATATTTTCTAAGAAAAGCTTTGTAGAAGGTGTCATGGATTTTTGATAGATTAGGAGGTAAAGCAAGTCGGTATGCAATCAGACTAATATTTTCAGTGACCACAAAGGGTCCTACAAACTATAGATCCACTTTTTTGGACTTGATCATACTTTTCATTGGTTTTACCCTTAGGAACACTTTATCTCCCACTAAGTACTCCCTTGGAGTTCTCTTTAAATCAGCATAACTCTTCTGCCTATTAACAGTTTCCTTGAGTCTTTGTCTAATTACATTCAATTACTCTTCCATTTATTTGACTATTTATGGTCCAATCATAACTCTATCCTCTAGGTTATCCCATGACAGTGGTATCCTACACTTTCATCCATACAAGGCATCGAAAGGTGTCATTCCTAGAGATGAGTTATGCCCATTATTGTAGGTGAACTATACCAGAGGTAGATAGTCTTCCCAACAAGTCTTGTGATCTATGCAATACATGCAGAGCATGTCTTCTAGTACTTGGTTTACCCACTCTATTTGATCTTCCATCTCAGGATGGTATGTCAAACTTATGTTCAGCTTCGTACCTATTGCATTATGAAGGGCTTTCCAAAACTTAGAAGTGAACTTGGAATCCTTGTTTGAGATGATTACCTCGAGAAATGCATGCAATCAGAACACTTCCTTGGAAAATCTATTAGCCACTACCTGAGCATCATCCTTGGTGCTCGTAGGTATAAAATGTGCAACATTAGTCAATTTTTCAACTACTACTAGGATTGCAGCATGTTGGTACCTAGTCTTAGGTAAACCTACTACAAAATCCATAGATATGACCTACCATTTCTATGTAGGTATACTATGTGGATACAACTATCCTGTAGGATGCTTGTGTTTTGCCTTAACCTTCTTATATTCAAGGCATCGAGCGATAAAATTGATAATATCCTTCTTCATTCCTACCCAGAAGAAGGTTCTTCTCATGTTTTCCCTCATCTTAGCCCCTTTGGGGTGAGCTGAATAAGGAGATCTATGGGCTTCTTGCATTATTAGATTCCTTAATTCATCCAATTTTGGTATGATAATTCTACCTTTGTAGCACAAAAGATCATCTATCATTCCAAACTCCTTATTGCCCTCATGGTCTCTATCTATTCTAGCTCGAGTTTCCTAGCAATATTCATCCCGATATTGCTCCTGTCTCACTTGATCCATGAGATTTATGTGACTCCTAGTTATGGTTGTTATGTTTCTCCTTCTACTCAAGGCATCATCAATCTTATTCTCTTTTCCCTTTATGTACTCAATTTCAAAGTCATACTCAACAAGAAACTCGATCCACCTTCTCTATATCGCATTGAGTATTGGTTGGATAAATATGTACCTTAGACTTTGATGGTCAAATTTTAACTTGAAAGGTCTCCCCACAAGGTAGTGGCACCAGATCTTTAGGGTGTGCACCATAATGACTAGCTCTAAATCATGAGTAGCATAATTGAATTCATGCTTTTTAATATTTCTTGAAGTATAAGCTACTACTAACTCTTCTTGCATGAGTACTCCTCCTAACCCTTCCAGTGATGCATCAATGCATATTGAAAATCTCCTTGAGGATCTGGAATCTTTGATATTAGTGTGGTATTGATATTCTGCTTTAGCAATGCAAAGTTAGTTTCACACTTTTCCATCAATTTGAATTACTTCCCTTTCTTCTAAAGGTTAGTTATTACCAAAGCAATCTTTGAGAAATCCTTTATATAACATCTATAGTAGCTCGTTAACCCCATGAAGCTTCTTACTTTAGTAATATTAGTAGGGATGGTTGTAGCATAGGGGTGCAGTATTCCCAGTGGGGAGGTGGTTTTCAAGGGCTTAGAATGATCAATTTACTATTCCCAATCGATGGACCAAATCGTACAATCACATGGTCTTCACAACTATCAATTTGTGACAACAAAACAACTTGTACGGATCCAAACGGATCCCAAATCGTACCACTGTACGATCCCAAATCATACAGTGATAGGGCTTGTATGATTTTACACTCATCCAATCCTTCAGATTCAGTTTTGCAAGCTTCCATACACAGTTTTGTAACTAAATTGTTCGATTTCCCAATACTGCCAAATCGGGTAAGTTTTCCTCAATCGCATAAACTGCCAAATCGGGTAAGTTTCTTTTGTACGATTTGTAAGAGCTCTGGTGTACGATTTGTACAAAATGAAAGTGCAAAAGGGTGCCAAATTGGATACTCTTCTATGCCAATCTCTCTCAGCTAAGTTTTGTAAAGGTCTAAAATGGCAATTAATCCATTTCTACCAACATGCAAGTTCCATCATCAGGGTTTGAGAGAGTTCTCTCCAATGGCAATATCCAAAAATCATACAATAGCCTTCAATACATCCTTCTTGATATCATCCTCATCACAGATCATTCATAAGGTTCACACCAGTGCTGGTTTAATCCAATTCTTCCATAGCAATGCATTAAGTATCAACAACAACCATAAAGAAGTACATGCAACAAAGATAAACTACAAAACATTATTCCACCATTCCAGGATCATACAGTACATGAGAGAAAACTATGAATTGATATTCTTCTTCATTACTTGTCAAAAATGCCATACAATCACTAAAAGGTACTCAAAAATCATAGGTATGCATCAATACTTCATACTATTCAGACCAGAACATAGCCAAAACTCACAAGCATTAACCAGACTATCAAAATTGAAAAGGGGCCTTATATAACATTGCCTAAGCCATTCCAAAGTGGTTCCTGAGGCAATTCATTATTCACAACTACCCATGCATAACGGAATGCATAATTATACCTTTTACTAAGTCTAAACACATCATTTATCAAATTCATGTGCAATTACAACTCAAATTGCATTTCCCTTGCATTTCATTTCATTTCATTGCACATTGTACGGTTTGCCCTTCAATTTGTATGGTTTACCTCCTGCTTGTACGGTTTGCTCCTACTTGTACGGTTTACCAAAACTTATATGGCAAATCCTCTTGTCACTTCTTCTTTTAGGAGGTGGATTTGCTGCCTACATCTGCCCTCCCCTTTACTTTGGTCGGTGTCCTCACCGACTCATCTTTCTATTTTAGTTGAGCCTCATAATCTCTGACTACAGCTTCCAGGTCTTCCACCTAGGTGTGAAGAATTACACATTGATTCTGCAACTTGGCTGCGTAGTTGCCCATTTCTACTACTTTCATACCATGTTGATTGGCTTTCTCTTTGGTAGTCTTCAAGAGTTCCCTCAATTGTTGTTCGTGCTTAGTAGCACTCTTCTTCAACTTCTCCTACAAATGTACCTTTGTTCGAGTTGCTACCTCTAACTCTTCATTCTTATCTATAATGGTCTTCAGATGGTGATTAATATCAGCCTCCAAAGCATGAACAATCTCTTCCTTAGCATTCAATTGCACTTGCTTATCTAGGACCATATCATTATATCATTTATTGTCCTATGTGAGCTCTTCTATCTTCTTATCCTATATTGCCAGTTGCTCATATTTTTTAGCCAACTGTGTTCTCAATTGTTCATCCTTTGCTCTTAGTTGAGCTTCCAACTCCTTGATCCTATCTTCTACCATTTGTGAGACCTGTCGCTTCTCCTCTTCAAGCGAACTAATTCTAGCCTCAAAATCAGCCTTGTTACTTAGCAGTTCTTCTTCCAATTTCTTTAGTTTCTCTTCTACCATAACCTTACTCTTCTACAATTCTTCCTCCATTGCAACCATTTCCTTTTGAGTGGCCTCTATCTCTTCTTTCTGAGCTTCCTTGAGCTGATAGATCTACTCCAATCCTATGCTCAACCACTCTATCCAATGTGTTAGGAAGTTCAACTTCCTCCCCCCCCCCCCTCCCCATGTTCCTCCCATAGCTTCAACTCTCCCATGCATCCAATACAAAACTATAATTTGGTGCTAGCCATGGCATTGCCTACCTGAGAGAAGAAATGTTCCACCTGGTCTTCTACCCTTTTTGCATCCTCCTCAATTTCAATATTTGAGAACTATGGTACCTCCAAGAGGTAACTTGTTTGTATCCTCCATAGTTCTTCCTCTATAGGAGTTTGTTCTTCCTCTTCTTCCAAGTGGTGACCAGAGCTTCCCCCAAGCTCCATTAGTGCTCTCTCTATGTTTATATTTTCTTATGGTGGAGTCTATTCCACAGTCCTCTCCACCTCCACATCTTCTTCCACATTCACAATCTCTTGATGAGATTGTTGTTGTCCTATAGATTCCTAGGCTTCTTTTTGTTCAGTTAAGCCCACATGTTCTTCTATCACCTGCTCTTCTTCCTGATTCTGCTGGGTTTCCATTATTGTGAATTTTTCAACAATAGGATCTTCTTGTTCCTATGATGCCTTCATATCTTCTTGTGCATCACTTTGATCATTTTGATTCGTACCTCCTCCCATCATGAATCTGAAGTGAGGCTTCTTCTTCTCTCTTGAATCTTCTTCTAAGGCTTCCACTATCACCTTGGCTTTCTCTTTTTCCTCCTGAGTAGTGGCTACTACTTCTTGTACTATTTGCCTCACTTCTATATCATCCAAAATTTTTGAAGAGTCCAAAATTTCAAAATCATCATGCTAGAAAATCTATGGAGATTCCACCATCTCTTCTACTTCTGCCCAATTCCAATCTTGCAAATCCAACTTCTCCGAGTCTGATTGTTCTTCTTCTTATTGATTCTTCTATACAAGCTCAACTTATTTTTCTGGAATGGGATTATTTACCATTCTTTCCCATTGTCTTCTTGTTCTTACTCGTACTAGGCTGGATTGCCTCCCCATAATTTCCTCCCTTTCTTGAACTGACGATTGCTCCTACTACCATTGTTGAAGTGCTTGTTGTTCCAGTTTAGGTTCCAACTACCTAGGCCTTTTCCTTCGAGGGTGTACATCCTCCTTCGAAGAAGTATCCTCATGTACTATAGTGGCCTATTACACTTTCTTTGTTCGAGACTTATCTGGAGTCTCCTTCTAAATTGGTACTGACTTTGCCCACCTCAAAATGGTTGGCTGTCCTACCTCAATATTCCTAGGTTCTATCAAACCTGGAAAGTGGATTCCCATATCTATAACAACATTTAATAACAATCCAATAGCATGGAAAGTCATCCCAAAATTCTTAGGCCTCTTTGTTAGTACTTCATGCATCTTTTTCTCTAGATAGGTACCCCAATCGTACCAGATTCCTTTGGTGATACCTTCCACATATTGAGCCATCCAGATTGGCATCTCCATGGCTCATGTTTCCCCTGATAGTCGAGCCATCACAATATTCATGGCACATGGCCAATATTTCCCTATCAATTAGCTCTATTTAATTCCTTGAGTCCCTACACCCGAGATCTTCGCTTTGGTCGATGATTTCACATTGGTAAGTGAAGTGATGATGCGATGTGTCTCAATCGGATCAAGCAACTTCTTAACTACCTTTGTGCCATATGTAGGTAACCCAAATATTTTCTTGAATGCCTCTACTATGACTTCTATCTTCACCGACCGCTTGCCCACATTGACATAGGTAAGTCTGGTTGTAGGATTATACGCCTGAACCATCTGCAATAGATAGTTATAGAAGAAGGTCTTCTGGTGTGGTGGCACTTGTGCTATTACAGCTACACCAACCTTCTCAAACTATTTTCTCCATGGGTGGTTCTTATTTTCCTTATTGCTCCACCACTTCCTGCATGTATCTCCTCCATGTTGTATGAATGATATCCTTGTTATCTCAACCTGGTTCTCCTCAGGTTCACTACTCAGATCTTCCTCCAGATCTGGGTAATGGACTTCACTACGCAACTCCCTCCTCGATATTCTTTCCTGTGCCATTTCCTCCTCTCAAAATCTTGGTGGTGTCCTTCTCTGATCAGCCCTCCAATACCTCTACCCTCTCCATGACCTGTATCCTCCTCTCCTCCAAGGATGAGTACCACACCAATGGACTAAAACTATCACCCTTGGTATTGTCATGGATGTGACTCTCTCTCGTGCAGGGGTCCTGGTGACCATTCCACTCTATTGGCTGCAATTCTTCTTAACCGATATCCAAACTCTTTGGCTGAAATCATTTTCCTACCATTCCTCTAGTTAGCTTTGCTACTTGGACATCACCTATTATGCAATTAGAAGTGCCCTAAAAATCATACAGTCTACTATAAATTGTAGTACACCCTTCAACTTGTTCATGTATGGTTTCCAGATCAACAACCACCTCCAGATCATACAATCTCCTCAACTACTTCAAACTATTCAATCTTCTACAAATCATACATCTACTACACCAAAATATATAAGGCTCATACCAATCCATACAATTTCCCTATCTAGCTACTCCCCTTCAAATTTGTACACTTCCATATGATTTCATACAATTTTCTCAAAAAGCTTAAATCGACCTCAAAATTACTTGAAATCGCATAATTTTTCTTAAGATCGTACAATCTACCCTCCAAATCATACAACACATCCTTTGAAACCCTTGTTCACCTAAAACTCATATTTTTCACTTCTCCTCCATGATTTCTCACCAACCCAATTGCCAAAATATCTCGATCTATCTTTTCAATACAATTCCAGAGCAATTCTTCAATTTTTCATCACTTGGTACAATTTACCCCCAAAAATTTTTTTGGCTATAATGTAGGGTTATACAATCTTCTCCTTCCTTTCCTCTACCTTCTCCAATTCATTTTTGGCCACTTTTATCATATTAGGGCTTGTAATCTCCTTTCTCCTACAATTTCTTTACTTTAGCTCCAATCCACAACTTCTTCAAACCCTGGTGTACATTTTTCCACAATCTAGTTCTTGCTTGGATGCCTTCTACTACAAACCCTCATTTTCCTTAACTAAAATTCAAAATCTACTTTTAATGGAGTCGAAACCCTTGCTTTTCTTCTTCGGTTCGATTTTCTTGAATGCGAAAAGTCTCCCTGGTGCAAATTTAGAAATGGGTCATGCAATATTGTAGTTCATTGATGAATTTTAATGCCCATGTAGTAGATTTCATTTAGTTGCATGCTTTTCACCTTCGTTCTCCTAAAAATTTTGAATTCCTCCTTGTACAATTTGCAAAATTGCTAAAATTAGCCCTTTATTTAAATTGCTATCAAACCCTAACCACTCAAATTTTAAAATTGTACCACTTTGCATGTCTTTTTATCTTCCTTTCCTAGATGATTGACAACTCATCACTTTCCCCATGCGATTTTATCTTTTCTCACTCTTTTTCGACAACACATCATTCCACACATGCGAACATTAAATGCGATGATTGAAAATCATACAACTACACCTAAAATCATACATTGTACGATCTAAATCATACAACATGCTTCCTTGTATGATTATACATGTACTTTTTCCATTTTTGCTTGTACGATCTCCCACTTATGCTTTTTCAGCTTTAAAATTGACTTGTACGATCTATTACTTAGAGAAATTTTTCCATTTTCTCTCTCTTGAAGAGGTCACATTTTCAATTTTCAACCCACTTCCTTCTTAATTGCGTCCCGAGGGATTTTCACAACTAAGGCATTTTATTTTATTTTTTTTTTTATTTTTTCATTTCCTAACCTATTTACACTTACCATCGTGGGAATCGCATAGTGACATTCACTTGTACGATCCCATATGATTCTTCTCTTGGAGGTTCGACCATGACATTCCGAGTGATTGTGTCATCTGGTACCACTTGCTCTCTAGGGTGATTCATCTCCACTTGTGATGTTACCAAGTTTCCTAGCCTTCCACTACCATGTGTACAATTTGGGATTGTACAATTGCAAGTTAGAGTATCTTCACCTAGTGTCCCTTCCTCTTGTCATATAGGTGATTGATCCCTTGGTAGCGGTGTCCTTACTACTCTACTATCATTTGAGTGACTTCTCCACCTATCTCCTCAGATCAATTCTAGCTCCAGACTTGGTGATCAGATCCTTTGTTATCCTTGGTTTCTTTCATCTACAAAATGCACTCTTCCTCTACCAACAAGGCCTCTACCACATGAGTGTCTTCCCCATCCTATTCCTCTTGACATCGGGCTTCTCTACACTAGTGGTGATTCCTCCCTACCTTGGAGTAATCCTCTACCACCTACCACTCTTCGAGGTCCTCATCAGATTAGGGGTGGTCATCCCAATGGATACTACCCTATAGGATTTGGTAAGATCCCTCTCATCCTTGGTATACCTTATAGATTCCTTGTCTAGTTCATACATGCTAAGGGTGCATCTCCCAACCATCTAGGAGTAGGGGGTCAAAACCTTCCTCATCCTCTTCCTCCTCTAACTATAACATCACCTTGACCTCATTCATTCCATGGTCGAATACCTCCTCCCCTTCCTGGATGAAGCCTTAAGGGTCCTTGTCTATTCCTTCCTCCCATTGCTTGGTTATCAGGAGTTATCTCTACCAACTCAATGTTGGCTAGTGGACTTCTACTTCATCTTACACTTGGTGATAATTGTCGTAGTGCTCTAATTCTATGATCTGCACGTATTAAGTGATATCTCCATATTATTTCCTTGAAGCATATTTGTGGAGATGAGGTTGCCAAGATCTCTCTATATGCATCAAAAAAATCTATCTCAGAACTTGAGTCATTCTGATTATCTTCTCTTTATTTTGACCAATATTTTAGTAAATTCATCAATCTCTCCAATATCCTTACTTCTCTCCTTTATCTTCTTAATTATTGATAGGCTATTGTATATGCTTGTAGATCAAGGTTGGTTTGATGCTCCTGTGATCTCCCTAGTTGTCGATGTGTTGTTGTACATGTTGGGGGATCATGGTCATCCTGAGGATTCTAGGGTCTCCTCGGGAAATCATCATCATCACTACTTTTTATGCTAGGTTCCCTTACTAGCCAAGGCATTCCTTCATCACTGGAGTCACTCAAATCCACCCATGCATTACCTTGTGATTCAGGTGATGTGGTTGCTTCCTCAATATCTCGCCAAAGCATCTCTACATCTTCATTCATCATTGGTGGATCACTTGGTGGTACTTGTGAACTTGTGCTTGCACCATCATTTCTTATACCACTCCTTGGAGTTATCCCCTCATTATCCTCAAATTCCCCTTCTAGTTCCTATAGCCTAGCTATTCTTTGTTCATCCAACCTTCATATTGTACTATCCAATTCTTGGATGGTTTGTTCTCTCAACCTTGCATTATGACCTCACAACATCTGATATTCCTCCTATAGTTATTGAGTCTATAGTCACATTCTCTACTATAATAGCCCTATCTAAGCTAATGGAGTAAGTCCAACCAATTCTTCATCAATGGTCTCATTCCTATTCTCTTCTAGAACTTCCATTTCAAAAGTGTCCACTCTATCCTCATATCATACTATTAACCGTATCCTTCTTCATCCTTCAACTTGTTGGGGTAGTTCTCTATGCTCCACCCAAGGATACATCATATTCCTATTTACTTGGGGTGCTTCTTCTTGCCTTCCCCTATTTTTGGGTAATAGTACTATCTCCTGATATCCTCTTTCATTTGGAGGAATCCACTCTTCATCTTCCTCTATTACTCGTTCGATCCCATCCACAAATCTGACATGCACCCACAATCTTCTTCTTTCTTCGGGTCGAGGTGCCAACTCCTACTGTTCTATAGTTGGTCTTGTCTCCTCCCCTTCTATAAATAAGTGTGTGAGTCCCATGTTAGGCTCTTCCTATGATGGACCTTGCTCACCTTGAGTCCTCCATTGAGCTTCTGCTCATCTTCTTCATTCAATCTCTTTCAAAGAAATGAATAAGCATTATACTTTGTAAGGCTTCAACTTTGAGCCATTTACAATGTCGGGTACCTCAGTCCCATTCAAGTTTTGCAACTTGACTACTCCATTATTCATTACTTCTACCACTTTATAGGGACCAAGCCATAAAGTCTTCAACTTACCAAGCTTGATTTCCCGCTTTCCATTAAACTTTAGAACCAAGTCACCCGGACTAAGTTCTAACTTCCTCAAGTGTTTGTCATGCCACAACTTCCTTCTTTTTTGAGCTACCTCAATTACCCATTGTGCCATGACTCTTCTTTCATCCAACTTAATCAATGTTGTCAATCACTCTTCCAAAATTTCTTGATCACCCAAGCGATGCTCCACCATGACTCTCAAACTTGGTATCAAGAATTCAACTAGCACCACTACCTCTTATCCATACATCAACTAGAAAGGTGTATGCTCTATTTTTGGTTTAAAATTTGTTCGATATACCCACAAAATAGATGGTAACCTTTCCTCCCAATATGCTCCTTCTATTCCATAGGTTTTATACAAAGTAGATACCAGGACTTTATTTGTTGCTTTCACCTACCCATTCGCTCTGGGATAGTACGGACTAGACAATGAATGCAAAATCTTAAATTTGATTGTCAGTATCTTGATGATTTCATTTACAAAGTGTCCTCCTCGATCACTCATTATCTGTAGTAGAATGCCAAATCTTGTAATTACCTACTCATACAAGAATCTTGTTGTACTTTTAGTTGAGTTATCAGGTAATGCTCTCGCTTTGACCCACTTTGTCAAGTATTCTATTGCTACCACAATGTACCTACACTTCCTTCTTTGAGATGTTTTCAATGGTCCAACGAAGTCCAATCCCCATATTTCAAATAATTCTTAGGGTTGTGATGGATGCAATGGCATAAAGTCCCTCTTTACTGGCTTCCCTATCCTTTGACAAGTATCGCATGCTTTCACATATTCTTTTGCATCATTATACAGTGTGGGCCACCATAATCCTGCTAGTAATATTTTCCTAGTGGTTGCATCTGGTCCCATGTGCCCTCCTGCTAAGCCTTCATGAGCTTCTTTCAATTCGCTTTGACTTCTTCCTCCATCACACATCTTCGTAAGATACCATCACTTCCCATATTATACAACAATCCTGCTATCAATTGGAAGGGTGTTGACTTCATAATCACTTTATTTTTCTTAGTTGCCATCATTTCTTATGGCAACTCTCCTATGGAAAGATACTAGCCAATCAACTTGTACCATGATGGAACAACATTGATGGCAAATAACTATGCATCAAGGAATTCATCCAAAACCCCTATTCCTATAGGCTCTCCTGATCATATCCAAGATAACTGATCTACAATTACATGCTTCTTACCAGGTCTCACTACTACTCAAAATACAAACTCCTATAGGGTGATGAGCCACCTACTGACCCATCCTTGTATCACCAATTTGTTTATCAAGTACAATAGAGCTTGGTGATCTACATAAAAAGCAAAGGGATTCACCAGTAGGTAATGCCTAAACTTTTAGACTGCATATACCATTCCCAAAGCTTCTCTTTCTATTGTACTATAGTTTCTCTCCACCCTTGACAATAGGTGACTAGCAAAGAAAATAGGTTGATCCATCCTAAACTATCCTTCTTGTGCCAAAGCACATCCGATTGCAAAATTTGAAGCATCAATATGGACATGGAATTCCTTATCCCAATTTGAGAACACCAAAATCAGGCTACTAACAAGCTTGGCCTTCAACTCCTCAAAGGCTCCTTGGTGCTCCTCTATCCATCTGAAAGGAACATTCTTCTTTGTCAATGAATCCAATGGATAGGATACATGTGCATAATTCTTGATAAACCTTCGATAATACCCTATCGATCCAAGGAAGGTTTTAAGTGAACTCACATCATATGGTTCTTCCATGTGCAATATCACATGGATCTTATCAAGATCTATTTTTAATCCTTCACTACACACTATGTGTCCTAACAACTTTCCATATGGTACCATCAGGTAACACTTCCTAGGATTTAATGAGATCTATGCATTTTTGCACCTACTCATACATTCACTAAGGGCAGGAAGATGCTCCTTGATCTTCCCATAAATGGACCAATCATCCAAAAATGCTTTGAAATTCCCTATTGCCAACTGATCAAATATATATAGTATGATGCACTGAAATGTAGTTGGGGCATTACAGAGCCCGAATGGCATTCGATTGTATGCATAGATGCCATTCTCCATAATAAATGTGGTCTTCAACTTATCCTCCTTAGCTATACTTATTTTATTGTAACCCAAAAATCCATCCAAAAATGAATAGATCTCATGTCCTGCGACTTCCTCCAGGATGGAATCTGTGAAGGGAATAGGGAAGGGGTCCTTAATAGTTACTGCATTTAGACTCCTAAAGTCCACACATATTCTGATTTTGTCCACTTCCTTCTTCAAGGTGACCACTATAGGTGATACCCACTCACTGGTCGTAACCCTGAAGATGATTCCTACCTCCAACATCTTCTCTATCTCTGCGTTCACTAATGCAACATATTTTGGGTTCATTCTATACGGTCTCCTCCTTACTGGTTGTGCTCCAGGAATTAGTGTAATCTTATGGACACATAACTCAGGTGGTACTCCCTTCAAGTCCTTGTATGTCCATGCAAAGACATCCTTATATTCCAAGAATATCTTAAAAGTTATCACTTTCAATACAGGGTTCCAATCATCACCACAGTGAATCATCCTAGGTTCATCCTCCATCCCTAGATTGATGTCCACTATCCAAGGTCCTTCATATTTGATATTCTTTAGCTCACTTGCTACTTTATCCACATTATTTGGGTGTGTTAATCTTGCATCAATTTCTACATCTCCTACTATATATTCTACAAAACTTTTTGGAAATATCCATTTCTCTTCCACCTCCTTCTTAGGTTCCTAGATGACTTTGGTTTCATCTTATTTTTCCTTGATCTCCTCTAAGTCAATACAGAGGCAGTTGGGCTAAAAAATTTTATACTCCTCCATTTTCCAATGAAGAAGTCCACTATCATATCTAGCTTCATCTTCACTACATTCATCTAGGTACAACATTCCTTCTCCATATGGTTCATATCCTTCATCTCCTAAGGAATTTTTTGATTCATCGATCATGGCTACATCCTCACTAACCTTTTGATTAGTCAGATTAATCATATATTTGTGTTGTCCCTTCTTAAAAGTGATCTGATTCTTTCCCCAATTGTGATTAACTTTGGCTACACGTAGCCATCCTCTTCCCAATAGAGCATCATATGTAGGCTTCTGCATAGTAATCACAATGAAATCCAAGATAAACTCTTGGTCAGCTATCACCACTTGTTGTGCTATCAAGACTCCCTTTGTCTCGATACCATACTAGTCAACACCATATAATCAGAAGCTTGATGCCCATAGAGATGGAGCACCCAGTTCTAGCCAAGTCCTTTTAGGTAGCACATTGATATTGGATCCTCCATCCATAATAACTTGTGTCAATTTGTGCCCTAGGATCTCCATATGAACTAATGCAGGTTTCTTTCCCACATCAATCATCAATATGGTAGGGTCCATGAATTGGTATTTTTATTTCTTTTCCTGAATCGGTTGACTCTGCACTTCCATCACCTTATGAGGTTGTATCTCTTCCACCATCACTTTTTGTAATGATGGGATAGCTTCCAATAGGTTAGCCACTTTGATCTCTACTGTGGTGTCCAAAACCTGTGTTGCCAGACTCTGCACAATTGCCTTCTCTTCTGATGGATTTTTTAGTTCCTTTTCTTCTGCTAACTTCACTTGTTTAGATTTTTGTGCTTCATCTTGTAGTACTTTCTTTGCTACTTGCCAGCACTACTTTTCTTTTGTTGGCTTAGGATACTTATCCTTTTTAGCCTGATTCCTTGTCATGGCTAAAACTTCTTGGGTTTCCTCTTTAACTTGAGGAACCTCAATATCTAAATAATTTACATTTTATGGGTTACTTGAACTCACCTGCTTGGGGCAATTTGCTTCCTTGTGGTTACCCAGACCACACCACCTACACATATGTGTAGTGTTCACTTGTTACATTTCTTATCTCTGAGGTGAAGGATAATTTTTCATGAAATGCCCCCATTCTTGGCAATTGTGACATTGTATGATCAACCTCCCTTTCGAATCATACTACAAATGACTTTATCCTCCTTATCGATTGCCCTAGTTCGGCCTTCCACCTCATCGACTATTTCTATAACCACCACTTGTTGCTTGTTGCCCACTTCCTAGGGTCTTTAGTTTCTCTTCCTACTCCTAGATTGTCAGGACCTATGGATGTACTCTTGCATTATACGAACATAGCATCACCTCATGTCCCATCACATTATAGATATGATAATAATCATTTCGTGGACACTTTACATTTGTATGACCTTCAATTTTGCATTATGTGCACCAAATATCATTCCTATCAAGCTTGCTTCTTTGTTCTTTCATGATCTTGTCAAATTCCTAATGAAATGATGCTACTATCCTTTGTATAGTGTCATCTTCTCCACTATCTGAATCATTGGACTTGGGATGAGATAATATTCCTATGTACGTCTATTTTGATTCACTTTCAAAATTCTTTGCATGCTTTACAACTTCCTCATACATTTTTGATGGTACTGCCTTCATATTTTTCTTATATTTTGGTAGCAATCCATCTACAAACCACCGCTTCACCAATACATCTGCCAAAGGCATCTGCATCTTATCTACTAACTATTTTAGTCTATGGTTGTATGATTTTACATCTTCATCAAGTTTTTGCTTCATCATACAAAGTTCAGTGACAATGTCTCCATCATCCTTCAAAGGGTGAAATTCTTCAATGAATTTCTCCTTCACTTGATTCCAAGTCCAAAAATCTATTGTATTTTCCCTTTTTAGATACCAATCCATCACCAATCCTCTCAAGGTAGTAGGAAATAAAGTCACCCAATCATCTGGATGGTCTACACCATTTTCCCTCCAAATGGTTATACAGGTTCTGATATGTCTTGTGGGGTCTTCCTTACCCTCACCTGTAAAAGGTGGACATCTCTGCTTGGCTGCCTTGTTAGCCATCTTCGAAGAATCATCCTCGTCACTTGAGGTATCCCATGGAATCTCTATCTGATTCCTCCTTGGGGGTGTTTTACTACACTCATCATCAGAAGTTTCTATCCGAGGTATCTTATTCTATCCCACCAATCATTGACCAAACTCACGTGCATCTTCACTCCATGACTTCCTTCACTGATGTGAGGGAGATGGTCTTGGTCCTTCTTCCTGAGACCTCATGCCCTGTTGCCCTGGTGCTTGACTCCCATCCTCTACACTCCCTTGCAACCCTTCCATCACTTTCTTAGGTGTCACCATCCACTCTCCTTCCTCATGCACTACTTCTCTATCAACTCGCTCCTCTACATTAGGTTTTGGTACCTCCTCTTCTGTCTCTATCAATAGTGCCTCAAAATATCCTTCTTTAGATGCCCAAACTTGCTCTATTTTTGGTTCATATGTACTATGGTCTGAGTTACTTGCATTCTCTCTTTGAGAAATTCTCATGCTCCTTCTTACTAGAATGTTCTCTCATACTTCCTATCTCCTACACCTTTGCACATTGGTGTCTATCATTCACCTCTAATTTTGTAATATTCTTACTTGTCAATTTGACCCATTTTAACAAAAATGCCAAGTTCGATAAGGCAATGATACCAAATGTAGCATAGGGGTGTAGTATTCCTAATGGGGAGGTGGTTTTCAAGGGCTTAGAATGATCAATTTACTATTCCCAATCGATGGACCAAATCGTACAATCGTATAATCTTCACAACTATCAATTTGTGACAACAAAATAGCTTGTACGAATCCCAAATCGTACCATTATATGATCCCAAATCATACAATGATAGAGATTGTATGATTTTACACTCAACCAATCCTTCAGATTCGGTTTTGCAAGCTGTCATACACAGTTTTGTAACTAAATTGTTCGATTTCCCAATACTGCCAAATCGGGTAAGTTTTCCTCAATCGCATAAACTGCCAAATCGGGTAAGTTTCTCTTTTGTACGATTTGTACGAAATTAAAGTGCAACAAGGTGCCAAATTGGATACTCTTATATACCAATCTCTCTTAGATAAGTTTTGTAAAGGTTTAAAATGGCAATTAATCCATTTCTACCAACATGCAAGTTCCATCATCAAGGTTTGAGAGAGTTCTCTCCAATGGCAATATCCAAAAATCATACAACAGCCTTCAATACATCTTTCTTGATATCATCCTCATCATATATCATTCATAAGGTTCACACCAATGTTGGTTTAATCCAATTCTTCCATAGCAATGCATTAAGTATCAACAACAACCATAAAGAAGTACATGCAACAAAGATAAACTACAAAACATTATTCTACCATTCCAGGATCATACAGTACATGAGAGAAAACTATGAATTGTGATTATTCTTCATTACTTGTCAACAATGTCATACAATCACTAAAAGGTACTCAACAATCATAGGTATGCATCAATACTTCATACTATTCAGACCAGAACATAGCCAAAACTCACAAGCATTAACCAGACTAACCAGACTATCAAAATTGAAAAGGGGGCCTTATATAACATTTCCCAGGCTATTCCAAAGTGGTTCCTGAGGCAATTCATTATTCACAACTGCCCATGCATAACGGAATGCATAATTATACCTTTTACTAAGTCTAAACACATCATTTATCAAATTCATGCACAATTACAACTCAAATTGCATTTCCCTTGCATTTCATTTCATTGCACATTGTATGGTTTGCCCTTTAGTTTGTATGGTTTACCTCCTGCTTGTATGGTTTGCTCCTACTTGTATGGTTTACCAAAACTTGTCAAAATTGTCAAAACTGGGCAAATCCTCTTGTCACTTCTTCTTCTTCTGGGAGGTGGATTTGCTGCCTACAATGGCCAATTTAATATGGCTTCGATCTTCTCTAGATCCACAATAATTTATTCTACTGATATGATATGCCCTAAATATCACACCTATGAAACATAGAAATCGCTCTTGGCCAGATTTTCGTAGAGTTGATTTTCCCTCAGTAACTCTAACACAATATTGATATGTTTATCATGTTCTTCCTTGTTCCGAGAGTATATTAGGATATCATCTATAAATACAAGGACAAACTGGTCTAGGTGCCTTCTAAACACATTGTTCATTAAATTCATGAAGGTGACTAGGGCGTTAGTCAGTACAAAGGGTAGGACTGTAAACTCATAGTGTCTATACCTAATATTAAATATCGTCTTGTGAGTATCCTCCTCACGTATTATTAACTAGTGATACCCTAAGCTCATATATATCGTGGTAAACACCGTGGCATCTCTTAGTTGATTGAATAAATTTTTGATTCTAGGTAGGGGATATCGATTCTTGATTGTAGCTTTATTTAGCATCCTGTAATCAATACACAATCTTAAAGAGCCATCTTTCTTTTTCATAAATAAAATCAGTGCACCCCAAGGTGACATGCTTGGTTTTATCAGCCCATTTTCTAATAACTCTTGCAATTATACCTTTAATTACTACATATCGATAGGTGTCATCCTATATGGAGATCTGTGAATTGGTTCTACTCCTAGTATAATATCAATAGTGAAATCAAATTCCCACATAGGAGGGAGCCTAGGTAAATCCTTAGGAAATACATCCTTGAAATCCTATAAAATTGGATGTGTTTCCAACACCTCCTTCTTTTGGTATTTTCCAAATTCATTTAGATTAATTACATAAACTATTCCTCCTTTCTTGAGGGCTTTCTTTAATTGCATAGTTGAACATTTGGGGTTTGAATGCCCCCTGCTCGCTATAAATTTGTAGTCTTTCCTTACCTCCTTCAGAATATTTGATCCATTACTCCTAGAAATTTATTACAACTTTATGGTCTTGTTACCAATCCATCCCTAGGATCACATCAAAGGCATGAAGTGGAGCTACATATAAGAAACATTTCATGGTTCCACTAGCTAGAGTAATTTATGTTATAGGAAAAAACTGGTTTACAGAGTAGGTTTTTCTAGAACCATACTCGACCTTCCATCCATGAGCCAAATATCCTGGCCTTTTCGGCATATCTTTTGCTAACTTACTAGAAATAAATCTATCAGTGGCCCCACTATCAATTAAAATATTCACTTGCTTATCAAATATCTTACCTTTTATAACCAATGGAGTAGTTTGCCCCTCAAGCTTTTGACTCCCAGTTGCAGCGTAGATCTGGTGTGCAAGTTCTTTTTCTTTAACACTAGATGTGCTTGGCCCCCATCGATATGGACACTGATTAGATTTCTTGAACTTCTTCTAGTTTCCATTAGATTTCTTCTCAATATTTTTGGGGTTTTTAGCCTTTCAACCTTCCATTTTACAAGCCCATTGCTATTTATCTTCTTTAGTTCTTGTTGATCTTGCTCATACAAGGTGTCATATTTGTAACGAAAGTGCGAATCCACTTTCTTTGCTAGGTTATATGCCTTTTGTAACGACTTAGGCTCCTACATATCTATATTATGCTTTATCCTATATTGCAACCCATGAGTAAACTTATGAACACATATTTTATTATTATAGGCAGGTACATACTTCAACAATTTTACCAACTTTTTGTAGTATATCTCCACCAAGTTGGTTCATTGCCTTAACCTAGCAAACTCCTTGAATTTTAGGGCATATAAATGTTTCGTAAGGAACCTCTTTTTGAACATGAATATAAATTCCTTCCATGGAATGTCTACTGGTTCAATCTTAGTTTCCTCATAATAAGTTTCCTACCAGTCTAGGGCATCCTCTTCAAGGTAAATCATAGTCCAAATAGTTTGGGTCCGTGAAGAATACCCCTTTACCATAAAGTAAACTTCCAATTCCCTTAACCAAGCCTCAACTACATCTCCTTCTCCTTCTCCATCAAACTTGGAGATATAGATATTCTTTAGATCTCTTATTGTTTCCTTTTCTAGGAGGGCTCTAGCTTATAATTGTTTCTTAGTCAGTCCCTCAACTTGGTTAACCTTTGAGCCTCTAGCTTGCAAATTTTGTTTTGCAATGGTTTCTAGCACCTATCTCATATGATCTTGCATGGCGGTAACTATAGTAGTAAGATATTCCATTCCATTATTGGAAGGTTTTGGATCCTCATTTTGGATTCCTTATTCGATATTACTTTGTCAAATCTACCTAGGTGTAGATTTATCTCTTCTGGCCTTAGATGGCATCTTGACTTGGTTTCAACCAAGAAAAGTATTAGGTTACAACTCCATCTTAAACTGTACCACTAATTCAAGCCATAATACAAAGTTATTCTTGCCAAAGCATTAATAATATAACTAGGATAACATTCCAAGATTATGATGTATTATTAATACCGAAGCCCATACTGAGTATCGTAATATTCATCCACCCTTAGGATCAATTCCTATTAGATTCTAGCAAGTAGAGATTCCAGGTCATCCCAACTTTAGCTAAAACTTAAGCAAGCCTTCATTGGAGACATACAAATCTCTTTTAGCACATAAGAAGCTATATACCCTTGTACCTAGAGCTTTGATACCAAATGTAACGACCCTAAAACAAGAAATAAGAAAACACACAAAAAGAAAAAAAAATTCTCTTTACTAAGGAGAGGGATTCATAAACCCCTAACCAACCTTAGATTAACTTAATGTTTAACAAATCCCCTAAGTTTCTGAAGAACCACACCTCATAATATTCCCTCACATAAGTCCGTCTACGTAGGTATATCTCATGTTATGCACATAAGTCCATCCATCTCATCAATCATTAATGAGCTAGACTTATCACATTCAATCATTAGAAGGTGTACACAAATCTCCATACTTTATGCAAGCCATTATGCATAGGTATGCTACATGTACTACGAGTTAAGCTATTAATATCATCTTTCGACATGCTATCTTAACTCAAGTATAGTATTCCATAAACCTAGTTACAATTCTCCCTAAGGGGTCATAATCCCTTAGGTTCACTATGTTTATCCTAAGGGGGTCTCAAACCCTTAGGTTATCCTCTAAGTTCACCCTATAACTTACTACTAAATTCTAAATTTTATAAAAGGTTATTCAATCATGAAAATAAAATTTAGATCTAGATACTAAATCTAATAAAACATAACTCATCAAACATGCAAAAGATAACTAGAAATATAGAGCAATATTTAAAGAATAGACATGAACTAGAAAATATTTAGATACATTCATAATGAATCAAATAGAATATAAAGGTGCATCTACCACATTGATCATTTATTACATAAGCATGTATGGTAAAACTCCCATACCCTTAAATAATATATTACGTCAATTCCATCAGGGAAATCTCCCCACAAATATAGTTTATTTGTGCATAAGTAAACAAGATGTAACTAGAGAGTAAAATTGTGCATTGGTCCATCTTTAACTTTGGTCCTTTCGCTCTTCCATTGATCATTTAATGCTAGTATGGGATCATGGCACTCATAGTTCAATATAGGCATGCCTCTAAATGCATTTACTCATTTCATTGCCAAATTGTAACTATACAATCAAATCAAGCAATCTAACTATCTATTGCATAGTTGATATCATAGAAACTACTCTTTCTATTTCCCCTCTCATCATCCTATGAGAGTCTTTCAACAATGCATCTAGATTACAGGCTTTACTTGTAATAAATTACTCAACCCTTATTCAACAATTAAAGTCCCATACCCTTAATTGCCAAACAATCTAGGTTCCTTCAATCAAGAAATAACCATTTCTCTTTGTTCTATAAATTAAGTCTCATACCCTTAATTCACAAATAATTAGATCTCAAATTAGGGCATTGAAGGAAAAATGGAGGCAACAATAGCGAAAGCGAATGAAGGAAATGACTTCGATGGAGACGATGTAGGCAAACTAAGTATCAACAACTCTGACAATGACAACGATGGTGTCACAGATAATGGTGGGTCAAAAGGAGATGGTCTAAACCAAGATATTAGGGAACTCTCTATCCACCTGAAATGTTTGGAAGGAATCTCCACGATTGCCCTTAATCAAATAGATGATTTTGGACCCATTACTCTTATCACCAGTGGATCCCTCTATCATGGGTAGGTATTTGAGACAACTGCATCAAGATCTACTAGCTATGGAAAAGTGGTAGGATATGACACATCGATGGATCAGGAATTCCTATTGGATCAAGGAAGAAATGATTCATCATCAAATGGAAGTGTTCCTCTAGCAATGGTGGCTACAATTGGTGGATCAAGAGAAGCTGCTCCTAAGTACTTTGTAGATATGGTCAAATTAAACTCAAACCCTAGTCAACTTGAGATGACTAGGGTTGATCTATATCCTTCTAATGAAAACCTCGAGATCTCTTACGAACTTATGTCATCCATGGTCACCTGTAACTCTAACTCATTGGTTGGAAAATTTTTGGGTTCATGGCCAGACATGGAATCAATCCGTAAATGGACCCACTCCTCTTGGCAGTCCTTAGGATCCATGGATCTAGTTGCGCTTCCTAGAGGTTTCTTTTTGATCCAGTTAAACAACCCTTCTGATTCCTATCGAATCCTCATAGGAGGACCGTGGTTCTTCAAACGAAGAGGTATTTTCCTATGGAAATGGGGCATGGTTTTTGACCCATCTAATCAGAACATAAACTATGCTCCAATTTGGGTTCATCTCCCAGGACTATCGATTCAATTTTGGATTGAAGATATTCTTCGAGGTATTACGAGGAACAATGGAGAGTTGATTGCTTTCGATCCCCCCACTCAAGCAGGGTCCCATATGATTCAGGCTCGTATGTGCATCAATGTAAATTTAGATTCGGTCCTCCCATCTTCGATCAATATTATTTCAAAGGTTTGTACCTTCTCTCAAGTTATTGAATATGAAAATAAACTTGATTTTTGTGATTTCTATTCCAAACAAGGCCATATTCAGTATCTATGTCCTAAGGTCCCCAAACTGCTTTCTATTGAAGGTCATCGCCATTCTAAATTTATTCCTCAACACTCCTCTATTTTTGTTGTGTCATTTCTCCCTTCTCATCCCTCGATCAATACCCCTCCTCCCTCTAGAGCTATAACTCAGGCGGAGGGTAACACTGCACCTTATTTTTCTTCTTTTGTCTTCTCTCCTCCTCACAATCCACCCATTCCTATTTCTAACCATTCCCCCACTTTTTTGTTGATGATACCACCACTAACATCATTAATCCCACCTTTATCCATCCCCATAACCCTCCTCCTTCCCCTAAGAGTCTCCCAGGCTCCCCTAGTGGCATCCCTTTCTCCCTTAGTCCTTTTTTCCCTAGCCCTCCCCCTTCTCAAATCCAAAGGAAGTTATACGTTGATGTGGTTGGGTCCCCATGCCCTAAAACCAAAAGTCATAAATGTCCCTCAAAACCCTTCTTAGAGAATAGATATCTTTATCCTAATCCAAGAAGTCTCAAAAAGGGATTTGCAGATGTTGGAGTAGAGTGTACTGTTGAGAGAGCATCAATTAAATCTTTGAGGAAAAAATATAGAGTTAGATATTGCCAATGGCTCTCAGTATTTATTGAAGATGGGTGTTGGAAATCCTTCTCAGCCCTTTGCTAGGGGTAAGAGATCCACTCCCAATTTTTGTTAATGTAGTTTGTTTCCTGGAGCTTTAAACAATAAATGAAGTTTTTTACAAGTTTTGGGGCTCTGGTTACCCCAACAACTATTTTGGTTGTTATTGGTCTAAGTGATTTTCGTTTTTCTTTTTGTTTCCTAGTTGCCCCTGCATGGTCCTCTTCAGTGCCAGTTGTGGGTTCCCTCTTTGTGCCCCTATGTGGGCTTTCAAGTCCCTTTTTGTTTCTCTGTTGACCCATAGAGGGGTGATACTTCTGGTTTCTTTTTGCTTTGGAGGGCTTATCCAAATAGTCTTCGTTTTGTAAAAGGTTATAAGATCCTTTCAAAACCCCTATTACCAATAAAAAACAAACAAACAATCTAGTCTCATATTTATTTATTGAATCAAAGACAACTACTTTAATCCATAAATAAACCTTTTCCTTTCATTTCATAAATTAAAGACCCATACCCTTAATTTACAAAACAAACTAATTTCATATTTATTTATTAAATTAAAGTCAACTATTTTAATCCATAAATAAACATTTTCCTTTCATTTAATAAATTAAAGACCCATACCCTTAATTTACAAAACAAACTAATTTCATATTTATTTATTAAATTAAAGTCAACTATTTTAATCCATAAATAAACCTTTTCCTTTCATTTCATAAATTAAAGACCCATACCCTTAATTTACAAAACAAACTAATTTCATTATTATTTATTAAATTAAAGTCAACTATTTTAATCCATATATAAACCTTTTCCTTTCATTTCATAAATTAAAGATCCATACCCTTAATTTACAAAACAAACTAATTTTATATTTATTTATTAAATTAAAGTCAACTACTTTAATCCATAAATAAACCTTTTCCTTTCATTTCATAAATTAAAGACCCATACCCTTAATTTACAAAACAAACTAATTTCATATTTATTTATTAAATTAAAGTCAACTACTTTAATCCATAAATAAACCTTTTCCTTTCATTTCATAAATCATTCCTTCATAAATAAATTTCTCTAACTCTACTTAATAAATAATTCATAAATCATTCCTTCATAAATAAAGTTCTCTAACTCTACTTAATAAATAATTCATAAATCATTCCTTCATAAATAAAGTTCTCTAACTCTACTTAATAAATAATTCATAAATCATTCCTTCATAAATAAAGTTCTCTAACTCTACTTAATAAATAATTTATAAATCATTTCTTTCATAAATAAAGTTCTCTGACTCTACTTAATAAATGATTCATAAATCATTCCTTCATAAATAAAGTTCTCTAACTCTACTTAATAAATAATTCATAAATCATTTCATTAAGTAATCAAAGCTTTAAAACATTAGAGAATATTCTATCTTAATTAAAGTTCCCAAAAGACTAGTTTGTCGTAGAAACATGCTTGACGTCAAACATGACACGCTCTCAATCATTCAATTCGTCACAAAAATGAACAACCTCACTAGTCCAAAGGTAACCATGCCTTCGCAGCCCAAGCTATGGCAGGAGAAGGGAGAGGTTACCTACTACTACGAACGTTGCACCCTTGCCAAAGAGTAACGATGACTTTTGGTTTGTAGGCTTGAGGAGATGGAGGAAAATGGGGAAGAAAGATGACCCTCAACACATACAAACTCTCCCTAATGGATACCTAACCATAAAAAAATCAAACAACAACATGACAAAGCTCTCAAGCGGCTTGGGTGACAGACAAATTCGAATTTCAAATAACAAATAAGGTTAGCATGACACAACTTATTAACTGGGTAAAACTTGGTTCCCATCCTACGTTGGGAGTCCTCCATAGTCAACAAACAACAATAGCCTCTAGTGAAATAAATACAACATACCATGATAACTGAAGCTAAGCCATGGTGATGACGTTGTAGGAGAAGCACAAGCAACCACAAAGGAGGGTTTTAACAGAATAGAAAATCGTCTTCCCAAAACCAAAGACAGGGTAGTGATAACCCAACAAAAACCATATAGAACGAATAACCAAGTTATTAACACAAAGGTGATAGTGTTTAAAACCCAACTTGGTTTATTGTCGCTTCCTTTGAGGTGGATTGGACAAGGTTGTCCTAGCGTGTGCTTTTCGAAGCTCTCCTCTCCTCTATCACTTTTCTCTGCCTTCGCTTGATTTTTTCTCAAACCATTATCTCCTCTACACTGCGTAGCTCTCCTTTATATTTTTTTTAAAAATAGTCATCCCCCTTCTTCCTATTGTCTTCTTCGTCCCACCGCTCCTCATAACTTCTCTAGTGACCATCACATGGTGGTCGATGGAGGAAAACATTATTTAAATTATTGGATTGCTCCATCATAATGATGCCCATCCTTCCAACGTTGGTAGGTGTGTCTCTTGTCAACTCGAACGCCCACTTGGAGTGTGTTGAAATTTCAAATATCTTTTGTTGGGTCAATAAGGAGAATATTAATTTAATAATATTTTAATAAATTTAGATTTTAAAAGAGATTCTCTTACTATTATATAATCAATAGTTATACGTGAAGCTCTAAAATAATTCAAATATTTATTCAAAAATGAGGCTCAATTGTCATTTTTTTAAAATAAAACCAATATTATTTTAAATCGAGATTTTCTTTATCAAATAAAGTTAAACTAACTTTTACTTTAAAACAAAATTCTTTTATCTTTAAAATAAACTAGATTTATTTTGTAATGAAATTCTTTTATCATTAAAATAAACTAAATTTATTTTGCAATGAAATTCTTTTATCATTAAAATAAAGACTTGCTATATGAATTCTCAAAACATTCAGGGATTCTTTTGTTTGAGCATAACATCATACCAAACATATTCAAGTATCACAAGGTGTTTCAAGACGATCAAATTATGCAGATTTTTATTTTCCATTCACAATTGCAGATAATGATGAAGTAAAAGACAATCAACATATGCATCAAGGAAAGAGGGAGTCTTTCCATCAACCTGGTCACTTGTCTCAACCTCTAGAATTTACGATAGCTACTAGGCTATCAATTCGGGGCTCAAGGCGACTAGCCTTTGATGATTATTCCTAACTAGTAATGCATACCTATATGAAGGTATCCATCCATGTTACCCCCGAGTTGCCTTATCATCACTTCCCCAACCTCAAGTACCCTTGCCTTTGGTGGATGACTCAACTTCTTCCACCTACGAGCGTACTTGATCCTACACATTGGCAACTTGTTAGCAGTATCATATTCTTCAATATCAACTATCATCGCACAAAAGCTCAATTGCACAAAACCAAGTATTAAAACTTCCTCAATTAATACATTGTTTTCCCATGCCACAAAGTCCTTCAAGGAGGGTCATGAAAATTTTGACGTGGAGATGCAAATTTTTAAAAGGATTTCAATTAGGTTAAGCTTTATACTTTCAAATAAGCTTATTAATTAAAAGGTTTTGAAGAATATTGATAATACTCTAGGGGACTTCATCCAATAAGGGTAAACAACTAAGAAGAAAAATATTCTATGTATACCTAGATATGTGTTCTATGGATATTTCATTTTTTTTTCAAAATTTATTAAGATTAAATCAAAACCAAGAAAATTGGATCAATAAGTGGATTATGAAATATTGTGTTTTAATGTTGCAAATGTTATGATATTAAACACATGACAGGAGTCTACAAAGTAAAAATTATTGAGAAATGAATGAAATTTTTTGGTCATGAGACAAATTCAAAGATAAACTAAAGAAATGATATAATAGAGAGTGGTTTAAATGAAAGATTTTTCACTACACAAAATTGAGACAAACAAATCTCCTTTACCTCAATAAATGATGAAGGCCTTCATAGTTCATTCACAACAAACATTAGAATAAACTAAGAAGGATGCAAGGGATAAGGATCTAGGGAAAACTAAAAAGGATGCAAGAGATAAAGAATCATAATGTACAAGTTCAAATTAAGAAGAAAAAAAGGTTTAAAGGAAGATGTAGAGGAAAATTTAGAAAGCAAAGAAGGTAAGAGATGTCAAAGTTAATCCAAGTATATAATCTCTTTTTTTCTCAAGTAATATAAAATCATCTCCTTGCTATAAAAATCAAAGTGGTTTAGCATTTATCCCTTGCCCTTTATGGTTTCAAGGAAAACATAATAAATAAAGTACTATGGAGGATATCCATTGCAATTTAGGGTTTTCGAGGTAATTTATCTATGGAGGACGACTCTTGCACTTTAGGGTTTGAAGGGAACAAAAAATAAAAACATATTTTCAAGATTATCCCTTGTACTTCAGTTTTTCTAGTGTCATATAAAATTTAGTCAAATTATAAATAGTTTGAAAAATAGAAGAGATTGATGAAAATAAAAGTGTTGGTGTGAATAGAAAAAGGAGTTAGATAGATAGGTATTAACGTGGAACGAAATTCCAATCATAGAATATACCACTAGACCCTTAAAGTAAAAACAAATAAAAAAAGAAAATTCAGATGGATATTGTTTTGGGATGCCAAAAACAAAATAACATTAGTATTAACAAGAAGCAAGACTAAGCTCACATGTAAGAATAAATAGTAATGATGAAGATGATATCTTAGACTTTTCAAGGTGTGAATAAGACTTAAAAAAGAGTTATGAATTAATAAACAAAAATAAGTAATAGAAAATATGCATTCAAAAATATTTGGTTAAATCATGGCACTCATCTTTGATCTATGTCTTAGTGAAATTCAAATTTTAAAAGGTAACTAGCTAAGTGAGATTTTATCTAGTTATAAAAATGATATTAAGGAGTAGATTGAAAAAAGATGATTTGAGGGTGATAATCAATATTTTGATAAAAAGAAAAAATAAATATGATCAGCTAATAACAAGTGTGATGTTTTGATATTTTAACCAGATTTACCTTTAATAATAGTCACACAGAGTTTATTATTAAAAACTATTTACCATTTTAATAGTCTATTGGGTTTGGGGCAAGAGGTGAGGAGCAAAAATTTGCACAACCTAAACAAAGGTTTCATTCCGATAAATAAACTTTAATATTTTTCAATAAATTTAAGATAAAAAATAAAGAACAAATAATTTTACATTATAATTAATGATCTAATACCATAATATAATTTTAAAGTTAAATTTAAATCATTTAATAAACATATTAATTAATAATATCATTTTTAAATAATTTTATAACATATTTACCTGGTAAATATTATAAAATTTTTATTATATTCTAGCCTTACCTAACCTAGCCCAATCTAGTTTTATAAAAATATTTAACTTATAAAAAAACCTTTAAAAATAATTAGGAAACACTATTTACCTTTCTTTCTACTGTAGAAAATTAAAGTATCTGCCATCCTGATTGTCACGTTTGTGGACGATTTTCAGATCTTTTATGTCCGCCACATAAAAGATATTTGCAACGAATAGTAAAAATGAGATATAATCGTCTTGTGGTGAGATGGGATGATATATTGTTAGTTTTTATCAAGATATAATTGTTTTGGGTGATTATACTTGGTAAGTTTCAGAAGGAGGTTTGGGGTTCAAGTTCATTAGTCTGGGTTCAAGTCCACTAGTCTGCAACGATATTAAAAAAAAACTTCACTAACCTGAGAGGTATATCACATGTGACAGGCCTTGTGGAACATGAAGTCCTGGTTTGAAGGGATATGAGGAAGGCTGCACTGACCAGTTACTAAAAGTAGTGGCTATAAACAACTCTCCATATAATAAAAAAAAAAATAATTGTTTTGGGGTGACGTCCATCTGTTACCTTTTCATTACTATTTTATGGAGAATCTGGTCCAATTATATAACCCACTGTATTTAACATTACTTTAACTAATAAATTATTATTAAAAAATAAAATAATTTTTAATTTTTAAGAGATTATAGATGATAAGAAATCAATATAGTAAAAAATATTATTTAATTAATTAAACTTTGTTTTTTTACATATTAATAATATTACTGGCATAGCTACATGACACAGCTATTGGGGTTTAGTTTTTTTTTTTATAGGTCCAATTATATAACCCATTGCATGGTATAATTATTAGGTTTAATTTTTTTAAGGTCTAAGTTTTAAACTATGATATATGTGTGAATATTTATTAATCTTTTATTAATAAATTTAGTTCTCAACCTCACAAACAATTATAACTAAAATAAATAAAATAAAAAAAAACCAATTCTAAACCTTCATTGTAAGATAAGCTCACACTAACTTTAAAAAAACAACACTTGTCAAAATCTATATCCTCTTGAAAAATATCACCGTTTACGCGTGTAAGACTAAGAAGAAAAGAAAAGATTGCTTCCGAAGGCGATTTTGAATATGTTACTCCATGTTGAAAATACTCGTGCACACTTCTTAGAAAACTTCATTGGCTAAGGAAGTACCTAGCACCAAATTGACAGCCACCTCCATGGCTCTGCACCTTCAGTAAGCTTAAAAAGCCATAGTTCCCTTCTTTTACTTCATCAGTGAAGGGGCTTCTCGAAGTTGTATGGCAAAGGGGTCGGAAGAGAAGAAAAGTAAAATGGGTGCACTGAAAAAGACGGTGATAGTTGCTGCAGGCCTAGTTTTGGGATGGATGGCAATGGAGTTTGCCTTCAAACCTTATTTGGACAAAGGGAGGCGTGCCATCGACAAATCCCTCCAACCCAATTATGATCCCGACGATGACATTCCTGACTCCCAACTTAACAAAGAAGATGAAGACGAAGATGACCAAGAAGAGGAAAGGGACTCAACTTCAATCACCAAATCCTCAGGTTGGTGGCTTTCCTCATAGATATTTTTAATATATAAAGTGTGTGTGCGTTTGTGGATGCAAATCTGTATGGACATTAAAACAATTGGAAAGTTAAATGCTTAAACAAATGCCCATTTTGGGTACAGTGGATTGGGTCGGATTTGCCTAGAGTTAGTAATTATCAAGAGGTGGGGATATCCATTGCTTGCAATGCCATTTAATAGGGTATATGCAGGTACAACCTTTTACGGTTTAATGAGATGACAGGTCTTATTTGAATTGATAGGCATTTTGGGCCTAATTCAAAACTGATATTTTTTCATTGTGTTTTTGGATCTTGAGGCACCATCAATGATATGGTTGCCACGCCCGGGAACACATGGATGCTCAAGTTGTTGAGAGATTGATAGGGTGATATGATATTCGCCAACTATGATTTTGGGTTTGCAGTCAAATTAAAGTAGATTTTAATGTCACGAGGTTATGGGAGGATTGCTCATCCAATATATATTTATTTAACCAAACTTTAGTTATCAGATTATGGTGTACAATCTACCCTTCTAGATTCAAAGCTTGGATTATGGTGTACAATCTACCCTTCTAGATTCAAAGCTTGGACTTCCTATTTAGAGTTTCAGTCTTTTCTTAGACCCAATCAAGTGGGAACATAGTGGAGACAAGTACCTGTATTGGGTACTTCAATGACACAAGAGTATATTTTGGGAGTGCGAAACTAACATCAATGACACCTGAATGTATTTTGACAATGCATAAATACTTTTAACAAACCCTATCCCTGGTGCTCTGGTATGAGGGCAATCATGTACCCCTACTTTGGAGACCCACACGAGTACCCCAATGAAAACCAACACAGGTACCCCAACTTTGGAGATCTGCACCGGCACTGTGCCTACCCCACACCTATGCAACCTGGGATATGCCTTGTTTTATCCATAACTAAGGGATGAGGGCAATGCAAATACAAAATCCATGTGTATATTATGGAGTTTGATCAAGATGCTTGCAGACAGAACCTACGAGGGCTTTTCACTCTACAGCGCAGGGGGAGGGCCATGGAGTCTTCCAGACTGTGGTCTAGCAATGAATTAGACCCTAGGGTATTTCCTTCTGGGATGGCCCATGTTAAGAAATTATTGGTCTTGTGCTCTCTGTGATGATGTGGCAATTTAAGTGCAGCTAGTAGATTGGAATTTATTGTTTAGTACCCTCTTCAAGGTAATAAATAAAGCTGGCTTGTCATTAAAAAGTGGTGAGGGCAATAACGTGTTAATGATTTTTTTGCCATTATGAGTAGGTTTGGATTCTTCCAGGTTAGTCAAATCTAGCCCATACTTAATGCAAGGATTATGCTCACAGATTGTGCTAGACCTGCTTCTCTTTGTACATTAACGGGCACACGAGCAGAATTGGCATTGCATCTTGAAACAAAATATGGAAAGGAACTACAACTTCATATATGTTGGAAAATGTATAAGAGGAATCCTGAAACAATCTGTTATAGCTGTTTTTACCCTTCACTCTATGCAAAGCAAGGAATGGTGTGTGTTTCTTAAACAATTTAGTATTTCCTCAAGTGGAAGAAGAACAGTTGTAACCAAAGCACTGGTTGATTTTGTATATGAAGAAAATTAAGATAAATTACATGCTTATGCAGTGATGGAGGTAATATATATATAGTTAAAAGATCTTCAAGTACATATAATAAGTGTTGATTTTATATAGCATTCTAAGGGGCCTAGCAAATGGTCTGGTGCTTTAACAATCAACAAATCTGAAGGTTGAAGGAGCGTGGAAGGCTGGAGGCTGAAGGAGTGTGGAAGGTTGCTTAGGCTGAAGGAGCGTGGAAGGCTGGCCTTTGTTGGGTGGAAGGCTTGTTTGAGACCAGATCAGCTGAGGGAACCACAACAACAGGCTGGGTTGTTGAGTGTAGTGCAGCAACAGGTTGGGTTGTTGGGTGGAAGGCTAGGTCAACTAAAACCCCCTGTTTTTGTCTTTGGTGTGCCTATGGGTTTGGAACCCATAGGTATTGGGGTGGTTTTTCCGACTTCTTTACAACAGAAAATATGCGAAGGATTAAGGTTTTTTTTTTTAAAACGTCTCATCTTTTAGGAGCCATATCTTTGCAAAACGTTATCCGATTCAGCTGATTCTTGGACCAATTTGTGCGGAATTTGAATAGCTTTAAAATGAGTGGTCATATGCATGAATCTGAGCAATATTGAGGGAGATTCGACCCTGTGAAGTCAACCATTTGGAACAAGGGCAGTGATGATTTTTCAAGTTGCGAAAACGAAATTGCAAATATTTGTCAGCTAGGGTTCGAATGATGGGAAGAGCAATGAAGGACTAGGACTTCAGTGAGGAAGGAAACTAGCAATCCAGATTTGGTAAAGCAGACTATGATAGTGCGATATTTTGGAAATATTACTCTACTAATAGATAGTAGAGGTGAAGTTTTGGCATTGTGAAGGTTGCTATAGGAAAATGTCAAGAAAATGCTAAATTCTGGAGTAATTGTATTCATACAGAAAATTGAAAAGATCCAAAAAATGAAAATCAAGAATTCAAACATTTAATGTAAAATGATGTAGGTTTCTAGCTATAGCATCTCAATTGAGATGAGAAGTGTATTTATTTATAAACTCCCAAGCTCTAAATAAAATAGTTGTAATTTTTCAAGGGTGGGGGACCCGAGTACATCCCCTTATTATCCAACAAAAAAAAGTGTTGATTTTATATATCATATTTAACTCCAAGTGGTTAACTTTGACGGTTTCCACTGTAGGAAATGGCCAAATTAGATTCTCTTTTGATATGGGATGGAGTTTAGCACATTAAATAGCAGGAATTAGCCTCTAGGAACATTGACATAAGTCTTATAAACAATGGAAGCTATTCAACTTACTTTGTTAGTAAATACAGAGCACTGCTTTTCTAATAATATAAGAATTTGTATTTTATTAAATATTGTTGGAGATAAAGGCTTTCTTTATTTTCAATAAAGATATGAAATGTGCAATCAATTCTTTTGAGCAGAAACCTGATCAACTATCTACAAGCACATACTTTACTAAAGGTAGAATAAGTACCAAAATGCAGTACAATTGATGAAAATGAATCATTTTCCATACTTCTGATTTGAGAGGATATTAAATAGGTGGGCAAGGTATTTTCAATTTGTTCAAAATATGAGTTAAGCCATAATGCCAATCATATGGCTGAAACTCTTAAATAAATAGAATGGACAAGGCCTATCCTCTAGAAGGTTGAACTAGTTATCCAGCCTTTCATGAAAAGTTCTGCTTTCTTTACACCCCCATTCAAAGCCCAAAAGTTTACCTTTAGATTACTTGTACATCATGAAGAACTAGCCTTTTTGTAACATTATGACAGCCACTTTGTTCTTAATATTCCAATTACCAGTATCCTCATATTGATTGCTTTTGCAATGCATCAAAATCAATTGACAGTGGAAAGTGAAGGTGCTCTTAGACTAATCATTGTTTGGATTGGGACAAGGAGATGGTGTCTCAAATTATTGGAGAGCTCCTTATCTTTTCGTGACAGGGCTAGTTTTTGTTTGACTATGTTCTTTAGCAATAGGGTTGGGTCATCTATGGAAGAAAAGGGGGAATAAAGTTTTATCTCCTTGAGAGGAGCACATCCTGCTTGATCTATCAAGTAGACCTTGATAGAATGAGAGACGGAAGAAAATACTAGTCCACGAAAAATATCCCAAGAATTCTTTTTTTTTTTGGATCTGTTAGATCATCTCTTAGTAAACCACCACCCTGAAACCAGGGTCTTAAACAGATAGTGCATAATGCTTAATCTACCTTTGTTTGTGAAAATATAACTGTTTTGAAGAAGAAATTTCAAGAGAGAACATACAGAAAATTAGTGTGTGAAACAGTCCCACAAGGAGCTTGAAAGGCACGCAAGAACACATCTAACAAACGTAGTCCTGCAGGCATAGGGAGACACTTTTTGAGCAGTAGCTTCAAAGGGTTTGCAATGGGTCCAACCATTTGACCCATAAGAAGACATGGTACCCAATACTTAGGAAAGATATGTTTTTATGAAACTTGAAGATTGTGCATTGCATTTACAATAATATCGCTTGATATTTGGACTTAGATCGATTGGTAGTGTCCAGTTTATCATAAGCTTGGTCAAAGGGTCAAAACTAACAGAAGTACAAAATTTGAACATTATATACAAGGTAAAGTTGAGGAGAAGAGGGAGGAAAGGGGGAGGAGAGAAGAAGGGGAAAAAAGAAATAAAAAAAAAACAGGACTGACAATGGGGGTGTCATATGTCAATTAGCTCTGCTGCTTAGGCTGGGGTCTAAAGACATAAATCAACTTTTATATTGAATTGTAAGGCACTGTGTGTTTGATGGAGACAAGTCAGAGTCAATAGCCTTTTGATATTCCTTGTCTCCCCCTTGAAGATTTTGTTGTTTTGAGAATCTATTTTGCAAACATACAAAAAATGGTGTCCTGCGTCATAGATAGCTGAGAGAATTGTTAAACTTAAAATACTGCTTATGCTTCCATGAAACATCTTTTTCGGATAAATGTATGCCATCCATGTCTGCTCACACTGATGATACATATTCTTCCCTATTGTTGTAGCACTTGGAGACAGTAGGAATAAGTGAACAATATATTGCTTATGCTAGCAATGAAACACACATTGCGAAAGGCCATGACATCATCAGTGTATTTTGATTTAGTATATTGTGCTGGACTGCAAGGCAGATGAAAGGCTCAATTTTACACCAAGAAGAACTCCTCCAGATTGAGTTTAATGTATGTTTAATTATTTATCAAAAGACATATCTCTATGAGGGGTGGCGTCTTATTGATTATACTTCATAAACATACTGATCATTTGTTTATGCTTTCAATTGCTCCATATGTGGTTATTGTATTAGTATGTACATTATTATTTAACCTGCATACTTTGTAGTTATAGTACACTCTGTCCGGTTTAATGTGCATATTTTCCTTTGAGATATGGTCTTAGTCTTGTTTAACATCTTCTGACCTTTGTTAACCTGACAAAGCTTATATTATATAGGAGAAAATGAATATGATGCTTCTGCAATTCCTTTTTAAGTGCTTAAATAGCAGGCCCCAAATTGTTTTTGCAGATTTGAGAAAACAAATGGTAGTCTGCCCACATGATTTAATTGTGCTGAGAATACTTTCTTGCATCTTCAGATTAAATAATGCATAGTCATGGAGAGTGAAGGAGCCTTGCTGTTGCAATTTGAATTGCATTTCTTTCCATTAGAGGTTATCAGTATCATTAAGTGGTTGTAACCCTGTCAAAAATCCTCCTTGACTCTCCCTGATTTTAAAGACCTTGCTAGCCAAAAAATATTTGATTTGATTTATTTGAACACCTTCTTTAATTTGTGACCAAATGGAAGTGCGAGGACTGTAATTTTTGATATAAAATCTGAGTTATGAGGCTGGTTTCCTAAATATTTTTTCTGATCTAATTGAACAGCCTTAGGAAAGCATTAGCAGCTACGGCTTGGGGCTTGAACCTTTGAGGAAATTTTAGCAAGACATTTTAGCAAGTGATTGTTATGTTTTTTGGGGGATTCTATGAGAGGGACACAAACAACAAACAACTTATGCTTAGCAGTTGCTAAAATAATGTCAATAGTCTCTTGCAGGAAATCCTCAATAACCTTGTCTAATCCACATCCAGGCTTACTCTTATGTTGGTGTCTATATGTGAGACCCAGTCACAACGCAAACTTGAGGCAAAGTCATCTACACAAAGTGCAGACCTTGCTTTTGTTTCTTCTCAGATACCCAGTCACAACGCAAACTTGAGGCAAAGTCATCTACACAAAGTGCAGACCTTGCTTTTGTTTATTCTCAATTCTTTTTACCATCCAGTTTGTTTTCTATTTGCTTAGCAATTCTGCCCTATAGTACAGTTTCTATATGTAGTTATCCATCTCAACACAATTCTCCTCTTTCAGCAGTTAAACCAGTGGATAACTTAAGCATTTTCTTCAATACTACTGTCTAGAACATAATTGCCTGGCACAGTGTGAATTTTGTTACAAGTGACTTGCAATTGTCCTAATTTTTTCCAAAATGCTCTTTTGTAAACCAGTTCCTTCAATTTCCAATCTACAAACTCAGTGATTTTGCTGCCTTCAAATGTGAAATATTTCTAAAGCTCTTCCATTAATACCCTTTGTAAGATGGAATATGATAATATGGCCCTATGGGAATATGCAACAAACATAACCCATCCCATAAGTGATTAAATTTATCCACCGTTGCCATGTATTGGGAGACTTGACTCCCGCGCCATCTTGATAGAGATGGGATGCCAATTAAGTCAACCAACTGAAAGAAGGCAATCACACATAATTAGTTCCCTTTATTTTATCCCTAAACTTCAGTAGGTGCTCTAACCCAGTCATTCATTTGTTCGATATCTTGCACAGGGAGGGAGATCACCTTGGGAAACACACCATGACCGTGCACTTCATACAGCATATGAGTGTCTCACAAGGAACAAATGCTAGGCTTCTCTTTCTTCAAAATCACATTTTCAAAAGATTCTTCAAAGTAAGGAAGTTTCCAAGCTGCAAATTCCCGTTCTTCAGTTTTCCTCAGAAGAATCCCTAGTGAAAACAATGGAGGATCACATCCCATGTTTCCACAGACCCAGAGGAGAGGATTCCCTAGTGAAAACAATGAAGGATCACATCTCATGTACCACAGACCCATTGGCATCCCCCAGCTATATGAATAAAGCTATGTTCATTGTTTCTTCAAAGAGGACAAACAGAGGCCTGTGGTTTTCGCTATTGAGACACCATTTCTGCTATTACAAATGTTTGATAAAGCATGCCGCAATTAGAAGCCATAACAAAATTGTTCCCCATTAACAAAATAATCCCATAGTCATTTTGCATATTTTTTAACTAGAAGCGATAAGTTGTCTCTAACATCCAGGCCTCATATATCCTTTGCGGTACAATGACAAACCACCAACCATCTAAAAGCTTAAAACATCTCTGATAGTTATTCCCTGTAAAGGTAATCATAATTGATGTACAAAGAGGCACAGGAACTTTTGAAGATATTAGTCAAGTACTATGTCATTTCCAGGGCAATGGGAAGATAATCAAGGTTGTATAGGTGCAGAGGCATGCAAGGTGTAGGTATGAAGGACCTAGTGCAGACCCCCAAATTTTCGGGGTGAGGGTGTTGGAGTAGTTCAGACCATGAAAAAATGGGTACACTGTAATAGAACTGGAAAGTTGAAATATGTGATCATTATAAAGTTGGTAAAACAGTAAACTAAATTCAAATATGAGAATTGTAAAGACATCCTATAGAAATGAGAGTAGCGTTTTCCAGCAAGTGGTAAATGAGTGTTTGGCAAGTTTTTGTGTTTACTTTTTGTTTCTTGTTGGTTTTCATTTTTTTTTTTCTTTTTAATTGTTAGGTTTGAGCTGCGTGCATGCCCTGGTCAGTGTATAGGGTTTGCCATGGGTGTACTGCCCCACATCAGGTGCATCACAGTTTCAAAGAAGGGGTGAAGATTTTGACACCTAAATTAAACACTATTTTGACACCTAAAATACAATGATTCCTCATCTTTTCAATATAAAAGCTTGACCTTTGACTAAGTACAACTACGACTCTTTTTACACTTTGACACAAAAATACTAACATAATAACTTGACATTTACAACACATCATTGGATGTACCTGAATACCTTGTACAGATGTGTGTTGGGTGAGCCAAAAATGGCCAGGTATGTGCATTCAAACGGTAAAAGATGGCTCATATGCAAATCTGAACAGATGCTTTTTAGAAAAGTGTTAAAAGAGTTTGAGGCATAGTTCTGTTCATAGTAAAGAAACTTGGACTTGATGCGGACTCAGCAAGGCCAATTTTTGACTTGGACTTGGACTCGGCAAAAACTCGACAAAAAAAAGAAACTACAGAAAATGCAAAGTTTCATTGGAAAAATGTTTTTTTTCATGGACATTACAATTAATTAATATGATACAAATCCAAAATTAATACTGTAAGCGATACAACCTTAAACTACACATGAAAGTGACCAAACACACATCAATGTAACTGCTGGGTGGCTGTTAGATTCATTCTTGGAGCATTTGCAAGTCCTTTTGTTGTCATTTAACATGCTGTTTATTTGTAATTATTTCCTCCTGATGAATGTGTAGTGTTTGCTAATATTTTGTCAGAGTCTAGTCAGAGTCTAGAGAGAGTACATAAGGCTGGTGCATATCCCTTCTAATTTCCATGGTTCTCAGATTGTGGCTGTACTAGGGGATGCCTCCCATAGACTAATGGTTATATATGGGCTAGTGGCTACTGTTAGAGAACCCTTCAAGTAATGTTATCTCCAATTCTGGTTTTGTGGCCATACACAGGTGCAATGTTCAAACCAACACTGAATATGGTTGATGCTACTCTCTGGCAAAGTATGTATATAAATTATCTTTCAAAGGGTATTACTACATATCACAATTATTAGTCAATTTGTCTGCCTTAGAAAGAAACCTTAAGGACATTTTGTGCTTCTTCAAATGGCCTCTTGCTATTTTATGTGTCTTATAAATCTCACTGGGATTGTGAGAGGGCCTAAGCACTGTATTGTTCCAACCTTTCGTGTCTAATTCTTGATGCCTTTGAGTTGCCTTAAACATGGTGAATGTTTCCTGTGTTGGTTAGGATTTCGGAAGCATTTGTTTGTTCCTAGGCCAAGTGGTTAAATGAATGTTCTAGAGAATGTATATTACAGGGAAGTGCAAAGAAATTATGCTCTTGATTATTTAAGGTGTTACACTTTGCATGGGGTGGGACATATTGCCATGGAACTCCATACAAGATTGGTTTAGATTCCTCTTAATGTTGTCTATCCTTTTGGTCTCAACTTCCATTGTTGATCTACTCTATTGACTATTTTTTTTTTTCCTTTCGTCTTTGGTCCTTTGTAATAAGGTGGGCCTTGTGGCATTAGCCTTCCTTTTGGTTCTTGTATTTTTACCTCAAATGTAACTGCTGGGGTGGCTGTTAGATTCTTGAAAACTAGGAATTTTTTTTCTAGCAATTTATCCTTATTTTCATAAATTAAAGCAATCTCCAGGAACAAATATTATATCAACAACATGCAATAATCAATCCACAATATTGAACATAAAACACACTGAAATCTTTATTGAAAATACATCTACTATAGCAATGCATAAATGCAATGCTTATTCGATAATCTATTACATGGCTTTGTCTTCAATATATACATACATGAGACTCTTCATATTCATATGACTCTTGACCTTTGCTCTCCTCAAACACACGGGAGAACCAACTCTTCATATTTCCCTCTTACATAATAAATCTCACATATATATAAAAAAAGTTTCTCACTATTGCTCATAACTCCTCACTTCTAAACATGACATTTCACATACACAACTCAAACTTACTAACATGACACCTCACACACATAACTCCACACTTATTTACATGACACATACTCACACTTAATAACTTGATACATACTATAGAATCAAATATCAAACACACCCTAATCTAAATTATTTATAAAGTACCAAATAATGTAATACCTCCAACTTTGTTGTTGACACATGTAGAATGTAACAATTTATTGTCCTGTTTTTCATTTGAGATTTCCAAATCAACACTATCTGTACCAATACATATGCCTTTTGTACTTTCTTTGTTTATACCCAAATCTATTTCTTGAAGATCATTTGCTGTCATTCATTTGTGTCGCAACAGATATATATATATATATATTTTTTTTTTCCAGGGAAAAATGATAAATTTTATTAAAAAAAAAACCAGATTACATAGTCGCAAGGCCTTCCATACATGGGCCACAACCTGGAAGTGCCTCCAAATATACATGCCTATAATCCCATGGAGGCTAAATGCCCAATTAGAGCATAAAAACAAATTGCATAAAAGAGCATTGCTGCACCTAAACACTGAACGACATATTAGAGGAGGACTCAAAATTGCAGTAAGACAAACCATCGGTGTATTTTGCTTGTATACTATCTAATCAAACGCTTTACAACATTTTACTTGGGTTTCGTCCCCAAGCCCCTCACATTCTACGAAATAATCTTCATTTGGAGAAAGAGTTGAAATGTGAATCAATAGTTTGCATAATCCCCGCTTCCACCAAATGCTCCCCTTCCTTATCTCGCTTGTCCTTTTTCGATTTTCTTCCAACCACATGTTGTTTCCCTCCTCGATGCTTCCTCGGTGCGCTTGATGTAATCCCTAAGGGATTACTTCTTGTTCCTCTCCTCCCATCCCTCTCAACCTTGACAACTCTTTCCTCCCTCTCCGTATCATCCTCAATTGCAACCCTAGCCTTCACTAGAATTGACTCCTCCAAGGGCCTAGCCACCCCCTTCCGAGTTCCAAAATTTTCCGGATTGCACATCTTTGTTGGGGCCTCACCCGCGCTACAAGGGAACAACTCCAAATCATCTTGAGCAACCTACTCATGAGAGGGGCAATCCATCCCCCCTTGCATAGCATCCACATCCACCTCACCAGACCCAAATCCCAAGATATCAAACTGATTTTTGAAAGGAACTTCCAAATGCTCCTTACCCTTCCGATCACCAACCTTAGATCTTTTCCTGTTTATAACCACACGAAAACCATCCTCCTCCCCCACTTCCACACCTTTCCCTTGATGGGGCTCCTCCTCTTTCTGCTTCATCTCAGTATTTTTTGGGGCAATCCCTTGCCAAGTGACCATAAAGATGACAACGTCTGCACCTGAAGGGGATCGCCTCATAGTCAAGAGCCTGAACCCGTACCACCTCCCCAATTTGGATGTCAATAGAATCTGGGAGAGGACTGGATATATCTAGCTCCACACAAATCCTAGCATAAGTAGTAAAATTCCTTCTCTTCATAAGATTAGAGACTGAAACAAAGGTCCCTATGGCCTCGCCAATATCTCTAAAAATCTCCTTCCAAAGCTCCAAAGGCAAACAATGAAGTTTGGTCCACATTGGGACAACTAAAGGCAGTTCCTCCGTCGGATTGAACCCTGCGTGCCATAGTTTCATGTATAGCCCTGCTTGGCCCATGAAATAAGGGCCGCCCTCAAAAATTTTATTTCGATCCTCCTCCTTATCAAAAATAACTAAAAAATACCCATTTGCAGAAATAACAATGTCATACTTGCCTTCAGTTTTCTAGTATCACGCTGTCCATCCCTTAATCCTTCTTAGGTCTGCCCTGGTTCCAATGAATCTGCAAATAAGGGCCTTGGCTTGTAAGAAAATTACCTCATTTTCCACCACTTCAGGCTGCACTTGAATCTGTGGTTGCTCCTCCTTGTAACGAAGGCAACCGTTCACCTTTCCGACACCGCCCACTGACATTGAACTCGCTGCACCAGCCCAAGCCTTCTTCAGGGAATCATATGCTCTATCAACTCTGTCAGGGCTAAATGTTGAAGAACCCGCAACCGCCCCCTTAAAGTTCAAAATCGGGTGGTCCCCCTCTCCCTCCATTGACAGTCTTTGCAAAAAATTAAATCTTCATCTCACAATACAGATCCCGCTTAGATCCCACTTCGTCGCAACTGATATCTTTCTTCACAGGTTTGTTCTTCAAATTTTTAATCAATTCTTCTTGCCTTTTGTTTTTGTCTTTAGAAACTTCAAGAGTAAGTAATGCCATATACATTATCCTACCTATATAGGTAATAATAATATAACAGCATCTTTAGAGTCTTCATTTGCTTCAAAAAGTTTTGAACTCAGATAATTATTGAACGCTGCAAAATTTTTATCTTTGGATTCTTCGAAGATTGATTGCAGGTCTTCTGATTTTAGTGATATATCTTTTCGTTCTTCAGTATTCTCTATCATGTGTTGAGTGCAAAGTTTTAGATATTTCAACCTTTCCTTACTTTCTTGAATATTTGTTTCTCCTTTTGTTTGCTTTCTTTCCATGGTAATAATTCTGTAATATTTTTTAGTTCACACACATTTTTCTTCAAATTCAATTATTTTCTTTTGCTGTAGAATTCCATATTGCTACCAAATTAGAAATTTTAACAATTTCAATTTTTTCTTCAATCGATTCTTTTAACTCTTTGTAGAAAACCTTTTGTCTCCAAATTTCTTAATTCAAATGATTTCTTTCTTCAATTCTTCAATCTTTAATTCTTTCTTCAATTTTATCTTCAATCTTCTTTTCTTCAATTAATTCAAGTTTTCGCTTTCTTCAATTTCAATTTCACTTGATTATCATTATTATAATGTTGATTGCTTTATTCATGGTTTTGCACTACAGAAAAGATTCCGCAAGAAATATCAACCTTGGCATTCTCTTGCAAGGCTTGGACTGATTGGACCAATTCTCTATGGAGATATCTACTGAAAATGCTGTGATTGCAGTGATCAGAAGTTGGATGCTGTTTGCTTCTGTCAAACATTTATCATCACCAGCATCATTCACTATATCATTGCTAGTTTTGGAAGCCAGAATCAAATTATCCATTGGAAAAGAATATAGTGCCCAAGCAACTGGATTGCCAACAGAGAGCATTCTTGGAGGGACTAAATTTAGCACATTAGGCTATTACTCTTAATGCCTATATTGTGATTTGAGAGGATGTTTCTATCAACAAGTTTGCTTGCTGCTTTAGATCTAGCCATTCAACTTTCAGACAAAAGTTAGGTACAGGTTCAGCCCATAAAAATCCTGAGATGTGACAAATATTTTTGAGAATTGGAATCTTGATTTCCATCAATATCCTTGCTCATATTCTTCTCAGCAATTTCTTCAAATTGCAACAGCCGCTTCCTCTGATCTTTGATCAAAATAATCTAAAAAAGATACATCTTCAGGAAACTCTTTGTTAGAAGTTTCGTATAAATTCAGATATTGATTGATGAGGATTGACAGACTTGCCACTTCTGTGAGAAACTCTACCATTCTTGGGGCTTGTCCCACAAGGCCTTAAAAGTCTTCTGATACCACTGTTGTGTTCCAAGCCTGGAACCTGAAATGTGCAACTAAAACTAAGCAGAATCTGATCTCAAAATATCCTTTAATATCATTGTTATGTTTTTAACAAGAACTTCTTGTTATGTCTGGAAGAAACTTTTCATCTTAATTCTGAAATTCAGAATCTCCAGATTTGGGATGCTCTTTTAACTGTAAAACTTGTGTAAAAGTATGGCTGAAACCGATAAAAAATATGTTTCAGCGAGAAAAAACTGAAACGGCTTAAATATGAAAATTGCTAGGAGAAAACTAAAATTCTAATATCTGAGGCAAAAACTGGAAAGAGAATTTATAGCTCTCTCTCTCTCTCATGTTAAAAATAGATTAGTAACCGTATTATTTTCAGAAAGATGGAAAAAGAACAACCGTATTATTTCTGGCAAATAACCCAAACAGCATATAAATGTCACAAAGCTTTCCTGAGAAGTTATGAGCGCTAATTCAAACCAATTCCAAGAGCAGTTTGGAATCTGGATGCTGCAATAGCATCACATGGCATGACCACCTCTAACACATAACACCTATTTATAGTCAATTCTCTTTTCTTTATGCATGAATGATAATTATCATAGTTGAAAAACTCGGACTCGACAATTACTCAGCAAGGTTGATTTTGACTTTTACTCGGTAACTTGACCAAAAATCCCCCCCCCCAAAAAAAAAAATATATATATATATACTTAAATACAGAATTAGACCTAGAAGTTAATTTTCAATTAGATTTCATAAAAGTTGTGCAATTATAATTCATGATAATTAAATGATTATCAATGGTCATGAAAAATTAATAAGAATATGACATATTCAGCAGTTTTAAACTGCTTTTTGTTTTCCCTTCCTTGACCTCGAATTGGATGCTTGGATTTGAGCTGACTGTTCCTCAGATACATCTTCGCTCAATGTTGCAGCTTCTTCTGCTTCCCTCCAAATCCTCGATTTTCTTCTTAATGAATGTCAACTCCACATCTTCAACAATCAAATCTAAAATTGGATCCAAGTCATCTAAGCTAATCGCATCGTGTGACCAAGTGCCATCCACTTGTTTGACACAAAACTGAAGATTGTATTGCAAAAAGGTGAGGTCATTGTGGCGCTCTTGGGTCACCTATCATGCTTCATAGTGTATGCTTTCAAATAGAGTCCAATTGCATTCACACCTCGCAGTGCTGCAAGGCTGAATCAAAATGTGGAGTCTTGGAAGATTTGGTGTTCTAGCATCATAATCTTCCCACTACAGATCTATAAAATAGATTTTCTATACATTATAAAGAATTTTGTAAGTTAACTAAAACTATATTTCTAATTTCAAAGAAGGCTTAAATTTTCTTAAATAAAAAGGTTTACCTGGCCGTAAGATTGACCTCGATGAACACAAAATACTGATGAAATAAGCTTTACCCTTAGCTTGTTTGTATGCCTGCAACTTATTGGAGATATGAACTCCTATGTGGTGGTTAGGTATCATCCTAACTATGTGGTTGCAGAGGACATCCATAACTTCGTCATCGGTGTCAAATGTATCATTGAAAAATAATTTGGGGTTCAAGGATTACTCCATTGCATGTATGGCCTGATGGATTTGCCTGTCCATCTTTTATCAATAATATGCCAAATGGGATCAAACTTGTGTCTTATCTCCTCAAATACTTTTGAATGGGCCTTCTTTGTCCTATCCATGGCCTTTTACAAATAACCATTTGCATCTAATCCCCATACACAAGGAGAAGAACCTTGACTTAAGTTTTGCATCTAATCCCCATAAAATAGATTTTCTATACATTATAAAGAATTTTGTAAGTAAACTAAAACTGTATTTCTAATTCAAAGAAGGCTTAAATTTTCTTAAATAAAAAGGTTTACCTGGCCATAAGATTGATCTCGATGAACACAAAATACTGATGAAACAAGCTTTACCCTTAGCTTGTTTGTATGCCTGCAACTTATTGGAGATATGAACTCCTATGTGGTGGCTAGGTATCATCCTAACTATGTGGTTGTAGAGGACATCCATGATCTCATCATCGGTGTCAAATGTGTCATTGAAAAATAATTTGGGGTTCAAGGATTACTCCATTGCATGTATGGCCTGATGGATTTGCCTGTCCATCTTTTATCAATAATATGCCAAATGGGATCAAACTTGTGTCTTATCTCCTCGTAATACTTTTGAATGACCTTCTTTGTCCTATCCATGGCCTTGTACAAATAACCATTTGCATCTAATCCCCATACACAAGGAGAAGAACCTTGACTTAAGTTTTTGTCACTTGAATACTGAAAAACGTCAAAATTAAATTTATTTAAAAATTACAAATTTGAATCTAAATATAGGAATTAGAAATTAAAAATTTAGAAAGCCAAAGGATTGTAAAAAATTGTAAATTTACATTGATTATCTCTTGTGCATTCTTCCAAAAATTGCAGATAAATACTTGCTTGACGACCCTCTCTGCATCTTTCTTGGTATGAAACGATGACCTTAACCATTGCTCGCTCAAAAACATCCTCTTAACAGGAGCCTGTACAACTACAAGGCTTTGCAAGGTGATGAAGCAAGAGGCAAACCAGTCGACACTTGGTCAAATAATGTTCTTTCAGTTAGTGTACTCTCTCATCAAGTGGAGCACCAATCTGTATTTGTAAATGAATCTGGTGATGTTTTTTGCCTCATCAACCACACTCTTCAGCTATAACAATTTACCAATGTCCTTAAGAATGAGGTCAATGCAATGGGTGCACATGGGCTCCAAAATACAATGGAGTACTTCTACTCAAGAAGTTTCTTTGCAGCTACATAAGCTGCTGCATAACCCATCACTACTTTTACAACATTTTCAACTCCCATTTTAACAATCAGCTCCTCCAATAAAATGAAAAAAAGCTCTGCCCTTTTCACCTCTCAGGAGGCATCATCTGACTCGAAGAAGAGCAATGATCTACTTGAAGTCATTAAAAAATCGACAAGGGTACTATTCCTCACATCTATCCACCCATCAGATAAAATGCTACATTTGTTTTTGCTCCATAATGTTTTTAGCTCTTCTACAAGGGCCTGCTGATATACTTTGTTATAGGGGGCTTCGCCTCTCTACCAACTATGGTGATAGCCCTCACCAAAGTATCCCAATAACGACTGTTTGCAACATTGAAGGGCATGTTGCAATAGTATTAAAGATTTGTCACAGCCGTTTGGACTTTTTTATCTTATCCTTTACCCTAGTCTGTATCCCTTCTGTTGTTGTGCTCTCACCTAAGGACTGCTGAATGCATGGGCCAATGATAGACTCTGATTCAATGATAGGGATATTGTCGTAATCGTGGCTCTTGTGTCTGAGTCCCACTCCAACTGCAACTTCAGTTTTTGTCTTGCCTATCTTCTTCTTCTTCTCCTTTTTGGCAAGTAGGGATATCATTTGCCTTGAAATTTCAGGGTCCACACTAGGGCACAACTCTACATTGTGTCCTGCAATCCTTGGGAGATGAAATTTGAGGTGACTGATGCCTCCTCCCTGTTTTTGCCACAATGCTTGCAAATAACCTCATTCAGAAGAGCGCCTTTTTTGTTATGTATCCAGGGCAAATCCCTCCCTGGACTTGGATCGATAGGGCCATTTCTTTCGCTCAAACAGAGAAAAGAGGGGAAGAGAAAATGAAAAGAGAAGAGGCAACCTAAAATTTGATTAAAAAGAGGAAAGTAATATAAGCTAGAGGCACTAGGAAAAGAAATGAGGAAAGAAAGGGGAAAAAAAACCCTAAAATATGCTAAAAAGCTCAAAAACCCTCTGATATCTTTCTCCAAGTTGTGACATCTGCTACAAACTTGATTCCATTAAATTTAGCTTCAAACATGGTGAGAAGTAGAAATAGAAAATTACTGTAGCTTTGATATCTGAAACTTTAATAAACTGAGAGCCTAAAACTGCTATAAACTGAAATCTGAATCTATTGGAAATTTCTGAATTGTTAAAATTAGTACCATCTGGAAAATGTGAACCTAAACTAGTTTTTCTTTCTACCTTTTTTCTTTTTAAATAGCAGAACTTCAACTTGCTGGAAACATAGAAGAAAAATTAAGTCATGAAAGAGGAAAAAGAGAACACAAATGTAGCATTATTGAAATATCGGTCTAGGCAATGTTAGTTGATGTTTTCAAAGATTTTATCTTGGAATTCTACTTAGATTTTCAAGAGTCATATAACATTTTTTGCTCCAAGAATCAGAAATTTTGTGTAGCTGAATTCTTTGTCTACGTCATGTGATTGCCTGCAGTTGAAAAGAGATGACATATGCAGTCTTATGATGCTATTGCTAACTTTCCTCTTAAAACTGTGAGGGCATGATTCATTCTTATATTTAGTTCCCTAGGATTTCCTTATCAGTTTGTTTTTTTAAGTAATCTAATAAAATTTGTATCAATAACATATTTTATAAATGTGTATGCATTCCGGTGAAGTTAGCATTACTTTCTGTTGTTTAGTTTATTTCAATGTGGCAAATCTCAATAAGGCCTTTATTTCAACAGTAATTGATACAAAATTCAATATTCAGATTACTTATGTGAAGTTTCATCTGATTTACAAGACAGTAGATTAAAATATAACAAAGAACTCATTTTTGGGATTTTATAATAGTTCAATACCAGTCTATCCAATAAGCTATGAACGGTTAGTCAGTGAGGGATATATTTGATCAAACTTGTTACCTGGTCATCTATGAGGCAATCTGGGAAAGTAACTATGTATGGGTTTATTGGAGGAGCCTGACTGAGCAAGAGGTAAGATCTGGTGCATTAATTTTTGAAACTTTGCTGGTCGTTTGTGATGTGGAAAACCAAGTTACAAAGTTGAAATTCATGTTAAGTATTGCCATTTGAGAACATGTATGTTTGAAAAGCAAGAAATATATGGGAAAATGAGCTGTGAAATTTGACCTCTTTCTGTAGATCCTTTTTTTTCCTTGCTAATTGGTTATATGGGATTGAAACAGGCCTGCCCCACTTTACAATATCACCATGTTACCATGACATTTCAATGAACCACATAATGGTATTATATTACTATCAAGATTTTAGTTTGGGTCTCTCCATTATGAACACGCATTTTTAACCACTTGAGCTAATGCCATTTGATCATTTTATAGATCTTGAGTTGCCTTCAAAAATGATTTTATCTGGCATTGACTATTTTAGGCGTGGTAGAAAAAATGTAAGGAGCTGCTTTATGCAACAACAATTCTTGACTAAATAAGTTGCAATAACAATGTGTGATTTGTCAGGTAAATGGGCCTGTTAATTTTTCAGAAGCAGCGTGCCTCTCCACAAGAAAATATTTCTTAGTTAGGAAGCCAACTAGCCCTTTCCACATCCATGAGATCACTGAATCATGGAAAGTGAACTTCCCTGTCATGTACACATGGCATCTGCATGAACAGAGGGGCAAGCTTGTTGGATTTTGAGCCTAGAATGGCTATAAGTGCCCTAAGCTTACTGTGAGATCACAGCCTGGCAAACGCAAGATGTGTTTCTTGGGTTATCCGTTACTTGGGTATGTTATTGACGAGTCCTAATTTTACTTGCTGAATACTTTGTATTCATTTTGTTCTAGATATTAAAGAGAGTTACGAAGTAGAGAGTTTTAGCATCTTCTGGGCAATGAAAGTATTGGAATTGTTTAGTCAGGAATTCTGATCCATGGTTGCATGCATGGCAAAGGTCTACAGGATAGAACATGATTGTTACATAACAAATTTGTTTGTTGTCCTGGGTCCTTTTTGATGTAAATTAATAGGATTGCCCTTGAAAGGGTGTGGCTTTTTGCTTTGAGGTGTTATTGAAGGTTTTGCAAAGCCCACATGAATGGCTACCAGCTTGGGCTATTGGGAGGATGCCTAGCATTGGGGAACCTTTTATAGTCTAAATATATTTGACGGTAATGGACGCTTAAGGGTGTCATTTATAGTAGTGTCCCTGGGCCATCACCTACACATCTATATGCTACATTCAAATTTAAGAATTTTATATTTATTTTACAGTGAGTATTCATTTACCATGACCTTTCCAGGCATTACTTGGGACAGTGCACTAGCCAGTTGAATGGTGCCAGATAATGTATTTTAAATTGATTTGTCATGAGATCTAAGATTTTGCTGATTTAGTTCTGCTGAAGTTGGCTTAAATATAAATTTATGTTTGGTCTATGTATGCAGATGGTGAAATTAGTCTTCATTAGTTTCTGTAGCCATTTGTGGGTTATGGTCTGCTTTACCCTAAGCTTCAAAGACTATGTCTGTCTTTTGTAATATTTGTACCATGCACATGAATTAAAATGAAATACCAAAGGAGGGGAACCTAAATTAGAGCATGAGTAGATGATATTCAGAAATGAGATTTGATTTGCTTGTGATTTTACTATGGTTTTATTTTCATAAGGCCATTTCAGAGACCTCACCTAATAATTTGGATTTGAGAATTTTAAATTATATATAGGCAGATGTTGATATTAATTCTACATGTTCATCTCTTTCTCTGCAGATTGAAAAGTGTATTGGCCAGAGGCTGTCAATCTAGGAGAGGGAAGAATAGCAAAGGATACTCCTTTTGACATTGTACACTTTGGTTGTATATGATTTAGTGTGCAATTTTGAGAGGCTTAGATGAAATATCTTAAGGTTGATTACTTGCTTTAGGTGTTATGTTCTATTTTTCAGACTGAAAGCAAATGTAAAATTTATGAATTTGTGTATCTGTAGGTTACATGTAATATGTACTAGAATTAAAAATTTCTAACTATTTTATAAATCAGTATGGTCAAATTGGGACATGCTTCGGTCTCTTTGCAAGATTTCACCACTTTGCCCAAAGTTAGAACCAATGCTCCCACAAGAGAGCTATGCCAAAAGAATATACATGTGGTTAGATGAGCAAAAGGAAGAAAAACAACCTTTGCGATGCTCTATTGTTCCAGAGTGAATTGAACCAGTTTCCCTTTGGCCAAGAAGAAAAGATCCCCACCTCATCATAGCTTTAGAGCTGGATATGAATGTTTGATTAATGAAGACTATTACTCTGCCTTGGACATAAATTTTCCTCATTGGTTACATGAGTTCTGTTGTTTAACTCTCGCAAAAATGAGATGTACAGGTAATCATAACAGCAATAGAAGTTTTACATGGTAAGAATATTTACAAATTTTATTTCTTTCAAGATTCTGGTGCTTTTATCTAAAATGACAAAATCTACGTTGACTCGATTATTCACTGCTTATATTCAATATAATTCACCTTATATATTCAAGAGATGAATGGAAAGGTGTTATACATGCAAAAAAATTCTTCAAAAAGTGGCAAATGATGTGTGTGCGCAAAGGACGAGATTTCAAACATGAATTTGAAATTTGAAGATAATTTAAAATTTCTTCATACTTTGTCAATATTATAACTAAAGGTTTTTATATAAATGACATATAAGCATTTAGGTTTTTATATATTTAATGCATGTATGTATAAGGTTTTTATAACATCTATGTTTTGTAGAGTAATTATTTTGTTATATATTTTTTGGATTCTTTTATGGTCATTTAAGATTAAACTTAACTTGTTTTTTTTTTTTACATATTTACATGAAGGCAAATTTGTTTGTTATAGTTATATTACATACCTTGGAATTAGTATGTATTATACTAAAATATTCTTTAAATATAAGGATGAACAAATGTGTTGTGTATATCTCATATGTAAATTATGATGATTCTATTTGTTCTATAGAATATATTACTATTGATATCTTTTTCCCAGGAGTTCTCTTCTTAAATTTATATTAAGTGAATTTTGTTTTTAAAATGATTTTAGTTTCTTGTATATTTATAACTTGAGTGGGTCCAATGATGAAAGCTTGGAACTTTAAAGAGGTTTAACATTTGAATCTTGTGGGAGTAGGGTTATACATCATGCTTTGCTAACCAAAGTATGGTTGGATAGTCATATATTGGGTAAACAACATCCTCTGTAAAGATCGTCTCATATATTTACTAAAATGTTTTTTAAATATAAGGATGAACAAATGTTTTGAATGTGTTGTGTATATGTCATATGTAAATTATGATGATTCTATTTGTTTTATAGACTATATTACTACCGATGATATGTTTTTCTTAAGAGTTTTCTTCTTAAATTTATATTAATTGAATTTTGTTTTTAAATTGATTTTAGTTTCTTGTATATTTATAACTTGAGTAGGGTTATACATCATGCTTTGCTAACCAAAGTATGGTTGAATAGTCATATATTGGGTAAACAATGACCTCTATAAAGATTGTCTCATATATTTACTAAAATGTTTTTTAAATATAAGGATGAACAAATGTTTTGAATGTGTTGTGTGTATATACCATATGTAAATTATGATGATTCTATTTGTTTTATAGAATATATTACTATTGATATGTTTTTTCTAAGAGTTCTCTTTTTAAATTTATATTAATTGAATTTTGTTTTTAAATTGATTTTAGTTTCTTGTATATTTATAACTTGAGTGGGTCTAATGATGAAAGTTTTGGAACTCTAAAGAGAAGGTCTAACATTTGAATCTCATGGGAGTAGGGTTATACATTATGCTTTGGTAACCAAAGTATGGTTGAATAGTCATATATTGGGTAAACGTCTTCCATAAATATCGTCCCGTATAACCCATGGTCTCGGAGTAGGGTTATACATCATGCTGTGGTAACCAAAGTATGGTTGGATAGTCATATATTGGGTAAACAACGTCCTCCATAAAGATCGTCCCATATAACCCATGGTCTCATAGATGTTAAAAACTACTTTACCTTTATACAAACTGAATGGACATGATAGTGGAGACTTTGGAACTTTGAATAGAGATTTAAGGTTATACTCTTAATTGATAGTGGAGACTTTGGAACTTTGAATAGAGATCTAAGGTTATACTCTTACTGGGGTAAGGTTGTACACTATCCTTCGTTGAGAGTATGATTGGATAATCATGTATTGGATAAACAACATCCTCTATGACGGTCATCTCATATGGCATATGGTCTTGTAAATAATAAAAACTATTTTACCTTTTTACATGTATGAAATGAAGAATTTAGTTTGGTTGGAAGTATTTACTTATATCTTAACTTTTGTTGGACCTAAAATCTAATTTGCAATGCATAATGGTACACATAATTTTAATATATTATTGCATAAATAATTTGCATAATTGTATTTTTGTATAAATCATATCTATAAAAACATTAATTATTTTATTATTTATTGTTATAGTATATAATTTACGCTATTTAATTACAATATATAATTTCAATTTAGAAGATATTAAGTTTTGTTGGACATAAAATCTAGTTTGCAATGCATAATGGTACACAAATAATTTTAATATATTATTCCATAAATAATTTACATAATTGTATTTTTGTATAAATCAAATCTATAAAAATATCAATAATTTTTAAAATTTTGTTATAGTATATAATTTACACTATTTAGTCGTAAGCTTTTGATGGTAAATACTTAATGCAAAATAACCACAAGATCTAAAATAAGGATGCTATATCAAATATAAGATAATGGCAATATTCTAAACATATAAAACTCATAAATAACTTTTGCAACAACTCATAAAATTGCCATTAACAAATGCTCATGAAAATAGTATTTTGATATAGAATGGAGATATCAAATACATCACACTTTCACACACTCTCACGCTACATTGTGCTATTACAATGTATCATTACATTATGTTCTTACATTCACATAGACACATATATAATGGAATGTGGCTCTTCATATGGAGTACTCTTGGCCTTCACCCTTCTTGAGACTCTTCACTCTTACATAATGGACACATGTACACTCTTATATAATGGACACTTGTGCACATCTACACTCATCAAACTTGCACACTTAACTACAAGACACTTGTGCATTTCTTGCACATTATTACATTACATAAAATATAACTCACACTAACCTAAGACATTCTCCTAATCTAAAGATGTACCCAAGGTGGTACATTAGCATGCACCAAATAATGTAATATATTCCAACGCCCCTTGTATTACATTATTTGGTTATTGAAGACTTTAGTCTTCAATACGAGTCTTCATCTTGTAGGTACTTTTTAATCTGATCAGATTCATGTTCTTTGATCTGTAAAAGATCTTGTAGTGCAATCTTTTGTTGTCCTCTCATTTTTCTTCGTCTGAATTTTGTATTCACCCATAAGTTTCCATGGTAGACCGATTTCTTGTTTCTTGTAGTTTGTCTCTCAAGAAAATCATCATTATTATTTTGGACATTACAAGCTCTTGTGAAAACTAATAGAATATAAAGAATATTTTTCATTGTTGATTTGATCCAATGACTTCTATCTCATTTTACCTTTTAATAGAACATTTATTCTTTCTCTTCACATACTTGAATTCTACTGTTCTTCCACTTTCAATTAGTTTAGTTACTGAAATGAGATTTGTGGACAACCTTGGTACATACATAACATCATGTAACACAAAATGTGTGAAAGATATACTAGGTGTTATGCATCCATTTCCATGAATTGGGTACTTCTTTCCATTTGTCAGTTTTAGACCAAAGTTATTTGTAACCTCTAAACAGTCAAACCAATGTAGGTTTCTTGTCATATGATGACTTGCCCCAGAGTCAATAAACCAAGTATCCTTTCCATATTGAATTGTAGAATTATCCTTTTGTGAGATGATTTTACATTGCTGATAGGGAATATGAAAAGTGCTTTGTCCTTGCATTTTATAATGATATGTCCCTCTTGCTAATTTATCCATAATTCTTTTGCTTTGAGTAATAAACCTTTCAGTTCTTTGGATCTTTAATGTCAACTACCTTATGACTCCCTAGTTATAAATTATCAAATATTAGTTTTGATAAAAACTTCAATTCCTATGTTTTGTAGAATACCTTGTATCTCCCTAGTTTGACTTATCAAACAATAGTTTTGACACAATTTCAATTTTCAAATTTTGTATCTTTAATTTTGAAAGAGAGACTGGATATCAATATAATTTCCAACTTTCTAAATTCTAAGTTGAACCCCTTTTATCTCCCAAATTTTAATAATATGGTTTCTAAATTTCAAAAACCTATGTTGGTGTTGAATTCCTTATAGCTCCCTAATTAGAAATTTAGAAAACAAAGATATTTGCAAATTCAATATTCCTATTTCGATGTAGAAATCCTTATTCCTCCAAGTTAAACTATTTACAAATATTTCAATGTAACTTGAATTTCAAATAGAATAAAATAATTCAAAAAAATTTCAAATTAAATTCTTCTCACTTCAAAAATCTTTCAAATCATTCAATAAATCTTCTAAGGTTATAATTCATCAATTCATTACCTTATTCCTCCATTCATTCAATTAATCTCAAACATAATAGATTAATTAATCTTAACCTTAATAATAATATTCCTTATGCCTCCTTAACCTTTGCAAAAATCAAATTAATTTAAATGTTTTATATACCTCCTTGTATATGGCGTGCTACAATTTTGGTTTGCTCCTCATGAGACTTTTCAACTCTGCAACCTACACTCTATTTCAGGCGCTCTTCTCCAAAAATGAACTCTTCAAACTTTAATACAAACATTTTCTCTCTCCAATGTATTTAATGCTCCTCCTTGTGTATGGCACTCACTAATTTCAGTCTTCAAGACTTTGACCTTCCTCTATGTGCTTGTTGGATTCTCTGACAATCAATATACAACGCTCCACACACTTGCTCCACTCTCTTCTCTCACGTATATTCCTTCTATGACATGTCCCTCATGCACTTATGGATACAAGGAGATGTTTCACTTTCCTGGTGATGGTTGGAGCTACCTTTTGTGTTGTGACACTTGGAAAATTAACTCTTCACTTCTTTATGAATACATTCTGTCCTCTCCAAGTGGCAATTAGGTCAAATGGTTGGTGCTTCTCCTCCTTGTAACACCTTTTCCTCCTCTTGGTAACACTCCTCTTCTCCTCTACGCTTGATAACACTCTTCTTCTCCTCTACACTTGGCAGCAACTTCAACTCTTCACCTCCAACATTCTTAATGCTCTCTACTCTTCAATTCTTCAATGCTCAACGTCTTCTTTCCAACATATCTTCAGCAAATGACTATTTGAATTCCTCCTGATGATGTTTGGTTTTCTTCCAATGATTCACTCCAAACGACACATGATTTTGATGCTCTCCAAAAACTCTTTGTAATGGTGCTTGCTCTTAGCTTTGGTGGCTCCTCCTTGAACTCGATGGCTTCTCCTTGAGCTTGGTGGCTCCTCCTACAAACAACACTCCTCACTCGGTGATTTTACTACTCAATCTAGCGGCTCCACTTCTCAACACGGTGGCTCTTGCTCCTTTGCAAGGTGGTTCTATCTTTCCATGATAACTCTCTCTATCTACCCTTTATGGTTCTCCTTTGGTGGTGCTTTCACACTTCCTTGGTGGCTCTTCCTTCTCTGCATACCTTTGTGATCAGTTTGTTGCACTATGTTGCACTTCCTTTCTTGGCTTTCTGCACTATGTTGTTTGGTTTTTGAAACTTGGCTCACCTTTGCACTTCTATTTGACCAATGGTGCTTTCAAAAAATAGCATTTATATTATGCTCTCAAATCTGAATTTTCTTCTCCTTATCACTCCTTTTTTCAAGCAATCTTTAACTTCACTTTTGCTGTTGTATTTTGTAGGTTCTAAAATGACAAAGGTGCCTCCTTCCTTAAATTGGAGACACTCAACTTAAACTTTCTTTTTTCTGGTTTAAAATACTTGAATATGCAGCTTTTAATACTTGAAATAGAACAACTAATATATCTTCAATTTACAAACTTTTTTGCTCACCTTTATGCTCTCTAAGCTTGCTGCCCAAATTCATAAAATTGCAGCTCCTTTGCTTCTTGAAAATGTTGCTCAAAATTTACCTTCTTCTCCTTCAAAGTATGTTGTTCGAAACTCTATAATTTGTAGCTCTAATTGCTGCCAATATACTATCTCAAAACTTCTCCTTTCTTCTTCCAAAAGGCTGCCAAGAAACTCTAAAATTTGTAGCTCAAATACTTCTTCAAATGCTATCCAAAATACAACTTTATCTCCTTCAACTTGCTGCCTTAAATTGTAGTCAATTCCTCCTTCAAATAGCTATCCAAAAACACTTCTAAATCTGCCCAAATTTTCTCCAATTTGCAGCTCTTCTATCTCCTTCTAATGCTGCCCAAAAATGCAATCAAAAACTCTTCAAATGCTGCTCCAAAATTCTGATTTCTTCTCCTCTATCTTGCTGTCCTAAAACTCTTCAAATTTTGCCCTAAAAATCTACAATCTTCTTCTTCAAAAATCAGCCTTCAAAACTTTAATGGTTGTCTCCAAAAATATCAATTTGTGGCCTCTTTCAATCTTCTTTCTCCTCCTTAGCTTTCACTGAATTCTATCTTCAAATTTGGCCTCTTTGTTGGCCTCTTCTTCAAGAATTTGAATGTCTTGAAGTCTTCAAAAAATACTTTCTCAAATTTGGCAAACTTCTTGCCAAAAATCTTCTCCTTGAATTAGTTTCACAAATCCTTTTGGGCTTGTTGTTGAATGTCAATAATTTTTTCCCAAATTTGATGTGACTACCTCTTTTTAGGAGTTTCTTCCTCTTGCAATCTTCTACTTCAAACTTTCTTCAAATCTTCTCCAATGGCCACTTCTTCAACTTCTCAATAGGGCTTCTCTATTCTCCTTTTTTCTCCTTCCAAATTTTCTTGAAACCTCTTCTCTTGGGCTTCTATCTCCTTTCTCAAATCTGCAATGGGGACCTCTTCTCTCGGGTCTCCTCCTCAAACTTCAATAGGGCTTCTCTGGCCTCTTACTCTCTTCTTCCTTCAATATGGAGTCTTCAATCTTCAATCTTCTATGGGGACCTCTTTCTTGGGTCTCCTCAATCTTCAATATTCAATGGGGACCTCTTTCTTGGGTCTCCTCAATCTTCAATCTTCAATCTCCAATGGGGTCTCTTTCTTGGACCTCCTTAATCTTCAATGTCTACTCTTTTGTTGCAACTCAAAACTAATCCCTGCATGAGGAAAGCACATAGAATTTCAGGCAATTGAAGGTGAAATTATTCTCTATCCATTGTAGGAAGCTTCTCAACTTTTGAGAACTAATTTTCTGCAACAAAATCTTAGACAACAACAATCAAATACATCCAAATCTCCAAAATTTTGAAATCAATAAACTTCACTAGTTATCCTTCAATCTAGTGGAAAGAAATCTATGTTGAGTCCTAGTCTTCACAAGTTTTTCTACAACCCTGTGGAAAGACTCTAGCCAAATTGCAACTTCCAAATTCTATAAATGAAATATCCCTTGTGGCTCTCCCTATCTCTTATCAATCTCCCTTATGGCTCTGATACCACTATTAGCTTTTGATGCTAAATACTTAATGCAAAATAACCACAAGATCTAAAATAAGGTTGCTATATCAAATATAAGATAATGGTAATATTCTAAACATATAAAACTCATAAATAACTTCTACAATAACTCATAAAATTACCATTAACAAATGCTCATAAAAATAGTATTTTGATATAGAATGGAGATCTCAAATACACCATACTTCCACACACTCTCACTCTACATTGTGCTATTACAATGTATCATTACATTATGTTCTTGCATTCACATAGACACATATATAATGGAATGTGACTCTTCATATGGAGTACTCTTGGCCTTCACCCTTCTTGAGACTCTTCACTTTCCTACTCTAAGGACACATGTACACTCTTACATAATGGACACTTGTGCACATCTACACTCATCAAACTTGCACACTTAACTACAAGACACTTGTGCATTTCTTGCACATTATTACATTACATAAAATATAACTCACACTCTAACCTAAGATATTCTCCTAATCTAAATATGTACCCAAGGTGGTACATTAGCATGTACCAAATAATGTAATATATTCCAACATTAATTACAATATATAATTTTAATTTAGAAGATATTATAATGCTTGTTATAGACTGTAATGTTTATATAAGCTAAGTTTGACCATTGATTTTTTTCCCTCTAATCTATGTTAATAAGTGAATTGACATACAATTTTCTAAACTTCTATAGTGTCCCTATAGGGATACTCCACATGTATGTTGCTGGTGTTTCCTCTCGGTGATTTGAGTTTGAAACATGGGGAGGGAGGCCCCTTGTTGCCATGCCCCAACGAGTATGACCTCTAGTTGTGCCACTCGTCGTATTCTGTATTACTTAAAAAAACTTCTATAATGCTTGTTTTTATATTTATCAAACATAACCTTTTGAAGTTAGTAGGAAAACACTAATATGAAATTTATATATTTTTTTGAATGTAATTTAAATATATTTTTTCTATCTTTTGAACTGATCTCGATATGGATACTTGCTTTGTTAACATTGTATATTTAGAGTAAATGCTACCATTGATGCATCAGTTGAGGAGAAAAAACTTCAAAGAAGTTGCATATTGGGTGGCAAACACTAAAAAAGGACTTTTGCGAAGTCAATTGTTGTAGAAAATGTATAGTGTCTTCTCTTGGTGATTACATATAAGCAAATCTTGATTTGTAGCCATTCACAAGACTAATATTTTATTCTTTAAAGTTTGAAATTTTATATAAGTTATATGATATAGTTTTTAGGACATACAAGATCCTTATTAAATGCATACTCTACCATTATGACATTACTTAAAGTCAAAGCCAAACACTATTTTAGTTCATGCATTAGTTATTTGCATCTATGTGAGTTTATAAATTTTATTAGGAATAGGTTGCATGTAATTCATGCTTTAAGGTTTAAGATTCAAAATGGAAAAAATGAATATTGGTTTTGTAAAATGATTTTAAAAATTAGTTTATCTTTTTTTTTAAGTGATGTTAATATAATAATAATTTTCTAAATTGTTTTTAAAGTGTTGTAGTTTTGGTTGGTACAAGCATATACTAATCATGTAGACATTAATTATTAGGGTAGATAAGTGTATAGGAAAAAAACCACACTTTGAATTGATTAGAATATAAAAATTATAATATTTATGTTTACGCATGATAATTAAAATAGCTATATAAAATAAAATGTCTATTATCAAATATCTATCTATTCATAACAAAAGTTACATAGATGGTAGAGTGTGCTCCTCAATGTATGTAATACATTGGCAGTTTGATATAAGCTTTATTTTCAAAATAAAATCTTCAACTTTAAATATTTTTTAATTATTAATGATAAAAAAAATATTTCAAAGATTTGTATAATATATATTTTTGAATTAACTTAATAATTTAACAATAGTTGCTTGACATGGTCATACGATTTTATTATATAAGGAAATGAGATATTTATTTTAGAATTTCTTATGTATTTGTGTTTGCATTAGCCCTTTGGGACATTTATGAAATCAAGTGGCAAGGGTTCCTTAAACCAATCAAATTTGACAAGTCTTTAAGTTCTATTGATTGACTATGTAGTCATGAGATTTTATTTTATAATGAAATAAAATATTTATTTTACAATCTCTTATGTCTTTGTGTTTGCATTAGTCCTTTGGAACGTTCATGAAAATCAAGTGGCAAGGGTTCCTTAAACCGATCAACTTTGAAAGTCTTTAAGTTCTATTGATTGACTACATGGTCATGAGATTTTATTATATAAGAAAATAAAATATTTATTTTAGACTCTCTTATGTCTTTGTGTTTGCATTAACCCTTTAGAATGTTCAAGGAAATCAAGTGGCAAGGGTTCCTTAAACCAATAAACTTTGACAAGTCTTTAAATTCTATTGATTGACTACGTGGTCATGAGATTTTATTATATAAGGAAATGCTATATTTATTTTAGACTCTCTTATGTATTTGTGTTTGCATTAGCCCTTTGGGATGTTCAACTTCATGAAAATCAAGTGGCAAGGGTTCCTTAAACCAATCAAATTTGACAAGTCTTTAGGTTCTATTGATTGACTATGTGGTCATGAGATTTTATTATATAAGGAAACGATATATTTATTTTAGATTCTCTTATGTCTTTGTGTTTGCATTAGCCCTTTGGGACGTTCATGAAAATCATGTGGTAAGGGTTCCTTAAACCAATCAACTTTGACAAGTCTTTAAGTTCTATTGATTGACTAAATGGTCATGAGATTTTATTATATAAGGAAATAATATATTTATTTTAGGCTCTCTTATGTCTTTGTGTTTGCATTAGCCCTTTGAGACGTTCATGAAAATTAAGTAGCAAGGGTTCCTTAAACCAATCAACTTTGACAAGTATTTTAACTTCTATTGATTGACTACATGGTCATGAGAATTTATTATATAAGGAAATGATATATTTATCTTAGACTCTCTTATGTCTTTGTGTTTGCATTAGCCCTTTGAGACATTCATGAAAATCAAGTGGTAAGGGTTCCTTAAACCAATCAACTTTGACAAGTCTTTAAGTTATATTGATTGACTACATAGTCATGAGATTTTATTATATAAGGAAATGAAATATTTATTTTATAATATCTTATGTCTTTGTATTTGCATTAGCCCTTTGGGACGTTCATGAAAATCAAGTGGTAAGGGTTCCTTAAACCAATCAACTTTGACAAGTCTTTAAGCTCTATTGATTGACTACATGGTCATGAGATTTTATTATATAAGGAAATAAAATATTTATTTTAGACTCTCTTATGTCTTTGTGTTTGCATTATCCCTTTGGGATGTTCATTAAAATCAAGTGGTAAGGGTTCCTTAAACCATCAGCTTTGACAAGTCTTAAAGTTCTATTGATTAACTGCATGGTCATGAGATTTCATTAAATAAGGAAATGATATATTTATTTTAGACTCTCTTATGTCTTTGTGTTTGCATTAGCCCTTTGAGATATTCATGAAAATAAAGTGGCAAGGGTTCCTTAAACCAATCAACTTTGACAAGTATTTAAGTTCTATTGATTGACTAAATTTTATGGAAGATATTTTAAAATTATGTGATGTTAACATTTTAAAATACATTTTCAACAAAAAAATATATTTATTTTTAGCAAGAAACCCCTTGTCAAAATGTAATTAGCATTCTTGTGGGAGGACCTTCTAAAATAAAATTCTGAACTTTTTACCCCCCCTTCTTTGTGATTGGGGAGGTTTAGCACTTTTGCTTTCATTCTTTGGCTGACTCAACACTAAAGGAAAGAGGATTTTCTGGATTCCATTTGCAATATCCTCCTCAGTGCCCCATTCTTCTTTGTTCAGTTGCTGACGTCCTACTTCTTATTTTGTCACTTCCAACATCTATGGGGGACTTTTTGGAACTTCTTGTTTGTTTAGGACTAAATTTTTTTGGAACTTCTTGTTTGTTTAGAACTGAACTTGCAAGGAGAAATATGTTCTAAAATAGAGCTAGAACTCCCAATGATGAACTATTCAGGGATAAGGTAGGGACTCCCGAACTCAACTTCCTTATGGTTCCTAGTGGGAGACTCTAAGGGAGGATGAGATGGTCTAGACCTTGATGGAGAATCATCAATGTTGGATCTCCTATGACTAGGATGTTCAGATTCAGGGAATAGAAGGCTATCTCTGTCTTCTTGATCAAGAATGTTTGAATTGGAAAGAATATGGAATCTATTGGGGAAGGCAAATAATGAGCATACCTTGTCTTGATCAGAAGCTGAAGGAGAGGTGATGACTTGTTTCCCTTTATCAGTGGAATGAAGAGGGCCTTGGCTTCCCATTCCTACGGGTGGTTGCCAAGGACCATTTCCTTTGTGGTTAAAGGACTTTACATTTCTAAACTATCTGGTATACCCTTTAGATGCTAGGTTTTTTTCCCTTGAAATCGATTAGGAGGAGCTTCCCTCCTGGGAAGGTCTTTTCTTGGTTGCTTGTTGAGGTATCTCTTTCCAAAATTTAAAGACTTAAAAATTGGGTACTGATTCATGAGATGCCCTTGGATGTGGCATTCCACACAAAAATTAGGTTTATTCTCATACTACAAGGGTTGATGATGGTAATAGGATCCATACTTGAGATCAGCAAAGGTAGGGAGTTCAGAGTCAATATTTGCGTTGACACAAATCCTAACATGAATCATTCGAGTATGGGCTAAAGTTACAGGGTCAATAGCAACCAACTCTCCAAAAAATCTGGTGATTCCTTGAAGGATATCCTCATGCCATAAATGAAAGGGAAGGTTAGGCATCCGAACCCATATGGGATCAAAATTAATACTCTGATTGTCAGGATGGAAATCTTCAACCCACCTACAAAGAAAAATGCTTCTTCTACCAAGGAACCATGGTCCTCCATATAGTATATGAATAACATCATCATGGTTGCTTAATATAATGGTAAATAACCCTTTGGAAAGAGCCATAATATCCATGCTACCAAGAGTCTTCCATTTTGAAAAGGCCCACCATCGGATGGTTTCCATGTCAGGTCTTCCTTCGATAAATTTCTCGACGAGATAAAAGGTCTCCATTGAGAGATAGTTGGACATTATGCTCTTAGGAATGGATAATTCCCTACCTTTAGGAATAAGGGTTGAGGAAGATTCCTTTGTGTGGTACCATCCACTAGCAATAACTTCAACGAAGGATAATTCCTTGGGTTTTTCATGAGTGGGTCCCTCGATAGTGCCTTGGGGAAGGGGCACTTTATCAGATGCTTCCTCTCCCCAAAGACCTTCAACACATTCAAACATCTTTTCTTAACCATACCATACATATTATGGATCCCTTGAGACAATCCCTAAACTAGGTTCCTCGTGACCATCCTTCCCACCTCCAAAAATTTGAATTTCGGAGTTCCCGCTTGAACTGTTCCTGATCGCTTCAATATGCAACATCTCCGCTATTCAAAGAGCAAAATCATAAGTTCCAAATGAAATTCCTCTCATGGAATATGAGAGGGCTTAATGGACTAGCCAAATAGAGACTTTCTAGTTCATATAGAAAGGATTTAAAACCTAAAATTTTCATTATGCAAGAAACTAAGATTTATGAGATTGCTTCCATCAAAGTCACCAAGAAAATTTGGAAGCAAGGTGAAGCCACCTTTAGTCATGCTATAGGATCTTTCGAAGGTTTTATGTGCATTTGGGGCCCAACAAGGATTTAAGGCAGAATGATTCACTCAAATGATAAAATAACCAACATCCTATTTCATGATAAGGACCGTGACACCACTTGGATCCTGTCCAATATCTATGCTCCCAACACACCTTCAGGTAGAGCTTGCCTCTAGGAGACTTTAAGCAATTTGAAGAATTCCTTCTATAATATTCCTTGGATATTTGTGGGGGACCTCAGATGTACCACAAGGGCTCAGAGAACTCAAGACTTAGGGAAAACTTGTTGGCTTGGAACCTTAGGGATATTGCTTTTTGACATTGAGATGTGACCAAAGGGATTAGGTACCTTTGAAGCTTTTTGAAATTGAGATGTGACCAAAGGGATTAGGTACCTTTGAAGATTTTTGAAATTGAGATGTGATCAAAGGTATTAGGTACCTTTGGTGATTTTTGAAATTTGAGATGTGACTAGAGGGATTAGGTATCTTTGGTGATTTTTGAAATTGAGATGTGACCAAAGGGATTAGGTACCTTTGGAGATTTTTGAAATTGGGATGTGACCAAAGGGATTAGGTACATTTGGAGTTTTTTTTTTGAAATTGAAATGTGACCAAAGGTGTTAGGCACCTTTGGAAATTTTTGGAAATGAAATGTGACCAAAGGAATTTAATTTCTTTGGAGCTTTTTGGAATTGAGATGTGACCAAAGAGATTTGGTACCTTTGGAACTTTTTTGAAATGAAATGTGACCAAAGGGATTAAGTACCTTTGGATTTTTTTTTTGTTTGTTTTTTTTGTGAGGAAGGTGTGATACCTTAAGCATCCTCTATTTATTTGATGATTGATGGTGTGAGTGACTGGGAGGATGTAATATCCTGAGAAACCCTAGTATACTTGATGATTGAGATGGTACCATTGTACTGATCAGATGGATTAGACGAACCATTTATAGGAAAGAATTTCCTATAAATAAGATCTTGGACAATGTCTTTAAATGCATAACAATGGTTGATGTCATGGCCTGCTTGTTGATGATAAGGATAGTACAAGTGCTTATTATAATTCTTTCCATGTGGCTTGTTAAGATCACTTGATTTGATTTCTAGAAGTACAATCTCTTGTGCTTCATAAAGCCTTTGAAAAATGGTTGAATAAGATTTTGAAAGCACCGTGTAGTCTTGACGGGGATTTGTAGGATGCTTTGTGTGTTTATCTATTTTTTTTGGATGTTGAATTTGTGGTACAGTAACCTGAGATGTGGATTGTGGAGCTAGATGTTGTATATGTTGTGGTTGCTGACATGGATGATGATGAAATTGAATATGACTCAACTATAACTTAATGTTAGTGAGTTGAGTTAAAATCTATTGCAAAATTAAAGTGTGTTGATAATTTGATTGTAAGCCTTGATTTACTTGTTGAGTGTATTGATATGTGGTGGATGAATTGATGAATGGATGATATTGAGTGTGTTGTTTATGGTGTGATGAATTGGAGGGTGTGAATTAAAATTGATGATGATGAGGTTGATGAAGGAATGATTGGGAATGAAGATAAGGAGCTAATGTATGAAGAATTTGGCTAGGTTGGCTTATGGGAATAGAATGTGTATGGGTTGGCAATGGTGTTAAAATGGAAACCACAGAAGATTTTTGTACCCAAGATGGACTTTGGATAACAAATATGGGCTAAGTGGAAACAGTTTGAGGCTTAGGTTTGATCACCTAAACTTACTGTTGAGCGTTATGTTGCTTCTTAAGCAATTTATTTATATGTTCCCATATCTCATGTATTTCCATATCGATGGTTGATGGAATGGATATGGATGGGATTGATGAGGTAGGTGGGGGATAAGTTGCAATGGGAATTACTACTTGATGGGAGACACTAGATGGCATGGATGTGGACACTTGTGAAGCAACATTAACATGTGCTTCATATAAGGGGTTACCATAGACTGAGGTGTATGAGGATGGGATGGATGTGCTTTGGGCACATGATGATTGGGGTATGGAAAAATATTGGGAAGGTGCAATAGATACCTCTAAAAGAGGGTTATTATACACCTAGGTAAAACTTGAAGGATAGGAGAAGATAATTTCTTGTTGTAAAGAAGGATCATGTCTAGGTGGGTTAGGGACTGACTCTAAGATATAGTTAGTGGATTTCAAAATAGCTTCCACTTGTGCCATGTCTATATGGATGATGTGGTGATCAAAGGTAGGTGAAGATGATTCAATTTGCGGAATGGCCATATGGAATGATTGTGTAGATGATATAGTGTGTGAGGGACCCATAGACAAATCTGAATGAATTACCTGTATCACACTAGGGAGATTGATCATGAAAGTGGTAGTGGAAGGTGATGATGAAAACTCCATTGCTGAAGTGGTTTGATTGGCAGATATTTGATTCATTATTTTAGTTTTATTTCTTGTTAATACCATAAACTAATGAACCAAATATAAAATATGCTGGAAAATGAAATGCGAAATAAAAAACTCACAAAATAAAACAGGCAATCCAATCCTATGTTTATACAACAAAATGTGTCTTACCTCTTTCTTTTTTTTGTTATCTCATTTTAATGTTTTTTTTTGGTTTTGTGTGTTATGATGCACTAATCTAAATTAAAATGGGTAAAAACTATGGCTAGGATGGGCAATGAGATTTTTACTGGTGATGAAATCTAGCAAGTTTGTTTAGGGGTATCCTAAGGTGTCTAAGGGTAGAGATTGGTGTATGGAGATGAAACCCAACATCACCAGATCTCAAGCAATGGTTGGTGATGAAATCCAACACAAATTTTTTTAAAGTGATGCATGTTGTGTGTGATTCCTTTTAATATTTCTAGTTTTTATGGTGTACACATAATGTTAGGAATAACTAATTTCATGAGTCTAAATTAGAAGCCAACACCAAAAATATTAATTTATCCAAAAGAAGTAGAGTACACCGCTTAATACCACTCTCTAAATAGAGGAGGTTTCGTCTACTCTTCCACCTTGAATCACCAAATGTGGGGGTACTTTCAATATACTAATGTTGTTCCTACTTAGACCAGGAAAAGAAGAAATTCCTAACCCTAAAAATATAGACTATTTCATGCAATTAACAATTCATATGAAAACAAAATGTAGGATTTTAATTTGCAGCAAACCAAAAAACATGAAACTTTTATTAAAAATGTGAAATTTGTGAATTAATATGGATGCAAAAACTATTATAATGCCTAAAATGCAGATTAAAATATTTGTTTTTAACATATTATTAATGATGTCATTTTTAGTCGTAAATCTGTAAAAACATGAAAATACGTAAAACAGAGAGGTTAAGGTTTTAAAATAAACTTATAGATAAGCCTACGTATTTTTATTCCTCGATGTAAAATGCCTCTGGATGCCTGTGAAATGCACCTGGGAATTTACTGAATGTCCCACGAGTACTACAGGGCATCTACGCACCTTATGCAACTTCTACAATTTTCTAGAAACCCTGATTCTATGAAATTTGTGCGATCTATTATTCTAAAAAACTTGCAATATAGGAATAGAAAACCACAAATTAGTAACAAGGTAATTTAAAATTTAGAACCCTTAGGGGGTCCCACCATGATCACCATTTATAAATGTAAATTGAACAACACCAAAAAATGAACTATAAAATTAAATAAGTAATGCCACACATAAAATTGCACAATGAAATAGACTTTTATTATAACGCTGGTGGATCTTCAATGTTACAATAAAATGTGCCCCAAATGTGGGGTTACAGAGCTTATTATACTTGATTAAATTATTACAATGCACTAGGGTTCTTCGAAACCCTAGTAAACAAACAATGGTGGTGTCTTCACATTCGATCTGATCCTAACAGAGGTGAGTGGGCTTTTTGATATCCTATGCAGGACCACTCCAACTTCAGTAGCTACCAATGATATGATCCCTACACCTGCAAACAATAAAAAACATACAAATAGTCAATAATACCTATGAGGGCTCCACTGTGTGAGACCCTCTAAAAATATTACTAACCCTAGATGTTGCAGATTGAAAGCAATAATGTAGGAATAAAAAAATACATACAAACTATTTATTTTGTCTCACACTGATTTGTAGTCTTCTAATATTCGTCGTTGTTGCAAAAAGTGGCATGCATATGCCCTAGCAACAACCGAGGTGTAGTATGGCTGCAGAACTAGGGCTATGAATGCCCGCGAGCACTCGATGATGGCATGAGGTACCCAGAGGTGCTTGGTGATGGTAGAAAGGTGCCTAGAGGTGCTCGATGATGGCAAAAGATACCCAAAGGTTCTTGATGATGGTAGAGGGTGTCTAGAGGTGCTCGATGATGGTAAAATATACCCAAAGGTGCTAGGGGAACTTAGAGGGATGTTCTAGGAGTGAAATAGAATCTATAGAAGCAGATATGGTTCGTGCAAGGTGGGTGGTGACGGATGCGAAAGCAATGATGAGTGATAGAAGATGGATAATGGTGAGAGGGCTTGGATGCTTTAGGACTTAGGGCACAAGGGCTCAGAGAACTCAAGACTTAGGGAAAACTTGTTGGCTTGGAACTTAGGAAAACTTAGGAATTGAGTTGTCAAAATGACTCCTCTTTATAATCTCTCCTAGGGCATGTTAGGGTTTCAACAACACAATTTGTGTGGTCAAGATTAAAACATGAAGGAGGGTGGAGATTAAATATGGGTATGTGGTATGGATTAAGGTGGATGAATGGTTGGGATTAATTTATATATATATTAAATATATATAAATAAAATATATAAAATATTATTATTTAAATATATATTAAACAAATATATATATATATATATATATATATATATATATATATATATATATATATATATAATGGGTAAAAGTGACGAGAAACTATGGATGGATGACAAGTGGCTAGATTTTGGTGTCTACATTTTGCTTTCATTCGTACTGGATCGATCTCATCAAAGGATGTATTTCCACTCCTTGGTTCTCGGTCCTAGTCAATGGGTCTACTGCAGGTTATTTTCAAAGTGCTGGAGGTTTGAGATAAGGAGATCCCTTATCTCCTCTTCTTTTCATTATTGTAGCATAATATCTGGGCAAAAATTTAAAAGCAACTTGCAGAATAGGTCTTATTTCAGGTATCAAAGCATCCTCGTAGTTTAAACTAGTGACGATAATTCATGGATGACACCTTAGTGGCTACACAAGCCTCTATCTTTGAGGCTAAAGTCATCAAATACATCCTTCTCCTTTATGAACAGGCTGCAGGTTAGAAGGTAAATTTCCACAAAAGCAAGGTTTACTTCCTCAACACTCCTCCTCAGTGTCAAGTCAAAATAGCTCAAATCCTTGAGTGTGTAGTAGCTTCCTTTCCTACCACTTATTTAGGTCTCCCGTTGTTTGTAGGAAATCCTACCAATTCAATGTAGAACAATGTGATAGAAAGGATCTAAAGGAAACTAGCAGGTTGGAAAGAAAATCTACTATCCCAGGTGGCCAAAGCTACTCTCACAATGGCATGTCTCCAAAGCATCTCGGTTTACTTTATTTCTATTTTCAAAGCCCCTTCCTATGTCTACACCAAAATTGAACAAATCCAAAAAATATTTCTCTGGTCAGGGTCTAAAAATAAAGAAATATTCCATCTAGTCTCCTAGGACAAATTTTGTAGAGCCAAAGCCCATGGAGGAATTGATCTCAGAATAATACAATAGTTAAATATCGCCATGATGGCTAAACATGCTTGGAGAATCATTTCTAATGACAACTCAAAATGGGTCACCATAGTAAAGAGAAAGTATCTACAGGGATTTAACTTCATTGATGAACTAGCTCCAACCAATGAATCAACTTTTTGGAAATCCATGATCCACACCAGAACTCTATTGTGTAAAGTTTTAAGATGGTAGATAGAAAATGGAGAGATTATAGACTTCTGGAATGATAAATGGATCAGAGGAGAACTGCTAATTGAATATACCAACATCTCTATCCTCAAAAATGTCATTGGTTCCTTACTGAGATGAAAGGTCTCCAACTTCATAATCCAATCCTACAACAGGTCATCTTGGAGATCGTTCATATGTGACTCTCATCCTATTGAGTATGCATTTTTTGTTTTGCTCCTCAATTCTATGGTCATTCCTACCAATAATATATTAGACCATATCATTTGGGAGTACTCTGAAAGTGGGGAATTCTCTATCAAGTCTACCTATCATCTCCTAACACTGCCCACTGAGTCCTCTTTCCCTTGTCACCTTGTTTGGCCCAAATATATGATTCCCAAAATATCCTTCTTTTTGTGGTTGGCCATCCAAGATAGGATTCTCACCACTAATAATTTAATCAAAAGAGGTATCATGATTCCCAATTATTTCCACCTTTGCCTATCTACTTGGGAATCCACTCATCATATTTTCTTGGGTTGTTCCTTTTCTTCTACCATCCTTGATAATTTGTTTCAATCCTTTCATATCCTTTGGGCCAAACCCCAATCCATCATTGATATTTTCACCCAATGGCCTTCACCCTTTTGCAATTCCCACCTTAGTTCCATTTGGAAGTTCTACCTCCACCATTTCCTTTGAAAAATTTGGCTTGAAAGAAACAAAATAGTTTTCTCCAATGATTGCAAGGACTCTACTTCATTAACAAATAAAATAATATCCTGTGCTAAAGAAAATACCTAGCTTATTCCTTCCACCAAAGCCACCATTTCAAGATTTGAATCTTCCTTGCTGACTTCCTTGAACATTCCCCTCCAAGATGCCTTATCTTCTACTCTTCCCAAGGTCAGACTTAACACCAAGTGGATCCCTCCTCTAGTTGGTTGGATGAAGCTAAACTTTGATGGTGCGACCAAATAAAATCCTGGATCTACATGGGAAGGTGGCATTCTCAGATATCATAGTGGGGACACCATTTTAGCTTATGCTGAATGTCTTGGTTTTCAATCCAATCATTTTATCGAGGCCAGAGCCCTTTGGAGAGGGTTGTCTTTAATAACGTCGAGTTCCAATAGGTTGATTATAGAAGGTGATTCTCTCAACATCATCAATTACTTGAGGAACAACAAAAATCCCTCATGGAAGGTTAAGGGGTGTGTTGAAGAAGCCAGAAAAATCATAGCTCATATGCGAAAACCCATTATTCAACATGCTTTCAGGGAAGCAAATAAGGTGGTAGATGTGTTGGAAAATCATGGGACCAATATCAATGGTCTAATCACTTGGTTTGATGCCTTTATTCAACAAATTTCTAACATGGTCAATATAAACAAAGCATCCGTTATTCAAAGCCCTAGTGGCCAATCCTTCACTTTTGACCATCGCTACAATACCCAATTGTAATCTACCAAGCTTGGTCCCCAAGATCCTATTCGAATTAGCTTGTTTTCTATGTAGCCTTGTTAGTGCCTTCATTCTATACTCTTTTGACAACTCAGATTGCATTAGTTGCCTTTTCTATGATCTGCTTTTCGATCCAGATTTCCATAGATGTCTTTCTCAATATCTGTCATCCATGATTCTCCCTATTCCTTCCTCTTTCCAAGGCTTCTGCCCTCCACGTCCTTCCTCATGCCATTCTCCTCGTGACTGTACCCTCGCTCTCTTCAAGACCTATCACCCCCTTTGCATGTTATCTAGTCTCTCTGTTTTCTTTCCCTCAACCAACACCAACCACCCACCTCCTCTTATGCCTCCCAAAGATTTCTTGAGTCCAAGGTGCTTGCTTTCTATTGGAGGGATTTTCACATGCCTTCAGGAGTCACTTGCAAAACTGACTTTTTTGATAATTTCATAATAACTAGGAGCGTCGAGAACTCCTTTGATCTCATTTTTCCTCCCAAGGAGAGATATTCTAATCTCTACATTGATACCCAAAACCTTCGTATCCCAATGCATACAAAATTTTTCCCTATAAGGGCTCTACCATACAAACCTAATTCTAATTACCTATTTTAGTTAATCCATACTTTAGCTTTTTGGCTCTACCTCTAGTGTTGTCTCTACTTAGTCATGTGCTACATCAAGCCAAATACTTTGGAGTTGGACGCACTCATAAAATCCATCCTCGATGAGAGAGGATATCTATATTTGCTAAGGAAGTTCTTGAGGAACGACTATGATACTACTATGGTATTTCTTTGCATCTGGGATGAGGATAAGATCATTGTAGGGCAAGGATTACATCGTCAACACTCACTTGCTGGTAAAAATTACTGGTCTACCTATGACCAAGAGACCAGTGAGGAGGGAGAAGCATAAATGGGAGGTGGAGCTCAAGGAGTTCCCTGATAAGGCCAAAATGCTCAAGTTGGCCAAAAAAAGCATGTATAGGTCTGATTTACCATCTCCTTGGAATAGGGTCATGAAGCCCATAATGCAATTCTTAACTGTTGATGACCCGAATAAAACCTTATGCAGCTTTCACCTGGCCTTTGTTAATCACTTTAGAGATATCAATGTCATTAACATCCCTGAGTTCCTATTTCGCTCAATAAATTATTCCATAGAGAACTATAGGAAGAAAAAGAGTACTACATTCCCGTCCCACTAAGATCTTTTCAAGATCATATATAGTGATCTTCTGAGCTACAACCCTAAAATTCCCCTGGCTGATCCTGTCCCTCCCGAGGAACCTCTTTGGGGTAATACCAGTCCTCCCAAGGTCATCCCAGAGGATGATGTTTCCACAAGCCTTATGTCGTCCCATTTGCCCAGGAAGAGGAAACCAATGGGATTTGATAGAGATACTAAGGAATCAAAGGGAAAGAAAGTCAATGTGGAAGAACCGATTAGAAAGAAGATGTTCTAGAGCCAACACTTGTTCCAAGAAGTGGTTTCAGATGATGATGGCGATGACCACACAACTGTGGTGCTTCAGAAGCTAGTAATCAAGATGATTTCCATGGTAATTTTCCAATCTAAAGATTTCTTATCCAACCTGAAGGAGATGCAAAATACCCTAAACCTACTCCTTTTTCGTGAAATGTTCCCTGGCATTATCACGAAATACCTTAAGGTTTATGATAAACCTAAGGTAAGTAGATAAGAGGTGAAGAATGGGTTGAAGGATGCGATGAAGTATGGAGATAAGGACATCGTGTAGTTGTTTTTCAGGATGTCATTGGGGATGGTGCTGGGGATGGTCCCTAGGTTGTTTTTTTACGAGCCTGTTGGGATACGGGTGACTGGTTGGTCCTTTTCTATTTTTTTTTTGTAGTGTAGGCAACATACCTCTTTGTTCTACTTGTTTCTTTTCTTAGCATTCCATAATGCTTATTTTGTAACAAGGTTTTGGGTTTCCTTTCAAAACTCGCTTTAATGAAATTTTGTACTTATCAAAAAAATTATGAATCTTCAACATATATCCTTTCCCATGCATTGCTTTTGGAAAACTTTAAATCTCATGTCATTTATGAATTTGAACATTTACTATTATTTACTTAAGATCACAATGTGGTTTTCTTCTATGCAATTGCCATCTTCTCATTGTTAAGTACTTATAACTCCCTATTTATGCTTCTTGATTGATATAGACTTCTCTTGTAATGCAAAAATATTTGTACAAATCCCAAAGCTAGTGAAAGACATCCACTTATTGGCTTATTGTAGGGTTGTATGAGTGTGAATAGAAAGGGATATCCATAAAATTATCTTTGATTATGTTGAAGGCCAATTGTGGCTAATATGCAAAATTAAAATATTTGGTATTCCATTTTTTGCAATATTTCTCCTGAGTGTATACTCATGCATCGTAGAGCACCTAATGAAAATAATGATAATGTGAAATCATTATCACATCACAAAAACTAAGTTGCATGCAACTTATAAATGATCCAATGTAATTCATGGTTCATCACAAATGTCATCATTGAATTCCATAAGTAGTTCGAACTAGGATCTAATGATTAAATTTTAAGTCTAGCATTGGGGCATGATAGAAATTCTTAGGGTTGTACTAGATATATTTAATTTTAGGTGATAATAAATACCTATAAAAATTTAAATGTTTAATTCATGTTCAAGGTAGTATATGTTTACAGTTTACAACCATTTTAATATAACCATAGAAAAGATGCAACAATGCAAGTTTATTTCTAATGAGTATTTTTTTAGTTAATATTAACTACAAGTATTGGGACTTTCACAAATTATTTTTCTATATCTAAGACATGTTTCTTGAAATCTTAATTACATGTAGTTTAAAACATAGGAAAACAAAAGCTTAAAAATATAAATCAGGCTTGTGAATTATTTTTAACCTTAGATTTCTCCTAGGAACAATGATCTTAGTAGTGTGCTTGGCTTCTAGCAATAAAATAATCAATGATAGTGGGTGTAATGCTTCTTTATAATTTGTATTTTCTGTGAACATTGGATTAAAGTTTATCAACACAAAATATTGTTACTATTAATGGATTAATTTTACCTATTTCTAAAATAATCCATCAAAATATATTTCACATATTTTTACAAGAATTACAATAATGTAATAACATTTTATTGTTTTTATTTTTTAATATTTTTAAAAAATTATAAGAAAATGTATACTTATGTAGCATATTAAAGATAAATTTACTGATGTAAATCCAACTGCAAGAGGTCAAAATAAAATACCTCCCATTACATAAAAACTACGGTAAATGAAAATAATATGTAAAACCCTCCATTTACATAAAAACTGCAATAAATGGAAATAATCAGTAAAACCATCCATTCACATAAAAACTACAGTACCTCCATTCACATAAAAACTACAATACATGGAAATAAACCAATAAATAATTTATTTTCTCATTCTTGGATTCATTTTCCCTTTTTACAATGCAATACCAAGGGAATATATATCCCCAAAGAAACCCTAAAAGAAAACCCTAAAACTTGAAGCCCTAAAAGAAACCCTAAAAAAAAACCCTAAAGCTTAAAACCCTAAAAATAAATTTTTTACTATTTTCGGTAAATTTATTTTTCCACCAAAAAATGCCTTTTAAAGTAATTACTATTTTCGGCAAATTATTTTTTCATAAAAAATTGCCTTTTTTAGTAATTACTATTTTTCAAAAAATTATATTTTGCGTCAAATAATTCCATTTTGAGTAATAAAAAAATTACTTTAAAACTTCTTTTAAAAAAACCCTCTAAAGATAGGCTCCTGCATCATTCTCCTTTGGTTGAAAAGAACTCTGCTCCTACGAGTTCCTCTGATCAAACTCATAATCGCTCTCCATAGAGTGTCACACATCTACAAGTACTCCTCAAAGTACCAATCTCCTTTTGAGGTTTTATATCTCAAACCTCCTGCAAGCACTACACATAGTGCCAATTTATTCCTTCGAGGTTTTAAAATAGCAAACCTCCTTTAACCACTACACAAAGTGCCAATTCTTCCCTCTAAGGTTTTTAATGAAAAAAAAAACCTCCTGCAAGCACTACACAGAGTGCCAATTTATTTCTTTAAGGTTTTACAAACCTTTTGCAAGCACTACACAAAGTGCCAATTCCTCCTTCTGAGGTTTTATATAAAAAAAACCTCCTACAAGCACTTACACAGAGTGCCAATTTCTTTCTCCAAGGTTTTACAAACCTTCTGCAAGCACTACACAAAGTGCCAATCTCTTTCTCTAAGGATTTTACATAAAAAAACCTCCTGCAAGCACTTACACAGAGTGCCAATTTCTGTCTCCAAGGTTTTACAAACCTTCTGCAAGCACTGCATAGAGTGCCAATTTTTTTTTTTTGGAGCCTCTTTGCTCTCCTCTCCTTTTCTCTTTTCTTCTCTTCTCTTTTCTCCTCCCAACAAGATCCAACTTGCTCTGATACCAAATGATGTAAATCTAGCTGCAAGAGGTCAAAACAAAATACCTCCCATTACATAAAAACTACGGTAAATGAAAATAATATGTAAAACCCTCAATTTACATAAAAACTGCAATAAATGAAAATAATCAATAAAACCCTCCATTCACATAAAAACTACAGTACATGGAAATAAACTAGTAAATAATTTATTTTCTCATTCTTGGATTCACTTCCCCTTTTACAATGCAATACCAAGGGAATATATATCCCCAAAGAAACCCTAAAAGAAAACCCTAAAACTTGAAGCCCTAAAAGAAACCCTAAAATAAAACCCTAAAAATAAAAAAAAAATTACTATTTTCGGTAAATTTATTTTTCCACCAAAAAATGCCTTTTTAAGTAATTACTATTTTCGGCAAATTATTTTTTCATAAAAAATTACCTTTTTTAGTAATTATCATTTTCGGCAAATTATATTTTGCGTCAAATAATTCCATTTTGAGTAATAAAAAAATTACTTTAAAACTTTTTTTAAAAAAACCCTCTAAAGATAGGCTCTTGCATCATTTCCATAGCTATATTTGAAAATAATTTAAATCTAAAGTTGACATTCAATTATTTAAGTTATGTTTCTAATAATTAAGTATTTATTTTAATACTTAGCTATGCCCAATGTAAAATTGTAATGATACAATTGAACATTTCATGCACATAACCATAATTAATTTGTTATACTTAACCTACATCTTCCAGGTAGAAAATAAAAGTATGAGTTACAACATTGAAATATTAATTAAAGCTATGCAATTTTTCAATACCAATGTAATAAGCCTATTTGTTGAGTAGTATAATGTTGAATTACTCTCCACTACCAGTGCATTAAATCTAGTTTAATTTTTCAATTTGCAAAAGTGCTTAGAATAAGTTTTCTATTTTTTTGTCTTAACCTTTTTACCTAATCAAACTCATTACTATCAAGTTACTAGCAAAAAAGATCTTACAACAACTCATTCTCCATTTACTAGATTTAGGTAATCTATGCAAAGTGAATAAATGTGTCATGCAACCCATATAACACTTTTCAACATGGGATTTGGCCGTTAAGAACCAGGAAAAAAGTTTTGCATCTTACCACATAGGTTGCATGTGGATCCTCACATGACACCACATGGACTAGATGCAAGATATCCCTTTTATGATACACGATGACACAACTAATTTATAATATTTTTAATTTAAATGAATATATTATAACAGTTGAATTAAAAATACATATAATAATTTTATCTTTGGTTATATTTTGATTTTATTTTCATTTGGTTAGTCTACTTGGATTTAATCATGTTAGGTGCTTATGGATGATGAAAATGATGCCAAAAAGACAAATATAAGGTAGATTTTATGTTCAAAATAACATGGATTACAATCATATTAGAAGAAATTAAATTTATAGTGACATGTTACATATATATTTGATAAAGCATCACACCTATAGCCTACATAGTGCACTCTATAATAAAAGTCATAGTTGTTATCTTTGAATGGATTGAAGTTTAGTTATAACTATTACCATAAAATGATTTTCAACTTTCTATATCTGCAACATCACCAATATAATTAGATTATACAAACAAAGGTATGCTTGAATATGAACTAGAAAGAAACTTTGAGAATGAATGGTTGGTTTATGAATAGTATGCATGGATTTCTAAGCATGACTATGAACAAATGACATAATAAGAAACAAAGAAAAATATATTTGATTGTAGTTTACTCATAATGTTTAATATAAGAATTTTTTAAAATCCTCTCATGAATTTACAAATTTTAAAGATAAAATTTTACCTATTGATATGCCATACTTAAATTTAATGACTAATATTTTAAACTTGGGTAAATTTGAACTCAATGCTAAGAATATATAGATTTTTTTTGTATAGAATACATTAATAATTCTATGGATAAAAAATATATATTTGGTTATGACATAATATTATAAAAAAACAAACAAGGGGAGAGAGCCTTGACTTTAGAGTTCTTACTCCAAACCTCTGTAAAAATTTAAAGAATGAAGGATTCTCATGAGGAAATGCTAGGTACTGATAAATAAAATACATTTAGGGAATCCCTAGTTGGAATTAAGAATACCCTAATTAGGGGAAGTGTTTGTTTATTAATCAAATATAAAGGTATGGATGAATCTATGACAATCCCCATCAAGTTCATGGATGACTCATCTAAAGTGATTATCAAGGATGAGATGATCAAGCATAATATAATAGTTCTTAAAAGTAAAAGGTTAATATGTAAATCCAATATACTGAATAAGGTCTTAGGAATTACAAAAGTAGATTGAAAAGAAGTGAATATTGAATTCACATCATTCAATGACTTTAATTTTGAAATGATTATTTTCTCATTATCTTCTCCATTTTAGAAGTTAGGGATAAGGTAATGGGTGTGACCACTGGTTTATAAGGATATATGGTTTATATTTAAGACCATGGACTGATTTGTTTAATAGAGATTATAATTCTCAAAAGGAGTCTAATATGGATAATGCTTTTTTTATTTTTGTATTAGCTTATCAATTGGAGGTCTTGAGTTTTTTTGGTAATATCCAAGGGGGCTTCATCTAGGTTCCCCCAACTTCTATGGAGAAAAATCTAAATGTGTGTATTGTCATGGATATTTCGAAATCTTTGTTAAAATCCATTGTGATTAAATCTAAATCAACAAAATGGGTTCAACAAGTGGACTATGAAAACATTGCATATTGATGTCAAATATGCCACAAGACAAGACACATGAAAAGAGACTGCAAAATAAAAGCAACTAAAAAAGAGCTGAAATATTTTGGTCATAAGACAAACCGCAATTCAAGCAAAAGGATCATATTATAGTATAAGATAATTCAGATCAAGGGTTTTCACTTCTTAAAAAAGGTAAAGAAATAGCTTCTAACTCATCATATTGGAAATGCTATCATAGTTTAATAGAGCAAATGTTAGCATAAACTAAGAAGGATTTACTAGTTGAACAATTGTAATGTGTAATCTCAACTTTACAATAAACTAAATCTATAAAGGAATATATGGGATTAATTTCAAAGTTGAGAAGGTGGAAGAGCTTTAGTCCAAGTTAAGGAAATCATCTCCATTCTCTTTAAATTGTAGAAAACCATCTTACAATAAAATAAAATGCAATATAGAGCCTTTTTTCATTGTATTTTTAGTCCTCTATCCTAAAGATAAGAACTTAATTTGGGAACAAGACGAAAAAATAGAAGAGATTTTAAAGAGAAAATATTGATAGGAATGGGAAAAAGAGAGGAAGATCCATAAAGAAAAAATTAAAATAATTTAAAGGAACCTAGAGGGAGAGTAATTTGGGAATCCAAAAATAAATATGAACAATAGTTAAGCCCAAAAATAATAATAAAAATAATGATAAATATCATATCTTAGAATATTTGGGATATGAATATGACCCCTCCAAAAAATAGATATCAAAGAATTAATAAGTTATCACAGTCCTAAATCTAATTTAGTATAGAAATAAAAAAGAAAGTAGCAAGGAATGTAAGGATACATTCAAAAAATCCTAGAAGATGGGAGTGTTTGTTAAATTTCATAATGAAATATTCTAGAGGTATTGATTACTTGGTATTCACAAATGAAATGGATAATTGCTAGATGAAAATACCAATTTCATTGTTAGTCAGTTTGGTAAGAAAATAATAAATTTTATAATGGGAGTCATAAATGTATATGATTCAAATACCATTACTCTTTCAAATAGATGTTAGAAGGACTTCATTTTATTTATGTTAAATTTAATAATTTTCACAATGACATCTTTGTATTCTTTGAGGTTCTTTAATTCAATTTTATTTTCTATGAAGAAGGATTGTACTCTTAGTTTTTTTTTTGTTAATGTAAATGAATTTTAAGATGTTATTCCTTCAAGTTTTTAGTATGCATAAGAAAATAAAAGTATTGGAAGATATCAGAGGAAAAACATATTAGATAATATTTTGTTTTCTAGTAGTTGGTTACAAACAATCTCTTTCGATATCTTATTGCCATCACAATCAGATAATAAACTAATTCTCTTGATATGTGAATTTATGACTAATGTTCATCAAAATTTATTTATTTTTAGTCCTTGTGGCTTCAAGACACTAATTTCTCCCAAATGGTTATGTTGTAGTTGGATGAAACAAAAGTTTAAAATATTTGTATATACAAATTTGCTAAAAAATTGAAATATCTAAAGGGGTATATGAAGATTTGTAATCTCACATTATTTGGTAATATATTTAATATAAAGTGGAAGATGAAATCTTATTTACGGATATTTGTACTTTTGTGCAGTACAAACAATTATTATCATAACATATAATAAAGGGAGAGTTCTATTACACATAGTACTCTCAGGAGGATATTGATTAGGAAATATTATTAAGGTTTTAACTAATTATACTTATACCAAAGCAAATTTATATTTTTACTAGATAAAAAAAATATTACAACCCTTGTTGGAAGGTGTATTGAGGAAGAAGAGGAAATTAGAAAAGAAGCAACCAAATATATTCTATCAAAATATGGCTAGAATAAGGAGGCTTAGATTGATATTTTCTATAATATTCCATCCTCATGCAAATATATAATGGAGTTTGATTATAAATAATTTGATGGATTTATAGGTGGAAAGTTACTCTCTCACCCTAACAAGGCACTTAGTTCTAATGAACTTGTATTTTTATTAGGTGTTTTGAAATATTTAAGAGTCATATACTAGTTATAATTAAAGAAGCTAGAAAAAATGCCATAATAAGTGATATTAATATCACTTTTATCCCTAGTCCCAAAAAAGGTGAGATAAAATATTTAATAGTTTTAGTTCCATAAGCCTTTATAAGATATTGTCTAGGGTAATTTTATAAAATTATGGCAAATAGATTAAAACATATTCTAGATCATTTTCTTTTAGAGTAATAATGTAGGTTTTTCCATGGTACAAGCAACTCCTCTATGGTATAATTATTGATCAAGAGACCATATATTATTTTCAACCTATGATAACATTAGTTATATTTTATCCCCTAATAGGTAGAAGCATATGATGTTATAACATAATGTTGGGCAGTGATGTGCATGTAAATGGGGGAAAAGGGGGTTTTGGAGGAAACTACCACATAAGCCCCAAAGACTAATATGCACCTTGATCATACTTTCATGCAAAAATAGTTTCAAACACAACAATTAACCTTACATAGTAGCCTTTACTATAGGAATTGTGGTAAAGTGTATTTTAAATAAATTAAATTTTGTAAAAGGTATGATTCATGAAAAATTACGTTCACATTATTATTATTCACTATACATATTTGTACTAAGGCGATGACCATCTTGGAGCAACTAGGAAATCTCAACCTCCATTTGAAATTAGCCAACAATGACACTTTAACACTATCAATACTGTGTTAGCAACCTTCTACCACATTGATGACTAATTAGGATTCAAACCATCCATAACTTACATTGAAAAAGGATAAAATATTTTTGGTAAAATTTAGGACTTTTGTTCTCATGAAATTAGGTTAAAAAAATATAATTTATGTGGTTCCAATTTTCAAGCATATAATCATAGAGTAGTTTATATTTCAAAGTTAACTAAATAAACTTACAATATCCATATAATGTACAAGAAAATCTATATAATTCTTAAAAATATCACCCAATCCTAGGATGACATTGGTAAATTTATTAAATTAAAAAATTAGTTCAACTATCTTAAACTTGATATGTTTTCTATCATTAAAGTAATGAAGGATAGAACTTATTTCAAGATTAGTTATATATTAATTTTCCAAAGAATATTTAGTAGAATATGGGATTTCATATAAGGGTATGGATACACTACTATGTTTCATGATCATAGCGCCACTATAGTGCCAAATTGTTTTTTTCTCAAAAATATTAGGATACTATGGTAAGCTAAAGTGTGATTTTACTACATATGCTTAGCATGGGATCCATATCAACCTAGAAATAAATCAAAATACTAAGCTAACACCAACATGTGGAATAGGTGTATCATCAAGTATCACTTCCATTTAGTGCCCGATTAATGATAACCTAGCACTAGAAAACATAGAAATATATTTTCAACTTAACACATATATACCATCTTCAAACAACACAACTAGAACCTTGATTGGTGTGTCACTAGAAGAAATTAACCATATTGTCTTCTAAAATGAACACCTTAGCTAAACAACTAGAAACTCAAAGAAACAAAATAATAAAATGAGAGAGACAAATATGATGTACCATGGTGTAAATAATTTAATATTAATTAATAAATGATACAAGATGATACAAATGTTAAGATGATGATGTGATTATAACTAACTCAACAAAGACACAAATATGCACAAACCAAAATCAATTATTGATTACCTAATAACTAGGATGAATCAAGATCATTTACAATAAACTATTATAAATATACAATATGGATGAGAGTTAAATGATAACAATATAAAGTGTTAAAGGAACACAAGATAGAAGTCAATCTTAACTCTCAACACCCTTCCTTGATATTAAGTTAGAGAGTCATAAGTTTCATAACTTGAAAAATCTCTATTGAGGACAACATACAATGTTCTAATCATCTATCAAATACAAATACATATATTCTAGATTAATGGTTTGCTGAAGATATATTATAACTAATCCCTTGGCAAAATATATTACACATCAATCTTGCCATACCCCACTTTCTTCTAGATTCAATAAATGTCAATCTCAATGTGCTTAGACCTCTAATACTACATGGGATTATTTATCATTTAGATAAAGATTTGATTTTCTACCCAATTATGATATGGTCCATCTTGATAAAATTTAAACTTCCCAAGAAAAGAACATGACCATTGCAAATTGTGTCCCTCCTAAAGCTATACTCCAATACTAGGCCTCTATTAACGACTTGGAAACAACACCTTGCTTCTAGCTCATGCATGCAACTAGATCACTATCATATATAAAGGTTTATCATAAAATTGCTTTTCATTCATTCTCATATCCAACATAAATAGAATAAGAGTACCCAACCAATTAAAATGTGCCATTCCCCCCATAGATCACTCTATATTCAAAGTATGCTTCATATATCTCAAAATACTCTTAGCTATAACAAAGTGGATTTCCCATGGGTCCATCATGAATCAATCCATATAACTACTGAAAAATGTAAAATTTGATTGACTACAATTCAAATACAACAAGATATCCATAAGAGAATAAAACCATGTAGCATATATCTTTGAATTATTAGGGGTATCCTTAATCAGCTTTATACTTGACATCATAGGAGTCAACACAAGGTTATATTCAAATTCCAATCTTATTTATAGATCCAAGGCATAACTAGATTGAAGGAAAATGATACCCTCCTCCCATTGCTAAACCTACAATCCAAAAAAGAGATGTAAAAGATCCAAATCTATCATCTCAAACATATTCTTTAACCTATTCTTAATGCCAATAATATCCTTGGGATATCATCCCATGAGAACCAAACCATCAATATAAAGTATAATAATGAGGATGTTTTGACCACATATTAATGCTTAGGTCCATCTCCCGTGTATGTGTACTTCTTCTCAACAAGGTCTCACATTTGTCTCTCATTATAACTTCTCATTATGGTTTCCCATGAGCCTAGTTATATGTAGAAAGATCATCCCCTTCCCAAATCTTAGACATGAGTCTTACCATATAGTCCATGAAGATCTAGTGAATCCCTAGGAATATCCTAAAAAATATTCTCTGCCCATATGAGCCAAAGGTTCACATCCTTTGGTAGAAGAGAACAAGAAATAACAACATCATCAAGATAGTGATTATGTACATCCTCCTCCATATCAATTTGGTTATTATGTCCATGATGAAGATCCTCAATATGTGCTCTATCACGTACACTATGATTAGAAGATGTCTCACATATATTATCTAAGAACTTAACTTTAAAACAAGAAGGAAACCTATCTTTTGAAGTAGAAGAGAAAGATTTCACATCATCAAGTAAAACTAGAAGTTTAGAAGATCAATTCATTATAGTAGGTATATTCTCATCAAATACCACATCGCTAATTTTGTCAACCTTATTTATGAAAGGATAACAATCATATAACCTTTGGAAGCTTCACAATATCCCATAAAGATGCACTTCTTACCTTTGACCTCAATCTTGGTCCTATTTTTATTTGGAATATGGACCCAAACATCACATCTAAACATATGTATGTTCTCCACACTAAGCTTCATCCCACTCCACTTAAATTCAAGATTCATGTCCTTCAATACCCTACCTGGTAAATGACTAATGATATAATATGCAAAATTAACTGCTTCACTCAACACCTTCAAGTAAAGACTCATGCCATGCAACATACACCTAGCCATATCTATATATAAGTATCCTATTCTTCCTTTCAATCACACCAGTTTGCTATGGATTATAGGACATAACATTCTCACGTACGATCCCATGTCCATTGCAAAAAACATCAAACTCATCATTCATGCACTCTCTACCATTGTTAGTCCTTAGAATTATGATAGATTTTCCACATTGCTTCTCAAGAATTTCCTTGAATACTTCAAAGTAATATAGCACTTCCATTTATAACCCAAGAAATAGATCTATTTTTTCATAGTATAGTCATCAATTAGAGTAAGAGTGTATCTTGGGCCTCCATAAGAGGCCATACTCATAGGACTATATAAATTTGAATGGATCAAATCCAACAATATTTAAGCTTGATGTGCTTTAAATGCATATTTATTTTGCTTCCCAATCATATGTATGTCACACACACCATTAGTAGGACAAAGTGATAAATAAACCCTTTCAATAAACCCATATGATACACTTATATTCTAGATGAGGAAGATGGTTATCATGTACCACATAATGAGAATAGTGCATAGACACCATATTATCCCTCACGACTTGAGAGGACTAAATGCATGGTTATGGGACCATTGTGTAAGATTCCTTGAAATCACATGGGACTAAGCATGACTTAAACATCATGGGTCAATTTGGGATTGCTATTACTTTATATTAAGCAACTTATAAGTGCTAATATTAAATCATCATCCTTTCACATAAAGATTGATTGGTATGTAGAAAATAATAGATCATGGTTCAAGGAGACAAATTAGTTCAACTTAATTACATAAATACAATTTAGAAAAGGAGTAGATGTGATATCAAATTTACAATCCTCATAATTATTTAAATATTATTATTTAAGTTGAATATTAATCATGTGATTAATTTAACTTACATTCTTGTGTGTATATAGTTCTTAGATTTCTTATAAATGAATGAGACTAACCACTTCATTTAGTCATGTTATTTTGCACCATAAGTTACCTCTCATGGGTAGTTCTCTAATGTGAGTCATGTTTCACCCATTCATTCTCCTCCTATTGTCCATATGCTTTAATGAAGGAATACTAAGATAATTTTGACATTATTATTAACTACGTTTTTTAATCATATAAAAAACCATACTTAAAACTTGATTAGGTTGGCATAACCTTTAGAGATGTGTTTGAGGATACTTTTGAGTTAAGTTTTGTCCTTCTAAGTTTATATAAATTTGTAACTTATTTTGAGCATTATTTTTATAGTATCATATTTGTAACTTGTTTTGGTGTTACCTAGGTAGATGAGACCATGAATACAATTAGACTAATACAGACTCCTCTATGCAACCAAATCATATAATCCATAGAAATACAACCTTTAAAGTATTATTTCTCAATTTAACTTTTGTAAAATTCCATTTAGATTTTTTAATGTACTAAATAATTGTTTTAATAATATTACATGATCCTTTGGTTCAATTGGAATTTTCCAAAACCTTTAATAGTTCAACACCTCTTGTAGTCACACATGATGCTTCAATGATAATGACAAAGATATTAAACAATTGGTAAAATGGTGTTACAAAATACTAAGAACCAAAATATCTATCAATTAAAAGGTGTTACAAAACACTGAATCTCTACACATTAACAAGAATTTTATCATCAATATATTGAATATGCAGAAGCTCTTCCCTTATTTCCTATGCCCACAACTTAGGAGGATGCCCATAGAAAATGAGGTATCCCTTGTCCAAAGCCCAATTTGACATACCACTAGCTGCCTTATTCTTCTCTCTTGGTACATGGGTGTATATTGTCTACAAAATTGCTTTGTATTAGTCTAATTTTCTCTACAATCCTTTGAATTCTCTAACCGGTATTCCTAATCTCAATGGGGATTTAACATAGTTGATCAATAACTAAAATTTTGACTCCACTATCACTCTATTCCATCTGGCCTTGAGAGCCTCCTGAATTCCTCTCAAAATGCCATATTTCCCAGTAATATTATTGGAAAGTGTACCTAAGTTTATTGTAAATGTGAATGTTGGGCACCATCCATTAGTCTACCTATTCCTACCACACTGGCCCTACCCTAGGTTACCCCTTGATGCCCCATTTATATTTATCTTTCCAAATTCTAGTGGTGGATAGTACCATTTCCAAGTTGTATCCATCCTTTTATCTTGTGGTTTGACTCTTCTAACTTCATCTATTTGGGGAATGATCTTGAGTCATGTCACTATTTTCTCCCATCGTTGATGTTATTTTTGTGGTTTCTTCAACATGAATTGGATAGTCTCCATTATATTGGATATGGTCTTCACCCACATAAAATGGATATCTCTAATATCTTGTTTGAAGATCCTTCTAATTCATTTATTCCAGATATTCCAAGGTAGTCTTGTCATCCATGTCCAAACTATTTGTCCCACATAGCAATCTACTACTTTTTTATCCTCCCATCCTCTCTAGATCTCTTCTATAGACTAACTTTTGCTCCAATGTAGACCTAGCAAATATGCCAACATTTTCCATAGCTTCATCATTGTGGGGCATTCTATAAAAATATGGTTGAAAGTTTCATTCTCCTCCATACATAATGTACATATGAAAGGTCCATAGACTCCCCTATTAATTAAGTTGTTCTGTGTGAGTACCCTTTTGTGGAGGAGTAACCAGTTGAAGAACCTAACCTTTGGCCATAAATTTTGCATCCAGATTTTTTTGAGTAGATCTCAATTAGGATGAGTGGTACTAGGGCATAATTATTTATATCCCTTTACTAATGTATACACCCCCTTATTGCTATTCCATCCAAATTGATCATCCTCATAGTACCATGATAATGATCTCATTTGTATTATTTGATCAATCTCTTTTTCTAGTCTCTCTAGAAGTTGGATTGGCCATTATTCTTATGGAATCTAGTATATTCCAACTTTTGGTCCTCGTGTTTGGTCCTTGGAGTATTTTTCTACTTTTATCCATTGCTTTCTATGTAGCTCCTCCATCACTAGGTCCACTCTAGATATTGATTCACCAAAGTTGATGTCCATCCCATGATTCTAATAAAAATATGTCTATTTTTCATTATTAACTATCCAAAATAACATTTATTTGATCATTTTCTCTCCTATTTTGAGTACCGCTAAAGTAGGGAAACCTCTATTAGACAATTGATATCAGATAATATTTGCTAGGGTATTGTTCTCTACATACTTACTCACAAAATTTTAGCCCATAATGCATTAGGACTATTTATCTTTCTCTAGTACGATTTTATAGCCAACACCTTACTATTTTTGACTGTATATCTAAAACCTAATCCCCCTTCCTATTTCAACAAATACAAAGTTTCCCACTTTATCAATATCTATTTCCTTTTCTCCTTGGCACCCATCTAGAGGAATCTATGAATTATGTGATCAAGCTCTCAAAGTATCGCCTTTAGGATATCCATAATTGATGACACATAGATGGGGATAGATTGTAACACTAACTTGATTAAGGTAATATACCCTCCTGATGATAGCCACCTATTTGTCTATTTACCAATTTTACCCTTGATTTTATCTATCAACCATGCCCAATCCTCCTTTTATCTACCAATTTTGATTGGGACCCCCAAATAGATAACTAGGAGCGAGGTTTTCCAAAAACCAAGTCTCTCCAGTACTAGGGTCTCTTGTCGTGGTGAAAAATGGAAGAAGATTACTTTGAATTTATCATTATTCACCAGTTAGCCTATTGCCTTGGTAAAGCAGTTCAAGATTTACTTTATTCTAGCTACTTCTTTAACTGTTGCTTTTCCTAACAACATGGAATCATCAACAAATTGTAAATAGGTCACCCAAATAGCTTTGTTAACAATTGAAACTCCTTCCAGTATCTTATTGTCTATGTTCTTAGTCAATTTTATCCCCAAACATTCACCTAGAATAATAAATAGGTACGGGAAGAGGGGATCCCCTTGCCTAACACCTCTTGATGCTAAGAATAACTTTATGGGTCATCCATTGATGATAACCGAGTATGAGACCAATGATATGCAACCTTTGATCTAGTTTATCCACTTCTTACATAATCCATATTTATGCATAACCCAGATTAAGAAGTACCAATCCACTCTATCATAGACTTTAGATAGGTCTAGTCGAATAACATAGTGGGGGATTTATACGCTTCCATAGAATCTATTACTTCTTGGGTAAGAACTATCTCATCCACTATATGTATACCCTCTACAAATTGTGTAGAAGTTGTTTTATCCTCTCAACCATGACCTTGGTGATAATATTCAATAAAATATTACATAATGCTATTGGTTGGTATCCACTTATATTTTCTACTTCCCTTGCCTTTGGTATTAGTGCTATGTAAGTTTTATTGATTTTCTTCAATATTTCCTTGGCTTTTATTACCTCTTCTACCACCTCTAGAAGGTATTTCTACACAATGTCCCAAAATTCTTGGTAGAATTCAATAGGAAATCCATCTAGACCTAGATATTTCCCCTTTTGCATTTTGAAAACTATCGCCTGTAATTTTTGCATTATTACTAATATTCCTAGTATATCATTTTCTTCTATTGTAATGAGTGTGGGTATCTCCTATGGCATTTATTGTTGGGATTCTAGATATAGGATCTCAACCATGAATATATTTATAAAATAGCTAATTGCTATCAAGTTCATGCTCTCCCATGTGTGAATCATCTCTCCTTCTTCATTTTCATAGAAGAGTTAAAGTTATATGTCGATAAAAGGGAATTGTGGAAGAATCCTATGTTTTTGTCTCCTTATCTTAGCCACTTGATTCTAGATTTTTTTTTCCATAATGAATCCTCCTTTCTTTCCAATTCCTCCTTTTGGTTTGTGATATCTAGTTCTATTTTAGCTTTGGTTTCCATGAGGCCCTCGTTTCATATCCAATCATTTAGCTCCTCTAATCCTTAATAAATTCCTTTTTATTTTTTTAACATCCCTAAATTCCTCCCAATTCCAACTCTTAATATTATTTTTGATATACTATAGATATTTGTAAAAATAAAATATTTATGTACCATGTCTTGATTTTCATTCTTGCCATCATTGTTGCATTCATCGTTTGAATTATTTTCTCTAAGCCACATGAGTTGGAACTGAAAGGGTGCTTGTTTTGGATTCATTTTCTATACTTCTATCATTATAGGCCAATGATATGACCTTACATTATTTAAGATTTTGACCTTTGGGATATGTCCCTATATCAAGAAATTTTTGATACCAAGAAATTGTCTAGTCTTTCCAAAATGCAAGTTGGGCCCAGTCTCTTGTTGGACCAAGTCATCAAACCATTATGAAGTTTGATATCTATGAGGTACAAGTGTCCCATGTACCCATGATATTTGTACCTCCATCTAGATCTCGGTTTCCTCCTACATTCTCTTCTAGAGAGAATGGTGTTGAAATCCCCCCATCAATATCCATGCTCCAAAAATTATGAAGAGCTATAGTCTATGTCCCTCCACAACTTCCTATTATTTTCAATGGTGCTTGAGGCATATACATTTAGACAGAGAATTTTTTGGTCATATTATCTACTTTTTTCCACCACACCAATAAGTCCTTTGTTGCCAACTGTATAGTGTACCACTAGTTCTTTGGAGTCCCAAAAGCATGTAACTCCCCCTAAAGCTCCTTGGGTACTCAAGGATACTGCTTTATTGGTTTGCTTTATCATTATTTTATTATATCTATTTTCTTAACAAATACCTTTGTCTCTTGGAGGAAGACCATTTGTGGTTGGTTTATCTAAATAATTCTTTTTATCTCATTTTATTTAGGACTTTATTTCAGTCCTCTAATATTCCATGCAATGACTTTCATCAGTAACAAGGGTTAAAATATGGGTATGTGGCATAACCTTACCTTTCTCAATTAATTTTTTACCTTCCTTTGCCATGGGATGCTGGTTGGACTTTCTTCCCACCTTATGATTCGTGTCCACCTTCATATTTTTACTAGATTCCTAGTTCACCCCCATATCTTATGATGTCTGTGTAGGGTACCAATGCTTTATTGGTGGTTCCATCTAATAAAGTATCTTTTTAATTGATTTTTTTCTTCTTTATTTTTTATTTGATAGCTTATTATCATTTGGATTAGTTCTCCCTTGCTACTGCTTTGTCCTATCAATTTTTTCTCCATTGATATTTTAACTTCTTGCATATTTGTTTCTCCTTGCACTTCCTCATATTGTGGTTGAAAATTCTATGTTTTAGATCCTTCTTCTTCTTCATATAGGAGGTCATCCATGGCTAGGCTTCCAAACATGTTTATAAAGTGTACTTTCGTCTCCTTAGTTAGAGGTTTTCTTTATGTGTGTTTTTATTTGTTATTGGAATCCCACATTTTTCTTATCTTGTTTCTTTTGTTCCTCAAATTTATGTGGATAATTCTTAACCAGATGGTCATATTCATGGTAAATTTTACATATAAATGGGATATTCTCATAGTCCATTTATTTTTCCCATGTATCCCCCTCAAATTGTAATGTGACCTTTTTTGAGAGGGGTTTGTCAAAATCTATCAACACATAGATTCATGCATAAATAAAATGTTTAAACTTCTGAGTACTATTGACTATCATCATGAAAGTTCCTATGGTTTTACTAATTGTATCTAGGACTTTTGAGTTCCAAAATTATATTGGGAGACCAAAAAGTATGATCTAAATGAGTCCAATTGAGGTCATTTTCTCCTCTACTTTAAATTTTGCATGCCAGGGCTTCATGAAGAGCCCTATTTTTCCAAATAACCACAAAACTCCTTGAAATATGTCTTCTCTATCCTATTATGTAGAAAACATCACTAGAAAATGCCCTTTGGGATAATTAAAAATTTGAAATTCACCTTTGGTTCTCCACTATTTGGTAGCTCATAACTTGAAAGTCAATAGGATCAGATAAAAACCCATAAATTGGCAAATTAGACCTTTTATTTCCATAGAATATATGCCATCCTGGATATTTTTTGGTTCCATTTTTACTATTGGGTACCTATATGCTACTCTCATGCATCCCACTTTTATTTTCCTTATATCCTCCTTTGGCATCCTCAATGTTCTTCTTGTAATTATTGGATTGTTAATGCCCCTTGCCTAGGCTTGGCCTCCTTGGAGGGCATATTTGAAGCTCATTTTCTAGGGTATCTCCTTACTATATTTCTCTTTCATAGGTATTACTATGGTTGGTCCTTTTGGGTGAGATTAGATATTTGTTTTGGAGAGCTTTGCTTCCATTTAGCTTTTTTTGTACAATCTCCCATTTTCTTTGATCCGCTCCCTAGATTCGGGTCCTTGGTCTCTTTTGACCTTGGGGCTGTTTCTTTATTGTTTAGGACTTTTCCCCATTGGTGTCAACTTTTGATAATTTATCTTAAAGGAAATATAACCACAAGATGTAAAATGAGCAAACAATAAGAACTATATGATAATGACATTATATTATGTAAGAAAACTATAAGATAAACTTTTGCAATAATTCAAAGATATGCCATTAATGGATGCTCACAAAAATAGTACAATGTATTATAATGGAGGACATGAACACTCCATAATTTCAATGAAAGAACTACATTGTACTCTATCTACAAATCACTATATTAACTTTAGTCTCTCTCAATCTTCTCTCCCTCTCTTATCTATACCTTAAGGTATATATAGGAAGATATGTGCCTTGGCATTTAATCTACCCATGAATCTTCATCTACCTAATATATGACTCATGTACATGTGGAATACATGCACATTTACATCATTACACATTCTAAAACTTATGCATTTATTACTTGCTTGAAGTAACTACTCAAACATTAAACTAAAATAAATTCCTAATCTAGAAATGTACCCAAGGTGGTACATTGACATGTACCAAATTATGTAATATACTCTAACACCCCCTATATTCCATCATTTTGGTATTGAAGACTTTAGTCTTTAATATGCTATTTGTCCTTTCTATTTTATTCAACTTGATTTGGTCCTTCTCTTTCATTTGGTTCAGTATTCATGCTGTATTTCATTGTCTTCTTCATTCCTCTAGTTTTTGTTGTTTCAAAGTGCTTGGTAGAATCCTTGTTATTGGAGTCTTCAAAGTATCTTTGATGAACTAGAGATATCATGATCTTGTAGGTTATAAGTGAGTCATAATTTCTCTATTTTTCCCCTTTGTTTTCCTGAATGACCTGTCTCCTTGATCTTCAAAAATGTCAAGCTTGAATTAATTGTTAGTGGATGCTTTTGAAATAAGAACTTGGAAGAAGAAATCTAATCTAAATATTAGTATCTCTTCAAAAATTTTATAGTACTTGTATTTATAGTAACATAAGAAAGATGAATGAGATTTTCCTCCATAATATTTACATGGATGGAGGCTCCAACAGTTTGCTTCTCATGACCAAATTTATTTAAATAAGTGCATAGTGAAGATATCCCAATTTCTTTGCTACTTTTTTTAGGAGAATCAAGTCCATATATTTCCTTGATGAAATAGTTAAACCATATATCTACTATTGAAGTTATTTCATCCTTATTTTATACATTTGTAGGATATCTTTTTGATTATTCTTTTCTACCTTTTGAATATGGTTCTCAATATCTTTATAGGTACAGTTGATATCTTTGAAAGATATTTTTGAAGATTTTACTTTGAATAACATGTGATTATACTGAGAGGGCGGTGAACAGTATAAGATATAAATTTTTGCTTTTCAATCCATATGATAAGATCAAAAATATTAAAGCAGTAAACATCACATAAAGCATCACACATATGAGAGACATGATTTAACGTGGTTCACCTAATGCGAGCTACTCCACGAAGAATATATTTCTTATAAATTTTTCTCAAATAATTATTTTGGGAATCCTTTCCATAATAAAAAGTTTATCAACCTCTATCCAAAGGAGACACCAATCCCCTAATCAAGTTCATGGATATCTATCCATAAGAGAACTCATTATCCTCTGCTCTAGTTGGTGATCTTCTAGAAGAACTACTACCTCCACTGCACTAGCTTATGGATCTCTATCCACTAAAGACTCCTATTCTCACTCAGAAGACCTATTCTGACTGCCCTGGCTAATGGATACTTATCCACTAGAGACTATCGTCCTTTATACTCTATCACATCCAAAGATATATCTTAGCCCTATCTCAAATATGCACTAAACATGCTCCTTTGGTATAGCACCTACTCAATCTCTGTCCTCTGATCTGCACTAAACACAATCCTTCGATCTAGAAAAAATATGCTCAATCTCTGTCTTGGTCTAGCACAAACCTATCCTCAAATTTGCACCAAACTCTATCCTCAAAATTTTCCTCAAGCCTTAACATAAAGCTTGATTCAATCACAAATCAAATTTGCTAGATCTGCCCCAAACCTTAATCCAAGGTTTGAAAAAATCAATCAACTCTTCTCTCAGGTCTTTTTAAAGACATATCAAATCTGCCTTGTAAGCTTCCACAAAAGCTCACACTAATTTGTCCACAAGTTCTTTCTAGAACTTGTCCAATATACTCAACAAGAATTACCTCAAATTTGCTCAACAAGTCTTCACTAGAACTTGTCCAATCTCACAGAAACATATAGAAAATTTTTAGAGACTCAATATGCTTCACATTCACAACAATACTTATCAACCAATCTCACATAATAATAATACTCATGATCTTGCACACACTCTAGTTCAAGATAGTTCTCAAATTCACATAACAATGATACTCATGTTCTTTCTCAAACCCTAATCATGCATATGAAGTTTCATTCAATATTTCCAATAATGCTTATCAAACAACATTTCCAGAATCAAATTTCTTTCCAGAAAACCAAACTCAACAATGCTTATCAAACAACCCTTTTCACTTCAATTTAGCATTCAAAACATCCAAAAATCATTCACAAGGAAGATGTGCCCATACATTTTGTTTGATGAATAATTATCCTTAAAGAAACCTATCTCAATTATAACCACTCTCTTAGAACATGCACCAAAAATGTTTGCGCACCACACAAACTGCCTCCGCACGAATTTGAACTCGAAACCTCACTGCCAGCACTATGCCCTAGCAAACGCTAGGCTAGCTATGTGGGCTATGCGTGCACTTGGGACCAAGGGTACATGATGTCCATTTATTCCTTGTCTTTTGTGCCTAAAACATTGAATTCAAAAACCTTTTCTTCCTTCCTTGCAAAAAAGTGATTGTGAATCGAACCCACAACCTAGCCTCTGCAAACGCCTTAACTCTGCCTTGCCTACTGTCTACGCTACCTAGTGTGTGGTGTAATATTTTCATATCCACTTTATTTCAACACACACTCCTTTGTATTTGAATAACATAGATTTTTCTCCCTCGAAGTGCTCATACAAAGTATGTCTTATGCCCAATTTTGTTCGACGAATTGCATTAGAATTTGGGAAAATAATTTACCCCTATTTATATGCAATAAGGTAAACATGGATACGTCAAACCTTATTCAATTTTCCACCATCTATCAAAACATAATTTGGTGCCAAGAATAATTTGAATTAAAATTTTAACCAAAAGGTTAAAATATTTTAAATTAAAATTATTTAACCTTTGTCTCTTTAATATTTTTAAAACTTGCTCACTTGCTCTTTTCAAGGAGAATGCTTTGCACTTCAAAAATAATATTTTAATTATAATTATTTTAAATTCAGAATGAATTTAAATATTATAATTAAATATTTAAATGTCCTTTGGGCATTTTTAAATATAATCTTCCTTCAAACTAATTTATTATTTTGAACTCATGATTCTAATTCCTTTGGAGATAACCTTACCTTGTATATCCTTTTGACATCAATGACAACAAAACTTGCTCATATTTTCAAAAATATCCCCCTTTGTCATTGATGGCAACCCATTTACCTTTTACAATTTTTTAACCTTTTGCTATTCTGCTTCCCCTGACTGAATGCTTTCCTTCTAACTCAAATTTCCCCCCCTTACTCAAATCTCTCCCCCTTTGTCATCAATGGTAAAGGGTCACCTTTGGCGCTTAGGGCTAAGAATGAAACTCTTATCTTAGCCCCTCCCCCACCTCCTATTGAGGTGGTTAATTCTGGGGTGGGAGTATTACTCCCAGTTTTACTCGAAGATACTCAAAAGTATTTCAAAAGTGGCTTAGTGAAGATGTCTGCTATTTTCTCCTTTGTAGTAACATATTCCAACCTGACCTGTTTATCTATCACCCATTCTCTTAGAAAATTATATTTGATCAAAATGTGCTTTGTCCTGGAGTGCATTATTGTATTCTTTGAGATACTTATAGCACTTGTGTTATCACATAATATGGGAATATGATGATCATGTGTTATCTTGAAGTCTTCTAGAGTTCACTTCATCCATAATACCTGTGTACAACTGGCTACTACTGCAATATACTCTGCTTCTGCTATAGATAAATATATTGATGCCTGCTTCTTACTTAGCCAAGAGACTAAATAGTCTCCAAGAAAGAATGCTCCTCCACTTGTGTTTTTTTTGTCATCAATACTGCCAGCCTAATCTGCATCTGTATATGCTGTGAGTGTGAAACTCACTTTTGGGATACCAGAGCCCAAAATACATAGTCCCTTTTAGATACCTGAGAATCCTATTTATTGCTGCCACATGTGTTTCCTTAGGTGCTGCCTAAAACCACTAATCCCACTGCTTGCACAATATCTTGTCTTGTAGCTATGACATACAACAAGTTGCCAATCATAGATCTATATAATCTCTGATCTATCTTTGGAGATTCATCATCCTTACTTAACTTTCATTTTGTAACCATGGGGGTGCTTACTAGTTTGCAATATTCTAACTTGAATTTCTTTAGCATCTCTTTTACATACTTGGTTTGTGAAAGAAGTACCCCTTTCTTTGATTATGATATTTGAAGTCCAAGAAATAAGGACAACACACCAAGAATAGACATATCAAATTCATTCTGCATGTTCTTTACAAATTATTTACACATCTTATCATTGTTTCCCCCAAAAATGATGTCATCAACATAAACAACCACAATTAGTAGATTATTCCCTTCATTTTTGATGTATAAGTTGCTATCCACTATTCCTTTTCTGAATCCTTATTTCTGAAGATACTTATCCAATCTTGAGTACCACACTCTAGGAGCCTATTTCAAACCATACAATGTATTTTTCAATATGCATACATTATCCTAGTTTATTTGTCAATATGAATCCCTCTGGCAGTTTGATATAAAATTATTCTAGAACACCATTTAGAAATGTTGAATTAACATCCATCTAATATATCTTGAAGTTTTTAAAACTTGATAAGGCTAAAAAAATTCTTATGGCTTCAACTCATGCAACTGGAGAAAATGTCTCTTCAAAGTCAATTCCCTCTACCTGTGCATAACCTTTGCATACCAACCTTGCTTTATTCCTGACTACCTGTCCATATTCATTTAACTTGTTTTTGAATACCCATTTTGTGCCATTCACATTTTTGTCCTTTGGTCGTGGAACAAGTTTCCAAGTCTTGCTTTTCTCTATCTGATCTAATTCCTCATCCATTACCTTAATCCAGAACTTATCTTCACTTGCCTGATTGAAGTCTTTTAGCTCAATATTTTATAGCAAAGAGAAATTTTCTTGTTGAGATGGTGTTATTATCCTTCTCCTTGTCTATATTTCATCTGGATTCCCAATGATTAAATCTTTTGGATGATGTTTCTGTACATACCTAAATGGAGTTTTAGGAATAAGTCTTTGTGTTTATTCCTCTTCTTTATCTGATTTCTCACGAAACTCTTCTTGACATCTTCCATCTTCCTTATACACAATTTGTTGAACTGGTTCTCTTGAATCTATCTTCTCATCAACTATTACATTTATACTTTCTACAATAGTGCGTGTTCTCTTGTTGAAACACCTATAAGTTTTAATCTTAGTAAAATAACCAAGAAAAATTCCTTCATCACATCTTAGTTCAAACTTGCCGAAGTTTTGCTCTTCTCATATTATGTAGCACTTACTTCCAAAAACCTTGAAGTATTTTACAGTATTCCTTTCCAAATATCATATGGAATATTGTGATGGTTTACCCTCATTTGAGCCCTAGTGATTATATATACTACTGTTTTGATTGCTTCTCTCTAAAATCCATATGAAAGCTTGGAATCATTCAACATAGCTCTAGCCATATTCTTAATAGTCCTATTTTTCCTTTCAACTGCTCCATTTTTTTGAGGAGTTCTTACAGCTAAGTATTCTCTCTTGATTCCATGTTGTTCACAAAAATCTACAAATTCATTTGAGGTAAACTCTCCTCCTTTATCAGATCTCAAACACTTAATACTCTTGCCAGTTTTATTTTCAACCCATTATTTAAATGCTTTGAATTTTTCAAATGCTTATGACTTATCTTTCAGGAAAACTATCCAAACCATTATGGAGTAATCATCTATAAATAATATGAAGTAACTTTCACCTTGAATACTCTGTGTTCTGGTAGGACCACATAGATCGACATGTATTATAATTAATGGCTCAGATGATATATATACCTTTGATTTAAAGCTTGTTCTAGTTTGTTTTCCATGTTGACAAGGTGCACAGATTGTGTTTTGTGGCCTTTTTAGCTTGGGTAAATCTCTGACAGCCTGCTTATTGCTTAAGTTGACTATGTTGTCAAAATTTAAATGACCCGTTATTCTATGCCACAACCAAATATCATATTCTTGTTATAGAAAGCACCTTTCCCCTTTGATATCACTAAGCATATATAGTTTGTTTTGAGTTCTACTTGCATTTGCAATGACTTTTCTAGTTTTTGATTTTTCTTATATCACATCTATCTGGGTGAAATGTAACCATATGAACTTGATCACAAAGTTGGCTTACACTTAGTATATTATGTCTTAACCATTTGACATATAGTACATTTTATGTTCTTGTTTTCCCATTATCTAAACTCAGAGTTCCTCTTCCACCAATTTTTTCTAATCCATTATCACCAAAACTTATTGATCCTCTATTGGTTTCTTTTAGTTCAATAAATTTTTCTTTGTCTCCTATCATGTGTCTAGAGCAACCACTATCAAGATACCATTGTTCTTATTTATCCTTAGCATGAAGAGTTTTTTGAACTAATATTGATCTAGCCTTTTCATTCCCCTTTTTCTCTTTTCAAGTTGTTGAAGTTGTATTCCTTTTACTAGACTCAGGAAGTATCATTTTGCACCATCTAGCATTATGTCCAAAATTATTACATTTATAACATATGATATCATTGTTCATAAGAGGTAAAAAAGAGTTGAAATTTCTATTGACATAATTTTTCACATAGCCAGTGCAGTGTATAACTCTATGACCATATTTGTTACAAGAAAAACAATAGCCATGGAAGAAATTGTGTAACCTATTTGGATGCCTTTGAGATTGTGGTTGAGTGCTTCTCATTCTATGATCAACTTTCATCCATGGTTCTTCTTTTCTTTCTTCCTTCCTGATGTATTTTATTTCTAGAGTATACGTCACTTGCTTATCTTTTTTTGAAGTTTCTGCTTCTTGAAAACTTGTCTCCTCTTTATGTTTTCCAAACTCTGTATCTGATAGTGCCTTGGTCTTATTAACTTCATTCCTTAGATAAATAATTTCTTCTTTAAATATTTTACATTCTGTTTCTCTTGCTCTTAATAGATCTGTCATATCCTATCCTATTTTCTTTCCCTCTTCTATCTTTATCTTGAGTTTTGTGAGACTTTGTAGAAGTTCTATCTTTGCTTCTTCATCTTCTTGAATTTGTTCCTTCAAGCTTGAGTTATTTTCTCTAATACTTTCCAAATTTTTGAGAGTCTCTTCTTCACTTTATGTCTTTGATGGATCCTCCTCCAACTTGTTAGTCTTTTCATAGAGAGACCCACTCTGATACCAATTGAAGAACATGTGCTTATACTGGGGTGGGGGGGGTGAACAGTAAAAGATAAAATCTTTTGCTTTTCAATCCATATGATAACGTCAACAATATTAAAGCAGTAAAAATAACACAAAGCATCGCACATATGAGAGACATGATTTAGCGTGGTTCACCCAATATGGGCTACTCCCCGGAGAAAATATTTCTTATAAAATTTTATCAGATAATTATTTTGGGAATCCTTTCCCTATTACAAAGTTTATGGACCTCTTTCCAAAGGAGACACCAATATCATAATCAAGTTCATGAATCTCTATCCACATGAGAACTCCTTCTACTATACTCTAGCTGGTTATCTTCTAGAAGAATTGCTGCCTCCACTACACTGGCTTATGGATCTCTATCCACTGAAGATTTCTATTCTCACTAAAAATACCTATCCTCATTGCCCTGGATAATGGATCCCTATCCACTGGAGACTATTATCCTCTATACTCTATCACCTCTAAAGCTAGCTCTCAGATATGTCTCAAATATACACTAAACATGGTCCTTCATTATAGCACAAATCTGCTCAATCTTTATCCTATGATCTGCACTAAACACAGTCCTTCAGTCTAGAAAAAATCTGCTCAATCTCTATCTCTGGTCTAGCACAAACCTATCCTCAAATTTGCACCAAAATATATCCTCAAATCTGTCCTTAAGCCTTAACATAAAGCTTGATTCAATCACAAATAAAATCTTCTAGATCTGTCCCAAACCTTAATCCAAGTTTTGAACAAATCAATCAAATCTGCTCTCAAGTCTTCTCAAAGACTTATCTCAAATCTGCCTTGTAAGCTTCCACAAAAGCTCACACTAATATATCCACAAGTACTTTCTAGAACTTGTCCAATATTCTCAACAAGACTTACCTCAAATTTGCTCAACAAATCCTCACTAGAACTTGTCTAATCTCACAAAAATATATAGAGAATTGTTAGAGACTCAATATGCTTCACATTCACAACAATGCTTATCAACCAATCTCACATAAAAATGATACTCATGATCTTGTACACACTCTAGTTCAAGATAGTTCTCAACTTCACATAACAATGATACTCATGTTCTTTCTCAAACCCTAATCATGCATATGAAGTTTCATTCAATGTTTCCAACAATGCTTATCAAACAAGGTTTCTAGAATCAACTTTCTTTCTAGAAAACCAAACTCAACAATGCTTATCAAACAACCCTTTTCACTCCAACTTAGCATTCAAAACATCCAATATTAACTCACAAGGAAGATATACCCATACCTTTTTTTTGATGAAAAATTGTCCTTAAAAAAAACCTATCTCAATTATAACCACTCTCTTAGAACATGCACCAAAATTTTTTGCGCACCACACAAATTGCCTTCACACGAATTTGAACCTGAAACCTCACTACCGGTGTTGCACCCTAGTGAACACTAGGCTAGCCATGTGGGCTATGCACCCACTTGGGACCAAGGGCACATGATGTCCCTTTATTCCTTGTCTTTTGTGCCTAAAACATTGAATTCAAAAACCTCTTCTTCCTTCCTTGCAAAAATGTGATCATGACTCAAACCCACGACCTAGCCTTCACAAATGCCTTAACTCTACCTTGCCTACCATATGCACTACCTTGTGGGTGGTTTAAGGTTTTCATGCCCACACACACTCCTTTGTCTTTGAATAGCACAAAGATTCCTTCCTCAAAGCGCTCGCACGAAGTATGTCTTATGCTCAATTTTTATCAACGAAATGCATTAGACATTGGAGAAATAATTTACTCCTCTTTATATGCAATAAGGTAAATGTGGATACGTCGATACTTATTCGATTTACCACCATATATCAAAACAAACTTTGGCACCAAGAATAATTTGAATTAAAATTTTAACCAAAAGGTTAAAATATTTTAATTAAATTTATTTAACCATTGCCTCCTTTAATATTTTTAAAACTTGCTCACTTGCTCTTTTCAAGGAGAATGCTTTGCACTTCGAAAATAATAATTTAATTATAATTATTTTAAATTTAGAATGAATCTAAATATTATAATTAAATATTTAAATGTTCTTTGGGCCTTTTAAAATATAATATTCCTTCAAACTAATTCATTATTTTGAACTCATGATTCTAATTCCTTTGGAGAGAACCTTGTCTTGTATATCATTTTAACATCAATGACAACATAACTTGCTCATATTTCCAACATACTTTTTCCAATCTATTGATTTGTGAATTCTTAGAAGTATTTCTAAACCATATTGGTTCTTCTCTTGCATTTTCCTTATTATCAATTCTAGAATCAAGTATGTCTTTGAACCACTTTGATTCTTTGAGACCTATGTATTTAATAAGCCTTTCCATTGTTTCTTTCTTTGTTTACAAGAGAACAATTTTGATAGAAGTTTTGTATCTCAAAACTTTGTAGTTGTCTACCTTATGACTCCCTAGTTTAGGATATGTGAACTAACTTGATAAACCCTTATCAAATATTAGGTTTTGTAGAATCCCTTATATCTCCCAAGTGATTAGAGTATGATATGGTCTTGATTAAATGCTTGATTTAAATTTTCTTTTGAGTTGATTCTTTAATATTTTGAAGACAATGATCAACTCCTATATCATCTTATTTCTCCCTATTGATATATGCACCTTTTAATTTTGATGAAGTTATCAAACTTCAAGAATCTATGGTTGGATTACTTTTGTACCTTTTAATGTGTATATGAGACTAGTGTAAGCAATTATTTCCAACTCTGTAATCAATGCTTATGAAGAGCTTATTTCAATTCTAATTTTCAATGGTTTAATTTTCTAAATTCTAATGTACTAGGATTTTGGTGTAGTACTTATATCTCCCTAATTTGGAACTTTAGAAAATAATAATATTTGAAAAATAATGTTTTAATTATCCAAGGTAGAAACCCTTATATCTCCTAATTTAATTATTTGCAAATATTAAGATATTAGAATTTCAAGCAATGTAATTTGAAAAAGCTCTTACTAATATAAAATCCTCTCTTTTAATTGGCTTTCTAAACATTAATACTCTATCTAAGGTTTTAGCTCCTTATTTATCCTATCAATTACTTGATTAACCTTATAAAATAGATAACCTTATATCTCCTTTGTGTTATAGAAAGAAACTATTAAAGTAATGCACTTATACCTCTTAATAATGCACTACATGCTGCTTGAATTAGATCTTGACTGCACTTTCAAACCTTGAGTGTTGTATCTTCACCGATCTACAAGGTATGATGCTTAGCATTAATTGAATGTTGTTCTATGGTGCACTTAGACTGTAATATCCTCGTTAATGCTAATTGACCTGAGTATGCAATAGTATTCGTACTCTCCTTTGGATTGAGGTATTTAATAGACTTTACCTCCCTTTGAAACATATGCCAAATGACATATACATTACCTTTGAGCATGTAACTCCTTGCTAGGTGGTTCTGGTAAATGAGGTACGTTGGATGATGCTAAAATTGGTAATGTAGGTATTATTTTAACTTGAGCATACTAAGTAATGAAGATTGATATTTGTTAGTACAATTTGAGAGTTACTTGGGTGCTCATTTTCTTAGCAAGCATTGTAAATTGAAGACGTTATAGAGTGTTCATAGGTGCTCTTCTTGTCCTTATCCCTTGTGCCAAGTGGCACGAGATTCCTTCGATCAAGGTGAAAATTGGAAGCTCTCACACTTGCATGTAGCTACGCCCTCAACACCCTTATTTGCTTAATGCTCTTGCCAACTACTGCCAGTTGTTCTTGGTTTAACTTTCTCCAGCAAATGGTGGTACTCTCCAAAGTAGGTGGTTATAAGGTGCTTCAATGCTATCATTATTCTTCCAAGATATACACGATATATACTTGGGTAATAAGCCTTTCTTCTTGCACCTTGTTCTTTCCATATTATGTTACAATGTTGTCCTTGCTAGTGATACATTAAAATTGCCTTGCTAACACCATTATGCTATCCAACATGGTCTCCTTTCTATTGTAGGTTGCTCTTGCACCATGAATGATTCTTGCATGAGAATAATTGTGTTGAATCTAGTGTCTTTAGACACTTTGAAAACTCTTCTTGATGAGCCCTCAGTTGGCTCTCTTCCTCCACTTCGAAGTTTTCTCTTCAAACTTCAATGATATAGTCACTCGATGACTGTACTATGCTAGTTATTGTAGTGTCTTAAGACACTCTAGTTGATGAGCATCAAAAATACTCATTTTATATACACTGTTAAGGGCCATCCTTACTGGTTTAATTAGCATGTGAGATGCATTTTATTTAACTTGTGCATATAATTGATAGAAAATCTAGTATTATTCTTGATGGGTGTTTTTAGTGGAAACTGTGTATGAATGTAGGGTTTGGTACCAATTCGATGTTTTCCCAGTATACATCCAACTTGGACCTAGCATTTTTCAAGAAGGTGCCTTACTCCCATACATTGGAGGCACCTTACTCCCATACATTGTAGGTGCCTTATTCTGACCAAGTCAACAGGCGCATTACTCTGGTGCTTGATTCTGATGCTTGAATCTGGTGCCTTACTCTAGCGCCTTACTCAAGTAGGTGCTAAGTAGGCACCTTACTCAAGTAGGCACCAAGCAGACGCCTTATTGAGGTGTCTTACTCTGACCAAGCCAACTTTGACCGGTTGACCAGTGGGCTAAGGAGGAGGTTGCACATGAAGACAAAAAAGGAGATATTTTATTTTATGCACTATTATTAAAATAGAATAAACACTTCTATTATTTGATTGGTTGGATACCTTTGTAACATGAGCATTATTCTCTCACGCTCACGGATAAACCAAAGCAACAATTTTTCTAGTGATCAATGTGGGCAGCCACGCAAACAGATTTTGCCAATCTTATTATAATTTTGTTCTGATAAAACAAAACACGCCTGATTTATCTTGCAAGGGGTTAAAATTAGTGTGTGACTATTTTAATTAATATATGATTGTTATAGTTGAACGGTTGCAATATTCAGTATATATATATATATTGTAACCGCAAGTCCGAAATAGGCTTACCTAAATTTGTAACAGAGGAAGGTTGTGAATTGTATAAATGCACAGGTCTTCCATGAAGGAGGGGATGATTAATTTTGTGGAGAAATTATTTTATTTTATTTTATCTAAATTATTTAAGAGTGCAATTCCTATTATTTAATTAAAGCAAGCTCTACGTAGCTAGTTGGACGAACTATATGCAAGAGCTTGGGCCCACTCCCTGTAGTAGTCCTTCCCTATTTCATTTTAATTATTTTATTTATTTTTATTAGATTAGATTTATTGCTTTATTTCCTGCTTTAATTAATTTAGCTGTGTGTTTTATTTTCTTGCATTTTATTTCTGCACTTTTATTTCCAGCACTTTAGTTTTAGTTTGTAATTTATTTATTTAATTTTCTGCACTTAGTTTATTTGGTTTGGCTGACTTTCAAATGCATGAACATCCCCCACCAAACTAAATAAGGTATAGACATATTTATTCACCAACACTGCAGGCATATACTGTGCATGCCGCTCGTAAGTTTACGGACTTACCAAATTGATAATTTATAAAAGAGAAATGATTATTTTTTGAGACATAATTTTTGCTCACCATTTTGGCGCCATTGTCGAGGAGTGTCAAACTAAAGTGTTATGATTTACAGGTCAGATAAAAATCCCATTTAAAATTACCTATAGATATTTTACCTGAGAAGTGTGAGTCCACCAAGGGGCTTTTTATAAGGCCAAAAGTAGTTGCTGGTATAGTCAGAGCTAGATCCCATTGGCAATAGTTTAAATTTAGTAGCTTCTTAGGCAAATACGGGAATGAACCTGATGTACCATATTAAGTGTAGAGGTAGGAATAAATGGTGTTGTTGAAAAAAAATAAAAATAAAAATCAGGCAGTGAAGGATTTCCATCATGTTCTGAATGGTTTTAAGAAATCAAAGAAATAGCACAACCCAGGTTTTATATAATTGAAAATCATTAGGAATGTATTTTTATACAAAAACCATTGGAGAATTATGCCTCCAAAATCTTAGTGTTAACAATTAAAAATTTTTTTAGGCTTCACACTTTGCAACATATTGGTAAAATATTTCAATGATAACATTAGTAGTAGGAAAAATGATAGAGCAAAATTTAAAGAACATCTTGTTATGGAGTATGCTCTTCACTTGCGCTTAAGGCGACTTGGTGAATCAGAAACTAGCATGTGTTTTTAAAATACTACTATGTCATGTTTTCTCCAAATTTCCAGCTCGTAGATAGTCATTTTTATAGCCTGTACATTTTTCCAATAAGTTGAAAAAATTTTTGAGGCCATGGGGTAAAATGCTCTTCTCATGCTACGACATATCAGATTAGTTGGTAATAAAACAGATGATTTTCAAAAGACTAGTTCATATATAGGCATGGGGGGAACCCCACCTTCATCATTGCCATCAACAACACAATGAGCGTTGTTTATAGTGTTCATGAAAAGAGAAAAAAATATATCTTCTACTAAAAAGGCTCCAAGTTAAAATGTAGATATAAAAAAATAAAGCTTTATTTTTTGCTACTTGTTGGAAGAGAGTATCCTCTTTCCCTAGGACTAGCTTGGTCCAGAAGGGAAATGAGAAATATCCAACTGGTCGCTAAATAAAGTAGGGGAGGAGCCTGTAATCAGAAGATGAAAAAAATTAAAAAATTATTTAGAATTTTATTTTAATGCCTTTAGTTTAGATTTTTCTTTTATGTTTTGTAGGACAATGTGAAGTGCAAAGTAGACAAATAAGGAGGTGTCTGTGAATATTTCATGAATTGAGATTTATATGTGGAGTTCATAATAACACTATATGAACTGTCATGTGTACCTTGATTGTGTAGCATCCAGTCTAGCAAGTGAAAGCTAGCAGAGTTTTTCCTTCGCAACATTGGAACCTGAAGGCAGGCTAAGTAACCCTGATCAAGCAAAATGCTTCTAGCCCAAGGTGCTTATGAAACTTTGGAAAAGTTTTTTTGCAAGGTGTGTGACTGTTACAACCTGAGTAAATGATAAGCAGAGTCAGAGATGCTACACCAAGTGCAGAGTAGAGTGTCGAGACAATGTTCAAGTAACGATCAACGAGCTCCATTCACAACTACCTCACATTTGTGAGAGTGGATCATACATCAGCATGGGGGAGACCCCATACCACACCAGTAGCATGGATGAATATTCTTAAAAAAAAAATTGGGAGGCACCTTACGCAAAAAAAGAAGAGCCCACATAGAACATGTTTTATTTAATATATATATATTTTTAATTTTTCTTTGCAAGAAATCATGAACCGCATGCAAGCTACAGGTATCCTGAGATCCAGGGCCTAACAGGCATGCAGTCATGACTCCTATTTTCATACTTTCATGTGTTTTTTCTTTGCAGATTATTGTGCCCTCTAAATGCAATATGAAGGTATCCTAAGAGCTAGGGCCTCAGACATAGGCATGATTCCTATTTTTCTAATTTTGTGTGTTTATTTTTGTAGGACACAATCATGAGCACAAGTTGTAGGCAAAACTGGCTTAAACTAGGCCTAAGGGATGTGACATCTCATACCCTATAATTATGAGTGCAACGAAGTAGAAAAGGTACTTACTTACCACTAGGAAGAGAGTGCCTACAATTAGCCCAGTACATTTGTGCCTTTTCCACTTGGAGGAAGGCACCAATAAGTGGTGTCACTCTCCCACCCGAAAGAGTGGTACCCATCTATTGAAAAATAGCCATGTGGAGAAGCTTATGGTTGGTTGCTAAAAAGAAGTTACAAATCTTCATTGAGAAGATGTTGCGGACCCCCTCTATACCCATAAGTGCTCAAACTTCTTCTCCCTAATATGGGGATACTGGTTGATCAGTGTGGGACCTGATATTCAGGGGGCTGCAGACCTATTACACAAAGGGACTTGTTACTGGTAATGAGGACGTCACAAATTAAAGTGGGGGAGAGGATGGGTGAATATGAATTTCCTTCAAAAATAATAATAAAATATTTTGTTGAATTTACTCCAAATTAAAATGCAGATCAAAAGCAGAGCTTTATTTTCTGCTACTCATTGGAAGAGAGTATCCTATTTTCCTAGGACCATCTTGGTCTAGAAGGGAAATGAGAAATCTCCAACCAGTAGCTAAATAAAGTAGGGGAGGAGCCTAAAAAAATTAGATGTCAAATATTTGCAAGAGCTAGGAACAACAACACATAAATATCAACGATGCATCTCATGAAAATGTCACACATGAACACCAGACAAATGCTATGGATGATGATGAAAAGAATTATTTCCACCTCACTCTAGGAAATGAAACAAAGAATCACAGTGCTACTCTAATTCTACCTATGAAATAAAAATTCAGAGGGGGAGATCATTCTAATTTGAACACACGTGTGTCAGGACTGTATAAATTTTAATCAATTGGAAAAAAAGGGGGTGACATACTCAAGAGCATAGAGTGAGAAAATTATAATGCATAAATATTAATCCTTGTGATGCATTCGGAGAGAGATGTCAAAATAGGATTAAAATATTTTTGTGTCATTGAGGATGAGCAGGGTATTTCAAAGTCTGAATTTTTTAGCTATTGGATGTCATAAATCCTTTAATAGTTGTACGTGGGATGCAAAATTTTCTACGGAGCCTCACAATGCCAATATTACAGATTTTTTTGGCAGTGGAAAAGAAAATATTTCCAAGTCACTATGGTGGAGAAGACGTTCCAGTACACAACACACCAAATTCCCAGGGTGGATTAGTGATAGTCCTCCAAGCTTGGTCACCCAATGCAAAAATCACTAGCTCACCTGTGGTAGATGACTTTGTTATTTGATGTAGAGGATGAAAAAAGAGAAAGAGAGAAAGAGAGAGATGAACCAAGATCTGTTTTGGGCATGCTCCCTTCCATGGCAGAATAGATGAAAAAAAAATAGAGGTAAGCTATGGCTATAATTCTAGTCCAAACTTACAAAAAGAATACCTCGAAGGGTAATATTGAATAATTTGCCCCTTTTGAAGCTACGTAAAAAGGATTCGGCAGTAGAAATTTAAAACTACATCATTTTCCAAATTTTCATGCTTAGGGAAAATGACGTCTTCATGGCTGTTGAGAGTCATTGATGGCTGATCATGATGTGTGTAAATCATTGGCTTCATTGCTGGAGAAGCAACGCTTAGAGGAAGAACAATGGTGATGATTGATAGTGTGGAGGAAGAAGACAACTAGAGAAAAAAAAAAAAATCTCTAGGAGCACCAATGTACAAGCAACATGAAAACTTTTCGCACAATCAATATCATACACATCAAAATCTATGAAATTCACCCAGGTATATACTAATTTTTATTAATTATGTGTACGATTATTTTAAAAATAATTTCCATGCTAACATTAGTAGATGCCCCTTTAAATTCTCTTTATCAAAATCTCCCATCAAAATTCCAGCGTATGAAATGCCTCGGATGAGAAGAATTTTACTACCCCAAAACAATTGAAAAAAAGCTATGGCATTGCGTGAATAAATTTGGTATTACTACATCATGACAATGACAGCCAGTGTGAAATTTGGTCTCACCAAATTCAATCATGGATTACAAGTTTAATTTGAGCAGAAGAAGAGACCTTGTAATTTTCTATAGCAGTCATGATTTAACTATTTACTATGGTTGACCTGGTTCTAAATTTTATCGGTGCAACAGTGCTCAATGGAAGAAACATAGAAGCACTCTATGGAAGAAAAATAGAGATGCTGAAGGCCATGTAAAAAAAAGAATATATATATATATATATAAAATTCCAGGGGCTGTTGTCACGAGGATGTGACAATATTTAGGTATGGGGGGATGATGAGCACCAAAAATGCTCATTTTATATACATTGTTAAGGGGCATCATTACTAGTTTAATTAGCATGTGAGATGCATTTTTATTTAACTTGTGCATATAATTGATAGAAAATCCAGTATTATGCTTGACGGGTGTTTTTAGTGGAAACTGTGTATGAATGCAGGTTTTGGTACCAAGCTGGTGTTTTCCCAGTCTACATCCAACTTGGACCTGACATTGTGCAAGAAGGCACCTTACTACCATACATTGGAGGTGCCTTACTCCTATACATTAGAGATGCCTTACTTTGACCAAGTCAATAGGTGCCTTATTCTGGTGCCTGATTCTGATGCCTAACTTCGGTGCCTTAATCTGGCGCCTTACTCAAGTAGGTTCCAAACAGGTGCCTTACTTAAGTAGGCTCCAAGCAGGTGCCTTAATCAAGTAGGTTCCAAGCAGGTGCCTTATTGAGGTGCCTTACTCTGACCAATCCAGATTTGACTAGTTGACCAGTGGGCTAAGGAGGAGGTTGCACGTGAAGACAAAAAGGGAGATATTTTATTTTATGCACTATTATTAAAATAGAATAAACACTTCTATTATTTGATTGGCTAGATACCTTTGTAATGTGAGCATTATTCTCTCACGCTCACAAACAAACTAGAGCAACGATTTTTCCAGCGATCAATGTGGGCAGCCACGCAAATATATTTTTCCAGCCTTATTATAATTTTGTTCTGATAAAATAGAACACGCCTGATTTATCCTGCAAGGGGGTAAAATTAGTGCATGATTGTTTTAATTAATATATGATTGTTATAATTGAACGACTACAATATTCATTGTATATCTATTGTAACCGCAAGTTTGGAATAGGCTTGCCTAAATTTGTAACAAAGGAAGGTTGTGCATTGTATAAATGCACAGGTCTTCCCTGAAGGAGGGGATGATTAATTTTACAAAGAAATTATTCTATTTTATTTTGTCTAAATTATTTAAGAGTGCAATTCCTCTTATTTAATTAAAGCAAGCTCTACATAGCTAGCCGGGTGGACTATCTGTGGGAGCTTGGGCCCACTCCCTGCAGTAGTCCTCCCATGTTTCATTTTATTTCTATTATTTATTTTCATTAGATTAGATTTACTACTTTGTTTCCTACTTTAATTAATTTAGTTGTGTGTTTTATTTTCTTGCATTTTATTTCCGCACCTTTTATTTCTAGCACTTTAGTTTTAGTTCGTAATTTATTTATTTAATTTTTTGCACTTAGTTTATTTAGTTTGGTCGATTTTCAAATGCACGAACATCCCCCACTAAACTAAATAAGGTACAGACAAATTCATTCCCCAAAACTACAGACATAAACTGTGAATGATGTTCGTAAGTTTACGGACTTACTGGATTGATAATTTATGGAAGAGAAATTATTGTTTTTTAAGAGATAATATCTACTCACCACTATTTTTTGTCCTCCTTTGCTATGTTGGATAAAACAAGCATTGTGTAAATATATGTTGTAAATAAGTCTAACCTTAATTTGCACTAAAATTTTGAGATCTTAAGTATCCTTTTGAAGTTATCTTGCTTCCTTGATATGACGACTTCTTGCTCTACTCCTTGAGGGTAAATAGTGATTTAATGTTGCCTTCCTTACTAGATAACACTTCTCCTCTATCTCCTTTGCTTGAATAACTTTGCAATAATAATTCCAAGATTTTTAATCAAGCAACTAATATGCCTTTTTGGATGGCATAACTTTGCACTATAGAAAATGCAATCTATACTCTTAGAGTAGTGTCTTCTTTGCTTTTAATAGAAGGTAGGATGTTGATATTTTTCTTTCTTTCAAAATATATCTAACTTCCCTTTCTTATGTGCAGGTTTTAACCCTTAAATAAACTAACTTATGCACTTCCTTTTAATAATTTAAACTTTAAAATTACTCCCTTGCAAATTTAAACTCTAATGTGGTGCTTAATGAAACTTAATAATAAGATGAATCTAAAAGTTCAAATAATGAACCTTTTGCACCAAAGTTGCATACCTTTCTAACTTCATAGATGATGGATAACTTGGTGATTTGAATCACCTAATTGCTGCCATGTATTTGATGGAACCACAACTCATTCTTGCTATTCAAACTAGCTCTTTAACTCACCAATTTGCAACTTAAATACTCCTATAAATTGTTGCCCAAAAATGTAGTTTGGTTGCTTTAACACTCCTTCACGATGCTCCCTCAAACTTTGGAACTCAGCAACTATTGATGTTACCCAGATTGTTGCCTTTAACTCTAAAAATTTTAGATTGTAATACAATCAATTTGTTCTCCAAAATGTTATCATTCTATAGACACCAAAACCTAGTACTTCACAAAAATCCCATCCACCCCACAATCCTGCATAATAAAATATGCCTAACTCTAACCTTAGGTATAAAAATACTGTACATAATCCTATTTTCCATATTTTATGAAATTAAAAAAAATCCCCCTAGGATACCCCGTGTCTCCACTTGACACATATCCTAGCCACCACTACCCCCCACCTTTCCACATCTCACACACATCACTCCACTTCCATCTACTCACTTTCCACATTTCACACCTCACATCACACATCAATACTTCCACCTAACCACTTGTCACATCTCACACCTCACTCCAAACTTCACTCCACTTGCACCTACCCACTTGCCACATCTCCCTAGTTAAGTGAGATACTTCTAGTGACTCACTATAACTTCCCCTAACACTTGGCTGCCCTAGCTTACCACTTGGTAATCCTAGCTTACCAGCTATCATTTACATCCTCATATCCCAAGGCCTATAAAAGCAACATCACTTCATCATAAATGGAGGCTGAAATTTACGTTGTTACGCTACTAGAACCATAACATGAAGCTTTTATATCAAACCCTAGCAACTCTTCCATTCTGACACAAAAACTAAAAGGCATTTACATAATCACAAATGCGCATTCGCATTTTGCAAGTGCCAATATATGTTTACATAGTCCCAAACGTGGTCTCATGTTTGCTTAGGGGTAAGTTCAACCATTGATGGATAGATCAGAGCAGGTAAAGTTAGCAAGGTATTGAGTTTTATTGTTTTCTATCTTTTCCATATCATTTTACACACTCTGCATATAGTTTTTTTTGAATTTACATGGTGGAATCGGTAGCTGCCATGAATCCGGCAGGACTATCTAGATTTTATGGCCACCATAGTATTCTATGATGTTCGCCCTAGAATCTGCCACATAGATCTTCGCGTAGTCCGCCCCTATAACCACCATGCCACAATCAGTTAAAACCTTTTACGCCACTAAAAGCACCAAGAAAGGGACAAGTGCTCAGTCCAACGAGGCTCGAGATTTGAACCTTGGACCTCCGCACCCCTTATGGGGTTTGGATGAACCAATTGGTATACACCTTGGACCTCACACTCTTCATATAGTTAATTTAGGGTTTTTTAGTTATTTCGTTGCTTACATAAATAGGTGCTACTAACCCCTTTTCTATTTGCAAGCACATGTGTGCAAGTGATATTTTTCTAAAGAGCTATTGAAGCAAGGATGGCCCGTAAGGATACTCAAGCTCGTACAATAATATGATTGGAGCAAAGAAGAACATTGACACCACATTCACCTTGAGTTTACCAAAGGGAATTCACCCCTTTGTGTCCATTGTAATTTGAAAGATAAAGCACTTGTAATCATAACCCAATACATTTGGGACAAAAGCATTGTAAAAAGGAGACCAAGGCTCCATAAAGTTCAATACAAATATCAATTCTTTTCCATTGTAATATTATCTCTTTATTTCATTGCTTGGTGTTATTTCATTTTTTCTTACAAAATGGCAATCACAATGGGACCTCCAAAGGGTTTTTTGATTGATTTACCTTATTGTATTTGATCTGCTAATGTTTTTTTATCTGTTTATTGTAGGATTTTTGGAGTCCTGTTGCATGAAGATTGAAGATCAGACCTAGGAATTGTTGTTTTTGCACCTATGCAAATGTGGGAGGGCATTTGGATAATTGAACGAATGCGCAACAATGTTTGTATTTCAGAGCAAATTGAAGAGGTATTTGGGAGCCTGCACAAATACGAAGCAGTGTTTAGGAGTTTGCACAAATGCAGAGCAAAATTTGAGGAACTAGAGAGGGAGAAACAAAAGGATCACAGGTAAGTAACATAAAACCCCAGCATTATATTTTCTTCTAAAAAAAGAAAAGAGAAGGGTTTTTTGTTCTCTATGTCTATTTTGCTTTTGTGTAACTTAGATGCATTTGTAGGCATTATTAACTCACTTGTAGGCACTTAAAAAAAAGTTAAAGCTTTATTTTAGGGCATATTTTTTTTATCCTTAGATTATAAAGAGCACCATAGCTACATCTAGGGTAAAAATTTGCATCATTAACTGCATTCTAGGTTATATTAACATTTTCAGACCCTTACTGTCCTATTTTTGACATAGAGTCAGAAACACAGACCCATGTCTGGCTAGTTCTAAACATAAACATGCATTTGGAAAACACGTACCCATGTTTGACTAGTTGTAAACATGCTCTTATGTTTATTTGTGTTTCAAAACCATCACCATACTGATTTATTTTATTTTTACATTTGTAGGCACCAAAACATGAGTTGCATCATATATTGCATGAAACTATAGCAAATCTCAAAATCCACACACACTTGCACGTCTCACAATAAACATTGGTAAGGTTGGACTTCATCACCAACCCCCAATCGAGATCGATGACGTTGGAATTCACCTCCTTCCATCGGCTCGTCCCCTAGACACCTAGTAGCCACAAGTGAGTGGCTTTCTAGATTTCATCACCAAAAATTCCCCTACTCTTGGGTGTACCTAGAGTGGGAAGGATTAGTGAGCCCCTTTACCATAGGGCTCTTGAAAATAATTAGTGGATGCAACTATCATTCTTATGCACACCTTAAACATGTGGGTTAAGCAAAAGTGAGGCTTCATTGATAGCAACACATTAGACAACACAACCCCTTTAGGGGTTATTTTATTCCCATAAGGTTACCTTGAGCCAATATCCATAGGAAGCCATTTTTTTGCCACTTGAGTTACATTTTCCTGACAAGGAGGTGTGCTTAAGCCACCTTAGTAGATTTTTATTTTTTTACCCTTAGTCATCTAGGGATAGGAGTTTTCAACATCAAAACACACTGAAACTCAAAAAATCAAAAACTTTAAAAAATCCAAAAAAAATAAAAAACTTCAAAAACAAAAAATCAAAAACTTTATAAAATCCAAAAAAAAACTTCAAAAACAAAATAAAAAAATTCAAAACAACAAAAAAATCCCTAATTCTTTTTGTTTGATTGATTGTGTGTTTGTTTATTTTTCATTTGCATCACCATTTCCACACACATACCCACCATTCATCACCCCATTTCACCTTTAGCTTATGGTAACGACCCAGAGTCAAGCCAAAGCTTTAACCCAAGTCCAAGGTCAACCATCTTCATCCATGGCACATTTTGCTCAACCTTCCCAAGCTCCCACCACTTTTGTGGTGGAGCAAGTCAGCATGGCCCACACTATGTATCTAGACTTATCCGTAGGGCCATCCAATCATACCCCCACATTGGACATGGATGTGATGCAGAGGGCTACCCATGCTACCATCCCAAAGACTCCTAGGAGTGAGCCACCCACGCCATCTAACCCACACATCATGTATCTAGATACTAATGCCATTAGGACTTACTTGACTATAGTAGGCTTGGTCTTTCCATCATTGCCTCCCCTCACCATTCCACCCACACCATTCCTGCATTGCATCAAGAAATCATCTACTCTCATTCATAGAAAACTCATTAGTTCATCACCAATCCACTTTTTGAATCAACTACTGCAACCATGACCCACACCCATCCATCATCATCTCATCAATACATCTCCATTCCATCACATCAAAACATCATCTATTCTAACCCCCTCTATGAAGCACAAGTCAATGTTGCTTTGTAGATACCTTCCCTATCCACATCATCAGTTGATCCCATCCAACATGCCATCCCTCATTCAGTCATAATGTCCTTTGCCACCTACCCTCCACCCACATCCACTCACATGGTTGTCATGCATCCAACCCAATATTTTCCACCCCATGTGACCATACCATCTACATCTGTGATTGCTATACAATAAGCTTTTTTGCACTTACAACAATTGCTTGTGGATGAGGCCAACCAAAGCACTCATCCTAATACACAACAACAATCATAGGTTCTAGATCCTAACCATCCATCCACCTCACAACAAAATACCTTTTTCACTCAAGATCCATCATGGGTATCATGACCACCCACCATAACCATCCCCACCCATCCACTTCATCACATGTATGCTAACCTTTCAGGACAACATACCATCATACCCCCATCACCTCATCATCAACAAATCCATCCACAACATTCATTCCATAATCCATTACACCATAACATCCATCATCATCAAATTCCAACCAACAACACATCCCTTTCATCAACAACAAACAAATCAAGGTTTTCAATTATCATCAGAAGACCCTAAGTTTCAATTCTTGCAAAATCAGATTGATAGCTTGGCCATGCAAACACCTAGGATATTGTACCAAAAACCAACCCTAAGGTAGCTAATCAATCACCCAATTCATTCTTTGATACCATCACCACCTTATCTAGTAGATTTCACATTATAAAAGTTTGATAAGTTCAAGGGGATGAGGACCCCCAAGAGCACGTGAGCGGTTTCATCAATGCATGTTTCAGGATACAAGAGAATGACCCTCTCATGCTTCAAATATTTCCTCAAATATTTGGAGGAGATGCCCTATATTGGTACAATCATCTACCACATCAAAGTATTTATACTTTTGAGCAACTAGCGGACCAATTCTTAGAGTGTTTCTCTCTTAATGTTAGAAAGAAAACAACATTAACCAACTTGTTCAACCTACGCCAATTTGAAGATGAGTCGGTTTATGAATTTGGAAACCGTTGGAGGGCAATCATCACAAAATTACCATTCTCCCTCCCCATGGTAGAATTGACAAGAATGTTCACAAGGAGTTGTTCCAAACCAATCTCCTTGTTACTACAATTGCAACAATATAGAACATTCGAGGAAGCTCTCACCCAGGCCTGGGTAATTGAAGAAATTAAAATCCAAGAGGGTGAGATAAAGCTAAGAAAGAAAGAATGGCAAAACAAGGGTCAAAGGGGGAACAACCAGGGCCAATCCAAGATTGGTCAAGTTAATCAAGTAGTCTTGAGCCAACCGCCACAACAAACACAACAAGCTCAAGCCCAAGCACAACAACCCCCACAACAACAACAACAATCACCACCATAGACTTATCAAGTGGTTCCACCCCCACAATAGCTACAAAATCAAGCTCAACCTATAGATAATCATCAATACCAATTCAATCGACAACCCTACAATTACACCCCATTGCCTAAATCATATTCATCCCTTTTCCAAAAGTTGTATGATGCACAAGCTATTACCTTGCCAGAGATGAAACCTGAAGATCCAAATAAACCATGTGGCAAGAACTATAAGGAGCATTTGTACTACACTTTTCATCGATAGAGAGGTCATGACATTAACAATTGCTATGCATTCAAAAACATCGTGCAAGATCTGCTTGAAAGGGGACATATCAAGATTGATAACCCTTTGGCCCAACAAAACTAAAACCTTGGTATCTATCAAACACCACTACCTCATCATGAGGTAACTCAAACAAATACTAGGGCATCAACTTCTATAGTTCCCCCCAACCAAGTCAATCATGTATCTCAAGTGTACCAAGGTTTTATGGGGGCTATTCACGTAGTCACCCATGGGTAAAGAAGCACAAATCACACGCAACAAGAAAATGGACCAACTCAAGTAGTACCTACTCCTATAGCACAACAAAAAAATGTGCCCATACAACCAAACCCCACCATTCCATATCCACCCATCCATATCCCAAGTCATCCACCCAAGCCCATCATCACATTGAGGAGTCGATTGACACAAAGCTTAAGAATGGCTTCGGCCAAGTTATCCATATATGAGCTTATACAACAATCTTCCCCACATCATGAGGCATTTATGGAGATCTTAAAATCCATTAAAATTTAGATAGAATATCCCAATACCTTCAACACTTTTGTGGGGAGTGTTCAGACTTGTATGGAACCTTCAATTTCATTCTATGATTTTGAAGTCAAGAACATATCATCGGAGTTACCCGATCCTCCATTGCATATTGTAGCTCACATTGATAAAAAACCCTTCAAATGGGTGCTCATTGATATCAGATCCTCTATCAATATCATCACCACCGAAGCCATCCAACATCTCAAACTACCACCATCTCACATTACATCATCCACCTTCACCTTGTGGGCGTTCAATGATGCTTTGTGTTCCATAGTAGGAAATGTAGTTCTACCTATGATAGTGGGGGTGAAAACAATCCATACACTCTTCCATATCTTAGAGGGGACCATGTAGTACAACATACTTCTTGGCCATCCCTAGATTAGGGAAATGAAGTGTGTTCCCTCAATATTGCATCAATTCTTGAAATATGTGCATGAGGGAAAGATTCATTGCATTCCAACTGACACTGAGCCATTCAAATACTACAACTTGATTTCAAATCCATATGAGCCACCCCTCCCATCCACTCATCTATCCATCCAACCACTCATCATCATAACCCATCCAAATCACAACACCTCATCCAAAGCACCCATACCGAAAGCTCTTCCAATCATTGATCCAAATCATACCTCCACCTCAACCACATTCCACTTCCCAATCACACCTCATCATCCTACAAATCAACCATCACCTTCATCAAACCACATCTCATCACATCAACCAAATAATCATACCTCATCACACACATCTCCAATTCAACAAGTCACCCCATATCAACCACTAACCAAAAGCCATCCCACTCAACAAAATCCACCCCCACAACCATCTACTATCTCACAGATAGGGCCACCTATCCAAGAGGAACCCTCATAACCTACACCATCTCCCCACTTGAGCCATAAATCACCATTGAAGCCTCCACATCCACACCCGAGTCATCCACATCCACCACCACTCAAGTTGCAGTCCATCTTGCCAATCCAAGCATTGGTGAGTACACAATTGAGAATGTTACAATAACACCACCTATCCAGACTATTAGAGATTATGGTCACCCATGCGACCCACCTTTAGCCATAGGTGTAGTGTATAACATGGGTTCAAAACCAAACAAGATTAATTTTGTATATGGGGGAGTGGATTCTTCGTCCAATCCACCTCCTCCTAATGATGAATCCATGCAACAATTTTGTGCCAACTTAGAATATCTATCCAACCCAGATTTCCCTATGCGATATTTTCATCGGGTTAACTGGCAAGGATATGGTCTTGGATGACATGAGCAGGGTCCATGTGATATTGTTGAACCTCACTATCGAGAGGCACATGATCACTCTGGCTTAGGGTATAGGCCAACATCTTCTACCACCTCCTTTGAGCATGCATTCTAGCAACTCACCCTAGATTTTGAGGAGGAAGATAGTGAAGATAGCGATGATAGTGAGGATGAATACATAGACCCTGAGTTTGCACCTCATTTATATGAGGCCTTTCTAAAAATATGACCGCACATCGACATGATTAATTCCATTTTTGATGATGACTATGAGGAAGACTTTGGAGAGGAATTTGATGCCCTATCTATTGCCTCCAATGATTTCGAAGAAGATGTAGCCCCCATAGTACCCATAGATGAAAGATATGAGTACTACATTAGAATATTTCCCATCCATCGACCCATATTCCACTTGCATCTTCCACGAGAGTGACCTGAGCCAGATCCACCACCACCACCTTGGTTGTCTACATGACAACACCATTATCCATCCATCATAGGTCAGTTGCTCCCTAGAGAGAGTGTGCAAGAGAGCTCACCTTTTGAATTGCAGCCACCTCACTTCCACCAAGTTAACATAATTTTTGTTGACTTGTTCGCCCCACTCTATAATCCATATGATTTGGTGAAACTAATTTCGATCGATGCTAGCCTTATCGACATGGACAAGATTTCATCCTTACCATCCATAGCTGAGTTCATCCTATTCAAAGAATTACTAAGAGCTTCTAACGCTTATATACCTCAACAATATTCATCTTCATATGCTTCTATTTTTCAAATTGAGGTAGAAGAAGCCCCGCTCGAGTCATTTGGTAATGTGGAGGATGATATTCATCTCATTCCTACTCCACATTAGTTAGAAGAAGGTTCACACATGCTAATTGAAGAATCTATCAACGTGAACCTAAGTGAAGATGCGAAAAATCCACAAATTATGAAAATGGCAAAATATTTATCCGTAGAAGAAAAAGAAAGACTCCTAGATGTCTTAACAAGGAAGAAAGGTGTTTTTGCATGGTCGTACAAAGACATGCCTGGCCTTGACCCCAACTTGGTGGTCCATAACCTCACCTTAGCTCCCAAAGCAAAACCATTCAAGCAAAAATTGAGGAAACTTCATCCTACCATAGCCCTCATGGTCAAAGAAGAGCTACAAAAATTGTTAGATGTGGGTTTCATACAACCCATTGATTATCCTGAATGGCTCTCAAACATGGTACCCATTCGTAAACCGAATGGGGGGATTCATGTATGCACATATTTTCAAGATCTAAACAAAGCGTGTCCCAAAGATGATTTTCCATTACCAAACATCGATCAACTAGTAGACTCTTGCTGGCCATGAAATGCTATCTTTAATGGATGGTTTTTCAGGATACAACCAAATTTAGATTAATCCTGATGACCAACACAAAACAACATTCACCACACCTTGGGGGAATTTTTGTTACAAGGTGATGCCCTTCAACCTCAAAAATGTAGGAGCTACTTACCAACGTGCCATGACGTATATCTTCCATGACTATATGCATAAAATCATTGAAGATTATGTGGATGATTTAATAGCCAAATCTAAAACACATCTTGAGCATATCGATGTACTAGAAAAAGTCTTTGATCGATTATTAGAACACAAGGTGAGGTTAAATCCTAAGAAGTGTGTATTTGGAGTCACATAAGGAAAACTTCTAGGTTTCATTATCTCCAAGAGGGGCATTGAAGTGGATCCCGATAAGGTCAAGGCCATTATTGAAATGTCACCCCCAACAAACCTTAAAGAGTTGCATAGTTTGCAAGGAAATATTCAATCGATTCATCGATTCATCACACAACTCTCAAAAAAATGTAGGTCATTCAATCACTTGCTACAAAAGGGGGTCACCTTTTCCTGGACAAAAGAATGTCAAGAGGCCTTTGATGATATAAAGCAATATCTAGCCTCACCACCAGTGCTAATACCACCTCGTTCAGGAGTCCCTTTTCATCTTTACATCTCTACTATAGATTTTGCGTTAGGGACAATGCTTGCACAAAAGAATAAAAATCAAAGAGAGCAAGCAATCTATTACATTAGTCAAACATTGGTGAGTTATGAAACAAGATACACTTATGTTGAAAAGTTGTGCTTAGCAGTGGTTTTTGCCACTAAGAAACTCAGACATTATATGCTAAGTAATACAACTTATGTCATAGCTAGAGAAAATCCTTTGTGTTACATGATGACTCGCACATACAACAACACCCGTACTACAAAATGGATAATGCTCTTAACAAAATTTGATCTCGAATTCATTAGCCAAAAATCCATTAAGGGTCAGGTGATAGTCGATCAGCTCATGGAGGCTCCACTTCCAAATGATCAACCCCTATTCATCGAGCTACTAGATGATTCGGTCTTCTCAGTCACTAAACAGGAAGAAATTGTCCCTCCTAAGGATGATGTTGACATCACCATGTTCTTTGATGGATCAAAGTGTGAAAAAAGGACAAGGTGTTGGAGTCATGTTTTACACACCAGAAGGAATGCCAATTCCTTTATCATTCAAACTCGACTTTCCATGCATGAACAATAATGCAGAGTATGAAGCCCTAATATTAGGACTTCAAGCCACCATAGCTATGGGCATAAAGTGTATAAACATCTTTGGTGATTCTAAACTTGTCATTCATCAAGTAAAAGGAACTTACCAATGTAGAGAACCAGTCTTGAAACAATACAATGCAATAGCAATGAAATTGCTAGCAAGATATTATTGGTATAAAATTGACAACTTGCCTCGTTTAACTGATATATTTGTGGATGTGATGGCCTCTCTAGGATCATTGATTCCAAAGAACACAAATGGAGAGATCCAACCGCTAATCATTACAACAATGTCCAAATCTACAATCTCACGAGTAGAGTTTGAGGGTGAAAAGAGTGTTTGTTTCATTCATGCAGAGCCATACGAGCCTTGGCTTAGTCAGGTAAAGGACTTTCTCAAGTTTGGAACCCTCCCAACAGACTTATCGTGAACTACCAAATGAATATTCAAACAAAAGGTAACTCATTATACTCTCTTGGGGGATATTTTATACAGATATGGCTATGATGGAATCCTACTTTGATGTCTAGATCCCGTAGAGGCACAAAGAGCTATATGTGAAGCCCATGATGGTACTTGTGGTGGCCACTTTAGTGGGATGGCCATTACAAAGCACATTTTATGCATGGGTTATTATTGGCCCATGATGGAAAATGATTGTTGCAAGTATGTAAATAAATGTCAAAAGTGTCAACAACATGCCAACTTGACCCATGTACCATCACAAGCATTACAACCCATTCAAAGTCTTTGGCCCTTTTCACAATGGGGCCTAGATTTGATTGGAAAAATTTCACCTACCTCCTTAAGACAACATAAGTTCATCATCACTGCCATAGAGTACTTCACAAAGTGGGTCGAGGTGATTCCTATGACCACTATGACTGGACCTCGAATTGCGGAGTTCATACTCCAACATATTATCTATCATTTTGGTGTTCCCTCAAAGATCATTTTTGATAATGGCAAGTCCTTCAAGAACAAGGATGTTCAAGCACTATGCAACAAATATAATATCCAACATAGTTTCTTGACTCCTTATTACCCACAAGAAAATGGACAAGTTGAGGTGACCAATAAGATATTGATAGCCATTCTCAAGAAACTTGTCAAAGAAAATCATAGAGATTGGCATACACAAATCCCCTTGGCATTATGGGCTTATCGAACAAGCATTCGAATGCCTACAGGGGCAACACCCTTTTCACTGGTCTATGGAGCCAAAGCAATCATACCTCTTGAGCTCGAGATCCCCTCATTATGAATCACATTACAAGAATTCATGGATGATGACACTGCTAGACAAGCACATCTTGACCAACTCACACTCCTTGATGAAAGGTGAATCAATACCTTAGAACATCTATGAGTGTATCAAGATCACATCAAGCATGCTTATAACACAAAATTTCATCTCCATGAATTCCAAGTAGGAGATCTCATTCTTAAAGAGAATCAATAGAATACCAATGCATTGCCACACTTGCATGACAAATTCACGGCTAATTGGTTAGGTCCATACATTGTCAAGAAAAATTTGGGTCCTAGAATGTATAGGCTTGCAAATCTAGAAGGAACAATGGAGCCTGAACCATTGAATATCATTCACCTGAGAGCATTCTATGCCTAATGTGAATTATATATATACATATACATGGCTTAAAAAAAAAAAACAACAAAACACAAAAACATTTGCATCACCGCTATTTCATCCATCCATTCATGCATTCCACATACATTGCATACATGCATTCCTATCATTTACATCCATTCATATCGCTTGCAATATTAGTCATCATTAGGTCAGTTTGGATAATTGCTAGTCCACTTTGTCTTGTTGCCTTAATCAGGGGCACCTTCGGTCTAACATTAGTCGCCAATCCATCAGTCGCAATCATTTACAACTTTCCTTGTGGTATTTTGATCATTAAGAGGTCCGTGTAAGATAGGATAGATACCGTATGACCATCAACAATGATGATTATACGACCACTGACTATTTTACACACACTTCTTAATTTTCAAAAGCTCATAAGGAACATACAACTACATCTCACATAATACAATGTTTGTCAAACAATACCTAGGTGTTTTCGGCCACTCCTAGTGTGTTAAGCAACCTCAATTCAATATCAAACAATATTGAGGTGCCATAGGTTGCTCCTAGTCAAATCAAGTTTTCTCTTGGACCACGCACATTTATCACTAAGAAAATTTTGAGTTTTGGGAGTTGACCCTACCATATTTGAACCAAACACAAATCACATATATTAATGATATCTTGCGTCAGAGAGAGATGAAGCCATGATTGGATTGAACTTGGAAGCAAAAAATATTCTTGCTTGTCCCATTATGCACATAGTCCACAAATAGTGGTTTTCACCACTTAAAAATACCAATGAAAACAATGGTTTTTACCACTTAAATTTAACAATAGAAAGAGTGGGTAGTAAGGATAGGGTAAAATTCTCATCTCAACTTGGTTGATAATCCGATTCCCCAAAGCTTTAACTCTTTTTACAAACACATAATAATAATGATAGGTATTCAAGTAGTAAGGATAGGGTTTAATTCTCATCACAACTTGGTTGAGAATCCGATTCCCCAAAGCTTGGAAATTCTATCATTGGACTATGGAGCTAATCTCCACCGGGGCTATAGATGCTTGACTGGCAGTGGAGTATGCTCATGCATGGTGACATGTCTCTCTTGAAGAGACCTCTGAACGCACATAAGGACAAGCTAGCTTCTTGGTTATCTCCATTACTGGCTTAATCTCACCCTACTCAAGATGGGTAAATGAATCCACCATTTGCACACACATTGGTTCTTAATTGGCTTGTGTCAATACCAAACTCAAAATTCATTGGAAATGAACATTCATTACACACATAACTGGTCCTTGAGAAATTTGACTCCACTAGGACACCCTTGACATATTATGGATTTGTGAGATTAGTAGATGAGTTTGTTTGAGATCACTAGGATGTTTGAGTCTTTGAAAAGATCTAGAATCATCATGACTAAGACAAACAAATAAAATGGCTTACATTCCCTGTCATTACATACCATAATACATTTTACACATCAGAGTTAGATGTTGGTGTCCCTGATTAAGCGATAAAGATAAGGTCGATCAAGCAAGAGTCTAAAGACCATCATTAGAACATAATACCATCACCTCATTTGCATACATCATCATAATAAATTAGGCATCTCATTTATTAAACATTCATTCCATCACATACATATGCATCCATCCATACATCCACAATAAAAAGTGCAACACAAAATCATACACAAAACAAAATCCATGTATATATATATGAATCACATATACAAAATTTTACCCAAAGGTTGTATACATCAGAGCACTAAGGCTCACACAAAAATAGAAAACAACAAAAAGAGGTAATAAGTGCTACTAGCTAGTGCCACCTAATATTTGAGAGGACCATGAGAAGATCCTTGTGACCTTGATGGATCATAAAAAGTAGGAACCCTCGAGCGAGAACTGCCAAGCCTAGACTCACTCTTCCTGCTAGAGCCAGACATAGAGGAAGAAGACCACATAGGTAATGGAATGTACCTATCTTGTAAGCAACTGAATGTACCTATCTTGTAATCATAAATAAGATAAATCTCATATTTGATGTGACTCTCACAGTGTAATATCAACACAAAGAGGAAAAGCAAAAATTTGAGAACTATCTGTATCGTTCCAAATTTTCCACACCCTTACCTTTAGGCTAAAGGATCCACGCCCAAAAGGGGGATGCGGGAAGGATGGGACAATACCTCGGACTGAGAGGCCCTTTGAAGGTCCCGCCTCTCGAGGGAGGTGTATTAAGGTGATTTTTTGACGGATGGTGGGGTTCACCAGGAAACGTTTAGTGGCAGTCTCCATGCCTAGGGTGGGAATGTGTTTTAATGTGTTTAGTTTTAGCTTTAAACATTCAAATCCTAGGTTTGGCCAAATGAATCTAAGTTGTTCTATTATGAAAGTGCAAATTAAATTAATACATAAAACAAAATTAAACATAAAACATAGAGAATATGCTAAATGAGAAAAGCCGTACCTGATTTTGGATGTCTGATGGAGGTTCTGATTTTTGAAGCAGTCAAGATCATCTTGAATTTGACAGGATCGTCTCCTATCTGACAGGATCGTCTAAGATCTGACGAATTCGTTAGACGAATTCGTCAGAGACTTGCAATTAGAGAAATGGACACAGAATACAGAAAATGCAGCTACGCTGATGAAGGAAAATGATGTGAAATAATAATAAGGATGTTAATAAGATAATCCCGAATAGAAATGCAAGTAAATTATGATGCTTTAATAGCTAATCATGATTTTATTATGCAATTAAACTACATGGCTGAACTCCAAGATGCAGAATAACAGGAAATAATAATAAAACTAACTAAATGCAGAATAAAATAGCAGCAAAGTATAGGAAAAGTGCAAACTCTGGGCACTGATTGCCCCCAATGCAGACTGCAGTCGAAATCGTCTCGAATTGGGACGTGATTGTCCGAGATTGTACAAGATCATCTGCGACGATCTGAGCTTGCTCCAGCTGAAAATCAATGAGGTCCCTACAAGAAAACTTGGAAAGCACGAATGCAGATGGTAATCCAGGGTATTCTAATGCGTGCGAAGGTCAAGTTATAGTAAAATTCAGCCAGGGGAATTTCAAGGGGGGTCCTAAGGTTTAAATAGGCTTAGGAGGGAGGTTAGGAGGTTGGGGATCATCCCAATTTGGGAGATCTCCAACGAGAAGGGTCTCTAACAACGCAGACACGCTTCTGCCCAGATTAGAGATGTCGTTGGAACAAAATCTAATTATGCACAAATCAATTTGGGACGAGATCGTCTGGATGTTCTGCTCCAGACGAAATCGTCCGATCTAAGGTGATATCGTCTGATCGGAGATGATATCATCCAACGGTCATAACAAATCCTAAAAATGGCACAAAAAATGGGGAAAGCTGTTTAACAGGCAGTTAATGGGCAGTTCGGGGTTAAAATTGAATTTTTAATTATTACTAAAGTAATTTTAATTATTTGCTAAGGTTTACTGCGCCAATTTTAGGGTGCTACATTTTGCCCCCTCTTTAGCGAATTTTTTGAAGAAAATGTGTTAAAGATGAGTCCTTCTCGATCTACGAGAAAGCAAAAATTATTCTCATTTTTAGGCGACGATTCTAGGTCGAATCGTACGACAACTTACTATGGTTCCCCCTCCGTGTTTTTACCCAAATCGAACGTTTGAGGTAAAACGCGGAAAAGCAAAATTAAAATGTTGTTGAATAAAATTAAGAAAATAGGAAAAAACCCTAATTCATTTTTACTATTCATTTTTTGTGATGATATTTTTGATGATATGACTTGTGTATATATTTTATGATGCTTCAATGTTTTGAATTGTTTGCTTATTGGATTGAGGATTCATGTAATTATGTCATTTTGAAATATTATAATTTTTATGTCATGCTGTAATATTTTAAATGAAATAATATGATGTAAACAATTGGTGGTTGTGGTGTGATTTGATAAAAAATAAAAGGGACTTCTAACAATAATTTCAAAGTACATTGTCGCTATTATAGACCATTTCATGGAGTCGTCGCTCACTCGGTCGTCAAGCTAATCCAAGTATAGAAATATTGTTAAAAGTAAAAGAGTGCTTAAGAGACTGTCTTAAGACTTTGTGTTGTAATGATGGAGACAATGATGGAGACAATGATTTGTTTTCAGATTTTCATAAAAATAGTATGCATGAAAATATGATGTTGCTAGGCATAAATTCCTAAGTGTGATAAAATTTTGAACAATTCCTTAGAATTTATACCATGGTTGCAAAAATTGAATTTGAACATAATGTCATGAAATAGAATAAGTGTTTGTTTATTTGTAAAGCATAATTGTGTAACATAATGATGCAAGTCACATGTTTTGATGAATTTTGTTTTTATAATACATGGAAAAGAAAATTAGAACGATGGTTTGCACTAGGCATAGAATAATAGGTATAGACTTATACCATCATCGCGAAATCCAAAGAAGAAATTGATAGTTTTATTACATGGTTGATTTTTTAATTTTTGAAAATAAACAGATAATATGAAGATGAGGACTTGCGCTAGGCATAAAATTCCAATTTAAGTTTTGGAACTATACCATCGTCACGAAAGTCGATAATATATATGATTTGAGTGTATGTTTTGAAAGAAATTTTGATTTTTTTGAAAATGTATGTAGTTGTATTTATACTAAACAACTGTTCTCAAATAAGAAAATGAAATTATTCCAAACAATTTGCAAAAATATTTCAAAGTATCTTAAAGAAAATAGTTAGATTTATAAGGAATCCCATGTGCGTATGTGAGTTCATTACCAATCTTGATTTATCATAATGATACACAAAATCTCTCAAATACAAATGTGTGTGCAATTGCTTTGTGCATTTACCAGTTTTGAGCAAGATAATTTGATACAAGTGATTTGAATTAACCAAATAAGTGTTCATTAACCATGATTTAGATGCATATAACCATACCAAACTACTATGTAAGTCGGGTTATCAAGAGCTAGCTAATACATAAGCAGACATAGGTCTGTACAAAAGAAGGTCTCTAATGTGACAGACATATCACCACGCTAGGAGTTACCCAAGGCCAAGCGGGTTGGGCACAAACCACCTGTTATGGGGCTTATCTTACAGTTTTCGAATAATTGAGAATTCCAGGGATTCAAGCTCATCAACCCTTCTTTTCTTTTCAATGGGTAGGGAAAGGGATTTTATTGCTTTTGCTTTTGCTTTTCTCTTTTGCTCTTTTTGTATTTTTGCTTTTTTTTTGTATTTTTGCTTTTATATTTGAGATAATGCTGAAATATTGCTGAGATAGTACAAAATGATACTGGAATAATGCTTCTTTTGCTCATAATTTTGTTTGATTTTTCTTTTTATTTTGCTTCCTATGCTAGGGATACTTGCTCGGATTAGCTGTAGAGCAAGGGATTTTTATTCTGGGTAGGGGTGAGCTTGTCCTTTTGTCAATTCTCAAAGATTCTAGACCATGTGCATGATAGGATAGCAGGGGAAACTTTTCGCTCAAGAAACCACTTCTACAATGTAGCATAGCATGGACATTACAAATATGATCATTTTATTGTGAAAGGATATGCTTGGTTTAAGTAAATAACAAGATCAATTCTCTATGCTCAAAACTTTATTTGTGGACTTTGATATAAGAGAGATTAGTAATCATGCCAGATAAAATCAAGATATTTATTTTTGTGTTTGCAAAAGTGAGAGATTCCAAATAAATGCTAATTTATCCAAAAATAATTTGAAAATATAACTGCAATACTTTAAGAAGAAATATATACAACAAATATTTTTGAGGAATTTGATAATTTTGATGTTTTTGTATTTTGATCTTAATTGATGAATTGAAAGAAATACAATGTGATTGTTTTTTGAAACTTTTTATATAAGAGACTAAAAAGGAAATAATATACAAAACAAATATATACAATGATGGAATAACCAAATTTTATGCGTAATATCGCTTAAGATGCATAATATTCATAGGTTCTTTTAAATCTTTACCATCTAAGGTAGCTAATTTGTATGCTCCCGATTCAAACTTAGCAATGATAATATATGGTCCAAGCCAGTTGGGCTCAAATTTACCTTTAAGGTCTTTAGTTGCATTAGTATTTTTTTGATTTTCTTTTAAAACAAGGTCACCGAACTCAAAGGATCGATGACGAACTTTCTTGGCATATGATCTTTTAAGCTTGTTTTGGTAAGCACGAAGATGCTCCAAAGCATTGATGCACTTTTCATCTAGGAGTTCCAACTGACTGAGTCTGCCAGCTCAATATTCATCTCCTACTTCGGTATCTTGAAGTAGTAGATCCAAAGAAGGAACTTCTAATTCAAAGGGAAAAACAGCTTCAGCGCCATAAACCAAGACAAAAGGTGAAGTTCCAGTGGGAGTTCGAACACTAGTTCGATAGGCCCACAAAGCTGGATATAATTGAATGTGCTACTCGCGGCCAAATTTATTGACCAATATTTTGAGAATTTTGATTAGGGTTTTGTTAGATGCTTCTGCTTGACCATTACCCTGAGGATAATAGGGAGTGGACCAACGATGTTGAATCTTATATTTTTGGCATAACTTCTTAACATCTTTATTTTTGAAACAAGTTCCATTATTTGAGATAAGATTTGCAGGAATTCCGAACCTACAAATGATTTGATTAAAAATAAATTTAGAGACTTGTGTTCCAATGTGCAGAAGATAAAGGTATAGCTTCAACCCACTTGGTGAAATACTCAATGGCGGTTATGATGAATTTGTGTCCATCAGATGACACAGGATTAATTTTGCCAATAATGTCTAAGCCCCATTTTGAAAAGGGCCAAGGAGATGAAATAGCTCGCAGCTCTTGTGCAGGTGCATGGACAAGGTCAGCATGTTTCTGGCACTTGTCACAATGGCGCACATAATCATGTGCATCCTTTTCCATGGTAGGCCAAAAGTATCCTATCCTAAGGAGCTTTTTAGCAATGACACTACCATTGAAGTGTCCTCCACAAGATCCATCGTGGGCTTCACTTAAAGCTGATTTGGATTCTTCTAGATTCAAACATCTCAATAGGATACCTTCAAAAGATCTCCTATATAAAGTATTACCAATTATTACAAATCAACTTGCTCGTCTACGTAATAACCGACGCTGGTTTCTATTAGAATTGGCAGGGAAAGTCCCATTTTGAAGAAAATCAAATATATCCGTATACCAAGGTTCAAGAGTAGTTTCATTGATTAGAAACACATCCAAAGGTTATAAACATGACTTATTTGAAGCATGTTCCTAGAGTCGACGAATAATGATGGTGGCATATTCGTCATCTAACTCCAAGGGCAAAAGAGATGCAGCTACGGCCATAGCATCAGCCGCACGGTTGCTAGTTTGAGGAATAGCTTCCAAAGTAACTTTATCAAACAAGGATAACAATTGCAAAACATATGCTTTATATGGGCACAATTTATCATCTCTGGTCTGATAAAATTCATTAATTTGGTTTATAACAAGTTGAGAATCACCAAAAACTAGCAGATGTTTGATTTTTAGCGCCAAGGCAGATCGTAATCCAAGGATAAGAGCTTCATATTCAGCAGTATTATTGGTGCAAGCAAATGTTAATATAAAATGACAAAGGTATAATATGTTTTTGCAGGGATATTAAAATAATACCCGCACCAGCCCCACTCATGCATCGGGCTCCATAAAAGTATAAGGACCATTGTTCAATATGGTCTGCCTCTAATTGAAGGCATTCATCAGGAAACTCAATGATGAGGGGATGGGTAGACTCTAAGGGTGCAACAACTAATTGATCTGCTATGATTTGACCCTTAACAGACTTCTGTCCTATGAATGTGAGTTCAAACTCGCTTAGATCAAGAACCCACTTTGTTGTACGACCCAATAAATAAGGTCGACTCATAAGATACCGCAAGGGATCATATTTAGCAATGACATATGTTTTTTGACTAAGCATATAATGGCATAATTTTTGCGTAGAAAATACAACTACTAGACATAGTTTTTCTAATGCTGTGTAGCGGGTTTCATAACTGATTAAAGTTCGGCTAATATAATAATTAGCACGCTCTCTCTTCTCATCATCAAGCTAAGCTAACATAGCTCCTAAAGCAAAATCTGAAGCTGAAATATACAGGAGAAACGGGCGATCAAGTCTAGGCGGTGAAAGCACAGGTGGGTTAAGGAGATATTGTTTGAGAAGTTCAAAAGCTTCCTTACATTGTCGTCCCAATTAAAAGGGACATCCTTCTTAAGAAGCTTAAGAAAGGGACCGATTTTTTCCACCAGCTTATCGATGAAGCGAAAGATGGCTTGAAGTTTACCTTGTAAACTTCGTAACTCAGATATATTGGTAGGTGCGGGCATATCAGTGATAGCCGCAATATTGAGAGGGTCAATTTTGATACCACGTAAAGAAACTAAAACCCCTAATAGTTTACCAGAATTAACTCCGAATATGCATTTGGCTGGATTTAATCGAATAAGGTATTCTCTTAACCGATTAAATACTTTTCTTAAATCATCTAAATGATCATCTTCTTTAATAGAGCGAGCTATAATATCATCTACGTAATAATGTAGGATATCATGCATCATATCATAAAAGATATAAGTCATGGCTCGTTGATATGTTGCGCTCGCATTCTTTAAACCAAATGGCATCACTTTCCAACAAAAGGTACCCCAAGGGGTAATAAAGGTTGTTTTAGCCTGATCTTCAGGAGCTATCCTGATCTGATTATAGCCGGAAAATCCATCCATTTAGGACATCATTCCACTCCCCGTAGTAAAATCAATGATTTGATCCATGTTGGGAAGAGGAAAATCATCTTTAGGGCATGCAACGTTAATATCTCTAAAATCTGTGCAAACCCTAACTTTGGTAGCTTCTTTCTTGGTGACTGGAACTACATTTGAGATCCATTCAGCATAATCAATAGCTTGTATAAAAACAACATTCAGGAGTTTTTCTAACTCCCCTTTGACTAGCAAGGCCACTTTGGGATGCATTTTCCTAAGTTTCTGTTTAACAGGTTTAACATCCGGATGGACGACTAGATGATGCATGACTACAGAAGGGTCCATAACTGGCATGTCTTCATATGTCCAAGCAAAGATATCTTCATATTCTTTAAGAAATGCAATGTATTCATCTTGTTTTTCTTGACTTAATGCTGATCCAATATTGATTATGTGAGGATTATCCTCAGTTCCAATGTTAACTTTAATGACGTTTTCTACTTCCATGTGTAGATCTATTTCAAAATTAGGTGGGGCGGGTGAGACGCCAAATTCTTGTAAATTATTTAAGGTTAACTTGGAGAATTCATCTTGAGGAGTCGTGGCCTCAAGTTGGGCTATAGTAGGTATAGAACCATCAAAATAAAAACCATTGTGTAACAACTCTTCAACGAAGACATCATGGAAAATATCTCCCTCCAACTCATCATCGGATTCAACAATCATTTCAAGGTAAGCTATGGATAGCATATTGCATGTAAAGGGATTATTCTTTGGACACAAAGAATCTTGTTTATCTAGATAATCTTGATAACATATGAGTTGATCATCACCTTCAAAAGGGAAGGGTTGACCCTTACTAGGAAACAGAGCCCACACCACATCGAGCGAGCCATGGTTCTACCTCAAAATGTTCTTTCATACCATTTTGGAAAGGTCCCAAGCCTTTCCATTTATATCCCATTTTAAGCATTATAGGTTTAGCTTTAATATATTCATTAGCAAAATAGCATCGAGCATATCCATCACAATGCGTCTTGATGTTTCGGGGTATTCTTCCCCAATCATATCCTTTATAAATAAAAGCACAAATCCCGACTTGGTAAGTACTTCCCATAGGTTTTGGGAGGCCCAAAGTATGAGGAGATGGCGACAAATTATTTAAAAGAAGTGAATCTTGCATAGAAGCATTTATTTTTTCTGATATTAAAATTTTAGATAAATCCGGTAAAAGCTCATCAGAAAGAGCATAAGATGTAGAAGGATCATTCCCTATATCCTTCGATGTGGAAGGTATGATAGATGTAGATAATGTGGAGGTGTTAATAAATGGGTCTATAGGTTTTGAAATTATAGGGATGGAACATGAATGATTGGTTGTAGATCTAAGATCTTTTTGAGGTTCTAGTATGGTTTGTTCAAAAGATTGTTGAGCTATACATGGGGGTGAAATTAATGGAGGAGAAATAGATGAATTTGTAGGTGTGTGTTTCACAATTTTAGATGAAAAATAGGAATTAGGATGTGTGGATGACAGAGCAGGGCAAAACTGAACTCCAACAGGTTCTGCCAAGGCACACATATCAAAGGGTCTAGGATCACCATGAATAGTGACCAACTGATTTTTAAATTCGAATTTAACACATTGGTGTAAAGTTGATGGGACAGAACGTATTGCATTGATCCAAGGGGGACCTAAGAGTATATTGTACGATGCGGGGCAATGTACAATAAACACGATTGTATCTAGGGTTCTAGGACCAACTTGCAAGGGTATAATAATGACTCCACACATTTCTTATGTCTCGTCATTGAAGGCTTTGATAATCATATCCGTTCTTTTCATTTCATCACTTCTAAAGCCAAATATTTGGTAGAAGTCAAAAGTGCATATGTTTAAAGATGAACCATTATCAATCAAGACTCGTTTAACAACTACATATCTAATTAGGGCAGTAATATATAAGGGGTTATCCTTATGTATACTATGTTGTGGTATATCTTTATCTCGAAAGTCAATACAATCGACTTCTCGAGTGATGATAGTATTGGACATGGCTTCAGGTTGAATATTTTGAGGTACCATCATTTGGCTTAATGTAAGCATTAACTCATCTCTATGGGTAGGAGAAGATCTTAACAAGTCCAAAAGGGAAATTCTGGCTGTAGTATTGGATAATTGTTCATTAATATTGTAAGGAGGCTTAGGTTGAACATTAGACATATGATTCCCTTTATTGGGATTTTTAAAAATAAATGGAGCTGATCCATCATTCTAAGTTTGATCCTGTTGAGAGTTTTGAGCCTGTTGTTTGGTAACAACTCCGATGGTACCTACAATGTTATATTGAAGACGTTGAACTGGTCTCGGTTGAGCATTTATGGCTTGTTCATTAGAAAGGAACTGATTAGAAGAGGGTTGAGTAGTAACTCTTCTAGGAAATGGTTCTTTTGGAACTATAGCATCTGTAATAGGTTGAATAGGATCTGATTCATTTTCAGAACTATTCGATTGATTTGAGGTGATGTCTACTTCACTTTCAGTATCCGATTCTACATCACTAGGATCTGGAGTTTGAATATTATGTAGGGCCTAGTCATGACAATAGATAAAGTTGTGCCAAATATTTGAGGATCCTGAACAGGTAATTATCTGCTAATAGTCCCTACATATCGGGTAGGAGGGGGAACATTATGATGTTTGATTTGATTGGCCACTTCTTTACCATGTTTTTGTAAAGGATATTGAAATATATCTAATGATTGATTAGCATTTTGATTATGATTTTGGGGAATGGTCTTTTGGGAGTTATTAGGAGCATTTTGTTTAGGTTGGAAGGCTTGCACCTCCATTTCATTATTATCAATCAGATCTTGTATTTTATGTTTCAATCTTTTACAAGAGTTTGTAGAGTGTCCAGGTCCTCTATGAAAATCACAATGTAAATCATCTCTATATCCGGGTATAGTTGGATCAGGTTCCCAAATAGCTGGTAATTGAATCAAACCTTTTTCAAGTAATTGGGGTAGAATAGTTGATAATGGTTGATTGAGTCTAGTAAATTCTCGAGGAGTTTTATCAGGAGGTTTCAATATAAATTTTTCTGTTGTCTTCATTGTATTGATATTAACAACATTTCTGCTATCAGTGACTCCATCACCTACAACTTGTTTATTTTTATACTTATTTCTGGATGTTTTCTCATCATCTTTCTTCCTAAGCTGGCCTCTCCTAATGAGAGCATATTCCACTCTTCGAGCTAAGTCTATAGCTTGATCGAAGGTGGTCAAGGTAGTAGTTGATAACTCATAGGATATTTGTTCTTGTAAATTATTGATAAAAATATCCAAAATTTCCCTATAAGGTAGCACAAAGTGCAGTTTTCCTGTCAACTGCCTCCATCTAGCTAAGAAATCAGCAAAACATTCATCTTTGTCTTGTTTTAAGTTGTATAAATATTTAATGGTGACATGCCTCTCGATGTAGGCACTAAATTGATGGACAAAAGATTCAGCTATTTCTTCAAAATTTCTCAAAGAATGAGTGGGCAATTGATAGTACCACTCTAATGCCATTCCTCCTAAACTCTTCGGGAACATTTTTAGTAATAGCAAGTCATCATGTGATATATCATGACATGCTATCCTAAACATGCGAAGATGCTCTATGGGATCTTTAGTTCTTTTATATATAGGCAGGGCGGGCATGGGAAAGTGTTTAGGGTATGGTTGTGCCACAACTATGGGATCCAAAGGCTGACTACACATCTCTCGATAATTATACGAGGGACGGTAGGGATCTATCTGGTCCATACGCGAAGCTAACTGTTTCACCATGGCTTCCAGATTACTGGTTTGCCCACCATATTGGTTTGGTAGGGCATTGATATTGGATTTGTGAGCATATGATGGAGGGACATGAAGATTAGATGCTATATTGCTATTGTGTAAATTATTGGTAGGAAGGGTGTTATGAAGAAGTTTTGAAGTTGTATTATGTTGTATCCCCGATTGTTGAAAATTGGTGTTTGGCTTCATTTTAGGTTTTTTTCAATTTGAAGCATATTGATCAATAGTTTGGCGAAATAAAGCAGTGAATGTAGGTTTCTTTTGTGTGGGAATGATTTTAGGCTCAATAACAAGTTCCTTAGGGGGTTGGGTAACCTATTGTTTTTGCATGTTCTGAATCATAGTGACCATATCTCTATTGGATGGTCCAGCCTTATCACTTTCTTGATCAACAAAGGACAAGGTATTAGTTTGTATGTTAAACATATCTTCCATGGCTGCTTGAGTGTCACTAATTTGTCCTCTATCAATACGAAATACCATATTAAGAGTACCAATGTTATTATTGAAAAATTTCCAGAAATGATCTAAGTTATCAAAAGCAATAGTTCCATCTGGAGCCATTCTAGGGGATGAGGATCCTTCCTCTTTAATATTTTCTTCTTGTTCATCTACAAAAAGCTCATCTTCTAGTTGTTCTAGAGTTTCTCCTTCCGTAATTGAATCCTCAGGAAGGACATTTGGGTTTTTTGTTTTGTCTCCTAACCAATCTTCTTCTTCTTCTTCAGTTTGTTTACCATTCCTAAGTCTAGGCATTGTGCTTAAATTTAGATTTCAAAAAATATATATACTTGTATATATATATGTGCAACAAGATTAAGAGGTATATATTTTAATTATATACCTACTATAGTATTTGAAATAAAATGTTTTAGTTTTGTTATATTTTGGTTTTTCTTGTTTTTTTCTGTTTTTTGTTTTTGTAACAATATTATAAAGATAACAAATAGCACACTAAATGCAAGAAATAATAATAATGAAAGCAATGATCTAGTTTTCTATAAAAAATTTATAAATATCATTAATGGGCTTGAGTTCTTCAGGAGTCATGAAGTGTTCTTCTTCAAATTGAAAATTTTCTTTCAAGAATTTGACAAAAAGTGCTATAGTGATATTATCTATCTCAGATTCTGGTTGGTAGAAATAAAGTTTGTGGCAATACTCTCAATATAACACAGCTCCGAGGAACTCTCCTCCACATTTCCCTATCTGTAAGAACGACCTCTTGATCTTCTACATGACCTAGGAATTGGTGTATAACAACTGCGTTCTCGAGGTATTCCTCGAAGGTGAACAATTCTGAAGACACAAGGGCTCTCCTATAAGCTAACCACCTATGGCAAGCTCTCTAAAGTTCATGATAAAAAATGAGTTGAAGAGGATCCAAGATCCTATCTAGGTCAAACCTCTTGATTTTTTTAAGTTGTATTGATCTAGATGAAATGATACCTAGCCTCCTATCAAGTTATTTCCACAAAAGTTGGTTTCTATCTATTTTAGGCACACTAAGCACATAATTAACTTCTATGGCTGCTAATTGGTTTTCAACATTTATAGTGACAACTAATATTTTCTTAGGAGCTACCATCTAGACATGATATGCAACTTAGTAGTTTTCTAATGATTTGAAATGCATCTATGTTTTTGTTTTTTTTGTTTTTTTTTTGTTTTCAAAAGGTTTTAGTTTCACGTCGGGTTCACCAAAATGTATCGTTCCAAATTTTTTGCACCCTTACCTTTAGGCTAAAGGATCCGTGCTCGGAAGGGGGATGCGGGAAGGATGGGACAATACCTTGGACTGAGAGGCCCTTTGAAGGTCCCGCCTCTTGGGGGAGATGTATTAAGGTGATTTTTTGATGGATGGTGGGGTTCACCAAGAAACGTTTAGTGGCAGTCTCCACGCCTAGGGTGGGAATGTGTTTTAATGTGTTCAGTTTTAGCTTTAAACATTCAAATCCTAGGTTTGGCCAAATGAATCTAAGTTGTTCTATTATGAAAATGCAAATTAAATGAATACAAAAAATAGAATTAAACATAAAACACAAAGAATATGCTAAATGAGAAAAGCCATACCTGATTTCGGATGTCTGATGGAGGTTCTAATTTTTGAAGCAATCAAGATCGTCTTGAATTTGATAGGATCGTCTCCTATCTGACTAGATCATCTGATATCTGACGAATTCGTCAGAGACCTGCAATTAGAGAAATGGACACAGAATACAGAAAATGCAGCTATGCTGATAAAGGAAAATGATGTGAAATAATAATAAGGATGTTAATAAGATAATCCCGAATAGAAATGCAAGTAAATTATGATGCTTTAATAGCTAATCATGATTTTATTATGCAATTAAACTACATGGGTGAACTCTAAGATGTAGAATAACAAGAAATAATAATAAAACTAACTAAATGCAGAATAAAATAGTAGCAAAGTATAGGAAAAGTGCAAACTCTGGGCACTGATTGCCCCCAATGCAGACTACAGTCGAAATCATCTCGAATTGGTACGTGATCGTCTAAGATTGTACAAGATCGTCTACGATGATTTGAGCTTGCTCCAGCTAAAAATCAATGAGGTCCCTGCAAGAAAACTTGGAAAGCATGAATGCAGATGGTAATCCAGGGTATTCTAATGCGCGTGAAGGTCAAGTTATAGGAAAATTCAGCCAGGGGAATGTCAAGGGGGGTCCTAATGTTTAAATAGGCTTAAAAGGGAGGTTAGGAGGTTGGGGATCATCCCAATTTGGGAGATCTCCAACGGGATGGGTCTCTAACGGCACAGACACGCTTCTACCCAGATTAGAGACGTCGTTGGAACATAATCTAATTATGCACAAATCAGTTTGGGACGAGATCGTCTGGACGTTCTGCTCTAGATGAAATCATTCGATCTGAGGCGATATCATCTGATCGGAGATGATATCATCCAACGGTCACAACAAATCCTAAAAATGGCACAAAAAATGGGGAAAGCTATTTAACAGGCGGTTAACGGGCGGTTCGGGGTTAAAATTGAATTTTGAATTATTACTAAAGTAATTTTAATTATTTGCTAAGGTTTACTGCACCAATTTTAGGGTGCTACACTATCACGTCCTGCACCTGGGGCCACCTGTAGCCCCTCCATCTTGCTCCGTAGTAGCTATCTTGGCATATCAAGCCATAAATTCACCTTGTAGTATAGAAATATCTACATCCTAGGCTACTATAGCCTATAAGAGGTGATCCCAATCCTCACCCAAGCTATATCGCTCATCCTGGAGGACATCCTAATACTCCTCACTATGCACCTAAGGTCTCTTTGGAACCTCCTCCATGGTATCCGCACCCCCACCCCCATCACCATCACCTTTGCCATCACCACCTCCACCCCATCTCCATCACCCTCAACCCTAGCATTCGAAGGTAGATCAACATCAACCCTCACAACCTCCTACCACTACTACCTTGGTGATGCCTCTATTGTTGAGGAGTATCCTTTGTGGTATTCCAATCATATATGCTATCTCCATTGTCCATAGCCTGACTAGGTGCCCAAGGAGGCTATGAAGCAAACCATATAGTATACTCAATAGTGGTCCCAATTTCATCCACAACTGGAGCATCTAGCTCCTTATCATCTTCATCATCAGTATCCTAGTTATGAGAAGGATAAGGGAGGCTCAAATCATCACCTCAATGTATCAGGAACCCCCTACACCATCCCAAAATATCATAGTACATGAGAGAACTGGATCAACCCCCCCTCTCTCCCATGCTACCTAATCACCCATCTGGTCTACCTCATCCATTGTAGCTGTTCACTATCCTTAGTCTCAAAAACCCCTATACATGGTCATAAAATAATATCTGTAGTGGTCAATCCTACCCACATCCCCTGATACTCCTGGCTATGGTAGCTAAGATGACTTGATGGAAGCTCCCTACTGGTTTGCCAATGAAGAGCACAAGGGTGTGAGCTATCACACTCATAGGGCAAACCATCAGGTCAAGCCACTCTGAAGTGCTCCCATCCCCAAATATAGAGAATCAAGCTACAAATTAAACTCTTTTGCTCTCGTATGTTCACCTCATAAAGCTCCACATACATTTGGCAGAGTAAGGAAGGTACCCAAGAGTAAATACAAGATGATTCAATCATATCCAAAACTAGCCTAATCTGATTCCATGGGAACCTAGCTCCTATACTAATTGGTAGCAACATAGTGGATAAAATGTACATCACAAATGTAGGTAGTGGTTGTAGCTCTCCCTTTTGGAACATATCCTGATAATGAATACCATCACTGCTCACATCCACATCCCTCCATTCGTCACCAAATAGAGACATAAGCTCATGCTCCTTATCATGGCTGACTTGTACTGGTAGCCCCTTGATAGGAACACAAAATATGTGATAAACATCTTCTAGGGTGATAGTAATATCCCTAGTCAAGAGCTAAAATAACCCCCTATTAGGGTCCCACCCCTCTGCTAAAGCTGAAAGGTACTCCTCGTCAGCTCTCACTTACTCAACCTTGCCACAACCAGCCAAATCCATTATCTCCAACCACTTATAGTGGTCGTCAGTCAATTCCTTCCTCACACAAGAAAGGACAAGAGAAAAATGGTGGTGAGCCTAAAAAAATTTCACCTGCAGCACAAATAAAGAATCACAAAAAAATAAAAAAACATTTCTATTTCATTCCACCATCATTTTTCACAAAAAATACAAAAAAATAAAAACATTATCATTTCATTTCATCATTACAAAAATAAAAACATTATCATTTCATTTTATCATCATTTTTTACTTCAAAAAATAATACAAAAAAAAAATATTCTTATTTAATTATATCATCATTTTTCACTTCAAAAATTACAAAACAAATAAAAAAATATTTCATTTCATTCCATCATCATTTTCACTTCAAAATTACAAAAAAAAAAAAAATATTTCAATTTCATTCCACCATCATTTTTCAAAAAAAAAAATTCACCCACCCCTTTATCGTTTTCAAAAAAAGAAAAACAACACAAAAACAAATAAAAACATGCAATAAAACAACAAGAAAGAAATTTTGACCTACCTAGACCACCCTAACAATATTACCAACCATGCCACTAGCCCCGACCACACCACCAACTCCACTCACCTCTCCCGCCATCACTCTCCATTGTAGCCACTATTGCTCCACAACTCTCTCAAATGCTCACTCAATCTCAACTACAACAATGAAATCAAATAGACCCCCATCCATATTTATAGTCAGATTTTGTGACTTCAAACATGAATCCTCATTTTTCTAGTGTGTATAAACACAAATCTGTATTTGGAAGTCACATGTAAACATGAATCCATGTTTGACCAACCAAAAATGTGATTCCGTGTTTGAGGTTGGAAAAATGTTGACCCAAATTTGTAAAAAAACAAACACAAAACAACAAAAACAAGTTAAATCTCAAAAAATTCATCAAATCACTCCATTAGTGCATCTAATACATCATTCCATGTCATATCACTCCAAATTAGACCAATTTGGTAACCCAATTGTTGGGCACTGAATTGACATCAAGTTTTACTTGACACTGCAATTGTCTATGTTCCAATTCTCTATCCAGGCTTACACCCGATAGTCACAGCTTAGCACTCAACATTGGATGGACCAAAGGATACTTCAATACAACCTCCAGAGTAGGCTAGTTCCTTGTCAACTTAGCAAGATGTTGACACAATTAAGCTCGATAAGGGTTTGAAGAATAGGGTTAGAAAAAGATTTAGGGTTAAAGAAATATGCATTAAAAGTGGATGGATAGGCTAACAACATATGCATCTACAACATACCTTCAAAAAACTACTTCTAGTGTCCCATGACTCAAGATTAACAACACCCAAAACCATAAAATCTTCATATATTAAAGCATAAACAGAGATGTGTTGCAAGAAGCAATTCCAATATCCAATATATTGATAATCCAATTTAGCAAAATAGACCAATAATCAAATTTAGTAGAAATAAACTTCCTATCAACACAGATCTAACTATGAATAAATTTCAATTACCTTCACAACTAGTAATCCAAAAAAAATGGAATGAACTAACCGTTACAACATTGATAGAAATACAATTCACAACTTTGAACCTCTAAATCGAAAGATAGCAAAGATAACATATCTTGAGTCAAAAATCAGAGTAATGTTCCTTCCATTAGTTTGCAGAATATATTTACAATAGGGAAAGCAAATGCACTAGAGTTGACCCTAAAAATGAGGGTTCAATCTCTATTTATAGTTTTATAAAAATGAAATATTTGAAGGAGACATTACATAAATAAAAATTTTGACAACTCAGTAGATAGCTTTGCTAGCATTATCTTATTTGATCATTGAGTCTAGGAAATCCATTGGGAGCAATCCACCATGGCAGCTCGGCTCTACAACTTGCTGGTCCCATAATGGTAGTTGGGCCTCAGGCTATTGGAAATAAAATCTAGATCTCTCATCATTTTTGGAAACTCCATTATGCTATAAATATATAATTGCTCTGGTTCTTGGTTCTTGAAAGCCCTCAAATGCTTCGCCTTCCTGCTTCGAACTGAATGTTCTTGAATCCAATAAGATTATACCTTTGTATGCTTTAAAAAGTGTTAGCAAAATCTATGTCATTGATATTATTTATGGACGACTATGATTTAATCTCCAGAAATGCTCTGTAAACTCGCAAGGAAGAAACAAAACGCCATTTCGCTCTTTATCAATGCTGACATCAGCCTTGGTAGTTTCAGCCAGCGAAATTGAGTTTCGATGAGAAATGCACTAAATTGCGAGCAAAATGGAGTCTGCCATTAATTCGCTACTTATACTTCAAAAATTATAACTTATTTCTTACATCCGTGGAATAAAATGAAAGTTGCAATCCGCACAAAAATCATATCGACATCATCTCTGACTCGATTTGACTGTGAAATTGCCAATCCACTCCGAAAGTAGTGCAAATTACCTTTATTGTCATTTTTCTCTGCTTGTTCCTTTTCAATGCCTTCAACCTTCTTGCCGCTATTTTTCTCCAAAATACTCTTGGAACTCAGCGAAATGTATCTTCTCAACACTTAGCCGTTGGAGCGCACGAAACAAAGAGGAATCACCATTTGGCACTTTGGAACGTGCTGATATCATCAAAGCTAAAAAAATTTACGGATTGGGAAATTCACCAAAATCCACTGCTAAATACACTACACCTCGAGTGGAATGAAACACTTAGCTTGTTATGGCAAAAAACAAGTGTTGGGCAGATTGAAGAACTCTTGTTGCAGATCCACACCAAAATACTCTATAACCTGGGTGGATTGGAAATTTTCCATGCCTTAGAAAAAATTTCAAAATTGTTCTAAGGATGTGGCCATTTTGGGCCTACATTCTTGTGCCTCCTGGGTGGATTTGCTCGCAAAGCCATCAAACTCAGAGTCTTATCCAATGGGTATTAGGAGTAAAAAATACTGATCTTCAAAAAATGCTTCAAAGAATAATTTCCATATGAACACTACCATTTTAAAACTTCATGAAACATCCTAGAGGATAAACATTAATATCGAGACCATATTGGAAACACGGATATCTTAATTACTCCTTAAAAACTGCCCCAATGCTTCAGCAAAAAAACACATCTATGTTCTCCTCTTACAGCTTCGTCAAAATGACTTGAATGCCTTCACAAAATTCTCATTTTTTACCTTTTTTGCTTCATGATTTTATTACAATCTCTTGACAGTGTCATAGTAAAAAAAAATTAAACAAAATACAATACTTCTACGTGACTACAAAAATGTGCAAAACAAAATATTTTTTTAAAGTTTGTGTTCCTTGCAGGTCTGCAATAGCTCTGTTTGATTCTTCACCCTCTTACTAAGCTTCTTCTTCAACATTATCTTCCTACTCCTGCTCAACTTCTTCCTCTTTAGGTGATTCTTGCTCTTTTTAATTCACCTCTTCAACATTATTTCCTAACAACTACACCATCAGCTTCAAGGTTTGTAAAGCTTGTTTTTAGACTACCTCAGAGGGATTGGAAGTTTCTTTAAGTTGCTTGTGAATATACTCCAACTTACTAATTTCTTCATAATTTGTAGTACTTCCTTTAATTACCAAGTCCTCCATTAGATCTTTGAGTTTGGTAAAATTAATAATCATTTGTGAAACCTGCTCTTTGTCAATTGGCTCTTCCAGAGCATCAATCTCAGACTCATCTTGAAGGCTCTTGACAATACTCTTTTTAATCTCTTTTACTGATAGCAATGTGTTATCTTCCATCCATAACCCTCTAAAACCATTATGAATCATTTATTTATTTATTTCTACTACATTCCTGATCATATTTTTAACCTTATCAAATAATAGGTAAGCCTTTTGGAGCATTCTGTGCTTCTTTACTACAAATCTGGTAGCCAACCTAGTAGTATTCCATTATTTGTTAGGAATAGGCTTAGCAGTCTCACTGAGCCTCCTATCTACCAGTTTCTAAATTTGCTTGGCTAGAACCACCATGGGTTTTATTTCTCCAGTGAGGTTATCTAGGTCTTATGGAACATTCTAAAGCAAGTGGTTGGCATAATCCATGTAATCAATAATGGGCTGTAACTCTAAGCACTTTTATAGAACTTCAAATAATAGTTCTTTTTTTAATTTCTTTAGCCTTATATTAGAGAAGCCTAAAGAATTAGCCTTTTCAATTTGAAGCTACTGCTTCAAACTCTGTATTTCTTTAGCTTGTTCTTCATTTTTTTTCTTTTGCTCCTCTACTTTCTCCTTGAGCTTATTGGCCTCTTGAAAATTTTCCTACCAATTATTTGCTTCTTTTATGAGAGCTTTCTCTATTTGTTTCTAGTTGGTGATTGCTTTTTCAAGCTTTTAAAATTTTCACTCCAACTTGTCCACTTTGTCTTTTTATATATAACCTTTGACATAGAAAGTGTCCAAGTGAGCCTTAGCCATCACCGATTCATATTCAGTAGGTAACTACTCAATATCTTCTATGTATTCTTCTAGATGGTAGTATTGAGTAGTTATTTCAATCCTAGGCTTGCTTACTAGAGGAATGATGGATTTGGATGTCCTCTACCTAGAAATTGGATCAACAAATATGCTTCTTCTCTTCGTAGCCATCCTCTTGGAAGGTTTGTACAACTTCTCTGCCCAAAAATCTTGATTTTTTTGTGAAGCTTTCTTCTCCTTTTGCACATTTTTTGGGGTAGGGTAACTCATATGAGGAGGAGAAGAGGCTATAAGGTATGATATAGTGAAATAAATAGTTGACAATGGCTTGGTAGAAGTGACTACAGTGGAATCAGTGACCATCATTGATGTTGCAATTGGCAGACTCATGGAAACTACAGTAAAACTCACAGAAGGGTGAGTGGGTGCAAATGAAATAGTTTCCTTTTCAGATGATGTAGGAGTTTGCAATGGCAAATATGGGGTTATGGGGAAGGAATTTTAGATGATGAAGAAGGAAACTCATGTGACTTTGGAGGAAATGGGTTGGTTTGCCTCTCAGTATTGACTAGTGAAACAGGTGGTGAACTATGAGGGGGAGAAGGCACTTTTGTTACAACCTTTTGCTCAGAAGGGGAAGGAGTTTTATTTGAGTAAGGAGGAGGAGAAGGAGAAGAGGGGATAGAGGTCATACCTTCACCTATATATATAGGGTGTTTTTGAGCTACCTATGTAATCTACTGCTATATTGGTTGTATTTCTTCTGTAGCTAAAATAGGGGTTTCCTTAACAATTTTCTCCTTATCCAACTTTTGTTTCTTACAAATATCCTTTTGAGTGCCCTTTTATATTTTATTTTAAAAACCTACAATGTTGCTGATTTCTCATTTTTTTTTATCTTCTCCAGACAACCCTTCATGTGCTGGTTCTTCCTGCAATGTCTCTTTAGAAATAGGATTTAATTCCACTATGGTTGCAGTGGTGAAAATCACCAAAGTGAACACAGTTTTTATCCTTCTCATTCCAGTATATATTTGTGGTAGGGGGCTCTCCACCCAGGGTTAGATGCTTGGGACTACTTGTTGTCCGAATAACTGGTGTGCTAATGGCACTTTCATCAAAAAAGTGCATCTTACTCATTAACTATGCCCTTTTTGGAAAATTCTCAAGTTGTTCAATTTAGGGTTCAAATGTCTTTAGAAATTTAGTAGTAGTTAATGGAGAACTAGGTAATTCTTCTTAAGCTTATTCTTGCGAAGGTGGAGATGGAGAATCTGGCCCTGATTGTGGCTTCTTTATAGATTAGCACTATATTCTTTGGATCTTTTGCTTTCCAAGTTACGATATTCTTGTCATATCTCAGAAAATTCATTATCAATCACCAATCCAAACTTGGATTTCTCTTTACCAATTTCAAATATCATCCTCCACCAGTATACTATCTTGGCTTCATTCCATTTCTTTTTACCTTCAATATCTCCGATGGTAGACTCTTGCAACTCTTGGCTTTTGTCACATTTTATTTTGTTCTCAAATTCTCTGATGGTAGACTCCTGCAACTAATATTTTTCATTCTTATCTAAATCAAAATCCACAACATGCTCATAGAAATATAACCATGTAGGAAGTTGTTGCATCTTAGCAACATTCCACTCCAAAAGAGCATTTTCCTTATTATTTATGCCCTGTTCAAATTGAGGCCTGAATTTTTTTCTCAAATTTGTAGGCCTTTTCTCCATTCAGGGCTATGTTCTTCTTGTAGAATATATCATATAGGTCATATCTCCATATCTAGGGAATGTATAATAGGCCCAAACTATCTATATACTAATCAATTTTCTCATCTTACCTCTTCTTTATGATGGTTATATCATCAACACTGTGGTAGGTCAATAAAAATTTCCTTTTCCTCCCAGAACCATAGTTCATATTTATAAATTCTACTTGACTCAAATATTATAGGGATAATATTCTATCTGTAACAAAATGAGGTAGCAAAAAAGGCTTACCAGCTATGCCATATAGTCTAATTATTGTGCCCTTTGTAAGGATGTACCAATCTCCCTCTTTGACACCTTTTGTTCTTAAAAATTTCTTTGCCATCGGTGATAGCCTAGGGTATTTCCCATACATTATCTTCAGTGCTGGCCCTAGAAATTCCAAGTTAAATTTATAAAAGGACTCAGTGCTCCTCAATTAAGAAGTACAATAATAAATAGGAATGGGGCCTCCCTAATCATTCTTTTCCTTAACCAGAATCTGGGGTATCATTTTCTTCACAACAACAAAGAACATCCAAACCAGGCTTGAGCAATGATAGAAAGAGTGTGTATCAAAATTCCTTTTCATTCTCACTATCTGCTCATGTATTTTTTGAGCTAGGAAAGCCAACCAATCAAAGTAAATGACCCTAACGCCTTTATTTTCTTCATCTTCATCATACATTCGTTCATTAGAAATACAGTATGCATTGGCTATTTGCCAATCTCTCATGAGTCGATCAGAATCTAAACCTTCCATATAATCTAGAATATTTTAAAGCTTTGGGTGGACCAATTCATCAATGGGAATTGGGGTTTTGGGAAATCCTCTATCAAATTTCATGGTTTTGATTGATTATAAACCCATTTTTTGAAATATTTACCCTCAAAGCATGCTTCTACAAAGAGTAAAACTCGACTTGCTCTGTTGTTTTGAATTTTTTTGGCCTTATAGGTGGTTCTACCCTAGGAAAAAAAGGTTGTGGCATGCTTGGCCAGTGATACTAAACAAGGTTTTACCTTCTACCGTTTTCACTGCTTTTGCTCTTGGGTCATAAAATTTGACAATGGCTACTATCAACTCCAGACAAGAAAGAACTGAATCGCAGATATAAAAAGATAAGAGTGAAAATAACATTTACCTTGGGATGACAAATCTACTTCTTTCTTGAATCTATTGGTGATGTTCTTCCTAAGATTTGTTCTTTCTATGAGGACCAGCTCGGTGTCGGTCACAAATTTTGCTTTGTCAATGTAAGGACCCACTTCCTATTTCACCAAGGTTTCAACTTCTTGAGTGTCTTCGAAGGCCATTTCCATGAGAAATATTCATAATATTATCTTTGGAGTTTACAGACAATGCTCAGCTTATTACTTCGGTTCTTTTTGCTTGATGGGCATTGCTCTCATCGAAAGAATGAATTCTATGCTTTTTAGCACTTTTAATTGCCCATGCATGTGCACCTTCTTCCATTAATATGGCCGCTATAATAATCATCTGTTAACACACTTTTCAAATTAACTTTCATTTATTTTGGTGGCTTGGAGATGTTATGCTAATTTTTTATTGGCTGAAATTCAAACACCTTCGACAATCATGATGGTGCTCATAATTTTCTTTTCCTTTGGAGCAGTGCAATAAAATAGAGCATTAATTTGAAGAACACAAGCTTATACTGAGAGAGGGGGTGGTGAACAGTATAGCACCCACTTTTTACTTTCTTTCCAAACCAATATCAATTAGTGTTCTCAATTGCAATAACCAAATATAGCAGTGTGCATTAATAACACAGATAACAATAGTAAGCAAGTGCACAAATCATCACACACAATTGAGACACAAGATTTAACATGGTTCCCCCAATGTGGGGTAGTCCAAAAGATATTCTTCTTATAATATTTCACAAAGAAATAGGGATCCTTATCCCAACTTTGATCTGATAAAAGCTAGGCTATCTTGATCTGCTTAGGTGGGCTCCACTGATATTCTTAGCTAGGATCTCCATTGATCTAATCAGCTAGGATATCCACTGATTTGCTCAGCTAGGCAACTAGTGTTGATGTGTTTTATGTTTCTATCCTTTCTCTTTCACTACTCACAAATCTGCCTCAATGAATTCTCACAAGGATCAAACAATATTGCTCAAATACTATCCCAAATTTGTCCTCAAAGCCTTCACAAAAGGCTCAAACAATCCTGCTCAAATGCTGTCCCAAATCTATTCTCAAAGCCTTCACAAAAGGCTCAAACAATCCTACTCAAAATTTTGCCCAAATCTGTCCACAAATCTATCCCAAAAGCCTTCTCAAAGACTCAACCAATCATGCATAAAAGCTATCTCAAATATGTCCAAAAATTCTATCCCAAAAGACTTCTCAAAGGCTCAACCAATCATGCACAAAAGCTATCTCAAATCTGTCCAGAAATTCTATCCCAAAAGCCTTCCCAAAGGCTCAACCAATGAATCTCAAGTAGCACTCAAATCTCAACCACAAATCAATGAAGACAAGGCTCAATGATGAACTCAACAATGGATAACAAATGAATGATGACAATACTCAACAATGAATGGCAATGTACTCTTCAATGGATGACAACAATGATCCATAATGATCTCAACAATGTATGACAAATGATCTCTCAAATGGATGACAACAATGCTCAACAATGTACTCTCAAATGGATGACAACAATGCTCAACAATGTACTCTCAAATGGATGACAACAATGCTCAACAAGGTACTCTCAAATGGATGACAAATGATCTCTCAAATGGATGACAATAATGCGCAACAATGTACTCTCAAATGGATGACAATAATGCTCAATAATGTACTCTCAAATGGATGACAACAATGCTCAATAAGGTACTCTCAAATGGATGACAAATGATCTCTCAAATGGAAACCTCTCCAAGAAATAACAATGAGGACTTCAACCAACCAAGTACAATCTCCACAAGTGATAGCAATAGGTTCTCAATAATATCTTCCTCATGCAATGTCAATAAGCTCTCAAGAAACAAGCACAACTCCCTCAATAAAAGAGCTCTCAAATAGCCAACAATGATCTCCTAAAATGAAAGATAAATGTATCCAAAAGTGACTAGAAAATGATCTCCTCAATGGTCTCAAATAGTGGCAATGGAATTAAAAAGTAACCAACAATAATATCCTCAAAGCAATAGAAAAAACTTCCTCAATAATGGAAATACTCTCAATGAAATCCACTAAAGCAATAATGGAACTCAAGCATCAATTTTATCCATAAAATTGATTTTCTAATCCATCCACTTCCTCTCAATAGCCAAGGCACATAATCAAGAAATTTGTCTTCAACTTCAAACCCTAACTCATGTGCATGTCTGCTAACTCAAGGTAGCAATTAACTAGGTCTCCAGTTCCTAGTTTAATTTCATAATTAAATCATTCACTAGGACATATAACAAGTTCACCACTTTTCAACCTTATGACTTCCTAATTTCATTAACACATACAACAAGCACCTATGCTTTTATTTTTAATTCCACACCTTATAACTCCACATACAACAATCACAAATATTTAGCTTCACACCTTATAACTCCCTAAGCACATACAACAATCATTTATTTTCACTAAATACCTTATGACTCCCTAGTTATAGTAGAAATGATTTTCAATGCACCAAACTTTGGCAATATCAAATATTACCATACGCTAGAGATAAATACCTTTTTACAAAATTCATAGCCTTCACAACCTTCAAAATCATTAATGCCTTTGCCAAAATTAATGCGCCTTCACCACCTTCGAAATCATTAATGCCTTTGCCAAAATTAATGCGCCTTCACCACCTTCGAAATCATTAATGCTTTGCCAAAAATCAATGTGCCTTCACACCTTCGCGGGAGTTGAACTCTATTCCTCTCACCTAGCACTATGAGGCACTTACCATGTGGGTGTTAGCCCATGTTGGTATTTAATCCCAAACACCCAACTTCACCTACACTCAAATCTAAAAAACTTAAGTTGCCTTCCTTAGCAAAACACTTTGCCCCTGGTGGGATTCGAACAACGAACCTGCCTTGTGCAAAGTTTATGCACTACAAACTACGCTATAGGCTCCTGTGTGATGTCAATTTCCTATACTATTTACTTGAACTTGCTCTCAAATTGAAAGTTATTTATCCTTCTTTCTTTGCTGCTCCCCTTTCGATGACTCTCTCTCATGCGCTATCTCTAGTCTTCAATAAAAAAAGGTTTTTACCTTTTATTTATATGCACCTCCATGCCTTCAAATGACGTCGGTGAATATTTATTTATCTCCCCAACCTTTGCACATTGGCGGATAATATAATACAACCTTAGACCTTAGAATTATTAAATATTTAATAATTCACCTTTTAACTTTGAATTGGGATATCTCCTTCATTCTTTTGAATTTCATCATGAAACTTTTTGCACTGAGGTTTTATTGGAAACTCTTCTCATCCACCATAATTTGGAGAAGTATTCTCATAGTGGTTTTAATGAAAAACCCTTTCCAATGGTTTTAATGAAAACCCCTTCCGTTGGTTTTAATAAAAAACCCTTCCGACGGTTTTAATAAAAACCCTTTCCATTGGTTTTAATAAAAAACCTTTACCATTGGTTTTAATAAAAACCATTAATATAATATTTAAAAAATTAAATATCATATGCCTATTGTGCCACAAAACCCTGTAAATATCCATTCTCTCCAAAATATCATAGATGACTATTTATGAAGTGATTTTGCCACCAAAACTCAATGTGATCCATGTGACATCAATGACAACACAAAATAACTCAAATTGCCAATATAATTCACCTATATTTTCTCTTTTAGAAACGACATGGTGTAGGATTTAGTTTTTGCTAAAATATAGTCATTAACTTTAGTGGATTGGAGCTCTATCATGATTCACTATCAGTTAGTCTCTTTTAAGAGCGGATTGGACTCATGCGTCCTTCCACTTCCTCCTTAGTGCATTTGAGTGCAGAATGAAAACTTGCTACTCTTGTGCTGAAACTTAGCTATTTTTGTAACTTTTTCACTTTATATATATTTTTTTAGCATTTTCTCAAAAATAAAAATTTGAAATAAAATAAAAAGGCTGTGGTACAAAATATGTACCTATATTACAATGAGCTCAGCTTAATCAAAATATAGTTTAAGGTGAAAAACATTAAATGGAATCAACTATATGTTTCTCTCAAGGTCTTCAAGCTAGAAAATATTGGTTTCCTTAACTTCTACTATTTTGAAAGGGCCATTCCAAAAGGAATCAAACTTCTGATGATGTCCTGGCTTAGCTCTTTCAAAATTCCACTTGAGTACAAAATCTTCAACTTGGAATTTTTTGAACCTTGCCTTCTTGTCAAACCATGCCTTGACATCAAATGAACACTTTTGAAAATCCTCATATGCTTGAGTCCTCTTCTCTTCTAACTGTAGCAAGTGTGTCAACCTTATTTCCACTAAATTTTCTTCAAATTCCTCTTCTATGTTTATCAGCTTGAGTGCTGGAATCTCCAAATGAATAGGTAACACTGCCTCTTTACCATATACTAAGGCATAAGGGGAGGTTTTGATGGATTTTTAATAGTGATTATGTCTCCCCACAGAGATTTTACTCCAACAATAGGTGCCAACTCCTTTTATTACCCTCCAATGATTTCCTCAAAATCCTCAAAAAATTATTTTTAGTTGATTTTGCAATTCCATTTCCTTGGGGGTAGTAGTTTGAAGTATTATTTATGGTAATGCCATACTTGTTGGTAAACTCAATATATTTGGATCCTATGAATTCTGGTCCATTATCACTTACCAAAGCCTCTAGAACACCAAACCTTGAAATCAAGCTTTCCATAAAAATAATGACCACTTCTTGGTCTGATTTCTTTGTAGGAATAACGTCTACCCATCTGGTGAGGTAGTCTATAGAAGTCAGAATGTACTTGTGCTTAGCTAAGGAATATAGATTGATAATTCCTATGAATTTTAAACCCCATTGCTGAAAGGGCTCTTCCACTTGAATTGGCTTAAGGGTAAATAATGCATTCCTTGTTCTTCCCACATGCCACTGGCATTTATCACAGGCTCTAGTGACTTTGAAGGTGTCTGCAAATATGGTAGGCTAGTAATAGTTTTCTCTGATAATATTCAAAGCTATTACTCTTCCTGAGAAATGTCCTTCGAATAGTCCTCCATAGAACTCCTCTATGACATTTTGTTGTTGATCATATTTTAAGCACCTAAGGAGAACTCCATCAATGTTCCTTTTGTACAGACCCTCTGGCAGTAAGAAATACTTCAAATCCTAAAGTATATATCTTCTTCTCTATGATGCATTGATATCAGGAGGGCATACCCTAGTTTGAAAGTACTTATTCATATCATCTACCTATTTTGATTCACCTAGCGGTAATTATTCAATCTAGTCATTTGCTGTGGACTAACAAGCTGTCACTTCTACTAAAACTGCTACTTCTATCAGACCTTGGCATAGGGATCTACCTCTTACCAGCTTGGTAGGATGGATTTCCACATCATATTATTGGATATTAGTACTCCAACCAACTCTCTTATCTCCCAATTCACCTTGTAGACTAACACTTTTTACATTCGGATGAACAACATAAACCAGGGTCTTGATTTGAACCAAATATTACCTAAATTTTTTCAAAGATTTAATTACAAAAAATACTTGTTTCTCAATGAAATTATACTTAACTTGGTATTAATGAAAATTCTAGATCCAAAAGAATATAGAGTGTTCCTCCCCTTCATCATTCTTCTGGGTGAGCACTGATGCATAGATTTCCTCAACTCCATAAGAATAAAGAATAAAGTCTTTCCTAAAATCTGGATTGACTAGCACTAGAGCTATAGCAATAGACTGTTTGATGATTTCAAAGGATTTCTTTATTACCTTAGTCCATTTTAAATTTGCAGCTTTCTTTAGTAGTTCAGATATAGGCCTCATATTTTGAGCAAAGTCAGAGATGAATTTCTTGACAAAGTTTATTTGACAAAATAAAGAATGTAAGGCTTTCTTGTTCATAGGCAGTGGAAGAGCAAGAATAGATTTGATTATATATGGATCAATGGCCATACCTTATTTTGAGATGACATGACCTAACAATTTTCCCTCATGAACTAAAAAAAATGACTTCTTAGGATTGAGGGAGATGCCAAATTCTCTGCACTTCTGGAAGACTTGTTCTAGGTGTACCAAGTGGTCTTGCTTGTTGTGGGAAAACACAACCACATCATATAAATAGATTAGAATGACCTTGTTAATCGACTCCCCAAAATCATAGTCCATTGCTCTTTAGAATGTGGCTCCCACAAAAGATAGCCCAAAAGGTATTCCTTGATATGCAAAGGTTCCCCATTTTATGGTGAATGCTATATTAAACTGATATTCATTCTTCACCCAAATTTTGTTATATCCAAAGAAACCATATAACAATGAGAACATTTCTACCCCTACCACAATCTGAAATATTTGATCAATCTGTGGGAGGGGTAGTGGTCCTTAAGTGATGTTTGATTGAGATTTCTAAAATCTACACACAGGTGGATGTCACCATTCTTCTTCCTCACAAGTACCAAATTGGCTACCTAGGTTGAATGTTTGATTGTATAAATGATATTAGCCTTTAGTAACTTCAATAGTTATTCTCTCATTATGGTTTTGATCCTAGGATTTACAGGCCTCTTTTTTTGCCTAAATGGTTTTGCATTAGGCTCTAACTCAATGGTGTGCTAGATAACCTTCTTGTCATATACTTTGAGGTCCTCATATGACCAAGCTAAAATGTCTTGGTACTTTAGGCATAAAGCTTTGATGTCTTCCTCTTCTTCTAGAGAATATCAGATTCCAACCTTGAGCTTCTTTTCTTTTTTAATTTCAATTTCTTTATAGATTTTCTCATTGAATTCCATGGAACTGATATTTTTCCTATCTTCATTATCAAACAGGCTTTCTAGAGTAACCAAACCCCTAGGTATGTGATTGTTATTGAGTTGAATAACATCATGTTGATCAATCTCTTCTAGATTTTCCTCTTGAATAGTGGATAAATAGACTTCTCTTACCAAAAAATCAATGATTTGTTCATCACTTTCAAAGATCTACCAAAAAATCTGCTTATCTAGCACTGCAGGCCTGAAAATCATTTTGATCCCTTTGTCTTTCTTAACTCCTATGTCTGTAGAAGGGTTGAAGTTAGCTCCCATTACTACTAAGGAATATTATAAGGTATTCTTTCTTTTTGGAATAAAATTAATGTTTAGGGTATGAAAGGATTCCATCAAATCCAATACCCTATTTCTATATGCTTTCAGGTAATGATGCTTACTGCTGCACCTTTCCCTTAGCTGATTTACAATCAAATTAGAGTCACCATATATGTTTAAGATATTGATACCCATGCTTTCAGATTGCATCAATACAAGTAATAGAGCTTCATATTTTGTAGAATTATTAGTGCATGACCATGTTAACCTATATACAAAACTCTTTGTCCCTCTAATTGGGACTGTAATATCACACTAGCACCAATACCGTTTCTACATCTGGCATCATCAAAGTGCATGGTCTATACTTCTGTTTCCCTTAAGGACTGTTTAGATATAGTGGGAAGATTTTTCTCTATCTATGCAAAAATACTGTATGTGCCCATACCTATCCCAAACTGGCTATAATACTCCTTGAAAGACAATTCATATTCAATTTCCAATTCTTCAAAATTATCCACCAATTCAAATTCCTCTAGAGGAGTGAGATTGCACATGCCCCCTTCAATTTTTCAATGTGGTTAGAACCAAGCTTCTCAAGTGTTATTATTATCCTCTTTCCTTTGAATGGAATAACCATGTTGGAATAATCCATATACATGCATCCACCCAACTTTGCAGTGAACTCTCTTGAAAGGCATAAGCTAAAATAAGGCTCTAGATCCACCACCACTATTTATTTTACTATAGTTACCTCAGGCACTCTATGTAGCCTCATAAAAACATCTTTTATCACTCCCACTATCTTCACAGGTGTTCCATCCAACTTTAGGACTCTAGGGTAGGATCTGGTGTATTCCATACCCATTTACTCACAAACTACTTTAGGCATAACCGTGGTAGATGCTCTTGAGTCAATCATACAATTGAGGACAATCCAACCTTCCATCCTTAGAGAGATATAGAAAGGAGGGGGTTTATTATTTAAAACAACATGGAATATTTCCTTATTTTTAAAGGGTATGCTGAGGATTGTAGTGGCCTATTTTTCTTACAAATATTTGGTCAAGGATACTTTTAGCAAGTCTATTTGGCAAGGAATGAAAAGAGTATTGTATAGACTATATTTGGATGGTATCCTATTCATTTCTTCCACAATGTTGTACTCATATGTGATAGAGGTGGGTCTCTCAGGCCTTCTCTATGGCTCACCATATTTTCTCTTATATTTTTGAGTGGCCTCAATTCTCTACCTTTTGATAATGTAAGGGAACCTAAGCCTCTCTTGAGCCTCATTCTTGGATCTCATCATGTATTTCTCAGTTTCTTTCTCAAATATCTTGGGAATATTGAATTCTTTTTCTTTGGCCTAGGGAATAGGAAAAGTATTAGTACCTTGAGGATGAGGTGGATCCTTCTTCTTCTAATAAGGGACATAAAATTGAATCATATTTTATGGATCAACTTGCAGTGTTTTCTTGCCTGACCTTGTCATAACAACAATAGGTCCATCCTCATAAATATCTTTTCCAACTATGATTTGCTCTAGGTGCTAGAGCATATTCACTCTTCCTTTCTGATTTCTTTCTACTTTCTCCATAGTCTGTTGTACATGGTGTTGGTACATATTACAAGATTGTGAGTCATTAGGATCATTGCTCACTACACACCATACATTCACCATATTTGTTTTTAAAGGATACTCAAGTTCCTCATATGTTGCATTTAATCTGACCCTAATACTATTGCTAGGACCAGGTCTTCAATATTTATTCACATAAGGAAATATCCTTTGTTGAGATCTCTCCATATCTCTCTTCTCCATTGAATTCATCTTGTTTCTAAGAGTTTTCAAAGTATTATGTATATCAAGGATGACAAAATATTCTTGTGGGATCTTGGAGGGAAGTGGAGGGAAAGGAGATGCAGTGGATGGAACTTTTGGTTGAGGAATGGGAGTCATCTATGAAAATGGGGATGACAACGGAGGAGGGTCCATATAAGATGGAGTATTAGTTTGGCTTTGGATATTAGTGGTTTCCAAATTGTATGGAAACATAGCTTTTGGGGGTAATATTCCCACATTAATAAGGACATTTTTTGCATGAACATCTGTATTATAGACCTGTGAAAAGGTTTCCACCCTAGATTATTGGGTTTGTAGGTCTAAATTTGATGCAAGGGCACTGATATAATACATTTAAGTAAGGCTTGAAGCTGGTATACCAGTAGGAGGAATTCTCTTCCAGGTCCTACTAAACCTCAAGTTGAAATCTGATACAGTTTCTTGCTGATGTTTCTGCATAGATGTGAAATGATTAAGGAGGAAAAAAGGATCAACAGATTTATTAAATTCCTCCACAAAGGCTCAGCCAATGCTACCCATGAGGTGATGGTATTGCCCTCAAGGGTGCTAAACCAATGTAGAATCTTTTCTCTAAAAGACAGGGCTAGGATCTTGATAATAACATCTTCATTTTTATGTTGTGTATTACTACAAAATTTAGAATATCTTGGCAGTGTGCATATGCAATTTTAAGAGATACATCATAGGTGGGAATATCCTTAGACACAACTTGAGGAATACCATGCATATGGGCTAGTATAATGGGGGCAACTGTGTTCCAGTTGGGGTACTTCTACAAGGTATGATTTAGAACTACATTTTATGCCATGTTTCCAGGTGTAACTCATGTTGGAGGTGTTGTTAAATTAACTGCAGGGTTCTATTTAGGAGGATTTTATTTAGAATGGAAATATTTATTCAAATTCATTATAAAAATAGAACCTCTATAAGGTATCTCACAATAGAGAAAGGAGTTTGTATTATTACTCTTGAATGACCTGGTATACATAAAAAACTATGGTCTACAGGGATAATTATTTCCGAGTTTACAGATCAGGGAGTCACTAGGTGAATTTGCTGATCACCACTTAGCAAGGTCAAGACAATTCACCAAATCTTGATTCCTTTGGGTAAGGTTTTAAACAATAAAGCATATGATGGGTTTTAGTGTTTCTTGCAAATAGGTCCCACCAAGCATGCCAAAAACTGTTGGGCACTGAATTGACATTAAGTTTTACTTAACATTGCAACTGTCTATCTTCTAATTATCTGTCCAGGATTGCACTTGATAGTCACAATTTAGCACTCAACATTGGATGAACCAAATGATACTTAAATTCAACCTCTAGAGTAAGCTAGTTCCTTTTCGACTTAGAAAGATGTTGACATAATTAAGCTCAATAAGGGTTTTAAAAATAGGGTTAAAAAAAGGTTTAGGGTTAGAGAAATATGCATTAATAGTGGATGGATAGGTTAACAACATAGGCATCTACAACATAAACCTTAAAAAAACTACTTCCACTGTCCCATGACTCAAGATTAGCAACACCCAAAACCATGAAATATTCATATATTAAAGCAATAAAAATAGAGATGTGTTGCAAGAAGCAATTCCAATATCCACTATATTGATAATCCAATTTAGCAGAATAAACAAATAATTAGATTTAGCATAAATAAACTTCCTATCAACATAGATATAACTATGAACATATTTCAACTACCTTCACAACTAGTAATCCAGTGAAAATAGAATGAACTAACTATTACAACATTGACAAAAATGCAATTCATAGCTTTGAACCTCTATATCAAAATATAGCAAAGATAACATATCTCAAGTAAAAAACTAGAGTAATACTCCATCCATTAGTTTGTAGAATATATTTACAGTAGAGCAAGCAAATACACTAGAGCTGACCCTAAAAAATGAGGGTTTGACCTTTATTTATAGTTTTACAAAAATGAAATAATTGAAGGAGACATTACATATATTAAAACTTTGACAACTCAGCAGATAGCTTTGTTGGAATTAAATTATTTTCTTGAGTCTGGGAAATCCACTGGGAGTAATCTGCCATGGCAGATCGACTCTACAACCTACTGGTACAATAATGGTAGTTGGGCCTCAAGCCATTGGAAAATAAATTTGGACCGCTCATCATTCTTGGAAACTCCATTCTGTCGTAGATCTATAACCACTCTGGTTCTTGAAAATCCTTAGATGCTTCGCCTTCTCACTTTGAACTGACTATTCTTGAATCTGGAAATATTCCACCTTTGTATGCTTCAAAAATTGTTAAAAAATCTATGTCATTGATCTTCTTTATGGACATCTATGATTTAATCTCCAAAAATGCTCTACAAACTGGTGGGGAAGAAACAAAACATCATTCCACTCTTTATCAATGCTGACGTTAGCCTTGGTAGCTTCATCCAGTGAAATTGAGTTCCAGTAAGAAATACACTAAATTGCGAGTGGAATGGAGTCTGTTGTTAATTTGCTACTTAGCCTTCAAAAATTCTAACTTCTTTCTTATGTCCATAGAATAAAACAAAAGTTGCAATCCACACAAAAATCATGTTGACATCATCTCTAACTTGATTTGACTACGAAATCGCCAATCCGCTCTGAAAGCAGTTAAAATTACCTTTATCACCATTTCACTCCTTTTTGTTCCTTTTCAATGCCTCTGACCTTCTTGTCACCATTCTGCTCCAAAATACTCTTGGAACTCAGTGGAATGTGTCTTCTCAGCACTTAGTCTTTGGAGTGCACGAAACAAAGAGGAATCACCATTTCACACTTTGGAACACGCTGATGTCATCAAAGCTATAAACATTTATGGATTGGGAACTTCACCGAAATCCATTGCTAAATACACTACACCTTGGGTAGAATGAAACACTTAGCTTGTAATGGCAAAAAACACTAAGTGTTTGGCTGATTGTAGAACTCTTGTTGCAGATCCACATCAAAAAAACCTGTAAGCTCGATGGATTGAAAATTTTCCATGCCTTAGAATAAATTTCAAAATTTTTCTAAGGATGTGGCCATTTTGGGCCTACACCAATCAAGTAGTGCGACTATGTTCAAAGAAATTTACCAAAGCTCTCATACACTCCTCTCCGTGGGGTCACAAAAACAAAAATTTCTCAAATTGGTATGCATCATACTAAGGGTTTGAATGTTGTGATTACAATTGAGGTAAACTAACCTAAAAAACAACATCATGCACACACCCATATTGGTTGGTCCATCTACCACACAAAAAGTGCAAATCATTTCTACCAAAAGCAAAGTTTCATAAATGCAACCCACTCCAAACTTGGGGTAACCAACTTGATCTACATCATTCATGTTTATATCCATCATGCATCATCCCTCAACCATCCAAAATAAATCAAGTGACTCATGGATCTAATTTATTCCATATTTCACCCATTCGTTACTTGAGGGGGTAAGCCAAAATAAAAAATCTCAAAATTCATTCATTCTTTACATTGAGATAATTTGAGTACGTTGCTCCATCCAATAATACCAAGTGTCTCTTGTTTTTGCACCGCATTGTGTTTTATGTAATGTAGTACAAAAAGAGACATATGTAGACACCAAAAACTAGTCCTTTATAAAACCCCCATCCACCCCATAATCCTACATAATAAAATATTCCTAAGTCTAAACTTAGGTATAAAAATACTACACATAATCATATTTTATAGATTTTATGAAAATATGGAAAATTCCCCTAGGATATCCTGTGTCTCCACTTGAAACATGTCCTAGCTACCACTACCCCTCACCTTTCCAAATCTCACACACATCAATCCATTTCCACCTACTCACTTGCAACATATCACACCTCACTCCATACATCACTCCACTTCCACCTACCCACTTGCCACATCTCACACTTCACTCCACTTACACCCATCCACTTGCCACATTTCCCCAATTAAGTGAGACACTTTTAGTGACTCACTATAACTACCCCTAAAAATTAGCTGCATTGGCTTGCCACCTATCCTTTCCCCCCTCATATCCCAAAGGCTTGTAAAGGTACCATCACTTCACCAAGAAAAGAGGAAGGGAATGCTAACATTGTGTTGCTCAAATTGTGACTCATGTATGCAATAATCATTTTCTATTTTCAATTTACATTAGTCATTTCATTAGATTTATTTTGATAGGTGCTACTAAACCCTTTGTCTCTTTGCATGTGTGCAGGTTCAAGATTCGAAAGCTCAAATCCATCATGGTGGTCATGACAAACCCACCTCCAACATTGATTATAGCATGAAGAAGAATAAGACATCATCTTTCATTGTAAAAGGGGATCACCCCTTCGGGAATTATTATTGTGAAGCACCCTACAAAGGGGCTTATTGTATTAAAAAACTCATTTTACAAAATAATACAATGCTTCATTTCTATAATGGTATTTTTTATGTATATACCTTAAATATCCCAAAATTGGTAAGAAACTCCTCCAAATCATAGCTAAGATTTTCCTTCAAGAAACCTTCACTTTTTTGCTATAAAATCAACATTCTCCTTTCTTTGAAATAGCCTTCAATGGAAATCTTAAAATTTCTTAAATTTGATGGCTTCTTCTAACTCCTTTCTCCTTCAACCTCCTTGTCAAATTTTGACTAAAAATCTTGGCTTATCTAGTGGTCTTCTTCTCAAGATTCTGACAATATCGAGGTCTTCACTATTCTCCTTCAAAATTTGGTAAACTCCTTTCCAAATCCTTCTCTTTTTGGTCTTGTTGTCGGATGGTGAAAATTGTCCCAAAAAATCCTTTCTCAGGAACTTCTTCCTGCTAGTAAATTTCTCTAATGAGTTCTCCTCGAAACTCCTTCAATGACCCTCTTTGAAATTTGCAATGAGGCTTTCCTAACCTTCTCCTTCTCAAGACTTCCTTGATACCTCTTCTCTTGGGCCTTTAATTGCATAGCTTCTCTGGTATTGTCAATGAGACATTTTCTTCAATCTTCAACTATGAAAGTTTTGCAATGAGATCATCTTACTAGGATCTTTGAAATTTGCTACTTTTGGAATTTGGAATAGGACCTTTGCTAATCCTTCTTTACCTTCAATATTCCAAAACTAAAAGTTCTTCAATGGGACCTCTTATGGGTCTCTTTAGCATCTTGAGCTATTTTCCCCTCCTCCTTTAATCTACAATTTGTAGTCTTTAATCTTCAATGGAGATCACCAACCTCCAATATTCTCTTGGAATATTTTTTGGAGTATCTTATTCCTTTAATTTTATATAAGGATCCTTTGGCATTTTCCTCTTCTGCACTCTACAGGTCTACAACTCTTACAATGGGACCTATTCCTTAGGCCTCCAAATATTCAATCTCCAACTTGTTACTTCAGGTACTGGATTGATTCCAAATAAGATATTCTTCCTAGCTCATTGTAGGAAGCTTCTAAAATTTCTTTGAATCTCCTTTTCCTACAACAAATATTAGAATTTGCAATGGAAGAAACTTTAAATCTAGAGATTATGAATCTTCACTAGTTGATTTTTCAATCTAGTGGAATCAATGTTGAGTCTTAGTCTTCACAAGTTTTTCTACAACTCAGTGGAAAGACTTTAGCCAAATATATTTTTAGATTTTTTTTTAAATGCTATTTCCTATACACTCTCAATCTATCTTGTGGCTCCCCCTATTTCCTATCGATCTACCATGTGCTCTGATACCATTGTTAGTTTTTGATGATTTATATTAAATGAAATGTAACCACAAGATGTAAAATGAGTAAGCAATGATAACTATATGAAAATGACACTATAATATGCAAGAAAACTAAAAGATAAATTTTTGCAATAACTCAAAAATATGCCATTAATGGATGCTCACAAAAATAGTACAATGTATTATAATGGAAGACATGAACACTCCATAATTTCAATTAAAGAACTATATTGTACTCTAAATACAAATCACTATAGTAACTTTACTCTCTCTCAATATTCTCTCTCTCTCTTCTCTATACCTCAAGGCATATAGAAGATATGTGCCTTGTATTTACTCTACCCATGACTCTTCATATACCTAACCTATGACTTATGTACATGTGGACTACATGCACATTTACATCATTGCACATTCTAATATTTATGCATTTATTACTTGCTTGAAGTAACTCCTAATCTAGAAATGTACCCAAGGTGGTACATTGACATGTACCAAATAATGTAATATACTCTAACAATTGGATTGTGCTGTAAACTAAAAATTGTTGTGATCCTCTATGCAAAAGTGGTCTTGCCGGTTTGTAACCACTTTATTTGGATATTGATGATCTAACTGCATAAGATTGACATTTTTTCCATCCTCTTTTGTTTGTGTCTAAAAATCTTAGAGAAAAGAATTTCTATGTTAGTTTCTCATTTCATCATCTTGCCATCATTCTATGGTTTTCCCATGTTTTGACTGGTCCATAGGACCGTAGGCCATTACTAATTTCTCTTGTTCGTTATGTGTATGTCTTGTGTACTCACTTCACCTACGTTGAGGCTTTTGCATGCAATAGCAACAATACTATGTGCAAACCCTAGAAAAGCTCTTCTATATCAATCCATATGACATGAGTATTTTGACATGCATTCTCTAATCTTAGATTCCATAACTTGAAAATTACTTTCTAATAATTTAAGTTATTTGAAAAACCACAACTACAAATATTTATGCGCACTATGTAGGTTTTTAAACACATCCTAGGGTAGGTAGATTCTTCATAGCTCATTGTATGTTATGGGGTCAATTCACAAATACCACCGTGTACCAATGTACATGTACATATTTTATCTATGTATTTATTCATTGGACATAAATTATTAATATATATTTTAATGCATCAATGTGTATTTATTGACATGAGTTTTCACCTTCAAAAAATATCATTTTGTTACCATTTTATCATATGACCTTAAATTTTAAACCCTAAATACTAAATATCAATGAAATTATTTATGGGATACAAAATGGGCATATATCTTAGTAGTGGTCCTAAACATAATAAAGCTTCTTGAAATGGTTTTCAAAAATCCTTATAATTAGAGATTTTAAAATTTCACTAGAGGTATCTATAAAATAATTAATTTCTATAGGTGTTTTTAGATAACATTTAAACTCTAAATTGTATAGTATTCATTACATCAAAATGGATAGAGAAAACAAAATTTAAATCATATAAATAGCCAAGTGTGATATAAATAAATAGAACTAAAGAGACAAAAATCTACCTAAATAATAATAATAACACAAAAAAACTTTAAAAACCCTACTTAAGCTTAATTTGTCAGTAAAAAAATTAAAGATAAAGGAGGAAAAAGTCATGACAACAACCGAAAAAAAAAAAAAAAAAATAATAAAAAAAAAAATAAAGACAAAAAAAAAAATTATAATTGTAATTTAAAATTTAAAGAAAATTTTAGATTCAAAGAATATTCCTATTATTAACATCTAGGTCATAGAATGTGATTCAATTTTTATTCTTTAAGTATTTTAAAAATTAAATATTTTTTTTAAGTACAAAGAGTTATCATATCTACTTTGCATGCGTATAAGACTAATGTACAAAATTTATCCTTGATCATGGTAGTATTGGATTTATATTTTTTTGACTTATAAATTTGTAGTTTGAATCAACAAATTCAATCTTAGATAGCACAACATTTTCATGTCATGACAAATGAAACTTCACCATAATTATGATTAATATACAAATACAATTGATATTTGCTACACTTTCCCAACACAATCCTTTGTTGGCAAATTAGATTCCATAAAATATGTATTTTTTAAATGTTATGGGTTGAGACATATCTCACATACTCACCTCTCTTTCATGTCACTAGTTATTCATCCACGTTATCTTAACAATGCATCCGTTTCTCATGTTGTCCTATAAAATGATTAGAGTGTGCATGTAAAGAAATATTAGATTGGACAAGCTTTTTGAATTCAAGAAAACTCTAATAGCTTTAGCAAAATTCCATGTGATATCCAGTCTCTTGAATTTTATTCTACCTTACATACCAATGCTTCAACACTTCAAAGATTCATAAAGCTATATTGTTTTTTGAACTTTTCATGCAATTATTTTTGTGTGATATTACCAAAATACTATAATTAGATGATATGATGAAATTGATTCTAAGGGAAGGACTTTATTTTGTGAGATATTTTGATTTGGAGGACAAAGTTAACATTTGGTAAAATACATATTCTATTCTAAAAAGAAAAATCTGATAAGTATTCAATTATATTTTAAATTTTAAAAAGATGATACCCAATAAAATTTTTACAATGCCTTGTTACATCTCTTTAATATTTGGTGCAATTTGATTGTATTCTTTTCTTCATGTATAATAATAGTCATGCATGTATCATATTAATCTTGTTAATCTAAAGTCAATTTATAACAAATTATTTTTGAGTTTGTATATATTTTTTAATAAGTTAAATATGGATTCTATTTGGGGCCACTCCCATCAAAATAGCAAATTATTACATTTGCTACAACATACCTTTTTATCACAGTTTTTTCATTTCTTTTTTCTCTTAAATATATTCTTCAACTTCCTTGAAGTGTTATGTTTTCAAAATCAGATCCTTGACATCATTTTGATTAAGAGATAAAATCTCACTTGGCTAGTTGCCTTCTAAAATTTTAATTTCATCGGGACGAATATCAACACCCCAATTAACTAATTTATTTGCTACCTGATTTCCTTCTCTAAAAATATGCTCACACTTCCAAGGGATTTCCTCTAGTAATAGATGATGAACATCAACACTAGTATTATTTTTTATCAAGTCTTCACATTCATTTTTGTTAGTAGCACTAATGATAATTTGTGAGTCCCCCTTAATTGAAATATATTTCCATCCTTTTTATACTGCAATTTTAATCCTTGTAAGAAGTGCTCGAGCCTTTGCATAGTTGTTAGTTAAAATTTCATATAATTCTGAATTATTTTGATAAATCTAATTTCTGGACATTTCCATTTTACCATAGATCAAAGTAGATCCTTTGTTTTATTTTTTTTGTCGCAAATGAGTCTTACATGTATGCTCAAATCCTATAACCAAGTTGTTACCACTTCTTTTTTCACACTCGATACTTCCCATGATGAGCATCATATATGTAGTCATTCTGCAAGAGATGCAATAATACGGTTCCAAACTTGGGCATGATTTTGAGATTTATTTTTAGAATTTTTGTTATTCCTTTCAAGCCATAAATTCCAAAAATAAATGGTAGGGCCAATCCTCCAAAGAATACAAATGCTTTAGCTTTGAAATAATTAATCCAACATTTTATTAACTCTTTCAATGTTGATGGAGCTACCTGTTAGTATTCTTGCCACATTGTTTTTGCGAGAAATTTTTCCGAACGTAAGAACCATTTTGCATTCAATAATGTTGTTATTCTCTTTCAGAATGAATCCCTTTTAATGTTTTGTTATAAATATTTGTTAGCTACACTCAAGGGAGCATGCAGTACCTTTTTTGCTCATAATGCAAGATCTTTCTTCAAGCTCTCATGGTGCTAGGACACAGTAAATATATAGTTTTAGCAAGCTTTGCTCATGCAAGTCTTTTCATGCAAGCACAAATACCCAGGTGACAGATCATTATGAAAAGGCATTCATGGAGCTTGTTTTATTTTTAAGTCATGGGTGAGAGTAGTTTCGTGCCATGCTCCTGCTGAAATCTCATTTAGGGCTCAAAGGTGGCGAAGGAGATTGGTTAAGTTCATACCAAGTGAGACGTGCAGCCAACTAAAATTGATTTCAAGGAAAAGGTCTAGCGAAATTCCTTTTCAGGCTAGAATTTAGCTGAAGACTAAGTGGATCCCAAGCATTTTTGCTCCCACTCAAGAGCGTAAATCTATTTTGAAGCTTGTATGGCTGAAATATCTTTTGTCATTTCCTAAGTAATAAATGTCGTGTGTTGGGTCCCACCTCTTCAGTAAGGCGACAAAAGGTTTGGGCAGGATCAAAGTGACATCCACGTGGCATTCAAGGCCACATTTAGTGATCTTGTTTCAAGTGAAAAATAGAGCAAAAGATCTTTTCGGGCTAATTTTCGAGCAAGGCAGATCGGGGCCCACCATAACAAGTTTTCCTTTCACTCAAGTAAGGAATTAAAACTCCATTTTACACCCCTTCTCAGCGAAACTCCTCTTTCTCCCCTGCTTTAGTGGCGATCATCTGAAAGTGCTTTTCAATGATGAAATCAAGTTTCAAAGGTGCACTTTCACCCATGTAATGGCAGTTGGTCTGGGGAGAATCGAAATCTAATCCTCTCAGATCTCAGAATCTGATCTTTGCCATTGAGGTGGTCCCAACAAGTGAGGAGATGGCATTGTAGGTGAATCACATTGTCGCATTGAAGTGGTGTGACCTCTTTTCGAGGAGTCATCAAATTGAGCCATGCCTCATAACTTCCTGACATAATCCAAAATTAAATCTTGGCTTCCACAATGATGTTTTGTGGTTGAGCATTTATGTTTTAGAGGTGGAATCCTCTATAAAAACTAGCAAGTTCAATGTAAGAAGGATGGATATTTTGCTAGAAAACTATTGTACCTGAGCTCTGCTATGAATGCAAAGAATCCTTGGCTCTAATTTTGGATCTCTTTTATGTGTATGCCTTCTATTCTCTATTTCTATTAAATTCTCTTCCTTGTATGATAGCTATAATTCTATGTCTGGATCTAGCTTCTGATAGAGGGTGAACGTTGGAATAATTCTGGAGGTTGCATATTTAAGAATATTTGGTTTTAATTTTTGTTACATTATTTGTGTAAAGTGTTATTGGTTCAAGTACAATTAAGTGATTGTGTTGCTTGTTCATCATCCTCGTTTATCTGTCTTATAGCTATATTTCCCTTCCCTTTCAGTTATTTCCCATTCCTTTCTTGTTTCCTTAATTTCAACCCAAGTTTAGAATAGCAAGGGAACCAACCCTCTCTAGAGATTGGCATGGGAGGCATTTCTTCCTTTCGGTATTTCAATGTTGGTCGGGTCTAGGGTGTATGGATGAAACATTCCATACCTAAGGCAGATTATTGACCAACAATTTATTTCACACCCTATGGGACGTAAACGTTCCACATCAAATGGTATTGAGAATTGGTGTTCATATTTTTACCATAAAATTATAACATCTGGCAACTCAGCTGAACCTAGAAGTATCTAAATCTTGAAGCTGGTTAAAAGCCCCTCCCTCTTCATGATCACAAGATCGAAGGCTAGAAATCCATAAGATACAGTTGAGTTCTTTGAGCTTAACATCGAAGCTCTAGGAGAACATCCTAGAGTAGCTCCCTCGACTATCTTGTTAGTCAAGAAATCCTTGCAAGTAGCCGGTATATTTTCACAAACTCCAAGCCCTTCCAGCAACGAAGCTAGCTTGCTCCCTCAGCCAAACACTCTGGTTCAAATGACACAAAATTCTCCCAGGTAGTTTCCAGCCTAGAATAATTTAGGGCCACTAAATCTGTAGGCTCAGAACCAAATCCAAACCACAACATTAAAGACTCTACCCATGTATGACAGTACTAGAAAAATAGCTTATGAGCACGTTCAAGATGTGGCTTCATTGGCCACTATTCACAACATTACAAATGAAGATATTAAGGTGATATTGTTAGTGCTCTCACTTAGAGGTAAATTCCTCTAATGGTACCGATCCCTACCACCTACAACCATCGCCACATAGGACCAGTTGGCCAAGCAACTGATAAAAGGTTTTAATGAGCAAGCATACCCCTTTTCACTATTGCATCAGTTCACCACTATTCAATGACACCCACAGGAGGAGATAGCTGATTTTAATGTCAGGTTCACTCGAACCTGGTAGAGAGTCACTGACGACCTTCGACCCACCCTAGAGCAAGCGATATTTTATTACCTAAGATATTTTTATTCTGACATCAGCATGAGCATCTGACATGCTAATGTCAACATATTTCCAACTTTGTATGCCCAAGCACAAAAGGTTGAGGCCGACTTAGTCGCTATCGGTAAGTTACCTCTGAAAATGATATGCCAATTTTTTTAGATTTACCCCAGCATTTATATCCTAGTGCATCCTCTCAGTCATTGCCTACATCTCCAATGTACCCTATTCCATCATGGAATCCTAGCTCTTCCCAAAACCAAATGGTACCTATCCCGTAGTTTCCTACACCTATCGTTCCCCAACTTCCAGCTCCTATCCCATATCCGGTATTACCTACACCATTGGCACCATTGTCATTACCCGCACTTCTAGCACCTACAAATCCAGACCAGGTCAAATAATTGTAGGATATGCGATCATCGATGAGGGCAATGGCGAATGAGATCACCACCCTAAAAAAGAGGTAGTCTGATTGGAGCTTCCAACCGAGGAGATTCGCCCCTCCTCCCTCTATTACCAGAGAACAAGCTGCTCCCACTAGTAGGGCTTCCAAAAGAAATGCAATCGTATTAAATAATGAATAAGATGGTCCATCTGATAGAGCTTATTGGTGCTCCACCCACAATGACCCGCATGGCGAGGAGACCTGCATGGTCCATTTGAACTATGTGCAAACCTTGGCAGACAACATGCCTGGTGGGCAAGTGAACATGATCAGAGAGGTGGACCTCAACTTTATGATCCCCCTATCGAAAAAGCTTTTATTCTTACTAGGATAGGTAAAAAACCCATTGAAGTTGATCTAGTTCAAATGGAACCATTAAAAGTACCTGCTAGTTCTAAGACACCAAGCGAGAATAACCCGCCCAAGTGTCAAAGCTGGAGGGGCCCATATTATTGAAGGATCTCTTACCTCTGAGAGCTAGGGGGAGAGTTCCTCAACCATAGGCTTCGCCCTCCTATCCCCAAATCGAGACAAGAGACTAGGAAAGGGAAAGACTCAGGTACCCCTCACTGACCAAGCGTTAGAGGGTGGAAGCAACACAATAGTATTGAACCAGATATGAGACTGTGAAGGAGGGAGGTGAGTATGGTATAGGGACATACAATATTGTTGAAGAACTAAAGAAAATTCTAGCTAAGGTAAGCCTCTTTGATTCACTTCATCTACCCAAAAAAGTGGATCTATTACAAGAATCATTAAAGTCTGCTAAAGGTAAGGAAAAAGTCGACTCAAACTATCTTAACTCAGACATTAACTACCTCAGCCACCAAGAAGAATAGGCCACCACCATTCTATCTGTCCCTCAGGATGGAGGGATGGGTTGTGCATAGTTGCATGATCAATTCTTGCACTGCAACTACTATGATGCCCAAGGCTATTTGTGAGATTATGGGCATGGAGTACACGAGGAGTAGTCTTGGAGTGCTCCAACTGGACGAAACTCCGATGAAGATAGTAGGGGTGATTAAGGATATTTCGATCATATTGCATAATATGTCGTAAATCACCATGATACAAGAAGTTGTGGTGGTGGATTTAGAGTCGTATTTTAGTATGTGCCTATCAAGAGAATTCACCGCCAAACTAGGGGGCTATTTGTCTCTGGATTATTCACATCTGGAGATCCCCTTCAAGGGAAAGAGGATTAAGTTTTTTAATGAAAAACCCTCTACCTTTCATATCGAAAGGATCCAAGATGTGGAGAAGCAAGTGGACTCAGTCAATATGATTGAGGAAGTTGAGGAAGAAGAAGAGGTAGAATTGATGGAAGAAGCCCTGGATGAGCTTCGCATAGAAGATGAATTTTCCATGCGTGATTTCAATGCCATGATTGAAATAAAAATATGGTGCTACTCGATCACCAGGCCCAAAAAGGCTAAAGTACCAAGTGATGAAGACCTTATTTTTGATCAACCGTGGAAGCTCTTCTTTGATGGTGCACGATGTAAGAATGCCATAGGGGCAGGGGTTTTCCTTATCTCTCCTTTAGGAAAGTAGAAAACCTACTCCTACATACTCGCATGGAGTTGTACTAATAATGTAGTTTTGTACGAAGCCTTGTGCTTAGGGTTAAGGATAGTAGATGAGATTGGGATCAAGTAGTTGCAGATATTCAGAGATTCAAAGTTAATCTGCAACCAAGTCACCAATAAGTGCATCTCAAAGCAACACTACCTGAAGGCATACCACAACAAGGTATGGTACCTACTCAAATCTTTCACAACGTTGAACATCCAAGATATTTCATGAGAGAAAAATAAGCATGCTGACCTCCTGGCGTCCATTAGAGCTAGATTCTCCTTGGTTGAAAATATGATGCAAAAATTGAATACGGTAAGAGTAATTTATAGGCCTTCAGTGCTTGACAAGAATGTCCACTGGTAGGTGTTCGACAATGATGAATAAATCATCAAATTTTTGGTCAATGAAGCAAACACTATCGAAGATAGAACCCTCGATGAGGAAGAGTATGAGGGATTAATTTAGCTGAAAAATAATCACATCCCAAAGGGATTGATCATGCTCGAAATTCTATTCGACCAGGATGATAGATCACTTACTCACAAAATTAGGGTAGATGTAAGAGAATACAAGGAACTGGAGCTAGAACCTGGAAAGGTAATCAAGGTTGGAGCCAATTGTACACCAGTAGAGATCGAGAAAATCAGGACTCTATGTAAGGAATACCCAGATATTATCGCTTGGAGTTATCAAGACCTGAGAGGATATGATAAGAGCATCTTCCAACATACAATTGAGCTACAAGAAGGGGTCAAACCTTTCAGGTAGAAACAAAGGTCGGTCAACCCAAATATTGAAGTGCTAATGAAGGTTGAGCTCCTAAAAATGTTGGAGGTAAAAATTATCTATCCTATCAAGCACTCTTCTCACCTCTTCTTGGGTGGTAAACTTGGTTCCTATGTGGAAAAAGAATGGAGACATCCGCTTGTGTGTTGATTTTCGAAATCTCAATCAAGCCTCTCTAAAGGACCACTATCCTCTACCCCAGATTGATCAGATTCTTCATGTAGTTGCGGGAGCACAAAGGTTCTCTCTATTAGATGGCTTCTTCGGATATAATAAAATATGGGTGAAGGACGAAGATCAGTACAAAACTACTTTCACCACCAAGTGGGGCACTTTTGCCTACCAACGAATGCCATTTGGCCTCTCGAATGCCGGAGCAAATTTACAAAGAGCGATGGACTTGGATTTTGGTGAGTTGCTAAATCACATCATTGTGATTTATTTAGATGACATTATTGTTTTCTCCCACAAAAGGGAGGAGCACGGTCTACATTTGCATCAAATATTTGAAAAGTGTCAAGAGTTTAGGGTATCCATAAATCTAAAAAAATCAATTTTTATGGTGAAATAAGGTAAGCTCTTGGGCCATGTAATCTCGAAGAAAGGATTAGCCATCGATCCTGCCAGGGTCGAAACCCTCCTCAAAATTCCTCTACTAGCAAAAAAGAAAGGCCTGCAATCATTTTTTGGGCAGATCAATTTTGTTAGAAAGTTCATAGCTGATTTCACTCAGGTGGTAAAACCAATGATCGAGCTCCTAAAGAAGGATGTCGAGTTTTAGTGGATTGAGGAAAGAAAGTGGGTATTTAGATAAATCAAGGAGAGAATCACCCAAGCCCCTGTTTTGGTGAATCCCAACTATTCCAAAGACTATCCTTTACACCATTGGTGAACTAGAGAGCTATGCAGCTGTCCTTACTCAGAAGAACGAGGATGGATATGAATGGCCGATAGCGTTACTAAGATAATTCATCCACCCACACAAAGAAAAGTACAACTTCATTGAGAGATAGGTGATGCGATGATGCAATCATTGAAGAGGTTTTGCCATTTCATCTTCCAGAGCTAGACAATAGTGTATGTGGTACACCCGAACATCAGAAAGTTCATCATCCAAGGTGAGCTTGGTAATAAAAGAGTAGGGTGGGTCTCCAAGATCCAAGAATTTGACATAGAATTCAGGCCCACTAAACTAGTTCATGGTCAGGCATTGTGTCAAGAGCTCACCAGGAGCATCACCTATGAAGTGATAACATGTCAGTGGGATGATCCAGTATGAGAAAGCAACCTTGCAAATCAATCTATAAATGATAAGGATTGGATATAGGACCTTGTCAAATACTTTAATACTAAAAGGTTCCCTTATCGCCTCACTGCATCACAGAGGATAAGGTTCAGGCATCTGTTGGCAATTTTGGGTTTGAGATCCTAGCTTCTTGTCTATGAGTTGTCATTGATGTCAAAAGGAACTGGCATTAATGTCAAGAGGATTTATTGGCTTCAAAGGTTGAAGATTCCAAAGAATATTTTCTAGAAGATTTCGGAGAGATTCCATGTGGCAGATGAAAAGGTTTTTATCAAAACCATGGCAGGTTTAAGGGTTTTTATTAAAACCAGGTGGATGCATTAAGGGTTTTTCTCAAAACCACTCTCACTTAATGCAAAGGTCGGAGACACTTATTAATTAAATAACTTAATTAATAAAACCTTTTAAGGTTTTTTAATTAATTATTTATTTGATTTAGTGATTAAATTATTTTAATAATTTAATGGGTTCTCCACCTAAGGTCTAAGGTCTAAAAGACCTTTGATTATTTTTTAAATAATCAAAAGGGTTTCATAAACCCTAAAGTTGTTTCGAAGGCGCCAAAATAATATTAATTCAAAAAGTTCGAATTATCCTCCCGTCGACGTCGTGCATAGCATGGAAGTTTGGCTATATAAGCCATAACCTATAGTCCAAAGCAATGGTGTGAAAGAAATTCGAATTGCGCAAAGGTTGGGAAGTAAAAGCTACGGCTATCATTTTTTCGCCACGTTTATCCGCCGCCAAAGGGTTAAGGAGAAGGAGACTCTTGCTAGCCTTCAAGCTAGCGCCGTTGGCCTAGTGGCAACGACTGTTCTGCGAAGGCGCTTGAAGGGAGGTCAAGCGTTCGACTCCCGTCGTGGAGTGTGAGAAGAGTTTTTGCGCTCCGATTTTTTTGGAGGCACTGTTGACCCGCGATTTTCGAAAGCATTTTTTTGGTAAGGTTTTTTAAATAAAATCTGCATTTTGTTAAAGAAGAAGTGGTTGGGCAGATTTATTTAAAATTATTTTTAAGGTTAAATGCTTCTTTGGAGATATAAGGTTGATAGTGTGTGGTTGAGATTTTTGGCTTGATTGTTGAGTGAGATTTGCTTAGAAGCTATTATTCCTTGAGCATGGTTTAATTAATTTGGAGAAATAAGGTGTAAAAGGATATATTGTTTGTATGCTTTATATTTTTTGGTAGTTGACTTCTAAGGATTGGAGTCATAAGGTGTTTTATGGAATAAATATTTTTGTGGTTACTTTTATGATCTAACCCTAACTTGGTGGCAAAGTTGAGGGTGGTGTTGGTAACAGATTGAAGAACTATTCTCTTCTTCCTCAAACAAAGGTATGGGCAACTTCTTCCATGTATATTGTTGATGGTGTATTTTCTGAAATTGAGTTTGGAGTGAAAAGGTTGTCTACTAGGTATTCTTGTTGGTGTAAATCCCATTTTCTGGATATTGAAGATTGTTTATGCATTAAAATCATTGATGAGTTTTTTGGGTGAATGCATAATTCTGGTTGAGGAAGAGGAAGCATTTTTGCACTAGGGTTTATGTTAGTAAGTCTTGCTACTTGCATTGAGTTGGTGAAACCCTTAGTTGGCTGTTTTGAGATTGATGGTTGAGTTGCTTCCATAGAGGTTGTTTTGATCAAGTTAATGCTTTACTTGATACATGATTTGGGCTTACTCCATTGAGATTGATTTGAGCAAGTTATTCTTTGCATTGGTGATTTATGTTGGTGGCTGTTTTGTTCAAATACCTTTGGAGGGAAAAGGATGTCTACTAGTTTCCTTTTCATGTAGTGATTGGTTGAATGCTTCAAGGTTAATGTTGAGTTGAATGATGTTGGTTAAACCTTGTCTATAAGCATTGTTGTTAAAGCCCTAATTGGTTGAGAAAAGATATTGGTTGTGGAAAGAACATGAGTATCATTGTTATATGAGATATTGCATGGTTGGCAATTGTTGGGTTGTGTTTCATGTTCTTGAGAAAAGCATACTACATCTATCTTATTCTTTTGAGATTGAGATTGAGTTGAGATTGAGATTGGGAGTTAAGTATAGAACATATTGAGTCTCTAACAATTCTCTTTATGTTTCTATGAGATTTGAGATTGAGATTGGGAGTTAAGTATAGAACATATTGAGTCTCTAACAATTCTCTTTATGCTTCTATGAGGTTGATGAATCACATTGGGTCTCTAACAATTCTCTTTGAGGGTTCATGCTAAGCAGATTTTTCTTGATGAACTTGTGAGCTGATTTGGACAGTTCTAGTGAAGACTTGTGAGCTGATTTGGACAGGTTCTAGTGAGGACTTGTGAGCTGATTTGGACAGGTTCTAGTGAGGACTTGTGAGCTGATTTGGACAGGTTCTAGTGAGGACTTGTGAGCTGATTTGGACAGGTTCTAGTGAGGACTTGTGAGCTGATTTGGACAAGTTCTAGGGAGGACTTGTGAGCTGATTTGGACAGGTCCTAGCAGAGGACTTGAGGACAGAGTTGAAGTGGTTCTTTGAGAAGAACCTGAGGACAATTTTGACAAGTCTTTGAGAAGGCTTGTGTGCAGCAGAGATTGATTTGTTCAAGCTTTATGAGTTGAGCTTGGGACAGATCTGACAGAGTGAGGAAGACTTGTGCTGGACCGACTGATTGTGTTTAGTACAAGTTGATGAGTTGTTGTGGAGGTGATCAATGAGGACAGAGGTCTCTTGAGGCTGAGCATTGAGGACAGGAGGTCTTCTATGGAAAGGAGTTCCATGTGCTAGCAGAATAAGAGGCAGGTGATCTTCTGAAGTATCATTTCCAGAGCTGAGGGGAAGGATTCTCCTTTGGGCAGGAGGCTCATAAATTCATGAGGAGGGGAAGGATTCTCCTTTGGGCAGGAGGCTCATAAATTCATGAGGAGGGGAAGGATTCTCCTTTGGGTAGAGGCTCATAAATACTTGAGTAGGGGAAGGTTTCTCCTTTGGGCTGAGGCTCATAAACATTGTAATTGGGAAGGATTCCCAAAGAACTTTGAGAAAGCTTTTTAGAGAAAAGTTTTGTGGATGTAGCCCATGTTGGGTGAACCACGTTAAAATTGGTGTCTCATTGTGTGTTGCTTTATGCATTGCTTTGATATTGCTATTGGTTCATTGCTTTGCGAAGTTGAAGTTAAATAGAGAAAGTAAAAAGAGGTCTTATACTGTTCACCCCCCTCTCAAGTATAAGCTTGTGTTCTTCAATTGGTATCGGAGCGGGTTCCTTCGAAAAGTTTAACAACTTGAAGGAAAATATTGTAAAGAACACAATGGAATCTACAAGTGGTAATGCAACACCTATTCTTGATGGGGCAGATTTTGGGCTTTGGAGTGCTAGGATGAAGGTTCATCTTATGGCTCTTGGAAATGAAGTTTGGGAAGTGATTGAGGATGAGTATACCATTCCTGAGCATGGTCCTTCTACTAAGGAAGAGAGGCTCCTACATCATAGCAATTCAAAGGCAATGAATGCAATCCCGAAGGGTTTACAGTAAGGCAGATCTTACCAAGGTGATTCACTGCAAGACAACTAGTGAAATATGGAAACAATTGAAGGTGGTTCATACAGGTGATGCAAATGTCCGAAAGGCCAAGTTGAGACACTTCAAAGGTATGTTTGAACAACTCAAGATGAATGATGAAGAAAATATTAGTGACTATATGCTTCGTATGGATGAGATTGTTAACTCTATGAAGGAACTAGGTCTTGAGCTTGCTGAAAATGATATTTGTGATAAGATTTTGAGGTCTCTTCCAAATAGATTTAGTGAAAATATTTCTGCTATTGAGGAAGCTAAGGATTTGGATAAGTTGAAAAAGGATGAGCTTCATAGTATACTTGCAGCATTTGAGTTGAGAACTCAAGTGAAGGTTGATGTTAAGAAGGAGGCAACTTTCAAGGCTACCAAGAAATCCAAGGGTAAAGAGCTTCAAGATAGTGATGAGTCTTCTAGTGATGAAGAGGCATATTACAACAAGAAGGGCAAGTTCTCAAGAAAGCACAAAGGTATGAAATATGTCAAGTGTTTCAATTGTGGAAAGTTTGGTCATTATGCTACTAACTGTACTGCTGCCAAGGATGAAAGTGATGAAGATAAACAGGATTATAAGAGCAAGGATTCTGAAAGGCACAGGCATCAAAGGAAGAATAAATATGAGCAAAGCAATCAAGGAAAGAGGTACTCTCACAAACACAAGAAAAGTTTCTACCTAGACAAGGCAAGTAAGTGTTCTAGTAGTGATAGTGAAAGTTCTTCAAGTGATGTTGGAAATGAGATGTTGTTCCTAACAGAAAAAGAAGAAGAAAAGAAACATAGATTTGTCCTTATGAAATGTTTTAGATGTGGAAATTTTGGACATCTTGAGGATGATTGCACAAATGATGGATTGATTTCTAGTTATACTATGTATGAGGATGCTTCGAAAAATTGTAAGGAAGATCTTTGTATGGCTTTAGAAAAGGGTAGCACCTCTAGTGATAAGAAATCTGAAAAAGTCATTGATGTTTCAAAAGGCAAACAAATAGAGGAAGTTATAGAGGATGGTGAAGTAGATCTTGAAGCTGAACTTGTTAGTGCTCTTAGTGCTTTGAAAAAGGAAAGAAAGAAGAATGCTAGACTCAATGATAAATTGGATGAATGTTGTATTGAGAGAGATGAGCTTATAGAAAGTCTTGACTTCTCTATAGCTAAGACACAGAAACTTAAGGATAAGTTAGAGTCTAAGGTTCTTGAGTGTAGAGAGTTGGAACAGAAAGTGGCTTCCTTGAAAGAGGAAACTAAAGAGTACAAGGAGAAGCTTTACAGGTTTGAAGATAGCACCAAAAAGGTAAAGTCAATCATCAAAGATCAAAGAAGGACAACAGATAAAACAGGTCTTGGTTTTGGTAAGAAACACATGGAACAAGTTGGCGACTCTACTGGGGAATCTAGTAAGAGATTCCGAAAGGAAGAGAGTTCTGATGAGGAAAGTACTTCAGAAAAAGAGTCCTTGAGTGATAGATGCACAGAATTTGAAAATAGGAATCAAAAAAAGGGGAGAAAGTTTACAGGACCTAAGAGGTCAAATCAAGGAAAGTTTAATGGCAGATGTTTTGCTTGTCACAAGTTTGGTCACATGGCTTCACATTGCATGACTCAAGTGAGGAAGGTAAATGACAGATTCAGAGGTGGTAATTTCTTTCAAGGGTATTGCTACTCTTGTAAACAGTTTGGGCACAAGGTTGTTTATTGCAAGGCTAATAACAGGAACAGGGTTGGTCGGAACAGATGGAGTCAAAGATCGGGTATGCCTCAAAGAAATAACATTGTTAGTTGTTATAAGTGCAACAATGAAGGTCACATAGCTAGAAAGTGTAGAGCTGAAATTCCAAGGTACAGGAACAGGAACATGGGTATGAACAGGCACAAGAATCAAGACATGGATAAGAACAGGAATGATAACAAGAACAACAAAAGTGACATGAACAGGAACAGGAATATGGACAAGGAGAACAAGAGAAGACATGGTAAGGCAGCTATAGACACTGATGAAGATCAGTGCCTAATGGGAGTTTTACTCCCACCCCAAAATTAATCACCTCAACAGGAGGTGGGGGAGGGACTAAGCTAAGAGGCTCATTCTTAGTCCCAAGCCCCAAAGGTGACCCTTTGCCATTGATGACAAAGGGGGAGAGATATGAGTAAGGGGGAGAGCCTCAAGTCGGGGGAGCTGATTTCTATACAACAGTTTTGAGTTTCAGTGTTGTTGAGAAGCATGGTTTGCCATCAATGACAAAGGGGGAGATTGTTGGCAATTTTGGGTTTGAGATCCTAGCTTCTTGTCTATGAGTTGTCATTGATGTCAAAAGGAACTGCCATTAATGTCAAGAGGATTTATTGGCTTCAAAGGTTGAAGATTCCAAAGAATATTTTCTAGAAGATTTCGAAGAGATTCCATGTGGCAGATGAAAAGGTTTTTATCAAAACCATGGCAGGTTTAAGGGTTTTTATTAAAACCAGGTGGATGCATTAAGGGTTTTTCTCAAAACCACTCTCATCTTAATGCAAAGGCTGGAGACACTTATTAATTAAATAACTTAATTAATAAAACCTTTTTAAGGTTTTTTAATTAATTATTTATTTGATTTAGTGATTAAATTATTTTAATAATTTAATGGGTTCTCCACCTAAGGTCTAAGGTCTAAAAGACCTTTGATTATTTTTTAAATAATCAAAAGGGTTTCATAAACCCTAAAGTTGTTTCGAAGGCGCCAAAATAATATTAATTCGAAAAGTTTGAATTATCCTCCCGTCGACGTCGTGCATAGCATGGAAGTTTGGCTATATAAGCCATAACCTATAGTCCAAAGCAATGGTGTGAAAGAAATTCGAATTGCGCAAAGGTTGGGAAGTAAAAGCTACGGCTATCATTTTTTTGCCACGTTTATCCACCGCCAAAGGGTTAAGGAGAAGGAGACTCTTGCTAGCCTTCAAGCTAGCGTCGTTGGCCTAGTGGCAACGACTGTTCTACGAAGGCGCTTGAAGGGAGGTCAAGCGTTCGACTCCCGCCGTGGAGTGTGAGAAGAGTTTTTGCGCTCCGATTTTTTTGGAGGCACTGTTGACCCGCGATTTTTGGAAGCATTTTTTTGGTAAGGTTTTTTAAATAAAATCTGCATTTTGTTAAAGAAGAAGTGGTTGGGCAGATTTATTTAAAATTATTTTTAAGGTTAAATGCTTCTTTGGAGATATAAGGTTGATAGTGTGTGGTTGAGATTTTTGGCTTGATTGTTGAGTGAGATTTGCTTAGAAGCTATTATTCCTTGAGCATGGTTTAATTAATTTGGAGAAATAAGGTGTAAAAGGATATATTGTTTGTATGCTTTATATTTTTTGGTAGTTGACTTCTAAGGATTGGAGTCATAAGGTGTTTTATGGAATAAATATTTTTGTGGTTACTTTTATGATCTAACCCTAACTTGGTGGCAAAGTTGAGGGTGGTGTTGGTAACAAGTTGAAGAACTATTCTCTTCTTCCTCAAACAAAGGTATGGGCAACTTCTTCCATGTATATTGTTGATGGTGTATTTTCTGAAATTGAGTTTGGAGTGAAAAGGTTGTCTACTAGGTATTCTTGTTGGTGTAAATCCCATTTTCTGGATATTGAAGATTGTTTATGCATTAAAATCATTGATGAGTTTTTTGGGTGAATGCATAATTCTGGTTGAGGAAGAGGAAGCATTTTTGCACTAGGGTTTATGTTAGTAAGTCTTGCTACTTGCATTGAGTTGGTGAAACCCTTAGTTGGCTGTTTTGAGATTGATGGTTGAGTTGCTTCCATAGAGGTTGTTTTGATCAAGTTAATGCTTTACTTGATACATGATTTGGGCTTACTCCATTGAGATTGATTTGAGCAAGTTATTCTTTGCATTGGTGATTTATGTTGGTGGCTGTTTTGTTCAAATATCTTTGGAGGGAAAAGGATGTCTACTAGTTTCCTTTTCATGTAGTGATTGGTTGAATGCTTCAAGGTTAATGTTGAGTTGAATGATGTTGGTTAAACCTTGTCTATAAGCATTGTTGTTAAAGCCCTAATTGGTTGAGAAAAGATATTGGTTGTGGAAAGAACATGAGTATCATTGTTATATGAGATATTGCATGGTTGGCAATTGTTGGGTTGTGTTTCATGTTCTTGAGAAAAGCATACTACATCTATCTTATTCTTTTGAGATTGAGATTGAGTTGAGATTGAGATTGGGAGTTAAGTATAGAACATATTGAGTCTCTAACAATTCTCTTTATGTTTCTATGAGATTTGAGATTGAGATTGGGAGTTAAGTATAGAACATATTGAGTCTCTAACAATTCTCTTTATGCTTCTATGAGGTTGATGAATCACATTGGGTCTCTAACAATTCTCTTTGTGGGTTCATGCTAAGCAAGTTTTTCTTGATGAACTTGTGAGCTGATTTGGACAGGTTCTAGTGAAGACTTGTGAGCTGATTTGGACAGGTTCTAGTGAGGACTTGTGAGCTGATTTGGACAGGTTCTAGTGAGGACTTGTGAGCTGATTTGGACAAGTTCTAGTGAGGACTTGTGAGCTGATTTGGACAAGTTCTAGTGAGGACTTGTGAGCTGATTTGGACAAGTTCTAGGGAGGACTTGTGAGCTGATTTGGACAGGTCCTAGCAGAGGACTTGAGGACAGAGTTGAAGTGGTTCTTTGAGAAGAACCTGAGGACAGTTTTGACAAGTCTTTGAGAAGGCTTGTGTGCAGCAGAGATTGATTTGTTCAAGCTTTATGAGTTGAGCTTGGGACAGATCTGACAGAGTGAGGAAGACTTGTGCTGGACCGACTGACTATGTTTAGTACAGGTTGATGAGTTGTTGTGGAGGTGATCAGTGAGGACAGAGGTCTCTTGAGGCTGAGCATTGAGGACAGGAGGTCTTCTATGGAAAGGAGTTCCACGTGCTAGCGGAATAAGAGGTAGGTGATCTTCTAAAGTATCATTTCCAGAGCTGAGGGGAAGGATTCTCCTTTGGGCAGGAGGCTCATAAATTCGTGAGGAGGGGAAGGATTCTCCTTTGGGTAGGAGGCTCATAAATTCGTGAGGAGGGGAAGGATTCTCCTTTGGGCAGAGGCTCATAAATACTTGAGTAGGGGAAGGTTTCTCCTTTGGGCTGAGGCTCATAAACATTGTAATTGGGAAGGATTCCCAAAGAACTTTGAGAAAGCTTTTTAGAGAAAATTTTTGTGGATGTAGCCCATGTTGGGTGAACCACGTTAAAATTGGTGTCTCATTGTGTGTTGCTTTATGCATTGCTTTGATATTGCTATTGGTTCATTGCTTTGCGAAGTTGAAGTTAAATAGAGAAAGTAAAAAGAGGTCTTATACTGTTCACCACCCCCTCTTAGTATAAGCTTGTGTTCTTCAGAATCAAGCTTGCAGGTATGTGTTGTCAAATGGTTTGTTTCACAGGAACATAGATGGGTTTATCCTGAGGTGCATCAAGAGGACAAAGAAATAGAGGATCCTCAATGAATTCCATTTTGAAATGTTAGAAGGATATTTCACAGGAAGGCCCATGGCCTTAAAAATTATTAAAGTGGGCTATTATTGGCCCACCATTTTTTTTGATGCCTTCAAGATCAGCCAAAAGTGCAACAAGCGCCAGAGATACATCGATCAGAGCATGAATGCTTCTTTACCCTTGCACCTAGTTTGAGTTGAACCTCCATTCCAACAATGGGGTTTAGATTTCATTGGGTTGATAGATCCCAACTCTTCCATAGGGCATAAGTATATTCTAACAGCTACAAATTATTTTACCCAGTGGGTGGAAGTAGTGCCAACTAATCAAGCTAACCAGGAGGTGGTTTCTGCCTTCTTGAAGGGATTGATAACTCGCTTTGAAATACTAGATGCAATCGTAACAAAAAATGGTAATCCCTTCACCGGTGCCAAAATATGTGAATTCACAAGTAAGTACAAAATTTACTTAAACAATTCATCTAAATATTACCCGCAAGGGAATGGTTTGGTGGAGTCTATGAACAAAAAATTATTGAAGATTATGAAGAGAACCTTGGAAGGCAACAAGTGGAGCTGGCACCTTGTCCTGGACCTAGTGTTATGGGTTGACTGCATCTCAATTAAAAAATTGATCAAGACATCTGTGTATTACCTGGTGTACGAGAAGGAGGCAGTTCTACCTACACACATTAAGTTGCCCATATTGCAGTCTCTCTGGTCACTAGATGGTAAATATGGGAAGTTTGATCCCATGAGTTCTAGATTGGCTCAATTGCTGCAATTAGAAGAAGAAAGAGGAAAAGCTTATGAATATTTTATGAACCATGTAGAGACCACAAAAAATTGGTTCGATAAAAGGACCTCTGACCGAACCTTCCAGGTTGGTGACTTGGTGTTAATATGGAATGAGATAAAATCTAAACCAAGAAATCATGACAAGTTTGATGCATTCTGGGAGGGTCCATTTTGAATCTTTGGTGTTAATCAGGTAAAATCTTTCATTCTTCAAGATTTTGAGGGTTTTACTCTCCCAATATCATTCAGTGGCCTTCATTTGAAGGTATATTACCAATGAGAAGTAGTAGAAAAGGTTCCTCGATTGTGTACATAATTGTTCCCTTGTTTGTATGTAAATATATTTCCTCTCAAAGAATAAGTCTCTTTGCTTCCCTTCCATTTACACTCTCAGCTGTGCAGTTTCAACCAAGCTCCCTACCAAGGTACGGGGTCGAGTTGGCAGGGAAATGTAGCATAAGAGTTTAAGTCAAGAGCTTTTCTTTATTTCAAGTTTCTGTGTTTTCTAGTGCAAGAGAAAGGAAAAAGAGCAGTTTTAGGTGCAAAAAAAAGCAAAAAGCATTTTCACTCTCCTCTTGAGCAAAAGGGGTTTTTTTTCACTGGTCTAAATGCGTCACTTGGCAAAGTAATTCAGCAGATAACAGGTGCCATGTTGTTTCGACATCTCAAAGTTGAATGAAGGTGGTTTTGCTCCTGCATAGGAGCAAAACTATGTTTTGACATATTAAGAAGTGAAAGGTATGACTACGGTGGGGCCACCACAAAATGTTTTTGACCCCAAAAGGTTTTGAAATGAGGTTTCACTTACATTTTTTAGTGAAATCTCGTAGTCAAAATCAAACTAATGCTTTTAAGCACCACGTGTTAGAAAATAAAGGAAGAGGTTCTCTAACGTTTAAATTATTTTTTTCCCGACATCAAAAATTGGTCAAAGGTAGTTTTGAGCGCTTCATTGAGCGAAAAGTGCTTTCGCTCCCCTTTTTGAGTGAGATAAAAATTGTGGCCCACCAGGTTTTCCTTCAAGATGCTTTTTGTGCAAATGCCACGTGGCAAGGAATCAAAAGAAATGTTTTTTTTTCTACAAAGAAAAAGTATATGGAGCACCTTCCTCGATAACAAAAGCTTTGCATGAGTTTTGGATTAATTTTCTATTTCAGGCATCGGTATGACCGAAAAGGAAATTTCATTCCTATGTTAGCACAAAGAAGTTTCACCCTATTTTTTAAAGAAAAAATAAGTTTTTTGCTTTTGAGGATCTCTTTAATTAGGAACGTTCACTTCGAAGATGCCTAAATCGACAACAAGACATGGCAAGAATAGGCAAAGAGAATATGCACACACTTTTTTTTATTTCGGGAAATCAAGTGAGCGAAAGGGTTTTCATTTGGTTTTTTAAGAGAACGCCATTCTGGATCCCAAAGATAATAAAAGTGTTTGGGTGAGCAAAAAGGAGTTTCGCTTCTTCAATACCCCGAACGCATATTTCAAAGTAAAAGTGAGTGAATGCACATCACAAGGAAGGCCATTGAAACAAGAATTTGCACCTCGAAAAGTGGTGAATCATGATTTACAAGCAAGAATTTGGCCTGCGTAATTATTTATCATTAGAGAAATTTCTCAACCACTTGTTAGGGTGAACAAGAAATCTCTAGTTTCACCCACGATATCCACATGCATTTATTTTCTCATGCGCAATTAATGTGGTGGGTCGATTACAACACTATAATAAGGCCAGCATTGCAACCAAAAGGGAAAGAAAGAAATCGTTAAGTATTCTTCAAAAGTGTTGGTTACTCTATTGTAGTTGTGAGTACAAGGGTTACTAGTGAAACATAGAGAGCTAAGCTCCTGAGAATCACTATCCATATCCAAGCAAGCGCTTGGGTCGTTCCAATAATTAAAATGGGTAAGAGAAGCACCAATCCTAAGAAGGAGAAAATATTGAATAAGGGAGAAGGTGCGAAGAGACAAAAAAAAGAGAAGAAGCAAGTGGAGCTGCCACCACCCGTCGACAAACTAGGGAGAATAAGAGATTGCATTCTTACAAATAAGAATGTCGAGAAACTGTGCCAAATAATTGGCATCATGCTGACAAGGGTGTCTACTGAAAGCAAGCATACTACCACTTACTATTCACACCTTTATTGGTACCTATGCATGTTTGTGCATAACTGCTCAGAGTTGGTATGCGCAATTACCAGATTCTACGACCCTTAGACCAGGATGGTCCGAAATGCCAAAGGGGACAAACTATTTCCAATTGTTGCTGACACCATCAAAGAGGATTTTTCTTGTAGAGAAAAGTTGCCTATTGACTACACCATTAGGAAAATCAGTATAACTTAGTAGAATGAAAGGTACAGATCAAGAACATCGATGCGACAGTTTATGAAGACGCAGTTGGTGGAGAATCCAATACCCAAAGAATTACTGGAGTTACCCAAACCCCTAAATAAATTCAAGCATCCTGAATTGTACTCCATGTTGGCATGGGTTATGGGGCTCTATACAGATGCAAAAGTGTACAAGTGGCAAGTTTCTCTCACGGAGTGTATTTCACATGGCGAATTCTACTCTCCTACCGCCATGAAATTAGAGACAAAGCTTGTGTTATTCGACTGGGCAGAATGGGTGGTGGACAAATGTACATACTATTGAGTGAAGTGTAGAGTGGTAAGGATATGTCATTTAGACACTACTCCTTCCTTGCTTGGTACTTTTTATACACATGCACGATCATTTTGCTTTTATTCCCAAAAAATATGCTAATAAAGAGGGCAAGGCGCTACCAGTTTATCAGTGGACTCAAATTTTGTCGAAGAGGAAGTCCTATTATAGCTTCAATAGGATGTTTCTTGGCCCTTATCTGGAGCTCATATATGGCATTTTTGAACGAGTCTCGAAGCAAATGAGATATGAGGTAGTGCAAAAGAGACTGGGTGATGTTTTCCAACTCACACAAGATCTTATCATAAGGATTTATGGGTTTACTAGAAAATATTTTCTGCTACCTTACTACACCATGAAGTACCTTTTTTCCCTCGAAGTCACTCAGTAAAGCAACTTCACTGATGATACATATGGGCATGAAATAAAAAAACCGCACACGTGCACCTCATATTTTTAGTTCAGTGACATTGAGGTAGCACTCACTAGGAATAAATCATTCCTTGCAGTGATGTATGATTTTGGTCTAGTCAAGCTCCCCAAGCGATGGAGGTAAGACCCATTGGATATTTTTAGGTAATTTATCAGAGCAAAAATCTTCCACAACTGCCATCACCCAGATATCGAAGCATAACATAATAATCCCACGGGGAACGATCTAGAATGGCACGTGGAGAAGATGATGTCACTTCCCTCGTGGCATGACTTATACATAATGGAGGCTGAATATGATCCTGCACATAATCCAGTGCATGTACTTGACAAGGGATTGTTGCAGGAAATGAAGGACAAATCACCTAATTGGTCAGATGATAAGATCTCCAACTGGTGGATCATGAGGGTCCACAACAAAAAGTAGGCATCTTAATAGTTTCTTGTGTTTGAAAAAAAATTCTCCATGATATATGATGTAAATTTTAACACATACCAACCTCTCTCATTTGCTTATATCGTGCCTCGGAGCACTCAAAGAAGGGTTATGTATAGTGGCAAATATTCATAAATTGGATGAATATTAGGATTTCCAAAATTGGAAATTGGCGAATATGAGGACCCTCGACGTCGGCCCATTCGCCTAAAATTTTTAGGACTGATTTTTTCTTAGGGTCAATTCATCACAATATATATCCATAGGTATATTTGTACTTGTTGGAAAGCTATTTTTGATCCTAATCTAATGATGGTGTTTTTATGAAGTTATAAGGTGGTTTAATAGGTCAATTTTTTTTCCAAATATGACCTTACTTTGATGTGAAGATGATTTATTTTATTTGCTTAAGATTCACCATGATTCACCTTGATTTTGATTAGGATTTGCCATTTTTTTACAAGTAAATTTTGAGTCCAACCCCTTATGCATAACCCTAATTCAAAGCCCTGGTAGAGTGGAAGACACAACAGAAGAATAGGTGCAATCGATTAAAAAAGATACACTTTTCATGGAGAAATACGTACAACTGCCCCATAAGGAATAGGTTACTCTTATGAAGAGGAGTACTGGTACAACACTTTTATTTTCTCATATTACAAAGGAGCCTCGGTCTGGTGCAGTCCAAATCCTTAGCACATACCCTTCTACAACATCGACAACCATGGAAGCAAATGTTCCTAAAATCCCTATTCCAATACAGTAAGAGTAGCAAGGGGTGGAGTTGATTGACCTAAAAGTAGATACATCAGACATGAAAGGATAAAGAGCAAGCCCAATCACATAAAAGTTCATCGTTTTAGCTCTGGCAATGCCCAAGTCCATAGGTATGCTCTCTCTCTCCTCCCTTTAATTTTGAGTCTTTGGTGACCATATATTCCAGTGTTGAAACCCTCATTTCCACTTAGCCTTAATTCGACATCCCCATATCTGCCATGAATTTTCCTGCATCCTAATAGCTGCTCCCCTCATCATCCGATTTTATCTCCTAGACATTTAGTTCCTTTACGTCTATCACCAAGGCATTTGAATTTCCCTCATCATCCATTCCCATACCTCCTCAGGTTTCTATTGGTTTAGTCACTGTGTTCATTGTAACTGTCGACCCAAAACCATTTTTGCTTCCACTCACCTCCTCCATTATGGTGGCATCCAATTATATTTCATTATCAAATCCTAACACCTCTATCACAGCCATCCAAACCCCAACATCCCCCAAGAGTCAGCATAATTATTGCCCCATCTAATTTTAATTCATTTATTGAAGCCCACCCTCAACATGCTCTTTTTTACTTTACCACACTCTTTGGAGTACAGGAACTGATGGAAATGGAGCTAGAAGTTCTACAGGAGTGCTCGATTATGAAAAGCATACATCGAGTGCATCAGAGTTTGTCGAGCTAGCTCAAGGGCCAAAAAAGAAAAAATATGCAAGCTCCAGCTAAGGTGGAAAAAAAGGCTATGTTCGACTCGAAGAATATGGAGCTCCACAATATGGATAAAGTGCTCAAATTCCAAAATCCCCTAGAGGAGATGGTGCCAACGGATTACTTCTATCATCACATTGTTGAAGACTTGAGAACAATCGATGCAATAGAAAATATGGGGAATATCCAAGTCAATATGGGATCCATCTATTTTCATGGGGAGCACTTCAAAGCACGCTTATTCAAATCTGAGGCTAAAATCATAGATCTCAAGGAGAACTTCGTGTAGACAAGGACACAACTCGAGGAGGTCCAGTCCAAATTTGAATAGTTGCAGCAACACATGGCCAATTTGGAGAAAGAGGTGGGAAAACACAGGAAGGTAATTAAACATCACCTCAAAGCACACATGGAGGTAAAAGACCAGATGCAAACCTTGAATACCTGAATTGAGGAACTATAAGCTCAGTTGATAGAAACTATGGTGCAAGCAGAAGTCTTCACAAAAGATCACATCAAGGAGGTTCTGTAACAACCCAGCTATTATATTATTTATTTTTATCTATTTCTCTTTAAGGGTAAGGTACTGCTAATGTCAATTTGGATGCAGGTTCAGGTATTGCTTATTCAAAACAACTCGGAGCTGGGATTTCTTCTATCAAAAGGGTAATCGGCTCCAGGTAAGTCCAGGGAGTGATGAGCGGTGGAGCATATGCCATAATTTGGATCTGAGTATTCATGAGGTAATGTGCCACCAAGCGGTTCATGTAGTTGCATGTCATGTAGATGCATCTCTAAGTTGCTTGATTTTATATAATAGTAATAATAATAATAATAACAATAATGTTTTATATGCAATAAAATAAATTATTAATGGAAATCAAATTGGGCTTAAAATAAACAAATGTCAATTTAATAAAAATATATAATAATAAAATAATAATAATGAAATTAAAATAATGGAATATATTTTACCTTATAATAAGAATTTCAATATTATCTTTGTGGCATGAGGATGATTTGAACTTCTATTTACCACTTGGTAAGTCTCCGCCAAGATTAGCATGCAGACTTAACACATGTGACTTAAGCATTAAAGTTAATATTTTCTATATAAGAAAAGGGATCCGGGAAAGAAGTGCAAGGAGTTACTGTGGAGAGCAAGAGAGTAGAGGAAAGACACCAGCTTGTATTCGTGTATGATTGTAAGTGCTCCATACTATTTACTCAAATGATAAGATGTTTATAATCGTGTTTAAAATATTCTAAAAGAGAATGAATTCGTGGTATGAAGAATGTTATATTTTATTTTTAGTTTGCATTATAAACTTGAGTGCCTAGTAGGTCTAGAATACATTCATTTCTTTAGGTGGCCGCTCTGAATCTGGGTATGCCGAGAAATCCATTTAAATACTAGTATAGAGATTTCAAATCGTTGTGTAAGGAGATTCCACTATCAGAAAAGAGAGATTCGAATAAGAGAAAGGCAAAATAAAACAAATATTTTTTTTAAACCTTATAGCCTTTAGAAGACGTGAAGCTGCCGTGTATATAGCAGAACAAGAAATGTATTATTAAAATTATATTACTTATTTCTTTCATTATCTGAATAACAGAGTAAGGGAACGTGATAGTAGATACTCTTATTAACTCACCTGTGAGGAATTGAAACTATAGCTCTCAGTTTAATATGTTGTATTTTTATTTCTTTTAATTGGAACTTTATCTCTTAGTTTAATATGTTGTTGTATTTAAAAAAAAAAGAAACCAGGACAAAGCAATAGGCAATGTGGATAAAAGTCTTTTTGAATTATAACTCGTAGCCTAAATGATTGTATGAATATCAATTTTCGTTGCTTTAGCCAACATATTAGATTGCTCTACCATTAAAATTTCTGAATTACCTGATAAACATTATATATCGCTCACCTTCGTCGAACTTACCATTTCTTTGAGCTTGTGGGGGGTGTGAAAGAAATTTTAAATTTTAATTAGCCGAAGACGTTTATCAAATAATTAGACCATATTGTTTGGAAAGATATTGAGGCAAATATTAATATAATTTTATGAACTTTTCCTGAGATTTACTTATAAATAGATTTTAGGTTCCCTATAACACGACTATGGTTGAATTTTACTTCATTGGCTTAGCCTTCAGATGTAGCGCAAACTCTTTTGCGAGTAAGGTGTGTATTCAGCTAACAAAATTTTAGGTCCCTTTCGTCTCAGTAGGGCATGCCATAATGACCAGCAAAATTTCTCGAAATGGTATGGCGTTGCAGAATCTATAAGGTTTGGGGAAAATCGTTTTTCAAATAGCCTTGATAAAATTTATTTGAAACATTAGAGTCATTGGGTAGTGAACATGGGAAGTCTGAACATCATATACGTATGGAGGGGCTAATGTTTTACTTTTATTTAAACATCATTTTACATGTGTCTATGATAAAGAATTAAATCAAGTACGACAATAAGGAATTATTATGTTATAAGAGTTTGATAACCCTTCCTTTTAGAAATTAGTTTTGAGTTTAAAGTAGTGTTAATGACTTTGATAATAATTTCGTAAGTTTTTATACATAGTGTTAATAACTTTGCTTAGGATGAACGAAATAATAGTTTCACACTATTCCAGTTTTCATATTTAAGCTATTAATACATAGATGAAAGTTTCTTTTTATTGAAGCCAAAACATCATTGTATAATATTAATGATATCATGTGTCAATATTAATTTTACGTGTTGAAGTTTTCTAGACCAGGAAATTGGAAATAATTTGTTTTATAATATCTCTTATTTAAAAGATGGCTTGTTTTAACTCTTTAAAAACAAAATACTGAATCTTAATTTTCAAATATAATTTTCAGTGATAGGAAAAGTAATTAGATTCTTAATATGTGTTATATCTTGTATAAGCTTTAAATTTTGTTGCCTTTGATAGGAAAGAGATTATGGTAGAGTTATATAGTGTTATATAATTATTGAAATGAATAATAAAATAGATTTTCATTTTAGATAAGTCATTCTTCAATTATTAAAATTATAATTGAACCCTAAACCTTATAACAATCCTTTGAGTAGCTAAAAACGTTTTGGTTGTGGGAAGACACCAATAACTCAGCTAGCTGGGTTGAGGAAAGTCAACCATTTTAAGCTGGAATGTGGGAAGACATTCAGTGTTTCAACCAACAGAATTATGAGGGACAAAGGCTCACATTCTGACCTAGGACACCAAGCCATAGGAATATTTAAGAGTGGAATAGGAATTATGATATGGGATTAATTCCTAGGCAAACCCATCTAGTTTCAGGGCATAAGATCTTATGGGAATATGTGTACTGATATGGGTTGTATACATAGTAAGAATTCTAAGTGGTACCATGGTTATGGTGAAATCATGATATGTTTTTAGGTGAGTGTGGACACACCAAGCCTAGCATGCGTACGCTATGGTGAAATAAGCGTTTAGGTAATATGGGCCCTGGTTGAAAAACCTCTGCCAAATGCTTAGAGTCTCAGGTTAGAGAGGAAGCATTAGAAAGGCACACTTAATGATATTTGGCCAATATCGGTCTCATAGATATTTTATTTGCAGTGAAATGGCACCTGTGAAGACTAAGCATGCAAGACTAGACAATTTTGGTTGAAATTTCAAGAAAATTTTTCACATTATTACACAAGAACCAGGTGGTTTGACCTGGGTTTTTATAGGTTCACTGTCATTTCTTGGCTAACTTTTGAGCTAGGGCATCAAAAGCGATGATAGTACTAGCGTTCATTTGGGAACGCAAGCAAACAGCTTCCCACGGTGGGCATATCATGGAGGATGCTAAAAAAGACATAGACCGCTGGTTGGAGCTAGCTATGAAGGTGCAAACATTAGAAAAGATGAACCTCTAACTCACTCCTATGAGTCCACTCGCTTGGTCATGGACGACTACAAAGGTAACTTTGTGGGATTACTTTGTAAAAGTAGAAAGAGCCCAAGAGCCTAGAAGGTTGTTAGAAGTATTCAAGCACAAGAGGCAAATTTCTTTGATGTCTTTCGAAGCCCTCGCCCAACTCGACTTCCTTGGCTTCACTGCTGATGAAGGGGCTATTTTGATAAAGGAATAACTCCACCCAAATTGGACTGCTTTTGAAGGTGATACTTCTGATATTAACAGTTGGGATGAGCCTATTAAAGAAACCCAAGTTATGCAATTAATGACAAGGTTCACATAGATTGAATCTTGTTTGGTGGATCTCAGCCAGAGGGCTAACTTTCTTGACATTGACTAGATTGAAACCTTTGGGTATTTAATTAAAGAACTTCAATTCCGTGCGCCCCTCCAAGAAGAAACCTAGGCCCTGGTTCAGGAGATCTATGATCACATTTATGAGTGTCTCCCTCAATTAGAGTCTCCCCAACAACATGAAGATCAAGGAGAAAGAGGAGACCAAGAAGAAGAAGGAGAAATGGAGAAATCGAAAAAAGAGTCTGCTACCAGCAGTAAGCATTCAGAAGAAGAGAGCAAATATGAATCTAAGCCCAACATATAATTCCTGGGATCTTCACTTTGAGGCGAGCTCAATACCCCCATGAGCTGCCAGAGATGTTGGCTTCCCTGCCACATTGTTTTTACAAGAATTTTTTCCGAATGTAAGAACCATTTTGCATTCAATAATGTTGTTCTTTTCTTTCAGAATATATCCCTTTTAATGTTTTGTTATCAAGATTTGTTTGCTTCACTCAAGGGATTGTACAGTCCTTTTTTTGCTCATAATGCAAGATATTTCTTCAAGATCTCATGGCGCTAGGACCCAATAAATATATGGTTTTGGAAAGATCTGTTCATGCAAGTCTTTTCATGAAAGCATAGAGGCTTGGATGGCAGATCATCATGCAAAAGCATTCATGGAGCCTATTTTATTTTTAAGTTGTGGGTGAGAGTAGTTGCATCATGATCCTATCAAAATTTATTTTGGGCTTAAAGGTGGTGAAGGAGATTGGATAAGTTCATCCCAAGTGAGACGTGTGGTCGATGAAACTTGATTTCAGGGAAAAGGTGTAGTGAAAGCCCTTTTCGGGCTAGAAGTCGACCGAAAACTAAGTGGGGCCCAAGCATTTTTACTCCCACTCGAGAGTGCAATTCCATTTCAAAGCTTGTATGGATGAAACACCTTTTGTCATTTCCTAAGTAATAAAGACCATGTGCTAGGTCCCACCTCTTTAGCAAGGCGATAAAGGGTTTGGGTAGGATCAAAGTGACATCCATGTGGCATTCAAGGCCACATTCGGTGATCTTGTTTCGAGTGAAAAATAGAGTGAAAGACCTTTTCAAGCTAATGTTCAAGCAAGAAATATCAAGGCCCACCATAACGAGTTTCCCTTTCTCTCAAGTAAGGCATCGAAACTCCATTTCGTACCCCTTCTCAGTGAAACTCCTCTTTCTCCCCTACTTTAGTGGTGATCGCTCAAAAGTGCTTTTTAGCGATGAAATCAAGTTTCAAAGGTGTGCTTTCACCTATTTAATTGGACTAGGGAGGATCAAAATCTAATCCCATTGGATCTTAGAACTTGATATTTGCATTTGAGGCGTTCCCAACAAGTGAGGAGATGGCGTTGTAGGTGAATTGTGTTACCACATTGAAGTGGTGCAACCTCTTTTTGAGGAGTCATCAAATTAAGCCATGCCTCATAACTTACTGAAAGACTCCAAATTCAAATCTTGGCTGCCACAATGATATTTTGTGGTTGAGCATTTATGTTTTAGATGCGGGATCCTCTATAAAAACTAGCAAGTTCAATGTAAGAAGGATGGATGTCTTGTTTGAAAACTATTGTACCTGAGCTCTGCTATGAATGCAAAGAATCCTTGGCTCTAATTCCTGGATCTCTTTTATGTGTATGTCTTCTACTCTTTATTTCTATTAAATTCTCTTCCTTGTTTGATAACTATAATTCTATGTCTGGATCTAGCTTCTGATAAAGGGTGAACGCTGGAATAATTCTAGAGGTTGCATATATAAGAATATTTGGTTTTAATTTTTGTTACATTCTTTGTGTGAAGTGCTATTGGTTTAAAGTACAACTAAGTGATCATGTTGCTTGTTCATCACCCTCGTTTATCTGGCTTATAGCCATATTTCTCATCTCTTTCAGTCATTTCCCATTCCTTTCCTATTTTCTTAATTTCAACCCGAGCTTAGAATAGCAAGTGAACTAGCCCTCTTTGGAGATTGGCATGGGAAACATTTCTTCCTTTCGACCTTTCAATGTTGGCTAGGTCTAGGGTGCATGGATGAAATATTCCATAGCTAAGGTGGATTCTTGACCAATACTACCTAATATAAATTCTTATTATAAAAAAATATCCCAAATGGTGTGAGCAAATGAAAAATAAAGTAAATGGTCTAATGTATTCTAAAACCTTCTCACACAAGGCACATATAAAGGGTCCATAATATCCTCTTCTTTGTAGACTCTTTTTTATAAGAATCTTACTTTGAATTGCTAACCAAAGAAATGTTGAGGCCTTAGGAAGAGCCTCTAATGACCAAACGTTCTTCCAAAGAAAATATTTGGGAGAGAAATTTTGATTGTTCTAAATCCTCATATCCCAACTTGATCGAGGACCCACCATCCTTTGATAAATTCCAAACTAACCCATCCTTTCATGTAAAAATTGACAAATAATACTATTGAAGCATATTTTGAAGTTCATCTGCAATTTGTTTGAGTTCTTCTTCAACCAAATTACTAAAATAAATCTATGATATGAAGTTTTTGCTCATAATAATATAGTGTTTGACCTTTGGACCTTTACATGCTAGACATGCTTGAGCCAATGGTTGCCATTTTGAGTCATTTGCATAACTCCCCTCATTTAATAACATCTAATACGTTTCTTTATCAATTGCAAACTATTTGATATGAAGTTCCATGTTGGAAATCCTTTGGGTATAGTTATTTTCCTAAATAATTTTATTGCGTCAAGAAAACTTATATATTTTTGAAGAAATATTTTTACCTAATTATTTTCATGATATTTGAATAAACTTCATCCAAGCTTTGCTCCTAATGCCAAATTCATAAGTCTGTCATTCCACAAGCCTGCTCCTCCAATATTCTTTCCTTTGCAAACCCTATCCCATTGCTCCTCCAATATTCTTTCCTTTGCAATCCCTATCTTACTTAGAGGAAATCTAAATTTTTTCTCACAACCTTTTCATATAAAGTTACATCATATAAATAAGAATGAATTACAATGTAGTATTTATAAGTTATAACCTTCAAAAGCATGATTTTGAGTTTATATTTTTTACATAAAATATTTTATTTTAGTAAATAGATTATAAAATATTTTATTTTTTAAAAATAAATTTACACATGTTTTTATAAAATATTTTATTTTACTATAGATATTTTGTTCTAATATAAATATTATTCAATTTTTATAATCTAAAATATTTATAACTTTTTTTGATTGGTTGAAAAAGAGTTTTGAAAGGATCCTCCAAACTTCTACAAAAAAAATAACAAGAGGAAACAACAAACAAGGTCATCCTAGCCCTAGTAAGACATTTTGAAATTCGAACAAAGTACAAAAATTTGACATTTTGAAATTCGAACAAAGTACAAAAATTTGACATTTTGAAATTCGAACAAAGGTATAGAAATTTGACTTTTTGAAATTCGAACAAAGGTACAAAAATTTGAAATTTTGAAATTCGAACAAAGGTACACAAATTTGACATTTTGAAATTCGAACAAAGGTACTAAAATTTCCTAACCAAAAAAAACATCACCAAAGATCTCTAACAATTCAACATTTGAAAAAATGTTTCCTGAAACCCTTACCAGTAGCAAAAAACAATTCAATTTTTTTGAAAAAATATTCTCGTGCAAGGAAGTCTTCCAAGTTTGCTGCAACACATGAAAAAAGACAGGAAGTTCTCTGTCAAGAAGATTTTCACCATGGACCAACAATAGCATGGAAGATGAAAAAACAAAAGGAGAGCTCTACAAACCACGAGATCTCGCGGAGAAGATTAAATTTAGTTTAAAAACATTTCTAAATTAAAACTCATTCTCACTAATTAAAAAAGAACATTTATAACCTTGTTTGAGGAAATTAATTCTTATAAAAAAATTTAATTGATCAAAATAGCTATTTTTTTTTGTTACATAGATGAATTGGTTACAATCACAATTTTTAGTAACTGTTAGCGCAACTAGGGTTCAAACTATCAGTAAAGGCTTCCAACACACCCACCATCTTATTAATGGTAACCCAGGGTTCAAACTATTAGTGAAGGCTTCCAACAGACCCACCATCTCGTTAATGGTAACCCATCGTGAGATGGGGACCACCAGACGCACAGAGTTTGCATTGTCTTCGTTAGTCTGGTTCAACACGTGGCATGAAGGGGGACCGCTGAAAAAGCAGAAAACAGATGACCGTCATCAGTCGGCTATGCATGGGCACACCTATGGGATTGGAATCAAAATAACTATTTAACCAATCGTTATATTTTTAATTAATAATATTAAAATTAGGTTAAAATCTATCCAATTGATAAAAAGGTTGAATGTGAGCACTTTAAAGATTTAAATTATATACTATATTTAAAAATATGGTTGAGAATAATCATATACTGAATAAAAAATAACATATCAATAGTTCAATAATTTTTTTTTTTTTAATTTTGAAAAAATCCAAAATTATACATACATAATTGTCATTACTATAATAGTCAACCTATAATAACAACATTACCAATCTTTTTTTTTTAAATAAATGGGTAAAAATTTATTGATAAAAAGTCTGGATGACAAAGTACAACTGAGCTTCCAACCAGGACTCAAATAAACAACCAAACAGGCTAAAACCACTAGACTAGAATGACACCCGAAAAAGACAACAAGAATAAACCACATTAAGTCTATACATCCTTGTGGATCAACTCCCACAGGTGTTGAGAGTCCCCAGATGGGAGACTCTCCCAATTATCGATACTCCAAGGATCCAACAGCTCAGAAGCCCTTTTTGCCAGGTAATAAGCAACCACATTCCATTCCCTTGGAATGTGCACAAAGGATATAAATTTGAACTCTTCACTCATTTTGAGAATCTGAATGACTACAGAGGCCAACTGCCAATTAACTTCCTCCACCCTTTTATTGTTTAAAATATTAATCACAATTTGAGAGTCAGACTCGTAGATAATCCTATGCCAGCCAAGAGAAAACCCCCTTTGCAAGGCCTCAAGAATTGCAAGAGCTTCCATAAAATTATTGGAGTGAAAACCTTTATAAATGGAAAAGAAAAAACTGGCACCACCAGTAGTATCTCTCCCAACATTGCCAATGCCAGAATGTTCAGGATTACCCATGGACGATCCATCAGTATTAATTTTTAAAACTCCTCTAGGGGGTGGCCTCCACCTACCATCTCTCCTAACCTTATTGCTGAGCTGAGGAACCTTAATAGGGCTAGAAGAGTTCACACCATCCCCAAAGAGACCAAGGGCTTATTGTACCTTCTCCTCCCTAGAATCCAAAAGAGGGTCCACATCACATTTGCTATGGATGGTTTCCTGAACCATATACATGATCCTTTGCCAGATCTGTTGAACAACCAAATAACTGCCCTAAATTATGTGTTGGTTTCGTTCGAACCAAAATTTCTAGATGATGCAATAAGGGCCCAAATTCCAAGCCACCCGAAGGAAGGGGGAATTGGCTGGAGGTCTGCCTAGAATACTCCAAAACTCCACCAAGGACAACACATGAAAACATGGATGGTTCCAGGTGCTCCACCAACGGTGCCAAATGTCTCTAGCAAAGGAGCATTAGAAAAATAAATTAGAAGAATCATCCTCATTCTTACTGCAAAGGACATAAAAAGAGGGACCCTAAAATCCCCTCTTCCTCACATTATCCCAAGTGAGACATTTATTACGAGCTACCAACCAGAGAAAGAAGTTACATTTTGGCTAGGCAAATTTGTTCCACACCTTTTTCCACCAAGTGACAGGAAGACTCTCATACTTTTGCTTATCAAGAACCTGATAACCATAGGCTATTGAGTAGGTTCCCTTAGGATCAGGGTTCCAAGTCAGAATATCTTTACCCCTCAATGAAGAAAAAGGCCTCCCCGTAAGAATAAGAGCAAGCACCTCTCTGTCCTTGGCCAGTCCCCCCTGGGGCCATTCTTGTGGATCTTTCCACCTGTACATCTCCATATTTCCAAAATATTGGATTTTTTTAAAGTCCTCCACATGAGACCAACCTGCTTCCAAGAAAAAAATGCTTAGGGAATGTAACCTAGGATATTGATTCAAGATAGGAGGGTGACCATCCCAAGAATCCTCCCAAAATAGAGTATTTGATCCCTGATCACAAATCCAGAACAAACCCTGCTTGATTAAATTAGCTCCTCTTTTCAGAGTGTCCCAGATAACTGAACCTTTCCCAACCAAGCTGACTCTAGGGATTTCAGCCTCAATCCAAATCTGATCTTGAGAGGTACACCATCTCCAATAAATTTTTGCAGCCAAAGCCTGCCCAAAAAGAGTTATCTGTCACAACCCAAGGCCTCCCTATTGCATCGGCCTACATATAGAATCCCACCTAACCAAACTCCATTTAGATTGATCAAGTTTTCCAGACCATAAAAATTGTCTTGACAAAGCATCCATGTCCTTAATGAAGTGAGAGGGAGTTATTTGTACAAAACATCTATAAATGGGTAAAGCTTAAACAACAGATTTTAAAAGCAACACTCGACTTGCCGTGGATAGCCATCTGAAATTCCAGTGATTCACCTTCCTTTTAAACTTATCAAGCATAGACTGCTAAGAAGATCTAGGTAGAGGGTGAGATAAAATTGGAATACCAAGATAAAGGAAGGGGGGAGTCCCAACCTAGAATCTTAGAATGCGAGCAATCATGGCTTGAATAAGAGGAGGGCTATTGAAGAAGAAAATAGAAGAATTATCCTCATTAATCAATTGTCCAGAAGCACCAAGATATATGTCAAGAGACTGTTTAATATTTCCAGCTTCCCTGATAGTGGCAACTCCCAACAAAGCAAGATATCATCAACAAATTGAAGGTGGGAAAGAGGTGGCAAACTACTATCCCACTTCCACCCCTGAATGAGACCCTGCATGACTTGAGACTTGAGCAATATTCCCAACCCTTCCGCCATAATGATAAAAAAATAAGGAGATAAAGGATCTCCTTGCCTCAATCCCCTTGAGGCCTCAAATAGCTCTGATGGCTCATTATTAACAAGAACAAATAATGATGAATAAGAAACATAGCTCATCACCCATCTAATCCATTCCTCCTCAAATCCAAAAGCAGCAAGAACTTTTTGAAGAAAGGACCATATGACCCGATCATAGGCTTTGGCCATGTCCAACTTAATGAACATAGTTTTCTCCTTAGAAGTTTCCATTGAGTGAATAATTTTCGTAGCAATAACAACCCCATAAAATATTTGTCGGCCAACAACTAACCCTCCTTGCCCCTCAGATATGATTTTGCTCAACCATATCTTCAGCCTCTTAGCAATAATTTTTGTGATGATCTTATACACAACATTGCAGAGAGCAATAGGCCTGAACATATCCAAGGAATTTGCTCCTTTTTTTTGGGTGTAAGCACCACAAAGGTAGCATTCAGGGCCCTTAGCATCTATTTGTTCTTTTAGGACTCATGGACCACCTCCAAAATATCAAATTTGATTAAATACAAAAACTCCTAATAAAACTAAATCGAGAATCCATATGGGCCTAGGGCTTTTCCTTTTTCCATCTTGAATGCAACATTTTCCAATTCCTCAAGGGAAATTGGACCCATCAAGTGCTCATTCATCTCTCTAAAAATAATCGCTAGAATATAGTTTAGAATAAGCTTTTCATTCTCATCATCTGATAGGGAGTCCTCCTTGAAGAGAGAGGAAAAATACCTCTTAGTCTCTTCTGAAATATCCCTAAAATAAGAGAGCAGGGCACCCTAAGAATTCATAAGAGAGGTAATCAGGTTACCATTACGACGAGCCTTAACTAAGTTATAAAATAAGGTTGTGTTCCTATCCCCTTCCTAAAGCCAATCTACTCGAGCTTTTTGTTTCCAAAAAAATTCTTCCCTCAGTTCCCATTCAGCAAGGTCTTTCGCAGCCTTAGATTCCTCAACAAGAAGCTCCTTTGTGAATCCCTGATCTCTAATATTCCTTGAAGCTTCTTCCATCCTCCTAAGAGCTGCCAGCTTAGCCAAGGAAAGGTTCCCAAAATTCAGTCTATTCCATCTCTTCAATTTATGTTTTACAAATTTTAGTCACTTCATAAAGGAATACATAACGGTGCCATGAGGAGGTTTGCCAGTGGTCCACCAACCTCGCATGAAATCATGAAGCTTAGGATCACGAAGCCACATAAGTTGAAACTTAAAGGAGGGATTATTTTTTAGCCCTAACTCCAAAGCAGAGAGTTTGATAGGCCAATGATCAGATCCCCTACCCTCGAGAATCACAGAACTAGCACCTTTGTTATTACCCATCCAATAACTGGATATCAAAAACCTATCCAATCTCTCTGAGATTGAAGATTCCTCACACCTTCTATTATGCCAAGTAAAGATTCCATTATCTGGCTTGATGTCAACCAAGTTTAGGGCCTGGATATGAGCATTGAAGATAGAAGAAAAAGGCTCAAGACGATCCACCCCACCACGTTTCTCCTCTAGAAAAGTGATAGAGTTGAAGTCTCCAACCAAAATCCATGGGTATAGGGGAACCAAACTTCTCACAAAGAAAATGTGCTTCCACAAATTCACTTTACCATTGTAATCAACAGGAGCATACACATCTATAAGTAGGATGATTTCACCAGATTCATTATCATGCCCGACCATTGAAATAGACCATCTGTTGGAAATCCAAGTAAGAGGGGATATCTTAACCGGATCCCATAAACAAGCGACGCCACCAGCATATCCACATGCACCAATACACTAGCATCGCCCCCTTATCCACAACTTGGGAGAAATATTGAACATACTATGAATAACCAATTTCATCTCCTGAATAAACACCACATTCGAAGAATGCACACGAACCAAATCATGAACAACTTTTTGTCTAGGGATGTTATTCAACCCCATTACATTCCATGAGAGGATAATCATTTTTTGGGGTTATAAAAATGGGAGTCCAATGTTCTCACCAAACCCGACTCCACCGAAGTCTCCCTCATTAAATTAATTTTATCCTGGTCCTTCTTCCGACCCACCTTCATATTCTTATCCGATTTTTTTTTTAATTATTTTTTGCTGCAATCCCAACACCGTAGGAGTTTTGTAGTCCAAGGATGACTACATCAGTGCTTGAGTAGGAGAGGGCATAACTAAATCTATACCACTTTCTAAAATAGTTTCCCTTATAGGGCTAGACCCAACCATGTCCCCTATAATCAGATCCAAAGCCCTTTGTTCTTCATGTAAACCCCCTAGATCTAATTCCTTAAGTTCCCCCTCCAGAAGAGACATCTAATTCGGCCTTGTTATATTTGCATCAAGTAGCGACGTTTCAGGCATCTCCATGCACTGATCAAGATCATATAATATTTCAAAATGGTTGAGTAGAGCATATGGCTGGCTATCCTTAAGGTCTTTGTTTGCCCTTCATCCTCTATTTTGGGCTTTTACTAGAACAAAACCTTCCTTATCCCATTCCCCTTCCTTTATCGGGGCTTTTCCTTTATCCAAACTTTGTCCAAACCGAGAGGGCCCAGGATTTGAAGCCACAGGCGAGACAAAATTAGGGCATTTTATTTTCAGGTGGCCATATTCACGGTAAATCCAAAGAACGAAATGGAAGAGCTTCATAGTCAAGTTTTTGAACCCATGTAGTTGATCCAAATTGTATTTCAATAGAATCTAGAATAGGATTATTTAAGTCAATTTCAACATAAATACGAGCAACAAAGATTACCTTTTTATCCATTGTCTATTGTGATGGTCCAACCGACTTCCCAAACAGAAGGGCAATCTTATGCAAGATATCAGTTGTCCATAATTCCAACAGGAGCCATGGAAGCCGCACCCATATTGGAACCTGCGACGACTGCTCCTTTGATGGATTGAAACCCACATGCTAGGGTTTAAGAAAGAGTCCCACTTGGTTATAGAAATAAGGACCCCCTTCAAATGCTTTGTTACGATCTTCAATACAAGAGAAAACCACCATAAAATAGTTATTCGCACTCAACATCACCTCCACATCGCCTTCAAGATTCCAAGTCTTCCTGACCCAAGCCTCCACAAAGGGGAGAGAAATTCGGATGCCCAAAAATTTGCCAATAAAGGCATGTTTGGTTAGATACTCCACATCTTCCGCCACCGAGTCTGGTTGAACCACTAGAACTGGCCTAGATTCACATCGTTCTAAACATCCATTGTTCTTTAATAAACGGTTCCCGACATGCACTGGAAAATCCTGTTCCTTCCAATCATTTTCAGATGAAAAAATATCATTAGCATGCACTCTCTGTGCCAGACCTGATGCCATCACGACATTCCTCCAATTTTTCAAACCTCCTCCGAAAGTTGCTACCATCCTCGCAGAGCAGTTTTTCTTCATCAAAAACTAGCAGAGTAGTTTTTCCTCATCAAACCTTAGCGAGAACTTTGTGCATTCGTAATATTTTTTCAGCATTACAAATCTTACTATAATACCTCTTATCATTTAATATACATAATTAAAACCTTACTACTTACAATAATACCTATAAAATCTGTATTAATCTAAAGTTCATATAGTTGAATGTTAATCCTCTATTCATAAATTTTATAATTTAATATAAATAATTACCAACCTTACATAAATTAAATTTAATATAAATAGTTACCAACCTTACAACCTTCCTATAGATGGAACTTCTATTAATCCTATAGAAAAAGGTCCAAAGGTGCAAGTGATTATATGTTAATCCTTATAACTTAGAATCTTACTATTAATCCTATTAAAAAGGTTATATGTTAATCCTTCCTTACCACTTACGACCTTACAATTAATCCTAATCCTATTAAAAAGATCCAAAATTCATGTGGTTATATGTTAATCCTTACCAACCTTACTATATAATTGCCAATCTTACTATAATAACCTCATCCTTTTATGGAACCTGAAAAAATCCAATAAAAATGGAACCTTTATTAATCCTATAGAAAGAGTTTATAGGTTACGAGTCCAATTTAACTCTACAATGAGTATTAAGATAAAAATACTTAATTCTCCCTAAAAACAAAAAAACAAAGAACTAACTAACTTTTATTAAAAACAAAAAAAACAAAGAAACAAGCTTTTAAGAAATTTTGAAGTGCTCTCTATCCCTATTTAAGGCTCTTAAGATTCTTTTGAGGTGCCTAAAACTTCCGCTTGGATAGAGGAGCGGGATACCCCACTCGTCACATCCATAGACCGGTGCAATCTACATAGGGAGTCGAGGTACTACCTGATCCGGTTGGAACACAATATTAATGAAAAAACTGACGCATGTAAATATTAATGAAAAACTGACACACATGTAAATATTAAATATTAATGGAAAAACTGACATACAATTGATGCTTTTGCTGTAATAAATAACATGTGGCTATAGATTCCGTTTATTCTCAGAAATATATAAAATAAACTATATTAAAATTTTGCTACTTATTTACTTTCATTCCGGAGAATATATACAACGAAAAATTTAGCTAAAATTTTAGTTATTTTTATAAAGTTCTATTCAGAAGAAGCTAGTTGATCCGTTAAGTTACTCAATTAGTTATAATAGTTTTCATTATTAACAATGTTGAGAATTGATTTTTATAATTAATTAGATTAAAATATGTAATATTAAAATAATAAAAATGAGATTCTTTTACTCGAACCAACTATACAATTGGTGCATCATCCAAAAACAATACATATGTGCATGCTGAGTAATAAGAAAAACACATATATGGTTTTTTTTTACCTTAAATCTATCTATACTCTCAAGTCTCAAATGTTTTTTTTTTTGTCTACACATAGTGTATATGGCATCACCTTGCTCTAAGTCCCATTAAAAACAACCCCAAACAAATAAATACCCTCCAATTTGACACAAGATGATAGATAACAAAACTTAAATACTTCACAATAAGAAGTAGCAATTTAAAAATGATAACAACATAAAATCACAAGCCTTATGAAGAATACAATTAATACAAATAGGACTTCAAAAAGATCATTATAAATGTTTATGAAGTTGCAAAATCCTACATAAACTAACATTTCAATTAGCATTGCTGTGAACAGATGATTCACAGCACTGTCATGAATGTCATTCCTCGCTAACATTGACAAGTTCATACTCTACGAGTGATAGATTGTTGTCTTCTTTTACTTCAAAGTCTGCCGGTTCAGTCACTTCAACCCTTCCCCATTTGTCCACTGCCAACCTCATTGAAGACTTAAACATGTCAATCTTTGCATTGCGTAGAATCACAGTGCTTCCAGGCTTCATCAAGTCCACTGAAAATAAGCCACACCCAATTATTAATCGTCATCCAATTTACACAATTTCATAGAAAAATAAGTGGTTAGATTTTATTGTTAATAATCACATTCCCAATTCTTAATGACCATTCAATTTATACAATTTCATAGATTAGATTTTATTATATAAATCTTTTTTAATTAATAATTCTTATATACATTCATCCAATAATTTTCAATAATATTTGCTAGTAACATCCTTGTAAATAGACAACAAATATACGGATCTTCGTTATCATTTTGACTTAGTAGACATTAAAATCCTTCTTTGTATAAGAGAAAGTAGTAGTAAAAATTCTATGTACCTTGTCCGTTTCTGGCGGTAAAAATGATAACAGCAGTGTCATCTCCAACCAAACATTCAGCAATTCTCATTTGAGATCCCTCTGGTCTTCCCTTCTGCAAAACCATGCATGAACTTATGACCTTCACAGTCAATGTGTGACCAGAAGTGCCTGGACGTAACTGCTCCACCTTAGTAAAAATTGGTTTTCTCAGCTCTGGCTTTGATGCTGACGCTGCCATTTCTAATTCCCAGTAAATCCAAAAAAAATAATTATTCAAGGTGAAATGGTATGAAATGATAAAAGTGTCCTAAAAATTTTAATTATGAAATAGGTTAGTAGATTTGATTATGACATTAACTAATAAGCAAAATAAGAATGCCAACCCACACAAAGTCAATGTTTACCGGATAGACAGTATTAATGTGAATGAAATTTTAATCGTATTAATGTGAATGAAATTTTAATCGTGAAATATGTTACTAGACTTGCATCATCACATTAACAGGTTAAAAAGCAAAGAGCAAAGCAAGACGTCAACCCACATAGAGGTGAATAAATAAATAAAGATATTGCTAACTGGTCTTGGCTAAAACCAAGCAACAAATATAAAGGGAAAGTGTAGAAAAACTCCAAAATTTGGCCAGTGTCTTCTCTATAAAAGCCAAATGGATGAATTTATACCCAACATAAAATCATTAAATTTACATAACATAAAAATAATTTAGTAGCTAGACCCCAGTGAAGGTTAAAAACCTGGCCTTCATCAAATTTTTTTAAAGAAATCAAATAGGAAAAATAATCTCGTTGGAAAAAATTTCACCTATGTTGGCACTAAACCCCACACAAACAACTGCACCAGACGCACATATTATTTAAATTTAAAATTAATAAAAAAAAACACACTAACACTGACCGAGCACAGAGCAAAAACAGGAGGAGCCACAACAAATAACAAACAAATTAATTGATGTACCAACACAAAACCAAACCAAGAAATGTTGAAATATCTTTTTAAGGAAGAGAAGAGTACCTGCAGATATTCTATCAATTTCTTGTGCCTGGGAAATTCTACGACAATATGTTTGAAAACTAAAGGAAGAGATTGCGAAGGGAGGTTACAATGGTGACGGAACCGTTTTCTTGCTGTCCCTCCGAAGATATCATCGACGGTCGCAGGTGAGAGATGAAGTGGAAAGCGTACGGATTTTTTGCACGTCGATGGTTGCGCGGATAACGCGTGTCACTCGTGTCCAAACCACAGAAAGCGGTTAAGCTGATAATTATTATAATTATCAGGTTGATATGACATGTATTAATATGTGGCACTTCCATGAAGTAAAAAGATCTTACAGAATTGGTTTATTTATTTATTTTTAGTTTTAGTCTCTATTATTTTTTTATTCAGTAATATGATAACATATTACCTTTTAATGTATAGGTCGAACAGTCCCTTCCTTCTAGTTTATTAGTATATTAACACACATACTTATGTGATTTGAACTTTAAACCTTCAAAAAAGAAAATCTAACCCATTTTGATTTCCGAGATTTTTAATTATAATTTTTCATATTTGATGGTATTAAAATTCAATAGTTAGGTTGTGCCAGGGGGACAACACTAAGGACTTTGGTTTTTTTAGGGAGGTCCAAGGTTCAAACCGTAGCGTGAGCGAGTGTGTGAGGGTTGAGTGTGTGGTGTTAAATTTCTTATTAATAAAGATAGTTTTCCGATCATAATTGAGAGGAGTAAAAATCTCACTAACCAAATGAATAGTTAAGATTGAAATTTTAAACTTTTAAATGTTTTTGGAGGTGCGAGATATAAAGTTACATTTATTTTATCACAGTTGTACCTACACCTTTACTGCATTCTATGAAAACATAGATGTATGTCGAGAACTTATAGTGACCATCTTGAATGCTTAAAAAAAAAAAAATGTTCATGCATTCTACAAAGTCAATCTTGCATGCCGTCAAAAGTAGAAGCGCCTAAAGTGAACTTTGGTAAGTTATTTATCTCTACCTTATATCCTACATCTTGTGTTTGTATAACTGCTACACATGTTTGTAAATACATCATATTAACATTAATTGTCCACCAACCTTCCATATGTAAAATAAATACCTTCCTTTTTCACCTATTATATAAACCTTTTTCACTACTAAAATTCATTTTTTACCTCCTTTGTATAGTTATGAGTGCATAGGGAATATTTTTTTATGTGTCTAAAATTTGGTAAGTGTTTTTTTTATTTTTTTAATGAATTTACATAGAATTTTTATGAGGGGTTTTGGTTCCCCATATTAAGTGAGGTTTGAATTTTGGACTTCTCAAGCAGCGGTTAAAGTTTTTAACATTGCAGTAAGCTTGCAACTTAAGGTCCATTTTCCTTATTGATTGCATCTATTTTTTAAAATTTTCTTTAATTTTTGTCGTTTACTTTTAAATTGTCTTCACAAGAAAATTTTATTTAATTTTTATTTTTTCTTTTATAATCCTTTTAATATAAACCTTATGAGTCATTGAGTCTACTTATCTTTGAATTATCGTGAAAGGCAAATATATCATCACTTATTTTTTTCCTACTCATTGTTTCTAATCCACCAATATAGCTTGTGAAGTTAATCTTGTTAGCAAATCTGATTAATTGTCATGTGCCAATTCCTTCTCTTAATATTATAGCTTGTATTCCACATCTTGAATGAGTGTTCTGTCCTAGGTGTTGTCATGCTAGAATACTTACAACCATAATTTGACAAAGCGTTTTTCCTTTGTTGATTACTAGTCTACATTCTATTTATCACATAAATAAAAACATGTGGGGCATAAATTATGGCCTTGCATTTACATTGTAACTTTCATATTCAATTACCAATTGTTGATTAGAAGCATTTCACTTCCTTTCATATCTCCTCCCTTCTTTTTTTTCTCCTATAGGTAGCATTCCTTGGGCTTGTATCATCACAATAACCTTTGAGAGTCACTTTCCAAATGCCATTTTTTAACCCATGCTTTGCATTTGGGATAAGGTTTTCCTTTCAAGTATCATTGTGGGCCTTGCTTATGGACTTGCTTATGGACTTGTAACTATTGCACAACCAAATATCTTTCACTTGTATGATGCAAGTTCCCTTAGGCTTACATGAGTATGATTCTAGAATTATACATAGATAATTGTAGGATTACATGGGAGAATTCCCGTGAGATTACATAGAAAGATGAAAATAGGATTACATGAAGATGCATGTAGGCTTACATCAAGATGGTTGAAGGGTTACATAACACTTTTCTATAGGATTACATGAAGATGCTCGTAGGATTACATCAAGATGCCTAAAGGCTTACATAACACTTGCCCATGGGCTTACATATAGAGCACCCATAGGTACTTCACCATTGTTGGCCTTTGGCTAATAATATTAGATTACAAATATTGTTGGAGACTATTACATTGTTTGGTACATGCTGATGTACCCCCATGGTACCTTATGGTACAATTGTAAGTATGTAATAGATTAGGGAGTATGTATATAATTTAGGAGCGTGATTTATATTTCCCCTTTATGTATGTGTCCATGTGTAGGATGTACACAAGTATCATGTACTTATGTATGCAAGTGTGAAGAGTGAGAACGTGCACACGTGTCATGTAGTAGAGTGTGTAATGTGTCATATAGTAAAGTGTGCAAGTAGGAACGTGCAAGAGTAAATAGAGATCCGAGTCATATATACAAGTGGCAAGATAAGAAGTCAAAATACATAAGAGGACTTGTCTTATATATGGAATAGAAAAATATACATCTCCCAGATATGTGAGGAGAGCAATAGTCAAGAGTTGAAGAGTCATATTTGTAAGGCTATATTATGGAGATAAAGCTCTATGGAATGTATTGAATTATCATTGGAAGAATATTGTATTTCAACCATCATACAAAAAAGCTTGTATGCAGTTTGAGAAAGTCTATTGTAAGTTTTCTTCATGTTATTGCATGAATGATATTGCTCATTTTACTTCATATTATTGTTATTTTATATGTATGGTTTTTTATTGATATTAACCACATATATTGAATGCTCAAATATTAAATAATATATTTTGATCCTAAATAATGGGACCAACAATAATCTAGCTAAAAAGTCAATAGTGGTATTAGAGCTACTTTGAGTAGACTATATTTGATCTACCACCCTCTATCAACCATTTTGGAAGATGAATATTTTGAAGGCTATTATCACAACCCAGGTCTACTCACCTGGATGTCAAATACATAGATCAATTTTTTTGCTAAAAATAACATATATATGTCATACATTTACTTTGATTTACCCAACTTGGTATTAGTAATTTTTTTTATAAGGAACACACTTCAAGATCGTTTACCACTGTAGATGGTATCTTAAGTACTCGAGACCGACCAACTTCCTGTGATAGGTTACCTTTTAAAAGACCTTTACTCCTCTCTCAAGTTTTCCTTGATATTGGCATGGGGTTGCCTATCCAGGGCCCATAACACCTAGAAATGTGGACGCATTAATTCCACATCTCAAAGCACGTTGGACTTGGATTCGCAATCCCGCTTTCATCCAAAATATTTCATTGTCCTGTATAATCTCTTAAGTTCATGCTTTGGGACTAGTGAGCTATGCCAATGCCTAATTATTAACCTTCAACTAAGATTTAATCAGGGTCCACCATTGCATAGATTATGAACCAGATAACTCAAACCTAGTTTTGGTTGACAGTAATGCTACCCATACCATCTATCGCTGGAACTTCCAACCTCATGGATCAGCTCTTTGTCTAAGAATCTTGTTGACAATTTCACAATCGAAGTAGGTTCATAAGTATCCTCACATACTACTTGTATGGTATCCTAGAGCCACATCCCATACCATCATCCTTTACCCTCAATAGCATAGAGCCTATACCCTTTAATAGCTAGAGAACAAATAATATAGAATCGTAATAGTCACCACTACGGCTATTGGAGTTGGGTAGTGTGTACGTCCTACTCGACGACACTGGTTTATTTCAAATAGTTATCCCTATTAGTTGCCATTGTGGCTATTGAAATTGGGTAAAGTTTACGTCCTACTCGACGCCACTAATCGTTTTCAAATAGTCACTTCTTGATGGTATTTTAAAAAAAATCATTGAGAGTTTATGTAAAGATTTTTATATTTAAAAGCATCATAACAATAAAAATATAAGGCCATATCTAAGTTAGTCAAGCATTTTAACCTTATATTGGAAATTTTAAGAAATATCACATCTAACTAAACAAACTTAGAAAAGTTCTACAATCAATTCCATTCAAAAACTTTCAACTCTAATAACTCTAATTTTCACGAAAGTCAATGCTTTATTCTATTTACCTATCATAGAACTAAAAAAATCCTATGTGTTTTTAGAAGACTTATAGACAATATATTTGCTATGTTATAAAGCTAAAAAATGACTTATCCTTTCCTAAATTATCTTAACGAAGAATTCCATTATCTATTATATAATTTCCTTTCATCAAGCTCCCTTATGTTGATAAACCTTTCAAATACATTTGGTGTCCTCGATAGTCTAAATTTAAGATTTGTTCTTATCCACTAGCTAGAATAAGCATGGAAGAAGTTATAGAACTCCATGAGCTATTCTTAAATAGAGATCAACATTATCACTTGAATAAATGTTGAGTTCATATGAAGAACTATAGGTTGACAAGCACACTCATATAGTCACAATTATGCGATAACTATGATTATAAGCCATCATGGCAGCTATAGGTCATGTTAAAATTAACTTCATTGACAGCTTCATAAACTAATTATACTTTTCATACTTTATCCAACATTTATAGTCTATATTTAACCTTCGTAAAATAAAAATCAACACATTATTCCTTAAAAGTTTTTGCTGATATCTTTGAATAAAATTAGTGAATGAATCAAAGCATTTAATCATTTCAAAATCGAATCCGAAAAGGGGTTTTATATCAATCATCCGGACCCAACCAACAATGCTTCCTATGGCTGATGTCTATGGCACCCTCGACTACGTTTTGATAGTGTTAAGTGTGGCTTGTTTGTCAAGTTGCTCTAATGTATATGTTGCTTACTTCTATCAAAAAATCCGAAGTCTTGACGACGTATTTTTATCATAGGGAAAGGGTAAAGTTTGACATAAATATTCTTGTCGTCTATTTTTATAAAGTATAATATATTCTCCACTTATTTTAATTCAAGTGAAACCAAACTTTAGAACATCATAATATGACTTACAATAATATGGTGGAAAGAAACATATCACAACATGTAATTTCCATATATTAAGCTCTACCATAATAAATAAACATATCACAACATGTAAATTCCATATATTAAGCTCTACCATAATAAAGAAACATATCACAACATGTAAATTCCATATATTAACCTCTACCATAATGCCCTTCAGTTGCCTACTTCATTTACTATTTCAAGCTTGAATTTCCACTTAACGTATTAAAAGTATAAACTATACACCCAACAATTTCATTTTTGTCAAATGGAAAATGCCTTAAATCCTGGAAGAAATTTAAATAAGAACATGCCATACAAGTCGTTGAACAACCTTGGTACACATATTCTATTTTTATACAGATATATGTATTCCTTTAGGGATAAGCACTACACTATTAAAAATAAGAGTGATATTTTCAAAATAAATTTTATAAAATAAAATGCTCATTGTTTGCTTCCTGTCCTTCATTAAAAATCTCAAATTTTCAATCATACACAACCAATACAATTTCTTATAGGCTTGAACAATTCACATATAACACATGATGTTTTTACTTATCAGCACCGTCTCATCCATTATTTCCAAGATAGAATTTTGTCTATTGCATTGAGCATAACGCCTTGGTAATCTACGACCGTTTATTGAAAATTATTTTGACATCCAACCCAGACCCCACTTGGCCAGAGAAAAATGTTGGGCATTTTATGGGTCAACATGGCTCATATGAATATATTACTATATGAATGCAACAGACAATGCAAGAAAATTTATAGATAATCAACAATAAACATTATCTCCAATTGTAGTTTTTTTCAAAAGTACATCACTAAATAAATAGGGAGATTTTAATTCTATTGACGACCTCCATAATCCAATTAAACATGCAAAGCACTAAGTTCCAACAGTTCACCCATGCACTACGTTCCACACAAAAATAAAATAATTTAACAATTAAACTCATTCAGCAGTTTAAGCAAGCCGACCAGTGCTTTTTTTTTCTAGAATCAAAATGACAAATAATCTCCTTCGAAGCTCCTCTCGTCGAAATTTCTTTTACAACATATGTCCGAGTTTCAGAGAAAACATGTCCCTTTTTCTTCAAAAGTTCCTTCTTTTAAAAGGATTTGTACGCCATGAAAACAAGACACATAAGCTATCTTTTAAAAACAAATGTCTTGTTTACAATCCGTTGGATGGTGGAACGTGTTTTCAAATTAAAAGAAATTTATACATATATAATATATTTTCATTATACTTTGTGTCATGTAATGATATTACATTTATGATTTATAACATAATTTTTTTATATTTCTTATTAGTATTCATTAATACTATCATTACTATTATTATTATTTTTAATTTAATTATTAAAATGGTTTACTTTTACAAATTTATTATATATATTTTATAAAGTCTTTTAATAACAAAACAAACCTTTAATTTTTATTCAGCAACCAAAAATGCATTTAATGCAGATAAGCAAAATGTAAACACAAGCAACATGCCCTATATGATTTTTATAGTGGGCTTCCATGTAACCACGAGCCACGATGCTAGAGGCACAACATCATATCCCACCTTACCTGATGCTTCCAACCACTGCCTCTGCTAGGGGGTGGATGTCTTCCTCTTCTGTTATATCTACTTTCGCTTGAAAACTTGCACCCACACCACAGAGCTTAACGCAGCATCACATTCTTCCACATAAAATGATAACAAGTAGTAGGGATGTTACATTCTCCCCCACCAGAAATCAACACAGTCCCTGTGTTACCCAACATATTACAAATTTTAAATTAATTGAGTATACACTTATAAATAATAACCATGGATCAAACAAAAATTGCACATAACATTATTATTACAAATATCCTGGATATGTATCAAAATACCAAATACACAAATACAAATATAATATCCAAATTATATATTAACTGTTTTCAAACAAGAAAGGAAATTTATTTTTCATTTCATCTACATTTTCCCAAGTAGAGTTTCTCTTCGAGTAGTGGTCCCATTGGACCCTACACTGCTCAACTATTCTTTTTCTCAGCTATTTTGTTCTGTAACCCAAAATTTTAATTGGTCGAACCTCAATGAGTTGTGGGTTTGACGTTTGCAAATGAGATACATCCAAAATATGAGATGGGTTAGCTACATATTTATGGAGGAGAGACACATGGAAAACACTATGGATTTTAGACAAGTTTGGTGGAAGGGCGAGCTTGTAGGAAATAGGACTTATTTTGGCAACGATGTCAAAAGGAACGATAAATCTGGGGCTCAATTTAACTTTTGGTCGGCTTAAATCTAAGAAAGGTCTTATAACCAATGGAAAATTCTCGAGGGGTCCATTTTAGGTCATCATAACTCTTTTAACAATCAGTGGCTTCACGAAGTCGCTGGTGGATCTATTTTAGTTAGACCTCCATTTTCTTAACAACATTAGGAATGATCACTTCTTGATTGTCCAAATTATTCCACGTTAATGGTGTCCTGCACCTACGCCCGTATAGGGCTTCAAAAGGGGCCATGCCAAACGTGGTATGATAGCTATTATTATAGGTAAATTCCACTAGGAAGAGATAATATTCCCATTTGCTCTGGTGATCCATGCAATACATGCGTAGAATGTCTTCCAATACTTGGTTGACCTTCTCGGTCTGTCCATCAGTCTCAGGATGATAAAAAATGCTAATATTTAGTTTTGTGCCCCAATCTCGGTGCAAATCTTACCAAAACTTAGAAGTGAATATTGAATCTCTATCCGAGATAATTATTTTGGAAAAACTATGCAACCTCACAATTTCCCATGCAAAATTTTATGCTATTACAGGTGCATCATCATGAACATTGCCTGGTACAAAATGTGCCACCTTGGTCAATTTATCCACAACTACAAAAATTGCATCATGCTGAAATTGTGTCTTCAGGAGACCGACTATAAAATCCATAGAAATCACTTGCCATTTTTGTTCTGGCACATCAAATAAGTGTAATTATCCTCCAAGATGCTGATGCTCATCTTTAACCTTCTGATATTCTAGGTATCTCACAATAAATTGAACCACATCCTTCTTCATTCCAGGCCAGAAATAATCTTTTTTCAAAGTTTCCCTCATTTTGATCACTCCTGGGTGAGCAAAATATGGTGCACAATGTGCTTCTTGCAAGATGGTTATTTTCAACCTTTCATCATTAGGTACAATTATTCTATTCTTAAAATGCATCTGATCTTGTTTAATACTATAATCTGTATGCTGACCTGGTTCTTGCTCAACTTTGGTACGACATTGGTTACAAAATTCATAATTTTTTTTGCATTTTCTTGATCTGCTCCTTTAGACCATACTGATATTTTGTAAGAGCTGCTATATGTCTTATTTTGCTGAGGATATCTACCAGTTTCTTTTCCTTCCCTTTGATATATTCAATTCCAAAATCATATTCAGCTAGGAACTCCATCCATCTTCATTGTCTGGCATTTAGTAGAGGTTGAGTAAAAATGTACCTCAAGCTCTGATGATTGGTTTTTAGCTCAAAGGGCTTCCCTAATAAATAGTGTCACCAAATCTTAAGAGCATGGACTACTGCAACTAGCTCTAAATCATGCATAGCATAATTAATTTCATGTTTCTTGAGCTTCCTTGACTCATATGCTACAACTGCTTCATCTTGCATCAAGACTCCACCCAGTCCCTCTAGCGAGGCATTAGTACACATCGTAAATGGTTTTTTGGGGTTAGGTATCTGCATTATAGGTACAGTCGCCAGATTTTCCTTAAGGGTTCTGAAATCTTCTTCACATTGAGCTGTCCACTTAAAGACCTTTCCTTTTCTTTGCAGATTGGTAATAGGAAATGCAACTTTTAAAAATTCCTTAACAAATCACCGATAATATCCAACCATCCCCATAAAACTTCTTCAGATACATTGGTGGGGGCTGGCCAATCTATTATGGCTTCAATATTTTTAGGGTCTACAACTATTCCTTCAGTTGAAATAATGTGCCCTAGGTACTATACTTGCGGAGTATAGAACTCACACTTGGACAATTTTCCATATAATTACTTTTTTTCTCAGAATTTCCAAAACCACCTTCATGTGTTGGTCATGTTCTTCTCTGTCCTAAAAATAAATCAAAATATCATCCAAAAATATCAGTACAAACCGATCTAGCTGTTCCCTGAACACATTGTTCATCAAATTTATAAATACAGCTAGTGCATTTATTAACCCAAAAGGTAACACTGTGAATTCATAATATCCATAGCAAGTTCCAAAAGTAGTTCTATATGTATCCTCTTCTCTGATTCTTAGTTGATGATAACCTGACCTAAGATTGATATTTGAAAAGATTGTAGCTCCTCTTAATTGATCAAACAGATCATCAATCCTAGGTAAAGGATACTTGTTTTTAACTGTCATATTATTAAGCATCCTATAATCAATGCATAATCTTAGGGACCCATATTTATTTTTAATGAACAATACCAGAGCTCCCCATGGTGGCACGTTAGGTTTAATGTGCTCATTTTCTAATAAATATTATAACTGAGTCTTAAGTTATTGCAGTTCAAGGGGTGTCATACGGTAAAGAGTTCTGTCTATAGGAGTTGCTCTCGGTAAAAGCTCTATGGAGAATTCAAATTTTTGCTTTGGAGGTAGCCCAGGTAGATCTTCAGGAAAAACATATTTGAACTCATTCAAGATAGGGTATTGTTGAAACAGAGCGGAGCTTGACTCAGTTTCTTCATTTTTATTTAATTTGACCACATAAAGTCTACACCCCTTCCTTAAGACTCTTTTAGCTTGCATTGTGGTCATCAGATAGGGTTCAAAATATGCTTTATTATAATGGACATGGATTTCCAGATTAGAGTTATTCATGAAATCTAATCACATTTCTTCAAAATTCAATAGGGCTTTATGGGATTTTAGCCAGTCTACTCCTAGGACTATGTCAAAGGCATGTAGGGGGCCACGTATAGGTACCAATTAATTCTTCCTTGGAGTATGTCTATTTGAGAATCAAATGGTTGACCATATAAGTTTATCCTGAGCCATACTCGACTTACCATCCTTTTGCCATGATCCCAGGTTTTACAAGGCATGTCTCTCAAAATACTAGTTGAAATGAAACTATATGTTGCACTGCTATCATTTAAAATGTGTACATATATCTTACCTAGTTTTTTTTAATAAAAAATGGAGTAGCTTGTCCTGGAAGGTTAGGTTTACCTGTATTAAAATAGATTATGTGTGGAGCTTCTTCAATGGGATTCCTTCAGTCAGCTCTATATGGGCATTATCTTGCAAAATGGTCTACGGCTCCATAAGCATAGCATGCATTTGGTCCCACATTATTCTATTTATCTCCTTCCTTGTTCTAATTACTATTTCCACCCTGGTCCCAGTTGTTATTCTTCTTCTTTTGATAGTTCCTTCGATCCGTTTGTCTCTTGATACATTGGAATTTACCCTTGTTCTTGTTATAATTTCTATATCATCCACCATCCCTAAACTTCTTATGCTAATCTCTGCCACTATTCTGCTTTGGGTATCTCCTTTTCTTGGATTCCTCCTTTTTAGTCTGTTGATAATAACCCTTTGCATTATTTTGGCTTATTTCCTCATATCGGGCATCATCATATTCAACAGTTAAAGTTTTGGGTACCTTCCTTCCAACTGGTTGTCTATATCTAGGATGTAGCTCCATTATAAATATTTGAGCCTTAAAATCTTCATGTTTGTCATATTCAGGGGTGTATTTCAGGAGTTGTACGAACCTTTGATAGTACTCTATTATAGTCATATTGCCCTGGCGTAAGTTACTAAATTCACCATATTTTTCAATATAAAATTGAGGTGTAAGGAAGCAATCCTTGAATTCCCTTTCAAAATATTCCCATGGAATATCCACAACTTCCTTCTGGGTGATATTCTTATATGTGGTCCACAAATATCTTGTTGGACCCTCTAAATGTGCCACAACCCATGTTGTTTTGGACTCTGACCAAAGGGACTGGATTGAAAAGTATCCTTCGGCTTCATTTAACCAATTTACAATTGTTTTTCCATCTTCTCTACCATAAAATTTGGAGATGTACAATTTCTTAATCTCCTTTTTCAATTCTACATCAACTTTCCTTCTTTAGGAACCCTCTGGAAACTCGCTCACACTTTCAATTTATTTTCTCTTAGCCAAAATCTTAATAAATTTTTGCTATTGGGTAATTATGTCCTATTGTTGGGCCATATGTGCCCTCTAATGATCCATATGCTCACTCATTTGAGCCTTCTAGATCTCCATCTGCTCACATTGTTTATTCAGTTGCTCCTACATTAAGTGAACCATTCAGATCATATTTTCATCATTGTGTGTAGCCTTTGCAACTAATGGCTCTTTTTATTTCCTAACCACCTATCATGGCACATTGACAACTTGCACCCTTTCAGATTCCCTTACGATTTGCCTTAATCCCTTTCTTAGGACTTATGCAATTTCCTCTTATAGGTTAACACTGGTCCTCATCGAGGTCTCTGCCATAACTAGCATCAAAAGAGTTATGTTAAAACAATTCATGATTTATAACCTAGGATTTCATAACCTAGGATCTGATATAAACTATGACAACCCATGTCTACTCACCTGGATATCAAATACACAGATCATTTTTTTTGCTAAAAATAACATATATGTCATACATTTACTCTGATTTACCCAAATTGGTATTAGTACTTTTGGCATAGGGAACACACTTCAAGATTGTTTACCATTATAGATGGTATCTTAAGTGCTTGAGATTGGCCAACTTCCCATGATAGATTACATTTTAAAAGACCTTTACTCCTCTCTCGAGTTTTCTTTGATTTTGGCATGGGGTTGCCTATCCAGGGCCCATAACACCCGAAAATGTGGATGCATTAATTGTCCATCTCACGTTGGACTTGGATTTGCAATCCCACTTTCATCCAAAAGAGTCCATTGTCCTGTATAATCTCTTAAGTTAATGCTTTGAGACTAGCGTAGCTATGCCAATGCCTAATTATTGACCTTCAACTAAGGTTTTATCAAGGTTTGCCATTGCATGGCTTTTGGACTAGATAACTCAGACCCAGTTTTGATTGACGATAATACTGTCCATACCATCTACCACTGGACCTTCCAACCTCATTGATCAGCTCTCTATCCAAGAATCTTGTTGGCAATTCTGCAACCAGAGTAGGTTCATGAGTATCCTCACATACTACTCGTATTTTATCTTGGAGCGACATCACATACGACTGTCCTTTACCCTCAGCAATGTAGATCTTATGCCCTTTAATAGCTAGAGAAAGTATAACACCGAATCACAATAGTCACCACTGCAGCTATTAGAGTTGGGTAGTGTGTACGTCCTACTCGACAAAACTGGTTGATTTCAAATAGTTATCCCTAATAGTAGCCACTGTAGCTATTGAAATTGGGTAAAGTGTATGTCCTAATCGATGTCACTAATCATTTTCAAATAGTCACTTCTTGATGGTATTTTAAAAAAATTCGTTGAGAGTTTATGTAAAGAATTTTATATTTAAAAGCATCATAACCATAAGAATGTAAGGCCATATCTAAGTTAGTCAAACATTTTAACCTTATTTTAGAACTTTTAAGAAATATCACATCTAACTAAAAAACCTTATAAAAGTTCTACAATCAATTCCATTCAAATTTTTTTAACTCTAATAACTCTAATTTTCATGAAAGTCAATGCTTTATTCTATTTCCCTATCATAGAACTAAAATGATCCTATGTATTTTTAGAATACTTATAGACAATATATTTTCTATGTTATAAAGCTTACATATGACTTATCCTTTCATAATATATATTAATGAAGAATTCCATTATCTATTATATAAGTTCCTTTCATCAAGCTCCCTTATGTTGATAAACCTTTCAAATACATTTGGTGTCCTTGATAGTCTAAATTTAAGATTTGTTCTTATCCACTAGCTAGAATAACTATGGAAGAAGTTCTAGAACTCCAAGAGCTATTATTAAATAGAGATCGGAATTATCACTTGAATAAATGTTAAGTTCATATGAAGAACTACAGGTTGACAAGCGTACTCATATAGTCATAATTACAGGTTGACAAGCGTACTCATATAGTCATAATTATGTGATAGCTATGATTATAAACCATCATGGAAGCTATAGGTCATGTTAAAATTAACTTCTTTGACCATTTCATAAACTACTTATACTTTTCATACTTAATCCAATATTTATAGTCTATATTTAACCTTCGTAACATAAAAATCAACACATTATTCCTTAAAATGTTTTGCTGACATATTTGAATAAAATCAGTGAACAAATCAAAGCATTTAATCATTTCATAATTAAATCTAAAAAGGGGTTTTCTATCAATCATCCAAACCCAACCAACAATGCTTCCTACAGTTGATATCTACAACACCCTTGGCTACATTTTGATAGTGTTAAGTGCGATTTATTTGTCAAGTTGCCCTAATGCATATGTTGATTACTTCTATCTAAAAATTCAAAGGTTTGACGACGTCTTTTTATCATAAGAAAAGGGTAAAGTTTTCCATAAATATTATTGCCATCCATTTTTATAAAGTATAATATATTCCCCACTTATTTTAATTTAGGTGAAACCAAACTTTTGAACATCATAATATGACTTACAACAATATGGAGGAAAGAAATATATCACAACACGTAATTTCCATATATTAAGCTCTAACATAATAAAGAAATATATCACAACATGTAAATTCCATATATTAAGCTCTACCATAATACCCTTCAGCTGTCTACTTTATTTTACTATTTCAAGCTTGAATTTCCACTTAACGTATTCAAAGTATAAACTATACACCCAACAATTTCATTTTTGTCAAATGAAAAACACCTTAAATCCTAGAAGAAATTTAAATAAGAACATGCCATACAAGACGTCGAACAGCCTTGGTACCCATAATCTATTTATATATATATATATATATACATGTATTCCTTTAGGGATAAGCACTACGCTATTAAAAATAAGAGCGATATTTTTAAAAGAAATTTTATAAAATAAAATGCTCATTGTTTGCTCCCTGTCCTTCATTAAAAATATCAACTTTTCAATCATACACAACCAATACAATTTCTTACAGGCTTGAACAGTTCACATATAACATATGATGTTTTTACTTATTAAAATCGTCTCATCCATTATTTCCAAGATAAAAGTTCATCTATTGCATTGAGCATAATGCCTTGGTAATCTACGAACGTCTACTGAAAGTTGTTTTGACATCCAACCTAGACCCTGCTTGGCCAAAGAAAAATGTTGGGAGTTCTATGGATCAACATGGCTTATATGAATGCATTACTATATGAATGCAACAAACAATGCAAAAAAATTTCTAGATAACCAACAATAAACATCATCCCCAATTGCAGTTTTTTTCAATAGTACATCACTAAATAAATAGGAAGATTTTAATTCTATTGACAACCTCCGTAATCCAATTAAACATGCAAAGCACTAAGTTCCAATAGTTCACCCATGCACTACGTTCCACACAAAAACAAAATAATTTAACAATTAAACTCATTCAACAGTTTAAGCAAGTCGACCTGTGCTTTTTTTTTCTAGAACCAAAATGACAAAAAATCTCCTTTGAAGCTCCTCTCGCCAAACTTTCTTTTACAGCATACGTCTGAGTTTCAAAAAAAACATGTCCATTTTTCTCCAAAAGTTCCTTCCTTTAAAAGGATTTATACGCCAAGAAAACAAGACACATAAGCTATCTTTTAAAAACAAATGTCTTCTTTACAATCTGCTGGATGGTGGAACATGTTTTTAAATTAAAAGAAATTTATATATATATATATAATATATTTTCATTATACTTTGTGTCATGTAATGATATTACATTTATGATTTATATTATATATTTTTTATATTTCCTATTAGTATTCCTTAATACTAGTATCATTATTATTATTTTTTATTTTAATTATTAAAATGGTTTACTTTTACAAATTTATTATATATAATTTATAAAGTCCTTTAATAACAAAGCAAAAATTTAATTTTTATTCAGCAGCCAAAAATGCATTTAATGCAGACAAGCAAAATGTAAACACAAGCAACATGCCCTATATTATTTTTATAGTGGGCTTCCATGTACCCACGATCCACGGTGCCAGAGGTATGATATCATATCCCATCTTACCTGACGCTTCCAACCACTGCCTCTGCTAGGGGGTGGGTATCCTCCTCTTCTGGTATGTTTGCTTTCGCTCGAAAACCTGCACCTGCACCACAAAGCTTAACGCAGTATCACATTCTTCCACATAAAATGATAACAAGTAGTAGGGATGTTACAAATATCATCAAAGAAGGAATTTGGTGTAAATTTAAATTTGATATAGGTTTACGACAAAAGATAGCATCAAACAAGAATCTGGGGTGAATATTTTACAATGTAGAGTTGATTTATAATAATTTTATTGATAAGAAGGTCTTGATATTTGTTGTCTAACATATTTTATTGAAGATATTAATTGGGTTAGATAGGACAAAGTCTAGCATTGATAAGCCAAAGATAAGTGGCTTAAGATATAAGAGGATGAATAAATGGTTAAAGACGTCCACAAAATATTGGATACCTAGCAGGAAGAGCAAATATGATAGAGAAATTAGAAAAGGTTGTCTAAATATTTTGAGTGACATTTGAGAGACGTCCCATCCCTGTTAAATAAAATAAATTACAAAGTAGAACAAGGTTTTACCTGATATAATATGTCTGTGAAATATCTCATTACTACCTTAAGAAGCAGTATAAAAACAAAGTGGTCAAAGCCATTTGAGAAGGTGATAGGGGCATCCAAGTAGACATTGTAATAATAAACATTAAAGAGCAAATATAGGATAAATTTGGATATAAGAAAGGTAAATATGTGGACAATCAAGCTCACCCAAATAGATAAAGGATTCTCTATGAAAAGAGAACTAGATTGGAGCGGTTTAAAACCATTCCAAAAAAAATCAAAAGTAGGGTAGTAGATATTTTGGGAGCCAAAAAAAAAAACAAAAAGGAAAAGATAAATTTGTTTAAGTTATTTCATAGCTAGAAAAATGTTGATGTCGACTATAAGCCAAGGGAAGAGTAGAAGCTGAAGAAGTTAAGTTGTTTATGTTGTAGAAAGAAATGGAAAAGAAATATTATTACCATTGAAAGAGGCATGAAATAATGTTTCTCCATTCCTGTTGTTTAAGATGGTAAATAACATTGCTATTGAAGGAGGCATGAGAGAATACCTCTGATTGTTTCTTGAGGTAAAATATTCTAAGCAAATCCATCTAATATTCTAGAAAGAAATCATATTGCATTGGGAGTTGAGCATCCAAGTGGAGAGTGAGTAGAACAACAAGCCATAAAGTTCATGCTAGAGTAATGCTATCTTCATTAAGAGAAGCCTTTGCCAAGTGGATAAAAGTGAAGTGCTAATGTAAGGTATAGAATATTTACTTGACATTCAAATATTTTAGGCACTCAATTCAAGGAGATGATATAAGGCACTCATTCTAAAATTTTCATTTATTTGAAAATTGAATTTAGAGTAGACTGGAGTGATAAGGATATTTGAAAATTAAATTGACTTTCATATTTTTGAAAGGTTGAAAAGTGAAAATTTAAAGTTGATTAATTAGGGAGTCAAAAGGAATTCTACATTTAATAGAATTCATTTATTTTTGAAAATTGATATATTTATAAATTAAAATTTGGAGAAATAAGGTTGTATACTCCAAAATAATTTTTAATTTGAATTATTGATTTGAATATTGAATGCAAAATAAAATTCTGCATATTGATAATTGATTTTTGAAAATTGAAATTGATTAATATTTGGAGAGATAAAGTTTTCTACTCCAAAGGATTTGGAAACGTTGTTATTTGTAAAATTTGAATTCATTGATTTGCAAAATTTGATTGATTGAAATTTGGGAGGATCTTGAAAGTTTATTAATTTTAAGAATTTTATTATCATGGAAGGACATAATTTGAAGGCTATAATAAGAAATAAAATATTGAAAGTCTTGAAAATTGGCATACAACAATTGATTGAAAAATTTGATGGAAAACAAGACATAGCAATGAGATTTATCTACAAAGAAGCTATGAATGAAAATTTTGAAACATTTGAGTATTATTTGCATTCAAAACTTGTTGAAGCAATTGACAACTCTAAAGATGATATTATAATACCTATTGATATAGGTAGTATAATGTATATGAAATTTATTTCACTTGAAATTAATAAAGATAAAATTTGAAAGCAAGAAGAGTGGATTGAAACCCTAAAAGGAAAATTAATGATAAAAGATATTGGTCATGATACAAGTTAGTTATATCATACATTTCAGAAAATAAATAATGAATGTAATGAAATATTACTACATTCAACATATGATAGTACGAGTGAAAATAAAAGCCCATAAAATTCAAAAATTTATTATGATGCTCTAAGTGAATGTTTAGATCTTGCAGGACAACATTAATTCAAGATTGCAATAAAATAAATAAAGTACATGAACCAACAGTTGAAGATAAAGAAGAATCTCAAGCAGTCCATGAGAAATATCCATAAGATCATAGGAAATAGGTAAATACAAAATAATTGAAGAAGGATATCAAATAGAAGATCACGCTTAATGTAAGAGTGCCTAACAATTCCTAACTAAAAGATGAATATTGAAGACTAAAGTCTTCAATAACAAAATAATGTAATACATGGGGGTGTTGGAGAATATTACATTATTTGGTACATGCTAATGTACCCCATGGTACCTTATGGTACAATTGTAAATATGTAATATATTAGGGGGTGTGTCTATAGTTTAGAAGTGTGATTTATATTTACCCTTTATGTATGTGTCCATGTGTAGGATGTGCACAAGTGTCATGTAATTATATGTGCAAGTGTGAAGAGTGAGAATGTGTACAAGTGTCATGTAATATAGTGTGTAGGAGTGTGCAATGTGTCATATAGTAAAGTGTGCAAGTAGGAGTGTGCAAGATGAAATAAATAGTCAAGTTTCATATATACAAGTGGTAATATGAGAAGCCAAAAGACATGAGAGGATTTATCCTATGCATGGAATAGGAAAAGATGCATCTCTAGATATGTGAGGAGAGCAATAGTCAAGTATTGAAGAGTCATATTTGTAAGGCTATATTATGGAGATAAAGCTCCATGGAATGTATTGAATTATCACTTGAAGAATATATGTATTTCAAGCATCATACAAATAAGCTTGTATATAATTTGAGCAATTCTATTGTAAGCTTTATTTATGTTATTGCATGAATGATATTGACCATTTTACTTCATATTATTGTTATTTTATATGAATGTTTTTTTATTAATATTGACCATATATATTGAATGCTCAAATATTAAATAATATATTATGATCTTGAACATTGGGACCTATGATAATATGGCTAATAAACCAACAGATATTTCAATAATTTAAGGAATGCCAAAGTGGTCAAATGTATGTTACAACAATTGGATTTGTAGTAGTCATTTATAACTTGTGTTCTTTTGACAATAATTAGTCTATAACAACTCATTCCATAGCTACATCTTTTTAGTAGCAACTACTTCTACAACAATGTTTCTTCTACCAATAGTCTATTTTGTAGCAATGCTCCTTCTACAATGGTCTATTCCATAATAATAATTCCTCTACAACAATTTGTTCCACAATAACAATTCTTCTACAATAGTCTATTCTATAACAATGGTTCTTCTATAGTAGTTTTCCATAATAGTGATGGATGAGGCATACTATAATATTTTTAAGTAGCAATAATTAACCCTTCTATTTTGCTAGGGAAATCCCAAGAGAACTTGGTTTTTAAAATATCCCTTATCCTTTAATGTCTAAAAGGTTTTTCTCTAGGATTGTTTAGAGGATCTCTACTAACATCCTAGTTTTCAAAAATATCCTTCTGCCTAGTAGCACCCAAAAATAGTTTTACTACTAGAATTATTGTTCTCTCTACTTTTATTTTTGCAAACAACAAGATCCAATTACTCTTCCACATTGGAGGATGTAAGAGATGCATCTTCCACAAGTTCGAGTTCCTTACATTAAAGAATATTGGTGATGAAATCCTATTTTAGAAAAAGATAATTATAAAATTTTAATTGATGACCATTGGACATTAAAATAATCTTGGCTCCATTGATCATATACAGTTTGACTACTCCATTTTTTATTTTTTTCAATTGGTTATATGGGATTGAAATGGGCTCCACCCGTATTACATTATTACCACATAGTGATATTATAGAAAATCTTGGATATTATCCATATATTGCTGGAAAATATTTGAACCTTGGTCTCCTCCTTAAATTTTGATGAGTCTAACCAATTGAGTTAATGCCACTTGATAGTTTGACTACTCCATTGTCATACATTGTGTTGATCACTTAAAGACAATGCCAATGGGTGTGAAGTTTTTCTTTAAAATCCTTCTAGTAAGAATCAAAGAGGAAATCCCAATCACTACATTTAAACTTCTTATCCTTGATAAAATTTTTATTACATTATTTTATTTTCCATTGTACCATTTTTGTATGATGAAGATCCTCTAGCCAATACTTCTCGAAGGTATTGATTTGTTCAATGTATTGTTTCCATGCCTTGAATAAGTCCACCACTAGCTATAATATAGTTCAAAGTATTTTATTTTCAAACTTGATCGATAGGAGGATATGCTTACCATAGACTAATTTACAAGAAGGTGAATACAATAGTGATTTTCCTAGGTGGCTTGATAGGTCTACAGTGTTTGTAGTAGATGATTGGTCTATTCACATTCATGGATTACTATTATCTTGGCCATAATGTTCTCCAAATCTCTTTTAGCCACCTATGATGAAGAATTCCAATGCTAGATCAAATATTTCTACAATAATTAGGCCATGAGATATGATGTGCATTATGCCCCTTGGTATATAATAATATTTTATGGTACCACATATTTAGGAAAATATTCTCCATATAAGAACCCAATGCCTTAATTTCTACCCACTTAGTAACATAGCCTATATAGAGAAGGACTCCTTTTTTTGTTACATGTGTCAATGGGAAACATGAAATCCATCCCCTATTTCTCAAAATACTTGAGATAAAGCTATAGATGAAATGCCATTTCATTTAATTAGGTGGTTCCACCCATATGTTGGTACTGGTCATCATGCATGACATGCTAATTATTGTCTCAATGTAGTATAGGGTAGTAGTATCCAACCTATGGAATTTGCAAGGTTGTTATCTTGGTTGAAAAATATCTTCCACAAGGTTCATGATGATATGCTCTCAGAATATTATAGGTTTCATTTTCACATATACACCGACACAAAACATGATTGGATCTTTTCTTGAGAAGGTTTCTTACTATCCATGTATAGGATGTTCTCCAGTGAATTAAGTGGGTTATTTTTCTATGAGAAAAATATTTTGGTACAATACTCGCAATAAGATAATTAACAAAATTTGCATACCAAGGACTATGTATTGAAGCAACAAAGAACTGATCATCTAGAAAAATATATTCTATCCTTAATAAAAATTTTGCAACCATATTTTCTTTATTTGCTTTATCAAGTATAGTAATTTTAAAAAATTTATAACAAGAGTAACCACCTAATTGTACGCCCATTGATTATATATTTATTCATTAAATAGTGGATTGTAGAATGATCAATATAAATAAAAATAGGATATTTAGTGATACAACATCTAAATTTATTGATGAAATAGATTATTACAAGAAATTCCTTTTCAATAACAATATAATTTAACTTGGGCCTTGAAAGGTTTCTATTGATAAAGTAGATGTCATAATAATGTTGCCATATTTTTGCCCTAGAATCTATGGAAAATTAGAAGCATTTGTGTCTAGTAAAAAAGAATCTTCTAGTTAGGACCTTTTAGAATTAGAGGCAAATAAAGTTTGTCCTTAAGAATTTTTAATGGCTATTGAAATTCAATTTTTTGTTTAAACTTAACATCCTTGGTAAGAAAAACAAATAGTAGTGCAAAAATTTGCTAAAGGTATTTAATGAATCTATGATAGTAACCTACATGCCCTAAAAATCTATGCATATCATTTAGTTTTTGTGGTGGGGCTACTACTTGTGTCACTTGTACTTTGGAAGGGTCAACTTCTATACCTTTCAATGAGATATGGTTCCTTAAGACAATACTTTCTGTCATCAATATATAAATTATTTCATAACTTATAAAAAGGGTTTTCTCTTTGAATATTTTATAAATATTTTTTGATATTCTCCATTGTTTCATCAATAATATTTTTTTTTGTATATGAAAAATACTCAAATCAACTCTTTAAAATATGGTTGGTGCATTGTAAAGGCCAAACGTTAACACACTATATGCATACATTCCCTAAGGACCTCTAATTTTTTTTCCTTGGTATTTAGGGGTAAGATCCATTGAAGCCATTAAGGAATGATACATTTTTGTTCTTGACTAGGGTGTTTGGGACTTGTTCAATAAGGGGAAAGGGAAATTGATCCTTTCTATTGTCTTTGTTGAGTTCTCTATAATCAACACAAATTTATGACTTCTCATTATTTTTTGGGATGACTATTAAGAGTGAGACTTGTTGACTATTAGAGATAAGATAGATAAAACCAACTTATAAGAATTTTCTCAATTCATTTTCATAATTTCACAAAGAGCCAAACTCATTCTCCATTGGCATTTTTAAATGGGTTGACATTCATACTTAACATAAATATGGATTGTACAAGTTGTAGGATGAATACATTTCATATCATGGAAGTTCCATGCAAAGTATTTGCAATTATCATACAAAAGTTTGATGAGTTTATCCTACTAGAAATAATTCAATTGCTTATTATTATTTAAGGTCTTGTTTGGAATAACTTCTATAGTTTGAAAATTTTCACCTTGGCATTTTAACCCTAAGGTAATTTACAAAATATTATTTAGGTAATATGAATGTCAAGAATATTCACAACACATAATTAGATTTTCATTGAAGATGTCTCAATTGATGATAAATTTTCATAAGAAAAATTACCTTTAAATTTACAAACTCACTCATAAGACATTGAATAAAATCATAAAATTAGTATGTATTTTGGATAATATTTAAAAATAGAGTGTCTTCATTAAGGTTTTTAAAACTTAGGTTGTGATAAAGGGTAAGAACAAGATGTAAGCCTTTTTTAACACCCCTATATTTATCAACCCATAGATGTTCTTCTTGTTTGAAATGAGTTTGATTAGGGGGTATAAGAAAGTTGTTTAGTGTTTACACCATCATAGACAGTCATATTTATAAACCAAGAACTAATATAAGTATTTAGTTTCCATCCAAGGGTGGCCCAAAATTATTGGATATCCTCAAATACCTGATATAGCTTGTAATACTATAAAATCCATGGGATGTTTCCATGAGTCTCTAGAAGTCACCATGTCTTCTAAGATTCCTTTGGGATTAATAATTAAATTATAGGATATTTGATGGACTATGGGAGTGCACCTAAGTTGTGTTCCTAGTTTATCCATGGTGATCTTTGTCATTATATTGATAGTCGCTTCTATGCCAATGATGTCATTATTGATCAATTTAATTTTTATGTAAAAATACACCACTAAACTTCTAGGTGTTGAAAGTGTAATATGACTTATGAAAAAAGATGGCGTTTTATGATGTAATCTTGTATAGGCCTAAGGGCAATCATTGTACAATGTATTTTATTTATTTTAATATTTTATTATACAATCCCTATGAGCTATGGTTACGCTTGTTATGGTTAAACCCACCTTATAACTTTTACTTAACCTTAAATTCCTCCTACTATGTTGACTTAGGTTAAAACCATTTATGTAATTTGGGCATTAGGTATTTGTATAATACCCCAACCCCACCATCCATGGTATTAGAGTGTTGTGATATCTAATCTATGGATAACGTAGTGATTATTTATAGTGCTTATAGATGACCATAATATATTTATCTATTTCATCCTTCTTCACACTTTCTTTATAAGATTTGAGTGGATGGATTGCTTCTATTTATTTTGGAAATAGCCATGAATTCTAAAATAGTATCAGAGAAGGTATGGAACTATATTCCTTGTTCATGTATAAGGTATATTTAAAGCTTCCAACATGTCTTTTAATATCAAGGATGGACTATCCTTTGAAGCTTCATAAGTTAGGTTCAATAGTAAAAGAAATGGTACAAAAATGTTATTCCTTATCTCCTAATAATATTTAAAAAAAAAAATTGGAGGAAAATTTTAAATTATTAAAAATGGGAACCAAAATCCATTTCCCTCTTACCTTTACCTCTTTTACTACAATAAAATATTACTAGAGAAAGAAAACAAACTATTTGACATAAAAAAATGTTAGTTTGAACCTCTCTTATTCTATGAAAATAGGGATCACATCCATCACATGTATGATAGCAAAATGACCAAACTATTATCAAATAACTTGTGAGATTTATGGTTCTAATCCCAACATGGCTAGGTTTATAATGATTTTACATGTGTTATTATATGTTAGGGATGATGCCTTCACTAAGGTGAGGCATATCCCTCTGTCTCACACATAGCTATGACTAGGATGCATATGTTAGTAGTGTGTAAAACTTTGCAAATGTAATGTAGGGAAATTTTCCCTTTAGCCTCACTTCACTCCAAGATAGACTAGTTAGAAGTGGGACCAACCAAGGCTACACTATCACAAATATCTTCCTGGCTTCAAGTGAAATGAAAAGAGACTCAAGAGAAGAGTGGGAAAACTAAAATTCACTCCAACTATTAGATCTTTGATCTACAACCAGTGCTTTATGACCACCCAAATGCAATCAAAGCAAGGGCACCAAGGCCCATAGACTATTTATTTTCAATCCAATAGCCTATGTGGTCCTTTTGACCAAGGAAAGCACCAAAAAAAGAGGAAATATCTAACCGAAGCAAAGCGAGGAACATGACGACTAGGTAGGACCTCAAAGGAGGAAAGCATCGATACCCCAAGGACAAGGTCTACCATTTATCAAAGGAGGTTCAACCCCATCAAAATATTCAATTCTTAAACCTTACTATCACAAATTATCATAGGTTATCTCATAATATCACACGTCCCAAATATAAAATAGCCACAATAATAAAGATTAATGTAATAACAATATGAGTAGAATAATATATGATCAAATAAATATGTATATCAAGGCTTATAATAAATTAAATAACATTCATTTATATACTAAACTATGAATGTAAATAGTCCGAATCATTCATGAACTATGCATGAAGAACACTTACAATATTAATTGTTCAAAATGTATATAAGCTTTATTACTTCTATGCTTCTCACAATAAGATAATAGAATATATGAATTGTATTTGATATCTCTTATGGAGCATTGTATCCATAATATAGACATAGTAATGTGACTCTTCAAGTACTTGACTATTGCTCTCCATATGCCAAGTCTCATGACTCTTGGCTTATCAATTTACCACTTGCATACTTGATGGACACTTGCACACTATAGACACCTAAAATGTGTCATCATAAGGAGACTCCCAAAAATCCTCCCTTCTAACTCACGTAATCCACCTTGGGTAGCCTTAGGGATAATTCGGTGATTTTCCCTAGTAGCAGGCAAGTTTCCCTTTGGGAAGATTAACCATATTGACTCGAGACGGTCTAAAGGTCGAGATCATCTCGAGGTCATGACTATATCGATCCAAGATGGTCATGCAAAAACAAAAATAAAAGATAACTGGTAGTCAAAATTACTTGTTAGTACCATGCTTGATTTCACATTAGTTCCAGTTGACCTGCAAGCAGTAAATTTCACCTACCACTTGCAGTTATGGAGTGGCATCTAATTAGGTTGCCCCTAATTAACAATTATCATATTTACCCTTGGCTAGGAGGCTATAAAATGGAAACTCATATTTGTTTAAGATCCTAATTTTGAATTATAAAGCCATGAAGTGCTACCAAAATAATCTACCAGGTTCTCTCGCTATAAAAATTGATGTTGTTATAATGCTATTTTGGGTTTGAAGTCGTGCTCTTCCCCCTCGTAGGATCACTCACACTGCTCGGTTGAGATCATATACACCTGCTTCCTCGCTCTCATTCTCACTAAAATCTATTATAAACAACCTTGTGCATCACCCAAAACCTTATCTAGATCTGGTTACACAAAGGCACAAACCCACGACAGTGACTATCTCACCCTGAGACAGTCCATAGATAGAAACTGTCATAACCTAAGATAGTCTCGATCAGGTGATTGCTTTTTCCATTTTCTATGCATCTTAGATTATATCTATGCATTTATATTTCTTGCATTAGTTTAGATCTCAAATACCACATGCATGCATCTATTTTCCATTTAGTTTTACATTTCTATATTGAATATAGATCTAACACTAGTGGACCCTTCATATGCTACTGATCTGCTTTTGTTTTCTTTGTGTGCAGGTAACATGACTCAAAGATAGTGAAAGACATAGGATCTGAATATCATATTATGGTCACAAAAAACTTACTCCCCAACAACGTGATTGTATGGAGATCTTCATATTACCCCCGAAGCTTTTTTGATATTGTATTTATTGTATCTTTGGTGAAATTACTTCAAAGGGGATTTTTTTTGTAACACTTATGAAAGATAAATACAAAAAGATTCGTTTTACTGGTCAATAATTATGTTTCCTTCATTTTATCTTTTTATGGTGCAAATTTCTATCCTTCAAATTGCAATCACAATGGGACCTAGTCCCTATTTTTCTAATGCATATTTGATAAATTTGACTGGTTGTTGATTGTCTTTTGTGATTGCAGGTTCTCAGGATTAACCATATATATCTGAGATGGTTCCTATCTAGAAACTATCTTATCTTGAGACGGTCCCTAACCTGAGTTAGAACAATCATGGATCTATAAAATATACATCAAACGAAAGGTTTCATGGTTAGGGTTTTTCATAGCATGCAAGATTGACTTTGGTCAAACATGTCTTCAATCCTTGGTAAAGGGCATTAGTTATTGATAGTAGCTTTGTTAAGTATTATATAGTCAATACATAACCTTAATGACCCATATTTCTTCTTAATGAATAGCACTAGTGCATCCCACGGTGACACTCTCAGTTTTATCAGTCCCTTTCCAATAGTCCCTATAGTTGCACCTTAAACTCTTGCATCTCTATAGGGTTCATCCTATATGGATACCTATGGATAGGTTCCACTCCTAGACTAAGCTCAATAGTAAAATCAAATTCTCGCATAGGAGGAATTTTGGGTAGATCTTAAGGAAACACATCCCTAAATTTATGTAAGATTAGGTGTTTCTCCAACACCTCTCTCTTCTGATCCTCTCCAACTTTGTTGAAATTTATGATATAGACCATCACTCCTTTATTTAGGGTTTTATTTAGTTGTGTATCAGATAAAAAATGGGATTTGAATGACCATTTCTTGATATGGATACTTATTCTTCCTTTGCCTTCTTTAGAATACTCTATCCATATATCTTAGAAATTGATCAAGGCTTTATGAGCATGCAAACAGTCCATTCCTAGGATAACATCAAAAGCATGTAGCAGATCTACATACAAATATCCTTTAGTAGAACCCTAGTTAGGGTAATTTTAACCATTGTAAATTATTTATCCATTGAGTAGGTTTACCCAGAATCATACTCGACCTTGCACCCTTAAGCCAAATATCTTGGCATTTTTGACATATCCTTGACTATGCTAGAAGAAATAAAACTATTTGTGGCTCCACTATCGATTAAAATATTCACTTATTGAAAATATTACCCTTTATGAACAATGGAGTGGCTTTCCCTTCTAAATTTTGGTTCCATTTGCAGCAAAAATCCGATGGATGGGTTCCTTTCCCTTCACATTGCATGTACTTGGCCTTGGTTGGTATGGGCACTGGCTAGCATAATGTGGACCTCTATAATTATATCATCCTTTGTTGGGTCCTTGATGCTTTTCTATTTTTTGCTCCCCTATCTTATCCATTGGGACTGAATTTGATTGTTTTTATGGTTGGGGTTTAGTATTGTTGGGGTTGTTATTCTTATTTTGGAAGTTCCTTTTGAACCTCCTTTATTTCTCATCATTTCTCCTTTCAGGTTTTGGGAGGTTCTTGCCCTTTTGATACTATTATTCATCCCACTTTATGAATCCCACACTATTCCCCTTTCTGAGTGCTTATTGATATCATTCAGATAGAGTGACATATTCAAACTGAAGATGGGATTCCACCTTTTTAGCTAAAACATAAGCTTTTGGTAGCAACTTTAGCTCATGCATATTTACATCATACCTTATCCTAGGCTCTGTTCCTAAGATAGATTTATGGATCATCATATTTTCATTATAAGCGGGTATATATTTTAGCAACTTAACCAACTTCTTATAGTATACTTCCATAGATTTGGTTCCTTTTTGAAGGTTGGAAAATTCTTCAAACTTTACCGCATAAAAATGCTCTGTGAGAAACCTTTTCTTGAAGGTTGTGGTCAATTACTTCCACTTTATATCAATAACTTTGATCTTATGCTCTTCTCGATAGGTTTCCCACCAATCTAATCCATCCCCTTCCATATGAATCATCATTCAAACTATTTGAGTTCTCAAGGAGTAGTTCTGCATTGTAAAGTAGATCTCTAGCTCCCTTAGCCAAGCTTTTGTTGCATCTCCTTCCCATTATCCATTAAATTTGGAGGTACAAACATTATTTAGATCCTTTTCCAATTTCTTTTCTAATAGAGTTCTGGCATCTTGCTCTTCTACGGTTGGTTAATCAACTTGCCCAACCTCTGAGATCATAGCCTAAAAATATTGATTTGCTAAGGTCTCTAGCAATTGTTTTATGTAATCTTGCATTGTAGTGACCATTGTAGCAATGTTCTCTACCTCCCCATTAGGATTTCTTGAGTTATCTTCCTAGGTTCCTTCCTCAACATTTCTCTATCAGATTCACCTATTAGAAGTAATAGGCCTTTTCTCTCCTTATATTTGGTGCCATTTATCTTGGTCACACCCAAGAAAGAGTAGTAGATTAGGTTACAACTTCACCTTGAATTGTACTACTAATTCTAGCTAAATATGACATCTACATAAATTAAACACAAAGTTTTATTGCTAAGACCACCCTCACTACATGTGGGGTGGTACTCTAAACTAATATGTAATTCAAATGCTAATGGCCACACTTACCATACGTAATATGTCATAGCATACAAGCTATCCATCCTAGGATTATTTCCCCCCCTAGGATTCTTAGCAATTGGGAATTCTAAGTATTCCTGAATTTATCTTAAGAACTAAGCAAGGGCATGGATAGAAAAATACCCAAATTCCCATCACATTCCATGAATCTTCTAGTCCCTCATACATAGAACTCTGATACCAAATGCAATGACCTAAAATATAACTAGATTTAACTAAGATTTTTTTTATATAGCATAAAATCAAGAGGGATTCACATATTCCTAACCAACGTATGCGTTAATATTAAGAGAAATAATCTAATATAATGTTTAAATTGATCAACTTTCTCATTCCCAAATATACTAAATGATACACCCATATCTATACCTTACACAAGTATATTTGTGTAGGTATACTACATGTATTGCAAATAAGCCATCAATCTCATCTTATCGATGAGCTAACTTATCTCCTGCTATTAGTTGAAGAAATACATCCATATATATACCATACACAAGTTCATCTATGTAGGTATACTACAGGTATTGTGAATAAGCTATCCATGTCATCTTCCTAATGAGCTAACTTATTCCTTTCATAGATATCCAAGTTCGTTCATAATTGTTTTGGCTTCTCAAGTTTTGTCCTAAGAGATCCTAATCCCTTAGGTTCCTTTTTATCTATTTCTATCACATAATTGTTAGCCATTTTGGGTAAAAAACCAACCATCTGACTACTTTAAAAAGCAAACTCTATATCCCTTCATTCTTTATAAGGATAAGACTAAGTCTATCTAATTAATTTAAACATAGAATAATATCTACAAAAGCATCAAACAAGTACTTTAAATAAAACATCATCATCTAATTAAAACATTTAAACAAAGGAATTTCTATGAAACCATAACAACTACAAATTTCATGAACAACAAGTTAGAGATACATTCTTCATTTATTTATTAAATCATTACATAACCCAAGTATGGTAAAACCTCCATACTTTAAAAGAATAAGGTATTACATCAATATCCATATAGGATATTACTCAACTAGAGTATAATATAATAAATAAATTCATTACTACAACCAATGTCAAGGTCAATGTTTTAGTTCTAGGTGTCCTCCTTGATTCTTCCATCTTTCCATCGCTCAATTGATGGTAGTAAGGGATCGGGACAACTCATGGTTCTTATGAAGCATGCATCTAAATGCATCTACTAAATAACTTAAAGCAAGTGCATATATAATTTGGTTTCCAAATTGCAACTATACAAAACTACTCAATGCATTCAATCATAAATTATCTAGTCAACATCAGAAGAAATCCCATAAATTCACTCTTATCCTTATCAATAGAAGAAGAGAATCATTTCATCAAATACAAAGTAATTCACAACTCTTCCTTTAGTCAATCAAAGGTTCATGCTTTTCATTATGCAAAGCCATTTTTTCATCCTAATCTATTAAGGTCCCATACATTTAATAAATTTATTACTTAAAAACATTTCATTTAGTCATTCAACTAAGATCCCATACCCTTAATTAATCAAATACTTAAAAATATTCCATATATTCAATCAATTAAGGTCCCATACCCTTAATTAATCAAATACTTTAAATCATTCCATTTATTCAATCAACTAAGGTCCCATACCCTTAATTAATCAAATACTTTAAAACATTCTATTTATTCAATCAACTAAGGTCCCATACCCTTAATTAATCAAATACTTTAAAATATTTCATTTATTCAATCAACTAAGGTCCCATACCCTTAATTAATCAAATACTTTAAAACATTCCATTTATTCAATCAACTAAGGTCCCATACCCTAAAACACAATTCTATCTATGCTTTAATAACAAAAAGGTCCTTCTTTTAAATAAAACCAAACATAATCTAACTATGTTCTTAAAAGAGGTCCTTCCTTTAATAATAATCCAAACCTAATATTTTATGCTTAAACAATTAAATTTCCAAATATTTTTCTTTTAATATCCCAACATCTATCCATTGACAAGGGGGGGTTTTCTTAAGAGGAAACAACAAAAGAAAGGCCAACAGGCTAGAGAGTCAACCATCCAAACCCAACTAACAGGCAGGTAAAATGAAGCACACGGGTCAACAAGACATTGGTAGGTCAACTAACCATAGGCATATCGACAAACCACAAGCAGTTCGACAAACCATAGGCCCAACCAACTATCCATTTCCAAGTGCACCTAGCTTGCATGCTTGGCTACCAAACATAGGATGCGTGGGCTAACTTAAGGAGCCCACACCCCTTACACCCACAAATGTGGGATTATAAACTGTAACTTAGATGAAAAATTAGATACAAGCGGTAAGACCTTCAACTAAAATTTAACCAATTCCAAACTATCATGTGGCACCTAGCAATAGGCCTAACATAGTTATGATGATATTCGACCAAGGTTTAAGTGTTGTTACCACCAAGCCTCCTTAAGGGTGCACTCGCCTCATTAAGCAGAGCTTGTGCCCCTCCTACTGTGTATGTGGGATAAAGTGCAAGCCCTTCGGGCTCACATTCTTTATCCTATATGTATAGTGTGGGGTCCTCATATCCCTTTAAGGGTTGTGCAACACACTATAATTTTTGACCACCACCCAATGGTTGAGTGGTGGTGAAAGTGAGGTTTTGATGGTGGTGGAAACAAGTCTTAACTATGGTACTTCCTGGTTGTTGACGAAATTAAAAAAATGGATTAAAGTTTTTTTTGTCAAGATTTAAAAACACAGTGGGTAAAATAGTCTCATATGCATAGTGTCGATGACACTCTTGTGCTTCAAAAGCAACAGGGTGTCCTATGGTCAATCGACCACCAAATAGTAATCGAAGGGCCCTACGCCCTAACTGTAAAGGTGGAGGATGCACCAGGTCATAGTTCGGGTCCATGTGGTGGTTGAGGGATGTAGGAAAGAGCGTTTGAAGGCATAAATAAATAATACCATTTTTATTAAATTAATAAGCAAGGAAATATGAGGTTTTCTAGGTTAAAACCAACCTGAAATCGATCTTCTTGATCCATTTACTGCTTTGTCCTCTTCTCACCTGTAAAATTCCTTTGATGCACTCCTCATTATCCTTTCAAAATTAAAATATCCCCCCTAAATTTTGCATATGAGGCCCTCTTAACAAGGCACCCCAACTGCCCCAACCCCAAAGTCCACTTGGGACATAATGACCATCCACCAAAATTTAAGACAAGTCTATCTAGAGAAGATATTTAAATTTAAAAATGATTCTTCTCTTCATTCAAAATCTCACGCTCCCAAAAGACCACTTTTTCATTATTTAAATAAAGATTCAATTCTTTAATAATAAAAGTTATTCTTTTCTTTAAATTAAAAAAGTTTTTTTTTGTTTCCTTATTTGATTAATGATATAAAAAGCTACCCTCCTTTATTTTATTTAAACAAGAAGAAGGTTTTTCATTCTTTTACAAAAATCAAGAGTAAAAGAGAATTAAATAAAGTTTTTCCAAGCATTAATGCTTATTATTTAATTTAAATCAAATAGCTCATTAATCATTTTTCAACCTTGATTAAATTAAATAAAATACCAATACTAATATTAAACATTAGTATGGTATTCAAGTGGCCTAGGTTTAATAGGGCCTCTATGCCTATTAATCCTTTTCGAAAGGGGGGTTATATACCCACTCAATTCTCACATAAACATGCATATATATAAGCAAGTATCAAATGCATCAAACAAGGTGGGTGATATTTTTGCAAGTCCAATGGCCTATCCCAACTAAAGACTTATGATAACTTCTAGGTTACCAAATTCAAGCTCTGGATAATTGGATTTATTACGACCACCAAAATAAGAAGCATGCATCTATATGAGGGTAGTTGTTCATGTTACCCTGAGTTGTTGAAATCATCATTTCCCTTTTCAAGTACCCCGTTCTTGGTGGTTGATTCTACCTCTTCCACCCATGAGTGTACCTGGTCCTACATATTAACAATACATTAGCAATACCATATTATTCAAGGATAAATCAATATAAACATTGCATAATCAATCAAATGCATCAAAACTAAGTATCAAATCATCATTGATCAACACATAGTTTTCTATGCCAAAAGTCCTACCAAGGAGGGTCATGACATTGTAGACTACATTGTAAAGTACAATCAAGTGAAAGTCTCCAAGGTTGGAAGCCTCTCCCACTTTAGAAATCAAAGTAAAGAAAGTATGGTTTATAGCCCGTAATATGATTTTATTTACATGTGATTCTTCCACTACCCTAGTTACATCCTCCACTATGTCATTCTAAAAATCCTAGAAAAATTCAATGAAGAACTATAGGTCAAAATGACTACACCAAGGGGAGTGAGGAGACTTCTTAAAAATTTTCTAAGTATAGAAAATAGTCACGATTTCATGAATGGCCCAGTTTTCACGGGACATTAGCTTAAGATGAAGAAATAGAAGACATTTGGGCCATAATGTCTCAAAAAATTATTGATGCAAATAGACAGTAACATAAGAATCTTAACTGTTTGCTGTTGAAGACTCCACTACTCCATTCCAAATATCATGCTATTGTAACAAACTTTAGTTTTTCTATTATACGAATATGTATATATAGGATGAGTGACTCTAACAAAGGGTCGACTCTTGGATATTTACAAGACAATGTATACAGACTTATGAAAGCAATAAAATACTCTTCATTCTGGCTTCTGGCTCAATGGTGTTTAATCATGTATGTATGAATTTTAAATTCTATATAAGCTATGTTGAATGTAAACCGCTTTAATTCTATCTTTGGATTTTTGTGCTTTAAGTTCCACTAGTTCTAAAATTAATTATTCTAGTAGGTTCATGGTTGTTTTAGTCTACACCATAGAACTTGTTGTTCTTATTTGATGATTTAAAGAATGCTTATCTGAAAAAATTGTATGCATTTCCTTGCTATTGTCTAACCTATACCCCTTTGATATTTCTAGCAATAGCTATATTTCCCTTTATTTATGCACTTTACTCTTTTCCCTTTTTCTACAACTAAGCAAGGAACCAACCTTCTCTAGATATTGAGTCGGGTAATCTCTATTTTAAACCTGGTCATTCAATGTTGGCAAAGTCTTTGGTGCAAACGTAACCAAAGGAAGATTTTGCATCAATAGTTTTTGGCATGCCTGGTGGGACCCAATCCCACTATCTATATAGACCAAAGTTTCGATGGTTATCTTTGTCCTATGCATTTTTATAAATCACCTGGTGACTCCATTCAAAAAATAAAACCCAAGAAAATCCTTATCTATTTTTCTGGTTGAATACCAAGATATATGAAAACCAGATCTAAAGCAAAAAATTCTAAAGAACCCATTGAGTTCTTTGAATTACACCTTGGTAGCCTTAGAGCTAATCCTGTACTTGTTGCTCGATCAACTTCTTCTTCTACCATTACTACAAGATCAATAAATCCTTCCCCTTTAGCTCTCCCTAGTATTGCTACTAGTGGACTTTCAAGCACAACTACCCATACTACTACAATACCAAGTCGGCGTAGTAGCTATAATGGTCATAAATCAACCCAATATACCCTACCCCACATGGAATCATTTAGGCCCCCTAAATCTAGCAGCTCAACATCAGATCCCTATAGTGGCTTTGAAAGCTTTACCTCAGTATGATGGTACGGGTAAAATGACTTATGAACACTACCAAGATGTAGCCTCATTAGCACCAATACATAACATTATAGAAGAAGACATAATGATAATATTGTTAGTCATTTATCTTAAGGGAAATATGCTCTACTAGTATAGGGTCCTTCCTAATCAGACTATAGCTACCTGGGCCCAGCTCATTGGTAAAATGGTAGAAGAGTTCAATGAACAGGCTGATCCCTTTTCCATGCTCAATCAGTTCACCATTATTCAGAAACATCCTTAGGAAGAAATAGTCGATTTCAATATCAGATTTAGTCATACTTGGAAGAGAGTGCCTGATGGGCTGAGATCGATAGATGAGCAAGCAATGTACTATTACCTAAGAGCTTTCAATTCAGATATAAGCATGGTTATCAGGTAGTCTCAAGTGTTCACTTTCCCAAAAAAATTCCAAGAAGCTCAAAAAGTAGAGAAAGACCTCATTGCTATTGGAAGGTTCCCTCCAAAGATGATAATGCCTATCTTCCCAGATCTTTTACAAGCATCTAATACTAGTTTCCCAAGTCCTACTTCTACTTCTAACATGAATCTCCCTAAATGGACCAGACAACCTTCTATCCTAGTAATACAAGCACCCCTTGCTTCCCCAACATTACCCATCACTCCTGCAATCCTTGTACCATCAGCCTTGTCAACTCCTGATCCTCAGCTTGTAGTCTTATTAGACATGCAATCAGCCATGAAGACTCTGACCAATAAGATAACCTCAATGGAAAGAAGAGAAGCAGAGAGAAGTTTCTAGCCAAGGAGATTTCCACAGGTGACAAGGGATCAAGCTTCCACGAGTGGCAGAAACTAAGAGAGATCAAATGTGGTTTATGCTAATAATGATAGTGAACCTACCAACCCTTCAACGGAATATAACTTCTGGTGTTCCACATGTAACGATCCCCATGGTGAAAATTCATGCATGATCCATCAATATTATGTCCAAAATATAGTCATTGAGAAGGCAAAAAAAGATCATAAAGGGTAAGTAAATATGATTAGGGAAGAATACCACAATCTTATGATACCTTCGGTAGAGAAGGTTGCAGTCTTGAAGAGATTAGGAAAGAAACCTATAGAGGTAGATCCTCAAGAACTCAACCCCTTGAAAGTACCTTTAGATGTACAAAATTAGGTTGAGAAATGGGCTCCCCAAGAAAAGGTACCCTCAAACCTAGATCGGAAAGAAGGGGAGATGCACAAGGAAATCCCCTTGTAGAAAGAGGTTGAAACCCAGGAGTAGGCAAGAGATAAGTTGAGATATCTGTCGTTGACCAAGTGTTAAAAAATAGATGCAACTCAGGGATATATGAATAAGTATGACACCTTTGCAAAAGAAAAGGAGAAAAGCATTGATCCACTACCTTTCAATATAGTGGAAGAAATGAAGAAGACTCCTTCTAAAGCGAGTATGTACGATGCATTGCAATTTCCAAGATAAATCAACTTGTTACAAATATTCCTGAGGTCCATGAAAAACAAAAGTAAGACTCCAACTCAGTTGAATTTGGCTCAGGCCAGTTTGACATCTGCTACAGGAAAAAATAGACCTCCTCCTTTCTATTTGTCTCTCCATATGGAAGGATGGGTGGTTCATAATTGTATGATAGACTCAAGAGCTACGACTACTGTAATACCAAAAGTTGTGTGTGACATCATGGGGATGGAATACACTAGAAGTAGCCCAGGTTTTTGTAGTTAGATGGGACTCCAATCAAAATCATGGGGGTGATAAAAGATATTCCTATAGTTCTACATAGAATGCCTCAACTTACAGTTATACAAGAGGTTGTTGTAGTGGATTTGGAACCTTATTTTGGTATGTGTCTATCCAGAGAATTTACAGCTAAAATAGGAGGATACCTATCCATGGATTACTCACACTTAGAAATCCCATTCAAAGGTAAAAGAGTGAAGATATTCAATGAAAAACCATCTACCTTCCATATCAAAAAGATTGAAGAAGAAGGAAGGTAGGCCACTACAGTAAACATAATGACTGAGGAGATGGAAGATTTGAACTTGATGGAAGAAGCTCTAGATGTGTTACAAGTAGAAGACCAGTTCTCCCTCCAATATTTCAATGCTATGATTGAAACAAGACTTGGAAGTTATTCAATCATGAAACCTGAGAAAAGTATTCCCATCCCTTCGCACGAGGTAGATCCATCTACCAACCAAATGTGGAAACTTTTCTTTGATGGCGCTAGATGTAAGAATGGATCTGGAGTAGGCATAGTCTTAATCTCCCCAATAGGTGAAGAAAAAGTTTTCTCCTATCGATTAACTTGGAGCTATACCAACAATGCAGCCGAATATGAGGCACTTTGTTTGGGCCTTAAGAAAGCTGAGAGGCTGGGGATCAAACAACTGTAGATTTATGGAGATTTAGAACTGATAGTAAACCAAGTCACAGAGAAATGTGTTAGTAAGCAACACTACCTCAAAGCTTACAAAAATAAAGTGTGGGACCTACTCGAAGCTTTTGAAGCTCTAAACATTAAAGCAATCCCTAGGGAAAAAAATACTCATGTTGATTTGTTGGCATCGATAGGTGCAAATTTTTGCCCCATAAGTAATGTCATCCAAAAGTCTAAGATGGTTAGGCTTATATATAGGCCTTCTATGCTAGACAAAGATACATTTTGGCAGGTGTTTGAGAGTGATGACCATATAGTAGACTTCTTGGTCCATGAGATGAACTGTTCAAGTGATAGGGTATTAAAAGATGAAGAAGATGAAGGTATGATCCAACTGAAAAACAATCATATCCCTAAAGTATTGATTACCCTTGAAAGTTTATTTGACAAAAATGATAGACCTACTGGTCACAAGATGAAGGTCAGAAAACATAGATACAAAGAGGTTCAGTTGGAACCAAAAAAAATTATCAAAGTAGGGGTAAACTATACAAAAGAAGAGTTGAATAAAATTTGAGGACTATGCAAAGAATTATCTGATATCATAGCTTGGACTTATGGTGATCTTAAAGTATACTCGAAAGAAACCATACAACATACCATTGATCTCGAAGAGGGTGCAAAACCCTTCAGGCAAAAACAGAGGCTAGTGAACCCAAAAATTGAAGCTCTGATGAAACAAGAACTACTGAAGCTACTCGAGGCTAAAATTGTCTACCCTATCAAACATTCTACTTGGGTGGCTAACCTGGTTTCGATCAGAAAGAAGAATGGAGACATCAGGCTATGTGTGGACTTTACAAAATCTAAATAAAGCTTCATTGAAAGATCACTATCCACTCCCACAAATCGACCAGACTCTGCATACTATGGTAGGGGTAGAAAGATTCTCATTATTGGATGGGTTTTCTAGTTACAACTAGGTATGGGTCAAGGATGAAGACCAATACAAGACCACATTCACCACCAAATGGGGAACATTTTCTTACCAAAGGATGCCCTTTGGATTATCCAATGCTGGAGCAACTTTTCAAAGAGCAATGGATGTGGCTTTTGGGGAGCTTGTCAATAAGATCATAGTGATTTACTTGGATGATATGATAGTGTTCTCTCACCATAAAGAAGATCATGTTGAACACCTTAGGAGAGTTTTTGAGAAATGTAGAGAGTTTGGTATCTCTTTAAATCCCAAAAATTCCATATTCATAGTTGAAGAAGGAATCTTTCTAGGTCATGTCATTTCCAAAGCCGGATTGGCTATAGACCCTAACAGAGTGAAAGCACTGTTAGAACTCCCCTTACCTCCAAAAAAAAGGGGCTGCAATCTTTCTTCGAGCAGATCAACTTTGTACGCAAGTTCATAGTAAATTTTGTGCAAATTTTCAAGCCCATGACCGAGCTATTAAAGAAATATGTTGAGTTCAAATGGATAGACTTGCGAAAGAAATCTTTCAAAAGTATAAAGGAACATATAGCCCAAGCACCTATCCTAGTTAACCCAGATTACTCTAGAGGTTTCATTCTATATGCAGTAGGTGAACAAGAGAGTTACGCTACAATCCTTACTCAGAAAGGGATAGATAATGAAGAAAGGCCCATCACCTTCCTAAGTCAAACCATGCAAGAACATGAAGAAAAATACAACTTCATAGAAAAACAAGTGTATGCAATCATGAAATCATTGAAAAATGCTTAGGCATTTCCTTTCATAGAGAAGGACCATTGTGTATGTAGTTCACCATGATGTCAGGAACTTCATTATACAAGGAGAGATTGGTGAGAAAAGAGCTGGTTGGGTATCAAAGATACAAGAATATGATGTTGAAATTCACCTAACCAAGCTGGTGAGAGGTAGAGCCTTATGTCAAGAACTGGCCAAGCAAGCCTCAATAGAGTATATAGCCTACCAAGTGCAAGAAACAATCCCAAGGGATGATCAACCCTTAGAAAGCATTGATTGGGCTGATGAATTGATCAGATATTTTTAGAATAGAAAATTCCCAATAGGTTTAAATGCTTCACAGAGAAGAAGATACATGATCCAAGCCTTAAAATATACCTTACTACCTGAGGGACTGTACAAAAAAATTTGGATGGTGTATTACTTCGATGCATAAAAGATGATCAAAAGTAGAGGGTTTTGGAAGAGTTTCATGGAGGTCTATCAGGTGGACATTACTCAAGAAGAAATACTACTTTGAAAATAATTAGAACAGGTTGCTATTGGCCATCTATTTTCTCAGATGCATTCAAAGTAACTAGAAATTGTGAAGAATGCCAGAGATATGTTGGGAGGAACAAAAATACTTCTATACCTTTAAAACCTATTCAGGTGGAAGAGCCTTTCCAATAGTGGGGTTTGGATTTCATTGGGGTAATTGAACCTAACTCATCTATTGGGTATAAATATTCTACCATACTGCACTTTACTTCACTAAGTGGGCTGAAGTAGTACCTACTAAGAAAGCTGATCAAGAAGTTGTGATAGAATTCATTGAGAGTTTAATAACAAGATTCGATATCCCTGATGCATTGGTCACATAAAATGGCTCATCCTTCATAGGTGCTAAGATGATTTATTTCACCAAAAAATATGGGATCTATTTGAAGACTTCTTTGAATTACTACCCCCAAGGAAATGGCTTAGTAGAATCAATGAATAAGAACCTACTCAGGATTCTAAAGTGAACTCTAAGAGACAACAAGAGGAGCTGGCATTCATTGATAAATCAGGTATTATGGGTTGATAGGATCATAATAAATAAATCCATCAACACATCACCTTACTCATTGGTCTATGGTAAAGAAGTTGTCCTCCCTATACACATAGAGATACCTGCCCTGAAGTTGCTAAATCAAACTGGTGTTGAAGAAGCAGAACCAATGGAAAACAGGTTGATACAACTCTTACAACTAGAAGAGCAGAAAGAGCAAGCTTATAATCATCATCAAAAACATACAGGAGAAACAAAGAAATGGTTTGAAAAAAGGGCTACTCTCAAGAATTTCAAAGTGGGAGACCTGGTTCTAAGGTGGAATGAGAAAAAAATGAAACCCAAAAATCATCAAAAATTTGATGCTTTCTAGGAAGGACCTTTCGAGATAATCATAGAAAAGCAATAAAACTCCTTCTAGCTGAAAGATGAATAGGGCCAAACACAACCTATCCCTATCAATGGCTTCCACCTAAAGCTATATTTCAAGTAAGCCATAGAATTTCCCACCCCCTTGTATTATATGTATATATAATATTTTTTCTAATTCACATCTTGAAAAGAAAATGGCCATAATTTCATGATATTTCAGCACTCTCAGGCCACTTCAAGCAAAATGGTCATGATTTCGTGACACTTTGGCCCTCTTAGACCATTTCACGAAAAATGGTCATAATTTCATGACACTTTAGTACTCAGAGGCCACTTCAAGTAAAATGGTCATGATTTCATGACACTTTGGCACTTTGAGGCCACTTCAAGCAAAATGGTCATAATTTCAAGAAACTTTGGCACTCAAAGGCCACTTCAAGTAAAAATGTCATGATTTCATGACATTATGGCACTCTCAAGCCACTTCAAGTAAAATGGTCATGATTTCATGACACTTTAGCACTCTTAGACCACTTCAAGTAAAATGGTCATGATTTCACGATATTTCCTGATCAAAGTCAAATAGTGATACTTTTTGCTTTGGTGGGAAAATTATTTTTTAAAATTTTAAACATGCTCCATTCAAAGTACCATCGTGTAAAGTTATTGGTCTGACAAAAGGTGACATGAAGTTATTGGCCTAAAAAAGGGATGATGCATAATTGTTGGCTAGTAAAGGGTGGCACATAGAACAAGACCCAAACAATATTCAAAATTATTCATAAAATGTGCACCACCCATCGCAATTACTACATGGTGCCCTAACTCATGCATGCACTCTTTATTTACATCGTGGGAGCCCCTTTTCTTACACCCTTGCTATTTCGAAGATTTTCTCTACAAAACTATTCTCCAATTTAACTCAAAACTTCAACTTCATACAAACGCATCCAGGGAATTCTCACGATAAAACCTCAACAAGCAACCATGGCAGGATCTTCTTCAACCACTATGAAAACTCAAAAGGAAAAGAACATCAAATTTATAGACCAAGATGCCAATATAATGAACACCATCATCACCTAGAAGAAAATTTAAAAGGATGTGGAAGCCAGAGTGGCTAAAAAGGTGACTCCCTCATGCTCGAGCACTTTTTCTTTCCATGCTTTGCTTTCTTGGTATGTCTGCACCCCCGTCCACCCCTATCCTAAGCTAATTAGAGCCATGGCAAAATTTTATGATGCAAAGTAGAGAATAGTTAGGAATTACAAGGGGAGGTTATTTTTACCCTAGATCCCGATGTAATCAGGTGTGCCTTCAGCACCAACAAAAATCCTACCATGAAACCCATACCATTTGACCCAGTTGGGTAGGCTAAGTACTATACCCCCACCCATAATATTAAGTTGTTTCTACAATCATAATTATTGGAACCTCCTACTGAAGGAACCCTATCAGGAACACCTATTCTCCTATAAAAATTCAAGAACAAAGAGTTGTTCTCAATTTTAGCTATGGTAGGATGGTTAGAATCAGATGTGGAAGTGCATGGGTGGTAGATAGCAGTAGCTCAATGCCTCTTGAATCCTAAATTTTATGGTATATTTTTCATATATGAGAACACTACCAATATTTTTTGATTAGCCATATTCATATTCCAGAAGATACACAAAGGCTTATCCAAGATGCAGAAAGGCTCTCAAGTATCCTTCCGGTACTCGTCATATCTAGTGTGGATATTTTTATTCTTTTGGTCCAAAGAAATTCCTTTCATATCCATAGTTAGCACAGATGAAAAGGGACAAAGGCTATCGATGTATGAATGGATGATCATGCTCTCAAAATCAGAGTCATACTACCATTTCAATAGGGAATTTTTGGGCCCTACCTTGAAAATTATGTATGGTGAAGTATATAGAATACCCTAGAAGGTGTGGGATTTTTTACAACACCCTCATGTAGAAGAAGGTGGTTGGTTCATTTTGATGCAAGGGGTGGTTATCAGACTATATGGTTTCATAGGGAAACCTTTCTTACTCCCACACTACATCACTGATAGATTTTTTGCCTTGGAGTATGTGAGGCAGATAAAATACATCAATTGTAAGTTTGGAACAGGAATTGGTAAAACTGGTACATGCCTTATGCCTTTCCAATTTAAAGGAATAGTTTTATCTAAGAAAGGGCATCATGAGCAAATCACTTGAGCCTTGAAGAACCTAAAGTTAGTAGAACTACCATAGAGGTGGAAATATGATCCCCTCGATAGGTTTGTAGAAAGGTAAGCTTCCTTAAATAAAACTCCCTTCAAATAATTTCATCAGTCTGATAGAGAAATTGATAAACAGGGTAGGAATAATGAAGAAAGTGAAGTACTAGAATGGCATGTGGAGCAGATGCAATCGTTGCCCCCATGGCATGACTTCTACAAACATGTGATAGATTATAATCCCAAAGCTAATCCAAAACATGTGTTGAAAGAAAAGGATATTAAGATAATGTCGAAGAAGGGACCAGAGTGGATACCAACAAAAATCCTGGCCTGGTGGATGATGAGGGTGCAAATTAATATGAGCACCTCTAAGTGGGGAATAAAATCTGATCATGAGTTTTCTACCCGATATGACTAGTTCCAAGCTACGTGGTCGAAAAATCTTGTAGACAAGGTTCCACCGGGCATCAATGCCCCCTAAAAGGAGAACCCACCTACCGCTAGAATGAAACCAAGCCAAGATAAGGGAAAGGGATTGCCATAGAGCAACAAAAGGTCCCTAAGAAAGTAAATCCTAAATTCATTCCCCCTTCTACATTTGACATAGAGTCTGATGATGATCGACCTCTCATCTTCAGGAAAAGAAAATCAAAGTCAATGGTAGTAGGGAAGCAGAAGAAAAGTAGGTAGGAAGAAACAAATGTAAATTCTAAAATAGGGGATGTAGAAGAAAATGTAGAGGAAAATGTAGAACAACCTCCTGAACATCATGATGTTAGTGCTTTGAAAATAAACAAACCAACTAAAGAATCAATTCCTACTAAGGAATCAGTTCCTGCTGAGAAGTCAATTCCTACTGAAGGATTAATTCCTACCAAAGAGCCGCCTAGTGTTGGAGACACAAATCCACAAAAGTTATCAGAAATACCAGGTATGATTTCCATCCCTTCTACTTCATCCTCTTCTCAATCCCAAAGAGAATCCCCTTCCCATTCTACTCCTAAATATGATGTTTCCTCTCCTTCCAATCAACAACCTCCACCATCGAAATCATCGCCTGCATCTCAAACCCAATCCGATCCAAAAGCATCCTCAACTACCCCCATAATTCCCCTCATAGGACCATTAAATGTGGATGCCACCTTGGTCAACATTCCTTTTCCCCATGCTACCCATTTCTCTAGCTTTCAATCCATCCCTGCTTCCTCTTCTGAAAGTCACCCCACCATATCTAAGCTCAAGAAGATGAAGAAAGCCAACCAAAACACCTCATACTGGTGGAAATATCGCTGCACTAAAGCCTCCAAGAATATAGCCCATACCCAAGAGGTAGTAGCTCTGGATCCCCTCAGTATGCAATGCTCGACAATGAAGATGACACCATTGGTACAGAAACCTAAAGGGGAACTGACTCTAGAAGATTACCAAGCTGAGATAGTCATTGAAGACATCACTCAACTACCTATGCAAGATGAATGGGGAAAGGCCCAGGCCCACTTGGGGACCATATACTTGAATGCAGAGTATTACAAAGAGAAATACCTCAGAGCTGAAGAGGTAAGGAAATATTTGGAGGTAGCCCTTACAGAACAAAATACTATTGAAAAGGCTCTAAAGAATGAAGCTAAGAAGTGGGAAGAAAGGTTCAATGAAGCAACCAAGTATAAAGAAGAAGCAAAAAGGTTGCTGAACAAATTCAAGTTTTGAGTAAACAAGTGGAAGATCTCCAGAGATAAATCCAAGAAGGCACATGGGAAAAACTAGTGGTTTGTCCAAAGAAAAGGCTAGAGCAGTCAGAAAGGAAATGATCAATGATATACAAAAAATAGGCTTGAAAGCGAGGCCTACATTACTATACCTGGCCAAGATCAAGGAAACACTGAGTCGGGTGGAAGATGAGTTCACTGCATCCATTACCTTCTTGCAAGCAAGACTATCTGCAGCAACGAAGATACAAGTTCTGGCTGAAAGCGCGTAGGAAAGGGTTAGAAATAGAGCCCAAGATGAAGCATGGTCCCAAGCCAAAATAGTTGCTAAGAGTTTCTTCAGAAGGTACAAGCTTGTGATAGAAAGTGCCAAAATAATTCAAGAACTCAAAGCATAAGCTAAGGAGATTTTGAAACATTTAAGTATAGCAGAGAATTGTGGCCTGCCAAGCTTTTGGGTTGAAGATTCAAATATCTTAGAAGAAGATGGGCTTAAAGCTTCCTGGAAAACATTTATGGAATATGAATATGAGATAGATAGCTAGGAGGAGCCTATTCAAGAGGATAAAATATTCAGAATGGCTCAATATCTTACCCAGATCAACTCTTGCATGCATGAGCTATTTTTGAGGTCGAAGGTTTTATCTTATGATAAGGTCAAAGAATTAGAATATTTATATCAGACATTCATGGAGATCTCTAATCCGGATGAAGAGACTTGGAAATAGGCCTGCACTACTTACAACGAGGTCATCCAAAAGCTAGAAAAATAAAAGAAGGCTAAAAAAACCTCAACAAGTAGTCAGGAAGAAATAGAAGCGGGGAAATTAGCTAAAGAAGACACCTCGAATGAATAGTTGCATTGAAGAGGAAACAAAATTTTGCTCTATATCCCTCCCCCTTATTTCTTTTTGTTCTTTTTACTCCGATTCCCAATGGATGAAGGCTTTGGATTCTAACATTCTACCAGTAGAATTCCCTAGGAGGCACCAATAATGTAGGTCAAAATGACTACACCAAGGGGAGTGAGGAGACTTCTCAAAATTTTGCTAAGTATAGAAAATAGTCATGATTTCGCGATCGGCCTAGTTTTCTGGGCCAAGACCTAGAAAAGATGAGAAGGCAAAAAATAGTCACAATTTCATGATCGGCCCAATTTTTCGTGGGTCGAGAGCCAAAAAATATGAGAAGGCAGAAAATAGTCATGATTTCATGATCAACCTAGTTTTCACGGGCCGAGAGCCAGAAAAGATGAGAAGGCAAAAAATAGTCATGATTTCATGACCGGCCCAGTTTTCGTGGGCCAAGAGCCAAAAAATATGAGAAGGCAGAAAATAGTCATGATTTCACGATCGGCCTAGTTTTCGTGGGCTAAGAGCCAAAAAGAGGCAAGAAGGCAAGAAATAGTCACGATTTCATGATCGATCCAATTTTTCATGGGCCGTTAGCTTAAGATGGAGAAATAGAAGATAGTTGGGCCATGATGTCTTTGAAAAATATTGACGTGAACAGACAATAATAGAATAATCTTAACTATTTGTTGTTGAAGACTCCACTACTCCGTTCCAACTGTCATGTTGTTGTAACAAACTTTAGTTTTTTTGCTATACAAAGATGTATATATATAGGATGAGTGACTCTAACAAAGGGTCAGCTCTTGGACATTTACAAGACAATGTATACAGACTTTTGAAAGCAATAAAATACTCTTCATTTTGGCTTCTGGATCAATGGTGTTTAATCATGTATGTATGAATGTTAAATTCTATATAAGCTACATTGAATGTAAATCGCTTTAATTCTATCTCTAGATTTCTGCACTTTAAGTTCCACTAGTTCTGAAATTAATGATTCTAGTAGGTTTATGGTTGTTTTAGTCTGCACCATAGAACTAGTTGTTCTTATTTGATGATTTAAAGAATGCTTATCTGCAAAAATTGTATGCATTTCCTTGTTGTTGTCTAACCTGTACCCCTTTGACGTTTCTAGCAATAGCTATATTTCCATTTCTTTATGCACTTTACTCTTTCCCCTTTTTCTACAACTAAGCAAGGAACCAACCTTCTCTGGAGATTGAGTCGGGTAATCTCTATTTTAAACCCGGTCATTCAATGTTGGCAAAGTCTTGGGTGCAAACGTAACCAAAGGCATATTTTGCACCAAAAACAACCCATATGGGCTTGGGGACTTACAAGTTCTCATGTTGAAAACTTTGTATCTCACCTTCTCTAGATCCATAGTTCTAAAGAGGGCCTAATTTTGTTTAGATATTATAATTTGTGGGATACAATTAAGTGTCTCTTGTTGCACTATAATATTAGGATGGACATAAGTAGAGAAAATATTTTCAAAGCAAAAATTTGCAACTTGTTGCATACCTGGGATAGTGTCCATCACATTACCATGAAGGTCTTTTATGTTGGGTAGTATGTTGGAGTGTCATTGTGGAAGAACTTAGTATTTTGGTCCCCCATAAATAGCCAAGAAGTTCTAGATCTTTGTTTCCAATAGATATCTTATTTTTCTATACTCTCTATTTTTTTTTACCACTTCATATTCCTGTTTTAAATCTTCTATGTTTGTTTTAGTCCAAAAGAGTGTGGCTAGCTCCTCCATCCTTGAAACTTGTAAAACTCTCTAAACTTGAAAGTTTGATTTATTGTTTATTTTACAAATTTTGAGTTGAGCTTTAACATTTTTTAGTTGATTAAAGACTCTAAATAATATTGTCCCATGGACAGGGTGCCCATACTTCAATCCTAATCTCCTCCTTTTCCAACTAGAAATTCTTAAACAAAAATGGTTTAGAGAAATATTTTTGGTCCATATCCCATTCCAAGAGAATTAGAAAGTGGTTTGATTCTATAAAATTGAGAATTTCCAACCTGAGTGACCATATTAAAAAGACCTCTTTGTACACTAAGAGTATATCCAACTTTACCTTCTTGTTTGCCAACCTTGCTTGTTTGTTTGTCAAGTATGAGAAGGCCCTACACACTAGACATCAATCAAATTGAGTTGATTTAATATAGAAACCATAAATCTATCCCCCTAATCTAAAGATATGATGTCATTTTCTTGATCCCTAGATAAAATATTAGAATTGAAGTCACTAGTCACTATCCAATTCACCTTTTACTTTCCTATCTTACTTTCTTGTTAAATTGCTTTTTGGAGGTATTGCTCCCCAAAAAGTTTTGATCCATAGAAATTTGAAATCAACAAAAGTTTTCTTTAACTCTTACTCTTAAAGAGAAACGTAATAATCTACCTTCTTGCAATGTGATCAATTGTTGCACTATACCCCTTGAAACACCCTAGGATGCTACAACTATATGCTATGTCTGTCTCCATATTTTCTTGGCTATTCTATCCATCACTTGTATTGAAGATTTTTTCTCTTGAAGAATAAAATCTGAATGATGAATTTCAATTAACTTGTGAACAACAATTTGATGAGACCTATTATTTAAACCTCTAATATTAGATGATTTTACAATCATTGGAAATCTACAATCCATTAAGTATCAATTTGCTTTACTCTTCCCTGGTTTACTAGCTGGACACCCTTCATTGTCAATTGCTTCTAGTTTGATTTTTGTCCCACACTCTTGGCTTGAGAGTTTTTTAATCATTTATTTGCTTGCTAAATTCTAAGAGTAGGTTTCCCTCTATCTTTATATCTATATTTAATTGATATATATTTATCCACCAAGACCATAGTAGGGTTGAGATTCTCTAAATATATTATGACAATATGGTTTAGGATGGATTAGATATTGGTTTCCAACACTGGTTAAATTATCACATCTATTGGACTACTGCTTTTTTAGGAGGCAAACCCCTTATGGTTCCCCCATTATAGTTATCTTATTCTCCATGTCCATTAGGTTATTAATAATTTCATACATGTTTAGGTTTCTTTCTTTTATTTGGTTTGATCATGCCACCTTCATCTTTTACATTTTCTTTCTCTTAGGTGCTTCAAAACCCTCTTCTAGTGTATCTAGGCTTGAGGTTGTGGGATGAGCTTATACCTTCTTCTCAAGCATCTTATCATCATTTACATTAGTCTTCATTGGGATGGGATCCTTTTGGATATTCTTAGGGCACAACTAGGCACGATGTCCATACTTATGATAAATTTTACATCAAAATGGGATCTCTTTATAGTCTATTTGTTGGACCCAGGTTAAATACGCCATATCCATTTTTATTTCAATTGGTAGCGGGTGATTAAGATCCATATCAATATAGATTCAAGCATAAATGGTTCAAGCGCCCATAATTGTATCTCTGGCTACTTCCAGATAGCATCCCAAGAAATTATCCAATCTTTCAAAAATTAGTTTACACCAATATTTCATTGGTAGAGCATATAATCAAACCCAAAAAACCACTACAATGGGTTCCATTCTTGGATCAAAGCCTAGCTTCCAGGATTGCATAAAAAGAATTACTTTTCCATAGCTTCTCTTTATTGATTCAAAATATTTTTCACTATCTACTCATGAAGAGAAACTCACTATATAATATCCAATACTAATGAGGAATATTGAAATATCCCCTAAAGGTTCCCAATTATTTCGAATCCATGAGGTCATAAACCCTAGAGTTGGTCTCATGCAAATTTAATTTACATATTAGATCATGGTTACTCATGTACAAAATATTTTTAGCCACAAAACTTTGTTCAATAATAAGTTTGGGATAGTGGGCAACTTAGGGAAGACAACCATTAACTTTGGACTTGAAGCCTTTATCCATTGGCTTCTTGGTTGTAGTAGAGAATATAGATTTTAAGACATCACTACTCAAAGATTCATCCTCAGCTTCTTGTATCTCCCTCACTATTTTTGAAAAGGACCACTTGGAAGAAGGGGGCATAGGAAGGGCCCTCATAAACAACCATAGATGGGAAGAAAGTATTTTTAAACTGTGATTATTATGTGACAAGTTACAAAAAATAGAAAGAACCTGTAGTTTTTTATAGTGCCAAACCTAAGCCTTAGAATCCACATCCATTCCATCTTACTAAGGATTTTACATGCAATGTGCAAGCCTTAGAAAAGCTTTGTTCTCCCTATAAAATCATTTTTTGATAATATTTTATACACTTATAGTTATTTAAATTGTTATGGAAAACATGTTAGTTAGGATTTACAAAATGATTAATACTATTATTTATGAAAAGCACTTAAAAGGAACAAATTGATGTTGATTTCAAGCCAAGTTTTTCACTCATGCAGGATACTTATATGTGATATATTTCTACAGTGCTTATGAGTTAATTTGAGAGTAAGTTTAATGTTATAATAATAATTATTATATAATATAAATAATATTGATTAAATTTTATATAAGTAAAATATATATAGGTAATTCTAATTTTAAAAATCACATATATTGTTATTAAATTGAAGGAATTGTCTACAAAACTATTTGACATTACAAACAAAAATTATTTGACGGATAAGGGTACTACCAAATTCTAAGCTTGGTTGATAGTACTATTAGAAATTAATCCAGATTTCACCTACCTCTAATATATCTTATTTTCCATGGATATTATAATCCATCACTAAATTTTAGAATGATTGTATTTACTCCTAGAAGCTGAAGTTATTTGGTGATTAGAGTGCCACCTATCCATTAATTAATGCATTAGGTGAATTTTTACCTCCTTTCTAAGTTATATATATAAGTTCTAAGTATTATTCATTGATGATGAAGAAGAGAGAAGCTAAAGCATGAAGAGAGAAGAAGCGAGATGGAGAAAAGCAAGAGGAATTGAAGCAGAAAGTGCAAGAAGTAGAAGAAGGTAATTGCAAAGCCTTTGATTAATCTCCTACATGAAGCAGTATAACATTAGCACAACCCTTTATAAAGGCATACAAAGCTTATGGAGAAAGAAGCTTCTAGTGTAAAAGCTTTCACTTATTGGAAAGTTATCACAACAACGTGATTGAAATATATATAATATAAGATATAAATTTGTATAGTTGCACCTTTGTCTATTTTTGTTGTGAGAATTTTTGCTTAAGTGTTTGATTTTTAGGATCATACAATCTTAAATCGAATAAATCCAAAAATAATTGATTTTAGGGTTTCACACTTGTTTGGATTTGTGCATGTGCATAAAGTTGAAGTAAAACTGTGACTAACGTCATCCACACTTGTGAAAAGTTTGGATGTGTGCAATTGCACAAAACTAGAGCTCAAATCCTACCTCCTCATCTTGACATCATGCAAGCCTAGATTTGTGGAGCCTCCACTTTGTGCAACCTAACTTCATGTAGGCCTGGTTTGTGTAAGCCCGAATTTGTGCAAGCATGCACAAAATTAGAAGAAAAATCTCTTAGGACCCTAGTTACATTTTGCTTTAAAATTGGTATAAGAGCTTGAGTCATCAATAGGTTTTTTAGAGCTATAGTAGGAATGGCTTCCAGAAATAAATCCTTTGCAAATGTAGATCCCATGATTTAATGGAAAATATTATGATTACTGGAGCATCCAGATGAAGATTTTATTTGGGTCTCAAGAGCTTTGGGATCTTGTGGAGAATGGTTATCCAAAACCCATAGATGTAGCAACATTGAGTGCTCTTTCTCAAGCTGAGAAATATTTGTTGAAGGAAAACTAAAAGAATGATTAGAAAGCCCTATTCAAAATTATGTAGGTAGTTGAGGAGACCATATTTCCTAGAATTACCACAAAAACCAAGTAAAAGTAAGCATGGTAAATTCTAGCCATATCCTTCAAAGGCATCAACAAAGTAAAGTTGGTAAGGTTGCAGATGTTGAAAAGGAAGTTAAAAAAACTACAAATAAGTGAATCAGAGTCCATGAGTGAATTCTTTACCTGCATAATGGGTATCATCAACCATATGAGGATGAATAGAAAAAATGATAAGAACCAAAAAATTGTGGAGAAGATACTGAGAAGCCTACTAGCAAAGTTTGATTTAGTTGTCATAGCTATTGAAGAGTCAATAGATTTAACAACCCTTATAGTGGATGAGTTGATGGGTTATCTAAAAATACATGAGTGGAGGTTGAACCGGACATCATAGTCCTCATTGGAGTAGGCACTCAAGATATAAATCTCATTCAAAGATAACAGTAGAAGGGGGAAATCCCAAAAAGAAACCTCAAGTTCTCAAGGAGGAAGAGGACATGACAACAAAGGCAAAGGTGGCAAAGGCCATGAGAGAGGAGGAAGAACAAACTACTCCAACAAAGGAGAAGCCAACTGCAATTTACATCAAGCAAGAGGAAGAGGCAATGACAAAAATCAACAAGGAGGATCAAATCAAAGGTATGATAAATCTAAAATCCAATGTTATTACTGCAAGAAATTTGGCCATTACAGTTATGAGTGTAGAAATAATATGGCTAAGGAAAATAAGCAACAAGCCCACTATACCAATGAGAATGAGAATGAGAATGTTTAGAAAATAAATATGCATGTGGGTCTATGATGTTAACTTGTAGTGTTGATGAAGAGAGCCAAAAGAATATATGGTATTTAGATAGTGGTTGCAATAACCACATGTCTAGGAATAGAGAAATGTTCTCATAGCTAGATGAGACCATCAAGTCTAAAGTGAAGATGGGAAACAATATCAAGGTACCTGTCATGGGCAAAGGGAGGATTATAACTTACACAAAGCAAGGAGAAAGAAAACACATCTCTGATTTATATTTTATGCCTATACTGAAACATAATTTGTTGTGTCGGGAAGCTTGTGCAAAAGAGGTACATCATGTATTTTGAAAATGGAGCTTGCATTATTAGAGATAGAGAAAATAGGCTCATAGAAAATGTAGCCATGACAAAGAACAAGATGTTTCCTTTAAAAATTTAGAGTGAAATGTTACTTTCATTTAGTGTAGTTGTAAAGAATGCTACATGGTTGTGGCATCTTAGATTTAGTCACTTGAATTTAGTGGCCTAAATTTTCTACACAAAATGTAGATGGTGAGAGAATTACCTCTTATAGAGAAACTCAATCAAGAATGTGAAGGTTGTCTAGTAGGAAAATAACATAGGGATGCATTCTCTATAGAAAAATAATGGAGAGCTTCACAACCATTAGGGTTAGTGCATTCAGACATATGTGGACCTATGCAAACCGACTCATCTACCAACAATAGATACTTCTTGAATTTTATAGATGATTTCAGTAAAAAGACATGGGTATACCCCATCAAACAAAAGTCAAAATTATTTTGTAAATTTAGGGAGTTCAAAGAATTGGTTGAGAATAAGAGTGACTATTATATGAAGACTCTAAGAATATATGGAGGAGGTGAATACATCTCGAATTAATTCCATAATTTTTGCAAAGCAAATAGAATCAGTAGGTAGTTCATATCCAGATACACACCATAATAGAATGATGTAGTAGAGAGGAAAACCAAGACCATAATGATGATGGCAAGAAGCATGCTAAAGGTAAAAGCATTGACAAATGAGTTTTGGGAAGAGATTGTAGCATGTGCAAGCTATCTGCTAAATATGTATCCCATAAAAAATGTGAAGGACATGATCCTACAAGAAGCATGGAGCAACAAAAAGCGAAGTGTTTCTCATTTAAGATTTTTTGAATGTATAGCATATGCACACATTCTAGATGAGAGGAGAAGAAAGTTGGATGACAACACAAAACCATTGGGTATAGTGAAGATTCAAGGACATATAGATTGTATAAATCTATCACAAAGAATCTAATTTTAAGTAGAGATGTGAAGTTCATAAAAGAATCTTGGAATTAGAATTCCAAGTCTAGTCAACAGGGGATAACAAGTATTGAGTCAATAGACTTGAATAGAGATAACACCAATTAGCCCTCATCCTTAAGCAATATTACAAATGTAGATAGTAGTCCTACTTTATTATCAAGCTCACCATATCTTGCAAGAATGATCTCCAACATGATAACACCAGCAAAGACAAGGAGTTTGCAAGAAATATATGAGATAACTAGAGATTAATTAGAAGATGAAAACATTCTGATTTTGCTTTATTTTTTGAGTGTGATCCTATTTCATTTGAAGAAGTAATTAAAGATAGAAAATGGGTGAAATTTATGGATGATGATATAGAAGCCATAAAGGAAAATTATACTTGGGAGATAATGGCTTTTCTAGCAGGCAAGAAAACCATTGGTGTATAATGGGTATTTAAAACTAAGTTTAATGCCCAAAATTATGTCAAAAGGTATAAAGCAATGCTAGTTGCAAAAGGGTACAAGTAGAAGTCAAACACTGACTATCATGAAGTATATGCACTAGTATCAAAGCTTGACACAATGAGGATGATCCTAACATTGGCAACCCAAAATGAGTGGAAAATGTATGAGATGGATACCAAGTCAGCCTTCCTAAATGGAGTGTTGGAAGAAGAGGTCTATATAGACCAGCTACGTGGCTATGAGCTATAAAGGTAAGAAGGAAATGTGCTTAAATTGAAGAAATCCATGTATGGGTTAAATCAAGCACCCAAGGCTTCGTATAACCAAATTGATGCATACTTTCAAAAAAATAGATTCATCAAGTGCCCATATGAGCACACTCTCTACATAAAGACTAATGAAAAAGGAGATATGATAATAGTCTGCTTGTATGTAGATGATCTGGTTTATACTGGAAACAACAATATTCTATTTGATCTATTTAGAAATGTCATGAAGCATGAGTTTGATATATTGGATTTGGGCATGATGAAATATTTTCTTGGGATTGAATTTACCCAATCTACAAATGGTATCTTCGTTTCTCAAGGTAAATATGCAAGGGATATCTTGAAGAGGTTTAGAATGAAGAACGATAAACTAGCGATCACTCCAGTTGCAATAGGTCTAAAATTGAGCAAGAATGATTACAACAATAATGTTGATCCAACATTCTATAAAATATTACTTGAAAGCCTCATGTATTTGAAAAATACTAGACCTAACCTAATGTTTATAGTGAATTTAATTAGTAGATTCATAGAGACACCAAATAACACTTACTTGCAGGTAGGTAAAAGGGTACTGCAATATGTCAATTGGACCACAAACCATGGGATATTCTATGCAAAAGTAGATCAACTTGAACATGTTGGCTACATAGATAAAAATTGGGATGGCAATATTGATTATAGGAAGAAAACTTTCGAATATGCATTCCATATTGGTTTAGGTGTAGTTTCATGGTTATCCAAGAAGAAACCCATTGTTGCACTCTATATTGTTGAGGTAGAGTATGTTACTACCACTTTAGCTACATGTCAAGTAGTTTGGATGAGAAGAATATTAGGCAAGTTGAATCATCAACAAGAAGGAGAAACTACAATATTTTATGACAAATCAACCATAACACTATCCAAGGATCCAATGTTTCATGGAAAAAGAAAGCATATTGACATCCGCTATCATTTCATCAGAGAGTTGTTGAAAAATAATGAGATTGAGTTGTTTTGTAGGTCCAAAGAGCAGGTTGCAAGTATCTTCACAAAACCTTTTAAGGAGGAGGATTTTAAAATGTTGAAGGAAATGCTAGGTGTTAAAGATTTTGTGAAATCTAGCTTAAGGGAGGATGTTGGAAATTATTCCAGATTTTACCTACCTCTAACAAATATTTGATAGATCTTATTTTTTAAAGATAGTAAAATCCATCACCACATTTGGAGTGCTTGTATTTAATCCTAGTAGTTGTAGTTGTTTGGTGATTAAAGTGCCATTTGTCCATTCATTAATGTGTTAGGTGAGCTTTTGCCTCCTTACTTAGCCATATATATGAGTGCTAGACATGATTTGTTGATGATGAAGAAGAGAGCAGTTGAAGCACGAAGAGAGAAGCAGAGAGACAGATGCAAGTAAGAGGAGTCAAAGCAATATGCGTAAGAAGTAGAAGAAGGCAATTGTAGAGCCTTTGAGTAATCTCCTACGTAGAGTAGTGCAACATTAGCACAACCCTTTACAAAGGTAAAAAAAATTTGGTGAAAGAAGCTTCTGGTGTGAAAGCTTTTGCTTATTATAAAGTTGTTGCAACATGTTTGAAATATATATAATATTGTTGATTTTTATAAGAAACCGATTAACAAAATTGGGCATAAAAACAAAGTATAAAAATATAGAGTACTATAATTATTGCTACAATTTTAACATTACATTACATTGTACCCATTACATTGTCCTTGAACATAGGAGGACCCATTCACTCTTGCAAGAAGAGAGGTATGTATTTATAGACCCAGTATGATAGTTACAAGACTCTTCTAGATGGTCAGTAGTGCTAGAACAATCTGGAAAGTCCTCAATATAGAAATATTGCTATACTGGAATATTCTGGAATGTTAAGCTAGAATGTTCAATGCCAGAACATTTTGGAAGATCAACACCATCTTCCATCGACCAAATTGAATTTTTCTTCAACACTACCCATAAATTCATTTTGTTTAATCCCTCTAGAAAACACAATAAAGGAAATATGGTTCCCACTTGCCTCTTGAAGACATGGTTGATTATGTACCCATTTACAACAAGACTTATAAATTGTAGCCATTGCTATGGTCTCTGTCAACTACTCAACCAAACATACACATGATACTTTATAGTCATTATCAATCAATATAATGCAATGTTGCTTTTACATCTTATCTTGCTCTTTTGAAAACAAGCCATCCTCCTATAAAATACACTCAATATTTGTTTCATTTTGCTCCATTTTATCACATCTAGCCATCCACAATCAACATATACTTTGTTGGTTATTTTATTTTTGTGCTGACAATAATTCTTAGAGTGATTATTTGCACCACAAATTTCACATAGATGCAAATTCCAACACCAAGTAACCTCATGTCCTGATCGACCACAATGAATGCAATGATTTATTCTGAAGGGTTCATCCACCTCATAGGTTTCTCCTTTCACAAACTTAGTTTCACCACTTTCGGTTTGATCGACATAACCAAGGCCTTCATGCTTTGGCCTTATGGTTGGCGCTATGGGCTTTCTTATGCCTTGACTATTCCTTCCCAAAACTTTACCATCATCTTCCATTCTTTTCATTATTTTGGACCCAATACCTCTGGTGTGCTTTTCAAAGCACCCAATCTCTTCATCTGCTAACTTTAGGTCAAAATACTGCTGCTCCAATTCCTTCTTTGCCATTTCAGCATCATTAAGCTTTTTCAAAGTATCTGGGTTGTGGTGTTCTACCAGGGTTTTTTGGTATGCCTCAATTGCTAGCTCAAAATATTTAGAGCACTTAGCCATATTAACATATGCAGTTCCTTTTCTAGTCAATGCCCGAGCAACCATTTTATAATATGCTCGAAGTTATCTTCCTCTTTCAATAGATTTATCACAATCGTTGACACATTCATCATATTTTCCCATTTCCAAGTAAACAACTACTCTGTTTGTGAGGTAAGAAATATCCTCATCATCTAGCTCCATTGCTCTTGTATAATGCTCAATGGCAGTCTAAAAATCTTTCTTCTTGTAATCTGCATTTTCAGCTTCTTTTTCCTTTTGTGCTTCAGCCTTACGGGCTTGTTTCTATTTTTCTTCATTAGGAATTAAGTCACTTGTGTCACAATTTTTTTTTACCACCATAGGCTTGCCTTTCAACCTTTTACACTCTTCTTTAAGCACATCAGGAGTGATTAATACCTTATATAAGGTCTTTACAACATCAACATGAAATGTAACTCCATTTTTGAAGTGATCTTCACAAGCTTTGGGAACTTTTTGTAAGTTGCACTTAAGTGATAATAAATCTCCATTTTTACTACCTGCTGGAAAATAAAGAATTTTATCTAGCATCACTTTCTTTTGATATTCAATTTGTTTATTGTTTTGTTTCCTCCTTACCTTTCCCATGATGGAAATACTTATTTTTATGACCTTTAAAATTTGACTTCTTCAATGCAATAACAAGGGTGTCGGGTATCACCTATCATGCACCCAAATACAATATTTATATAAAACAGTTATTTATTTTTTAATCACTCACAACCTAAATTTAACTAACTATAATATCTCTAATAAATCTTCTACATCTCACTAAAATATAATTTTTTTTTTTTGTCTGTCATTAATCTTATTATTTCTCACCAGCACACAATGTGTACAGAGTCCTTTGCCTCACACATCAAATCAAATCATCGAATGTGTACAAAGTCCTTTGCCTCACACATCAAATAAAATCATCGAAATGGTACCTCCCTCTCGCTTTACACGAATCCAACCCTTTGCCAAAAATAAATATTAGCCAAGCCTCTCCACACACGCAGTTCACTAGAAGACCTGCAGAAAAAAAATGTTTGAGCTTATAAAGCCTTCCAAGGATTACACCTACAAAGTATATAGAGATGCATCAATGGGATTCGCAACGACAATGAAATATACAAAATAGACTGTTCTTTGAGACCGACACAAAGCCAATATCTTTTATTATTCCCTGTCGCTTCCGAACTTAGGGATAAATGTCTTTCAAGATTTCAACGGGCTCAACGAATAACTGCAGTGGAATAGAAGGTGATAGATGAATCCAATACGTCAAAACACCAGTGTGGATACTCCTAGAACTTGCACCTTAAAAGGGATGGGGACGGTCCTATCTATGGATCCGCTGCACAACAAATTAACCACAACTACAGACTGAATTTTGCATGAGATCTATACATTAATGTTCCCCTCAAACAGAATCAAACCTCGTTTCAACCAAGTTTTCCCTTTCTCACAATATATCTTTCAGACCACAAAAAAGTAAAACAGAACACAAAACATACATAAAAGAACAAGGGTTTTAAAAGATAATATTGTTCCACTATCGCTCCACCATTTCAGTCAAAAGCTAGGGAATTATTGCAAAAAATGCTCTGCTCCCTCGCACTTGAAACAACCTTCGTCATCACCTCCTCCATGGTCATGCTCATATGGAATCTGACCTTCCATAAAATTTAAGCTTCATGGGTCAAGGGTTTTGTTGCCTCTTCTTCAGATGACAAATGATGAAGTAATTAATGCCAGCAAGAGAAGCTCTGGGTAGTTTCTACAACTTGAGTTACAATCGCACCAATTCCTTCACAAGCTCACACATGATGAACAAACTCTACAACAGACACAATAGATATATCCATAACCAGACAACCATGGGCTCTAATACCAAATGTTGATTTTCAAAAAGAACCAATTATCAAAACATGGTATAAAAACATAGTATAAAAAGATAGAGTACTTAATTGCTGCTGCAATTTTAACATTACATTATGTTGTACCCATTACATTTTTCTTGAACAGAGGAGGACCCCTTCACTCATACAAGAAGAAAGATCTTTATTTATAGACCCAGCATGATAGTTACAAGAAGCTTCTAAATGGTCAATAGTGCGAGAACAATTTGAAAAGTCAACAATCTAAAAATTTTGCTGTGATAAAATATTTAGGAATGTTAAGCTAGAATGTTCAATGCCAGAACATTCTGGAAAATCAGCACTGTCTTCCGCTGACCAAAATGAGTTTATCTTCAACAAATATAAAATATATATTTGTTTTTGTCTAGTTTGTTGTAAGCATTTTTGCTTAAGTGTTTGCTTTTCACGATCATGCAATCTTAAAAAGAACAAATCTTAAAAAAATTATTTTAAGGTTTTGCAATTGTTTGGCTTGGTGCATGTACATAAAGTTAAAGTAAAACCCCGAGTGATGTCATATGCACTTGTAAAATTTCGAACTTTATGCAATTGCGCTTAGCCCCCACCTCCTCATCCCAACTTTGTGCAAGCCCGACTTTATACAAACCTGGCTTACAAGCTTTACTTTGTGTGGGCCCAACTTTATACAAGCATGCACAAAATTGGCACTTGTGAAAAGTTGGGCTATGTGCAATTGCAGAAACAAGAGCTTAGCTCCCACCTCCTCATACCAACTTCGTGCAAGCCAATTGGAAGAAAAAGCTTATAGACCCTCGGTTAAGTACGCTTTAGGATCCCAATTTTATATAAAAATCGAAATTGTAAGTGTATATGTTCGTAGATCACGAAAAAAAAAAAAAAAAATTGGTCCCACCGTTTGTATCACTTTGGCATTGAACAATGTTTGTGCGGTTTCATATTTCTATATGCTTGTATAACATTAGAAAAAAGAGATGTCAATTAAATTTATTTAAAAGAATTTTTTTTGGAAAGTGATTCAAATTAAGATCTCTTTTCCACGGCAAACGACAACTCCAATACAAGAACGTGTATAAGATTCATATGCCAGCCTTAAAGAAAGAATTATGGTGTTTGGCCTCTGCAATTTTAGTTGGGAAGGTGACTGGACTTGGACAGCTCCAATGTTACACATGTTTTTTTTTAGGCTACCTATATGGGCGTGCTATGATGTGAGCTATGCGATCTTAATCTTTAGGCTACCTTGTTTACATTTGGGATATCTCTAGAGATAAGGAAGCTTCGTTTCTGTCCTTTACATAATTATAACTATTATTTTAGATGTATATGATGTTATACGTACTTTAGAATCTAAGACTACTTTGAAGGTAAGAAAGCTTTACATAATTATTATTTTAGATGTATATAATGTTATACTTAAGAATCTAAGATTATTGTTCTATAAAAAAACAAGTACCTTAGAAGATGGATTGGAAAGTATTTGTTTGGTCAAACATTTACCAAGAAAATACTCAGATTCAAATCTCGGGATTAGACTGTTTACAAAGTAGTAGTTTGATCGAGATTTGAGTGTGCGTCAGCGAGTTGCAATCCTCGGGAGGAAAATAGGTTTGAACAGTCCTAAGATTTGAACCATGCATTTGTCAGTTACTATTTTGTCAATTACTATTTTGTGATCAACAAAAATAAAATAAAATAATACAATCCGCATCAGAAGGAAGTAAACAGATTTTACCGGGTTTTGAATTTTACTAGTTTGGTATATGCGTGTGTCAGTGAAAAATAAGCAGACGTATCCTTGTATTGTGAGCCTGAATGGGCACGTAATCCAAGCTATTTGTTGAGCCCAATGTGGTAAAGTAGAAGATTGACCTACTTTGAGGGTTCCAATTCGAAAAACTTTCATATATATCTCAAATTCGAAAAACTTTCATATATAGCTAAGATAATGGGCCAAATCCATCTATCGCTGCAATTATTCCATAACCCACCTTCTAGTATAGGTGTGCTTTAAAATGAAAGAGGCTTAATTGCTGAAATCATTTTCGTGTGCCTCCTAACTTCGTTAGGTTTGGAAGTTGAAAAAGTAGAATCTGGTGGGTAGATAAAGATGAACATGCAGCTGTAGAACTAGTTAAAGAGGCTTAATTTGTGTGTGCCTCCTAACGTCGTTAGGTTAGGAAGTTGAAAAAGTAGAATCTGGTGGGTAGATAAAGATGGGTAGATAAAGATGAACATGCAGCTGTAGAACTAGTTAAAGAGGCTTAATTGTTGAAATTTTAGACAAACCTGTCCGTTGAATTATGAGCCCTGAACCTTATTAGGACCCACAAAACTTACGGATGAAACGAGCACGTGGCAGCAAAAGCCTCCTTGGCAATAACTAGAAACAACTAATCATGCCTCCTTGGCAATAACTAGAAACTACTAATCCTGACTCCTTGATTAGAAATAGCATGGGATCTACCTCTAATTAACTGCCATGCAACTCCCAATTAGGTCGAATCAACCCCATGCAGCTAACACACAACTCACCTTGCTTTTCCTACCAATAAATCCTCTATGAATCCCCTAAGGAGTCTTGGTTTTTCTGTAAAACCACCTCTTGGGAGGCCTTGAGGAGGTAATCTTTTGTATACCATCATGTTTCCAAAAATTTTATAGCACATATCTTTTGAAACATTGTTGGAATGACATTAGGACCTAAAAGTATCCATGATCTTTTTCTTTTGTAGGTGACATATCTAGCAACCAAAGGTTTAACAAGATATGTTTGAAACATTGATTAATTTATTGGCAAACATCACTAGGCATCAAGACATTTTCAAAGCTAATCAAAGAACACTCCTCAACAGTATCCATTAGAAAAGGGACAATCTAGAGTTGTGTCTACCCTCTACAACTCAATATTCATTCTTCTAGTTCCTACCTCCCTTACATTTCGGTTTTCTCCATACATTTTATTTTTAGTATGAATAATATTTTATGATATAAATAATTTTTATCTTTTATATCAAAAGAATAGAGATTTGATCCCTTAAACCAAGGGAGATTACTACACCCTATCGAAATCGGACAAACCCTTCATAGAATAGAGATTTGATCCCTTCAACCAAGGGAGATTACTACACCCTGTCAAAATTGGACAAACCCCTCAAAGAATAGAGATTTGACCCCTTTAATCAAGGGAGATTACTACACCCTGTCAAAATTGGACAATATCCTCTATGTTGATCACCTATTTTTTGGTCTTTGTTTACAGGTTTTTAGGTTTTGTAAGTATAGTCAAAAGCACCATAAAGAATCAAGAGCATTATATATTTCTACACGTGGTGCTTTTGCATGGTGCTTCTAAGTGATACTTTTGCCTAGCAATTTTACATGGTGCTTCTCCATGGTGCTTCTGTATGGAACTTCTACTTTGGCTTAGAACTAGATTCTAAACTTCTTGGATTTTATTACTTTGTGCTTTAGATTGTAATATCTGTTTGTTCGGTCTATTTTGTAACTTCTAATTTTATTTTTGTGAGAATTATTTTAGAAAAGGATAGGAAATCAATTTTCAATAAAAAAATCACAAAGGGAAATAGATTGAGGGTTTAATTTCTATATTAGGCATGAAATTAAAAGTGCATTTAGATGCACCATAGGTAAATTTTGCAAGTTTGATTTTTTTGTTATTGTTTTTCTTTTTTTGTGAAGAGATTTCACAAAAGATAGAGAATTAGTTTTTGAATTACCAATTATTAAAGGGGATAAATCTTGATTTCATTATCATATTAGGCACACAAATTGAATTACATATATTCACATTCTTAGGATAAATTGCATGTTGTACTATTTCTTAATCCCTAGCCTGAAAAAGTAAAGAGAAATTTATTTATTTTTCTCTATATTTAAATCAAAGAATCATATATGATAGATACTTTTATGCTTACATCCTTTGTTTGTGCAACATAGACTATAAATTAGGTTTTGACCAGGGTTATGCATAACAGTTAATCATCGTTAATTAATGAATATTTTGATTTTAAAATTTAGAATTGGCTAATATTGGGGACACTTAACCATGGTTCATTAGCCCATAAATTTTGGGTGTAATTTTTTTTTGGATAAATTCACCCCAATTTTATAATAATTGGACCATTTTAAGTTTAAATCTCCAATATTACCCTAATAATAGGGGACCTTTTCATTTTGAAATTATAAAGAATTTTGGATTATAAAACTGATTCGCCCCATTTTTATAGATACATTTTAGGGCTAACCCTTTATGTATAACCCTTGTTTTAGCATTAAGATATATAGGATATTAGAGGGAAGTTGTTGCTTCTCATGAAAACCCCAGGCGTTTGTGAATTAATTCCATTAAACTAGCTCCTTATGCTTCACAAAACTTCCCCTAATATTGAGTGTGATCTCAGGTGAAAAGGAAACATGTTTGGAAATCCCCTCATGATTGCCCTATTTTTCCTGATCACATCTTTAGTGAATATAACGTGAGCACCATGAAGGTTCTCAAAGGTCCTCTCTATCCCATCCAAAACCCTTAATTAGGATAAAATTCATTAGAATTTTAGGTAATTTGTTTGATTAGTTATATCACATTAATAAAGACCAATTTGAACATAATCAAAGGCTACTCCTATTGGGGATTGTATATGATCCTCTAAGCAACCATAGTATGAGTCTATAGGTCACATTGGGTATATTGTGAGCTTGAGCCACTAGCCACCCATATAGGATCTCATGTGTCCTTTAAGCCTATGGAGGAGTTTATTATGTTGGACTAGTAGGAATCATAAGGAGAGTTTTCATTACCCCTCAAATACCATATTGGATCATGTACCTAGTGGTCACTTCCAGACACCATTGCCATCCCATGTATCAATTGTCTCTTGTGCATTGGTGGTATATAAAGAGCAATTAGGTATATAAGGAGGTCCTAAGGTTTATAGGTCATATAGGTATATCAAGGGAATGTGATATAAGGAAATAAAATATTTTCTCTTCCTCTTAAGCCATGGTCAAGCAACACTATGTGACTCAAAATATTGCTCGTCGACTAGCCCACAACACAGATCCTTTGGTTGATATTCAAGAGAACCAAACCACATATGAAAACCATATCTATGAAGAAGATGATGAGAAAAATCCTCTCTCAGGTACTCTCTACCTCATTCATGAGGAAAAAGGAAGGGTAATCTTTAAGTCTCTTGATCAAATTGTCTCCTTGCATAGAAATAAGGAGGCCATAAAAACCATGTAAAAAGTAGAGATCCACTAGCTACCTCTACTAAGGAAGGGTCCCTCTTGGACTACCCTTAATAGCCCAACTCTAACCCCTAACATCTACTCAAGTGGATACATATTATGGGTACCTACACATAGACCTTAATGCATCGATCCCAAATCACGTAGACTCAAATCCTCCAATTTTCATAACTTCTATGGATGACATGAAACCCTCCATCATCCTTAGGACATTAATTACCTTTAACTTCCCTCAAGGAGTTTTTGTGGGTCAATGTAAGTTATCCCATCACTTGAAAAGTGAGCATAAGTTATGGGATTGCTAGTGCTTTGACCTCTTAATCTTACCTCAATATGCTTCTATCAATCCCAAGCATCAATGTCGTGTTTGCTTAGACCTTTACCCTTATAATCCCATAACCTCAAATTCTTTTGTCTTGAATGGCTTGGTGAAAAGTTGTATGATTCCCAATTTGATATTATATACCCCAATGCTCCAATATTACCCTATTATTAACTATCAAATTTCTCTAATCCCACAACACATATTACATGTGCCATTGAACCCTCTTTCTTATACAAGCCCTAACTTTAAAATTAGAGATACTAAAATAATAATAGGTCTTGATCCAATGATCCTTATCTAGTCGTAGGTACTCCTATGAAGACATGTATAACTAGCATTTATATCCCATCATAGCTAGCCATCCTTTCCCTCCAAATTTTGAAACACCTAAGTTTTAGATGTATAAGAGGAAGGAGGACCTAATTAATCACCTTATGATCTTTTGTATATCTTGTAGCAACATCACATATGATGAGATGTTGCTTTTTATTTTTTTTCTAAAATCCTTATTAGTACTACCTTGGAATGGTATTATTAGATACCATACATACCCTTAAAACCTTTAAGAATCTAGTTGAAATGTTTGTTCAACAATTTTTAGTTTACATTGAATAAAATGTTACAATTAGTTAAACAATCCAAGGATAAAGTTTCATAAAATTCTTATCTAGGTGGTGATCCTTAGTGGGGAGGCTTCAATATGCTCCTCCATAGAGATATAAATATACATATTTAGATAAAACCTCCATGAGTGGTTGGATTTTTATCTAGAGATGGCTAACATGTCTATTATTGAATATGCTATACATATGGCCAAAAGAGTAGAAATTACCCTACTTAAAAGAGGGAATATAAAATCCAATGGTGCCAAGGAGGAGGAGAAATCATCCTCCCAATTGAAGGATCTATATAACAACAAACATGTTATAGACATGAATCTATGGCCAATAACATAATTTTTGTCATGAGCCTTTAGCAACTTCTAGAAAAATCACAAAAAAAAAAACCCATAAGAAGTTTATCCAATTAACCAACCCCATGTAGCCATCCTTGATTATCTTCTTGAAGCAAAAATGATAGAGCTCCAAACCATTAAGATTGTAGATACTAAAAGAGCAAATCCCCTTAGTTCCATCTTGAGGAGCAATGCACCTTTAATCGTGTCAATGGTGATGCTACAAATAAGTGTAGAAACCTTATAAAACTTATCCAAGACTTGATCAGTCAAGTTATCTTTAGTAGCTCTAAATCCTAGTCTTCCTCTTGAAATCAATATCTTAGGATTTTCCAAGATTTGCTTTCCTAATCATGACCAAAAGACAACAAATAATATTTAATACAGAGTTATCCACATCCCAATAAGAGCATGGTGGGAATGATTCAATCCACTTCCATTGGTATTTTCACAAGATAACATCACAAGAATCAATCAATTGTATATATGCCCTTTGGTCCTTCATTTAAGACAAACTTCTTCCTTTGGAGGACCACCATAAATTGTATAATCTAAAAATAAAGACAAAGGTACTTTCAATCTTTGCCAATAACTTGAAAGTATCCCTATGTAAATTTCACTCCTTGAGCTTCTTGAAAGTTCTTTGATGCATATATAGATGCTCTTCAAACTATTGAGCAAATAAGTGGTCCCTTAATATTTAAACCTTGATAATCTCATTAATGTGATTGGATCCATTGGGGTTAATCACACAATAATATCATTCTACAAGGATGATATCCCACCTACATCTATGGTTAGAGATCTCTATATACATCATAGGCTGTATTGATGATATGGTTATCAAGTGGATTATTGTCAATAACAAATCAACTCTAAATGTTATTAGTTTTTAATTCATTAGAAATTTTGGACTAAGTGAACAATATTTGAAAGAAATTATCTTGTCATTAGGGAATACTAAAATGAAGAGTGTCTGGCTAGTGACACCATAGTATTTCCTTTAAAATTTGGCCCTTGCATCCTCAACACCTTTTTTTTATGTCATTCCTTGTTAGTTGACTTACAACATTCTTCTTGGAAGGCCTTGGATCCATGTGATTTTGGTCATCCCTTCTACTCTATGATAGGGAAAGACATATCACATTCCAGCTAAGCCTAAACCATTTGCTTATTGCCAAGTGGTTGAGGTCAAAAATCTAAACTCTCATCTTTACCTTTTTCTAAATCTATCTTCATTAGTTGCTTCTTCCTTATTTTCACCACATACCTTTTTTAACCTCCTATTGATGGTGCATTGAGGTCCTCAATATAAATCCATTAACCTAATAAATTTAATACTCAAATACAATATCAAAACATTAACTAAACCAACATAAAAAATAATGGACAATCAAAATTATATAATTATAATCACTTTCAAATTCAAAATTTTAATCAAATTAATTTTAATAATCAATAATTTTTGGACCTAGCCAAATTCCCACCTTCTCCTTGAACCATAGGCCTACCATTTAGGAATGGTATAAAGGTGTAAATAAAAATTTGCTCTTTATTTGTGTTGATACTACTAACGATGAATAAATTCATTGTAGTAACCCTCACCTAGTCGAACGATAATATGGATTGTGATACTTGTCCAACCTATATCCCATACCTAAGTAGATGCTTTAAAATATGGAATACTGAGGCAAAGGACTAGGCCTTCATGAATAGGGCATCAAAGATCCTTTAGAAAACAAATCCTAACCAAGTTGTTGTGGAGTAGGATATATCACCAGCTATGGTGAGCCTCTTCATGTTTTATTTTCATCTAATAGTGACAATGAAGCCAACATTTTTTTTTTGTGAATATCATGATGACAAAATTTCCATAAATAGGTTGGATTAGGATGAGGAGGATGAAATTGTTTTAATCCTCTTAGGTCCCAACCTCTTATGATTCTCATATTTTACTAGTGTGAATTTCTAAACCCTACATTATCCTAAGTTGATTGTCAAAGAGAGTTAATATGAGGAAGGATAAATTTATGTAATCTACATGGAGGGAGTCAACTAAAAAAGAACCTCCCATAGAAGGAAAGGATTAATGATTCACTAAAACCCATAGTGTAACATTTTGTTTTGTTCTGATTTACATGCATTAGACAACAAGATTACAATAGCTAAGATGACAAGGGCAAAAGATAGTACGCTCATGTTATATGATGAGAATGCTTTCAAGCTAGTATGATTTCTATTTGTATGACATAATTCAACTTCTACTTGTACGATGTATTATAAATTCCACTTGTACAGTTAGTTACTAATCAAACAACTAACTCAAATGACTAATCCTAAATTGGATGATATGCTTCATGATGGGACTTATATATTCTTTATACAATAACTTCTTCGGATGATGCTCCTTAATGACAACAATATCCTATTGCATATGATAACAAGACTTGAGACACCAACACTTTTTATGACAATAATTTATTATGATGGTGATGTCTCATTTCCTTTTGATGGTAACATCATGTGATGATAGTACTATAAAATAAATTATGATGATAATGTCTTATGACTATAGTGACAAGATATTATTGCACAAGATCATGATATCCAAGATGACAACATGTTGAGATGATAATATCTCAAGACAATGATTTTTACAAGATGACAATGCTTAAATCAATGACACGATAGGATGGTAATATCTTAGGACGATGATTACACTAGGTGGTTTTTCCATGGGATACAAATTACATGATATTATAATCTTGTAAGAATGGTAATCACATGTTCATTCAAATTTCATAAATAATTCCTTTCATCTACACTTCCACTCATACATTGGATTCCACTTGAGCAGTGCAATTTCCCATTGAACAACAATTCCTATTCAAATGATGTCTTCATGCAAAATTTAGTCATACCTCATCCTCAATTGTAATACTACACAAATACCAATATATGTAGTTTACTACATTTAATGCAATTACAATTCAAACACACACAATAATTTCAAGGTGGAAATTTACTTTTTATTGCGAATGTGCCAATTGGTTGTATATTACTACATTGTTTTGCCTCTTTATTTTCCTTGGTTTAAACGAATAAATAAGTAACTAAAAATATCTATCTTACCATTTCCTCTTTGTCTTCCCCTCTTCCTCTCTTCCCTTGGTCTTATCATCTTCCTCTTCCCCTCGTCTTCTCCTCTTATAGGCTATTTTTTTATCTTTCTATTTCCTATTTTATAAGCAAGAATGAATAGTTACCAATGGTTCACCAACCATTTAATTAGTTTTTTTGGATGCTCCTACATTAGAAATTTTCCACAATCCTCCTTGAGATGGTCCTTCTAACTGTCTTGTTTAAGATAACAATTTTGAAGGATATTTTATCTAAATAGCTAATATCACCATTTCATAGTCATCTTATCTTGATCAAGTATATCTAAAACCTATGGATCTTTAGATCATAAGAGTAGTACTTTATCTACATCAATTAGAATATGAATGAAACATCCTAATAGAGAAAAATATAAAAATCAACATTGGGACCTATGATAATCTCAAAATCCTCAAGCTAGGAAATGTATTAATCCTAACTAAATATGAAGAGTACACTAATCTAATATAGTTCAATGACATATTTTCTTGGTCCTATTCTGACATGCTAAGACTTGATCCCTCTCTAGTTGTTCATCACTTGATTGTCAAACTAGATGCTAAGCCTGTTAAGCAAAATTTATAGAAAATGCATCCTAGAGTTGTCTTACTTGTCAAGAAGGATTTTTAGAAATAATTTGATGTTGGATTTATCAAAGAAATTAATTATTTTGATTGGATATCTAACATCATCCCTATGGAAAAAAAGGAGGGTAGTGTTAGAGTCTACATCGAATTCTAGAACATCAATAAAGCATGTCCCAAAGATGACTTCCCTCTTCCCAACATCAACATGATCATCGACTTTACTATAGGTTATGGAATGATATCCTTGATGGATGGGTTCTTGGGATATAGTAAAATTCAAATTACCCCTAAGGACTAGTCTAAAACTACTTTTATTACCCCTACTCAACCTTTTGTTATCAGGTTATGACCTTTGGTCTAAATAATTTAGGAGCAACATACCAAAGGGCCATGATGTATATCTTCCATGATATTATGCACTATGTTGATGATTTTCTTGGTTAGTCTCTTAGTCAATGATGTGGCCTAAAATTGCCTCATTTATAGACCATTTTTTGGAAATTTTATAAACTATTTGATAGACCTTATGTTATTTTTTTGTGCTAATTTTGATTATGGAATGCATTAGGTATTACTATTTACATATTTAGATGTTTAGGAGCACAACACTCTGTTTTGACCATTTTCTACAATTTTTTCCCCTATTTTAGCTGATTTACTTAGTAAGTAAATATTTATTTGAATAGGTATTAATATATGTTGATGTGTATTCCATTCTGGGATTATGTTGTCTATTTTCCTTACCTTATAACCTTTTTTAATTGCAAAAATGTGCCAAAACCTGTTCAAACTAGGCTGACTGTGCAAAAAATAGAATTTGACCATACAAATTCCAACCAGCTATACATAAACAACATGGCTTGGAATTTGTCAATGCCAGCACATGAAACCTGTGGAATCAGTCTTATGAGGACTTAAGAAGACTATATGGTCATTCAAACCCATCATTCTGAGCAATTGATGCACGAATAAGCGCTAGAACTATTACACTGTCTGTTATTCTAGAGTAGCTCCGGAATGAGCAGAGCAAAGCCAATTTTGGTCAAAACTACCAACATAATGGTCAATAAGGTGGAAAATGGCGGAGTGAAGATGGATACAGCTGTATAAGAAGATTTATCACCTCTTCCAATGCATTTCTCCTAATAGATGGCACCCAACAAGGAAAATGGATAAGCTGTACTAGAATAGTTTCCTACATTTCAAGAAGACAACTTCAACACAGTTTCTGAATCCCTAAAAAGCATCAACAAAACACATCCACATATGTAATAGAATAGTATAAATAACATGCTCCCATATTGGTTGAGCATATAGATATAGGAGATAGATGTTTGCATAGAGGAATAGGAATAGAAAAGTTGTTTCAGTTTTAACAAAGCAGTAATTCTGCATGATTGTTTCCTACATTACTGAAATGTTATGTTTTAATCAATAAAAGGTGCAGTTTCTCCATTCGATTAGTTTCTTGAATGAATGTGTGATAATTAGATGATTTAGAGCGGTTTTCTTGCCTTCTTCTAGATCAAGGAGCAAGGGCCCACTTCTAGGCCCAGGAGAAGGATCAACTTTGACAAGTTTTTCTGTTTATTTCTTGCTGCAACAAATTAGCAGAAACCTGACAATTTACTTTTCATTTGTTAATTGTGTTATTTGTAGATGCATGAAATACTTGTGTTGTAAATGTATATGCAAGATATTTTATCATATAGCATAGGTTTTTGAATCTTACAGTACTTTTGAAGTGTCTTTGTTTCCAGCATTTATTTCCAGTTCTTGGCATTTCTAGTTGTGTATTCAGCTATTTTATTTTTGCAACGTTTTGAATTCTGCTAATAAAATTAGGATTTAATTTCTACAAAGTTTTTCTTACTATCATTTCCATTCTGCAAGCGTAAATAGGTTTCATTTTTGTTATTTATTATTATGCAAAAGTAATTAGTTTCAAATTCCTACAAACTTTCCATTTCTGAAATTTTGTCTCAACAATTGTAATTAGGAGTTCAATTTAGCTCATAGGATTAAAGGTGACACCAGAAACCCCCAAAACTGACTGATCTCATAAATAAAGCCATTTCCTGAGTAGACTGATTTCCAAGCTGCTTACCTCTACTCTCGTATACAGCCATTTGACATTGCCCTGTACTGAAAATTATAATGATTAAATGATGTGTTTGACGACACTCATCATTTTTGGCTTTGTTTCCAGGAACTAGGTGTTGTTAAAGAGAAGTAAAGTAGGCCAAGAATTTTTATTTGAATGCAAGTAATAGTTCTTGGAAACTTGTACTTTAGTTCATTCATCAAATGAGCATGAATGCATAGGCCAAGAGACAAAAGAGGGAGGTTTATCAGAAGAACTAGCTCTTTCTTAGAAAGACGTTCTTCACGATCAGACCTGCCTGTGTATGAAATCCCTGAAGTGAACGACTTAAATGAGAATCATCTTCTTCATCATATGAAATCTTGGGACCCTTGAAGGAAGAAATTTTAGAAGCACTTGCTTCCAGACATCCCTCTGGACCTAGTCCATCTAAACAAATTGCAGAAGTCAAGAGTGAGGGGGACACTATGGCAGAAGAACATGATAGGGATCTAATAGTTCCAGGTGAAAACTCTAATAGGAATTTTGAATATCCTATTTGGTTGAATCCTACTCAGAATGCTCCTATGAAAACAATATCACCTTCTGTATTGCCAACCTTTAGGGGAATTGTCTCTGAGGATCCTGACTAGTTCTTGTTTGAATTTAAGGTTCTGTGTCAGACTTATGACTATGTAAATGATAATCAAAAACTGAAATTGTTTCCATATACACTTAAAGATGTAGATTTACGTTGGTTTATGAGTCTTGAACCTAATTCAATCTACACCTGGGATCAAATGGAAACTATATTCTTGGATAAATATCAAGAATATTGTAGAGTGTGAAATAGAAAGGATGAATTGTTTCGGATTAAACAAGAGGAGGATGAGAACTTAGAGGACTATCTTGATAGATTTACCTTTATCCAAAAGAGATGTGGTCCTATAGAATCTGATTTGTTAAAAACCATATTCTTAAGGGGTTTGCAGGATGACTCCAGGGAAGTATTAGATTTAATGGGAAAAGGAGATGTGAACCAGCTTGATATTAATGATATTGTAGAGTTATGCAAAAATTATTCTCGTACTAGACAAAAAAGAAAGAAGCGGAATTCTAATAATAATGATATCAAAGACTTAATGGAAGAAATAACTAAAATAAAAACTGATATTATTGTCTAGTTGAATTCTACATTAGGGGAGAGAAATGTAAAATCTAACTCTACACCCCCTTTGGCTATCTACTGCCCAAGATGTAGAAACAAGCATGCCTTACAAGACTGTCCTCTGAAAAAAACTTCCATTTTAGCCATTTGTGGCATTTTATCAAAAGAGCACATAACTGATAAGTGTCATCTCTTGCCTCAACTCAAAAATGTTCTAGAAACTCATATTGAGAAACTGAATGTTATTGGGTAGAGGTAGGGAGGTAACTTTTCACAATATCAAAATGCACCTCACTTTCCTAAAAGTTGGGGACAAACTCCTTGGAATATGCCATGGGGATATTCAGAACCACCTTCATATCCATGGAATCAATCTTGGACATTTTTCCAAGATTGGTCACATCCTCCCTAGAATCCTGTTAATCCACCTTGGACATAGAATAAAAAATATGGGAAAAGATGAGGGCCACAATACCCATAATATAAAGGGTAGCAAAGGGATCAAGGATAGACTCAAAACCTGCTGCCATCTCCTAATAAAAAATTTCAAAGAAGAATGCAACAAAAATAAGCACAACAGGTAAAAAAACCTCCACTTCCAGCTCATCCTGTGGCTAACCCAAATAATGCCAGACAAGCATCCCTTTTTTATGGAGCTGAGTATGAAAAAACTATTGCAGTTCATGTACTTGATTGTAGTAATATCCAATTGCATTCAGGGAAGGTCTTACCTGACCCTGCTTCATCCACCATTTAAGAAATTGATGAAAAACAAGTCTCCAAGTCTAGAAAAAGTGAAAACAAAAAAGAAAAACCAGAAAATGAGCAAGAAAAATAAGTACCCCCTATAGGTGTAATACCATACCCTGAAATGTTTGATCATACTGCCACTATTCCTGAATCAGAATTATGTTGATTATGGAGCCTGATTAAATCAGAGGCCTTTGTTTTAGCAGCACTTAGACCCACTACATGAAAGAGGGGGGGTGTAGGGGGGCATTAGGCCCCCCTACTACTGTCTCCAGGGGGGTCCGGGGGGCGATAGCTATGGAGCCCCCCTAGCGGGGATTTCGAGGGCAGCACCCCCGAAGCTAAAAATAGATGTTTTTTCCTCTATGTAAATCTGGACCATTTGATATTAGGTCACAGATCGGATGGTAGATTTTAGGTAGGTTTTTTACCCTAAAATTGTAATGCATTATTATAAGAAGAGGTTGTACGGTGACTAAATATGTAATGAGGTGCACGAATGTGTACAGAGGGATTTTCTAGACGAAATACAAAGGGTCTGGTTATTTTCTCCATGGAGTAGCCCGATTTGGGTGAACCATGTTATATCTGTGTTTATTGTGTATTGCATAATTTCTTCTGTGTTTATTTCTGCATTATATTATTTCTTGTATTTATTAATTAATCCTAAAAAATTAGTTACAAAACTAAATAGAATGACTATATCCCTTCCTTTGTTGCAATAAATAAAATATGTGCCATTAATCAAGAAAACTATTCAGGAGTTGTGCATTAAGAAATCTGGTAGAAAGAAGAAATCCTTTCCTAAAACTATGCAAGTAGAAGGGAAATTGGTTGACCTGTTATCTGGAAAACTTGTTCCTCCAAAATATAGTGACCTAGGGAGTCCAGTTGTTACAGTCACTATTGGTCTAGTTTAAATTCCAAATGTGTTTATTGATCTCGGTGCTGCAATCAATGTAATGACTAAATAAACAATGCAAAAAATGCAGCTCAATAATCTCAGTCCTACAACTACAGTTTTGAAATTGGTAGATAGGTCGGTTGCCAAACCAGAAGGAATACTGGAAGACATTTCCATTGAAGTTTTTTCTTAGAAATATCCTATAGACTTTCTAGTATTGCAACCTAGAAATTCAGCTAATGACTATCCCATTATTCTAGGAAGGCCTTGGCTTGCCACTGTAGTTGCTTTTATAGACTGCAGATCTGGGGAACTGACTATCTCAAATGGTATTGATCTTAAAAAGATTTCCCTTTATCCACCTTCCCAACCTTCAACCAAATTTTCTAGATAGATATGGTTTCCTGAGTCTAATGAAGAACATGAAGAAACTATTTCCACTCTGGCCACAATAATAGTAAAGGAACATATCGAGGAAATAAACTCAGAAGAAAGAGAAATATTTGAGGATGAAACTATCCTAGTTGAGACATTATAAGAATAAGGACTTCAAGATGATCAAGTCCTCGTTCATTGCTTGTTGTGCAAATATGAAGAACATACCTCAGAACATCTGTGACCCATTCCAATACAAAAAAGCTCTTTCACACTACCACATGGATGACACCAACATCTTCTTACTTCTTTCACATGTCCTATGCAAGGAATGATTCCATCAGGTATCACTTTTGAAACAAAATACATAGTATTTTATAATCTACAACCACATCACTGTCCATTAAATTCCTTAATTAGCAAGTATGGAGCAATCAACTCTATTCATACAAGGATTAAACAAATATAAATATAGCCAGGCAAAGTTCTGAATATTAATAGTTGGCTGACTGATGAACAAGAGGTAAAGTTTTTTGCTGTCCTACAAAAACATGTTCAAGATTTTGCTTGGAGTTGCAAGGACATAACTAGAATTCACCTGGATGTGTGCACACATAGGATATACACTGAATATTTTAAACCTATGAGACAACCTCAAAGACGTTTGAATCCTGCTCTAAAATATATTGTCAAGGAAGAAATTGAAAAAAATTTATATGTAGGGTTTAGTTATCCAATTTCAAATAGTAGGTGGGTCTCTCCATTGGTTATTATTCCAAAGAAAAATGGGACAATGAGAGTATGTGTAGATTACAATGAGTTAAACAAGGTAACACATAAGGACCATTTCCCATTACCTTTAATAGACCAAGTATTAGACATCCTTGCTGGAAATATTTTTTTTTGTTTTCTTGATGGATTCAATGGTTATAATAAGATACAAGTTGCACATGAAGACCAAGAGAAAGCCACTTTCACATGTCCTTGGGGAACATTTTTTTATAGGGTTCTACCTTTTGGTTTATGTAATGCTTCAACAAAATTTCAACGAGCTGTTTTGGAAATATTATATGATCTGACAAATGAAAGTGTGGAAATATATATGAATGATTTCACAGTGTTTGGAGACACTTTCGATTACACTTTAGAACAACTTGAAAAAGTTTTAATACGTTGTGAAACATATCATTTGTCTCTAAATCCTGAAAAATATTTTTTTATGATGGAGGAAGGGATTGTCCTTGGTCATCATATTTTCCCTCATGGGATTAAGGTTGATCCCAAAAAGGTGGAAGTCATTAAAAACCTTCCTCCTCCAAAAACTCAAACTGATATGAGTTTCTTGGGGCATATTGGTTTCTACCGTAGATTTATTGTAAATTTCAGCACCATATCCAATTCAATGTTTGCATTATTAACCAAGGATTCTGAGTTTACCTGGTCTACAGAATGTCAGGAGTCACTTGAAGCATTGAAAGAAAAGTTAACAACTCCCCCGGTGTTAAGAGGACCTAATTGGGAGCTGCCATTCCATATTCAGACTGATGCCTCTAATACTGCAATTGGAGCTGCATTAGGTCAGATTAACAATGGTGAGCATTATGCCATTTATTACATTAGCAAAAACTTGACAAGAGATGAAAAGAACTACACTACTACTAAGAAGGAATTATTAGTTGTAGTATATGCTATCAATAAGTTCTGACACTATATCGCATGATATCAGGTATTCATTCATACAAATCATGTTGCCATTAAATACTTGATAAATAAACCTCCGGTTAGTGTAATAATTATTCGTTGGTTAATATTGTTGTAGGAATTTGATATCACCATAGTGAATAAACTAGGAAAAGCTAATGTAGTGGAAAATTTTCTATCTAGGTTGCCAAACTTAGACATAGGGGAATTGGTTGAAGATGCTTTTCCTGATGAAAAATTGTTTGCTATTTCTATACAATCTCCATGGTTTGTAGATATAGCCAATTACCTAGCTACAAGAAAAATTCCTCTTCACTTTACTCCTGAAAAAAAGAAACAGTTAATCAAGCAAAGTGCTTCCTTTAAATGGATAGGAGGTCTACTCTTTAAATGCAGTTCTAATCATATTCTACGCAGATGGATCCGTAAGGATGAAGTGTATGACATTCTTCGTGCATTTCATGATGAACCATCTGGAGGACACTATTCAGTACATAATACAATTCGAAAAATCTTGGGTGTTGGCTACTACTGGCCATCTTTACATAAAGATGTGAAAAATTATATCAAACATCGTGATGCATGCCAAAGAATGGGGAAGCCTACCTACACCAGTGAAATACCATTGCAATGTCAAGTAGGTGTAGAACCTTTTGAAATATGGGGGTTAGATTTTGTGGGACCTATAGATCCATCTTCTCAAGGTAAGGTGCATATTTTGGTATGTACTGATTATGTGACTAAATGGGCAGAAGTGCGTGCTTTTAAGCATGAACGATAGGAAAAGGTTGTTGATTTTATGTATTCATAATTTTTTCTGAGTTTTGGAGCTCCACACACTATTACTATAGATCAGGGACCTCAATTAACATCAAATATTGTTGAAGCCTTCACAAAACTATATGAAATCAAGTATAGGAAATCCTCACCTTATCACTCATAGGCGAATGGTCAAGTTGAAGTGATAAATCAGGAACTGGAATAAATATTAACCAAAACAGTAGCTTCCCATAGGAGAAATTAGCTAGATAAACTAGTTGAAGCAGTTTGGGCTTATAACACTACATGGAAGTCCACTACAAGAATTACACCTTATGAATTGGTTTATGGTAAAAATCCTCTTTTGCTTGTTGAATTTGAATTACTAACACTTCAAACTGCTTTGGAAGTTGATATTGATTTGTCACAGGCACAAGTAGATCGAATTTTGAAACTCAATGCATTGGATGAGCTATGAATGGATGCATTGCACCATATTGAGATGATTCAAGCACAACGAAAGTTGTGGCATGATAGTCACATTCAAAAATGGGAATTTCAGCAAGGTGATTGGGCTTTGTTATTTGATTCACGCTATGAATATTTTCTTGGGAAGTTACAAACCAGATGTCTTGGACCAGATCATATTGAGGAAGTGTTTGAAAATGGATTTGTTCACCTTTCACCCATTGATGATTCACGCAAAAAGTTAGTGGTTAATGGGCATCGTCTTTGGAAATATCATAAACCACTAACTAAGGATGAGTTTCTAAAGCAAGCAAAGCAGTTGGATGTATGCATGGTGGAAGGAACCACTTCTTCCACAACAATTTTAGCAGAATAGAGTAAAATAATAAAAACAAAATGAAAAAAATGAAAAAAAATATTTATATAAAAAAAATGAAAAACAAAATGAAAAAATGAATAATTTAGAAAGTGAAAACCTCCTAGGAGGCACTTCTGAGTTGGCTTACATGAAAACCGATTATCCAGCATGTTTGCCTTGTTAGATTCACCATCATTGTCCCATCTATTTTCACAATCATTGTTTTCTTTGTTCTCAGAACTGCACCTATTTTATTCAGTAAAAGAAGTCAGCTGGTAGTCGGTCGAAACATCCACTTGTACAAATGTAGATAAATGGTTAAATCAGGTATGTGCCCTTTACATTTTAAACATTGTAGATAGTTAGTATATAGTGTGTAAAATCACAAATTAGTACCTAAAGCATTCATAAGGTTTGATCCAAAAAATATCCATCTGGTCAATGGGAGATGAAACATTATAAGCTGTTTTAAGGGATGAAAGAAGCAAATGAGATTGGAGAATTGTAGCTTGAAAGAGCTTCGAAATGATATGATTCTTCAAAATGAGAATACTGCTTAGCTTCGGAATGATGGAAGCTCCAGAATGAAAAATTGTTATTTCTAAACAAAAACATCTTCAAAAAAAAAATGGTTATGCTTCAGAATGAGGAAGTGTTCATACTTCAGGAAAAAACTCCAGAATGAATGGGCAAAAGACAAAATATCACGTGGCATCAACATTATTTTCTTATCATTCAAAGTGAGGAAAAATCATGGCACAAATTTCAAGATGTAGATTTCCAACATCAACGGTGGGAACAAGGTCATTGGAAGTCATCGCATGCTTCACGATATGCAAAATCTTCGACACACCTAACAAGACACTTCAAAAAAATGAAATTTTGCACGATGTACATGATGCAACCAATATTTAATTGCCACCTCAAAAAATCGTAACTATTTAGTCCAACACAGTAGAAAGGGATAAATCATGTTTCTATGGGGAATAAAAGTCTGCCACGTGATGCGTAAAAGGGAATTTAATTTTCCAAACGCTTCGACATGTTCCAAAGCATGTTCCTGCTCTGTGAAAATTTAATTCCATAGCCCAAAATATTATAGCCCCCACAGATACAAATTGTTTGATCCAGACCCAAAACCAACCTATTTCAGAAAGTTGAGAGAAAACAGAGCACAAAAAATTGAAAATGGGGGGTAAGAAGAATAAAATTGAGCCAAAAAATGTAGACTGTCTACGGGGAGATCCTAAATCACTGTGTATCTTTACAGAAGGAGGATTGATGTCATTTTTGTGTAAATTTGATGGACACTTTGAAGGATTGGTGGCAAAATTTGCACGCACTCTCAGGAACAACCAGACTCACATCAGTGGCATGGCAATCCAAGTAACACTGCAAATCTTGAGTCAAATCACTGAATTATCGTTGCAAGGGCTACAAATTTTGAAATCTGGTAAAAATACCCTAAAAGAAATAGTTAATCAGTTTAGAGAAGAACAATATAGACCTGTTGAGTTTCAAGTTAATAACAACGTTTGCAAAGAGGTAAAACAAACCAATTTACAACACCCTTGGGGGGAAGTAGCAGTTTGGGTAATCTGGTTCCTTACCTGTGATGGGTAATTTGTCGTTTTGTCTGGACATCATATTATAATATTAAACCATTTGAGGCATGGTGGCTCAAACCTTGAAGTCAAAGTAAATCTCCCTCTATATTTATACCAGGAGTTACAAAATATGGCCAAATGGTACCAAGTAGGGAGAGGGACTCCAAAACACTATGGGCTCATTAAATTGATTTGTAAACATCATTTTAGGGGAAACCCTAGAATCTTTGAAAGGTTTTTCTCTTCATGGAATGAATTGGAGGGTGAAAGCCCTGAATATGAAGAGGAGGCAAAGGTTGAGAGGTCTGAATCTGAAGATGAAGCAGAAATTATAAGTTCTAAACCTGAAATTGAAACTGAATCATCTGGAAAAGAAATTCCCCCTTCACCACAGGGACCTCCATCCTCTAGGACCAGGAAGCAAAGAGAGAAAAAATCTAAGGATGATTCTATAGGGAAAAGAAGGAAAGTTACATTTTCTAAAAATGTAACTGTTTTTCCAACACAACCCACTGAGCAGCCTGGCAGTTCAAGTAGAGAAGAACAAATGGAGAAAGAAACACTTGGGGATGATTCTACTCCAGAATTGTCAGAATCTGTTCCAAAAACCCCTAAAAATATCAAACAATATACTATTGGGTTGCAAAGGTCCTCTAGACTTAAGAAGTAGGATGCAATGGAGTAAGTAGTGAATGTAGAGGTAGTATCACTGTCCCAGTAGATAAGTGCAGAGAAGGGGAAAGCCATTAATACATCTCCTCGAGTGATGTTGCAGGAAGAAGTGCTTGCAGAAATAAGAATAGAAGAAGCATATACAGGCACAGAGGATATGGAGTTAGGTGCATACATTATAGACATAGATATAGAAATGCCTACAATGCATGTCCCACTTGTTGATTATTCTGATTCTGAAGAAGAGTCCATAGTAGAGGATGAGGAGGAAGACATACAAGGAACAATTGCATGCTTCTAAAAGTGTCATTAAGATACAAATGGATTGGATTGAACATCATGAAGCCTCTATCAAAGAAAATGATAAGCTTATTGATGATTTGCAGGAGGAAGTAAACAAATTAAAGACTCAGTTGTCAAATCTGAAGCAACAACCTACATAATCTGATTCTAAATATGAGTTGGTAGAAGAGCATAGGGAAGTAGCCCTACCTAAAGAAGAATCACTCATCATAGGAGTAGAAATGGAAGAGACAACAACACAAATCTTCTAGTGGAATGTCAGTATCAGAGGCTTTTGCAGAACATTCTAATAATTTGCAACAACAGGAAGCACAAATATCACAATCAGTTGAGGAGGCCAATGAAAAAGAGGAAGTACAAAAATCAGTAAATGTGCATTCCCCTCAATTTTTTGTTGAATTACCTACAACTGATTCACCTCAAATTGAAACAACATAAATTGGGGTGCAAGTGGATTTACCCCTTGTGGACACAACATAAATTGGAATACAGGTGGATCTACTTCTAAAAATGTAGTAGATAACCCGACCCCCACAAAAAGTTACACTAACAAAGTATAATGAGGATATAGCACGTTAGATGCTACAATGTCAACAAATGGAGGCACAAATTTCATATTTAAAACCTTTGAAGCAAAAGCTAGAAACCCAAAATGCAGACATAACTAAGTTACAAGAGCAGATACAGGATATGAGCCAAATTATAGAGTACTTAGTTCAGTGCAGAAGGCCTACAAGGTTTTATACTTTAATATTAAAAGAAAAATACCTCCGTTGGCAGTTAATGAGAATTATTTCCAATCTTCCTTACAAATTGGACACTGCTAAAGAATTTGTAGAGACATATCTGCATAGTCCAGAGGAATATAAGAATTTGCTTTGTGAGTTGTTTCTGCATAACTTCTTCATACCTAAAAATGTAACATTCTTGCCAAATATCTTCACAGGAGATATCCAGTTGAAAGCCTTCATATCTACATTACAAAATCAGATGCATTGGGAGGAGGAGAAAAAGGTAAGTGAGGAAATGGAGTTGAAATTTGAGCTACTAATAAGGCCTTCCCATGCCAATTATAGGGTCTAAAAATGAACATTTTACTATGATAAGGGAGCAGAGAATAAGAAAATTTTATGTCAGCAGTCTTACTGATTGTATAATAAGTTTTCAGGTCTTTTGTAACCAATATTTTGGTAATACTTTATTAGCTTGTAATAGCAAGTGGGGAGAATTGTCAATATCACTCCAAAAAAGGGAACCTATCTCACCCAACAACTTGTTGTGGACTAGAAGAAGAGCTGAGGACATAGTGCAGATCATCTAAAAACTAAAATATTGTTGGGTAGGTTTGAGATATAGGTTGCCAACTGTTATAACTCATGTTCCATATTTCTTTGATAATGATCCCCAGCCAGATGAGTAGTTCTAGGAGTGGCTCAAATAGATGCAGATAATCCAAGGATACTATCAGGTTCCAGGGTGAAAACTCAGTTATGAAGAACAAAATTTGGGCATAGATCTCTATGCTATTGTGGCTTCACAGAATGCATGAGGACATGCATTATAATAGATTGGGAGAAAATGATGAGGCCTGAAATTACCTCATTCATAGACCATTTTTTGGATATTTTATAAACTATTTGATAGAACTTATGCTATTTTTTTGTGCTAATTTTGATGTTGAAATGCATTATGTATTACTATTTACATGTTTAGATGTTCAAGAGCACAACACTCTGTTTTGACCATTTTCTACATTTTTTGCACTGTTTTAGCTGATTTACTTAGCAAGTAAATATTTATTTGAATAAAAAATAATGTATGTTGATGTGTATTCCATTATGGGATCATGTTGTCTATTTTTATTGCCTTCTAACCTATTCAAATTGCAAAAAGGTACCAAAACCTTTTCAAACTAGGCTGACTATGCAGAAAACAAAATTTGACCATATGAATTCCAGCCAACTGTACATAAACAACATGGCTTGGAATTTGTCAATGCCAACACATGAAACCTATGGAATTAGTCTTATGAGAACTTGAGAAGACTATCTGGATGGTCAAACCCATAATCCTAAGTAATTGATGCACAGATAAGTGCTAGAACTATTACACTACCTGATATTATGGAGCAGCTCCGGAATGAGCAGAGCAGAGCCAATTTTGGTCAAAACTACCAACAAAATGGTCAGCAAGGTGGAAAATGGTGGAGTGAATATGGATACAATTGTATAAGAAATTTTCTCACCTCTTCCAATGCATTTATCCTAATAGATGGCACCCAACAAGGAAAATGGATAAGTTGTAGCAGAACAATTTCCTGCATTTCAGGAAGACAACTTCAACATAGTTGCTGAATCCATGAAAAGTAGCAATAGAACACATCCACATATGTAATAGAATAGTATAAATAACATGCTTCTATATTGGTTAAGAATATATAAAGAGGAAATAGACATTTGCATAGAGGAATAGGAATAGAAATGTTGTTTCAGTTTTAACAGAGTAGTAATTATGCAGGATTGTTTCCTACATTACTAAAATGTTATGTTTTAATCAATAAAAGGTGCAATTTCTCCATTAAATTAGTTTCTTGAATGAATGTGTGAGAATTTGGTGATTTAGAGTAGTTTTCTTACATTTTTTTGGATCAGGGAGCAAGGACCCACTTCTAGGCCCAGGAGAAGGATCAACTTTGTCAGGTTTTTCCATTTATTTCTTGCTGCAGCAAATTAGCAGAAACCTGATAATTTCATTTTCATTTGTTAATTATGTTATTTTTAGATGCATGAAATAATTGTGTTGTAAATGTAGATGCAAGATAGCTGATCATATAGCATAGGTTTTTGAATCCTACAACACTTTTGAAGTTTCTTTGTTTCCAGTATTTATTTCCAGTTCTTGGAATTTCCAGTTGTGTATTCAGCTATTTCATTTCTGCAACATTTTGAATTTTGCTAATAAAATTAGGATTTACTTTCTTCAAAGTTGTTCTTACTATAATTTCCATTATGCAAGCGTAAATATGTTTCATTTCGATTATTTTTGATTCTGCAAAAGTAATTAGTTTCAAATTCCTACAAACTTTCCATTTCTGCAATTTTATCTTAGCAATTGTAATTAGGAGTTCAATTTAGCTCATAGGATTAAAGGTGACACCAAAAACCCCCAAAACTAACTGATCTCATCAATAAAGCCATTTCCTGAGTAGAATGATTTCCAAGTTGCTTACCTCTGCTCTCGTATACAACCATTGGACACCGCCCTGGACTAACAATTATAATGATTAAATGATGTGTTTGACGACACTCATCAGTCAAGAAAAGCATATATGTGATTTAAGATGTATCTTTGAATGGTTGAGAGAATACAAGGTATGCATGAAGCCTTAGAATTGCATCTTTTAGATGATGTTAAGAAAATTATTTGGATTTATTGAATCCCAATGTGGTATGAAGTATATCTTGAAAAAATATTGGCTATTATCAATATGCCACCCCCTCAAAAATTAACCCAATTTTAGAGTCTCCAAAGAAAACTATAAGTCATAAGGAGATTCATCTCCCAACTAGCCAACAAGTTTTATCCCTTCTCTAAAATGTTAGGAAAGAATACGAACTTTGAGTGGTACGTTGAATGTCAAGAAAATTTTGACACTCTAAAGTCTTATCTCCCAACCCCTCGTATCCCCATCACTCCCAATCTATCTAAAACTTTTTTGTGTATATATTAGTGATAAATCATGCCTTAGGGGATATGTTGGTGTAGTATGATGAACATAGATGATGAGTATTCTATTATATCATTTGAAATTTAGTTAATTACGAAGTCCATTATACCCCTTAGAAAAGATCTACCTTGTTGTAGTATGTGGTTTGTACAAATTTAGACACTACATGCTTAGTCACAACAACCTTTATTATTGCAAGGGTTGAACCCTTGTGATATTTAATTATTAAACCACATATCTTGGGATAGAATATTAAATGGTTTATTATCCTCAGGGGGTTTGATATTGACTTCATGAACCAAAAGTCTGAAAGTTCACAATATCATCATCCAATTAGTAGTTTCTCCCTTAAAAGCAAGCTATCCTTTAGTGGTAGAATTTTTGAATGAGTCAATATTTAACCTAGAAATAGACTCATTAGATTCTTGGATCATATATTTTAATGGTTCTTAATGTGTCAAGGGAGTCAGGGTAGGAGTCATCTTGGTTAACCCTCTATCTTTCAAGCTATCATATTACTATCCTAACAATATGATGAAATACGAGGCTCTTATTATTAGACTCTATGTAGCTTTATTTATGAAATTTAGGACCCTATACATATTTGGAGATTACTATCTTAAGTTCAATTAGATCAATGACATCTATCTGAAAAAATATGAGAATATTAGACCTTATAAAGACATTGTTGTTAAGCTATTGGTAGCCTTTCATAAAATTAGTGTAGCACATGTGACCTAAATTTGAATGGGAAACGATGTAGAATGTAGCAGGTTATGACCAAACTTTGAATAGGCAATGGTGCCAAATGTAGAATGGTGGAAATTACTCCAATAGTTAGAGGGACAATGTGATGTGATAGATTTAGTAGAAAACCAATACTACAATCAATATTTGACTCACACTTGTTTTGCATCTCCACTTATATGGTAATATCACTTATTGTACAATAAATTATCCAACAATAAGTTGTATAAGAAAGTGACTTGTATGATAAGTATTTGTATGAAAAAAACTTGTACAACTCTACAATCCATTTGAATGATGCTCCTGACTAAACCTCTCATATAACAATGCTTGTACGATGATTCTAAACTGTAATTCCTACTTCACACTTACATACAAAAAGTGGAACAACAATAATGTACCCATCTACTATAACAATAGCTTCATAAGAGCACATACAACATATATATGAAGGATAAATCATCATTGAATTTCTTCTACCTATATGGGATTAGTATTATAGTCCTTATGTAGTAGTAATATATAATGCTACAATGGATATACAAACAAAATATACATACATAGATGCTCTCTGGTATCCGATACTCTTTCGGTACCCTCTAGTATACATATAATTGAATAGGGATCCTTTGAATCCTTTAGGAATAGAAATTAATAATAACTATCATTGGGGACATGTCATGAACCTCCTAGGTAGGACCCTTATTGATTGGGATTATGTATTTATGGATGTTCAATGATCAATCTTACTTTATTTTCATAGCATGATGATTGGTTATATACATTCGATGCTTTGAATATTGTACTGCTGATGCATGGGTGGTTGTAATACCAAGTTCTCTCATGGGTGGATGGACATGGGACAACCATCGATAGTGAGGGTAAGATGGAAAATTATGTTCGATCTATATGACTAACGGTTCAAGGGTAAGATTTACCCAAGGTAAATTTTACTCGCATGTAGATGCATTCATGATGATGTTTGGTGGTGATCATCATCAATCCAACCATCCATAGCTACAAGTTGATAACCTAGAAGTTACCATATATCTTAAGCTAGGACATAGGCAATTGGATTGGTGATGTATCACCTACTTTATATTTTTAATTGCTTGTGGTTGTTGATGGCTTCTCTTCTTTATGCAATACTTTATTTTGGGAATATTCCTATTATGAAATGAAAATTATTTATTAATATTTTATTTCGAAATACTTTTTGTTATTCTCCTCCATGTCTTTGAATTAATGGTAGGAAGCATATTTTAATTTAAAAAAGGATCTCCCCCTTATCACATCTCATGGGAAAGGATGATTTAATTGGGAAGATATGGAATTATTGTAGTGCCTTTACCCTTGCATTTAAAGGGAATTAAAGATTAATTACCCTTGTCATTGTTCACACCTCCTCAACATGGGCTAAATATTTATTTATATTTAAAGATGACCCAAATAATTATAATATCATGAAGGATATTTCTTCATGGAGGAAGGAAGGAGTTTTCTTTTTAAAGGAGGCTTTCCAAGAAGAAAAAAGAGGACCTTTTTGGGAGGATGTCTTGGGACTTCTGGTAGAGGCTATTGGGTGGCTTCATCAAGAGGAAAGTGGAAGCAAAGGAGAAGAAAAAATTAAGGAAAAAAAAGGTCCAACCAGAGGAGGATAACTAGTCTTGGACGTAGAGTTTAGGTTGGAGACCAACCTTTTAACTTGGCATGAATGTTTATTTATGGTAAAAAAAATTAGTCTTGCAAAGATTATTTTACCATAATTTTTATTGTATTATTGACTGTCCTTATCATGTCTCCCATTTGTGTAACTTTATTGTTCTTCCATTGGGTATTGAGCATAGATCCCCTTCCCTCTACCATGCTATAGATTCAATTTGTGTGGTCTAAGGCCTCTATTGGAGAAAAACTAGATACATTTCCCTCTTTTTGACCCACGATATTGCTTCCTTATACATTTTATAAAAATATAAATTCATGTTAGCTAGCTTGGTGACTAGTTATTTATCCTTAGCTTGTTGATGAGATCATCCAACAAGGTAATTCATGGCTTGGTATGATGACAATATAGGGACAATTTGATTGATAGGAGACTTGGCTTGGTGGGCAATGTTTGATTGAGTAGTTTAGCACCCTTTCCTTTTATCCTTCTTGCAAGGGCCTTCAAATGACCATTCTCCTCATCCTTCTTAGCCAGTATCAAAGGTCGTCGATGTATCTGTAGACACTTGACTTCGTGCATGTGTGATTTGATTTCAAGTATATGACAAGATATAGGGAGAAATCCATTTCTTGCACAATTTTTAAAATCAAAACCTTAGACTACCCCCCTTAATTACTTGCTTTCCGCACATGAAGGTTCATGTGGCACGGGCATTTTGATCACATGTTGGTGGGTCCATCAAATACTAGAGGTTTTAATAGAAATATGATAGAGTGAGAATAGTTTATGTTGACAAGCCGATTGTCTACTTGTTTTGTTGAATAGGCAGATAAAAATTGTGGTCATCCTTATGTTGAATCCCACATGCATAGTGGGTTGAGCACAAGCCCATTTTATTTAGTCTGAATCATGTTTAATTAAATAGCTAAGTGCACTAGGTGCTTGGCTTGGTGTCATTGAAATTAATGCCAAGTCAACTGCATCTTGGATACCTATTGCCATGTGGTACTATGCTATTGTTGACTTCTTCACTGTCATGGATGGAATTGTTGTCCTTCCATGATTTTTTTAGAATCCTCTAAAATGTTTATCCCACATTGAATGTGAGGAAATTTTAATGTTCTTTAAAATGGGGAAAGCTTCACCTTTGATATGACCACCATTTGGTGGTTAATAGGAGCTCTACTTTGGGCCAACCTTAGAAGTGTTAGCTATTGGCACATCACTGTTGTTGACCTGTATCCTAGATTTAACCATATTCTGACTATCCTGTCCTTATGTGGTATTAAGTTGTATTATTTTTTGTGTATGCTCGTTCGAGCGAGTAATTACATTTTATATTTTGTGTAAATGTTTATCCTACATGAATTGTGTGGGGGCACTAAGGCACCTCATAAGGGGGAGAGCTTCTCTTATAACCTAACCACATGTGGTGGTTAGGAAAGCATCTAAATAGATATTCTTGGCAATGCCAATTGGAGGTGCTAGAGAGCCTCTACATGGGGCCAAAAGCACCAGTTGTGGGTGCAGTGATTGTTGATACCAATTGTGGGTGTGATGAATGTTGGCATAATTTGTGAGTGCGAGGATATAGTTTAACCCATTGATAATTGCAGTTTAACCTATGTTTAATCCTTGGTTGTGTTAAGTTGGAATTTTACTATTGTCTGTTTGACCTCTTGAATTTAAAGTTGATCCCTATTTGTGTTCACCTGTTGAATTCAAGGGCCAATGAATGTTTCAAACCATTTTTAATTTATGGTTTTTTCTTTGTAATACAAATATGAATTTTGTGGGAAATACAAATGATTCAACCATAGATATTTCAATATTTCAAGATCCTTTATTGTAGTTAAATTTTATGGTAAAAGTGAATTATTCAACTATGGTTTGTTTATAAGTTATTTAAATGCAAATTTGAGAAAACTAGGGTTTTTGTTTTGAGGTAAAAACTATTATGAAAGTTATGATTTATGGGAATTATCATTTTTCTATTGGAAAATATATAGTACAACTTTTATCAAGAGATAGAGTATATATATGTTGGATAATAATAGATGGGGAATATATTCTTGGGAGGAGTATGGGCTCCTCTTGGTATGTTGATATATGAAAAGTGGTTGAAGAATGGTTGCTTGTGAATTTTGTTATGGATTGTAAATAATGTTGTTTGTATCATTTTTTTTGTATACGAAAAAATTACACTTTTGTGGGTGATGTTAATTGAAGGAATGAGTGGGAAATTCATTATGAGGGAATTATGGGGTTCCCTCTTGTTTATTCTATAAGTAATTTATTGGAAATATAATTGCTTATGAAATATTTTATAGCCTTTGCTTAATTTGATTTCTAGAATTCAATGTTTGATGAAAGATTTATGCTCTTGTGGAAAAATGAATTTGAAAAAAAGAAGGGGTGAGGAATTTATTATTTGGGAAATTATGGGGTTTCCATTTATGTTATTTATAAAATATTGAATGATAAATGAATAGATGCTTTGTGGATCTCTTTCATTATTTGTGCATATTTTGTAAAGAAATATTACTTAGCTTTGACATATTAGATGCATAATCATGAAAATAAGAGTTGTTTTGATCCCTTATACCTTCACCATCATATGGGAGGAGACCATAAAGGAAGACCTAGAAGACTTATATTTCATGAATTGTTCTTGATATTATTGATGAAATATATGATAGATTCTTGTATCGAAGATCCTATTTTCTATGGGAAGCTTATTTTAAACTTTGGATTTGATCTTGGTGGAAGATATTTTTGTTATGATGTAATATTATTGTTCCTTGAAATTGGTATATAGTTATATTTTATGTAAATAATGGAAATTATGAAATGTTATCTTGGAGATGATATTTCTTGACATGTTTCTTTAGATGGAAAGCTTATTCTTATGTTTATATCAATGATGCAATGATTTAAGAAGTAGATAGACTTCACAATTGTTATGTAATTTCCTTGATCATGATTAGAGAGATTTAAAGTTGATTCTTTGGGGCTCATAATTTAAGTAGTAATATTTAAGCTTCATTATAATCATAAACAAAGATGATCCCAAATATTGAAAGGAGTTGTAGCAACACTCAAGTACTCTTGTGATTGAGTTACTGTGGATGGTAGCCCAAAGGGTTCCCAAAGGCTGGTAGACTTTAGAAAAGTCCTACATTGGGAGGCTTGGAATAAATATCCTATAGTAGAGGTTAGGAGTATCATTGCAAGTTTGTATTGACACCTTGAATGGGTGGCCAAGCTATTTATCATGCAAAGATATAATTTCCTTAATTATCATGTACGATAATTAAGAACTAAGCACTAGATAACTCATCATGGAGGTTCATGTATCTAGGCTCAAGGTATTACACCAAGATCCTATATAGACGAACTTATATAGTATAGGGAGAAACATTCTCTTTTGATGAAAGGGAGAACCCTATGCTATGGTCAAATGGTCTTACACTCATAGAGAATTATAAGAAATGTGGAGGGACCATTAAGGCATCCTTTATGCCATGGAGGTATATGAAGGTCCCCCAAAATTTAGAGGATGTGACCACATCCTAACCACTTGAGTGTCATCTATAATGACTAGTTTTTAGTTGTGGCATGCCTTGAAGAGAAAAATAAATTTAGGATACATCTAAAAATACTCTAATATTGTAGTCTATAGCGGTGATTGATACATATAGAATTACTCAAGGTGGTATAGCCCAAAAGGTTCCCAAAAGTGGGTAGTATTTGGAAAAGTCCTAAGTGGTGTAGTTTGGACTATTTATCATTACTTTGGGTGGTGTAGCCGAGAAGGTTCCCAAAAGCATGTAGGCTTTGGAAAATTCCTAAGTGGTGTATCTTGGACTACTTATAATTACTTTGGATTGTGTAGCCTAGAAGGTTTCCAAAAGTGGGTAGGATTTGGAAAAGTCCTAGGTGGTGTAGCTTGGACCATTTATTACTGCATGTTTGTGATGGCACCTTGAATGGAGAGGATTGAGTGGCCAAGCTATTTATCACACAGAGTGACAATATAATTTATTATGGTACTCTAGGTGGTGTAGGCTAGAGGGTTAATCTATACATCTATGTGAAACTTAACTATGATCTTAACATAGGGTAAATGTATTAACAAAAAATATTACTATCTCTTTGGGTTTTTTAACAATGGGGTTGTTATAGTTTCTATCAGACCTTTAGGTCGTAGTAATAGAAACTTCTATGGAATAAGCTAGGATTCAAGTATCTTCCTATTCAAATCCTTGCTTATTTCTTAAGCTAAAGTTAGGAAGACCTCCAAATTTTTATTCTTGAGAATCACTCCTAGAATATGCAATCTCTTATTGGGTATGACAACTTGCATGGAGCAAGTGTGATCATAATAATTTTAAGGTGAGTGATAATATTGAAAATACTATGGAATGATACCTTACGTGGATTAAGTGTGGTTATTGATATTATTAGTTGATAATAATACTTTTGGAATGGCACCTTTTATGGAGTAAGTGTATCCATTGATATTATCAATGGATGATAATACTTTTTGAATGACACCTTACATGGAGTAATGTAACTATTGATATTATCAATGTATGGTAATACTCTTGGAATGACATCTCACATGGAGTGAATGCGACCATTGATATTATCAAGGGATGATAATAATTTTATTAAATCATGGGGATGAGAAAACTAATCCCAATTAGAAATATAATTTTGGAGGAAATTATAACCTAACTCAACTCATTTTTGACTAAGGAGAATCAAAACCTTGTGGTGAGGCAAGCATGACCAAGATCATTGTCAATGGAGTGATAATGGTCATAACTGAGATGAAACCTTGAAACAAGACAAGTGTGACCCATAAGCGTATAATGGTTATGATTGAGGTGGCACCTTGTGGGGATACAAGTGTCATAATGACCATTACTAGAAGTATATTAATAATCTAAGTTAGTTCATGTAAAGATGTAACTAACCATTTGAATTACAATCAATAGAAATTATAACTTATCCAACTTATTTGAGTGACAAGGAGAAATGACATCTAAGTTAAGGAGAAGAAAATGATCTCTTCAAAATCTAAGGTTAGCTAGGTAAGTTGAAGCTAAACCCCAAAGGAAAAATTAGAGGAATTTAAATATAGAGGTAGGAAACCTCATCATTGTAGTTTATCTACTACAATAATAGATATAAATAGATGAGACAATAGAGGCAATTGCCGAAAACTATGAAAATTCTAGGAGTAGACAAGAGGAGGATCTTGCTATAGAAGATCATATAGGCAGAGCTTGTATAGAGGTAGAGCTAGTGAAGGACCCAAAAATATTAGAGTATCCAAATTTATTGATATAAAATAAGGTTATTTAGCTAAGTTTTGGTTGCATGAATTGGAAATATACTTTTCCATTATGAATTATTCTTTAGTAACCCAAATAGTATGAGTTACCCTTCATTTACAGGATGCAACTTTAGAATGGTGAATAACTTCAAAGTTGGCAAGAATATTTAGGCAATGAATCTTTAGTGGGATATTTTTCTCAAGCTATATTGGATGGATTACACTGATAAAGATATGAAGAGGCTAAGGATTTGTAGTAAGCAAGGATCCTTTTGACCTCAGTTGTTATCAGCAATGCAACTTAGCAAAGTCATTAAGAAATATGGAATGGTGTATGTCATTAAGCTAAACAAAAAATATGAAAGGATGGGAAAAATGAAATATTTGGAAAACATCCGATTCTTCAAGGATTTTAGGGATGCATTCCCATAACTCCCATGAATGTCACCTAAACATGAATTTGATGAACAATGTGTTTAGGTGATATTAGATCAGTTTTTTTTAGTATTCTTGAATATATTCCCATAGTAGGAAAGAACACGATAGGCACTAGAGGATCATGCTAAAAGTATTTAGAAAAACCAAATTTATGGAAACTTGTCCAAATGTGACTTGTATGTATTTCAAGTGCAATATTTGGGGTATATTTTATCCGTAGATGATATTTTTGTAGATCTAAAGAAGGTAGAAGCCATATTGAGCTAGTAGTAGTTGTCCACACTCTTTTAAAGTTTGGTAACATTATTTTTTAGGAAACCCTTCGAACTAAGAAGTAACCATCAGAGTCTGTGGTATATCTTTACCCAATCATTGTTGAATGCAAGGCAATAAAAGGATGGATATGACTTTGGTATTGAATATATCAAAGAAAGAGAAAATAACATTGTTGATGAATTGAGTAGAAGAAGACACATTGCAAAAATAATCCAAAGTCATGTGGAATTGATGGATCATGTCAAAAAATGCAACTACAGGATTAATATTGCACTAAAATTCAGGTCAAAATAAAAAGAAATCCTAGGGAAACAAGGATTTTAGCATAAAATATGGCTTTTTTATATTTTAAGTAAAGGATGCTAATACGTAAAAATGGAGATTTTAGTAGACAAATTATGTGAGAGGTGCATAGATATTCATACTCTGCTCACCCTAGAGGGACAAAAATGAGAGAGAATATGAAAAAGATCTTTTATTGGTCTAGAATGAAAAAGAGTATCATGAAATTTATTGTTAGATGTTTGGAATGTCATAAAGTTAAGGCTACACATTGACATCTAGTAGGGTAGTTGTACCCCCATGATATACCAATGCAAAAATGGTAGGTTATATATATATATATGTATTTCATTATGGGTTTACGTAAGACTAGGTATCAATATGACACAATCCTTGTGGTAATTGATAAATTGACTAAGGTTACACATTTTATATGAAAAAATATTAGAGATGATGCACTGGTGGTGGAAAATAGGTTTTCCAAGGAGATATTTAGGCTGCATGGGTTTCCTAACATGATCATTTTAGATAGATATTATAGGTTTACATAAAAATTTTAGCAAGCTCTTCACCTTGCAATGGGTACAAAGCTGAATAATAGTTCTGCATTCCATCCAAAAAATGGATGGGTAAACCAAGAAGGTGAAATAAGTGCTTGAGGATATTCTTCGCATGTATTGCATAGACCAAAAGTCTTTATGGGAAGAATTTTTGCATCTAGTAGAATTTACATATAACAATGGTTACCATGCATCCTTGGAAATGGCCTTGTTTGAAGCCTTTTATGGCAAAAGGTGTAAAACACCTCTATTATGGGATAATATAGAAGATCAGTTGATGATCAGTCTTGAAATTATTAAATATATGGAGGAGAATATTAGGATGATTCGATAAAGGCTCAAGGAATTCATCAATTGATAGAAGAGCTATGTTGATCTAAAAAGAACACCTAGAGAATTCTCTATGGGAGATAGAGTTTTCTTAAGAGTTTGACCCCTGAAAAGTATCATCAAGTCAACTAAACTGGATACTTTTTTTGTTGGGGCCTTTGAGGTCATTGATAGGATAAGTCTCATGGCCTACAAATTCACTCTAAGACCCATGATACTTTTCAAGTATGTTGCTTACCTTACTTATGTTTGATATGTTTTGAGATGGAAGATCCCTTGATCATTGAGGCAAGACTGGTAAAACTCTAGAATAGTGAAAGGTCTAGTGGGATCACTTTTTGAACAATGTACCACTTGGGAAAAAGTGAGACATGCAAAAACATTTTTCATATTTATTTGAATGAATGCTTTGTATCGCAAGAAAATGAAAAGGACTATGTTTAGCCTAAGGGGGAGTATGCCACGACCATCCTAGGTAAGACCCTTATTGATTGGGATTATGTATTGATGGGTGTTTTTTTTTGGTAGGTAAAATTACTTAAGTGTAGGGTTTAAATGGGCCCCAAACCCAAGTACATAAACTGGTAGCTAAAAAAATATCATAATATGATACAAGCCTACACATTAGCTAGTTGAAACCTGAACGAAAGTAGTAGAGAAGGCTAAGTGGAAATATAACATCTTAAATACAAAAATATAGCCCGAGCATTACCCATGCCCCCTTGCATGTATTGATGGGTGTTCAAAGCTTAATATTTCTCTTTTTTCATAGCATGATGATTTTTTATATGCATTTGATGATTCGAATATGGTATTGCAAATGTGTGGGTGGTTGCAAGACCAGGTACTATCACAAGTGGATGGACATGGGACAACCACTAACGATGAGGGTAATATGGGAAATGATATTCAGTCTATATGACTAATGACTCAAGGGTAATATTTACCCAAGGTAGAGTTTACCCACATGTAGATGCATTCATGATGATGTTTGGTGGTGATCATAATCAATCCAACCATCTATAGCTAGAAGTTGGTAACCTAGAAGTTACCATAAAGCTTCAACTAGGACTAGGCAATTGGATTGATGATGTATCACCTACTTTATGTTTTATAATTGCCTATGGTTGTTGATGTATTCTCTTGTTTATGCAATACTTCATTTTGGAAAGATGTTATTATGAAATGAGTCTAGTAAAGGAATCATCAAATTAGGTTTGATAAACATAGAGGCTTTATCAAATACCTAAATTTTTAATTTCCAGCTAATAATCAATATTTTCCTTGGATATTAATTAGAAAAAATAATTCATTTTATTATTTTTTATTATGCAAAAATGAAAAAGAAAAAATATAGGTGTTTGATTATGATTGGACCAAAAACGTATTTTTGAATAGCTCTCCATGAAAAATATTTATTAATGTTTTATTTAGAAAAAAAATTCATTATTCTTCTCTGTGTATTTGAATTAATGGTAGGAAACATATTTTAATTTAAAAGAAGAATCTCTCCCTTATCACATATCATAGGCAAAAATATTTAATTGGGAAGATATGGAATTCACGTA